>OY728161.1:679236067-681736067 GCA_963277665.1 Viscum album
AGGGCTACCTAACATCTCTTGGGTTATGTAGATAATCTAGAAATTATGACATAACAATATATTTAAATATTTTTAGTTTTTGTGTCTATAAAAACGAAATAAAATAATTTATTCAATTATATTATTAATTTCATCACCCATGGCGAATTTTCTACAAATGATCCATGATGAATAATGTTAAGTTGATTCTAGGGTAAACCTCACATTCAGAACTCATTGGATCACCCAAATTTATTATCTATTCACCCATTTAGATGTAATTCTACTTTTTTAGGAAACCTACATGCACGTGTTATTTAATATATTTAATACATTTCAAAAATTTATTCTGGGAACACCAGCCCTCAATATCACATGTTGTCGTAGTTCCTAGACTAAAAAATAATCCATATAATATCCAAAAATAATGCCCATAAAATATGTTACATTACATATGTATTCTTCTTGGGTCATGTTATCATAATCAATGTAATATATATGGTTCTATCAAAGTCATAGGTGATTGAGAACTAGCCCTTCGAAATGTCTCTAATTGATATGTCTAGTTTCCGGGCACTAGATGTGTACTATAAATGATTTGTGAGCACCCAATCACAATGTTATACCCATAGATCATGATACCTAAAAAGGGAAAGATGGTTTTCTGGAATGATGAAGTTGAAACAAGCTTAAATGAATTGAAAAAGGAGGCTTATCAATATACTAAAACACACACTACCCTCAAGTGAGGAGTATTTTCGGCAATACAATGATAGTTTTTTGAAATTATATTCTTTTATACTATTTCAAAATAATTATGTAGTAGCATACTTCATAATAAAATTGAAGGTTAATGAGTAGAACTATCAATCAAATAATATGGAGTTATATGTAGAGATCTTCACATTATATATTAGTTAGCATTATCTCTTGATTGGGATGTGTGAAATATATAAGGATCACAGGAGAATCAAGTATATATCTCATAAAAGGATCATAATATTTTCCCACAAATATAGTTTGAGATGATTAATAAATATGATTCTTCAATCCATTATTTTCCTCTGAAAGAAAAAAAGTGGAAGATTTTGATAAAGTAGAGGATCCTAAAACCCTATAATTTACTAAAATTTTTAAAGATCCAATCGTAATAGATTTTAAATGGATAAAAAATAATGTCAAAAAAGAATAAATAACATAATACCAAGATCAAATTGTTACTCCAACATACATTTTAGAGAAGATTAACGACCCTCAAATGGATGATATGTAAATATAAAATATGGTGGATGTTGTAATAAAAGGGAAATCCATTGAATTCAATGCTTATTTAGAATGATATGTATGATATATTTTATAACAATGTATATCATAAAATACACAGATAAAGAAGGAGATATTATATGATGCACATATGTCCACATTATGCTGCGACTATGGGAGCATGAAGATGCCTATAGATCTCCATATTCATCATTATTGGAAATGTATAATGAACTATATCATAGAATATAAATCAATGTATAGGGTATGTAAATATGTAAAGGCAATGAGTTAAAAATCCTTGTGAATAATGAATCCATTACCCAGACCTATGTGGAAATGGGAAAAATCACCATGGACATTGTCATTGGTATTCCACTGACATCATGAGGAAAAATTTCATATTGATTGTAATAGATCATCATAAAATGACTACTCACTTAAATACAATTTGATATGAGATCTTAATCATTCCTCTTTCATGGATATTCAAGAATGAATTAGTGATGATATTTTGAATTTTTTTTAATTAAATGTAATTAAGATCCTTGGTTTACCAACATGTTCTCAAAATGTCTACAACATGATCTAAACAATTATTTGAACTTCATTATGAATTATCACCCAAAAAACTAAGGGAAAATCTGAGAAGATTGTATAGAGATTTTAGGAAATGATGAGATCATTTTATATTAAATTAAAAGTAAAATGGGGTTAACATATACCTTCAACCGTTTTCTCATATAATAATTACATCAACTAAATATTTCACATTGATAAATATGTAGTCCCCTATGACTGTTTTGGGAAGATTTTGTTTAAAATATTCTACTATTACCTACAATGGTTGATGAAATGTCATTAAATGTGATGAATATTCAAGAAAACTTGAGGACAACTCAAAGTTGAAAAAGACATATAATGAACACCATTAAAGAGTCATATAGTTCGAGATTTAATATAAATTGTTCCCCTATATATGTTTATTGAATTGAATTAGCATATTTGAGGATAAATGAAATTAATGTCTGAAATACATCAACCCCATTATGATTCCTAATCACATTACAGTTGTGGATTATCAACTAGCTATCCCAAAAAAATGTCTCATGTACATAACCTGTTTCATGTTTCCCTATTGATGAATTAAATATCATATTAATCAAATTTACTCAATTTTGAGGTGGTACCATTAGAGAATGATCTATCTTATGAGGACCATACGGTGAAGATTTTGGACTATAAAGACAATGATATATGAAACTATACACCTCACCTAGTCAAGGTATTATAGTAGAACCATAAGAATGTTTTGGAAACATGAAAATTTTAAAATGAAATGAAACCAAATTACCTTTATATATTTTCATCTTTCTAGGTTAAATAAAATTCCACGCATGACATTTCATATGTAGGGAGAAATGCAATGAAAAAAAATTCATACTATTAGTAAATAAACTCAGGTTTTTGTATGACCATTTTATTATGTATTAAAATCGATGGACATAGAAAAATGTCACATTTTATAGGAACATTATAGATCAATATATAATGTTCACTATAATAGCGAGGAAGAGTATATGTAGGTGAATGAAAAGTAATAATTCCCACCCATTTGCAAACATGACAGGACCAAAATCTTCAATAAAGATCCCAAATTATATAAAGTATAAAAAAATAAATATAGGAATTATTATTATGATATAAAATTTTAATGCATCTATAAAAACATGCAATTGAATTATTTAATGATGTGGTTTGAATATTTTTAACATATATTGGGCGTAACAGAAAATATGACCATTATGATATAACCATTACTTAAGTGTTACCTAACTATTGTAATGTTATTGTTATATGGCCATTAAAATACTAATATGACTATTATAAATATTAACCATACCATTATAATAGTAAATTGACTATTAGAATTTTACAATAATATTTTGGAAAATAAGAAAATAAAAACATGTCTAATTTACATAATTATAAAAATAAATAAATGTTTTAAAATGATATGATAGGTGTTGGAATATTGATAAAAACTAATATGTTTTATTTTCATTTTTATGATAAATATAATTATAAAAAATAATTTTTTCTCATAAAATGTGTTTATAAAGTTTTATTATTTTTCATTTTAATTATATCATAATTTTATTATACCATTGTAATTTTTCAAAGGGTCCTAAAATTTATCATAATATAAAACATATTATTTTTCAAATAAATAGGGTCATAAAATTGATTATAATATCAAACATATATTTTTTTAAATAAATGACAATTTAATAAAAATAGTAACTTTAACATATTTTTTCCATGAAATGGATTTAAATTTTTTAATATACATATCAAAATATCGATATCATGGTTTTTTATTTTTCAATACTAGTTGAATATTTTTTAATGGTGAAATACTATAAAATAAAATATATAAAAGTATAAATTTAAAAAATGAATTATTGACCCTTGGATGATTCTAGAAACAATTAACTCAATCTCATATGCACTAATTAGCATGTATTTTCACATAAAAAATCACAATGGTAGTCCTGACTATGTATAATAATCTAATCAATACTAAATTTAAAATCCCATATCTACCCCCTTATAAATACAACCCTCACCAACTATTTTAGGAAAAAAAATATAAGCATAATAGATTAAATATACTCTAATTAATTATCTCCCCGACTATATCAACACATTTGAGGAGTTCTGGTCTTAATAAATGACCATACCAAGGGATTTTATAGTGTCACCAAAGAGAAGACATCCAAATGGGTAATGTTCTTAACTGAACTATCCCCTATTTTTTATATTCTTCGAGATCCACACCCCAATTCATCTATCCATAATGACATAATGACTATAGTATAATAAATACCCAAAAATATTATTTTTTAATGAAATATCAATTATCAATCCTCTTGAAATTTTATTCTAAAATGAAAACATTTGATCATATTATAGTAGGCTCACCACCTCCATGAGTAGTTTTATTTATATTTCTCCACCGCCGGTACATCCAGATATAAAAGTAATATTATTTTAAAATATAATTATAATAATTATATTATAAATTAATTCATGTTATGGAATTTATTAATCATTATTTAATTATATAAAATGAATCTAGTTAATTGTGGACAAAAAACTTTTTTAAATAAACATACCTTATAATGATAATGTTTGTACTAAATAAATAATCCCTATGAAATAACAAATATGTATATTTGGTGCTATTTAATGTCATAGAAGAATTTTAAATTCATTATTTTCTATTTTTCTTTTGTAATCTCATTATACAGGAACATCAATAATTTTATACCAATAAAAGAGACATTGGAATTTCGAAATGAACACCATTAGAAGAATAAGAATAAACATTATGTCTTCTCAAAATTATTTATCCAATCAAAAATGAATAATAATTAGTAAAATATATATGAATGTTTTTGTCAATATGGTATTTGATAAATGTTATTTTTTTATTCAGGATGTTTGGAAAATGTATCGAGTGAGTCAAGAACTTGAGTTAATGGAATAATACAAATGATCCTCTTTTATTTAGGTTATGAATTTTCATTCTACCTAAAATTATTCCTATATTAAATATTTTTTTAATTCTTGAAAATTATTTATATATTTATCTTACATATATAATAATATTATTCTCCACATATATTCTGCGGTTATTCATGATTTATATTCATTCCTAATAGATTCTTTAAAATAAATATTTATTAAGATATAAATTTCTATCACTTAATCCATTCCTAAAACACTATCTTTATATCTCTTACCCATCCATGATTTCATTGAATATTTCCAATTTTAGTGTATCCAATTTGTTGACCTTTATTTGCATAGAAATTTCTATGTTTTTTCCTCATTTAAGAGTCATTTACCAATTAAATAACGACATTATTTTAAAGGTTTATTACTAAACAAAATTATTTACCCTATCTCATTATTTTTTCTTCAAATGAACTCTATTTTTGGGATATATTATTATAAATTCAAATTATAACATCTAAAATATTTATTTCCTTCCCCTGTCTGAAATGTTTATAAAATATCTCATGAATATTCTTTGATGGTATATTATATAACCCATTACAGTATATGGGGATTTTGTATGATTATTAATTATGTTTGAGTAACTTATATATAATATATATGTAGGTACGTGATAATGAGAACACACCTATATTTAAATCTAATGAATTGGGTAATGTTTATATGTCTTGTGATGGTAAGTATGGGTTTATGTAGTAAACCAAATTTAAGATGGAACTCTTAAAACAATGTTACATTTTCTTAGTAGCAAGCCTTGAATGATGATTATATATTGTTTTATGTTTTATCTAAAACATAATATTCAATGATATTATGATTCAATATTATGTATTGAAATATCCTCTATGATTATTTATTATCAAAAACCTTTTATCAAATCATGACATTCTTTTTTTCTCACATGTTATGCATTATTACAATGCATATTACCTTACTAGGAATTATATCTAACCCATTTTCATTATGAATTACCCATGTAATCCTATGCAGTTTTGAATACTCAAAGTGATTTAGGATCTCATTAAAGATACTAAAAAAGTTTATTTATTTTAGTTCAATAATGATGTAACAGAAATCTATTATTCTAAATAAATTTGACCTTTACACCCTTGGGTATGTGTTTGTGTATTTTTAGGTCATAAATCATCTAATAATATGTTTAAGGGTCTTGGTTATCTATTTTAACTATTCATTCTAGCAATATATATTATATATTACAGTATAAATGGTGGGATGAATTACCCTTAAATGGTGATTTATCATTCATAGAGACACTTCAACAATATCTGAAATAGCAATGGTTTACCACATGTGTCACCATAGAACTCTAGGATTAAAAATTATTTATTTCAATTTATTTTAATTTTATATTAATTATTTTGAGAATATAAAATCAAAAATTAACTACAATGGGACCCATGATCTAGATTTTGAATTTTATGACTACTCGATAGTTATTATTTTCAACATACCACCTAAGATTGCACATAACAATTCCATGAGACAGTGTGCCAGAAGACCTAAAATATACCTCCCCATACCCCAGAGGCTGTCAACTAGTAGTGAGGGCCTAGGGTGTGTCCATGGAAAGACTATTCCCTCATAGATCAGAGTGGAGCACAGTGGTATATAAGAAATATTAAATAGTGAGATCAGACACTAATATGATAGGGAATGTAACCTTCCATAGGGGTATCAGTAATACGATATAGATAGAAGTAGAGTAATAATAATAAATCAACAATGATAAATAAAATGTAGAAAGAATTTGAATAAATAAATAGATTCCAAAATTATGATGAAAATGATATCATGTAACTACAAAATATGAGTACATAAAAATACAGGATACATGAATATACCAAATATTATAATAAATTACAAAAGAACAAAAAATAGAACTATTAGCTTCATGAGGATAGGTTCAGCCCCTTTCTCCCACACTCCTTCTTAATAATGAAAATCAAATATTTGAAGTTGTCCACATCCCTTTATCAATAACCTAAACCATGAAGTCTTCTTGGTTACCAAGGGTAGTATAAGACAGGTGTGATATATAATCATTAGGACACTAAAAATGGTTTCTAGATCAAACCATTTCACAAAATATAAAATGGGCAGTGTGACAATAAATAATAGTAGGGTGGAAATAAATAAATAAGATATACTAGAATGGGTTCCACTTTGTAAGCTAATCCAATCATTACATACTTCATCTTAAGTAGGATATCTATGAAATGAGGTAAACATCACATGTTTAAAGTATAGTAAGATTTTATATAGGTATAGTATCTGTGGATGTACCATCTCCACGAATATGAATTGGCTCGGTGGAATTTTTATAGGATTTTCAATTCCACATTAATATTCTTTAATTTAATCAATATCTTTATATATTATTAAGCAGCACCCTAAGTGCTTCCAAGGTGATTGTAAGGGAATATAAGGTATCTTACCATGGGTTGAAATTATATCCAATGTCTTGGGTGTCATTCAATGGTGAACCATGAATGAGGTCATAAGATTCACTCAAGTCATGGTGTAGAGTTGAAAAAAACTGATCTTTGTGTATGTCCCTGGTTTTGCATGTAGGTGTTCAAGTCTCTCTCATAGAATGGTAGAACCATAAACCACCAATTCTATCTATGGGTCTCCCCTATAGAACCTGTTTCATTTTTTAGATGTAAACTGGAAAACACACAATGATACCATCCCAAACATTGCTAGTGTCACCCATGGTGTATTTAAAAAGTTATTTACAAACTAACTATACGGGACGAAGAGTCAATCCAAGGGGACCTTATGTGATAACCCCTTGTATATCTCCTAAATCATGGTGAGAGAATCATTGGGTTATAAAAACCTTACCATATTATGATGAAATAATTTATAACTTAATTAAAAAGTTTTCCAGGGAATTTAAACAAGAAACCCATTTTTGGAATAATGTATAGTGGCCTTACTCATAACATACCACTCAAACCAATTAAATTTTTCAGTTTAAATAATTTTTTATAGGGGTGGAAAAATCAAGTGGTGTTAAATGAATTATAATAGATGATGATATGAATTAATGTGGTTGTAACACCTATAACAATGTTTCAATGAAATGAGATCAATTGAAAGGTTGATTTACCACTTTTTAGAGTCTCATTTGAAATCATAAGAACATAAATTTAATTTATTTTAAAATTTATAGGAGTCTCTAAAAGGGTCTGGTACATGGTACAATGACATAAGATATAGTATGAAACAAAACATGGGTAAAAAAAGTAGACCACCTACCTTAAGGGAGTAGAAAACCACTCATCTATTATTTTCATTTGAATCAAGACATAAGAGTTGATATCAAATAAATCCCAAAATTACATGAAAATAGTGATAAAAATACCACACCTAAATAGTGAAACAAAGGATAAGTGAAATATAGAATGGAAGGATGAGGATTTTGGATATTACCTAAATCTTTCCAATTCAACCTATGGTAAAAGATTTTGGGATCAAACAATGGAGATAGAAAAAAATACAGGAGGATAAAAGAGAAGACTTGGTCGATGCCACTTGAGAAAAAAATGAGGGAGGATATGTTTGAGATATTAAAACACAATAAGAGAAATAAAATCATTTTCCCATAATTTACATGGGTAAATGTTCTGGACACATTGTTGGACAAACCATGTCCTAAACGTGTGCCTCTTACTATTTAATGTTACCCCTCACATGGGTTGGGTTCATGGTTTTGGATAATTGGGATATAAACATGTAAAAGGCCACTATCATGGGTGGTATATGACACCAAATTGTCATTTTCATAGTTATTCATAGTTGTAGAGAAACAATACTGCCCCTATCACTTCTTCCACACTCTTTCATAGTTGCAGAGCCCATGTGGGCTAGCATCATGATTTCTATTAATTTTGTGGCTTATTCAACTTCTCAAATATTTTGGGCTCTAGGTACCAAATTATCCCCAAACATCAATGTGACCTCCATTACTACACATGGAAACATTATAAGAGAAAAAAGTATAAAATATTAATAAATGGATGATTCCTTTTAGAAAGGATGGGATGTTACAACCTAATATCTTTAAGAAAACTTATCCCAGACTTTCCCTTATAATTTTTTTAATAAATCATCTTGGAAAAGATTCATAAAGAAAAAATGTATATCATCTTCCCTCTCCTAATTCTCATATTGTACTAAACCACCTCTCCTTATCAAAATGATATGTGAAAATAACCTACCCCAATTATCCTTCATGATCCTATTAATGTAACATATTTAGTTCTACTCAAAATACACACCCACGTCCATCTCAATATCATTAGTGTCAAGAAAATGATATGGGAATGGATAATACCATTAGTGTTGTGATATGTGGGAGTAATTGAGAATGGAACAATACCTATGAGGTAACTAAAACTGATAGGATACTGTCCTGACACTCTCTGCTATCTCAAAAGGCCTGACAAACCAAGATTGTAACTTTCCATGTCTCCTGATTCATCTATGAACCAATCTTGGAAATTCTCAAAGAAAGGACTAATGTCACACCATGAACATATGCGGTCTAAAATGATGATATTTATAAGACTTATTCATATATGGAGATATAGAGATACAATTCTCAATTATCTGCACTTGATTTAATGATTTCTGAATCAGATGAGGACCTATTAGAGATGTCTTTACAGCCTCTAATCAATATATAAGTGAAGAAAATGACCTACCATGTAGGGAATTATATGAATTAACATAATTGTTTCACAAAAGATATTATTGTAAGAAAAATCAACATGAGATATGTGTTACCGCCATTTACATCAAAAATCAATAATACATGCCCGATATATTTCATCTAGAATTCATATCATCTTCTCTGACTATCTATGGGTTTGTGGGTGATAAGCTTTACTCAAGGGTACTTATGAACATAGTTCTTTATGCATCCCCTTCTAGAACTATGAGTTAATACAAACATATCATCCTACTATTATATAAGGGGAACACCATGAAGGGAAACTATATCCCTAATATAAATCCTCCCTATATCATAAATTGATATGGTCATATGGAATGGTAGGATGTCCGTGAACTTGAAAAACCTATCGATGGTCACCCATACTACATCTCTTCCTTAAGGTGATCATATAAAACCAATCACATGATTCATGGTTATAACATTCCAATTCCACTAAGGAATTCAATGAGGCTTTATAATCCTCTATGTTCACTGGTGTTATTACTTTACCTACTAAAATGTGGAGCACATTTTGATAAAAACTTTAATTTTTCACTTCATACCTGGCCAAAAATACTGATGAAGAATTTATCAACACATATTGGTAATAGAAGTTATAAATTCCTAAGTAGAGGCTAGTGATTCCCTCATCAAATATTCTCATATATGAAATAATACCTAAAAAAACCCACATTAGTTTATGATATAATTCACATCAACAACCCAACATGGATGTGGTCTCTCAATTGTGACGCTCTACTTCAATATGAGGCCAACGGTAATAGATAGTTTCCTCATCTAGACCCACTCTAGATGAGAGGATATCATTTCTAGTGATGTTAAGACTAGCTCCCCCTGCTTCTCCTGATCCTCCATGTGCATCTCATAAAATAGATCCATCAACTTCCAATCACTTCTAACCTCTTGGATGTACCATTTTTGAGCCTTCTGGCTCAAGGTGTTAGCTACGACATTATCGTTATCAAGTGTATAGGAAAGATCCGTGTTGAATAAATACATGTACTCAACCCACAAGTGCTTCTTGAGGTTCATGTCTTGTGGTATTGAGATATATTTGAGAATTATATGGTCTTTGTAGATGTTGAACTGCTCACCCAATAAGTATTTCCTCTAAACACATAAGGCATGACCCACAAATAATAGCTCGAGGTCGTTTTTTTGGTAATATCTTTCATGAGATCTCAATTGGAGGGAAGAATAATCTATATCCTGATCACCATTGATGAAAAATACTCCAAGTATGATACATTAAGCATCACATTTTATAGTGTAGCCTCTTCCAACATCTGGATGAAATTGGATTAGTGCTGAAGTAAGTCTTCCGTTTAACTCTAGAAATGTTTTCTCATAGTATATATACTAGAGGATAATCACACCCCTTTCAATTCGATTCATAAGAGGTAATTCTATGTGGGGAAATTACTGAATGTATAACTTCTAAGAGATAGCTATCCATTAGAAACTATTTACATCAAACACATTATTAGGATACCCTTTGGAAACCACAATGATATTCATTTCTAGGTAAATAAATACACCTGACTCTAAAATTATAATACCTAATATGTGAACCATATTGATCCAAAATTAGCATTTACTAGGATTTACCTATAGATGGTTCTCTCTCAGTGTATTTATCATGATCTCAAGATGGTTGACATTTTCAGGTCTAGTGAATGAATACAAAAATTGTTTTCTATGAATTCCTCCCTAGATGAATCTATGTAACTTTGGAATACCTAACTCATAAGAGACATAAATATATCCTTCACGTTACTATGATTAAATTCCTTGAATAGATACTCTCACAATCCATACCTACATCATAACACTATACATGGAATTTTTGTTTCCCCACATGAACCTTATGGTTTCCTGACCTCAAATAAATATGATATAAAAACATTTCTCCTCATATATGATCAATTAACTCATCTATACAATGAATTGGAAACCAATTTTTCAGTATGAGTAAATTTAGTTGGTGGTAATCCACTCACAAATATATGGTATCATCCACCTTCATTGAAAAAGGACTAGTGATCCCCAAGGTGGGTGCATTATTGGATAAAACCTTTCCCTCAAGATGTTCCTACTACTATTTGAGTTCCTATAGATCAGTAAGTTCTATCATATAATTAGGAGTGGAGACTAGTTCTACACCTTGAACATTCTTGATGGTTAACTCTACTTAACTCATTTGAGGTAAGATGTAGAAGTAATCATGGAAGATATCCCTGAAATGATCCAAAACATGATTTAATTACACTAGTGTCATTTCATTCCCATTCATAAAGAGAAATTCCATCTAAGATATCACTCAGCCAATCCCATGATTCCTGGGTCCAAATTATCTAGGCTAGGTATCTAATTTTTTTATGGATATATGTGTTTGCCTTAGGTTATTTAAAGGAGACCCACTGGTTATAGAAACCCACATGGGAACGATAAGGAATAAGATAATTCATACAAAGAATAACATTTAATCCACTAATATAAATGACAAATAAATCCCACCGGAACAAATAACCACATATCTCAACAGAGGACTTCTTGTAATGGCATATTCCCTCTGATCTGACCCCTTTCAGTGTATCAAGATACATTACACAAAAAAATTATTTTATTACTATGCCCAAACACATCACTATAGAAAAATAAATCAAAGAGAATGATTCAACATTATAAAACAAATAATTTTCTAAAGAAGAGTCTACTAGAGTAGTAAATCATACAGTAAAAGGCCTTGGACTCTGTTCCTTAGGTGTGTGATGTGCTTTATAGAAAAAACCTGAACAATAGACTTGATATACTACACGACTATCCTAGGACGGTCTACTATGATAATGCGAATATTCTGATTCCTCACTACCTTAGAATCCACCACATCTATAAAATATTTGATCAATAGAAGACCAACTCCCATACTAAAGTTAAACCACTGATCTGGTACATGAAATCAGTTTCCGTATAGAAACTATTTTACTGGGTACTGGATGAAAACATAAGACGAAATTTTGTTGGAGAACCATAATTCTACAAGCTTGGAATGTGATTATGTTCCTCAAACACTGATTCTTCTTATAGTCTTGATGGAAATATTGGTTAGACATAACATAGCTGTCGGTTCATGCCACATGGCTACTGCTACCCTCACATGTGACCTTTAATGACATTTTATACCATTGGTTAAACCACTTCCCTACCAAGATACTAAACCTACCTGGCTCATATGGTCATATTCCATAAAGTTCCACTTGGGGATGTGGGCCTAGTTCACTATCTCACAGAGAGTGGTCTTCCGAATAACATTCACATATGACGATATAGAGTAAGAAATCCCATTCTTAAATTATGTCCCATTATTCATCTTTTCACCCATCATGGATGGTGAAAAATGCTATAAATAATTGAATTGAGATGAATAATCCATAACCAAAATATCACCTAACTAAAGTTCATGATCTCCCTGGAACAGTCTGTTCTAATGGTCTTCTGAAAAAAGTAGTCAAAAAAGGATATCTAGAAGTCTGCCCAAACCATTCTATGATATTAACTAGCCTATGAAATGAAAACCTACCAATGCTTGGTAATGTCATGAAACATATAAGTAGAGAGCTTTTACATACACTATATAAGAATCATTGTAGACTCTAAGATGAATAACATGGCCTCTAGCCATGAATCCAAAGTTTGAGGACTATCATCTACTTAGAAGGTGGGAGGATTTCGCAGCTGGAATTCACATATCATATTTTCCATGGTTGTCAAAGGTTGAGTATCAACCTTTACTAACTACATGAAATTGAATAATATTTCAAGGAACTGATCATTGACACCTAATGAAATATATACATGAGGTGCCTTAGTCCACACTATAGTATTTTTCCCTAGTGGATTATGGTCGAACACCTATGGAGTGTGCTCATCACCAACTTGTTGGCGTATGTCATGAGGATATCATAGTGGAATAACAATAAAATTTAAAAGTTATCTTCCCATAATAGATTATAACAAATAAGAAAAGAGATAATTGGTAAGAAAAAATACATGGACTTCCTATAAGTAAGTCACGCCATTCATAATGCTCCTATAACCTAGTCTAGGTGATAGGAAAAGAGTCACTAGATGAACATGGGAGACACGACCTACTGCCGGCTACTATTATTAGGATAGGTTGATAGTCTCATATAAAACCAATAAGATGACAATTTCATTATAAATGTTAAATCAATTTAAATTTGACACTTATTTATACATTTTTATCTATTCGAATGGTTGAATTTGGTGGATCACTATTTCTAATTAATGAGTTTCCATAAACCTTATAAATTGGAATGTGGAATCCACATAATAATAAACATAAAAAATTCCATCCCAAGAGATTAATGGTTCGTAGATCAATGTGTCATAAATGACTGCTTAAGGAGTATGCATTAACCTATGCAGAAAAACACTTTTAGGTAAAGGAAAACACATTAAGTTTCAATTATCTATTATCAACCCTTCAAGTAATGTCAATACTTTTCTATATATATTAATCAAGGAAATAAAAATATTTGTTAGAAAAATGATTTTAGGAATGTAGTTATGGCAGGTAATAATACATTACCCTTTAAAACTATAGTTCCTTGTATGATCCATTAATTTTTATATGCCATTATATCATTGGTACTGGATAAAAAACCCATAAAATAAATAATTTTATAATTAATAATTATATCACCAAAAGTGTGTCACCCAATAGTGAAATCCATCAAACTATAACTAGTTTAAATAATAACATCATTTACTCATCACATGATTTTTGGGTTTCTCTTGAACGTGGGTCAGCTACTCCCAGGTACATGCCCATTACCATATTCCATTTATTCCTAGCCTCCTGTATATTCGAAAATAGTAAGAAATAAGGAAAATGAGACCAATGATACCACTTTGTATTATCCCGCCCTGGATTCCACATCACAATACCCTCACATGGTGGTTCAAAAAAACATATGCACGCCTTCCCATACGTGAGAGGTAGTTGTCTAGAAGTGAGGACCTAGGGTGGGTCTATAGTGAGGATATTCCCACATATATTAGAGTAAAACACAACAATATATAAGAAATAATAAATGGAAGAAGAGAAAACTATTATGATTAGAATATGGAATTGTTGTGGTAGAAGCGGTAATAAGAAACAGACAGTGTTGGATCGAATAGTAAATGTATATGTTTTATTAGATGGAACAATACAAGAGGGGGGGGGGTGAATTGTAGGTTTAAAAACCTTTGAGTTTCAGCAACAAAGATATTAGTTTAAATGATCTTAAACTAATACAAATACAAACACCCACAATTGTATTGAATGTAAAAGGTATGATGTATTGTAATACTAATGTAAAGTAAAACAATTGTATTCAAGGTGAACACAATAATCAGAGTAATACAAAAGATGAATGATTCTACCTTAAAGCGTATAGAATCAATCAATACAAAAACTAATAGAATGATTGTAATTGAAACAATTACAATTGAATATGTAAAGAAGAAAGGAAACAATAAAAATCCCTTTCTAATACAAGTAACAGCGGAAATGTAAAGGTAATACAATTCTTTTAACCCAAAGAGAAGGGTTATCCTTTCACCTAGGATACAAGGTCTGTCTCACCAACACCTTGGTGATCCGTCGATACAATGATCGGCACGTCTGTCTGCCTATCCCTGGCAGCCCTCGATACGATGATCGGCACGTCTGTCTGCCTATCCCTGGTAGCCCTCGATACGATGATCGGCACGTCTGTCTGCCTATCCCCAGCAGCCCTCGATTTTGTTGGTAATCGGCACCTCTGTCTTTCAATTACTTGAAATCCCTCGATACAATGATCGGACACACAAGGCAGATGAGAGAAGTCACAGTGTCTCTCTCTAGAATCTTGGTAGTTCACAGAGTCTCTTCATTCATTCTCTTCGTTCATCGTTGTTCTCTCAGCTTCAAATGACCTCTTATTTATAGGCCTTGGGTTCCAACGGTCATATTTCCTCCAACGGTCATATTGAAACAGAAATCACGACATCGTTTTGATTAGTTTGTAACTAACTCAACGACATCATTTTGTTAGGACAAGAGATATATAGAAATGAAAAACATGAGTACGATTCATATGTAGTGAGTGTTTTTGACTAAGTACCAAAACAAATAATGATCATCTGAATAGCAGAGTCAGTACGATACGATTGACAGAGTCAGTACGATATGATTGACAGAGTCAGTACGATACGATTGGCAGAGTCAGTATGGTACGATTGACAGAGTCAACATGGTACGATTGACAGAGTCAGTATGGTACGATTGACATTGTATGATACGATATGGTCGGTACGATCAACATTGTACGATACGATAGACATGATAAAAGACAATTGTAATTTCTAAAATATGATAGAATGCATTTGTGATTTCCAAAACATGATATAGAAGTCAAAAGAAGACTTTTGACTTAACAGACAGTAGTGTAATAACAATGACAAATAAACCAAGATAAATAAACAACATGATGAAGTCTAGAAAATAAAAATAAACAATAAATGGTGATGATAATGATGCCACGTAACTAAAAAAACGAGTTCATGGGAATATGGGATACACGAATATACCAAATGCAATAAAAATAACAAAAAGTAGAAAATAATAACTACTAGAATCATGAGACTAGGCTAATTACCTTACTCCGACACTCCATAATAAGAATCACAATCAAACATCATAAGTTGGATGCTTACTTTTATCAATTACCACCAACCATGAAGTATTCATAGGTTTTAAAGGCAGACCCAGAAGGGTATGCGATACAATAATTATTCCACCAATAACCATGTATATATCAAACCATTTAATGAAATATAAAATAATTTTTGTGGAAATACATAATAGATGAAGGGACATAAAAAAATTCCCATATTGGATTCCTCTTGAGAAACATGTCCAATCACAACCTTCTACATCCTACGCCAAATATATCTGAAATGAGGTTACCTTCACTAGTGTAAAATGTTGTAAGAGCTGCTATAAGTTGAGTGTCAAAGGATGGATCATCCTAAAGCATGTGATTAGGTGTGGAGGGAACATCCTTGGAGTTTTAAGTCAACTTTATTATTCTTTAATTTAGTCATCATCTGTACACATTATTAAGAATAACCATGATCCTATATAATTAGATTCCAAGGAAATCCCATGTATCGGTATAGGGGATATAAATAGGTCAAATTTCATTGGAGTCCTTCTATGGTGACCCACAAATGAGATCTCAATTGTCACTCTAGGTATGGTGTGAAGATGAAAAAAACTAACATGTAACCCCATATTTGGTTTCACACATAAAGGTCTAAGTCTCTCTCATGGAATGATACAACAATCGCTCCACTGAGACCATCCATAAGGTCTCCCCTAGGGAACTAGTGAAACTCCTCTGGATGTAAATTAGAAAGCATAATGTGTTCCTATCACCAACATAGCTAATGTTTGACCCTATGTATTTAAAAAGATATTAATAAACTAACTAATAGTAATTTTGAGCCTTTTTAAAGAGTACTAGGTTAGAACCCCTTATATATTTTACAACATATGGTGGTGGTATGGTTTGGTTTGAAAAATCATACCATTTAACAAATAAAGCATTTATAACATGATTAAGAAGTTTCCAATGGAATTTAACCAATAATACCGTTTATGGAACAGTATTTATGGGTATAACTCATGGACTAAAACTCTAAACAAATCAATTTATTAATTCCAATAATTTATTATTGCGGCTTAACACCTTAATTGGGTTTTAACAATTTATAGAAGTGGAAGATAGGATACCAATGGGGTTATAATATACATATGGGTGTCTCAAAGAATTCTGATCAACTAAAAGGTTGATTCACTACTCAATAGGGTCACATTAGGCATGGTAGGTCCCTAAAATTAATTTATTTAATTATTTAAAGGTGTCTTTGGAAGTGTCTACCATGTGGAACAACAACGTAGAATGTAGAATGAAATGGAACATGGGGAATGAAACTAGACTACCTAACTTAGGTGATTACAATATCACTCTTCAAATTTATCCCCTTAAATTGATCTATAATGATAGATATCAAAGAAAACCAAAAATTACATGAAAATTTGGAAAAACTAGTCACACCTTAATAGAAAAATAGAGGATAATAGAAATAGAGTATAGATGGAAGAGGTGTGTAAATAATACCTCATGATTTCCAATACACCCAAAGATGAAGGATTTGTATATCAAACAGAGGAGATATCAAAACATATAGGGGGAGAAGAGGATAGAAGATTTGATAGCTTATTCTGGTGGGGGGGGGGTTGCGGGATTTAAAACTGAATAGGGGAAAACATTAATCTTCACCTCATTTTCTAGGATAAATGTTTGGAATAACTATGTGCCAATTGTGCACCCCTTTCTTCTTTAGTGTGCACCTTTCAAGGGCTAGGCACACAGTTTGGTTAACCGTGTGTTAATGATGTGGAAATCCAGTATCAGGGGTGGTATAAAACACCTCATGGGCATTCACCCCATTCTATATGGTTTTAGAAAAACTATGTGACCCCTTATCCCTTCTTCAACACTTTTACGTGGATAGGAAATCCAAAAAAATAGGGATTCATGGTTTCTCCAAACAATGTGGCCCAATATTCTTCTCAAATTGTTTGGGATTTGGGATCCAACTAGCCCCGGACACCCCAGTGACCTACAAGACTCACCTTGGGGACATTAAAAGGTCAAAAACACGGTTTTAATGATGAATTAAATTTATTTTTACCTTTAATGAAATCTGAGAGGCTAAATTTTGAAACATAAATAGATAATTGGATGATATACTTGTATATGTGACATAGTAATGAACTACCAATGAATTTTATTAGTAATTTTTCTAAATTTTTAGAAAAAAAATATTTAATTTTTTATTCAACAAGAGAGTTTGATGATGATATTTGATACTAAGGTAAGATTTATTATATACTATATGTGCATAATATTATTGTTGTGTGGGTGTTTAATATCTAGGAGTTATGGTATGTTTCCTCTTATATTAGTTATATGAAATTTTTTATTATATACAACATAGGATTGATATATTCTTCCACTATATATTCTAAATGACGATAGTGGGTAACCAAGAAAATTATTTCCTCATCTAACAGTCATAAGACTGATTGGTATTTTTATTAATCGCATTAAGGGACAATCATGTGACATTATTTCTTCTTATTCATATAAGAGATGTTTTAATGACATTGATGAATGTTTTAAATTTTATTATTTTCATGACCTAGGGGGATGTTATATGAGGATTGACTATACTGTAATTGTTATTCCATCAATAATTTATTCTATTTTCTATATTTGAGATTTTTTAAAATGGTGTTGATGATAATGACTAGGGTTCTTGTATATAACATTACGAATGGGGTAATATATAAATCTCTTATAGGTTTCATGTTATATTAGAAATATTATTTAGTAGAAACACCTTTTTTTTCTTCATATAGTGACTATAACACTATGTTATTTGGTCTATTCTCTATAAATAAAATGATCAATTTAGTGATTGGTTATTTAAATTTCAGGATAATAATTGGAACTGCATAATCATCCATTGATAAATATATGGTATTTGAGTGTTCCATTTCTTATACTACAATTGACAACACGTGGTCCTTCATTGGGTGAATTAAAAAGTTTTCATATGTATTTTATAGAATTATTCCTTTCACAATGTGGTCCTCAAAATATACCCTTAAATTTATAAAATTCTTCTCCATAATGTTAGTATACATGTTAAATGATCTTATATTGTGTGAGTTATGAAATATTTTTTCTCATTTCAAGGATCTGTTCTAAATGATATCATTTTTATATTATTTTGTGGTGTAATTGTTATGTTTTTGGTTATTATTCTATTGTTTTAGTGTGTCTATCATTAAGTGGTTTTTTATTTATGGACAATTGATTATAGTAGAAATTGGTATAGTTTACTCTAAAATTAAAAAATAACATATGATAATTCAGTAATATTTATGATGTGATATTATACAATGGTTAATTGTGAGAGTTTTTGTACATAATAACCATTTAATTTGATAATTTACCTAAATTACTACTTATTTGGTTCTGATCAATAAAGAAATGACTATATTGTGATTTTATATTCATTGATTATTAAAAATTAAAGAGATCTTTTTTCTTGTTTACTTACATAAGTGTAAGCTTAATTGATTATTATAGATATATTTTTTTGAGTATTAGTACTATTATGTATGGGTGGATGTAAAGTTATCCAATATTTTTTGAGAGAAATAATTGGTGATGGAGATAGTGGTGTTTATCCATATAGGTCTTTAGGTGGTGATTGTGAGATAAATTTTATTGAGGAGTCTATATAAATTAATCAATGGGTTTACATTGGGTTTATATTTACAAAACTATATTTTGATGGAGCTATTACATTATAGTATTAATTTTCTACATCCTTGAAGATATATTGTTTTATTTATAACAAAATATATAGAACACACACAAAAAAACACATTCATTTATTCATAGTTTTTATTATGTTCACTCATTAAATATGTTATATTATTATAGAGTATTCATAAAATATATTTTATGTTCATTGGAGTATTCCTATTTTCTTCTATGAATCGCTTCAAAGTATTATACATCGACACCTTGTAAATTTTAATTATGTTTGGGGAATTTCTCTCAACATTTTTAAAGTCCTTGGTGGGGTTCTAGTAGTGCTAGGCCACATCAATGTATCATCAATTGAGTACTTTCTTAGTATTAGTAATTTTAATGTGTAAATGTGATGTTTCAAATTAGGAACCTAGGGAAATATTGTTAGAAGGATATATGTTTATTCTACCAGGAAAAAGAAATTTAAATTATGTTTTTTAACAACCAATGATTTTATTTTTTTATCCTTAAATAAATATGAGCTTTACCTATATAAAACACCAAGCTATAATGATATATGAAATATTAAATAGACATTATTAAAGAACAATATAAGAAGAATAAAACTACTACTAATCAAAACAGTAGTAATTAATAAAAAATTATTATGTCTAGAGGTTAAATAATTATTATGATTCAATAATTTTTTTTAAAAAATATGACTATTGTGTTAAATAGAGATCATTTAAATGACTACATAGGTAAAATGTAGTTACCATTGTTAAAACAAAAATAGTTTAAGTAAAAATTATAGGATCAGAGGACATAATTGTTTTAAAAAAATATTGGTAAAATAAATTGTTGATGGATTCATTACCTTATGTCATTCCAAAATCTATTATTTTCTATCTTAGGGTCTCCTGGACATGTAAAACATGCTCTCTATTTTTATTAAGGGGATATATTTACCAAATGTCTATTCTCAATACTTATAAATGGGGAATCCCACCACCCATTATGTAAAACTCCCAAAATTAGGTTTCCTCATGAAAATACACTTTATTTACTTCCCCTGTAGTCCTCTTCCACTTCATTTAGCTTATAGTAACATGAATTAATCCTAATAACTCCATTTTCAAGGAGTCCTCCATAGAAAAACTTCTATGCTCATAGTGAATACTATTTTTTCCGACATTCATTTATTTATATTTTTAATTCCAAAAATATAATTTTATAATTATAATATATTTAAATTAATAATATTTTTATATGGAATATTATTATTCTAGTGGAATAAGTGCTAACAAACTTCCCCATTTCTATAATGAATAATGAAACTATCATTCCCACGCTATGTAGACTATCATATCCATGAAGATATTAATTCCACATTACCCAATGCATCTTATAGATAGTTATAAGGGTAAAATTTAAGAATAAATTTCAAATATAAAATAGAATTATTTATTAATATACTTTAATTATTATCCTCATTATTTCCATGCAATTATTCAATAATTTAAGATGTTAATTTTTCTTTGTGAGGACTACCTCCTCTATGATGTAGCATATATTTTTTTATCTTGATTAATTATTATATATTAAAAAATAATAAAATATGATTCAAAAACTCATTATTATATAATTTACACCATTATTATTTTGTAATTATGATATTATTCAAAAAATATACCAAATTTATAATCATAACAATGAATTAATTATATAATTTTCATTTTTGGTTATTTTTTAACACTTACTTGAACAGTGATATAAAATATTATTATGGATGAATATGATAATATAATTAATGAAACTATATGATATGATTATAAAAATAATTTTTTTTATAGAATGGTAACCATAATATTAAACTCATTAATTATTATATAAACATCAATTCAATAAATACATGAAACATCCACCTCGTGAATTTAATATTATGGGATAGTAACAAAAAATAACATATAATGAAATTATAAAATAATAAAAAATGATAAAATGATAAATTAAAGTACCATGTATACTCATGGAATGATGAATTTTAGCTGAATAATGAAGAACAACACCCTTATTATGAAACTAGTTCAAAATATATAATATTTCACACACCCGATATTAGGAATAGAAAATAACCAACAAATAAACATAGAGAGAATAATTTAAAGTTAATTTTTTAAATTTAAATTGTTATTAATAAGTTTATTACATTTTTTTATGTGAATTATTTTTTATATACTACAAATTCAGGTGACTTAATAGAATTCAAGAATTAACGTAGGGTTTCATCCACTAAAATTTCAATTCCTCACTACATGATTTTGTTCTACACAATGGATTATATTTAATTGTGAACTCAATTACCCTTTTATATATTATATCTAGATTCCATCAATTTTAGGTCCTTTAATGTTTTATTTTTTCTACTTTTCTTCCAGGGGTTTTATTTGAATTTTATTAAAGAATTATGTTTTATTTTTATCTATTTTCTATTATACTAGACATGTATGATTTTTCACACCATGTTTTTTTTATAAAATGTATCAAATTATTTATTTTAATATATTATAATGAATATGTTTCATTTCCTTATATTTCAATTTCATGGTATCCTGGTAATGTTTTTCAATTTTTTAATTATCTTTATCATTAGTGTATTTACATATAAATTTTTGATTTATTTAGATATGAATAATATTATCAAATTGTTTCAAATTTATAGTGTGTAAGTTTATAATGGATTATCTTTATATTATTATGATAAAATTTTATTTTGGGAGATTAAACTCTCCGAAATAATTCAAAACATGTTTCTTTCAAAATAGTACCATTTTAAAGGTATAATTTTTCATTTCCAAAGCCTCCACTCTATTAAAGATCTATATTTCATTACATTGATTGAAATTTTTTCTACAAGATTCAATATATTGATTTATTAGTGAAATTATTTACACAAGCATGTACTACACACACTATAATGTGTCAGATTGATGGATGAGCACATTGAATGACATTCCATTTGTTTATATGGGAAATATTGAAAATTCATATATATTATCTATTCAAATATTTATGTTCATTGAGTAATGACTGTTATTATTTTTATTATTTATATTTTTCAAATGAAAAATACATTAGGCAAAATTATGTGATGAGCATGGCATGGTATTACATTTACCCTTGGTGCATTGGTTAGTTTTATGAGATATAATGTTTTGGTATTTTTTGTCTACTTAGTGAAATCGTGATTTTTTTGTTCTGACCATGATAGAATAAATTATTTATTTATTTTGGTATTTAAGAAAATAATAATGACCTTACAAATTACATAATGGTAAATGATGTTTGAAATTATATAATCCTTTACAATGAATATTGTTGTGTTATCCATGTGATTGTTTATATTGTTATGTTATCCATAGATTTATTTCAAGCTTAGGTATTCAATTATATGAAATTATATGAATTTTATTAATTCCAACTATATTTTTAATGTCATGATATAATCTGATATCCCCTCTCCCTATCTAAGCATTTAAGCACATCATTATTTTTTTATATTTCCCAGAGTTATGCATAAAATCATTAAACATGAAACATATAAAATAGTAGAAGGTGTGGAGAATCTTTTTTCTATAATAAATAAATACTAAAATTTAATTATTTTTCTATATTACATAAAAAATATCCATTATGTTATAATTACATGGAATTCATTAGTGATAAATGTTTCTTAACTATCTCAAAAAATCCAAACCTAAAAATTCCTTTGAATGTATAAGACTCAATATTTTTTGGGGTTATAATAACTATTGATTTTGAAAATCTATTCAATTCATTTATTACAAAGATAAAATGTAAATAATGTATTTAAGAGAACATGATCATGAAGTAACATTCAATCGATTCACCATTGATATTAAAGGAGTCTTTATATAATTTTAGAGGTTAGTGTTTTAGTTAACATTAATACGTTGGTTAATAGGTTATGGTTAGTAATATTATAATATGTATTGGAAACCATTTTGTCCACTTGAGGTAATATTGAATATTTTGGGCAGTAGGATAAGAAATATTTATTGAAAAATCAAGGGATAATTCTATAATATTAGTATATATACATAATATCATCCTAATGATTTTATAAAGTAGAGATTACGTGGTTCTCCAAGCTCTTTCATCCTAATATAGATTTTGGGTAGTATATGGGACTATGGCATAAATTCTCATAGTTTTAGTCACTCAAGAAAATAGATAGTTGAGTATCAACCTAATATTCACTCTATTTCAGGACAAGTGTGCATAAAAATGCACACATGGTGATACCCACCCAAGGTCTATTCTATAGCTAAGTAAACTTATCCTTAATAAATCATTAAAAAGAATATTAGTATGATTTTAATTAAATATTTAGTGAAAATAATAAGAAAATAGTCATTTTTAACCATGTATTAAATAAAGATTGTCAATGTTTGGACCAAAAGTATCACGTGTGAAATATGATTGGGTTTTATGTTAAGAAATCTTCATATTGATGTTTTCATATTCATATTTTCTATATAATGATAAAAAATTTGGTTTTATTTTTTTTTGAGAAAGGATTATGAAATTATATCTTATAAAATAATATATCCTAAAAAAAATATTTCTTATAATAAAACAAGTGAGAATACTTATATTTTTTAGAATGCTATTATATTATTATTATGATAAAAAAGGTGAGTTTCTTATTTATACCTGTGGAAGTAACGTTAATATATTAATAAACATTAAAAATTGATACTTTTAGATATTTTCATTTATGAGAGATATTTATCAATGATATTCTGGTACAATACAATGTTGATGAGGATTATGTGAAACCTATATAGATTATTCTATATTAGTTTTTCTTCAAAGGTATACAAAACATACATTAGATACTTTTTTTATTCTTGAAAAGTTATTTTATGGAACACTTATATTTTTAGAAAAATCTATTAGAGATAAAATTATTGAGGATTGAATAAAAAATATAATTAATGTACACTTGATGTTGTTATAATTAAAAATTGTTAAATTTTGAAATAATTTATATCAGACAGTATTTGTAACATTAGGATTGATAATTTATTCTTAATATTTTGGTGGAGTTCATCCTAGTTTAGGGATTATGTTAGTAATGATTTCATGTTATTTTATCTAGATATTATTACCATTTGAGTGATAAAAATAGTGTTCATTTCTGGTAAGATATATGGTTTGATAATGATTTTGATACATGGAAAATCATATGGTTTTAGGAAAGTTATATGTTGGATATTTTAGGATTTGGATACATACATTATTTAGTATATTATTGTATAAAATTTTATTATTTTATGATGAATGATGAGTTACATAATATATAATAAGAGAGTAATGTAAGTCTCAAAATAATATTTTTATCCCATATAATAAATATTTTAATAATACCAACACATTGACTCATTAGTTAAGAATATATAATTTTTAGAAAATGAAATTAATTTACAGAGGGGGAAGATGTAATTAATCAATATTTCACTATATATATTACTTAAGAAAATATTAGTTTTTTTTTTAAATACAACACCAAAATATAATGAATTAGGGCATATTATATTAAACTTATTAATAATAATTTCAATAATAATAAACCTGCTAGTAAAAAAATTATAATTAATTTAAAATTATTAATATTATAGGATAAATAATTAAGATGAGTTAATACTAAAAATGAACTTTTCTTTCTTAAATAAATATTTAAACTATTAAATCCTCATATTTTGAATGTTTCTTTATAATATATGATATTAAAATTTATTTAAAAATATATTATAATATATAAAATTAATAATTGGTATTGAATAATATCAATATCACATTATGTTAAAAATTATATTTTTCATAAAAGTTGTTTCCATTATATTTCAAATTATAATTTAAAAACTAAAATTATGAATTTTATGATTTATAATTGATAAAAATAATGATATTTTTTTATTTATATTTCCAATAATATGTTAGTATGAGTTTTTTTAATTTTTCTGAAATGGATATTTTTATATGAATAGTGAAAATATATTTTTAGTAAAACTACAACTTTTATGACATTGTAATTTATTATGAAAGTCCATGATTCTTTTAAAAGATCATAATTGATGAAAAATATATCTAATTAGAACAAATATATTTTTTTAAAAACCATTCAAATTTTATAAATTTTTTTATAAATTTATAAACATAAGTAATATTTTCCAATAATGTTTTTCTGGACTTTTCCTGTATTTAATTATTATTTTTATGAAATTTGTTTAAAAATAGTTTTGAAATCCATATAAATTTTTTTTAGGTAAAAAACCAATTTATATCATTAAAATCATATTGATTAATAAATTTATCATATATGAATGTTTTAATCATAAAAATATAGTTTTTATAAAGACAAGTTGTGACATGTCACATTCAATAATGTTAAATTTAATTTTTACTATAAATTGATATATATGTGATAAAATTGATTTCATATTTTAACTCACATGTTTCAAATTATTTATGTAGTCTTATTTTTTTATTCATTTGAATTAAATTACATTGAAAAAAACTAGTTTCCATGACGCCAAAAAATGGTTTATTTAAAAATTATAATAAGAATTTTGATAAAAATAAAGTTTAAAACATGTTTGAAAATGAATTTTTGAGTTATTACTAACTTTATATCATTATATAATCAATTATTGTATATATATTTTTAGTCTTTGTTACATGTGAAACATAAACACCCTTTATATTAAGTTGAAATGTTGAATAAATTTTATTTATCACCACTTATAAAATGGCCCTCTCACAACCTATTTGAGGCCACTCCCTACATTTTTTTCATCATAAAAATATTCCCACAATCCTTAAATAAGAATCCTATTTCACTTTATTTTTATTTTTGTGATAAAAATTATCTCAATACCACTATTTTCTAGGAGTCCTTCAGTAGAAACTCAAGTCCCCATCATCAGCAAAACAATTTCCTAACTTCTCATATTTCCATTTTTAGTATGCCTAATAAAATATTATAATTCCAATATTATTACATAAGAAATTTTTTTATTGAATTTTATTATGATATTTTAGTAAATACCAACCATATTTCCCCTTTTTTATTCATGAAAAAAATTCACGCCTACATTTTGTGGACTACAAATGCTAAAAGGCGATGGCATCCATTTTTCAATGATTCCTGACATATATAGTTTTGTTGGCGACATTTGAAGAAAAATGTGACCAATATATAATGTAATTAAAATTATTATGATAAATATTATAATTCACCTTCCTTCTCCATCATTATTTGATAAATTAAAATGTTAATCATCCATTATTTGGACTACCACCTCCATGATGTAACATTTATCATTTTCCATATAGTTTTTTTATTATTTATTTAACCTTCATTGAATATGATTAATAATAATTAATTTATATAAAAATAAAAATAAAAATATTTATTAATTATACTATTCCTAAAAACCACTTTTATATTCATAATCATCCATGAATTATAGTATGTTTATGTTTGGGTTGGTCTAAATTCATATATAAAAAGTACTATTAAATAATATCATGGATGAATGTGAGAAACTAATAACTTATAATATATAATATAAATAATAATTTAATGATTTTATTTTTCTTCTTAAATGGTAACAATTATATTAAACTCATTAATCTAAATACCAATGTTTGTTAACAAAAAATCCCTAAAACATGTTCATTTTCGATTTCATATTTAAGGATTATGATAAAAAATCCCATATAATTAAATTATAAAATTATAAATAAATTTAAAGAAATTAAATTATTATTACTTTTATGATATATGTAAGTGGAAAATTTTGAGAATAATTAATAACAACATATCTATGGTAAAACAAGTTCAAAAAAATCAAGAATACTCACACCTGATATTAAAAATAGATAATAAGTAACTGACATACATGTTGATAAAAAATATAAATTATTTTTATAATATGTTATAAATACGAATATGGTTCTGAAATAACAAATTGGGATAATTATTATTCTTATATAGGATATTCAAATTCTTTATTGGAAGTTGAGAAATGAGGTAAGGGTTTTTTTCAAATTTTAATTCCTAAAGGCATGATTATGTTTTAGAACATGTTTTAATTTGAATAGTGTAATTACATGCACAGTGATATTTTATATCATGATTCATTCATAATTAATGGGATTTTATATTCTATTTAAAATTATATCATTCAAGGAATTTTTATTTGAATGTCCTCAAATCTATAACTATTATTCGTCTCTGTTTTCAATTCAATGAGACAATTTTTATATCATGTAGTATATTTAAATTTTATATAATGTATTCTATTAAATATTGGATTCAAGTGTAAAGAATATCTTTTAGTTAATTATATTTAAATTTCATGTTGTACATCTCTGATTCATTTGATTCCTATGTAACCATTACTATATTGGGGTATATATCTCAATTTCAATTTTTTGAGATATGATTAATTTTGAAAACATGTTTTAATTTCGTTTTGAATATATTAGTATGGAATTTTCTTTGAAATACACTCATTCTATTTTATTTTTTGGTATTAAACATTTGAAATCCATCACTACCTTTGTATTCTCATATATTCCAATTTTATTGGCATATTTTTTTCTCTATAATGCTTATCCTCCATACACACCATATACTCCCTTACTTTTATTTAATGGTGTTCACCTTGATTCCACAAATCCATTGATTTGTAAAATTATTTTCATACAAATATACCCATATCGCTTTAATGTATTATTTTGAGGGACTATCACATGAAAACTATTCCACATAGTGATTGGAGAAATATTGAAAAAAATATATTTTTTATTCTATTATAGATGATTGTGAAAGAAATGTGATTCTACTTTATATTATTGGTAATATATTGTTTATAAGAAATTATTTTAATACAAAAAAGATATATTCTAGGAACAATATAATATAAACCCTCGATGTATTGATTGGTCCTAAGAGGAAAAAGGTTTTTGTATTTGGTGTACTCCTACACAATATAAGAATAATGTCTTTGTTTTATCCTAGAAAAGAAGAACGAGGTAATTTTTGTTACATTGAGGGGAAAAAATAATGTTCTGTATTTTTATGTGATCATAAATGTTATTTCAAATTATTCATTCCAACTCCATGATTTCTGTAATTGTTATCCTTGTTGTTTTATAAAATATAATTTCATCAATTGACTTATTTAAAGATTCTATTTTTAGTTATGTTTTATTATTTTAATCTTAATAATTGTTTCTATATTATTCACAACATAATTTATTATGATATATGATTAATGTATCTGAGAATTTTATCTCACATGTTTTTTGTTTCTCATTACCTTGGTTATTGAGGAAATTATTACACACGAAATATCCAGAATTGTGGCATGCATGGATAATTTTATGGGTGAAGTTATTAAAGTATTAAAAATCATGTAGTTTGTTATAAAGTAGAAAACATTCCATTTGAGTTGAAAGAAAGGTACCTTGTAAGTAAAATATTTTTTGAAACTATCTCTAAATCATTAAACATAATTGGTCCTTCAAATGTATGTAACATAATTTTCTTTCATGATATTTTAATTAAGGATAGTTAAAAGTTCATTGTTTTAGCTTATTTGAAATCTAGTATGTAATAGAAGTATTTATGAGAACTAGATTTAGGAGTTCTATTTGATGGTGTCATAACTATTGATAATGTTGTATTATTATAAAGGAAAATAAATATTTTGGAAATTATTAAACAACCTCGAGAAATATGCGATTTATCAAATTATGTTTGTACATGCATCAAATATTTTTCAGCTGATGAGTGATGTATATTTTGTCATGTGATAAGGGATATATTTTTAGATTTTAAATATTAAAATTAAATTAATATTTTCAAAAAATATATGTTTTTTCTACATAATTGGAACATGGATTGAGAAAGAAATTATTATTTTTATGCTTCACCATGTTAAAATTCCATATAAATCCATGAAATGTGAAAACGTTTGGTTGAACTTATCATTGTACAAATAAAAGTTTCCCAAGATGATTATGATAACATTATCTACAAAAGAAATAGTGTTAAATGGGCCATCCCCCACTATAATAGCATAGGTAAATCTTATAGTGTTGTCCAACACACCATGTATTATTGAGGCATTTTATAATATTCACCACTCTACACTTCTCATGTTATAGGGCGAGCCTTATGTTGGGTGATATACCCATATTTGTATAAGGTAAGTGGGTTATTTAATCTAATGAAGACACTTGAATTTACATTAGTATTCTTATTAGGATAATTTTCTTTTATGCTTGTTGACTTGGAGGGGTATAGTGTATTGACAACATAGATGGTTTCATGATTTATAATGTTCCTTATGATCGTCCTTATAAGAGATTAATCTATGACATTTTTAGTGGTTATATTTTTGGAGTAATGATATTTTTTTAAAAAAAATTATTTTTATTTAAACAATTATTGATTCATTGACCTATATTTTTTAATTAAGGAGTATAACAAAATTATAATCTACAAGGATAATTTTTATGATGATTTATTTTTAGTTTAGATTCATATGTAAACTTATAATCATGATATTTTAATTTTATTTAATATGTTGCAACAATTGATTCAGTTGATGTTATTATAGTGTGATAGAGACTAATATTAGAGTAGTGAGCTTGTTTTTAAAATGGTTGAAGTATTGGAAAAAAATATAAATTATATTTCTCATTTTTCTTATGAGTTTGAGATCGATATGAGTCAAATTTATGTATTATATATAGTAGTTGATAAAAAATATGTGACTGTGAAAACTAAATCTCTATTTTTAAGTCAACATTGGTAACCTTTCAAAAAATTAACCCATATGAAGTCTCTCTTTTGACATCCATATGCAATGTATTATAGAAATAATCTTAGATGGAGATTGAGTTGGAAAATATATATAATTTATGTTTGATTATAAATTTATGGAATCTAATATGCTTCAATGTTAAGAATTTATCCAACAATGATGCATGTTGTACTTTGATAACATAAATATAAAAATTTATTCCTCTTAAACAAGGGATTATCATAAAAGAATCATATAAATAATTGATGATAAATGATGTATTTATACCATTGAGTTGAAAATAACCTGAAAATGGTATAGATCATCTGTAGTTCTATATCACGAGTCAGGGTTTTCAGTAAATTTTTGAATATGATATATATGGTAATAAACAGTTTATAATAAAGAGTTGAAATTATTGTTTATATTATAATAACATATTATAGATCTGAGCCATTAGATGTGGTGGGTAAATTTTAACCATTTCATTTTAAATTGTGTTACACGATTTAATATATTTTATCCTATCATGTGAGGTATATAGTTTCTATTACCTAATTATGGACATTAAAATCCATATAAATGATGGTGTTATTAGGCCTTGACAATGTTTTTGTACCATTTTAGATGTATGTGTGGATTAGGAATGATCCATGTTATAGAATGGATAATTATTCATGTCAATTACATGAACTACTCAATAGTATATTTATTAGTATCATTGATAAAAAACCATTCCACATGATATGTTTCGTCGGTCCAAAGGAGCATAGATACCTTGAAGGGGGAGGGGGTGAATCAGGGTATGAATATTATTTTCTATATTCTTCCAACCCCACTATATATTGACCTATTTATTATAAGGGTTGCTTATTTTTATCTATATTTTCTATATTTATGTTATCCTTTCTAACTTAATTTGATGATCACGCATTGAAATTAAAGAAATAAATCGAGAACAAGGATAGAGATTTTACTTTATTCACCCTCACTGGGATACATCTAAGGTGCATACAATGATAAATTTCCAATTGTACCAAATTCACTAAGGCTCACATCCAATAATGTTGTTCGGGCTAGATCAATATTATGCCCGGGTTCACAATATTTACAAGGTTTAGGGTCAACTCACTGATCTCCCAAGGGTCACTTCTTTTGTCTATTTCTATGGATCACTGATGGAGGAAAATACCACCATATTCATCTTCATTTTCTCAATTCTTTAGAAGGGATAAACATGTAGTTTAAAAAATTATAGGTACCTTCATTTTCATCAAATCACATATGTTCAACTATAGATAGATTCTCTCATGAATTCATGTTTTCACCTATACATTAAATCTACTTTTCCGCATAATCTTAGTGTGTAGAAATCACTTTTGTAAAGTGTTTTCATCCTATTGAAAACGTTCTAACATCCTATATGAACATACATGCACCACATGTCATGAGTGCTTCATATACCACATATCCTTCAGCAAACCATCCCTCCTTTGTGAATTTTTTTCTTCCATGGGCAAAATATTCCTTCATCGACCTCATCAACTTCAAAGGACTACTGATTCTCCATTGACCACCTAAAATTTTCATACCCTTTTATTGGTAGGAAATAGTACCCCGAAAAAACCCTTCCACAGACTTCCTCCACATAAACCTTCTCTTTTTGTAGAATCCTACCTCACAAAACTCTTCCCCTTCACAGAATCATCCCTCATGGACTAATTTAGACTTCTCCAAATTAATCTCTGTGTGAAGATGTTTTCTAATGAAAATCACTCTACGTAACGATATGATTATAGGTCCTTATATTGGTAAATTGATCCGAAAAATTAATTAATCCATTTTACTCAAATATTTGATGAAGTAAAGCATTCAACATGAACATTGCTATGTGGTCCACATAGAGCCTTTCCTTTTTTATGGTAGTCTATATCTTCCACAGATGAAAACCCTTTATGGATCCTCAAATTTCTGCCTTCATTCCATAAATGATGAGTCATCCCATGAACTACTAGCCTTCTACAGACTCCAAGCCTCCATCAAACTATTTCTCATACATAGTTTGTGTAGAAATTATCACAGTCCACATAGTTTCCTTTGCAAAATTTCGTTCATTATTCCATGTATATCCTTTGCATTCTAGAAACATTGTTTTATGTTCTAAAATCCATATTTTCATGGCACCTTTTCATAAAACCTTCCTTTTACAAAATAATAAACTCCCAACTTTGAGGCTAAAAAACTAGACAAACACTGAGAAACTGCATCACCTTAAAAACATACTTCAACAACTTCAAAAAAACTCATTTGTGGTTATCTGGATTTGTCAACATACACAATAACACCCAAAACAATTAGGGGACACATTGATGGATTTTCCAAAAACTCTCCCACATTGGGTTTCTTAAAAACTCTTCATATTTTGATACATAAATAAACATTATTCCATCTTATAGCATCATTCAATTCTTATGATTAAGATACCGATAAAGGATTTACTCAACACATAATATAAGCCCATGTGATCCATTCTCAACATATAAAACAAGAGTGTAATGAAAATTTAATTAACAAATAACTTTATTCCATTCCAAAACCACTCATATTATTTCATCTTGAACCTTAAGAATTGTGATATATATATTTTGATCGAACACTTCTAGTATCGCTAGATTTAATAATACACTTATCTCATTCCTCCCCCTTTCAGATTCTCCCCTGTATTGATTAATAAAATTTCTCCAATTTCCCATCTACATTTTCTCCCCCTTTGTCAAAGAACTAGAATGCCATTCCTTTTTGGATTGAAATTGGGTAAAGAAAACATTTTATACCATTAGTTAAAAACAAACCGTATCTCAGGGATACAAGGTCCTACATCCACACTATTCAAGTGTGAGTAGTCAGCTAAACTCCCAGAGCCAGTCGATACCTTTTAAATGATTGTTTGGGTAAGGCCATTGTCAGAATGTCTACTACATATTCATCTTCTATGGTTCTAAATTAAATTCATTATTTTTTATTCATTTTCTATGAAATATAAAACTTACCAAGAAATAATGCACCACCTAATGTCCATTTTGTATCATCTACCGAACCAACCCAATATACACCTGGATATCCCAATATCTCTTGGGGAGATTTGCCATTATAAATCAAACTAAAATCCACTGTGACCCTAATATACTAAATTATTATTTTCACAAAAATAAAATGGGTTTCCTTGGGATTTATTTGATATCTTGTTGCTTGTAATGTGGAAAAAACAATATCAGGTATTTACACTATCATGTACAATAGACTGCTTGTCAATTTCCTTTATTATATGATATTTATTGCATTGCCTTAATTATCCCATGGAAATTTTATTTGTGTAGCCTCCATATTCATAATATCTATAGAATTATCCATTCAAAATATTATCAAAAACACCCTGTAATATTTATACAGAGAAATTAATTCTCCATTTGTTCATATTTTCACATTAGCACCATTATCCTTTGATTATTTTTATTGTTGACATAAGGATTATAATCAACTCCACCATACTAGAAACTAAGATTCTTTAAGAACTAATCAATCCTTGAATACCATGCTATTGGTTATTGAATCGACCCATAAAGTGCCTTTCTTAGATGAAAAACTACGTTAACATAATCCTGAATGAGAAAACCATCTGGATGTTTAATATAATCCTCTTATTCCAGAACCCTATTAATAAAATATAACTTAACATCCATATGGAAACCATTAAACGTTATTTTAATAGTTATGATAGAGAATAATATCATTATTCTAAATTTTTTATATCTATTCATTCATATCCCTAACCCAATCTCTATCTACAACTTCTTCATCAAAATAATTAGACTATTATTATGATAAGTATGATGATTTCGGAAGAGTATTCATCTTTCATGTATGCTCCAGAACATCCTGATTTCCAATTATATATTTCAAGTCAATTTCAGCTCGAATATTTTTCTTTCTTGATAATACAGATATGAATTAATCACGCTCTTAAATTGTATCTTCTTCTGAATTAGAATTTCTCACTTCTACTCCCACTGAGTTTCTTACCTCCTCATTGCTTCCATAAAAAAAATTTCAACTATGTTGTCAAATATTCTATTCATTTTCTACTATAGATACCTCATTACATTCAACTACATTTGCATACTCTTATTGTATTTTTTGGAGATTCTATGATATATTCTTAGTTTATGAAAAAAAGTCACATGATACAATTTTTTTAGAAAAAAATAAATAATCATGAAACACATGAATGTTGATTCTACTGCTCTAGTTATTGTTCTTAACATTAGACAAAATAAAAATTTATTCTTTATGTACCATTTGAGACCTTGTATCCATTATCACTAAAGTACATGGATGTATTTGTGTTTATCTTCCATGGTCAACATGGACCTTGATCTAATTACGAGATAATATGACCCCCTATAATATACAACTCTTTTGTCATTAGTCATATTGTTTAGAACCACAAACAATATTTTTATACTGAATAATTTCTTCACATGTGACTTTTGGTTTTAGAAACATATACAGATTAATAAATTTTCCAAGTTGTGGCTACATTAAATGATATTTTCATTTGGAGTATTTACCAAGTATTAATGAACCATCAATAATACTGCTAATCCTACATAGTCGAAACTCAGTGTAGAAAATAAGAGATAATGTTAATAAAACCATCAATACCCATTTCACTCAATTAATTCCATATATCTCATGAATCCATATACTATTAACTCATTTCATGTAATTCTTCTAGATTTCTTCTTTAACTCTGTTAACAAATTTAAATTATTTGAAATTCTAGAACACATCGCATCACTACTCTGCATCATTTGATGAAACTTCCCTTTGGACAATATCTACCCTTGATCATGAAAGATATGAACATTAGTTAATTCCATTTATACACATAAGGAGATGTGGAACTCTATAATCCTAAATAACAGTGTTATGGTTGATACTGATGGATCAAACCTTTGATAATTTCATACAAAGTATTGTACTATTTTTTTGCGTGTTCCAACTACCCAGCCAACTTTATATGTTATGGACATATGAATAACCATTCATTACCCACATGCTGAGTCTTATTTTTATATTTTAATTATTTAGGCTTGTCCTTTTTTATAGTTTTTGGTTTAATCCAATTAGTAAAATTTCCTTCATTGATTTTCCAAAAATATTCCCTTTTTCATGAAAGTTTCTTTGAGTCTGAATGTTTTCAATTGTAAACTTATCTTGCTTCTTCCTCAATTGGAGGAAACTTTATATTGCCTTCACTTATCTCCATGTAAAATGAGATGTGATTTTTATGTAATTATTTATTCAATTTTCGTTTTTGAGATATCTAAGTCATACGACCCTTTCTTGTTTGGGTTTAGTCTTCCACCGAATTAAAATTCTTCTTAATCACAACTGGAGAATATCCTCCCTATTTCTTACATGTTTTTTTCACCTTCATTCCTATTGAGTTATTATGAGTGTTAAAGAGGAGTTGATTGATATACCTTTGGTCGAGCTCTGTGTGACCCTCTAAGGTTGTAAACCTATTTTTAAACTCATCAAGTTGTCTTCCAATATAAGATTATTCATTATACTCTAATAGTGTTGGGGATATCTATCGTGGTTTATTTTACCTCTCATAATTCTTCCTACTTAAATGTATTTACAAAATCCAATGATCATAAGAAATAAAACATCTTCTATTAAATGTATACATCATTTCATCCATTCTTAGCTGAGATATTTTCGGAGATAGAGTTCTTCCTCTGACAGTGAGTCATTGGGATTCTTGACCCAATCTCATGGTGTGTCATAGACTTTAACAATAGAATAATTTAATGGATACTTTCTTCTAAGAGACTCTTTCTTTTGATTTTTCAATAACCTTATTATTAATTTTAGATTTAGAAATATTTATGTTTTTATGGAATAAAATTTATTTCAACAATTCAAAACAAAAACTTAAAGTATGACCATGTGTTCCAAAAAAACATCACATGCTGTCATCACTTCCCGTAAAATCCTTGTTAGGTATGCTTCCAATATCTATAGGATTTTTCCTATTTTTTGAAATATTCACAACTCTTTTCCTGTAATTCATGGGAGAGGGATCATCATATTCAATACATATTTTTCAAAAATTACAAGTCCACTGGGACAAGGAAATCCTTTCATGTTTCCAACTAAAGTATCATATTTTCTTTTAATTCCATTATCACCAGCTTAAGGATAATCAAATAGTAAGTTCAAAGCATCCTTAAATTTGGAATTTCCTTTGGCATTAGATTTCACCACTTATGTCTTTACTGACTGTAGATATTCTCCCAATTTTTGAATCTTCTTTTACTGAGATTTATATCGTCAAATATGTTCATTTATGAGTGTCTTCCCAATAGTTAATCAACTTCCAATTATCGAGAGATATTATCTATCATGTCAGCTTTCTACTTTCTTTTAGAATATTTCTGAGAAATAGATTTATTATAGCATGAATTCACTTTCATTAGCCTTTAGATCTTTTGAACCAATTCAAATTACTATTTAGAAAGATCATCATTTCTGGCTTCCAGATTCTGAATTTCTTCTGAGTTTAATCTCATTCCCTTGTAATAATACTTTAAATTTTCTAACCTTATAGACATATTTTATAGTTATTCCTATTGATAATAATTATTCTCCCTCAAATCAGTAACCACATCAATAAGCCTTTTATTTATTCCTATGTTCTTATTGACTTCAAATTTATGTACTTAGATTCCAATATCATTAGATTTAATTTATTCATCAAATTTATGTTCTAATTCATCTGTTATATGGACATATTCTACTTTTGGAATTCTTGAAATTTCTTCTACATTAGTTATTATAACATCACTGATTACATTGTATTATTAACTCATTCATGTAGCATCATTGAAAGAGTGAATAATTTCACAATCTAATTCAACCAAGTCATTCTTTTATATGTTCTTTGTTTCCTTTAATAAAATCAAACTATTTTCACAAACACTTCCCCACTAAGGAATTACACTAGGCTTATTCTTATTTGAATATCTTCCCATTTCCATGAAACAACAAGATAATGGAGGTGTGAATGTTTAACATCAACAATAAACTGCAACAATAAGTTAAAACAAATATGATAAACATAACCATCCCTATAATAACAATTACTAGGTCCAAAAGGGGCCTAGTTACCCTAAGTGGGGGTCAATTCAAGTATGGATAGTATTTTCCATATTCCTCCTACCCCACTGGTTTTGACCTATTTTTAATAAGGGTAGCTTCATTATATTTTTAGTTTTTATATTTATCTTGTCCTTTATAATTTAACTTGATGATCATGCATAGAAAGTAAAGAAATAATGCAAGAACAAGGAAAAAATATTTTTTTACTTGGTTTACCCTCAGTAGAATACATATAAGGAGCATACATTGATAACAAAATAGATGTGTAAATTCAATAAGGCTCACTGGTAATTATGATGTTTGGGCTAGATCACTTCTATTACCAGGATCACGAATTATAAAAGGATAAGGGTCTACTCACTGATTTCCCAAGGGTTACTCCATTTATTTCGTTCTCAGGATCACTATCAGTGGAAATGATCAATGTCGTACACTTCCTTTTCTCACATCTCTATAAAGGATCCACTCATAGTTTATGGACTTTTAGGTCCCTTAATTTGAACAAAAACATGAATCCTCAACTATAGATAGATGCTCTATTGATTTCATGCTTCCACCCATAGATAATACTAACTATTACACCTAGTGTTAGTTTGCAAAAATTAAATTTACAAACTATTTTAGTCACTTTAGGAACATCCTAATGTACATTGTGAATGACATTTCACCACATGGAATGAGTTCATTGAGGACCACATATCCTTCTATAGAAAATTGCTCATTTGTGGATAGATTCTTATTGTATTGACCAATTCTTCTTCACGGGCCTCGTCAATATTTGCTGACTGCTGATGCTCTATAGATCACCTCAACTTTTCAGACCATTTTCTTATCAGGATACAGTGCCCCCCAAAATCCCTTCCATAGACTATCTTCACAAAAATATTCCCCTTTTGTGAATGATCCCTTTTAAAAATCGTCCCCTTCATAAAATCATCCATCACAAACTATATCCAACTTCTCTAAATTCTTTTCTGAGTAATGATATTCTCTAATGAATATCTCCCTAGTAATGATGTGATTGGATGATATTACATAGAATCATAGATATGAAAATTCCACTAATACATTTCACTAAAATATTTTATGTGATACAACCTTCACTGCGGACTATGCTATACAGTTTTCATAGAATATTTTTTACTTCATGGTGGTTGATATATTATTCGAAGAAAAACCCTTTTCAGATCCTCAAAATTCCACCTTATTTATGCAAATGATGATCCATCATGAGAACTACATGTATTTCATAGATTTCAAACATCCTTTGAGTTGTTTCTCATACCCGGTATATACAATATCCTTCACAGTCCACGTAGCATCTTTCAGAGTTTGCATAGCGCTGTTTTGTGAAAAAATCTCACTGTTGAATTTCCTTATCAATTTCGTGTAAATCCTTTTCGGTCTGAAAACTATGTTTTGTGGTTTAAAAACCATGATTTTGTAGACTCCTATACAAAAAACCTTCATTTTCTAAAATAATAAAGCCCTGATTTCGAGGATCAAATTTTTTCAAACACTAGGAAATCGTTCCACCTTATAAACATACTTCAACAACATCAACCAAACTCATTCATAGTCATATGGAATTGTATACAAACACAATTACACTGAAAAACACTGAGAGGATGCATTGAGTGATTTTTTACCAAAAATAATAAACAGTTTTTAGAATTATAATTCTCCTAGATTACTAAGAATTGCAATTTATGTTTGTGAAAAAATCGTATGTATGTTGAAAAAAATCCATAAATTTGAAACAAAAAATAATAATCCACATCATTGTGTTTTTATAAAATATATATAAATATTAAACTAGAATCATATCTTAGGACATGTTATGTGAAATTTTGATAAACCATACTTTCAAATAATCCAATATTCATTAAACATGATTATAATTGAATTTGATTATGACCAAGTAAAATAAAAAATTAATAACTAAACAAACAAAAATAAATTATTATAAATGAGTGTAAAATAACAAATAAATACGAGGAGGATTTTTGTTCCAAAATAATTGTGATTAATTAGACATAAAGCACACAATATCAATTAAAACCTATGAGGGGTGAAAAATTAGATGAAGAGGTTACTGCCATTTGTTCTAGAAGACCTAGAAAGAAGTATCCCTTGATGGATTTCAAAGAACCACCCTAAAATTACAACCCTCTTCTACTTAATGATGAGTTTGTAAAAAACTAGTGAAATCAAAATGGTTGTAAATAGATTATTATTTTGTCCTAGTGGATTTCAACTAGGTAAATGGTGGTAGGGGTAATGGGAATATAACAGACCTAAACCCACACACCTAGAACATATGATTACATCCATATCATTACATTCTTGGATATGATGTTGATAATTATGACCCATATCTTTCCACTAAAATCATACAACATCAAAAGGGAAGCATTGATCTCTTAAATTTTATAGGACCTTTTAGCTTTAGAGTTTTAGAGAATTAGGAAAAAATTCTATATAAGAAGTTCATAAGAAATAAAAAGTCTGGTTCTCTAATTTAACACAGATTTTCTTATTTCACAATAGGTAATCATCATCTACCTTGTGAAGTATTTTGTAAAGACCCTTAAAAATCAAGGGAAATTTTTTCTTAATTTTCTTTGGGATTTTACAAGAACTTGGTTTCTAACGGCACTTGATTCTGAGGCCCGGTGTGCCCGAAATATCTATCTGAAATTTAGATCGGGTACGTTCAGTGAACGAATGAGCGGGATTTTCTAACTTTTGAACTAGTGCACAGAATCGAATTTTGAGGGCACCGATTAATTCACAGCGCCGGTAATTGCTTATGAACACCTTTTTTGTAGTTGATTTTACAAGGGAGGAGTTGTTAAAAAATGGTTGAAGTTGAAAATAAAAATTGAGGTACAATTTTTATTTCTTTCTAAGTGGTTAAAACATTGAGTAGATGTTGGGGTAACCACCCAACATCCCATGGGAGGTTATGAGAGTGGTTGGGCCCACAAGAACCCCACCCCTTCATTTTCCCTGACCTTCCATAACTCTCCATTTATTAAGACAACTTGAGTTAATTAATTGAGTGGATTAATTAAATTTTTGAATTTCAAACATAAGTCATGTTAATAAAATAAGTGAAGTACTAATTTTATTTTGGGTTGGATCTTGTTGCGTTGAGATGATTTTTGGAGAAAATCTAAGGGGTGAAGATCTTCTTCTTCTTCGACAAAGAATGCAAAGAACGCGAAGAACGCGAAGAACTCCAACCTCCGACGAAGGTCACCAAGAATGTTGGATCCTTGGAGATCGACGACGCGATGCCGACGAATCTTTTCTCCGCGACGCGAGTATTCTCCTTCCGTGACGCCTTCTTCTGTGACGGTTATTTCTGCGATGAACCCTCGCTCAACGAATTCGAAGAGGTAGGGGATTTATGTGCTTCTATTAGTGATTTTATTTCGTCATCATTCCTCCTACAATTGGACCACTTGTTACCAGTTAACAGGAGGGGGTCGGACCGCACAAACATGGTCGACCCTCCTCCCGTTTTCTCTTGTCTACCGTGTGGAAGAATGAAACAAGGATGGAGCGGTGCCGTCGCACCGCGTGGGGTCATGAAACAAGGAATGTGTGGCGCCGTCGCACCGCGCCGTTGAATCGAACAAGATCGTGGCGCCGTCGCGCCGCGTCAGAGAACCCCAAAGGCACCACGACCGGATCAGGGCCGCGGTGGAGGGGTGCGGCGCCATCGCACCGTGCCAGGCGGAATAAGGCCGTGACCATAGGCAGTGGCGGATCAGGGACCAGCGTCCGGTTTCGGGCCATCGACATCGGATCAGGGGGACAGGCCAGTACCGGTCCCGTGGCGGCAACAGCCGGCCGGCTGGAGCGGGCGGGCCGGTCAAGGGTGGAGCCGGGGGTTACGACCCCCCGACTGGCCAGCATGAGCACCCCCCATTATGGGGACCGCGGTTACGAGACAGGGGGGCACACCCCCCCCCCCCCCATCGGCTCGGCCGAAACGGCCGATCCACTTGGCCCTGGCCAGCATGAGTGGCCCCCCATCATGGGGGTATCGGTTACGAGACAGGGGGTAGGCCCCCCCCATCCGCTCGGCCGAAATGGCCGAGCCACCTGGCCCTGGCCAGCGTGCCAGTAGGCCGGGCCGGGCTGCCCCCAGCCCAGGCGGGTGGCATCCAAGCGGGCTGTACCCGGGTCGGGTCGACCCGGTTCGGGCCGACCCAGGGGGTCTCGGGCCGGGTCGGTCAAGGCCCGAAACCCCCACTTCAAGACCTCTCACGGTCTTTTTACCATAAAATGGGCTGCAGACCTCTGATTGATGCACTGTCAGTGGTGATGCGATCCTTGGATCAAGACGGTGATTTCAATATATTAAACTGAAGGTTTCGGAGTACTTTGTGTTCAGCCAGGTTGGTTCGTACACAAAACCAACCGGGCCCTCGGTGCGGAAACGCTCATAACATGAGCTACGAACGTCCGATTGAAGTACCGTCGACTTTGATGGATTCCTGTAAGTGAGATGGGAAATTTGGCTTGCTCCGCACAGGTATTAGACATAGTTGGAGTACGGTCGGTTTGGTTTTGATTTAAAAACCAACCGGGCCCCTAGGACGGAAAAGCCAACAACTTTCAGACCAGACGTCCGATTGACACGCCGTCTGTGATGTTAGGTTCCTATTGACAATACAGAAATTTTGGATACATCAACTCCGGACTATGTTTCAGTTGATGTATAATCCCCTCAACTCATGGATCGGACCCTCCCAAACGAGCTTGGTGTGTGCGGGAACCCAAGAGCTGGCTGTGATTGCGACGACGATGACGACTATACAGAAATCCTCTGTGGCTTCGACGGCGACGACTACAGAATTCAGCAATCCTACATGGATCAGTGATACCGATCCTATTTGGGTCAGATCTGATGTGGGTCAACGCTCAGTGGTCCTATGTGGGCCAGCGCCTACAGATCCTATGTGGGTCTGATCCTGTGTGGGTCATTACAGGGGTTAGATACCTATCGATCCTTTATGGGTCATTGCGAGGGTTAGTAACTATCGATCCTATGTGGGTCCGATGTCTTAGATGAATTAGTGGCAATATCTGATCATATCTATCATTTTATGAAGAAGTATACCTGTTTGAGCTGAATCATGACTTTCAACCCTTATCTACAAAAAGTTTTACTTGATATCCTGTGTGGATTACGTTACGTTTTCCTGTGTGGACTGGGTTGTACTTGAGCTCGGATGTTGGAGCCGAACGATAATTGATGACTTAGGTATATGTATGGGCATATACCTAAGTAGTTCCGGATGTTACTTCGTGTTTGTATATTTTCTTTGTGGAATATCCTTTGTGGATTCTGGGAGACCTTTGGGGGTCTCGGGTTCCCTACATAGTAGCTTATACTCACCCCTGCACGGGTTATGCCCGTAGTACGTTGTGTTGGTTGCAGACGACGGACAACGCTAATCGTGGTTGAGGCTTGTGGAGCAGTCGGTACCTAGAGTTCGACCCCAGGGCGGGACATACACGGAGCGGACAGCTGGACCCTAGGAGGTGAGGTGGATATCTGTACCCACCCTTCAGGTGGGAGTACCAGAGGATGGCTCGCCGTAGCGGCTTTACTTTTCAGTTGTTGTACTCCCATTTCAGTTGTACTTTACATTCAGTTTGGGTTTGTATTCTAGCCCACTTACTTTTCCGCACTTACTGTTGTACCCAGTTTTTACTTAGTGTTTACATCCTCTTGCTTTCTCTTTGGTGTTTGTTTACTTTACAAAGGCAATGCCTTCCCTTTTTACTGGGAATTACACCTTGGTGCTAGTCGCCAGCCCCTAGCCTTTTGAAGGTGGGATTGGGGTAGTCACGACATGGGCCCCGAGGAAGGGTCGTGACAAATTGGTATCAAAGGATTTCGGTTCTACAGCAGAACATTGGACTCTGATATTTTTCTATGTGAAGTAATAATGTTAAGAGTATTGAGTGTGGCTATCAGTCTAGGGAGTCCAGTGTTGGTGCGGTGGCTGACTTATCCGTACACCAGGACCCTGACTTCTGATTTCCGACTTAATGCACGAAAACATTGATTTCATGTGTGTTTCATGTTTTCTTTGTGATTACTTTATGTCCTCTCACCAGGTATACTGTTTGACCATGGAACACCTGTTTCTTTTCAAGATGGCCCCACGATGGTAGCCAGCTAGCATTCCGATCATTGTGCGTGATGACAGCCCACTGAGCGACGAGGCCTCGGTACAGGGCCCTTTGACAGCAGAGGAACCGGTGGTACCTCTACCTGCTAAGCCACCGATGCTACCAGCCCCAGCTGCTGATGATGCACGTTGCCTTAGTGAACTGCATGAGTTTTAGCGTTAGCGACCGCCTAGGTTCCGCGGGGAGATGGACCCTCAGGCAGCTGGAGATTGGATAGAGGTAGTTGTATGGGTTTTCAGGTTAGTGAGGACACCAGCAGACCTCATGGTGATCCTCGCAGTGAGCCTGCTGCACACGGCAACAGGCAGATGATGGAGCTTGATGCTCTAGGTGCATGACGAGGAATCTCTCCTCTGGACAGTCTTTGAGAGCCTCTTCAGCTCAGAGTTCGTCCTAGCCAACCTCCGTGTGGTGCGCATCCAGGAGCTTTTACAGCTGCGATAGGGTATCTTGACGGTCACCTTGTACTCGGTGAGATTTACTGATCTCTCGCACTATTTGACGGACATGGTACGTGACCCATTCTTCTAGGCCCGGACCATTGAGCAGGGATTGAGGAATGAGATCAGGGCATCACTGATCTCCCTCAGCATTCCAACATTGGGAGGGGTACTGGAGCGAGCCCTTCTGATCAAGAGCTTCCTTGCTGAGCCTACATCAGCAACGAGACCTACCCCAGGGCGGCACGTAGCAGAGTCTTCTGCAGCAGGCAGTCGACGGATGACTCTTGGGTCCAGGCAGACCAGACCCTTAGGCAGATGACCTCAGGACACTGGCTCAATTGTGTGGGGAACCCATCGCGGAGCCAGTCTTTCGATAGGCATACAGTGCTATGCATGCGGCGGGCAGGGCCACATGGCTCGTGACTGCCCCACCCACCGTGTAGAGGAGCAGCAGACGGTTGAGGGACCACCCTGGAAGAGGCAGAGGGTCGACTGTGGCGGTCCGCAGGGAGAAGGCGGACGAGGTAGAGGAGATGGCCAAGCATCGGGTGGTGGGCGACGCTTTGAGGATATACCACCACCACCACTAGGAGGTCCACCACGATCACAGCGAGCTGGCGGGCAGAGACAGGCACAGTTTCAGGCAGCGGAGGCCTACGACCACGGCGAGCCCGAGATGATTCGAGGTACCATATTTGTCTATTCCACCCTTGCTGCAGTTCTTATAGACACATGAGTGATTCATTCTTTCATAGCTGCTGCCCTTGTTTGGAGCTTCGAGATTCTGACAGAGACGTTTGCTCGATCCTTACGGCTAGAGACTTTTACGGGAGCAGACTCGACGATTACGCACTGGTGCCGGCACTGTGATAATAATCTAGGAGGCAAGAGCTTCGGCTGGGATCTTCATGTAGCGGCGTCGAGGCCTTACGACGTCATCTTGGGCATGGATCAGTTATCTACAGTCCATGCTCAGATTGACTGTATTAGTCACAAGGTGAAGTGTGTATGCACCGACGAGAGCAGGTTCACCTTCACCAGCGAGAAGGGAGCCTTCATAGCATAGGATGGACTCTCGCAGAGGAGAGGACAACCCATCAATCATCAGTTGGATAGCCTCATCGTAGGAGTAGATGACGTGCGGAGTCCTGGTTTTCCTACAGTGGTGGTTCAGTATGCGGACGTTTTCCCCAACGACGTTCCAGGTCTACCTCCTCGCAGAAAGGTAGACTTTTATATTGATCTGTACCTAGGGACATCCCCGATATCCACTCCAGCATATCGGATGGACCCCGCTGAGCTTCTAGAGCTACGAGTATAGTTGGAGGACTTTCTGGGGAAGGGATTCGTCCGACCCAGTGTTTCACCCTGGGCATCCCCGATTTTGTCTTCCAAGAAGGCGAATGGGAGCTTGCGACTTTGTGTCGACTATCGTCGCCTGAACCAGGTGACCGTGAGGAACAATTATCCGCTACCGAGGATTGACGACCTCTTCGATCAGCTCAAGGGAGAATGGTGTTTCTCGAAGATAGACCTCAGGTCAGGCTATCACCAGCTCGGTGTTCGGGATGAGGACATGTAGAAGACGGCCTTCAGGTGTTGGTATGGCCACTATGAGTTCTTAGTTAGGCCATTCGGCATAAAAAATGCTCCAGAAGTGTTCATGGACCTCATGAATAGGTTCTTTAACCCTTACCTAGATCTATTTGTCGTGGTCTTCATCGACGACATTTTTATTTACTCGACGACTGAGGAGGAGCACACCTACCACTTACGGGTTGTACTAGACACACTTCGAGAGCACCAGCTTTATGGTAAGCTCCCGAAGTGTTAGTTCGGGATACGCGAGGTCCACTTCTTGGGGAATATCATCTCTGAGGTGGGAGTTGCGGTGGATCTTGCAAAGATCAAGGCAGTGCTATCTTGGGAGCCAACTAGGAGCGTGACGGAGGTGCAGAGTTTCTTGAGACTAGCTGGATACTACCAGAGATTTGTGCCAGACTTCTTTAGAGTTGCGGCACCACTCTCTACTTTGAATAAGAAGGGGAAACCCTTTTGTGGTCAAAACGATGTCAGTAGAGCTTCCAGAAGCTGAGACAGAGATTGACCAGCGCGCCTATCTTGAGGCTATCGGAGGAGGGAGGTGGATACGTAGTTTACTACGATGCATCTGGGACCGGACTCGGATGTGTCCTGATGTAGGAGCAGGCTGTGATTTCCTACAGATCACGTCAGTTGAGACAACATGAGTATAACTACGCTACCAAAGACCTAGAGATAGCAGTAGTGGTCTTCGCTCTGAAGATGTGGCAACAGTATCTGATGGGCGAGCGCTTTACAGTCTACTCTGACCATCAGAGTCTCAGGTACATCTTCTTGCAGAAGGACCAAAACCCGAGACAGCGGCAATGGCTCGAGTTTCTAAAAAATGGAAAGAAAAATGGTATGTGGAATATACTAAATATAGAAGAATAATAACACAAAAAATATAGTATAAATCATACATAAACAATAAATCAATCATTACTCCAAACTATTAATGGTGATAATGGAAAAAAATAATGACATCGATTCATAAGGTGGCAGTACTCTATAGACATGAATGATGGTTTCATAACAAATTTTATCGAAGTGTGTGAAGTTGTAGGATGTAAAATTAACATAAAATACTTATTATATTTAAGATATTGATGTTATTATATAATAATGGTATAATATAAATTGAAGGAGAAGCATAAGGAAATAATATAAAAATGCATTTAGAACAAGATTACCTCCTTTTTGGGTATCTTCTTTGGTTTGAACTAAATCAATTATATGATATATTTATTCCAAATATAAGAAATATAGGATGATGAAGGTTAATTTGGAACTAATTTGGTTTGGGATTGGATGATTATATTTTTTTTATGGTGTGAGGTGGAGAGGAGATGGGGAGGCCTTTTATATATGATAGAAGAGGACACACTTGAAATTTTTCAAAATAAGCTAGGTGTACCAACTTGTTCACCTAAAAAGGGTCCAATAATTCAAAAATTCGATCGATGAAGGGGTAATGTTTAAATATTTACATCTAATATATTTTTTAGGAGTGTTTTTCTTTTTATAATAAAATGTGACTACTTACACTAGGTGAAATCCTCTGAAATTAATGGAAGAAAAAGGGTTTATGATAGTAAAAATGATGGAATTTTAGAATAATCCCTTTTCAAATGGGCCATGATCTTATCAAGAATCTGATCTTCAAAAACACAGCCTTACATGCCAATGCCAATGCTTTCCTGACCATTTTCAAGATAAATATCTTCTTGAAAATCAAATTTCATAAAGAAACTAATTGATTAGAGGTATTTCATGATGTTAATACATTGGAAAGTATGATTCCATGATAAATGAAGCTATGCATTATGTAATACTTGAACCATAGTATAAGAGTCACATTCTAACCATAACTTGTTCCATCCAGTTTGCTTGGTCATATTCAATGCATTTATCGAATCCATCATCTCTACTATTAACGTATTAGCAATACCTACAAATACAAGAAGAAAATACAAAAGGTTATATTTGTAGTCCCCCAAGACCACCCCATATCCAAAAGGTCATAGATTAAACATGGAAGCCACATCCATATTACCCATAATCTAGTCCATAAATGTTCAGGTATATAAAACCTTAAGTAACTCCTTGAGGATTTGGAATACATGCAAGATTTCCATGATTTCTTAACAAAACAAGGTCATGAACATAGTTGTGGAATCTTCCCTACCTTAGGGTACATGTATCTATGATTTATTATATGATTTGAAGATGATCGTCTTGTATATTGAAATCTCTATTATCATGTTTTCGAGCATTCCCACATCTTTAAATCAAATGAGTTATTTTAGGAAAAGAAACCTGATGTATACATAATTGTGTCAAAGAAATAATAAAATTATTGCAATGTTGTTCACATACTAGGATGGAATAAGTCCAATGAATTTTTACAACAAATACATTAATGAAATAATTAAATAGAGCAGTGGTAGTAGTTAACTCAAGAATAGATTACTAATATCCTCTCTGTCTTGATGACATAATGAAAATATAGAGCTTGCAGGGATACCAAATTTTTTTTAGGGAAGTATCAATAATGATCGTTATATGGGAAATCATTCACATCAGTGTGAAACACAATAGAAAAATCCCTTTTTATGTAACTTTTCTAGTCATACATGATGAATCCCATCAATTGAGTTCTGATAGATGCTCATTTTTATAATAATACCATTTTTTATGTCACCAAAATGATAAAGTTACCCTAATTGATGCAACATTAATTAATTATTACATTCTCTACAACATCAGGATGATCATTTTAATTTTTCAAGATGATCCTTGATTATGGCACTCGAATTGATCCCAATGTCATTACAATTTATTATATTTGAGATGGGGACACCTACCCTATCTTAAAAACATAATTTTATCGATAAATTTATACTCACCAATAAGAGATATTGAGTACAGATGTATGTGAATTAGTGTTTGAAGACTCCATGTAATTGGAATTTCCATCCTCAATATTGTATACAAATCCTACTATGTTAATCTCTATAGAGGCTAACATTCCATTAATCAGAATCTATACATCATTTTCATGAAGAGACTAGTTAAATCCTTAAATATATTTAATTACATGTTACCCAACATCAATAGGTTTACAATAGGTTTTCCAAGAGAATTTAGCTATTCTTATTTCAATAATGTTCCCACTATAGACAATATATTTTATATAAGTACTGATTTTTAGCAGAAAAGATACAAACCATTATTAAACCATAAATGATTAATTTTTTGGAGAAAATGATATGCTTGATAAGGATAAATATTTCAACCTTTAAAATAGATTTACCATTATAAATTTCTATTTTATTTGTAATATTACACATAATATCTCTAATGTAAGATATACACTGCTTTTCGCAAAGAAATCGAACCCCATGTTAAGTAAAAGGGAGCATACCTTGTCAAATACCTGACTCATGAATGATGTAGTTTTTACTTGCCACATTTTGTTCTTTCTAGAATACACATTTGATTTATTCCAACTTATTTCTAATCTTGTAACCATTTGATAATTTTCAAATACTTCTATGATAATATTTAAACTTTTCATTCCACCCTGGAAAAATATAATAATATCATCATCAAACAATAGGTGGGAAGGAGGATGAATACCTCTATGAGCCAAAATGGGATTAAGACTTCCATTTTAAAGAAGCTGAAATATGGTTATATTTAACTAATAATCTAAAATAGAATATATAATTGCCAACATGTTATCACCCATCTTCACCCCTCTTAACAAAATGAAATAACCATCATGATAACCATTAATTAAAATTGAAATTATTGATGAGGCAATAAAAGCCTTGATCCAATGGATGATAGGGACATTGAATCAAATGTTAGACAATACCTAGAAAAAAATCCACAATTCATAATGAAAAAATATATTTTTTGATATAAATAATTAAAGAAATATAACCCCATCTTGTGGATTTCTTAAGATGAATAACATATTCATAGGTAAAAATATGAAAATCCAATATAGTCATCCTGTATATGAAACCAATTGATTATAAGAGACGATTTTGTATTAAATTTTCCCATGTTTTTTTTGGAAAATATTTTTCTAATAACTTTGTAAACAATGTTAACCAGTGAAACATTCCTGAATTGATGTATTTAATTATCATTGTCAACATTCCAAATCAATTAATTTAATTGATCATTTGTTCCTTATGTGATAAAAACTCATTTGAAAAAAATTTGTACCATTCTACAAGCATCATTTTGAATTGTATGCCAAAAGGCCTAAAAATGATTAGAAAATCCATTTGGACCCATGGAACTCCTATAGAAAAGATTAAACGCTATTTATTTTATTATACAATCTATAGGGGGATAGGTTGGAATCTTATTATCAATATCAGTCATAATAGTAGGTGTTAATACATCCATTGGATTTTTATTAGTTCTAGGTCTGTTAAAAAGTTCCATGTAGAAAGAAAAAACATGTGTGGAATATTCATACTTATAAACCAAAAAATTATCACCATCATTTAGAAGAGATAGTGGTATCCAAAGTTGATTTATAAAGAACACTAATGAACTTGGAGTTCCAATCACCATATTTTAGCAATGTATCCTTAAATGATTTTTTAGTTTTCAATAATTTTCATAAGTTTTTAAATAACATTATAAATACAAATTTCATTCCTAGAATCATTAGAAAAATAAAGTTGTCTGATTCTCTCTTGTATTTCTTAGAGGGAAGTATCAAGACAGATAATATTGTCACCAATATTGATGAATAATAAACTTATCCATTCCTTTTTTCTCTTTTTCATATTTTTAAATTTTAATGTATAGTCTAAGGAATCATTCATATAGTTAACAGAGTTCAAATTATCCTAAATTATTTTTTTATAGTTATAATTTTCAGACCATGCATTATTGAATCAGAAGAGAAATCAGGCCTTGTATCCTCTAATGGTAAAATTTAAAAGTACCAAAAGATATTTTTTTATTTTAGATAATGTAGAACAAGAGATATCATCCCATATTCCTAGAGAGTCACTATTTACAATGGATCTGTCCAACTTTATAACAACCACATTGTGATGAAATTTCATATACCAAGTATACTTAACACCCACTCTATTTACAGAAAATATATTATAGTATCCTATAGAGGATTATAATATCTTGTATAAGGTTGATTAGTTAAAAATATACATTTTTTCATCATACTTATGTATGTAATTGATGTCCCCAAGAAGAATCCATGGCCCAAAAAAATTTTACAGTGGAGAGTGAATCTCCTTCCATAATATTCTATGATCGTGCTATGAGATATATGCATAAATCATGGAGAATGTTTTTTGATTTCCAAATATTTCCACCCAACAAGTAACCATTTTTTAAATGCATCTAAAATAGGAAACTTTTCTAAGGTTACAATGTACAAGACACCATAGTCTTTTTCTATCTGAGGAGGACATGTTTGTATCCAATTGCATGTTTCTTAATCCTTAATGTGAGGAAACTTTTGGAGAGAATATTATTTTTGGTTCTGTTATCCAAATTATATCAGGTTTCTTATTATGAAGGATGATCCTCAGAGTATTGACTATTTCTTGGTTGTACATACCAAGATAGTTATATAACATGATTTTAATAATTTCATAGTGATGAGGTTACAACCCCTATCATCTATTCAACAAGTTTTTGTGAACCTTATAGATCTTATGGGAAAATTATAGTTCTTACAAGGGCATTATTCATCTATTTTATCCTTTATAGTAATGCTTATATAGGAAGTAGAATATTCTATCACTTTAGTTTCAGTGTGAACTGCAGATTAAATTGAATGAGATGAAATTTCCAAATCCATAGGAGTATCCCCCTTTGGAATGATACTATCAATATGATATACCACGATACTATCCAACATAATAGTTTCAGGTTTATATAATCTATGTAGGGCCTCAATTTGATATTATTAACCTATATCCTTCTAGAGTTTTCTATATATATAGTTAGTATATCTTTATCCTTGTTACTCATTTGATCCTCAGTTATACTAGTATCATCAATTTTCTGACATGACAAAGAGACATCACCCATAATAGGTGTGTAAATCTCCAAATTTGTCTTAGGCTTCTTATTTTTTTGACATGTTTCACTATCATGATATACACAATTAACATTAGGTAAATCTTAGTTTTGATGCAAAAGATTATTTATCTCACGAGAGAACTCAGTTGATAGATGGTTCTTGTATAATGCAGGTATTGCATCTTGATTAATACCATTAGTGCATGACTTATAGTTCCCCAAATGTTCTTCTTCCACCAGATCAACCCATACAACCCTTTATTTTTGTTTCCTGACAACCACATGTTTTGAACCATTTTTCATATCTGTCCCTTTATTCTATTCCTCTACCATCTCAAAAATTGAGTCATTTTTTCTACAAGTATTATAATCTTCCTTCTATGATTTTCAACAATCACGACATTTCAAAAAAATTTAATTCATTGAAACTTTGTAATTTTATGCCCCACCATTTTAAAGACTCCACAATATGGTAGTTTATATACATATTCCACTTAATAATAATTTGTATTATCATTATAAATTAGTAATAAAACATAGGGAATCATAGATTCTATATCCACCTATACCGGGGTTCTAGAAAAAAAATACAAGGTCACTATCAAGTGTACGTTGGACATTCTGAATTGGACTCCCATTGCATGATTCATGTTCATTGAGAAAATTTGGGTTCCAAAAAGCCATTAAAATACATGAAACCATTCCCAAATTTGAACATTAGAGTTTTTTGAGTGAAGGTATTAATTTTGAAATCCCATTTAGAGAGCCTATAGAGTATAGGATTAAAAATTATATTCCCATATTCCATGCAGATTCATAATTATCCCTATTTATGAAGATGCAGTGAAAGTAATCTTCCCTAATTAGAATTTTTTTTAGTCATTAATATTCCCAAATTTACCAATAATAGACTCATTATCAGTGAAAGAACAAGTTCTATCATGCATAGAGTGTCTTATTCACACTAAGAGTGAAAATTTTCATACCTCAAATGTTTTTTCCAAATTATTCTACACGTTATATCCAAGAGACTACCATCATCAAACTTGTTGATATTTGTAGGTTTCCTAGTACAATATCTTTCATGATTCATTGATCAATTGAGATTTTATAGAATACAAATTACCCTCCTTTGAGAATAAATACTTTCCACTTCTTTAGTGGGTTTATCATTATATGAAAAGACCCCAAAATTATCCTTTAAAGTGAGTTCCCAGGATGGATCAAATGATTCCATTTATCCAAAAAAATAAATAAATAATTGACCCCCACTCTTGATTTGAAGAATCATAGTTCCCACACACCAAAAAATAATCCACTAATCACAAATAAATTAATTTTTTCTCATATTTTGGATCAATCTCAAACATTATATTTTAATTTCAACCACTAAGTAAACTCATTTTTAACTTAATCTTTATAATTACTTTTAATTTTTTTCACTAATATTTTTTTAAAATTATGTTGAATATATTAGACATTATAAATTATGATTATCCAAATATGGAATCCATTTTTAAAATTTCATTTCACAGAAGTCGAAGAATTTAATTGAATAATAATCCTACATACGTTTTGAGAATGTGAGTTTATAATGTGAAAATGTTCAACATATTACAATGTTATTATATCAAAATTCAATATAAAAATGATTAAAATGATCTAAATTTTATTAAAATATGTAAAGATGAATTATTTTGACATTAAAACTAATTCAAAATTTGATTTTACATTATAATTCATTTTGAAAAAAAAACTAGTTATCAGTTAAAATTTATTATTTTGAGTATTCGTAAATAAAATTAATTTTTTAGAAGTATAATGAAAATTCACCCTATGTTATGACATTAAAATTTATAAAATGAGGTTTATTTTTTAAAATATAATTTATAATGTTTTCTAAATCTATTTTAAATCAACTGTGCCATTAAAAGGACGTAAAACTACCTATAAATAAATGTAGGTTTTTATGCATAAAATTGGATTTATTATTGTATTGTGGTTGTAAAATATTTTGGATGAATTTAAATTTATTTATTGTATAAATAATATAAAAATTTCATTAAAAACATCCAATAATATTAATTATTTTAATTTATTAATAAAAAACTGTTTGCTGCATGATTATTTTTTTTATAATAAAATTTCATTTTTATTAAATTGGTATTTATATTAATTTCAATTAATTAGTAACTAGTCAATTGAACCAAATATTTTATTAAGTTCTTCAGTCCTATTTATAACAACCAAATTAATGGTTACGATATATCTTTCATTTAATATAATAATATTACATGTATTCCTCAAATACCATTCTTTCACGTAATGCAATCCATCGAAGAAAGTCATTGTAGCTTGTATATTAATAGAAATTAGTAGTGTGTGTATTAAAATCTATATAATAGATTCAATTTATTTAAAATAGTAAATATATTTTAAATAATTAGGATTTTATATTATATTATACACTTTTTATTTCATTTCATACACACTATCGAATAAAATTCTATTATTTTAGAATTTTCATAGTGTTAGATTCTCCCCACCTTTAATAAATTTCTCAATTGAAATTTGAACATGGTCATGGAAATATATGTTCAGAAATTTGGAAATAAATTTTTTAATAAAACCTCTTCGTAAATGAGTTAATAAAATATCACCTTAGTAGGAGAGAAAGGGTAGCTGGAAGGTCAAATGGAATGTCACATGTTTATATTTCTGTGTAGGTGAAAATCAGTGGAATGTGAAGATGTGGACATAGGGGAAAAGTGTAGGTATATATAAGTAGTGATTGAGTTTATTGATAATAAGAATTTAAATGATCAAAATAATGTCAATGGTCTTAAAACCATAAATCTATATTGATTTTAAAGATTTTATGATTCATTAGATATGAATTTGATAGGACAACATTTTTGTTTAAATAAAATTTTCATACATTTGAGGACTTATTTTACTATCTATGAATGTAAGGAAATATATTTACTTTATATATTACTTTAAACACAATTTTATAATTTGGTTGTTCTTTGACCGAATTTAAATTCACACCTTACTCAAAGAAATGGGATGCAGAAAATGAATTTTATGCCAAAAGCACTAAAATTCACTTTTGATGAATCATAATATTTATAAAAGAGAGAAATGTATTTCTATCAATAAATAACTATTTTCTAAATATAAAATTATTGATACATTATTCTATTAAAAAAAATTTAATACTATTGGTTCATTATTAGTATTTCATTTTCAAAATGTTTGCCTAAAAATGACATATTAACTAGGAAATAATGTATTCCAGTGGTAGGAACGAAACCCTTATTATCCTTTTGTAATTCTTTCAAGCCTCACTACCATTCCATATGCAACAGGTTTTCACCTAGCACATTTATTTCCCATTTCCAAAAAAATATTAATATAATTTATATAATGTTCCAAAATAATATGACGGACATCCCAAAAATAATGTTAATCATTAAATAACCTTTTATTATAGTTTTACATACAATATTTTTTTTCAATTATTAATATTATTATATTTTCATTAATGATATTATTAACGATAAATGTTATTAATACATTTAAATTTATGTCTATAAAATATAAAGCCAATATTCTTCAAATAACTTTTCCACTAAAAGATATAAATTCAATAAATTTCTCAAAAATTTACTTCATATTGTTTGAATAACATCACATAAAACCTAAAATTTTGTGTTTATATCATCGAACATATATTTAATCATAAAATCATAAACCCATGATACAATCTAGATAGAGAATTAATCTAATTAAAGAACACTTAATCTCTACCTTACCATTATCATCATCATCATTTATTACTTATTTTTGAAAGAAAAGTGAAATTAAACCCACATAGTTTTGGTTTCTATCATACTATCTTCAGCATATTCATTCTATACTTAAACTCAAAGTCTATCATAGGGGGTTTTAATCTTTGTTTTCATAAATATAGTTTCTAGGGTTGCTACTTAACTTTATCTACCAACTAATATAGAATCCTTGACTGCAATATCATGGATTTAGTGACTACTACCACTACATTAGGATAAAATATAAGTAGAAAAATATCAATGAACTAATAAATTTAGTGTTATTCATAAATTAGATGGATACATGAGTATTAAATTAAATTTTTATAAACAAATTATAACATAATATTTTTTATAATAAAATTATTCCATCTACAGTGTTAGTACACATCAGTCATAATAAAATTCATATAATCCTGGGTAAATGTAATAAAATAATGATGTGATTAATTTCTCAATAAGGGTTAAGTACAATAGATTCTATCATTAATAAATAACTAATAATCAATATGGGAAGGAAAATAAATACATATTCCATTTAAATGTCCTGATATAAAATAATCAATATAGAAGGATATATAACTGAAAAAACATTCTATTTAAATTACTGGATAAGGAATAATAAATATTAATATTTAAATAACTGAACAGTCATTCCATTTAATCAATAATAAGTGAATGAAATGCATCAGTATATTTTTTCATAGTGAAAATATCATGGATAATAATAACTAAATTTTGAGTGCAATAAATGCCTATTTATTGGATTTCATGATTCCTAGGAACATATAACCTTTATAGTCAAGGTCTATTCTGAATATTATTTAAAAGTGACGGTTAAAAACAAATTTAATAATATCTACCCAACTCTTTTACCCATAAGAATACTAATGCAATGGGATCTATCCTTAATCGGTCCCCAGCTGCATCTTCAGTTCCAAAGCATTCCCCAAACATATAATAACCATTTTAATAATGTACCTTATAATCTGATTTTCATATTGAGTAATGAATATATATTTATAAATATTTTCTGAATAACAAAAATAAATTTAAAATTAAACACCTTATGTAAAAATGTTATGCAGTTAGGAAATAATCACATCTATGATAAATGCTACTGATATTTAGGGTATATTTAATGTTCAATGATCACTAAAAAGTGAATAATTCTAAGGGAAGATAGTGACTACAAAATAAAACAAGGAAGTGAATGTCAATTTTATACTTGGAAAAAAATAGTAAACCATTAAGAGGAAGAATAAGGGTGTTATAAATATATATCCATTGGAGTAATAATAATGGTTTATTTCCTTTGACGAATAGAAATACCATACAATGATCATTAAAAACGTTTTTAAGATAATTTTTGTATTGAAAATAATTTTGAAACTAATTTTCATTTAATAAATTTTTTATTATTATAAAAAAAATTTATAGGGTCAAAATTCATTTATTAAATAATTTTTAATAGTATAAAAACATTTATAATTGTTTTATAAAACATGGTTTTAGATGAAAACATATTTTTGAACGATGAGATAAATGAAGTTAGATTTTCTTAAAAATATTTATCAATTAAATTAAGTAAAAAAGAGTTTTATAATGGTACTATTTTAAAAAAATACAATGACTATCTATAAGATAAGAAAATTAATGTGTTTATAAAAAATGATAAAATGATTTCCTTTAAATGGAATTTAAAAATAAATAATATCGATGATAATGATATTGCGAAATAAACCCTTCAAAGATTATATAATTTTATTGAGAGTTAGTCAATGGATAGATTATACATATTAATTATAAATCTATAAAAAAATTGTAAATATAAAATCAGTTAAAAAAAATCATTATGTCCATAATCATAGGATTTCAACGACAATAGAGAAAAAATATAACCAAATAAAGGGAAATGAAATTATTATTATTTTTGACCTTGTAACTAATATATAAAATAATCATAGATGAAATAATTAGAACTAAATCTTTAAATACTATGGGAATGAATTATTAATTATATTACATATAAAAGGTTCATTATGAACATTATATATAAGAAACATGGGTCATAACATTATACTATGCCACAATGAAATGAAATTGAAACAAAATCCCTTACCTTACACTTTATTTTGATTGAACACCCATCAAACTATTTTATAGTTGTTTATAAATTTTTATATCTTAGTTAAGAACCATATTAATATTTATTATATTATATATGATCATTTTAAACCATATTATCAATCATTCATTGAATTTTGTTTATTATTTTCATTGTTTATGGAAATAAGTATTTTTTTGTGTATGTTTTGAAATGTTATTTATTGTTCATGTAACTTATATAATGATTAATAATATCCAAAATTTTACCCTGAAATAAATATCATATATATTCAGTATAAATATCTTTAGATTAATTGAAAGAATTTTGTGATAGGAAATTAAAAACACTATTAATGGAGACTGTAGGTTGTACATATGCATAAATGATGTTTTCATTTTATTTCCCAATTGAACAGAAGAAACATAAATATAATATATATATATATTATAAATCGGGTATCATTTTAATTATATATATATCACATAATTTTATTATAACCTTCTTTAATAAATTCCTTATAAAGTTTGAATGAATCACATTGGTTTTTGAAGTCATAGTCCTCAGTACACATGAGTGACATTATCAAATTCCCAAAAATTGGAATGAAAAAATATATGTGTAATATAATAATTCAAAAATCATAATAACAATATAAATATCATATATTTATAAATATATAAACATTAAATCCATAATTATTCCAATCCTTGTAAGGTGGTAATAGTAAAACCAATTACATCGGTTCACGAGGAAGTAGTTCTCCATACCCATGAATGATGATTTCATAAACTATTTAATGAATGCGTGTAATTATACCGGTCATACCCTTAACATAATTAAACTATTCATATATAAAATACTATGGTTATTATATAATAATGGTAAAATTTAAATTATAGTAGTTGGAGAATAAAATAAAATGAAAAAGTCTTTTTGAAGAACATTGCCTCTTAATTGGGTATCTTTATTTGTTTTACACTAAAGCATCTCTAATTTTACTTTATACCCATGATAATCATCCTATGTGAGGTTAGGGAAATTGAGGATTTATTTGTTCTGGAATTTTCTTATCCTAAGTGGTTTGATGTCATGAATAATAGAGAAGAGGGGAGGAAGTTTATTGGTGGGGCATAGGTCACACTTGGTATTTTTCAAAATATGTTAGTTGTAACAACATTTTTAAAAACATAAAAGGAATAAATAATTAACCAAATTAAATAAATTAATTATTAATTTCTAAATAAGGGAATATAAAGGGTTTTACATGTATTGGGTCATTCATACACATTATCCTATATGCTTAACCACTTAGTGAACTCATTTTTACGTTAATTACTCTATCAAATTTGAACCATTGCTCACTAATAAAATTATTAAAAAATTAATTTGAAATTAATATAAATTATAAATTATTCATAGTGAAAATATTTAATCCATTATGCCAAATAAAACTCACATAAGGGAAATAATTTAATTTAATGGTATTCCCACAGATGAGGTGGGAAAAGGGTTTTATCGAGAAAACATTCAAAAGGAAACCATGTTTTTATATCAAAATTAATTATGAAAATGATTCCAATGACCTAAATTGGATTAATAAATGTATATTTGAACTAATTTTACTTGAAGATCAATTAAAAATATAATTTATCATAATACTTTATTTTGATGAAAAATAAAATAAAATTAAAATTTAGTATTCTTCACTATTCATAAAAAATGAATCCTCTTAGAAAAAATTAAAAAATTCACCCTAAGATGTTTTTTCAAATCCTTTTTCAAAAGTGATGTTTATTTTAAATAATAAAATTTATAAAATTTATTTTTAAATTAAGTGATTCATTATAAGGTGAGAAATTTGTATTTTGAAAAAATATATCTTTAAATGCATGAAATCAGGTTTATTCAAATTTAATTAAAATGAAATGTATTTTATGATTTTTTTTAAAAATTATCGAATAAATTATATTGAAATTTTATTGTTATCATAAAATAAGGTTAGCTAATTTAATTTATTAATATAAAATTCCCTTGGAACATAAAAATTATATTTTAAAAAGCATTTCAATTATATTATTTTCTAATTAATTATTAACTAATGAATTCATAATTAAAATTTAATAATTTATTTGATTATATTTAAAATTAATATTTTTATTTTTATTTGGTAATTAATATTTTAAATTATAATATTAATTGTATTTTTTCAAAATCGGTCCTGCATGCAACACAAGTCATCGAGGAAAGTTAATGTTGTGTGTAATCAATGCTAACTCAGCAATTATGTATAGAAAGATATATAATAGATTAATTTTTATTTAAATAGTAAATAGTTTATAATCTATTTTGAAATTATATATTTTTATATATTTTTTTGTATGCCATACACATTATCAAATAAAATGTTATTATTTTATAATTTTTGAAGTGTCACACTCACTATCGTCCTCCTGTGTTTAGATATCGTATTTTTAAGTCTAACGTTTGGTGCACTAAATTCACATAAAATATAACACAATTCTCACTTTCCATGCATGAAAAAATAAAGAAATACCTATATTTAATAATCATCAAACCTTAATAATGCTTCTTTTTTTACTTTATTTTTCAACTATCATAAAAAATATATGAAAAAATGGGGAGCCTATTAAATCAAAGATATCCCATTATTGTTATTTTAAAATCATCCAAGTGTGTAGAATAAAAAATTTGTACCTCAGACTTATATGTAACACCCCGAGCTTCCACGATACGCTTCTCATTCAATAATGCAATAGCTTGCATTGTACGCAACTTCGAGTTCTAAAACACCGCGACTAATCAAAGTAGCCGTTATGAATAGTAATAACCACTTTTTAAAATTATAGAAATTTTATATTTCAAAATGGACTTCATTTTTGTCTTCGTAATATCGAAATTAGCCTATGTTGAATTTTTGGTATTTTTCTGACAACTTCTATTTTTTATGAATAGTGAAAAATACTTAAAAACAAATTTTTTAATCAAAATAATTTATAGTGATAAATTATAGTATTTAGTGGTTTTAAAGTATAATTAGAATATATTTTTACCATTTTGTCCAATGGTGGTCATTAGAATTAATTTAACATTGAAATTGGACATAAACAATTGCCAATCTTTTGATATAAATTGTTTCTAAAAAACACGCTATTTGTTGTAACAGCGGGAATTAATTATAAAATTAATTAATGCAACTTATATGTTTGGAATTTTTTAAAATAGACATCATTTTTGAATTCGGAATATCAATTATAGCTTAGGGTGAAATTTTGGCATTGTTCTGAAAAACTTCAATTTTTGATGAATAGTGAAACCACTAAGTGGTAGTTAAATAACTGATTTTTCGTTTAAATGAAATATTACCACTTCTGTGGTTTGATTTTCAAAAATCCGACATACATTATTGTCATTAAGAAGTAAAATGTGGTTCAATGAGATTAAAATAATTTTTTGGTGAATAGTAACTTTTAAGTTCTTAATCGCGATTAGAGGTAATTTGTGTAGTTTAAGGTAAAAACAATGTTTTAATAATATGAGATGAGCATTAAACTTGCCCTAATCCTATTGGATGAGTCATTGCCGACAAAGACAACCCATGGGTCAACTTGGGGACCCCATGGAGCCACTTTAGTTGGAAAATGACATTAATATATATTTATTTAATGTTAAAATTAAATTGACACAAACAAGAGTTATTTTACTAAAACAATTTTTAAGTGGGGTTACACAAGTCCAAATTTTGATTATAAATATTCATTAGAAAGCTAAAAAGATTTCATACATCATTGTATTTTTTTTATAATTTTTAGACATTAAATAAATTAAATTATTTATGACATCATGATGATGCACCGATGACATAATTATTTAACGATTTAAATAAAATGGGAAGATAATGCAAAATCCAAGGCATACACTTGTCCAAAGCCAATTGGATGAGGAGATTTCGAACCCTTATCACCTTAGACTCGAATTATATAAGTGTGGGACCTTTATAATCCGAAAAGCATTGTGTAATAATGTAACATTTCAATCTTTCCAAAAGAGCCCCTCCTCTCCACTTATAAAAGGCCCCCACCTCTCCCACCTTATTCACACCTTCAAGCCATTTGGCTCAGCCAACCTCTGCCCATATACTCTCCCAAATTCCCCCTATTACTCCTAGAAGCCTCAATTTGGTCAGAACTCTTCTCAAGGAAGCCTTTGGCTCAATTCAAAAAGAGTTACCCGATTTTGAGGTAATGTCTTCTCTAATGTTGTTTTGTTTTATTTTTCTTCTCCAACCCCCTAAACTCTTTTTATTCATTTCTTTTGTAACAACACCAGTATCCTCAATATACTAGGATGTTTTTATAAGAATTATTCGTGCTACAATTACACACACTTACATCTAATGGTTAAAGAACATACGGTTTCTGTGGATGGCGAATTTCTGCCTCACGAAACGATGATTGTTCAACACTCATATAACACCTTCAAAGGTGGCCATTAAGATGTCACTATTTTTATATATGATATATAATATGTTTATATTTTACTTATTCTTCTGTATTTCTCATTTATGGCATACTTTATGATTTCCATTATGGGTAAAACGCGATAATTTCATTTTAGGAAGTGCGGACTACCGCCCCCTCAAAGTGATTTGAATCGTTAATGCCATATGTGGGATGTATAAAGGATGGAGTAAATAGTATTATACACTATATTATACTGGAATTATATTATACATTTATATCATTATGATTTCTTTCCATTAAATATGAAATTGAAATGAAAGTAGCGTTCATGCGTACGTACGGCTTATCGTCTCCATGAACGGTGCATTTCATTTATTACCTCTAAATGTTACGTAACATTATGAATGAATGTATATACTGTATATATATGATATATATGATATTTAAATCATGAATATAATTCTGGATATAATGGATATTTCACCACATGAACAACTTGTAATTATAAGAAGTTTATTTTTGACTCAAGTACCAAAGATCGACAAAACGACCGTTATTAACTTAAATAATTAAATAATGTTCATAACAAGGTAATAAGTGATATAAATGGAATAATGAACATGAAAATGGTTCTTAAGTAAATATAAATTAACTCTAGTTTATTATTCAGGAGGTTAAAGAACAGTCGAGTCAGGACAAGACGCAAGGTAAGGGAATTTCTTAACCCAATTTTCACTCTTTGGGTTAATCTCCTACTTTCAAATTATTTCATGATATTATTATGTCCTATATTGTATTTGTACATTATTTATGTGTACATATAGTTAATACACATTATAGATGTACTTTATTTAAAAAATTGATCTTTTTAAGGACTTCGTCTCAATCCCTTTTCATTGAGGCATATTTGGTTTTATACAAAACTTTCTTTTATACGGTGTATAAACCCCTTTGACTTTTACGTTTATTCAAAAGGAATCTTTTTTATACAAAGTTTTTTACTAAACAACAAAGAGGGAATGTTTTTCTTTCCGTACTTATGCGGCGACAACGACTTCTCCGCCGCCGTGACCATTATTTGAGTTTCGGCTTCCTCTATAAGCCAACATTTTTTTAAATGAAAAATAAATACAAAGTTTTAACATTCTTTTATTTTGGTATTGAAAATGTTTTTTAAAGCGTTTTTATTATATCAATGTGTTGTATTTATATCTTGTGATTGAAATGTGGAAATGTTATGTTTCCTTTATTCATGTTTTATGTGATACGATTATGTTATGGTTTATGATATGTTTAAACCTATTCATATGAGGAATGAATTGGACTTAATAAGTGACGGGTGGATCCCGCTATAGCTCCTCGATGCATCGGCAGGTCTAATGAGACAAACTAGTGTCTTGGCACAAGGCCTTGACAAAATCTTATTTGTGGTCTTGGCACGAGGCCTTGACTACGTGGTTATGATAGTCTGGCATTATGCATTCCATCATGATGAAAGTGGTTATTGATATTGCATGTGATTATTCGACCAGTAGAATATCCATGTGAAGAAGTGAATGGAATTATTTAATTTTACTTTTTCCATATTATGATGATGTTCAAGTTTAAAAGGATTTTGTTTTAGTTATACATTGCCTTAAATGTTTATGTTTATTTATGAAAGCTTCCGCAATATTGTTATCCTTACTAAGCATCTGAGCTCACCCCTTTCAATGTTTCAATATTTTCCAGGATGTGAAGAAGTATTTTATGAATGACCTGCAGGGATTTTCATAAGAGGATATGAGAGTGGACTATGGAGACTTTGTTATTGTAGTTTTTCACTTTATGATGTAATGTAACGTTTACAAATGTATCTAGTGTTTCCAAGGCTACTAAACTAATCGGTCTTTCGAGACTTGATCTTTTGTGATCATGCCAATGTTACGAAGTAATGCACCGACTTCGGGTAGCTGGGGTCGGGGCGTTACAGTTGGTATCAGATGCAGTTTAGTACTAACCTTGGAAGCTAGATTTAGATATACTCTGATTAGAGCACATAGCCCAAAGATAGACTTTGAGGATTAGTATAGAAGAACTTCCTAGAATTTTGTTATTGTAGAGATTTTGTGAGTTTTCCAAGCAATACATCCCTGTCTGGATACGAGCAAGTAGAGGCGGCTCTGGCACAGATGTACCTAGGGGTAAAACCCGAAAACAGTGCTTTGAGCTAGACTCGAACGGGAACTAGTACACGACAACGGGCCTTGCTGCACTCTTGGTTATGACACTCCCGGGGGATATGCTTAGGATAACTCTCATTTTCTTTACAAATCATTATGAATGGTTTACGAGTATATACTTCCTCAAAGAAAACATTTTTATGATTATGGATTATATCCATAAATAGTTCAATTTATGTTAAGTGTTTTATAAGTATGGAATTATGTATTTTGATTCATAAACTGATCTAGTTTATGCCATTGTTTAGAAATGGCACCTAGTGGAAGAAATGGAAATCGTATCAATGCACGCACTCCATGTAGGGATTGCCCTCCTGCTCAAGATAATTATAGTGGGGCTGGTGATGCAACTGGTGTCGATCAGCTAATCACCATACTGGTACAACTTACTCAGGTAATGAATGATAACCTTACCCATATGGAGCACCCTGATCCACAACGTGGAGGATCAATGTTAGACCGCTTCATGAGGCAACAACCACCAACCTTCAATGGGAGTACAAATCCTATAGTAGCTGAGCAATGGATAAATTCCTTAGAGAAAATATTCCATGCCTTGGGGAGTAGTGAAAGGGAGAAGGTTGTCATGGCAGTTTACCGCCTCACTGGAGATGCCGATCGGTGGTGGTCGCTGATTCAAAACACAAAGAAAGATGATGACGTATCGAATATGGAATGGAGGGAGTTCAAAGAGCTTTTCTTAGAAAAATACTTTCCTCGTGACCATCGAGCTGATATGGAAAGGCAATTTCTGAGTCTGAGGCAGAAGGAGGATGAGAATGTCGCAAAGTATGAGGCTAACTTTACAAGGTTAGCGAGGCATGCTTCTGATTATATACGTAACCCAAGAAGTAAGATTGATCGTTTCTTTGATGGGTTAAAACCATTTCTCCGTCGAGCTTTAGTATCACAAACCTTCTCAACATACGAAGATATTGTCTCATGTGCTATCAAGACAGAAAAGGAATTCTCTAAGTCTTATGACAACAAAGTAAAGTAAGAGAAGAAGAGAATGGTGGAACAAGAAACAGATAAAGGGAAAAAGGGAAAGAAGGATTTTCCATTATGCGATAGTTGTGGGAAGAATCACCCCGGTGCTTGCCTAAAAGGAATGGGAGTTTGTTATAAATGTGGAGAAAAAGGTCACCAGGCGCGTGATTGCAAGGGAAAGAAAGAGGCTATCAATGTTGAATGCTACAATTGTAGAGAAATGGGGCATTATTCAAATGAATGTCCTAAGCGTCAAGGAAACTTACCTCAGAAAAGGCCAAGGGATCAAGGCCAATCTTATGCTGTGACTACAGTTGAAGCGGAATAATTAATGTATTGGTGCTTTTGGACTCAAGGATTATATTCTGGTTATAAGAATAATGTGATATATATAAATATTGTACTGCAGTACTTTTTGATTAAGATAATATGATTAAGGTAATCATATTTTTAGTATGTCACAATAAGAGAAACTTTTCTTTGTTCGGGGAATCTGATGTTACAATTGATTTTGGAATTTAGAGACCTTTTAGAGAAAGTCTGGATAGAGGTATTTTGGATAACTATTATGGTTGGAATGGATTAAGTTAAACCATGGATAGAATTGTTTAAGGTTAAAGCATTTATGAAGATTATTTTTGGAATATTATGATACTATAGTTTTAGGAAAAGGACAACCTATAGGGTGGGGCATAACCCGTCGCGTCGGACAAAGCTGCAGGAATCGAACCCACAATCATAGTGAGACATGCCTTTATTTCCTACCACTAGCCTACAGGAAGTCCCTGGTTATTACAAAATAATTTTACTAATCTAAATTGTATGTGTTAACATTTGGAACCTTATACAATTAGGAAAAGTATAATATTTTTGGGTTCTATTATCTTTTTGAGTGAAAGGTGAGTTGAAGGTTGAAACTCTAATTGTCAGGCATAAATATATATATACCTATCTGTTATTCAATGAATAAATTAATTCTTAAACTTTAGTAAAGGGATATTAAAACAAAAATTGCGTTATCCTAATACCTTATGTCTTGTTGAACTGATGATATTTTAAATCAACATAGATTGAAGGCTTTGAGGCCCTCAATTTGACAGTTGATTGTGATTGATGACCTCAATCACTCCCTACAAATATTTACGTTTTTCCTCCAATTATATGTCTCTAATTGCCACCAATGTTCTCCTAATCGAGATCATAATTGGGTGGTGAATTTTTCATTTCCCTTTCCCTCTTATTAAGGCTAACTTTTATTAATCTTATTTCCAATGTGGGTTTTCCTCAAAGGTATTTTCTCTTTTCAACCTTTTACTTTCAAAGAAAAATTTCAAATTGCGAGGACGCAATTTATTTAAGGAGGGGAGAATGTAACACCCCGAGCTTCCACGATACGCTTCTCATTCAATAATGCAATAGCTTGCATTGTACGCAACTTCGAGTTCTAAAACACCGCGACTAATCAAAGTAGCCGTTATGAATATTAATAACCAATTTTTAAAATTATAGAAATTTTATATTTCAAAATGGACTTCATTTTTGTATTCGTAATATCGAAATTAGCCTATGTTGAATTTTTGGTATTTTTCTGACAACTTCTATTTTTTATGAATAGTGAAAAATACTTAAAAACAACTTTTTTAATCAAAATAATTTATAGTGATAAATTATAGTATTTAGTGGTTTTAAAGTATAATTAGAATATATTTTTACCATTTCTTCCAATGGTGGTCATTAGAATTAATTTAACATTGAAATTGGACATAAACAATTGCCAATCTTTTGATATAAATTGTTTCTAAAAAACACGCTATTTGTTGTAACAGCGGGAATTAATTATAAAATTAATTAATGCAACTTATATGTTTGGAATTTTTTAAAATAGACATCATTTTTGAATTCGGAATATCAATTATAGCTTAGGGTGAAATTTTGGCATTGTTCTGAAAAACTTCAATTTTTGATGAATAGTGAAACCACTAAGTGGTAGTTAAATAACTGATTTTTCGTTTAAATGAAATATTACCACTTCTGTGGTTTGATTTTCAAAAATCCGACATACATGATTGTCATTAAGAAGTAAAATGTGGTTCAATGAGATTAAAATAATTTTTTGGTGAATAGTAACTTTTAAGTTCTTAATCGCGATTAGAGGTAATTAGTGTAGTTTAAGGTAAAAACAATGTTTTAATAATATGAGATGAGCATGACACTTGTCCTACTCCTATTGGATGAGTCATGGCCGACCAAGACAACCCATGGGTCAACTTGGGGACCCCATGGAGACACTTTAGTTGGAAAATGACATTAATATATATTTATTTAATGTTAAAATTAAATTGACCCAAACATGAGTTATTTTACTAAAACAATTTTTAAGTGGGGTTACACAAGTCCAAATGTTGATTATAAATATTCATTATAAAGATACAAAGATTTCATACATCATAGTATTTTTTTTATAATTTTTAGACATTAAATAAATTAAATTATTTATGACATCATGATGATGCAGCGATGACCTAATTATTTAACGATTTAAATAAAATGGGAAGATAATGCAAAATCCAAGGCATACACCTGTCCAAAGCCAATTGGATGAGGAGATTTAGAACCCTTATCACCTTAGACTCGAATTATATATGTGTGGGACCTTTATAATCCGAAAAGCATTGTGTAATAATGTAACATTTCAATCTTTCCAAAAGAGCCCCTCCTCTCCACTTATAAAAGGCCCCCACCTCTCCCACCTTATTCACACTTTCAAGCCATTTGGCTCGGCCAAACTCTGCCCAACTACTCTCCCAACTTCCCCCTATTACTCCTAGAAGCCTCAATTTGGGCAGAACTCTTCTCAAGGAAGCCTTTGTCTCAAATCAAAAAGAGTTACCCGATTTTGAGGTAATGTCTTCTCTAATGTTGTTTTGTTTTATTTTTCTTCTCTAACCCCCTAAACTCTTTTTATTCATTTATTTTGTAACAACACCAGTATCCTCAATATACTAGTATGTTGTTATAAGAATTATTTGTGCTACACTTACACACACCTACATCTAATGGTTAAAGAACATACGGTTTATGTGGATGGCGAATTTCTGCCTCACGAAACGATGATTGTTCAACACTCATATAACACCTTCAAAGGTGGCCATTAAGATGTCACTATTTTTATATATGATATATAATATGTTTATGTTTTACTTATGCTTCTGTATTTCTCATTTATGGCATACTTTATGATTTCCATTATGGGTAAAACGCGATAATTTCATTTTAGGAAGTGCGGACTACCGCCCCCTCAAAGTGATTTGAATCGTTAATGCCATATGTGGGATGTATAAAGGATGGAGTAAATGGTATTATACACTATATTATACTGGAATTATATTATACATTTATATCATTATGATTTCGTTCCATTAAATATGAAATTGAAATGAAAGTAGCGTTCATGCGTACGTACGGCTTACCGTCTCCATGAACGGTGCATTTCATTTCTTACCTCTAAATGTTACGTAACATTATGAATGAATGTATACACTGTATATATATGATATATATGATATCTAAATCATGAATATAATTCTGGATATAATGGATATTTCACCACATGAACAACTTGTAATTATAAGAAGTTTATTTTTGACTCAAGTACCAAAGATCGACAAAACGACCGTTATTAACTTAAATAATTAAATAATGTTCATAACATGGTAATAAGTGATATAAATGGAATAATGAACATGAAAAAGGTTCTTAAGTAAATAGAAATTAACTCTAGTTTATTATTCAGGAGGTTAAAGAACAGTCGAGTCAGGACAAGACGCAAGGTAAGGGAATTTCTTAACCCAATTTTCACTCTTTGGGTTAATCTCCTATTTTCAAATTATGTCATGATATTATTATGTCCTATATTGTATTTGTACATTATTTATGTGTACTTATAGTTAATACACATTATAGATGTACTTTATTTAAAAAAATGATCTTTTTAAGGACTTCGTCTCAATCCCCTTTCATTGAGGCATATTTGGTTTTATACAAAACTTTCTTTTATACGGTGTATAAACCCCTTTGACTTTTACGTTTATTCAAAAGGAATATTTTTTATACGAAGTTTTTTACTAAACAACAAAGAGGGAATGTTTTTCTTTCCGTACTTATGCGGCGACAATGACTTCTCCGCCGCCGTGACCATTATTTGAGTTTCGGCTTCCTCTACAAGCCATCATTTTTTTAAATGAAAAATAAATACAAAGTTTTAACTTTCTTTTATTTTGGTATTGAAAATGTTTTTTAAAGCGTTTTTATTATATCAATGTGTTGTATTTATATATTGTGATTGAAATGTGGAAATGTTATGTTTCCTTTATGCATGTTTTATGTGATACGATTATGTTTTGGTTTATGATATGTTTAAACCTATTCATATGAGGAATGCATTGGACTTAATAAGTGACGGGTGGAGCCCGCTATAGTTCCTCGATGCATCGGCAGGTCTAATGAGACAAACTAGTGTCTTGGCACAAGGCCTTGACAAAAGCTTATTTTTGGTCTTGGCACGAGGCCTTGACTACGTGGTTATGATAGTCTGGCATTATGCATTCCATCATTATGAAAGTGGTTATTGATATTGCATGTTATTATTCGACCAGTAGAATATCCATGTTAAGAAGTGAATGGAATTATTTAATTTTACTTTTGCCATATTATGATGATGTTCAAGTTTAAAAGGCTTTTGTTTTAGTTATACATTGCCTTAAATGTTTATGTTTATTTATGAAAGCTTCCGCAATATTTTTATCCTTACTGAGCATCTGAGCTCACCCCTTTCAATGTTTCAATATTTTCCAGGATGTGAAGAAATATTTTATGAATGACCTGCAGGGATTTTCCTAAGAGGATATGAGAGTGGACTATGGAGACTTTGTTATTGTAGTTTTTCACTTTATGATGTAATGTAACGTTTACGAATGTATCTAGTGTTTCCAAGGCTACTAAACTAATCGGTCTTTCGAGACTTGATCTTTTGTGATCATGCCAATGTTACGAAGTAATGCACCGACTTCGGGTAGCTGGGGTCGGGGTGTTACAGTTGGTATCAGAGGTAGTTTAGTACTAACCTTGGAAGCTAGATTTAGATATACTCTGATTAGAGCACATAGCCCAAAGATAGACTTTGAGGATTAGTATAGAAGAACTTCCTAGAATTTTGTTATTGTAGAGATTTTGTGAGTTTTCCGAGCAATACATCCCTGTCTGGATACGAGAAAGTAGAGGCAGCTCTGGCACAGATGTACCTAAGGGTAAAACCCGAAAACAGTGCTTTGAGCTAGACTCGAACGGGAACTGGTACACGACAACGGGCCTTGCTGCACTCTTGGTTATGACACTCCCGAGGGATATGCTTAGGATAACTCTCATTTTCATTACAAATCATTATGAAGGGTTTATGAGTATATACTTCCTCAAAGAAAACATTTTTATGATTATGGATTATATCCATAAATAGTTCAATTTAAGTCAAGTGTTTTATAAGTATGGGATTATGTATTTTGATTCATAAACTGATCTAGTTTATGCCATTGTTTAGAAATGGCACCTAGTGGAAGAAATGGAAATCGTATCAATGCACGCACTCCATGTAGGGATTGCCCTCCTGCTCAAGATAATTATAGTGGGGCTGGTGATGCAACTGGTGCCGATCAGCTAATCACCATACTGGGACAACTTACTCAGGTTATGAATGATAACCTTACCCATATGGAGCACCCTGATCCACAGCGTGGAGGATCAATGTTAGACCGCTTCATGAGGCAACAACCACCAACCTTCAATGGGAGTACAAATCCTATAGTAGCTGAGAAATGGATAAATTCCTTAGAGAAAATATTCCATGCCTTGGGGAGTAGTGAAAGGGAGAAGGTTGTCATGGCAGTTTACCGCCTCAATGGAGATGCCGATCAGTGGTGGTCGCTGATTCAAAACACAAAGGAAGATGATGACGTATCGAATATGGAATGGAGGGAGTTCAAAGAGCTTTTCTTAGAAAAATACTTTCCTCGTGACCATCGAGCAGATATGGAAAGGCAATTTCTGAGTCTGAGGCAGAAGGAGGATGAGAATGTCGCAAAGTATGAGGCTAACTTTACAAGGTTAGCGAGGCATGCTTCCGATTATATACGTAACCCAAGAAGTAAGATTGATCGTTTCTTTGATGGGTTAAAACCATTTCTCCGTCGAGCTTTAGTATCACAAACCTTCTCAACATACGAAGATATTGTCTCATGTGCTATCAAGACAGAAAAAGAATTCTCTAAGTCTTATGACAACAAAGTAAAGCAAGAGAAGAAGAGAAAGGTGGAACAAGAAACGGATAAAGGGAAAAAGGGAAAGAAGGATTTTCCATTATGCGATAGTTGTGGGAAGAATCACCCCGGTGCTTGCCTAAAAGGAATGGGAGTTTGTTATAAATGTGGAGAAAAAGGTCACCAGGCGCGTGATTGCAAGGGAAAGAAAGAGGCTATCAATGTTGAATGCTACAATTGTAGAGAAATGGGGCATTATTCAAATGAATGTCCTAAGCGTCAAGGAAATTTACCTCAGAAAAGGCCAAGGGATCAAGGCCAATCTTATGTTGTGACTACAGTTGAAGCGGAATAATTAATGTATTGGTGCTTTTGGACTCAAGGATTATATTCTGGTTATAAGAATAATGTGATATATATAAATATTGTACTTCAGTACTTTTTGATTAAGGTAATATGATTAAGGTAATCATATTTTTAGTATGTGACAATAAGAGAAACTTTTCTTTGTTCGGGGAATCTGATGTTACAATTGATTTTGGAATTTAGAGACCTTTTAGAGAAAGTCTGGACAGAGGTATTTTGGATAACTATTAAGGTTGGAATGGATTAAGTTAAACCATGGATAGAATTGTTTAAGGTTAAAGCATTTATGAAGATTATTTTTGGAATATTATGATACTATAGTTTTAGGAAAAGGACAACCTGCAGGGTGGGGCATAACCCGTCGCGTCGGACAAAGCTGCAGGAATCGAACCCACAATCATAGTGCGACATGCCTTTATTTCCTACCACTAGCCTACAGGAAGTCCCTGGTTATTACAAAATAATTTTACTAATCTAAATTGTATGTGTTAACATTTGGAACCTTATACAATTAGGAAAAGTATAATATTTTTGGGTTCTATTATCTTTTTGAGTGAAAGGTGAGTTGAAGGTTGAAACTCTAATTGTCAGGCATAAATATATATATACCTATCTGTTATTCAATGAATAAATTAATTCTTAAACTTTAGTAAAGGGATATTAAAACAAAAAATGCGTTATCCTAATACCTTATGTCTTGTTGAACTGATGATATTTTAAATCAACATAGATTGAAGGCTTTGAGGCCCTCAATTTGACAGTTGATTGTGATTGATGACCTCAATCACTCCCTACAAATATTTACATTTTTCCTCCAATTACATGTCTCTAATTGCCACCAATGTTCTCCTAATCGAGATCATAATTGGGTGGTGAATTTTTCATTTCCCTTTCCCTCTTATTAAGGCTAACTTTTATTAATATTATTTCCAATGTGGGTTTTCCTCAAAGGTATTTTCTCTTTTCAACCTTTTACATTCAAAGAAAAATTTCAAATTGCGAGGACGCAATTTATTTAAGGAGGGGAGAATGTAACACCCCGAGCTTCCACGATACGCTTCTCATTCAATAATGCAATAGCTTGCATTGTACGCAACTTCGAGTTCTAAAACACCGCGACTAATCAAAGTAGCCGTTATGAATATTAATAACCACTTTTTAAAATTATAGAAATTTTATATTTCAAAATGGTCTTCATTTTTGTATTCGTAATAACGAAATTAGCCTATGTTGAATTTTTGGTATTTTTCTGACAACTTCTATTTTTTATGAATAGTGAAAAATACTTAAAAACAACTTTTTTAATCAAAATAATTTATAGTGATAAATTATAGTATTTAGTGGTTTTAAAGTATAATTAGAATATATTTTTACCATTTTGTCCAATGGTGGTCATTAGAATTAATTTAACATTGAAATTGGACATAAACAATTGCCAATCTTTTGATATAAATTGTTTCTAAAAAACACGCTATTTGTTGTAACAGCGGGAATTAATTATAAAATTAATTAATGCAACTTATATGTTTGGAATTTTTTAAAATATACATCATTTTTGAATTCGGAATATCAATTATAGCTTAGGGTGAAATTTTGGCATTGTTCTGAAAAACTTCAATTTTTGATGAATAGTGAAACCACTAAGTGGTAGTTAAATAACTGATTTTTCGTTTAAATGAAATATTACCACTTCTGTGGTTTGATTTTCAAAAATCCGACATATATGATTTTCATTAAGAAGTAAAATTTGGTTCAATGAGATTAAAATAATTTTTTGGTGAATAGTAACTTTTAAGTTCTTAATCGCGATTAGAGGTAATTAGTGTAGTTTAAGGTAAAAACAATGTTTTAATAATATGAGATGAGCATGACACTTGTCCTACTCCTATTGGATGAGTCATGTCCGACCACGACAACCCAGGGGTCAACTTGGGGACCCCATGGAGCCACTTTAGTTGGAAAATGACATTAATATATATTTATTTAATGTTAAAATTAAATTGACCCAAACATGAGTTATTTTACTAAAACAATTTTTAAGTGGGGTTACACAAGTCCAAATTTTGATTATAAATATTCATTAGAAAGATAAAAAGATTTAATACATCATAGTATTTTTTTTATAATTTTTAAACATTAAATAAATTAAATTATTTATGACATCATGATGATGCAGCGATGACCTAATTATTTAACGATTTAAATAAAATGGGAAGATAATGCAAACTCCAAGGCTTACACTTGTCCAAAGCCAATTGGATGAGGAGATTTCGAACCCTTATCACCTTAGACTCGAATTATATAAGTGTGAGACCTTTATAATCCGAAAAGCATTGTGTAATAATGTAACATTTCAATCTTTCCAAAAGAGCCCCTCCTCTCCACTTATAAAAGGCCCCCACCTCTCCCACCTTATTCACACCTTCAAGCCATTTGGCTCGGCCAACCTCTGCCCAAATACTCTCCCAACTTCCCCCTATTACTCCTAGAAGCCTCAATTTGGGCAGAACTCTTCTCAAGGAAGCCTTTGTCTCAAATCAAAAAGAGTTGCCCGATTTTGAGGTAATGTCTTCTCTAATGTTGTTTTGTTTTATTTTTCTTCTCTAACCCCCTAAACTCTTTTTATTCATTTCTTTTGTAACAACACCAGTATCCTCAATATACTAGTATGTTGTTATAAGAATTATTCGGGCTACACTTACACACACCTACATATAATGGTTAAAGAACATACGGTTTCTGTGGATGTCGAATTTCTGCCTCACGAAACGATGATTGTTCAACACTCATATAACACCTTCAAAGGTGGCCATTAAGATGTCACTATTTTTATATATGATATATAATATGTTTATGTTTTACTTATGCTTCTGTATTTCTCATTTATGGCATACTTTATGATTTCCATTATGGGTAAAACGCGATAATTTCATTTTAGGAAGTGCGGACTACCGCCCCCTCAAAGTGAGTTGAATCGTTAATGCCATATGTGGGATGTATAAAGGATGGAGTAAATGGTATTATACACTATATTATACTGGAATTATATTATACATTTATATCATTATGATTTCGTTCCATTAAATATGAAATTGAAATGAAAGTAGCGTTCATGCGTACGTACGGCTTACCGTCTCCATTAACGGTGCATTTCATTTCTTACCTCTAAATGTTACGTAACATTATGAATGAATGTATATAATGTATATATATGATATATATGATATCTAAATCATGAATATAATTCTGGATATAATGGATATTTCACCACATGAACAACTTGTAATTATAAGAAGTTTATTTTTGACTCAAGTACCAAAGATCGACAAAACGACCGTTATTAACTTGAATAATTAAATAATGTTCATAACATGGTAATAAGTGATATAAATGGAATAATGAACATGAAAAAGTTTATTAAGTAAATAGAAATTAACTCTAGTTTATTATTCAGGAGGTTAAAGAACAGTCGAGTCAGGACAAGACGCAAGGTAAGGGAATTTCTTAACCCAATTTTCACTCTTTGGGTTAATCTCCTACTTTCAAATTATGTCATGATATTATTATGTCCTATATTTTATTTGAACATTATTTATGTGTACTTATAGTTAATACACATTATAGATGTACTTTATTTAAAAAAATGATCTTTTTAAGGACTTCGTCTCAATCCCCTTTCATTGAGGCATATTTGGTTTTATACAAAACTTTCTTTTATACGGTGTATAAACCCCTTTGACTTTTACGTTTATTCAAAAGGAATCTTTTTTATACGATGTTTTTTACTAAACAACAAAGAGGGAATGTTTTTCTTTCCGTACTTATGCGGCGACAACGACTTCTCCGCCGCCGTGACCATTATTTGAGTTTCGGCTTCCTCTACAAGCCATCATTTTTTTAAATGAAAAATAAATACAAAGTTTTAACTTTCTTTTATTTTGGTATTGAAAATGTTTTTTAAAGCGTTTTTATTATATCAATGTGTTGTATTTATATCTTGTGATTGAAATGTGGAAATGTTATGTTTCCTTTATGCATGTTTTATGTGATACGATTATGTTATGGTTTATGATATGTTTAAACCTATTCATATGAGGAATGCGTTGGACTTAATAAGTGACGGGTGGAGCCCGCTATAGCTCCTCGATGCATCGGCAGGTCTAATGAGACAAACTAGTGTCTTGGCACAAGGCCTTGACAAAATCTTATTTGTGGTCTTGGCACGAGGCCTTGACTACGTGGTTATGATAGTCTGGCATTATGCATTCCATCATTATGAAAGTGGTTATTGATATTGCATGTGATTATTCGACCAGTAGAATATCCATGTGAAGAAGTGAATGGAATTATTTAATTTTACTTTTGCCATATTATGATGATGTTAAAGTTTAAAAGTCTTTTGTTTTAGTTATACATTGCCTTAAATGTTTATGTTTATTTATGAAAGCTTCCGCAATATTGTTATCCTTACTGAGCATCTGAGCTCACCCCTTTCAATGTTTCAATATTTTCCAGGATGTGAAGAAGTATTTTATGAATGACCTGCAGGGATTTTCATAAGAGGATATGAGAGTGGACTATGGAGACTTTGTTATTGTAGTTTTTCACTTTATGATGTAATGTAACGTTTACGAATGTATCTAGTGTTTCCAAGGCTACTAAACTAATCGGTCTTTCGAGACTTGATCTTTTGTGATCATGCCAATGTTACGAAGTAATGCACCGACTTCTGGTAGCTGGGGTCGGGGCGTTACAGTTGGTATCAGAGGCAGTTTAGTACTAACCTTGGAAGCTAGATTTAGATATAATCTGATTAGAGCACATAGCCCAAAGATAGACTTTGAGGATTAGTATAGAAGAACTTCCTAGAATTTTGTTATTGTAGAGATTTTGTGAGTTTTCCGAGCAATACATCCCTGTCTGGATACGAGCAAGTAGAGGCGGCTCTGGCACAGATGTACCTAGGGGTAAAACTCGAAAACAGTGCTTTGAGCTAGACTCGAACGGGAACTGGTACACGACAACGGGCCTTGCTGCACTCTTGGTTATGACACTCTCGGGGGATATGCTTAGGATAACTCTCATTTCCTTTACAAATCATTATGAAGGGTTTATGAGTATATACTTCCTCAAAGAAAACATTTTTATGATTATGGATTATATCCATAAATAGTTCAATTTATGTTAAGTGTTTTATAAGTATGTGATTATGTATTTTGATTCATAAACTGATCTAGTTTATGCCATTGTTTAGAAATGGCACCTAGTGGAAGAAATGGAAATCGTATCAATGCACGCACTCCATGTAGGGATTGCCCTCCTGCTCAAGATAATTATAGTGGGGCTGGTGATGCAACTGGTGCCGATCAGCTAATCACCATACTGGGACAACTTACTCAGGTTATGAATGATAACCTTACCCATATGGAGCACCCTGATCCACAGCGTGGAGGATCAATGTTAGACCGCTTCATGAGGCAACAACCACCAACCTTCAATGGGAGTACAAATCCTATAGTTGTTGAGCAATGGATAAATTCCTTAGAGAAAATATTCCATGCCTTGGGGAGTAGTGAAAGGGAGAAGGTTGTCATGGCAGTTTACCGCCTCACTGGAGATGCCGATCAGTGGTGGTCGCTGATTCAAAACACAAAGGAAGATGATGACGTATCGAATATGGAATGGAGGGAGTTCAAAGCGCTTTTCTTAGAAAAATACTTTCCTCGTGACCAACGAGCAGATATGGAAAGGCAATTTCTGAGTCTGAGGCAGAAGGAGGATGAGAATGTCGCAAAGTATGAGGCTAACTTTACAAGGTTAGCGAGGCATGCTTCCGATTATATACGTAACCCAAGAAGTAAGATTGATCGTTTCTTTGATGGGTTAAAACCATTTCTCCGTCGAGCTTTAGTATCACAAACCTTCTCAACATACGAAGATATTGTCTCATGTGCTATCAAGATAGAAAAGGAATTCTCTAAGTCTTATGACAACAAAGTAAAGCAAGAGAAGAAGAGAATGGTGGAACAAGAAACGGATAAAGGGAAAAAGGGAAAGAAGGATTTTCCATTATGCGATAGTTGTGGGAAGAATCACCCCGGTTCTTGCCTAAAAGGAATGGGAGTTTGTTATAAATGTGGAGAAAAAGGTCACCAGGCGCGTGATTGCAAGGGAAAGAAAGAGGCTATCAATGTTGAATGCTACAATTGTAGAGAAATGGGGCATTATTCAAATGAATGTCCTAAGCGTCAAGGAAACTTACCTCAGAAAAGGCCAAGGGATCAAGGCCAATCTTATGCTGTGACTACAGTTGAAGCGGAATAATTAATGTATTGGTGCTTTTGGACTCAAGGATTATATTCTGGTTATAAGAATAATGTGATATATATAAAGATTGTACTGAAGTACTTTTTGATTAAGGTAATATGATTAAGGTAATCATATTTTTAGTATGTGACAATAAGATAAACTTTTCTTTGTTCGGGAAATCTGATGTTACAATTGATTTTGGAATTTAGAGACCTTTTAGAGAAAGTCTGGACAGAGGTATTTTGGATAACTATTAAGGTTGGAATGGATTAAGTTAAACCATGGATAGAATTGTTTAAGGTTAAATCATTTATGAAGATTATTTTTGGAATATTATGATACTATAGTTTTAGGAAAAGGACAACCTGCAGGGTGGGGCATAACCCGTCGCGTCGGACAAAGCTGCAGGAATCGAACCCACAATCATAGTGCGACATGCCTTTATTTCCTACCACTAGCCTACAGGAAGTCCCTGGTTATTACAAAATAATTTTACTAATCTAAATTGTATGTGTTAACATTTGGAACCTTATACAATTAGGAAAAGTATAATATTTTTGGGTTCTATTATCTTTTTGAGTGAAAGGTGAGTTGAAGGTTGAAACTCTAATTGTCAGGCATAAATATATATATACCTATCTGTTATTCAATGAATAAATTAATTCTTAAACTTTATTAAAGGGATATTAAAACAAAAAATGCGTTATCCTAATACCTTATGTCTTGTTGAACTGATGATATTTTAAATCAACATAGATTGAAGGCTTTGAGGCCCTCAATTTGACAGTTGATTATGATTGATGACCTCAATCACTCCCTACAAATATTTACGTTTTTCCTCCAATTATATGTCTCTAATTGCCACCAATGTTCTCCTAATCGAGATCATAATTGGGTGGTGAATTTTTCATTTCCCTTTCCCTCTTATTAAGGCTAACTTTTATTAATCTTATTTCCAATGTGGGTTTTCCTCAAAGGTATTTTCTCTTTTCAACCTTTTACTTTCAAAGAAAAATTTCAAATTGCGAGGACGCAATTTATTTAAGGAGGGGAGAATGTAACACCCCGAGCTTCCACGATACGCTTCTCATTCAATAATGCAATAGCTTGCATCGTACGCAACTTCGAGTTCTAAAAGACCGCGACTAATCAAAGTAGCCGTTATGAATATTAATAACCACTTTTTAAAATTATAGAAATTTTATATTTCAAAATGGACTTCATTTTTGTATTCTTAATATCGAAATTAGCCTATGTTGAATTTTTGGTATTTTTCTGACAACTTCTATTTTTTATGAATAGTGAAAAATACTTAAAAACAACTTTTTTAATCAAAATAATTTATAGTGATAAATTATAGTATTTAGTGGTTTTAAAGTATAATTAGAATATATTTTTACCATTTTGTCCAATGGTGGTCATTAGAATTAATTTAACATTGAAATTGGACATAAACAATTGCCAATCTTTTGATATAAATTGTTTCTAAAAAACACGCTATTTGTTGTAACAGCGGGAATTAATTATAAAATTAATTAATGCACCTTATATGTTTGGAATTTTTTAAAATAGACATCATTTTTGAATTCAGAATATCAATTATAGCTTAGGGTGAAATTTTGGCATTGTTCTGAAAAACTTCAATTTTTGATGAATAGTGAAACCACTAAGTGGTAGTTAAATAACTGATTTTTCGTTTAAATGAAATATTACCACTTATGTGTGTTGATTTTAAAAAATCCGACATACATGATTTTCATTAAGAAGTAAAATGTGGTTCAATGAGATTAAAATAATTTTTTGGTGAATAGTAACTTTTAAGTTCTTAATCGCGATTAGAGGTAATTAGTGTAGTTTAAGGTAAAAACAATGTTTTAATAATATGAGATGAGCATGAAACTTGTCCTACTCCTATTGGATGAGTCATGGCCGACCAAGACAACCCATGGGTCAACTTGGGGACCCCATGGAGCCACTTTAGTTGGAAAATGACATTAATATATATTTATTTAATTTTAAAATTAAATTGACCCAAACATGAGTTATTTTACTAAAACAATTTTTAAGTGGGGTTACACAAGTCCAAATTTTGATTGTAAATATTCATTACAAATATAAAAAGATTTCATACATCATAGTATTTTTTTTATAATTTTTAGACATTAAATAAATTAAATTATTTATGACATCATGATGATGTAGCGATGACCTAATTATTTAACGATTTAAATAAAATGGGAAGATAATGCAAAATCCAAGGCTTACACTTGTCCAAAGCCAATTGTATGAGGATATTTCGAACCCTTATCACCTTAGACTCTAATTATATAAGTGTGGGACCTTTATAATCCGAAAAGCATTGTGTAATAATGTAACATTTCAATCTTCCCAAAAGAGCCCCTCCTCTCCACTTATAAAAGGCCCCCACCTCTCCCACCTTATTCACACCTTCAAGCCATTTGGCTCGGCCAACCTCTGCCCAAATACTCTCCCAACTTCCCCCTATTACTCCTAGAAGCCTCAATTTTGGCAGAACTCTTCTCAAGGAAGCCTTTGGCTCAAATCAAAAAGAGTTACCCGATTTTGAGGTAATGTCTTCTCTAATGTTGTTTTGTTTTATTTTTCTTCTCTAACCCCCTAAAATCTTTTTATTCATTTCTTTTGTAACAACACCAGTATCCTCAATATACTAGTATGTTGTTATAAGAATTATTCGTGCTACACTTACACACACCTACATCTAATGGTTAAAGAACATACGGTTTCTGTGGATGGCGAATTTCTGCCTCACGAAACTATGATTGTTCAACACTCATATAACACCTTCAAAGGTGGCCATTAAGATGTCACTATTTTTATATATGATATATAATATGTTTATGTTTTACTTATGCTTCTGTATTTCTCATTTATGGCATACTTTATGATTTCCATTATGGGTAAAACGCGATAATTTCATTTTAGGAAGTGCGGACTACCGCCCCCTCAAAGTGATTTGAATCGTTAATGCCATATGTGGGATGTATAAAGGATGGAGTAAATGGTATTATACACTATATTATACTGGAATTATATTATACATTTATATCATTATGATTTCGTTCCGTTAAATATGAAATTGAAATGAAAGTAGCGTTCATGCGTACGTACGGCTTACCGTCTCCATGAACGGTGCATTTCATTTCTTACCTCTAAATGTTACGTAACATTATGAATGAATGTATACACTGTATATATATGATATATATGATATCTAAATCATGAATATAATTCTGGATATAATGGATATTTCACCACATGAACAACTTGTAATTATAAGAAGTTTATTTTTGACTCAAGTACCAAAGATCGACAAAACGACCGTTATTAACTTAAATAATTAAATAATGTTCATAACATGGTAATAAGTGATATAAATGGAATAATGAACATGAAAAAGGTTCTTAAGTAAATAGAAATTAACTCTAGTTTATTATTCAGGAGGTTAAAGAACAGTCGAGTCAGGACAAGACGCAAGGTAAGGGAATTTCTTAACCCAATTTTCACTCTTTGGGTTAATCTCCTATTTTCAAATTATGTCATGATATTATTATGTCCTATATTGTATTTGTACATTATTTATGTGTACTTATAGTTAATACACATTATAGATGTACTTTATTTAAAAAAATGATCTTTTTAAGGACTTCGTCTCAATCCCCTTTCATTGAGGCATATTTGGTTTTATACAAAACTTTCTTTTATACGGTGTATAAACCCCTTTGACTATTACGTTTATTCAAAAGGAATATTTTTTATACGAAGTTTTTTACTAAACAACAAAGAGGGAATGTTTTTCTTTCCGTACTTATGCGGCGACAATGACTTCTCCGCCGCCGTGACCATTATTTGAGTTTCGGCTTCCTCTACAAGCCATCATTTTTTTAAATGAAAAATAAATACAAAGTTTTAACTTTCTTTTATTTTGGTATTGAAAATGTTTTTTAAAGCGTTTTTATTATATCAATGTGTTGTATTTATTTATTGTGATTGAAATGTGGAAATGTTATGTTTCCTTTATGCATGTTTTATGTGATACGATTATGTTTTGGTTTATGATATGTTTAAACCTATTCATATGAGGAATGCATTGGACTTAATAAGTGACGGGTGGAGCCCGCTATAGTTCCTCGATGCATCGGCAGGTCTAATGAGACAAACTAGTGTCTTGGCACAAGGCCTTGACAAAATCTTATTTTTGGTCTTGGCACGAGGCCTTGACTACGTGGTTATGATAGTCTGGCATTATGCATTCCATCATTATGAAAGTGGTTATTGATATTGCATGTGATTATTCGACCAGTAGAATATCCATGTTAAGAAGTGAATGGAATTATTTAATTTTACTTTTGCCATATTATGATGATGTTCAAGTTTAAAAGGCTTTTGTTTTAGTTATACATTGCCTTAAATGTTTATGTTTATTTATGAAAGCTTCCGCAATATTTTTATCCTTACTGAGCATCTGAGCTCACCCCTTTCAATGTTTCAATATTTTCCAGGATGTGAAGAAATATTTTATGAATGACCTGCAGGGATTTTCATAAGAGGATATGAGAGTGGACTATGGAGACTTTGTTATTGTAGTTTTTCACTTTATGATGTAATGTAACGTTTACGAATGTATCTAGTGTTTCCAAGGCTACTAAACTAATCGGTCTTTCGAGACTTGATCTTTTGTGATCATGCCAATGTTACGAAGTAATGCACCGACTTCGGGTAGCTGGGGTCGGGGTGTTACAGTTGGTATCAGAGGCAGTTTAGTACTAACCTTGGAAGCTAGATTTAGATATACTCTGATTAGAGCACATAGCCCAAAGATAGACTTTGAGGATTAGTATAGAAGAACTTCCTAGAATTTTGTTATTGTAGAGATTTTGTGAGTTTTCCGAGCAATACATCCCTGTCTGGATACGAGAAAGTAGAGGCAGCTCTGGCACAGATGTACCTAAGGGTAAAACCCGAAAACAGTGCTTTGAGCTAGACTCGAACGGGAACTGGTACACGACAACGGGCCTTGCTGCACTCTTGGTTATGACACTCCCGAGGGATATGCTTAGGATAACTCTCATTTTCTTTACAAATCATTATGAAGGGTTTATGAGTATATACTTCCTCAAAGAAAACATTTTTATGATTATGGATTATATCCATAAATAGTTCAATTTAAGTCAAGTGTTTTATAAGTATGTGATTATGTATTTTGATTCATAAACTGATCTAGTTTATGCCATTGTTTAGAAATGGCACCTAGTGGAAGAAATGGAAATCGTATCAATGCACGCACTCCATGTAGGGATTGCCCTCCTGCTCAAGATAATTATAGTGGGGCTGGTGATGCAACTGGTGCCGATCAGCTAATCACCATACTGGGACAACTTACTCAGGTTATGAATGATAACCTTACCCATATGGAGCACCCTGATCCACAGCGTGGAGGATCAATGTTAGACCGCTTCATGAGGAAACAACCACCAACCTTCAATGGGAGTACAAATCCTATAGTAGCTGAGAAATGGATAAATTCCTTAGAGAAAATATTCCATTCCTTGGGGAGTAGTGAAAGGGAGAAGGTTGTCATGGCAGTTTACCGCCTCAATGGAGATGCCGATCAGTGGTGGTCGCTGATTCAAAACACAAAGGAAGATGATGACGTATCGAATATGGAATGGAGGGAGTTCAAAGAGCTTTTCTTAGAAAAATACTTTCCTCGTGACCATCGAGCAGATATGGAAAGGCAATTTCTGAGTCTGAGGCAGAAGGAGGATGAGAATGTCGCAAAGTATGAGGCTAACTTTACAAGGTTAGCGAGGCATGCTTCCGATTATATACGTAACCCAAGAAGTAAGATTGATCGTTTCTTTGATGGGTTAAAACCATTTCTCCGTCGAGCTTTAGTATCACAAACCTTCTCAACATACGAAGATATTGTCTCATGTGCTATCAAGACAGAAAAGGAATTCTCTAAGTCTTATGACAACAAAGTAAAGCAAGAGAAGAAGAGAAAGGTGGAACAAGAAACGGATAAAGGGAAAAAGGGAAAGAAGGATTTTACATTATGCGATAGTTGTGGGAAGAATCACCCCGGTGCTTGCCTAAAAGGAATGGGAGTTTGTTATAAATGTGGAGAAAAAGGTCACCAGGCGCGTGATTGCAAGGGAAAGAAAGAGGCTATCAATGTTGAATGCTACAATTGTAGAGAAATGGGGCATTATTCAAATGAATGTCCTAAGCGTCAAGGAAATTTACCTCAGAAAAGGTCAAGGGATCAAGGCCAATCTTATGTTGTGACTACAGTTGAAGCGGAATAATTAATGTATTGGTGCTTTTGGACTCAAGGATTATATTCTGGTTATAAGAATAATGTGATATATATAAATATTGTACTTCAGTACTTTTTGATTAAGGTAATATGATTAAGGTAATCATATTTTTAGTATGTGACAATAAGAGAAACTTTTCTTTGTTCGGGGAATCTGATGTTACAATTGATTTTGGAATTTAGAGACCTTTTAGAGAAAGTCTGGACAGAGGTATTTTGGATAACTATTAAGGTTGGAATGGATTAAGTTAAACCATGGATAGAATTGTTTAAGGTTAAAGCATTTATGAAGATTATTTTTGGAATATTATGATACTATAGTTTTAGGAAAAGGACAACCTGCAGGGTGGGGCATAACCCGTCGCGTCGGACAAAGCTGCAGGAATCGAACCCACAATCATAGTGCGACATGCCTTTATTTCCTACCACTAGCCTACAGGAAGTCCCTGGTTATTACAAAATAATTTTACTAATCTAAATTGTATGTGTTAACATTTGGAACCTTATATAATTAGGAAAAGTATAATATTTTTGGGTTCTATTATCTTTTTGAGTGAAAGGTGAGTTGAAGGTTGAAACTCTAATTGTCAGGCATAAATATATATATACCTATCTGTTATTCAATGAATAAATTAATTCTTAAACTTTAGTAAAGGGATATTAAAACAAAAAATGCGTTATCCTAATACCTTATGTCTTGTTGAACTGATGATATTTTAAATCAACATAGATTGAAGGCTTTGAGGCCCTCAATTTGACAGTTGATTGTGATTGATGACCTCAATCACTCCCTACAAATATTTACATTTTTCCTCCAATTATATGTCTCTAATTGCCACCAATGTTCTCCTAATCGAGATCATAATTGGGTGGTGAATTTTTCATTTCCCTTTCCCTCTTATTAAGGCTAACTTTTATTAATATTATTTCCAATGTGGGTTTTCCTCAAAGGTATTTTCTCTTTTCAACCTTTTACATTCAAAGAAAAATTTCAAATTGCGAGGACGCAATTTATTTAAGGAGGGTAGAATGTAACACCCCAAGCTTCCACGATACGCTTCTCATTCAATAATGCAATAGCTTGCATTGTACGCAACTTCGAGTTCTAAAACACCGCGACTAATCAAAGTAGCCGTTATGAATATTAATAACCACTTTTTAAAATTATAGAAATTTTATATTTCAAAATGGTCTTCATTTTTGTATTCGTAATAACGAAATTAGCCTATGTTGAATTTTTGGTATTTTTCTGACAACTTCTATTTTTTATGAATAGTGAAAAATACTTAAAAACAACTTTTTTAATCAAAATAATTTATAGTGATAAATTATAGTATTTAGTGGTTTTAAAGTATAATTAGAATATATTTTTACCATTTTGTCCAATGGTGGTCATTAGAATTAATTTAACATTGAAATTGGACATAAACAATTGCCAATCTTTTGATATAAATTGTTTCTAAAAAACACGCTATTTGTTGTAACAGCGGGAATTAATTATAAAATTAATTAATGCAACTTATATGTTTGGAATTTTTTAAAATATACATCATTTTTGAATTCGGAATATCAATTATAGCTTAGGGTGAAATTTTGGCATTGTTCTGAAAAACTTCAATTTTTGATGAATAGTGAAACCACTAAGTGGTAGTTAAATAACTGATTTTTCGTTTAAATGAAATATTACCACTTCTGTGGTTTGATTTTCAAAAATCCGACATACATGATTTTCATTAAGAAGTAAAATTTGGTTCAATGAGATTAAAATAATTTTTTGGTGAATAGTAACTTTTAAGTTCTTAATCGCGATTAGAGGTAATTAGTGTAGTTTAAGGTAAAAACAATGTTTTAATAATATGAGATGAGCATGAAACTTGTCCTACTCCTATTGGATGAGTCATGTCCGACCACGACAACCCAGGGGTCAACTTGGGGACCCCATGGAGCCACTTTAGTTGGAAAATGACATTAATATATATTTATTTAATGTTAAAATTAAATTGACCCAAACATGAGTTATTTTACTAAAACAATTTTTAAGTGGGGTTACACAAGTCCAAATTTTGATTATAAATATTCATTAGAAAGATAAAAAGATTTAATACATCATAGTATTTTTTTTATAATTTTTAAACATTAAATAAATTAAATTATTTATGACATCATGATGATGCAGCGATGACCTAATTATTTAACGATTTAAATAAAATGGGAAGATAATGCAAAATCCAAGGCTTACACTTGTCCAAAGCCAATTGTATGAGGATATTTAGAACCCTTATCACCTTAGACTCGAATTATATAAGTGTGAGACCTTTATAATCCGAAAAGCATTGTGTAATAATGTAACATTTCAATCTTTCCAAAAGAGCCCCTCCTCTCCACTTATAAAAGGCCCCCACCTCTCCCACCTTATTCACACCTTCAAGCCATTTGGCTCGGCCAACCTCTGCCCAACTACTCTCCCAACTTCCCCCTATTACTCCTAGAAGCCTCAATTTGGGCAGAACTCTTCTCAAGGAAGCCTTTGTCTCAAATCAAAAAGAGTTACCCGATTTTGAGGTAATGTCTTCTCTAATGTTGTTTTGTTTTATTTTTCTTCTCTAACCCCCTAAACTCTTTTTATTCATTTCTTTTGTAACAACACCAGTATCCTCAATATACTAGTATGTTGTTATAAGAATTATTCGTGCTACACTTACACACACCTACATATAATGGTTAAAGAACATACGGTTTCTGTGGATGTCGAATTTCTGCCTCACGAAACGATGATTGTTCAACACTCATATAACACCTTCAAAGGTGGCCATTAAGATGTCACTATTTTTATATATGATATATAATATGTTTATGTTTTACTTATGCTTCTGTATTTCTCATTTATGGCATACTTTATGATTTCCATTATGGGTAAAACGCGATAATTTCATTTTAGGAAGTGCGGACTACCGCCCCCTCAAAGTGAGTTGAATCGTTAATGCCATATGTGGGATGTATAAAGGATGGAGTAAATGGTATTATACACTATATTATACTGGAATTATATTATACATTTATATCATTATGATTTTGTTCCATTAAATATGAAATTGAAATGAAAGTAGCGTTCATGCGTACGTACGGCTTACCGTCTCCATTAACGGTGCATTTCATTTCTTACCTCTAAATGTTACGTAACATTATGAATGAATGTATATAATGTATATATATGATATATATGATATCTAAATCATGAATATAATTCTGGATATAATGGATATTTCACCACATGAACAACTTGTAATTATAAGAAGTTTATTTTTGACTCAAGTACCAAAGATCGACAAAACGACCGTTATTAACTTGAATAATTAAATAATGTTCATAACATGGTAATAAGTGATATAAATGGAATAATGAACATGAAAAAGTTTATTAAGTAAATAGAAATTAACTCTAGTTTATTATTCAGGAGGTTAAAGAACAGTCGAGTCAGGACAAGACGCAAGGTAAGGGAATTTCTTAACCCAATTTTCACTCTTTGGGTTAATCTCCTACTTTCAAATTATGTCATGATATTATTATGTCCTATATTTTATTTGTACATTATTTATGTGTACTTATAGTTAATACACATTATAGATGTACTTTATTTAAAAAAATGATCTTTTTAAGGACTTCGTCTCAATCCCCTTTCATTGAGGCATATTTGGTTTTATACAAAACTTTCTTTTATACGGTGTATAAACCCCTTTGACTTTTACGTTTATTCAAAAGGAATCTTTTTTATACGATGTTTTTTACTAAACAACAAAGAGGGAATGTTTTTCTTTCCGTACTTATGCGGCGACAACGACTTCTCCGCCGCCGTGACCATTATTTGAGTTTCGGCTTCCTCTACAAGCCATCATTTTTTTAAATGAAAAATAAATACAAAGTTTTAACTTTCTTTTATTTTGGTATTGAAAATGTTTTTTAAAGCGTTTTTATTATATCAATGTGTTGTATTTATATCTTGTGATTGAAATGTGGAAATGTTATGTTTCCTTTATGCATGTTTTATGTGATACGATTATGTTATGGTTTATGATATGTTTAAACCTATTCATATGAGGAATGCGTTGGACTTAATAAGTGACGGGTGGAGCCCGCTATAGCTCCTCGATGCATCGGCAGGTCTAATGAGACAAACTAGTGTCTTGGCACAAGGCCTTGACAAAATCTTATTTGTGGTCTTGGCACGAGGCCTTGACTACGTGGTTATGATAGTCTGGCATTATGCATTCCATCATTATGAAAGTGGTTATTGATATTGCATGTGATTATTCGACCAGTAGAATATCCATGTGAAGAAGTGAATGGAATTATTTAATTTTACTTTTGCCATATTATGATGATGTTAAAGTTTAAAAGTCTTTTGTTTTAGTTATACATTGCCTTAAATGTTTATGTTTATTTATGAAAGCTTCCGCAATATTGTTATCCTTACTGAGCATCTGAGCTCACCCCTTTCAATGTTTCAATATTTTCCAGGATGTGAAGAAGTATTTTATGAATGACCTGCAGGGATTTTCATAAGAGGATATGAGAGTGGACTATGGAGACTTTGTTATTGTAGTTTTTCACTTTATGATGTAATGTAACGTTTACGAATGTATCTAGTGTTTCCAAGGCTACTAAACTAATCGGTCTTTCGAGACTTGATCTTTTGTGATCATGCCAATGTTACGAAGTAATGCACCGACTTCTGGTAGCTGGGGTCGGGGCGTTACAGTTGGTATCAGAGGCAGTTTAGTACTAACCTTGGAAGCTATATTTAGATATAATCTGATTAGAGCACATAGCCCAAAGATAGACTTTGAGGATTAGTATAGAAGAACTTCCTAGAATTTTGTTATTGTAGAGATTTTGTGAGTTTTCCGAGCAATACATCCCTGTCTGGATACGAGCAAGTAGAGGCGGCTCTGGCACAGATGTACCTAGGGGTAAAACTCGAAAACAGTGCTTTGAGCTAGACTCGAACGGGAACTGGTACACGACAACGGGCCTTGCTGCACTCTTGGTTATGACACTCTCGGGGGATATGCTTAGGATAACTCTCATTTCCTTTACAAATCATTATGAAGGGTTTATGAGTATATACATCCTCAAAGAAAACATTTTTATGATTATGGATTATATCCATAAATAGTTCAATTTATGTTAAGTGTTTTATAAGTATGGGATTATGTATTTTGATTCATAAACTGATCTAGTTTATGCCATTGTTTAGAAATGGCACCTAGTGGAAGAAATGGAAATCGTATCAATGCACGCACTCCATGTAGGGATTGCCCTCCTGCTCAAGATAATTATAGTGGGGCTGGTGATGCAACTGGTGCCGATCAGCTAATCACCATACTGGGACAACTTACTCAGGTTATGAATGATAACCTTACCCATATGGAGCACCCTGATCCACAGCGTGGAGGATCAATGTTAGACCGCTTCATGAGGCAACAACCACCAACCTTCAATGGGAGTACAAATCCTATAGTTGTTGAGCAATGGATAAATTCCTTAGAGAAAATATTCCATGCCTTGGGGAGTAGTGAAAGGGAGAAGGTTGTCATGGCAGTTTACCGCCTCACTGGAGATGCCGATCAGTGGTGGTCGCTGATTCAAAACACAAAGGAAGATGATGACGTATCGAATATGGAATGGAGGGAGTTCAAAGCGCTTTTCTTAGAAAAATACTTTCCTCGTGACCATCGAGCAGATATGGAAAGGCAATTTCTGAGTCTGAGGCAGAAGGAGGATGAGAATGTCGCAAAGTATGAGGCTAACTTTACAAGGTTAGCGAGGCATGCTTCCGATTATATACGTAACCCAAGAAGTAAGATTGATCGTTTCTTTGATGGGTTAAAACCATTTCTCCGTCGAGCTTTAGTATCACAAACCTTCTCAACATACGAAGATATTGTCTCATGTGCTATCAAGATAGAAAAGGAATTCTCTAAGTCTTATGACAACAAAGTAAAGCAAGAGAAGAAGAGAATGGTGGAACAAGAAACGGATAAAGGGAAAAAGGGAAAGAAGGATTTTCCATTATGCGATAGTTGTGGGAAGAATCACCCCGGTTCTTGCCTAAAAGGAATGGGAGTTTGTTATAAATGTGGAGAAAAAGGTCACCAGGCGCGTGATTGCAAGGGAAAGAAAGAGGCTATCAATGTTGAATGCTACAATTGTAGAGAAATGGGGCATTATTCAAATGAATGTCCTAAGCGTCAAGGAAACTTACCTCAGAAAAGGCCAAGGGATCAAGGCCAATCTTATGCTGTGACTACAGTTGAAGCGGAATAATTAATGTATTGGTGCTTTTGGACTCAAGGATTATATTCTGGTTATAAGAATAATGTGATATATATAAAGATTGTACTGAAGTACTTTTTGATTAAGGTAATATGATTAAGGTAATCATATTTTTAGTATGTGACAATAAGATAAACTTTTCTTTGTTCGGGAAATCTGATGTTACAATTGATTTTGGAATTTAGAGACCTTTTAGAGAAAGTCTGGACAGAGGTATTTTGGATAACTATTAAGGTTGGAATGGATTAAGTTAAACCATGGATAGAATTGTTTAAGGTTAAATCATTTATGAAGATTATTTTTGGAATATTATGATACTATAGTTTTAGGAAAAGGACAACCTGCAGGGTGGGGCATAACCCGTCGCGTCGGACAAAGCTGCAGGAATCGAACCCACAATCATAGTGCGACATGCCTTTATTTCCTACCACTAGCCTACAGGAAGTCCCTGGTTATTACAAAATAATTTTACTAATCTAAATTGTATGTGTTAACATTTGGAACCTTATACAATTAGGAAAAGTATAATATTTTTGGGTTCTATTATCTTTTTGAGTGAAAGGTGAGTTGAAGGTTGAAACTCTAATTGTCAGGCATAAATATATATATACCTATCTGTTATTCAATGAATAAATTAATTCTTAAACTTTAGTAAAGGGATATTAAAACAATAAATGCGTTATCCTAATACCTTATGTCTTGTTGAACTGATGATATTTTAAATCAACATAGATTGAAGGCTTTGAGGCCCTCAATTTGACAGTTGATTATGATTGATGACCTCAATCACTCCCTACAAATATTTACGTTTTTCCTCCAATTATATGTCTCTAATTGCCACCAATGTTCTCCTAATCGAGATCATAATTGGGTGGTGAATTTTTCATTTCCCTTTCCCTCTTATTAAGGCTAACTTTTATTAATCTTATTTCCAATGTGGGTTTTCCTCAAAGGTATTTTCTCTTTTCAACCTTTTACTTTCAAAGAAAAATTTCAAATTGCGAGGACGCAATTTATTTAAGGAGGGGAGAATGTAACACCCCGAGCTTCCACGATACGCTTCTCATTCAATAATGCAATAGCTTGCATCGTACGCAACTTCGAGTTCTAAAAGACCGCGACTAATCAAAGTAGCCGTTATGAATATTAATAACCACTTTTTAAAATTATAGAAATTTTATATTTCAAAATGGACTTCATTTTTGTATTCTTAATATCTAAATTAGCCTATGTTGAATTTTTGGTATTTTTCTGACAACTTCTATTTTTTATGAATAGTGAAAAATACTTAAAAACAACTTTTTTAATAAAAATAATTTATAGTGATAAATTATAGTATTTAGTGGTTTTAAAGTATAATTAGAATATATTTTTACCATTTTGTCCAATGGTGGTCATTAGAATTAATTTAACATTGAAATTGGACATAAACAATTGCCAATCTTTTGATATAAATTGTTTCTAAAAAACACGCTATTTGTTGTAACAGCGGGAATTAATTATAAAATTAATTAATGCAACTTATATGTTTGGAATTTTTTAAAATAGACATCATTTTTGAATTCGGAATATCAATTATAGCTTAGGGTGAAATTTTGGCATTGTTCTGAAAAACTTCAATTTTTGATGAATAGTGAAACCACTAAGTGGTAGTTAAATAACTGATTTTTCGTTTAAATGAAATATTACCACTTATGTGGGTTGATTTTAAAAAATCCGACATACATGATTTTCATTAAGAAGTAAAATGTGGTTCAATGAGATTAAAATAATTTTTTGGTGAATAGTAACTTTTAAGTTCTTAATCGCGATTAGAGGTAATTAGTGTAGTTTAAGGTAAAAACAATGTTTTAATAATATGAGATGAGCATGACACTTGTCCTACTCCTATTGGATGAGTCATGGCCGACCAAGACAACCCATGGGTCAACTTGGGGACCCCATGGAGCCACTTTAGTTGGAAAATGACATTAATATATATTTATTTAATTTTAAAATTAAATTGACCCAAACATGAGTTATTTTACTAAAACAATTTTTAAGTGGGGTTACACAAGTCCAAATTTTGATTATAAATATTCATTACAAATATAAAAAGATTTCATACATCATAGTATTTTTTTTATAATTTTTAGACATTAAATAAATTAAATTATTTATGACATCATGATGATGTAGCGATGACCTAATTATTTAACGATTTAAATAAAATGGGAAGATAATGCAAAATCCAAGGCTTACACTTGTCCAAAGCCAATTGTATGAGGATATTTCGAACCCTTATCACCTTAGACTCTAATTATATAAGTGTGGGACCTTTATAATCCGAAAAGCATTGTGTAATAATGTAACATTTCAATCTTTCCAAAAGAGCCCCTCCTCTCCACTTATAAAAGGCCCCCACCTCTCCCACCTTATTCACACCTTCAAGCCATTTGGCTCGGCCAACCTCTGCCCAAATACTCTCCCAACTTCCCCCTATTACTCCTAGAAGCCTCAATTTTGGCAGAACTCTTCTCAAGGAAGCCTTTGGCTCAAATCAAAAAGAGTTACCCGATTTTGAGGTAATGTCTTCTCTAATGTTGTTTTGTTTTATTTTTCTTCTCTAACCCCCTAAAATCGTTTTATTCATTTCTTTTGTTACAACACCAGTGTCCTCAATATACTAGTATGTTGTTATAAGAATTATTCGTGCTACACTTACACACACCTACATCTAATGGTTAAAGAACATACGGTTTCTGTGGATGGCGAATTTCTGCCTCACGAAACGATGATTGTTCAACACTCATATAACACCTTCAAAGGTGGCCATTAAGATGTCACTATTTTTATATATGATATATAATATGTTTATGTTTTACTTATGCTTCTGTATTTCTCATTTATGGCATACTTTTTTGATTTCCATTATGGGTAAAACGCGATAATTTCATTTTAGGAAGTGCGGACTACTGCCCCCTCAAAGTGATTTGAATCGTTAATGCCATATGTGGGATGTATAAAGGATGGAGTAAATGGTATTATACACTATATTATACTGGAATTATATTATAAATTTATATCATTATGATTTCGTTCCATTAAATATGAAATTGAAATGAAAGTAGCGTTCATGCGTACGTACGGCTTACCGTCTCCATGAACGGTGCATTTCATTTCTTACCTCTAAATGTTACGTAACATTATGAATGAATGTATATACTGTATATATATGATATATATGATATCTAAATCATGAATATAATTCTGGATATAATAGATATTTCACCACATGAACAACTTGTAATTATAAGAAGTTTATTTTTGACTCAAGTACCAAAGATCGACAAAACGACCGTTATTAACTTAAATAATTAAATAATGTTCATAACATGGTAATAAGTGATATAAATGAAATAATGAACATGAAAAAGGTTCTTAAGTAAATAGAAATTAACTCTAGTTTATTATTCAGGAGGTTAAAGAACAGTCGAGTCAGGACAAGACGCAAGGTAAGGGAATTTCTTAACCCAATTTTCACTCTTTGGGTTAATCTCCTACTTTCAAATTATGTCATGATATTATTATGTCCTATATTGTATTTGTACATTATTTATGTGTACTTATAGTTAATACACATTATAGATGTACTTTATTTAAAAAAATGATCTTTTTAAGGACTTCGTCTCAATCCCCTTTCATTGAGGCATATTTGGTTTTATACAAAACATTCTTTTATACGGTGTATAAACCCCTTTGACTTTTACGTTTATTCAAAAGGAATCTTTTTTATATGAAGTTTTTTACTAAACAACAAAGAGGGAATGTTTTTCTTTCCGTACTTATGCGGCGACAACGACTTCTCCGCCGCCGTGACCATTATTTGAGTTTCGGCTTCCTCTACAAGCCATCATTTTTTTAAATGAAAAATAAATACAAAGTTTTAACTTTCTTTTATTTTGGTATTGAAAATGTTTTTAAAGCGTTTTTATTATATCAATGTGTTGTATTTATATCTTGTGATTGAAATGTGGAAATGTTATGTTTCCTTTATGCATGTTTTATGTGATACGATTATGTTATGGTTTATGATATGTTTAAACCTATTCATATGAGGAATGCATTGGACTTAATAAGTGACGGGTGGAGCCCGCTATAGCTCCTCGATGCATCGGCAGGTCTCATGAGACAAACTAGTGTCTTGGCACAAGGCCTTGACAAAATCTTATTTGTGGTCTTGGCACGAGGCCTTGACTACGTGGTTATGATAGTCTGGCATTATGCATTCCATCATTATGAAAGTGGTTATTGATATTGCATGTGATTATTCGACCAGTAGAATATCCATGTGAAGAAGTGAATGGAATTATTTAATTTTACTTTTGCCATATTATGATGATGTTCAAGTTTAAAAGGCTTTTGTTTTAGTTATACATTGCCTTAAATGTTTATGTTTATTTATGAAAGCTTCCGCAATATTGTTATCCTTACTGAGCATCTGAGCTCACCCCTTTTAATGTTTTAATATTTTCTAGGATGTGAAGAAGTATTTTATGAATGACCTGCAGGGATTTTCATAAGAGGATATGAGAGTGGACTATGGAGACTTTGTTATTGTAGTTTTTCACTTTAAGATTTAATGTAACATTTACGAATGTATCTAGTGTTTCCAAGGCTACTAAACTAATCGGTCTTTCGAGACTTGATCTTTTGTGATCATGCCAATGTTACGAAGTAATGCACCGACTTCGGGTAGCTGGGGTCGGGGCGTTACAGTTGGTATCAGAGGCAGTTTAGTACTAACCTTGGAAGCTAGATTTAGATAAACTCTGATTAGAGCACATAGCCCAATGATAGACTTTGAGGATTAGTATAGAAGAACTTCCTAGAATTTTGTTATTGTAGAGATTTTGTGAGTTTTCCGAGCAATACATCCCTGTCTGGATACGAGCAAGTAGAGGCGGCTCTGGCACAGATGTACCTAGGGGTAAAACCCGAAAACAGTGCTTTGAGCTAGACTCGAACGGGAACTGGTACACGACAACGGGCCTTGCTGCACTCTTGGTTATGACACTCCCGGGGGATATGCTTAGGATAACTCCCATTTTCTTTACAAATCATTATGAAGGGTTTATGAGTATATACTTCCTCAAATAAAACATTTTTATGATTATGGATTATATCCATAAATAGTTCAATTTATGTTAAGTGTTTTATAAGTATGGGATTATGTATTTTGATTCATAAACTGATCTAGTTTATGCCATTGTTTAGAAATGGCACCTAGTGGAAGAAATGGAAATCGTATCAATGCACGCACTCCATGTAGGGATTGCCCTCCTGCTCAAGATAATTATAGTGGGGCTGGTGATGCAACTGGTGCCGATCAGCTAATCACCATACTGGGACAACTTACTCAGGTTATGAATGATAACCTTACCCATATGGAGCACCCTGATCCACATCGTGGAGGATCAATGTTAGACCGCTTCATGAGGCAACAACCACCAACCTTCAATGGGAGTACAAATCCTATAGTAGCTGAGCAATGGATAAATTCCTTAGAGAAAATATTCTATGCCTTGGGGAGTAGTGAAAGGGAGAAGGTTGTCATGGCAGTTTACCGCCTCACTGGAGATGCCGATCAGTGGTGGTCACTGATTCAAAACACAAAGGAAGATGATGACGTATCGAATATGGAATGGAGGGAGTTCAAAGAGCTTTTCTTAGAAAAATACTTTCCTCGTGACCATCGAGCAGATATGGAAAGGCAATTTCTGAGTCTGAGGCAGAAGGAGGATGAGAATGTCGCAAAGTATGAGGCTAACTTTACAAGGTTAGCGAGGCATGCTTCCGATTATATACGTAACCCAAGAAGTAAGATTGATCGTTTCTTTGATGGGTTAAAACCATTTCTCCGTCGAGCTTTAGTATCACAAACCTTCTCAACATACGAAGATATTGTCTCATGTGCTATCAAGACAGAAAAGGAATTCTCTAAGTCTTATGACAACAAAGTAAAGCAAGAGAAGAAGAGAATAGTGGAACAAGAAACGGATAAAGGGAAAAAGGGAAAGAAGGATTTTCCATTATGCGATAGTTGTGGGAAGAATCACCCCGGTGCTTGCCTAAAAGGAATGGGAGTTTGTTATAAATGTGGAGAAAAAGGTCACCAGGCGCGTGATTGCAAGGGAAAGAAAGAGGCTATCAATGTTGAATGCTACAATTGTAGAGAAATGGGGCATTATTCAAATGAATGTCCTAAGAGTCAAGGAAACTTACCTCAGAAAAGGCCAAGGGATCAAGGCCAATCTTATGCTGTGACTACAGTTGAAGCGGAATAATTAATGTATTGGTGCTTTTGGACTCAAGGATTATATTCTGGTTATAAGAATAATGTGATATATATAAATATTGTACTGCAGTACTTTTTGATTAAGGTAATATGATTAAGGTAATCATATTTTTAGTATGTGACAATAAGAGAAACTTTTCTTTGTTCGGGGAATCTGATGTTACAATTGATTTTGGAATTTAGAGGCCTTATAGAGAATGTCTGGACAGAGGTATTTTGGATAACTATTAAGGTTAGAATGGATTAAGTTAAACCATGGATAGAATTGTTTAAGGTTAAAGCATTTATGAAGATTATTTTTGGAATATTATGATACTATAGTTTTAGGAAAAGGACAACCTGCAGGGTGGGGCATAACCCGTCGCGTCGGACAAAGCTGCAGGAATCGAACCCACAATCATAGTGAGACATGCCTTTATTTCCTACCACTAGCCTACAGGAAGTCCCTGGTTGTTACAAAATAATTTTACTAATCTAAATTGTATGTGTTAACATTTGGAACCTTATACAATTATAAAAAGTATAATATTTTTGGTTTCTATTATCTTTTTGAGTGAAAGGTGAGTTGAAGGTTGAAACTCTAATTGTCAGGCATAAATTTATATATACCTATCTGTTATTCAATGAATAAATTAATTCTTAAACTTTAGTAAAGGGATATTAAAACAAAAAATGCGTTATCCTAATACCTTATGTCTTGTTGAACTGATGATATTTTAAATCAACATAGATTAGAGGCTTTGATGCCCTCAATTTGACAGTTGATTGTGATTGTCACGACCCGTCCTCGGGGCCCGTGCCGTGACTACCCCAAGCCCGCCTTCCATAGGCCAGGGGCTGGCGACTAGCACCAAGGCGTAAAATCCCAGTAAACAGGGAAGGCATTGCCTTTACAAGTAACAACCACACAGAGTCAGCAAGCGGAAAGTAAAGTGCAGAAAGGTAAAGGGGCCGGAAATACAAGCCCAACTGTAAAGTACAACTGAAAAGTAAAGTACAGCAACTGAAGAAAAGACGGCGGCCTCGTGTCGTCCACTGGCAATCCCACCTGAAGGGTGGGTACAGATAGCCTCCAAGCTCCTCGGGCCCCACGTCCGCTCTGAGCACGTCCCGTCCAGTGGTCCACTTCCAGGTACCGTCCTGCTCCACGCCCCAACCGCGATCAGCGCTGTCCGTCGTCTGCAACCAACACCACGAAGTGCGGGCATAGCCCGTGCAGGGGTGAGTACAACTACTCAGTAAGGACCCCGAGACCCCCGAAGGTCTCTCGAAATCCACAAAGGATATAGCACAAAAGAAAGATGCAATCACGAAGTAACATCTGACTCGACTTAGGTATATGCCCATACATATACCTAAGTCCCCAATTCCAGCTCTGCTCACGAGCTCAAGAACAACTCAATCCACAAAGGAAAGCAAGACTCAAATCCGCAAGGAGAGTAAACAGTAAATCCACATAGGATAGTTCAACACAATCCACAAAGGAGAGTAACATAAGATTCAGCTCAACCAGGTATACTTTTTCAGATGACGTCAAGACGATCACTGATCCGTCTCAGTCGTCGGACCCACGAAGGATCGATAGGTACTAACCCCCGCAAAAAGACCCACGTAGGATCGGGCTCACACAGAACCTGTAGGCAGTGGCTCACACAGAACCGGTAGTAAGGACCCACGGAGGATCGGGCTCACACAGAACCTGAAGCACTGATCCACGTGGGATCGCTGAGTGCAGTAGTCGACGCAGTCCACTGAGGATCTCTGCACAGTCGTCGCCGCAGTCCACGAAGGATCTCTGCTCTGCCGTCGTCGCAGTCCACGGAGGATCTCTGCTCTGCCGTCGTCGCAGTCCACGGAGGATCTCTGCTCTGCCGTCGTCGCAGTCCACGGAGGATCTCTGCTCTGTCGTCGAGGTCACAGCCAGCGCTAGGGTTCCCGCACGTAGCGAGCTCGTTTAGGAGGGTCCGCTCCACGAGCCGAGGGGCTGATACATCAACTGACACGTAGTCCGAAGTTGATGTATCCAAAAGTTCCGTATCGACAACAGGATCTCAACGCGACAGACGGCGCGTCAATCGGACGCCCGGTCTGAGAGTTATTGGCATTTTCGTCCCAGGGGCCCGGTTGGTTTTTAGGGCAAAACCAACCCGACCGTACTCCGCCTGTATCCGATCCTCGGGCGGAGTATGCCAAAAGTTCCGTCTCACTTAGAGGAAACCACCACAGCTGACGGTACGTCGTTCGGACGTCCGTAGCTCAAGTTATGAGCGTTTCCGCTCCGAGGGCCCGGTTGGCTTCGTGTACGAACCAACCCGGCCGAACCCAAAGTCTTCCGAAACCTTGAGTATAATATACCGAAACGACCGTCTCGATCCAAGGATCGCGTAGCCGCTGACGGTTCGTCAATCGGAGGTCCCAGGCCCAAGATATGGGCGAAAGACCGTAGAGGGCCCGAAACGGGGGTACTGGGCCCGGGGCGACCCGGCCCGAACCCCCCCCTGGGGTCGTCCGAACCGGGTCGGCCCGAACCGGGTCGGCCCGACCCGGCCCGAACCGGCTCGGCCGGGTCCGGTCCGGCCTGGGCGCGGCCCGGCCGACCGGACCGGCCGGCTCGGTCTTCGGCCGCGCGGCCGAAGAGCCGCCGCCGCCGCGGGTTGAACCCGCGGCTTGAGGGAAACCGCGGCCCCGCGGGGGGCCGCTTGTCTCGCGGACGCGGCCGGGCCGCCGCGTCCGTCCCGGTTCCGCGCGGCCGCGGAACCGGCTGCCGCCGCCGCCTCCGGTCGCCGGCGCCGCCGCGCCGGCGACCCGCGCCGCCGCCTCCTTCCGCGGGCCGCCGGAGATGCTCCGGTGGCCCGTTTTCTTTCCCGTCTGCGCCGATGCTCCTCCCGGGGGACGATCTTCACTGCGGAGCCAACAAATTGCCCTTGCCGCACGGTTTGTCGACGTCCGCCAAATCCGCACAACCAAAATAGATCGGCGGAGGGTTGCCGGGTCTTGTTCGTTAGACCCGCACCCTCCGCGTTAGCCATAAATCACGGGAGGAATAATCAACAACAATTTTTAAATAAATTAAAAATTGTTTCGATCGGGTTCTTTATTTAAAAAGAATAATCACGGGAAAAAGAATCACAATCAAATCCCTACCTTGATGATCGTCGAGCGCGGGCGTTCTTCGCGGAAGAGATCGTCGCGGAAGAGATCGATCGTCGCGTCGTCGCGGGAAGGTGTCGCGTCGTCGCGGAAACCGGCGTTGAGCCGGCGAGCTCAACAAATCAAGAACAACAGATTTAAATTATTAATATTTAAATCTGTGTTTCGTTTAAAACCAAAGAAAAGAACTTGAGAGGAAATCCGAAATCACTCACCTCGAATGGTCGGTGATCGGAGATCGGAGATCGGAAGAACGTCTCGGGCGAAAGCGTCGTCGACTTCCGGGTTCGGCGTTCTTCGCGTTCTTCGCGTTCTTCGCGTTCTTCGCGTTCTTCGCGGAGAGGGTGGAGGAACGAAGATTCTCTCAAATCCTTTCCAAGGATTTTTATGTTGGTCTTAATTTATAAACATGCCAACACGAAACCGGTTAAGAAACGATCCATCAATTCGTTGAATTAATTCAACGAAAGAAACGACCCATTTAATTCACGAAGAAACAGTCCATTTAATTCACGAAATAAACCGCCCAATTAAATGGTCTGTTAAGAATTAAAGAAAACGCGTCGGTTGACTTTTCAGTTACTTTGACGGGTTTTCGCGGGTGCGTTACTTAGCGAAAGAAACGGCGGGGCTCGTGCGGGTCCCACCGCACAAATATCCTACCAAGGGGTAGGATATTTCTGGATAGCACCCTATCCAGTTCAACTCAGTTCAAGCCGTCTTTAAGTGACTTCAAGTGGCTTCCAAGCAGCTTAAGTGAAATAAAATAAAGTTGTCGCACAAACTTTATTTTATTTCTGACTTAAAGCCGTAAAATTTAAAAACCACGTCTGAGCAAACGCAACTCCGGAAGAGGCGTTTCTAAGCAAATACCGGCGCTGCGATTTCATCGGTGCCCTCAGAATTCGATTCCGGGCACCGGTTCAAAAGATAGAAAAACCCGCTCGTCCGTTCACTGAACGTACCCGAGCCAAACTTCGGAAATTGATTCCGGGCACACCGGGCCTCGGAATCAGGTGCCGTCTGAAGCTGCGCTCTTGTAAAATTCCAAAGAAAATTAAGAAAAAAATTTCCTTGAAATTTGCGGGTCTTTACATTACTCCCACCTCAGGGCTTTACGTCCCCGTAAAGATACATCAAAAACTAGGGGAACAAATGGGGGTACTGAGCACGAATCTGAGCCTCCCGCTCCCAAGTGCTCTCCTGGAGGTTCCCGTGCTGCCACCTGACGCGCACAAGAGGAATCGACCGCCCACGTAGGACCCGCTCCTGTCGATCCTCGATCTCCACTGGAACCTCCGCAAAAGTCGCCCCATCGTCCACGTCCAGCTCCCCAAAGTCGATGATGTGCGTCGGGTCGTGCACGTATCTCCTCAGCTGAGACACGTGGAAGACGTCATGCACCCGGTGCAACTGAGGTGGTAGAGCCAGGCGATAAGCCACCTCTCCTATCCTGCTGAGGACCTGGAAAGGCCCGATGAAGCGGGGAGACAGCTTGCCGCCTCGGCCAAATCTCCGTAAACCACGTCGAGGTGAGACACGCAAAAAGACGTGGTCGCCATCCTCGAACTCTAGTGGCCTCCGCCTCCTGTCAGCATATGACTTCTGCCGGCTCTGAGCTGTCCTCATCCTCTCCTGGATGATCTGGACCTTCTCTGTCGTGGCTCGGACCATCTCTGGTCCCACGAGTGCTGACTCCCCAGGGTCTGTCCAGCACAACGGTGATCTGCAGGGTCTGCCGTACAACGCCTCGTATGGTGCCATCCCGATGGTGGAGTGGTAGCTGTTGTTGTACGCAAACTCCACCAAGGGTAGGTGGTCCTCCCAGCTGCGACCAAAGTCGAGAACACATGCACGGAGCATGTCCTCGAGTGTCTGTATGGTCCTCTCCGTCTGTCCATCCGTCTGAGGGTGGAAGGCTGTGCTCAGATGGAGCCGCGTCCCGAATGCCTCCTGCAACCCCTTCCAAAGCCTGGAAGTGAAACGAGCATCTCGATCGGAGACGATAGACGATGGCACACCGTGAAGCCGTACGATCTCCTGGACGTAAAGACGTCCCAAGCTCTCTACTGAGCCCTGCTCTCTGATGGGTAAGAAGTGTGCCGACTTGGTGAGTCGGTCGACAATCACCCAAATGGAGTCGTGACCTCTGGAAGTGCGTGGAAGTCCAGTCACGAAGTCCATAGATATGCTGTCCCACTTCCACTCCGGGACCTCCAAGGGCTGTACCAAGCCTGCTGGTACCTGATGCTCTGCCTTCACCTGCTGGCAGGTGAGGCATCGTGAAACGAACTCTGCCACAGCTTTCTTCATGCCCGGCCACCAGTGCTGTCGCCTGAGATCCTGGTACATCTTCGCCACTCCGGGATGTACCGCCAAGGGAGAAGTGTGAAACTCTCTCAGCACCTCCTCTCGTAGAGCGACTGGTACGAAGGTACGTCCTCTGAAAAGGATGTCGTGCTCTGCTCCAAGGGAGAAACCATCAGGCGCCTGACCTGAGGATATCAGTGCACGCCGGGTCTCACAGTCAGCGTCCCCACGCTGAGCCTCTCTGACCCGCTGTAGAAGTGGAGGAGAGACTGTGAGAGACTGAAGAAAGGCTGTTCCGTCTCTATCCACGAAGGATATCTGCAAGGAGGCTAGCTGCTCCGTCGCCTCCTCAAGCAGCTGAATGCCCGTCCTCCTGCTGAGGGCATCGGCTACCACGTTCCCCTTCCCAGGAGTATAGACTATCTCAAAGTCATAGTCCTGGAGGAACTCAAGCCATCTCCGCTGTCTCAGGTTCAGGTCCTTCTGAGAGAAGATATACCTAAGACTCTGGTGGTCAGAAAAGACTGTGAAGCGCTCGCCCATCAGATAGTGCCGCCAAGTCTTCAGAGCGAAGACCACTGCTGCTAACTCCAGGTCATGAGTGGCGTAGTTCTGCTCATGCGGCCTCAACTGACGTGATCCGTAGGCGATCACGGCCCGCTCCTGCATCAGGACGCACCCGAGTCCAGTCCCTGATGCGTCGCAGTAAACTACGTACCCAACTCCCTCCTCAGGCAACCTCAAGATAGGTGCGCTGGTCAATCTCTGTCTCAGCTCCTGGAAGCTCTGCTGACATCTGTCTGACCACACGAAGGGTTTCCCCTTCTTCGTCAAGGCTGAGAGTGGTGCTGCAACTCTGGAGAAGTCTGGCACGAATCTCCGATAGTATCCCGCTAGGCCCAAGAAGCTCCGCACCTCTGTCACGCTCTTGGGTGGCTCCCAAGCTAGCACTGCCTCGATCTTCGCGGGATCCACTGCAACTCCCGCCTCAGAAATGACGTGCCCCAAGAAATGGACCTCACGTAACCAGAACTGGCATTTTGAGAGCTTGCCATAAAGCTGGTGCTCTCGGAGTGTGTCTAGCACAACTCGCAGGTGGTAGGCATGCTCCTCCTCAGTCGTCGAGTATACCAAAATGTCGTCAATGAAGACAACGACAAATCGGTCGAGGTATGGCTGGAAGATCCTGTTCATGAGGCTCATGAACACTGCTGGAGCATTGGTTACGCCGAACGGCATAACCAAGAACTCATAATGGCCATACCGACACCTGAAGGCCGTCTTCTGCACGTCCTCGTCTCGAACTCTGAGCTGATGATAGCCTGACCGGAGGTCTATCTTCGAGAACCACCGCGCTCCCTTGAGCTGATCGAAGAGGTCATCAATCCGTGGCAGCGGATACTTATTCCTCACTGTCACCTGGTTCAGGCGACGATAGTCGACACATAGTCGTAAGCTCCCGTCCGCCTTCTTGGCGAACAAAATCGGGGAAGCCCAGGGTGAAACACTGGGTCGGATAAACCCCTTGCTCTGCAAGTCCTCCAACTGTACCCGCAGCTCTCGAAGCTCGGCGGGGGCCATCCGATATGCTGGAGTAGATATCGGGGCTGTCCCGGGGTACAAGTCGATGTAAAAGTCTACCTCTCTACGAGGAGGTAGCCCTGGAACGTCGTCGGGAAAGACGTCCACGTACTGGTCCACCACTGCAGGAAAAGCCGGACTCCGCACGTCCACTGCTCCTAGGATGAGGCTAGCCAACTGATGTGAGATGGGCTGCACTCTCCTCCGCGGAAGTCCATCCTGTGCTGCAAAGGTTCCCTTCTCGCCGGTGAAGGTAAACCTGCTCCCGTCGGTACGAACACATCGTACCTTGCGCCTAAAACAGTCGATCTGGGCATGAACCGTGGATAGCCAATCCATGCCCAAGATGACGTCGTAAGGCCTCGACGCCGCTACAAGGAGATCCCAGCCGAAGCTCTCGCCTCCTAGAGTAAGCTCACACTGCCGGCACCAGTGCGTAATCGTCGAGTCTGCTCCCGTAGGAGTCTCTAGCCGTAAGGATCGAGCCAACGGCTCAGTCGGAATCTCCGAGCTCCGAACAAGGGCAGAGGCTATGAAAGAGTGACTCGCTCCTGTGTCTATAAGTACTGCAGCAAGGGTGGAATAGACACAGATCGTACCTCGAATCATCTCTGGCATGTCGGGGTCGTAGGCCTCCACTGCCTGGAGCTGGGCCTGTCCCTGCCCGCCGGCTCCCTGTGGTCGAAGTGGCCCTCCTGGTGGTGGTGGGGGTAGAGCCTGAAAGCGTCGCCCACCACCCGCTGCTCGGCCAGCTCCTCGGCCTCGTCCGCCTCCTCCCTGCGGACCGCCACGGTCGACCCTCTGCCTCTGCCTGGGTGGCCCCTCCACCGTCTGCTGCTCCTCTGATCGGCGAGTCGGGCAGTCACGAGCCATGTGACCCTGCCCGCCGCAAGAGTAGCACAGCCTGCCTCTCGAAAGGCTGGCACTCCGCTGTGTGCCTCGTACTGCTGAGCCGGTGTCCTGAGGCCGTCTGCGTGGGGGTCTGGTCTGCCTGGACCCGTGAGTCATCCGTCGGCTACCTGCTGCCGAAGACTCAGCTACCTGCCGCCCTGCGCTAGGTCTCGCCGCTGAAGAAGGCTCTGCCAGGAAGCTCTCGATCAGGAGGGCTCGCTCCAGCACTCCTGCCTGGGTCGGAATGCTGAGGGAGATCAGCGACGCACGAATCTCCTGTCGCAAGCCCTGCTCGAAGGTCCGGGCCCGGAAGAAGGGGTCCCGTACCATGTCGGTCGAGTAGCGAGATAGGTCCGTGAACCTCGCCGCATACTGAGCGACCGTCATGCTGCCCTGGCGCAGCTGGAGAAGCTCCTGGATGCGCACCGCTCGGAGGGTGGCCGGGACGAACTCAGAGCGGAAGAGGCTCTCGAAGTCCGTCCAGAGCAGGGATGCCTCATCGTGAACCTGGAGCATCAGGCTCCACCATCGTCCTGCCGCCGCCTGCAGGAGGCTCGCTGCGAGGATCACCATGAGATCCGCTGGTGTCCTCACTAGCCTGAAGATCCGTACCACCGCCTCTAGCCAGTCCTCGGCGGCCTGGGGGTCCGCCTCACCGCGAAACCTGGGCGGTCGCTGGCTCTGAAACTCGTGCAGTGCCCTGAGGCGACGTGCATCGTCGGCGTCTGGTACTGGAAGCATCGGTGGCTCGGCGGGTAAGGCTACCGCCGGTGCCACTGCTGGCAAAGGGCCCTGCACCGAGGCCTCGTCGCTCGGTGGGCTGCCGTCGCGCCCTACACTCGGAACCCTAGCTGGCAGTCGTCGCGGGGCCATCCTGAAAAGGAGAACAAGAGCACCACAGTCAGAACAGTATACCTGGTGAGCTGGCACAAGTAATCACAAGGAAAACTTGAGACTTTCATAAAGCAGATCAGTATACCCGGTGAGCTGACATAAGTAATCACAAAGAAAACTTGAAACACACACGCAATCAATGTTTTCATGCATTAAGTCGGAAATCAGGAGTCAGGGTCCTGGTGTACGGATACGTCGGCCGCCGCACCAACACTGGGCTCCCTGAACTGATAACCACACTCAATACACTAAACACTATTGCTTCACATAGAAAGAAAGGACGATCAGAGTCTGCGGTAGAACCGACCGCTCTGATACCAATTTGTCACGACCCGTCCTCGGGGCCCGTGCCGTGACTACCCCAAGCCCGCCTTCCATAGGCCAGGGGCTGGCGACTAGCACCAAGGCGTAAAATCCCAGTAAACAGGGAAGGCATTGCCTTTACAAGTAACAACCACACAGAGTCAGCAAGCGGAAAGTAAAGTGCAGAAAGGTAAAGGGGCCGGAAATACAAGCCCAACTGTAAAGTACAACTGAAAAGTAAAGTACAGCAACTGAAGAAAAGACGGCGGCCTCGTGTCGTCCACTGGCAATCCCACCTGAAGGGTGGGTACAGATAGCCTCCAAGCTCCTCGGGCCCCACGTCCGCTCTGAGCACGTCCCGTCCAGTGGTCCACTTCCAGGTACCGTCCTGCTCCACGCCCCAACCGCGATCAGCGCTGTCCGTCGTCTGCAACCAACACCACGAAGTGCGGGCATAGCCCGTGCAGGGGTGAGTACAACTACTCAGTAAGGACCCCGAGACCCCCGAAGGTCTCTCGAAATCCACAAAGGATATAGCACAAAAGAAAGATGCAATCACGAAGTAACATCTGACTCGACTTAGGTATATGCCCATACATATACCTAAGTCCCCAATTCCAGCTCTGCTCACGAGCTCAAGAACAACTCAATCCACAAAGGAAAGCAAGACTCAAATCCGCAAGGAGAGTAAACAGTAAATCCACATAGGATAGTTCAACACAATCCACAAAGGAGAGTAACATAAGATTCAGCTCAACCAGGTATACTTTTTCAGATGACGTCAAGACGATCACTGATCCGTCTCAGTCGTCGGACCCACGAAGGATCGATAGGTACTAACCCCCGCAAAAAGACCCACGTAGGATCGGGCTCACACAGAACCTGTAGGCAGTGGCTCACACAGAACCGGTAGTAAGGACCCACGGAGGATCGGGCTCACACAGAACCTGAAGCACTGATCCACGTGGGATCGCTGAGTGCAGTAGTCGACGCAGTCCACTGAGGATCTCTGCACAGTCGTCGCCGCAGTCCACGAAGGATCTCTGCTCTGCCGTCGTCGCAGTCCACGGAGGATCTCTGCTCTGCCGTCGTCGCAGTCCACGGAGGATCTCTGCTCTGCCGTCGTCGCAGTCCACGGAGGATCTCTGCTCTGTCGTCGAGGTCACAGCCAGCGCTAGGGTTCCCGCACGTAGCGAGCTCGTTTAGGAGGGTCCGCTCCACGAGCCGAGGGGCTGATACATCAACTGACACGTAGTCCGAAGTTGATGTATCCAAAAGTTCCGTATCGACAACAGGATCTCAACGCGACAGACGGCGCGTCAATCGGACGCCCGGTCTGAGAGTTATTGGCATTTTCGTCCCAGGGGCCCGGTTGGTTTTTAGGGCAAAACCAACCCGACCGTACTCCGCCTGTATCCGATCCTCGGGCGGAGTATGCCAAAAGTTCCGTCTCACTTAGAGGAAACCACCACAGCTGACGGTACGTCGTTCGGACGTCCGTAGCTCAAGTTATGAGCGTTTCCGCTCCGAGGGCCCGGTTGGCTTCGTGTACGAACCAACCCGGCCGAACCCAAAGTCTTCCGAAACCTTGAGTATAATATACCGAAACGACCGTCTCGATCCAAGGATCGCGTAGCCGCTGACGGTTCGTCAATCGGAGGTCCCAGGCCCAAGATATGGGCGAAAGACCGTAGAGGGCCCGAAACGGGGGTACTGGGCCCGGGGCGACCCGGCCCGAACCCCCCCCTGGGGTCGGCCGAACCGGGTCGGCCCGAACCGGGTCGGCCCGACCCGGCCCGAACCGGCTCGGCCGGGTCCGGTCCGGCCTGGGCGCGGCCCGGCCGACCGGACCGGCCGGCTCGGTCTTCGGCCGCGCGGCCGAAGAGCCGCCGCCGCCGCGGGTTGAACCCGCGGCTTGAGGGAAACCGCGGCCCCGCGGGGGGCCGCTTGTCTCGCGGACGCGGCCGGGCCGCCGCGTCCGTCCCGGTTCCGCGCGGCCGCGGAACCGGCTGCCGCCGCCGCCTCCGGTCGCCGGCGCCGCCGCGCCGGCGACCCGCGCCGCCGCCTCCTTCCGCGGGCCGCCGGAGATGCTCCGGTGGCCCGTTTTCTTTCCCGTCTGCGCCGATGCTCCTCCCGGGGGACGATCTTCACTGCGGAGCCAACAAATTGCCCTTGCCGCACGGTTTGTCGACGTCCGCCAAATCCGCACAACCAAAATAGATCGGCGGAGGGTTGCCGGGTCTTGTTCGTTAGACCCGCACCCTCCGCGTTAGCCATAAATCACGGGAGGAATAATCAACAACAATTTTTAAATAAATTAAAAATTGTTTCGATCGGGTTCTTTATTTAAAAAGAATAATCACGGGAAAAAGAATCACAATCAAATCCCTACCTTGATGATCGTCGAGCGCGGGCGTTCTTCGCGGAAGAGATCGTCGCGGAAGAGATCGATCGTCGCGTCGTCGCGGGAAGGTGTCGCGTCGTCGCGGAAACCGGCGTTGAGCCGGCGAGCTCAACAAATCAAGAACAACAGATTTAAATTATTAATATTTAAATCTGTGTTTCGTTTAAAACCAAAGAAAAGAACTTGAGAGGAAATCCGAAATCACTCACCTCGAATGGTCGGTGATCGGAGATCGGAGATCGGAAGAACGTCTCGGGCGAAAGCGTCGTCGACTTCCGGGTTCGGCGTTCTTCGCGTTCTTCGCGTTCTTCGCGTTCTTCGCGTTCTTCGCGGAGAGGGTGGAGGAACGAAGATTCTCTCAAATCCTTTCCAAGGATTTTTATGTTGGTCTTAATTTATAAACATGCCAACACGAAACCGGTTAAGAAACGATCCATCAATTCGTTGAATTAATTCAACGAAAGAAACGACCCATTTAATTCACGAAGAAACAGTCCATTTAATTCACGAAATAAACCGCCCAATTAAATGGTCTGTTAAGAATTAAAGAAAACGCGTCGGTTGACTTTTCAGTTACTTTGACGGGTTTTCGCGGGTGCGTTACTTAGCGAAAGAAACGGCGGGGCTCGTGCGGGTCCCACCGCACAAATATCCTACCAAGGGGTAGGATATTTCTGGATAGCACCCTATCCAGTTCAACTCAGTTCAAGCCGTCTTTAAGTGACTTCAAGTGGCTTCCAAGCAGCTTAAGTGAAATAAAATAAAGTTGTCGCACAAACTTTATTTTATTTCTGACTTAAAGCCGTAAAATTTAAAAACCACGTCTGAGCAAACGCAACTCCGGAAGAGGCGTTTCTAAGCAAATACCGGCGCTGCGATTTCATCGGTGCCCTCAGAATTCGATTCCGGGCACCGGTTCAAAAGATAGAAAAACCCGCTCGTCCGTTCACTGAACGTACCCGAGCCAAACTTCGGAAATTGATTCCGGGCACACCGGGCCTCGGAATCAGGTGCCGTCTGAAGCTGCGCTCTTGTAAAATTCCAAAGAAAATTAAGAAAAAAATTTCCTTGAAATTTGCGGGTCTTTACAGTGATTGATGACCTCAATCACTCCCTACAAATATTTATGTTTTTCCTCCAATTATATGTCTCTAATTGCCACCAATGTTCTCCTAATCGAGATCATAATTGGGTGGTGAATTTTTCATTTCCCTTTCCCTCTTATTAAGGCTAACTTTTGTTAATCTTATTTCCAATGTGGGTTTTCCTCAAAGGTATTTTCTCTTTTCAACCTTTTACTTTCAAAGAAAAATTTCAAATTGCGAGGACGCAATTTATTTAAGGAGGGGAGAATGTAACACCCCGAGCTTCCACGATACGCTTCTCATTCAATAATGCAATAGCTTGCATTGTACGCAACTTCGAGTTCTAAAACACCGCGACTAATCAAAGTAGCCGTTATGAATATTAATAACCACTTTTTAAAATTTTAGAAATTTTATATTTCAAAATGGACTTCATTTTTGTATTCGTAATATCGAAATTAGCCTATGTTGAATTTTTGGTATTTTTCTGACAACTTCTATTTTTTATGAATAGTGAAAAATACTTAAAAACAACTTTTTTAATCAAAATAATTTATAGTGATAAATTATAGTATTTAGTGGTTTTAAAGTATAATTAGAATATATTTTTACCATTTTGTCCAATGGTGGTCATTAGAATTAATTTAACATTGAAATTGGACATAAACAATTGCCAATCTTTTGATATAAATTGTTTCTAAAAAACACGCTATTTGTTGTAACAGCGGGAATTAATTATAAAATTAATTAATAAAACTTATATGTTTGAAATTTTTTAAAATAGACATCATTTTTGAATTCGGAATATCAATTATAGCTTAGGGTGAAATTTTGGCATTGTTCTGAAAAACTTCAATTTTTGATGAATAGTGAAACCACTAAGTGGTAGTTAAATAACTGATTTTTCGTTTAAATGAAATATTACCACTTCTGTGGTTTGATTTTCAAAAATCCGACATACATGATTGTCATTAAGAAGTAAAATGTGGTTCAATGAGATTAAAATGATTTTTTGGTGAATAGTAACTTTTAAGTTCTTAATCGCGATTAGAGGTAATTAGTGTAGTTTAAGGTAAAAACAATGTTTTAATAATATGAGATGAGCATGACACTTGTCCTACTCCTATTGGATGAGTCATGGCCGACCAAGACAACCCATGGGTCAACTTGGGGACCCCATGGAGCCACTTTAGTTGGAAAATGACATTAATATATATTTATTTAATGTTAAAATTAAATTGACACAAACATGAGTTATTTTACTAAAACAATTTTTAAGTGGGGTTACACAAGTCCAAATTTTGATTATAAATATTCATTAGAAAGCTAAAAAGATTTCATACATCATAGTATTTTTTTATAATTTTTAGACATTAAATAAATTAAATTATTTATGACATCATGATGATGCAGCGATGACCTCATTATTTAACGATTTAAATAAAATTGGAAGATAATGCAAAATCCAAGGCTTACACTTGTCCAAAGCCAATTTTATGAGGAGATTTCGAACCCTTATCACCTTAGACTCGAATTATATAAGTTTGGGACCTTTATAATCCGAAAAGCATTGTGTAATAATGTAACATTTCAATCTTTCCAAAAGAGCCCCTCCTCTCCACTTATAAAAGGCCCCCACCTCTCCCACCTTATTCACACCTTCAAGCCATTTTTCTCGGCCAACCTCTGCCCAAATACTCTCCCAACTTCCCCCTATTACTCCTAGAAGCCTAAATTTGGGAAGAACTCTTCTCAAGGATGCCTTTGGCTCAAATCAAAAAGAGTTACCCGATTTTGAGGTAATGTCTTCTCTAATGTTGTTTTGTTTCATTTTTCTTCTCCAACCCCCTAAACTCTTTTTATTCATTTCTTTTGTAACAACACCAGCATCCTCAATATACTGGGATGTTTTTATAAGAATTATTCGTGCTACACTTACACACACCTACATCTTATGGTTAAATAACATACGGTTTCTGTGGATGGCGAATTTCTGCCTCACGAAACGATGATTGTTCAACACTCATATAACACCTTCAAAGGTGGCCATTAAGATGTCACTATTTTTATATATGATATATAATATGTTTATGTTTTACTTATGCTTCTGTATTTATCATTTATGGCATACTTTATGATTTCCATTATGGGTAAAACGCGATAATTTCATTTTAGGAAGTGCGGACTACCGCCCCCTCAAAGTGATTTGAATCGTTAATGCCATATGTGGGATGCATAAAGGATGGAGTAAATGGTATTATACACTATATTATACTGGAATTATATTATAAATTTATATCATTATGATTTCGTTCCATTAAATATGAAATTGAAATGAAAGTAGCGTTCATGCGTACGTACGGCTTACCGTCTCCATGAACGGTGCATTTCATTTCTTACCTCTAAATGTTACGTAACATTATGAATGAATGTATATACTGTATATATATGATATATATGATATCTAAATTATGAATATAATTCTGGATATAATGGATATTTCACCACATGAACAACATGTAATTATAAGAAGTTTATTTTTGACTCAAGTACCAAAGATCGACAAAACGACCGTTATTAACTTAAATAATTAAATAATGTTCATAACATGGTAATAAGTGATATAAATGGAATAATGAACATGAAAAAGGTTCTTAAGTAAATATAAATTAACTCTAGTTTATTATTCAGGAGGTTAAAGAACAGTCGAGTCAGGACAAGACGCAAGGTAAGGGAATTTCTTAACCCAATTTTCACTCTTTGGGTTAATCTCCTACTTTCAAATTATGTCATGATATTATTATGTACTATATTGTATTTGTACATTATTTATGTGTACATATAGTTAATACACATTATAGATGTACTTTATTTAAAAAAATGATCTTTTTAAGGACTTCGTCTCAATCCCATTTCATTGAGGCATATTTGGTTTTATACAAAACTTTCTTTTATACGGTGTATAAACCCCTTTGACTTTTACGTTTATTCAAAAGGATTTTTTTTTATACGATTCGTTTTACTAAACGACAAAGAGGGAATGTTTTTCTTTTCGTACTTATGCGGCGACAACGACTTCTCCGCCACCGTGACCATTATTTGAGTTTCGGCTTCCTCTACAAGCCATCATTTTTTTAAATGAAAAATAAATACAAAGTTTTAACTTTCTTTTATTTTGGTATTGAAAATGTTTTCTAAAGCATTTTTATAATATCAATGTGTTGTATTTATATCTTGTGATTGAAATGTGGAAATGTTATGTTTCCTTTATACATGTTTTATGTGATACGATTATGTTATGGTTTATGATATGTTTAAACCTATTCATATGAGGAATGCATTGGACTTAATAAGTGACGGGTGGAGCCCGCTATAGCTCCTCGATGCATCGGCAGGTCTCATGAGACAAACTAGTGTCTTGGCACAAGGCCTTGACAAAATCTTATTTGTGGTCTTGGCACGAGGCCTTGACTACGTGGTTATGATAGTCTGGCATTATGCATTCTATCCTTATGAAAGTGGTTATTGATATTGCATGTGATTATTCGACCAGTAGAATATCCATGTGAAGAAGTGAATGGAATTATTTAATTTTACTTTTTCCATATTATGATGATGTTCAAGTTTAAAAGGCTTTTGTTTTAGTTATACATTGCCTTAAATGTTTATGTTTATTTATGAAAGCTTCCGCAATATTGTTATCCTTAGTGAGCATCTGAGCTCACCCCTTTCAATGTTTTAATATTTTCCAGGATGTGAAGAAGTATTTTATGAATGACCTGCAGGGATTTTCATAAGAGGATATGAGAGTGGACTATGGAGACTTTGTTATTGTAGTTTTTCACTTTATGATGTAATGTAACGTTTACGAATGTATCTAGTGTTTCCAAGGCTACTAAACTAATCGGTCTTTCGAGACTTGATCTTTTGTGATCATGCCAATGTTACGAAGTAATGCACCGACTCTGGGTAGCTGGGGTCGGGGCGTTACATATACAAAACTATTAAATCTAAAACATGTATCCTTAATGACTTTGAGAACACTGGATTATTTGGATTTGCACTATTGGGATTATAGAAAATATTTATTTTAAAGATTAGAATGTTGAGAAAGGGTTTTGAATCAGAGAAAAGACATTTAATTATCATAGATGTGCCTCATTTGATGATACCACATTGGTTTTATCATGGGATAATAATTATATTGTTATTTTTTAATTTTTTCCTCTATTAACGTCAAATGTTTTTTTTCATTGTTTGATATTATTCAATTATTTTTGGTCCACCAATTGTTATCCATGTTCAGTTTTTGTGAAAGATTATTTATCTATCAAGATATTTCATCATTTTTTTGGGGAGTGATATGACTAATGTGTTTGTAGGAATCCATTGAGATATTCATTGTTAATTATGAAATAATATATACAAATTAATGTATTTGATGAGGCTTGGGTGACTATATGGTATTACACATTAGTATTCGAGGGTTTTCTGGTATTTATTTATTTAATGGTACGTCCTGAACTAGAAATGATAATTAAAATATTATACATGGGGCGTGTCTATCTTTCATGACATGATAGAATCCATCTGGGAAATTTCTTGAGGTTCTCCAAAAATATTTCTTGGGGTATTGATTTATACTCACCATAGACATGAATTATCAGCTACATGATCAATATCAATTAGTGATTCGAAGAAATTTGGGGATTATTCTAGGATCCTAAGCCTCATCCCATCCCTATGTACATAGACCGAGTATAGTGTATATGGTAACACCATATATGTAATGTTAGGTACATGTATCAATTTGTATTTTTATAGATAAGTATAATTAGATATATAAAGGATAATGTATTAATCAATAGTGTTGTTGAGAGTTGATATATAGGACATTGTATTATTTGATTTTGTCACATTTAGGCTATATACTACATATTTTTTTATTCAATGGGATACCATATTTTTTATTAGGTTATTTATTATTATAATATTGTAGTACTAATTCTTTTTTTATGTTACATAATGATGACTATTTTTGAAAAACTAAAATATGAGGTTCCCTCTGGATATAAGATTTATGAATATATTTGTTTTTGAACAGATGATTTATAGGTGGGTGTTAATGAATTTTTGGATGATTTTGTGAAGAAATAAATGGTTTATCATTGAGATAATAGTATCCCCATAGAAATATTTGACCCATGAAACAATAAAAACCCATCGTATTATTTTTATGTGATCCAAAAAATTGTTAACAGTTTATCTCAAGTGATATTTTGAAGAAATAAACTATTGAATTATAATAGGGTTTAGAATTTATTTATAATATATATATATATATATTATATTTTTATCTATCGTATTAGGTTATGGTAGGGATATGTCAAAACTATTTTGGTGAAAAAAATTACAGTATGTGTGTGTCCTAGTATGTTTTTCATTAATATTGTCCATGTTCCCACACACTATTTCCTAGGGTGTCAATGTAGATGACCCAAGAGATTCCATGTGAACCCCCTTTCTAGAAGTTGAAATATATATTATTATGTGACATAGAATCCTTACAAGGCATATGAATTTCATATGTTTTTATGTTATTTATATAGATCATTATAGTGATACCTTAAAGCCTATTGATGTCATTGACAAATAGTTTTGGGAATTATACTATTTTAAAAACTTAACCAATAATGAATATATATTGGAATCATTAAAGAGTAGTGTTATATTTTTTTATCAAATAGGTCCCATCAACTATTTATATTGTCTTAATTGTACTTGTCATATTTTTATATATTAAATTATTTTATATAATGATATTGATGAGTGTATTTCAATGATTATTTTCCTAATAGTGATACACACAATGATTCTAATAAGACACATGGTTTCATATAAGAGTATGGTTAATACATAATATTTACAATTAAATATACTTAAATTATTTGAGAATTATCTTTGTGATAAAAATCATTATGGATCTATCAATGAATTTGGTAAATTATTATGCTAAATTTGTGAAATTATTATATCAACAATGTAGTTTGACATGAAGGGTCAATGATAACATGTTATACTCATTCATATTTAATTATTTAATATAGGATACAAGTATTCATGGGTTATGGTTTTGTAATCAGTTTTGGTTATTGTATGAATCCTCTTAAATCTATGTTGGAATAACAAATATTGCATAGGATACATTAATAATGTATCGTTTTTTCCAACCATAAATTTTTTATTGATTGTAGATATTATTTAATTCTTTGATAATTAATTATTTATGATTAACTTTAGATATTTTTTTAAGATCATACATTATATTTGGTTCCTTTAGTGTTGTTGAGGATAAAAAATATCTATATTTGATACTTAACGCATTATATCCTCAGGGTGGAAATTATAGTACACAAATACAAATTTTTTTTATATATAATTTATCTATGTTAAAAATTATATATCAAAAATAATATCACAATCACATGAAGAGAAGGTTTACTGTCATTGTGAATTTAGCCCCATTTATTTTTCATCCTGTAATTTTTTTATTTCACAATAATAATATTTATTTTTTATATATTTAATATTTTTCATAAATAATAACTATATAAGACATCCATATAAATATATTCCATTGCACAATTGATTATGTAAATGTAAAAAAAATTAATGGGGTGAGATCTATTCTTATAATATGGAAAATCAAATGAATAGGTCATTTAGAGTAAGACCATAATCTCAGGGGAAGACATGAGAAGGAGAGAAATATCTTATTTACAAAACATGGAACATTAATAGTTTACCAAAATTAATGTTATATAGAAATTTAATATGAAATGTAAAAACAATTACCATGTTATATGATTGTTAAATAGTAAACATGGACTATGGATAATAATCTTTATTATATGACATTGGAATATGGTATACGTATAGTGAATCATTATATTGTGATAAAAAAATGAAACCATGTACATTTAATTTTTGAGAAAAAATTGACTACAATTATTATAATTATAATACAAGTGATAATTGTAATAAACTATTTATATGGATGTAGAATCATGTGAGAAAAGATAAACAAAAAGTATACCTACACACAATATTTTGAGAATTTATAAACTGTAATTATACCCACCCATGAATTCATTATCTCATTAGTTATAAAACAAAAAAAATTGATTTGAGTGTGATATATGAACTCAACCATAAATAATATATTTTTATATATTCCACATTAAATCAATAATATATTATATCATAAATATGTCTTTGAACAAAAAATAAGTTTAATTGTATTTTCATATAATGTTGCAAAAAATGGCCCCCATGAATATAAATGGTTGGTACCCAAACATTTATTCAGAGAAAATAGAATTTCATTGAAAAAAATTATATATGGTTGATGAGGAAAAAAATTAATGTTAATATAGAATATATAGATAATTAAAAAATGTAAAATAAAATAAAAAAGTGAATTTAAAAAACATTTTTACCAATGTCATAAAAAGAAAAGTTTTCAGTTATATTGAAAAGTATTTTTTTGGAATAGTCTCTTCTAACAAATATAAAATAATTTATTTTCATAATCTTTATTTTTAAATAAATATAAACAATAAATAAACAAATAATACATCATGGTTTCAAAAATTAGAAGCATAATTTTTATGATAGCATTACCTCTGAAAAAATATTAATATTAGAGCCTTTAAAATGGCATACTATTTTCAAAAAGCTGGAGTGAAAGAATTTGAAAAAATGAAATGATAAAAATAATATTCAATAGTTGAGACCTGAAATGAAATGAAGGCTATTATAAACAAATTTTTAGTGGATGATAAAACGTTTGATTTTTAAAGGATGAAAAATGAATTTAATATTTTTAAATATCATTTTTGGAAACTAACATTGTAGAAAGTGTAACAAAACATCCTTTATAAAGGATTATATATGGAAATTTTAAACATTCATGGTAGAAGAAAATAATTACGTCTCCAAATATAAAGTATAACATAAGAGGTAATGGTAAATATATACAAAGTGGGAAATTGCCATCACAGTGGTTGAAAATTACGCTAATCTATGGTATAAATTTGTGAATGAATTTCATCAAAGTATAATATTTTAATTAAAATATAACTATATAAATAGTGGAATAAAAATTTCTATGATCAATAATATTATATTGGAAGAAAACAATATTTTACGAATATGTTCAACAACTTACAATATAACTCCATGAATGTAGTTCATTTATTCAAAACCCCTACAAAATTGTTAAATTGAGAAAAAATATATATTGGAAGAGATAAAATGATATAAAAATTCAAATATATTTAATTAATTGAATATATTATAATGTAATAATTATTAATTATTCAATATTTATTGAAAAAACATTGGTGTAGAACAAGAAATATCTCTCGAGAAATAAAATTTTACATAAGAACCCTAAATGTTAATTCTCAACTTCCACAAAAGTTATTGGGACTAGTTTGTAAAAAATAGATATATTAATCACCTATTTCATAAAATTATTATTATATATGATATAATGTATACAAAATGTATAATTATTATATATATATATATATTTATATATTATATTTTTATTATCTATTTTAAAAATTAAGTGTTGGAAATATTGATCATTTTGAAATAGTTTCATAATAGTAGTTTTTTTCATTATTATACCATGGTTCTTAAATGCCAAATCCTAAATTATATTATAAATAATTATTTATTGTAGATTATAAAATTATAATATCATTCCATTAGATTTTTATTTGTGAATATTTTGACAAAATTGATGACAATCTTGTTTTAGAGTTTTTATCAAATAAATTGTAGTATTTTAATTAAGGTGTTTAATTGTAATTTCACAATATTAAACCAACATAAAATCATTATTTATATATTTATATAATATATCCTGATTAAAAATGTTCTCTTCAAAAAATATATTGTTTTATAGCATTGAACAAGTAGGTTTCTAGACCGACCCAAACAGGAGCACACCATAATTAATGCATGATTATGGTTATGAATGAGGATTCTATCTAAATAATATTAGGATTATAGAAGAAAAATTATATTATCTTGATATTTTTATGGTGGTGAATCATATTTCAATATATTCAAAAAATAATAAATGATCTAGATAAAAAATGAGATGCATTACTTTTTTAAGGTGGTAGTCCACAATATACATGACTAATGTATTAATTTCCCAATGAATGTAGTGGAAGGAACGTGGGTTATAATATTCATATAAATTATCATAAATATATTTTATATGTTTTATTTATTTTCGAATTTCACCAATACAATGATCAATTATTGCAGGGGGTGATATAAAAAATTCCCTTACATCATTGAGGTTGAAGTCTGGAATACCCATGGATTATTGTCTCATTTTTCTTAAAAGAAAACCGGAAAGGAGGTTAATATAAATTTTTATAGAATAATAAAATTTATTATAAATTTTTTACTAATTTTATTATATAGAAATTAGAAATTATAATTTGGACTGTAAAAAACAAAACAAAATAAGAAGGGAAAAGGGTAGTCATGTTAGGAAATGGGTGTCGCCATGGAAGACTACTTTGAAATTGAGACCGAATATAATATACTATGACCATTGGAACAAGGAAAATGATAAATAATTTAATGGAATGAAAATGGAATTCATTAAATATGAAATGAAAATTTTACAGTGTTATTGAATGGGTGTTGAGAGGACCATTTTATAAGTGGTGAGAATGGAATTTTAGTGATTATATTATTTTAATATAATGATAGAAACTATCAAAAAACTAATGTGTCCAAATAATATATAATAATTTATTGAGGTGTGATAAGTGTTTATGTATCAATAAATAATTCGACTAGAAACCTATTTTAAATATTTTTTAATGTACATTACTCTTAGAATTTTCACTTCTTCTATTTTTGGTATTTCCATGTTAAATAATTTTTACAATAAATTTAATTTTTATAATGGAAATTAAAATTGAAATTATTATTTAACATTTTAATAAAAAATGAAAATATTAAATAAATTTTATCCCATAAAATTTCAATGTGTTGGAAAATTTCATTTTAATATTTGAGTATGTAACACATCAAAACCCATTTTTAGACAAAGTGATTTTTTAAGAGTGAAAATTATCGGTAAGGTAAAATTTTATTTATAATATATTTTCAAGATATAAAATGGTTTTTTATATAAAAAATACAATTTTCTTTTATTTAAAATAAATCAAAAAATATGTATTTTAAGGATAAATGTTTTAATTAAAAAAAATGCACGAACTAGTTTTTATTTGAAAATATTTCTCATATTCCTTATATGTTTAAAAAATATTTTAAAAATTATATATATTTTAAAAAAATATATATTTTTATTGAAAAAACAAATCTCTTTTAAATTATAATGTTAATAACCTTCTAGGTGTTACATATTTAATTATTAATATAAAGTGAAAAGAAATTTTATTTTCACTTTTCAACTAAAAATTCAATTTTAATGAAAATCAAAAAATGTTTCAAAATATATTATTATTATTAATATTCTAATATTATTGATTACTTTTTAATTTGAAATTAAAATGTTTATAAATTTATCTTTTATAGGAAATATTTATATTTAAATAAATACCATTCTTATAGATAATGGTAGTTTTAAACATTAAGTGTTATTAATATTATTTCATATCAATTTAAAATATAATATATATTATTTAATATTTAATAATATTTTAAAATTATTCAATTTAATTTATTGGTATGTAATGTAAAACACATAAAAGGAAATTCTGTGAAAAAGTATTTATTTTTTATACATTTGATCTAACAAAATATTATTATCGTTAATTATTTATATTCTTAAATTCAATTTAACTAATCCATTTATATTATATATTTATTTGTTTATAAATAAATCATATCATATTTTAACCATAATATTAATATATATATCTTATATATATACGTATATTTATAATATTTTATAATAAATTTTTATTTTATTTGAAGTTATATTATAAAAAAATTAATAATAATATTACATAAAATTTTTATACCTATTGGGTATAAGTATATATATGATCACCATATTCTCAATGGACGAATTTCAAATGAAAATATTCTTAGTGGCTAAATTTCATTCTTATTTATAATCATGAAAAAATAAGGCATTCCATTCTCATTACTAAAGACACACTTATAATTTTCATAGTTTTCATTTTGATCTCACAAAATGATTTCTCCTTCAATGAAGTTCCTTCCCATTTTATATTTTCTTTGGATATTTGTGATCTTCCTGGGTGATGGTGGCCCATGTGATCTCCTTGTATTAAATATTTCACTTTTTTTCTATTTAGTGTTAAGTATTAATTTATGAACTTTTTTGAAGATGTAGAAATACATAGTGTGTAATAATACATGGTGTTTATTACATAGTTTTTTATAATTTCTTATAATGTTTAAATATGAATGAATAATATTGTAGTTTAATAACAATAATATGGGGCTTTTTAAGATTTGATTACAAATTAGACTATAAAAATATAATTTTAAAATGTAATTAAATAGATTATTGGAAGGACATTATTCCAAATAAGATGGTATGTTGCTTTATTCCTACTAAATATATTGTTTCCTCATAATTTTACGTATCACTTACTATTTAATAATACTTAAGTGTATCCAAAGATAATTATGACTAATGATATATCTATTTTGGGGTAATTTTTTTTTGAATTATTTGACCAAAATTATACACATGAAAGACATTGTTATCATTGATAAAATTAAATTATAGACAAGAACAACCTTGGGATCATATCAAGACAATAGTTATACCTACACAAAACCTTGGGAATTTAGTTAGATCACAATTACACCCACACTCAAATTCATTATCTCATAAGATATGAAACAATGAACAATTCATTGGAGTGTGATATAGGAACCCAATCATCATTAACATATACATATGTATTATAAATGATGTCAATAATTAAATATATTATAAATAAACCAAATAATGAAAAATTGGTTTCACAATATTTCAAGACGGTGTCACCAAAAGTTTCCTAAAGAATGAAAAAGGATGATACCAAAACCTTAAATCACACCAAAAGATTGTTTTATAGAAATATTTTTTGAGTGGATAATTAAAAATAACTTCCATAGAAATAATGAATTTATATATAAAATGGAGAGTGTTTGTGTAACCAAAAAACTATATATAAAAAATGATATTAACATTTTCTGAAAATGAGAAATTATTTTTAGTTTCGATAATTTCTATTTGGAATGATAAAATTTGAGAAATTGAAAAGATTTTTTTTTAAATTTTCAATTTGAAAATATATTTCTATAATTAAACCTTAAATTATATATATCCATTTAAAAATGGAGAAATGAATAAAATTTGAATGATTTCACTTTTAAAATAATATTTCAAAACTGAGCCTTAAAAAGACATATTATATTCAAAAAAGTAATGTGAATTTTTTAAAAACATTTAATTATAAATATAATATTAAGTACATGGTACATTAAAATTATATGATATATTTCAAAATGAAATGTGTATTTGAATGTAGAATAATTTATTTTAAAATTATGGAATATATTGTTAATATTTTGAAATGCATCCATTGAAAACCTCCATTATGAAATGAGAAAAGAATCCTTTTTAAAATAGAATATGGAAAATATAAAGGTCACAATTAGAATTTTTTCCAAATATATTTGAGAAAATTGGATTTAAATAATTATATATTGATGGATGGGAAACCATATTTAAGAGGATAGGAAATATTCTCTATAATGACATGATATTGAAAAATAAAATCATTAGTGTAGATTATTTGAATTAAAAATTAATTATCCCAATGGTCGGAGTCAATGATTTAGGAAATAAAATCATTGGCTGTAATAATACACTACATTATGAGAAAGTTAAAGAATAATAATTTTAACTCAATGATGTGAGATAAGTTAATATAAACCATTACAATGTTGGTATCATGAGAAATTAAGTACTTTTAAAGTGAAAACATGACATGTACACTCAAATATATTTAATAAAATTAAAATTCTAAAATAAGTACATTAATAAATAATAACACAAAATTAAAAACATCATTGACAATAGTTGTAATAAATTTTCAAGAAATTAAATTTTGGGTCAATAACCCTATACCTTAATTTCTAAATTAAACTAAATTGATTGAAAATCCTGCATAATTAAAATAAAATTATTAATAATCTATTAAAAAACCATATTGATATATATAACCTTATATAAAAATAATTTATAATTATTATGTACATGTAAATTAGATATTTGTAATCTATTTTTAATAATAACCTTGATTAATAATGATTGTATTCATCTAGAATCATAATTCTAGTCTTATTCATTATTATTCTCCCAAAGTTCCTCATTATAGGAATAAAAATCCACTAAAATTAAGGTGTTATGAAATATTTTAAATTTATAATATCATTTTATGAGTTTTTTAGTTACAAATATTACAGAAAAAATTAGTGACAAAAATATTTTTGTCATTCTTATAAAATGAATGGTTATATCTTTATTAAGGATTTAAAAATTAAAGTAACCAATAAAAGAAAAAAGTTAAAAAATTAAATAGTTAGTTATATAATATATTATCAATAAAAATATTTTCATATTCATCCATGATATTTATTTATTGCATTTTTTAAGTATGTGGTTAGGCAGACCCAAATAATAAAATACCATAATTAATAGTTGATTATAGTTTTCAAAATGGGGTTTTATTTAATAATATAATTTTATAAAACAATAATGGTATTATTTACACATTTAAATTTATTTTAAGATGTTTTTAAAATATTTTATTGAATAATAATAATATTACATGAAAAATTATATATATTACTTCTTCGAGGAGGTAGTTCGCACAATGTAGAGCTAATGTTTTAACTTCATAGTGTACGAGAGAGAATAAAATAGGATTATAAATTTTATATTTATTATCATAATTATATAATAATTTTCTTCTTTTTTCTTCAATTTAACCGGTATAACTACTAGAGATATTTGGTGGCGGAAAATGAAAAATTTTTTCTTCGTGAAGGTGGTAGTCTACCCAAAGAAAGAATAATAGTTTTATTTTTCTTAATATAAAATGAGAGAGGTGGTTTAATAATATTCCATAAGAATAATAAGATTAATAAAAAATATTTTTTTCATTAAATATGAACTATAACATTTTTATTTGGAATGTAGGAAAGAAAACAAAATATGTTAGGAAAAAACATAAATAGATGGGTATGCCTTTCCCATGGAAGACCCTATGAAAATAAGTTCCTTAATCCAACATATTTTGACTAGAGGCCCAATAAAATTAAATATTATTTGATGGTAATCAAAAAAGGAACAATTTTATTTGAAAAATAAATATTTAGGTTGGTCATAAAGGGTTGGTGAAAGATCCCTTTTATAAAGGATGTGAATGACATTTTTTTAATTATAACCATATAATATAAAGAGGATCACTTGATAAAAAGGTTTTTTGGCTTAAAAATTTAAAATAATTTAGTGAATAATGATATAAGGTTGATAATTCCTCAAAAAATAATTCCTACACATGTTTTATAAACGAATTAAATCCATTTATTTTTATAATACTCACTTTAACAATTTTTTTTATTTTCTATGTAAAAATGATTTTCAATTTTATTTACATTAAATTCAGAAAAATAAAATTTCCATTATTAAATAAATTTATATCTAATTATTTTAAATAAAAAAATTATTATAAAATATTACTGTGTAATAGAAATCAATTCAAACATTGACACATGTAATGTGTAAAAACATGTTTAAAAATGTATTTTTAATTTTTTAATTCATATTTATACTAAAATATTGATTATATATTATTTTAATAGTATAAAATGATTTATTAGAAATAAATTAATTTTTTGTTTCTGAGATTATTAATAGTAACAGAATTTATGAAAATATTTTTTGATAAAAAATTAACATCAAAAAAATATTTTATTGATATGTATTCTATATGTTCCTAAAATGATAAAAACAGTTTTATAAATTAAGAGTGGTGTATAAAATGTATATTATTACTTTATATATAAATATTTGATATATTAATGGTTTTATAAATGTTTTTGCATTAAATATATTATTATAAAGTAACCATTTTGTAAGAAAAATATTTTCAATATTCACCGAAAACTGAATTATTGAAGAAAATATTAAAAATAAATCATAAGATAATTTTTTTTCTAAGCGCTAAATTTGTTTTTAATTTTTTAAAATATAAATTCTAAAATTTAACAATTTATCTTTTAACTAATTATACAAAATTTAAATTAAAAACTACTTCTTTTAAAAAATTACATATTTAACCATTATGTTTTGTTAATATTACTCCATATGTAACGCCCCAAAATTATAAAGGGTTAAATGACTAAATGATATGACATGTCAATAAGGTGCACCTTCCTTTTCCAGAGCCTATTCGATTAGAACTCCACAGTTAAGCGTGCTTGTCCTGGAGTAGTGATCAGGATGGGTGACCTTATGGGATGTTTCCCAGGTTGGGTGTGAGTGAGGATAAACCACACTATAAAGGACATGTGTTGGCATGTGGGGACAATCATTAGGCAGATGACTCGTTCAGGCATGTGGGTGGACCTTTGGGTGGGGACCACATGTCTGCAGGGAAATTGGTGGTACCTGGTGGTCTAGGACCCAACAACCATGTTAAGGCGGGGTGGTTGTGCTGTCCCAGGGACCCGGTTTTCACATTTGGTATCAGAGGTGGTACCCAACATTAAGTGTGGTGCACTGTCTGGGATGAGATGTATGGTCCACAATGAGGACGTTGTGCTCTAATGGGGGAGGGGTGATTGTAACACCCACAAATGATAAAGTGTTAAATGAAAAAATGTTATGACTAATTTCAACAAGGTTCACCTTCCTTTTCTGAAGTCTATTCGATTTGAAAACTACAGTTTAGCGTGCTTGGCCTGGAGTAGTGATCAGGATGTGTGACCTTATGGGATGTTTCCCGGGGTGTGTGTGAGTGAGGAAAAAATACACTAGACATGACATGTGTTGGCTTGTGGGGACAATCTTCAGACAAATTACTCATTCACACATGTGGGTGGACCCGTGGGTGGGAACCACATGTCTGCGGGGAAATTGGTGGTACCTGTTGGGCCAGGACCCGACAACCATGTTAAGACGGGGTGGTTGTGCTGTCACCGACACCCAATTGTCACTGGCAGGTCGATGATAATTCGAGCTACTATCTGTGTCTACTTCACCTTAGCTGTTGTTTTTATACGCACGTGTGTTAGTCATTCTTTCATTTCCACTGCCCTCATTCAGAGCTCAGAGATTCTGATGGAGTCTTTCGCTGGATCCTTATGACTAGAGACTTCTATGGGAGTAGACACAACAATTACGCACTGGTGCCGAGAGTATGAGCTTACTCTAGGAGGCGATAGCTTTAGCTGGGATCTCCTCGTAGCGGCGTTAAGGCCTTAACACGTCATCTTGGTTATTGATTGGTTATCTACAGTCCATGCTCAAATGGACTGTATTAGGTGAATAGTGTGGTGTGTCTGCATGGATGAGACCAGATTTACCTTCACCGGTGAGAAGGGAACCTTTTCAGCATAGGATGGACTTACTCGGAGGAGGGTACAACCGACCAATCACTAGTTGACCTGCCTTACCCTCTAAGCAGTTGATGTATAGATTAGAACTTACCCTGTAGTGGTGGACCAGTATGTGGATTTTTTCCATGACGATGTCACAAGACTACCTCCTCGTAGAGCGGTGGACTTCTATATTGACTTGTACCCCATGACGATAACTATATCTACTCCAGCATATCAGATGGCTCCCACTGATCTTTGCGAGCTACGGGTACAGCTAGAGGACTTTCAGGAGAAGGGATTCATCCTGCCCAGTGTTTTTCCCTAGGCAGCCCCGATTATGTTCTCCAAGAAGGAAGCCAGGAGCTTGTGGCTTTGTGTCAACTACTGTCCCCTCAATCAGTTGAACGTGAAGAATAAGTACCCACTCCTGAGGATTTAAGACCTCTTCGATCAGCTGAAGGGAGAACGATGGTTCTCGAAAATAGACCTTAGATCATGATATCACCAGCTCAGAGTTCAAGACGGGGATGTGCAAAATATGGATTTCAATTTTCGTTACAACCACTACGAGTTCTTGGTTATGTCTTTCAGTGTAACCAATGCTCCAGTAGTGTTCATGTGTCTAATGAATAGGATCTTCCAGCCATATCTCGATCACTTTGTGTATTCTTCAACGAAAAAATTCTGATTTACTCGACTACTATGGAGGAGCATGCCTGCCATTTGTAGGTAGTACTGGACACACTCCGAGAGCACCAGCTTTATTGTAACCTCTCGAAGTTCCATTTTTTGATTAGAGAGGTTCTCTTCTTGGGACACGTCATCTCGAAGGCTAGAGTTGCAGAATATCCAGCGAATATTGAGGTAGAACCTGTTTTGGAGCCACCGAGGAGTGTGACAGAGGTACAGAGATTCCTGGGCTTGGATGGATACAACCAGAGATTCGTTCCAGACTTTTCTAGAGTTGTAGCACCACTATCAGCCTTGACGAAGAAGGGAAACCCTTCGTGTGGTGGGAGAGATACCAGTAGAGATTTTAGGAGCATAGGCAGAGGCTGACTAGTGATCCCATATTTAGGCTTTCAGAGGAGGACGTTGGGTACGTAGTTTACTATGATGCATCAAGGACTAGAATTGGGTGTTTCCTGATGCAGGAGCGAGCAGTGATCATATATGGTTTCCTACAGCTGATAAAACACGAGCAGAATTATGCTTCCCATGGACTGGAGTTAGCAGCAGTGGTCTTCGCCTTGAATATGTGGCAGAACTATATGATGGGAGAGCATATCACAATCTACACTGATCTGAAGAGTCTCTGGTATATCTTCTCCCAGAAGGACCTGAAACCGAGACAACAACAATGACTTGAGTTCCTCTAGGACTGTGACTTCGAGATAGACTATACTCCTGGGAAGGGGAACATTGTTGTAGATGCACTCAGTATGAGATCTGGTATTCAACTTCTAGGAGAGGCGACAGAGTAGTCGGCTCATTTGTAGATATCCATTGTGGAATAGGATGGATTATCCTATCTACAGACTCTTATATTCACTCCTCCATTTCTTCATAGTGTCAGGGAGGCACAATGTGGAGATGCTGACTGCGAGACACGACCGGTTCAGTTATCCAGAGGACATGCACCTGATGGATTTTCTGAATGTGGGGATCATGTCATCCTCTTCAGAGGATGTACCATGGTACTAGTAGAACATTATGAGTAAGTGTTGAGGGAGTTCAACACTTCTCCAATAGTGTTACATCCAGCAGTGGTGAAGATGTAGCAGGACCTTCGACGACAGCACTGGTGGTCAGGTATGAAGAAGGGAGTAGCAGAGTTTGTCTCACGATGCCTCACTTTTCAGCAAGTGGAGGTGGAGCAACATGTACTAGCAGGCTTGGTACAACCCTTAGAGGTCCTGGAGTGGAAGTGGGATGGGATATTCATGGAATTTTTTATGGTTCTTCCATGCACATCCAGGAGTCACGATTTAATATGGGTGATCATTGACCGACTCACCAAGTCGGCCCACTTCCTACCGATCCGAGAGAAGGGATCAATAGAGAGCTTGGTACGCCTCTATGTGTAGGAGATTGTGCAGCTTCATGGAGTACCTTCTTATATTGTCTCTGACCATGACACACTATTTACTTCCCGTCTATGGAAGGGATTGCACGAGGCTTTCAGGGCACAGCTACGTCTGAGCACCGCCTTCCATCCTCAGGAAGATGGCCAGACTAAGAGGACCATTCAGACCCTCGAGGACATGCTCTGTGCATGTTTCCTCGACTTCTGACATAGCTATGAGGATCACTAACCTTCGGTGGAGTTTTCATACAACACTAAGTACCACTCCACCATCGGAATGGCACCTTTTGAGGCCTTGTATGGTCGACCTTCCAGATCACCACTATGCCGGACAGACCTAGGGGAGTCAGCTCTAGTGGGACCAATGATGGTATAGGCTACCATGGAGAAGGTTCAGATCATCTAGGAGTGGGTGAAGACTGCACAGAGCAGGCAGAAGTCGTATGATGACAGGAGACAGAGACCCCTAGAGTTCGAGGATGGCGACTACTTCTTTCTACAGGTCAGACCTCAATGAGGTCTATGGAGATTTGTTCGAGTCGTCAAGTTGTCTTCACAATTCATCGGACCATTCCAGTTCCTCAGTAGAGTTGGAGAGGTGGCTTACCGCTTAGGTCTACTTCCTCAGTTGCACCGAGTGCACGATTTCTTCCAAGTATCTCAGCTAAGGAGATACGTGCATGACCTGTCACACATCATCGACCATGGAGAGCAGGACATTGATGACTGGGTGAAATTCACAGAGGTTCGAGTAGAGATTGAGGATTGATTGGATCAGGTCCTACATGGATGGTAGATACATTTGGTGTGCGTTTGCTGGAAGCATGGGAACCTCCAGCAGAGCAAATGGGAGTGGGAGGCGCAGATGCATGCTCAGTACCCCCATTAGTTCTGTTAGTTCGAGTTTTAGCTTACGGGGATGTAAATCCTTGATTTGAGGAGAATATAAAGACCTAGAAATTTTGGAGAAATTTTTTTCTTAAATTCATGGAATTTTTAGGAGACATCGAAAATTTACGGCGCTTGATTCCGTGGCCTGGTGTTCCTGGAATCAATTTATGATGTTTTTTTCGGGTACGTTCATTAAACGTATGAATGGGATTTTATAACTTTTGAACTGGAGCTCGGAATTGAAATCCAAGGGAATTTTTTAACTCGTAGCGTCAGTGTTTTCTTAGTGAGAGCTTTACCACAGTTTCGTTCAAACGAGAATGGAAGTTAGATTTTTTTATTTTTAATAAGTTATAGAAAAATAAGTGTAGCTTATTTTATTTTTAAGGTGGTCAAAACCTCTAAGATATGGTCAGTGGTGGGGGCCGCCACATCCTAACCTCCCATGGGAGGTTATGGTGGTGGGTCCCACCAGCACATAACCTCCCTTGGGAGGATATCTTAGGTGGGGACCACCCGGGTGTTGTAACCCCTTGGAACACCCAATTAATTGGAGAAACCCTTGAATTTCTCCCATTAATTAAATGTACTGACCCTTAATTGATTTCATGACAACAATTAAATAACAGAAAAATCTATTATTTCATTTTGGTTAGCATCTTTTCATTTTTGGAGAATTGGAAGAACTTGGAGGAGCCATTTCTCTCCAATGAAGAACGACATACATCTTCCACCTTCTTCCTTCTTCAATTGGAAAAATGGTGGGATCGCCATCCTTGAAGAACACTGACGGTGTCTTCCTCGACTTCTTCATCTTCTTTCCGACATCAACAAAACAATGTTCTCTTCCCTTCCTTCATCTATGATCATCGACAAATGATGTAGGGGAATTTTGAGTTTGAATTTGTTCTATTCTACATTGTTAAATCATGGATAATAATATTCCGAATGATATCAACGTAACATGGAGGGCAGAGACTGCATAAACACAGCCCGACCCCCCCCCCCCCTTGATTATTCTCGTTTGTTAACGACATTAGTGGAGCAATGGTGACGCTAGAAGGATGGACTGCGGTGGAGCAACGTGACCGGCGTTAGGCCGACCGTGAAGAAAAAAAGCGGCGTAAGGGCCGCCGGGTCACCGGAGGGGCGCTTCGTCGTAGCGCCGTGCGAGTGGAAGGGCCGCTGCAAGGAGGGTCATAGCGGGCGGAGGTGGCACAACATCATCGTGCTACGCGGAGGAGCTGGAGGCCGCTGCCAGGCTGGGAAGCAATGGAGGAGGCGCAGCGTCGTCGCACCGCATGGAGTAGTTGAGTCGTCGCTAGGGTGGCCCCCGACAAAGCAGGTGGAGTGGCTGACTGTTCGGCCAGTCGGGAAGAGTAGGACACAGTGGGTCCCGCCTGAACTGAACTTGCGCCAGCAGACACCGGTTTTGACGCACACCCAAATGACAAAGCCGTTTGTGTACCAGCTGGGTCGTCGGGCCACTAGCTAGCCGGGTCACGCAGGCTGCCAGCCAGCCGTTCCACATGTACCGCCAGGCTAGGCTGCCCCCTCGTGTCAGGCCGCCCACTCAGGCCAGGTTGTACTCGAGCCGAGCTGCTCCCTTGGGCCAGACTGGACCTTGGGCTGGGTCGGATCCGCATACCACGTCAGACCCCGTTTCAGACCCGGGTCGGGTCGGGCCAGTCTGACTGAGTTAGACCGGACCCGTACCCGCTTTGGCATGTTTTCACCTCTTCAACCATATCTTGTACTACTTGTGTTCGGTCGATGAACCATCTATGGTGACAGAAATCTTATATTGAGAAGGTTCCATTGGCATACCCCACTCGAGGTTTGGACACAATTGGGATACAGTCGGGTTGGTTTGAACCTAAAATCCAACCGGGCACCAGGTACGAAAATGCCAATATCTCACAAACCGGGCGTCTGATTGATGCACCGTCTCTTGCGTTGATACCACTGTGATGAGGCGGAATTTTGAGATACTTCTACATTGGACTTAGTTATAGGTGGAGTATCAACCAGTAGCTCATGGAGAGGATCCTCCCAGAGACGAGCACGGGGTGTACGGAGACCTAGTAGCGGGATGAGACCTGACAACTACTGACATTTTGACTTGGGGTGTTTCAACTAGGCCAGTGGGAAGTGCCTCTATGTGACATGGCAGACCCACAGTGGGGAGTGCTTATGTGTGACATGGTAGACCCATGATACTCAATAGGAAGAGTACCCTAGTAGGGTCTGAGGGGGAGTACCTCTGTGTGACGTGATAGACCCACAGTGGGGAGCACCTTTGTGTGATGCGGCAGACCAACAGTACTCGACAGGGGGAGTACAACAGTAGTCCAAGATAGTGGGAAGTGCCTCTGTGTGACGCAGAAGACCCACTATACTCTATAGAGGAGGAGTACACCAGCAACCGATGTTTCTACAGTTTGACTGGGAGTGTTACATGTTACCACCCCTAGAATAAAATCCTGGTTTTGAGCTAAGTCAAGGACATTAGTGTTTTCCTCATGATTGAGATGACATACTAGATAACTTAGGTATATGTATGGGAATATACCTAAGTAATGGTTACCCGTTTAATTCATACATTTTGATTTATCCTTCTTCGATTTTTTGAGGCCTAAAGGGCCTTGGGGTCCCTACTGAGTATCATTATACTCACCCCTACATGGGATTTACTCGCACCTCATTGTGTTGGTTGCAGATGAAAGACTACGTTGATCGAGGCAGAGAGTAGCAGACATGTATGGTACCCGGAGGTGGACCACTCGGCGATATAGTACACGGAGCATACAGACAGACGTGGAGTGCTGAGGAAGCCATCTGTACCTACCCTTTAGGTAGGAACTATAGAGGATGACCCAATAGCTTCTATACTTCTTTTCTTCAGTTGTACTAGCATTTATGTTGTATTGTACTTTACTGTTGGGCTTGTATTTCCGAACCCCTTACTTTCAGAACACTCTTTTGTGTACAGCTTTACTTATTTTTTTACTTCTAGATGCATACACTGTTATGTGTGTTCAGTTTATAAAGGCAATGCCATCACAGTTTAGGGTTTTACGCCTTTGGTGCTAGTCGCCAGCCCCTGGCCTATTGAAGTCGGGCTAGGGGTAGTCACGATACGGGCCCCGGGGGATGGGTCGTGACAACATACGAATTCCATATTTAATATTTATTAATATAATTTTTTATATATAATTTTTTTTAAACTTTTAGTTATATAAATTGATAAAAAATATGAAACACTTAATAAAATAGTTCTTTGAAAAAAAAATATTACTTTTATGCTGAATATGATTTAACAAAACACAATGAAAATTATTATTATTATTCATAAATTTAATTTTACTAATCCATTTCTAATAGAACAAGTATTTGAATTATATAAATATTTCATATCATATTTTAATAATAATATTAGTACTAATATGAAACAGACATGTATATATATTTATTATATTTTTATATTTTAATTTTTATTTTACTATGAGTTATCTTATTCTAAATTTAATTCTAACTATATATATCTTCAGTTTACCTATTTCATATATGTATATTTATCAACCATATTCTCATTGAATATATTTACTATGACCATAATTATAATGTCCATATTTGTTCCCGTATATAGATATTTGAAGATCAGGTATTCCACTCTCACTTCTAAAGTTAGACATCCAATTTTCAAAGTTGTCATTTGGATATCACAATATGCCTTCTCATTTCAATTTGATTTCCCACTTTATTGGTTTTCTTTGATGTTGGATATCCCCAAGTGTTAAGATGATCTGAGAAATCACATAGTGTTGAATAAATTTTTTTTTTTTTTTTTTTCAAATTTTAATTTATGTACTTCTTAAATATAACATAGTCTATTCTAAGTAATTTTCGAGGAATTATATTGCTTATATTCACGTTTTTTTGTTATAATTTTTGAATATGAATAAATAAAGTGTTTTTATTTTAATATATATCTTATATTAATTATGAGACAACATATTTCATTTAATTTGAAAATTAGTTTATAATTATATTCATATAGATTATATAGGGACTATGATTCAGGGAAACCTAGGGTGTTTCAGTTTTTAGTATTGGGGATTAAAACATATTAAGATTTCATAAAAAAAATTAATGAATCAATGAGATCATATTTTTTATTGATAACCACTTTATATACCCTAATATCTTGTTATAATCACGAAAAAATAGAAATGTTTTTGTTAATGTGCTTATATTTGTGTAATCATAAACAATTTAATAGAGTTATATAGTGTTTTTGGATCCACAATTATCAATTCATTTTGGTTGACTTGTAGTAATTATAGGAGGGGTCATGATACTTAGTTTTTATAATTTTTTTATATATTTTCTTTGGTATTACATTTTAAATCCAATTTGTATCATATTTTGTGATGTCTGGGTTTATTTTTACCAACAACAAGCACATTTTAAGAATCTATATGGCCTATATAACACCTCCTAATATTCTAGAGGACTATAACTTGTATATAGGGTCTATCCATGACATGAATTGAGTATTATCTCTTTTAGATAAACTAAAATAGTATTGTCATAACAATCTACCATTATACACATTATAACATCATAATATAGAGTTTATTGTGATTGGGAATCCACAATAGCAGAACACATACTATAAAAAATATCATTCAAATGTAATATCATTTTATGCTATGATAAATTTAGGATCATCCGATGGTGATATTATATTCATCGTTTAGTTCTAAAATTCTATATTATATAGAATGAAATAAATATTTTGTCAGATTACACACCTGATACCTTCTTCCAATCCCTCTCAACCGACTCTACCTCACCCATTTTTTATTAAGCAATAATTTAACCTAAAACATTGATCAAGAAGTCTATATTGAAACCAAATTTCACTTGATGTGTGTGAGAAATAAAAACTAACATGAAACAAAATTAATTTCCCAAAAATAGTCTTGTATGTGTTGGTACATATAAAATATTCTATAAAAGTTTTAAAAATATATTTACAACACTCATAGTATTAGAGAACAAAAAAGGAAATATTGATTATTGAAAGTAATTTCATTGACCAATGATGGACATGAGAGAGGGTTTCCAAAATTAATATCATAAGAATTCAAGTAACCAAAATATAATATTTGACCAAAATTACACACGATAATGTGATGGTATACATTGATTTGGATTCATGGAAGATAATAGGATGCTGGTGAATTGAATATCAACATTTCATAACCTATGGTAGACAATCATGATAGTCATTGGTGAACAGAGTATCAAGGAATGTTAATATAAGGTGGATGACCAAGCCCATATAGGGTGACTAAATTATACCAAATTAGTCACATAATGACGAAAACCATGTATTTGTAAGTTCAATAGAGTACCACTATATTATTTTTTAATGTAAAATAATTAATCTATTATAATGTGAACAATGTATCACTAATAAAATATATTTTAGGTGATTTATGTTCCCAACCCATTCCTAGAGGTGATAAATGTATCACTAGTGAATTGTAAATGTAGATTCACATACTCAACACGTTTAATAATAAGAATTTATCAATATATATATATATATCATTCTACACACATTCATGAAATACAAATTTATACCCATAAAATTCATGTATAACCATGGAACCACAAGAGAAACCATATGATCACCCATCCAAATATGGTAATGATATAATGGATTCTAATAAAAAACAATCAATCTTTAAGTATAATCAAAATAGCATCATACCTCAAAAGACAACCCAACTAATTGACTAATTACTATAAGTGCCTTTATGTGTCACAATATTCATTATAAAATTAGGGACACCCTTAATGTGTTATAATTTCATGTAGAATCGACACATTCTATGGATGTAATAACTATTGATTTCTATATGTTCATGGGAAACACTCAGAGGGACCATTATGATAACGAAATGTCCAAATCATCTCTTAAGGATTATGGAAACCCACTTTGGTACCATTCCATGTCATTAAAGCAAACTCTTCATCACTTGTATATTATATATTTCCAAAAATCATATAAATTAAAGGGAAAACATAGGGAACAATTAATTTTTTTCATTTGTAGTTTCCTTATCAAAAATCATAAGATGATTGAACTCTATTAAATAGAAATCATGAAACAAAAAATCTAAAATTTATGGATTTATAATGATAAACACTTTATAAAATATTGGAATCCTAATTAGAAATATATAGAAGGAGATTATCAATTAAATAGATGCAATATAATTTACATTGTATGAATTTGATCATTGAAGTGGATAGTCAACAATGCAATGGTTAACCCGGATCCACTTCCCTCCTTCATCCATGCATACGAGGAACATTAACCACGCATAAATGTAACCAATTTAATTTGATGTAATATTTAAAAAAATACACCACTCTCTTTGACATAAAAAATCAACAATCTCTTGGTAATTTTCAAAATTTATAAAATTTATCCTGCTCTGAAAAATAAACTCCAAAAACTATATTTATAATATTACATAAATATTCCAATTTTTTATAAAATAACCATTATATATGTTATCATCATAATTATGCTTTATAAATACACATGGGTGAAATGGTCTTTAGATTGTGCTCGTATATCAAGAAAATTATCCCAAATCTCTTATTAGGATAAACTAATACAACTTTGTCACTCACAATAAGGGAACTATCTATCATTATATTATCACACCACTCATTTTGAATATTATTAATTTTCTATCCTTGAATTTCAGGTCAACTAACACCAAATCATCATTAACAAAAATATTATTAGTTGTATTTTTCTTTTATTGGTATAAGATATGATAAAAGAAATATATCATGAGTACTACTATATATCCATGTATGAATCATTAGTAATTAGATCTTACTCAAATGTAATATAATACTTCTCACATGGAATGGAATCCTCCTCCTCCATCTTCCACCTATAAGCACGACACTATCTCTCTTTGACACATCGTTCACAACACAAATATTTTGTTTACTCCATCTTGTTTCTGAAACTGAACATCACCCACGTGGGATTATAGGTTCATATGAACCATGAAATACACCATTAATGTGTTTTAATTTCATGTAGAATCGACACTTTCTATGGATGTAATAACTATTGATTTCTATATGTTCATGGGAAACACTAAGAGGGACCATTATGATAATGAAATGTCCAACTCATCTCTTAAGGATTATGGAAACCCACTTTGGTACCATTCCCGACCATTAAAGAAAACTCTTCGTCACTTGTATATCATATATTTCCAAAAATCATATAAATTAAAGGGAAAACATTGGGAACAATTAATATTTTGCATTTAGAGTTTCCTTCTCAAAAATCATAAGATGATTGAACTCTATTAAATAGAAATCATGAAACCAAAAAATCTAAAATTTATGGATTTATAATGATAAACACTTTATAAAATATTGGAATCCTAATTAGAAATATATAGAAGGAGATTCTTAATTAAATAGATGTAATATAATTTACATTGTATGAATTTGATCATTGAAGTGGATAGTCAATAATGCAATGGTTAACCCGGATCCACTTCCCTCCTACATCCATGCATACGAGGACCCTTAAACATGCAAAAATGTAACCAATTTAATTTGATGTAATATTTAAAAAAAATACACCACTCCCTTTGACATAAAAAATCAAAAATCTCTTGGTAATTTTCAAAATTTATAACATTTATCCTGCTCTTAAAAATAAACTCCAAAAACTATATTTATAATATTACATAGATATTCCAAGTTTTTATAAAATAAACATTATATATGTTATCATCATAATGATGCTTTATAAATACACATGGGTGAAATGGTCTTTAGATTCTGCTCATATATCAAGAAAATTATCCCAAATCTCTTATTATGATATACTAATACAACTATGTCACTCACAATAAGGGAACAATCTATCATTATATTATCACCCCACTCATTTTGAATATTATGAATTTTCTATCCTTGAATTTCAGGTCAACTAACACCAAAACATCATTAACAAATATATTATTAGTTTTATTTTTCTTTTATTAGTATAAGATAAGATAAAAGAAATATATCATGAATATTACTATATCTCCATGTATGAATCATTAGTAATTAGATCTTCCTCAAATGTAACATAATAGTTCTCACATGGAATGGAATACTCCTCCTCCATCTTCCACCTATAAGAACCACACTATCTCTCTTTGACGCATATTTCAGAACACAATTTTTTTTACTCCATCTTGTTTCTGAAACTGAACATCACCCACATGGGACTATAGGTTCGTATGAAACATGAAATACAACCTCCTACTATATGTGAATAAATCCTTGACTAAGACCCAATAATAGATGTTATCTTTGGGATGTCTCCATGCATAATCCCTAATCATGTCCAATTTTGGGCATCTTCCATGTGAATTCCCCAACCAGATGGGCCTCTTTTATATGTGTAAGCCCAAGTGAATATTTTCAAACTACATGTGATTTTATTACCACCCCACTTGGATACATAATAATCCTACTTAATTCCCAAACCAAAAATTTCATACTTTCTATATATTTCATCCACCACCGACACATTATTTACTTCTACTATGTTTTTCCCATGGCTTCCACATCCTGGTAATACCGTGAAATCCACTCATGTGGATCCCACATGTAAGACTCACTCTTTCTATCCAGGAGAATTACTCTTATGAATTAAAGATTTTATGCATAATCCCCACACCATCCATCAGACTACATGAGTTTTGATCAATTTCATTGAAATAGGGTATGTAAGACAACTCATTGAAGTTCAATCTTGAACAATGTTAAATATTAGTGTCCCCTGAAAAGGGGTTAACCTCCATGATCCACCTCTAATGGTGTACCAATCAACCTTCAGGGTGTGATATATTCCATTTATGGGATACATCACGTGTGTATGTATCTACTAGAATCTCATTCTATTCATTGATAAACCTTCAATGTTCCCCCTCTTATAGATATACCTCCTTTATTCTCTGCCACGTTGAATTCTTATCTACCTCATTCTGTCTCTAAATGACACAAAAAATGTGACCTCTCACATACTTCTAACTCATTCTAATCATGGGATTACTAACTTGAAAGACTTGGATGATATGTTACCTCATTCTAAAAAAGGGATTCCTGAGGAGAGTTCCTTGAATGATATTCATTCAACAACATAAACCTCATTATCAAAAAGAGATTCCTTAGGTTTCACACCTAAGATACCTGAATAAGATTCCCTCTTATGAGGAAGATACAGGTGACCAATGTTACAATGGTCTAGACATGCCAGTGATGCCCAACATGATTACTATTCCAATACAAGTTTGATTACCTATCAAGATCCCTTGGAATGTCCAGATAGAAAAAGTGTAATTAAATAGAGTCCATAAAGCGGTGGCACTGGGAATTAGTTTCACAGACATGACTCAATGTACGAGGGATACTTAAAATAGGCAATGATCACCATGGAAAAATCCATGGAAGGAGACACTAACATCCCATTATTCCATTTTGATTATGGATTATAAATCATTATTTAATGATATGAATGTCAACTACATTCTGAAATCAAGAATTCAGGGAAAAAGTAGCAATGAAAGTGCACATTTAAAATAATGTGAGGTGGTTGCACCCTCGAAGAAAGAATTAGAAACATGTTCTTTGAATTATAAACTCACAAGTCATCTGGTCATCAATAAGAAACTGACTCAAAATCCTGGATGTCTATCACCACAGAGGCATCATGAATATTTTCAATACATACCACAATCAATGAGTATAATTAAGGAGGTGACTCCATAAGGGTATGGAAACCATAACTCATTCCTCTATTATTTATCTACATAATTTTCCCTAACAACCAATGTATATATTTAAAATGTAAAAATAAGGATATCTAGGTATTGATGAATGGATATGTCTTCCAAAAAACCAACACTGGACTCCTGAACTTGAGAGCAAATCTTAAAACACCTTAACATTGTTTCCCATGTTCCCATACTGAAACTCACAACTAAAACAATATGCACCAAAATCGTATCTTAATCCTAGGTAATTTCATAACACTTCAGGTAGGGTAACCCCTCTAATACCATTCTATCATCACGAAAACAAATGAGTCTCAAGAATCTACTACCCAAAGCTAGCCTCCAATAGGGCACATGCTACCAACCAGTGCCATGGAGGCATAAAACACACATGTGAGGTATTTTCATTTAGTACATGTATACAAGCACACATATCAAAGCCCATAAAATTTTGAAATGTAAAGAAACTAAAATCAATGCATGCATACATATATAATCCCACAACTAGAGTACATTAGTAAAGTACTAGAAATATCTAATGGGGTCTAATACTTTGCCATAAAACTGTAAAATGTTTAACCTACTCCAATGGTGAAGAATATGAACAAATTAAATATTCTATTAAGAACATAATTATGTCTAGGTCATGCTACGCTTCTCCATCTCTACATACTCCTGGGAAATAATTAAAGGGCCATCTTATACATAAGACATGAAATGTGCTGGTAGAGCCCATAAAGGGGTGAGTATAACTATACCCAATAGGACCCCCCAAAAAAACTAAACATGAAGAACCACGTATAGTCATATCAATAAAATATATACAAAATTTTTGGATAGAAACACCCAGATATACTCATGAAGGACATCATGCCACTAACAGATCATAACCAACTACTATCCATAAGACAATACTCCAAGATTTGATCATTATATGATAATCCACTCCAAAAACCACTATATCATAAGAGGAACTCACATGAGAGACCAATATCATTGGTAAATTCCCATGAATTCTCATTGGGTTCAGAAGACACTAATACCCAAATGAGGGGTCATGCCCAAAACTATTGGGGGACACCACAATACCATTCTAGATCTAACCTATACATCATGGATTGTATTCCCATCATACCAAAAACCATAATGATATATAATTCTAGATATAGGATCAACACCATTCTCAATTAGGTCACGTGATTCCACAAACCCCACCTAGGTTATATTGTGGAATGAGGATTACCCTCGAGTTTCATAGATGGACACCATTTACTATATGTGTGATTTATCCTCTAGTGGGGATCACAATCATGTTATGTGGATTTAATACCACACTATAAACATGTGGTAATGGACCAAGGGAATAAAATAAACCATTTATAGCCTTGAATAAATAAAATAAGGGAAAACATCGTTACTGGGGAACACTATGTGTATTTGGGGTACACGGCGTGTCCATATTTCCCTAGTTCTGCTAGTTTGGTAATGTATCACATGACATATAGATCAAAAAAATGGCATGTAGGAAAAGTAAAAGGCCTTTAGTGACCACATGACACCATGGAAATGTTGTATGGCTGTTTCTATGTACCACTGGTCATTCTTGTGTACTAAACAGTGTAAATATTCTCATGCCTATATAAAGTTGTCATTGTCCATGTAAAAAAATTCCAATGGTTTTGTGCTTATGTCTGTTTAAATGTGCATTATGACGTACACACAAATCCATCAAGTAGGGTTCATGTGTTGTGTAACCACGTCACAAGGCATGTGATATTTAACTCTAGCTAAAACTCTAGCGCAGCAGCCAACGGTTCCCACATGACATTTAATTCTAGACTCCACACATTATTAACAAGGATTTTCTAGATCCTATGGGATCATACTCTTCTGGATCATGTGCATAACTAGAGCCACTGGCCTAAACTTAAATTATAGATCGGGGGTCATACAAGCCTCTAGTCACCGAAGACCAAGATTCATTTATTCGAATCCTCTGGGAAAATGCCACATCAAGCCATCCCTAGATTCCTCATCCAAACATGGTTGGATAGATAAAAAAATAAATTCCAATCCCCCTCCAATCATCTACCACCATCATTTCACCTTGACTAAACCATCAATCCCAAAATTCACCGACAATATCAATATGTAGTGCGGAATAATGGTTGTGAAATTATCGAATACCTGATATTAAATAAACCATTGTCCAAAAGAAACACACAAAATGAACATACAATGAATGGATGAATAAATCCAAAAGCCAAGAAATGTAAAGAATAAACCTCATCCTTTTATCATTTAGCCTCCATCGTTTGTCATTAAAAAATATAATCAAAGAGGAATACACACAATGAAAAAATTATGATCCCATGAATTTGAAACTACTTACTATGTATGTATCAATTCTATTCATTGAATTGATCTGGTATCTTTTATAATTAAGAAACAGGATGGAAAACACAAAATCAAACATCCTAGAAATATTTTGTATATGTCTTTGGAAAATAAAAGTTCTGTTTTGAATTTTTTGGTGATATCCATGAACACCATTGGTGCAATGATCAATGATCATTTCCTGGTCTATCATCATTCACTAGGAATTCTATCCTCTAATGGATTCTTGGTCTCTAGGGTTTAGAGACAAACCCTATGACAAAATCCATTGCTATATATTTATCGATGAAGCGTGTCATTGGTTCAAATAAAAAATATTATTTAATTAATTATTTGGGTTATTTATGTTCATGTGACTAATTTTTCAGAAAATCCATGCACTAACAAATATTATTTCATGCCTAGGGTAATACCAACATTATTAAGTTAACGACTCCCTTATATTTATTTTATATACCATCATTATTGATTTGTTCCACTTTATTAGGAAAGCTATGTGCGTGTGTTGATTTATATATTTAATATATTTTAGAAATTTATGTTATACATATTGAGTCTCAGAACCACACATCGTCTTAGCGCTTGGATCCAAAAATATTCATCAATATATTCTGAATTCTTATATATAATAAACTTTTACAATACAATAATGTTCCTGGGGGTATTAAATTTGTATATTCTAAGAGTATATCAAATCAAAAAAATCCTAAAATAAGATGTTCTGGTATGAAGGAATTTAAAATTTTATGGTTCATTATTCTGTGTCATTTTGTAGTTGTGATTTCAACTATTATGTTCCCTTACCACTATGTATATTAAATAATTGATTCTAATAAAAAATTTCTCCATAATTCATGAATATTTTTTTGAGGCCGAAGCCTCATTTTATTATTAAAATAAAGAAATGAACTCTTTTAACTTAGTAGAGGGTGACCCATTACATAGCCCGAAGGCCCAGTGGGCATGTAGCCTATTACATAGCTCGTAGGCCGAGATTTTTGCCCTAGGCCCATTCTGTGAATAGTAACCCGGCTGATACAGTACCCGCCACTGCTATATTCCCCTACCGCTATTACAGTGTCATGCCACTATTACAATACCCACTGATGAATAGTACCACCACTACTATAGTACCTCTACAATAATGTTACAGTAATACATATTTTTTCCATAATAAATAATATGCCATCATTAAATATTAGCACCATTGATATTGTATAATTTATTTATACAATATATGGAGTAACTATAACCAATTATTCTAAGTCCAAATGATAATGTTTATACCGAAAACATAAATATCGAATTTTAGGTTCCACAATGAAGATAAAGGGTCACGATCATGGGCAATATAGGTCATGTAATTGACACATGATAGCATAATAATTTTTGGATAATGAAACATGCAAAGTATTTCATATTACTGAGTGTATTAATTGATCATCAATATGGTTTATAATCATTCAATGGAGGAGAATATGTAATTTAAAGCCATTAAAGAGTGATTACCATGCTAAAAACCCCATGTATATAGTAATTAATCAATTTATAGAAAGATTATTTTGATTCCCATATATTCTATAATCATTTATTAGATTGAGTGATTCCAATATACACCAAGGAATAGGGGTATCCCTATCTCAATTTATATGATTGAAAAAACTAAATTTAGTGTGATGATGAATACATCTATGTTGAATTTCATTTAATATTTGTTAGTCATTATAAATGAATTTTCACAATATAAATATATATTTATAGGGGACAACACTTTTCTAGAAATCAATTCCCCATTACTTCTTATCATATTGTATTTTTCAATCATTTTACTAATATTTTATGTCTAAGAGACTTGATCATGATAGTGTGAATAAATAGAAGTTATTTGGGATACCCAAATAGTTATCTTTCTTGAATAGAGTATCCACAATTTTGGTAATACATTATGAAGGATATAGAAAGATGTATAAAGGTCATTTTTGACTTCACCATAATGGGTATTTAAATGATTTCACATTATATATTGAATCAATATATTTACCATATAAGTTATTATTTGTTTATGGATTAATTCCTCCCATTTTGTGTGTGTGACCACTTAGAATAGGTTATAAAACCCCACACATTACACGGCTTAAAGTAAGTGGTCTTATATTTCATTTTTTCAACCTTTAATGGGTCCTCAAGGAGATTTTATGGTTAATTTTAGAAATTTTTAATTTTTTTAATCACTGATTGATAATTTAGTAAATTATTTAATGATTGGTTTATGGGTTAATTCCTCCCATGTTGGATAAACTTTTGTGGGTTTTATGTAAAAATTATAAATCTATATAGTGTTTGTAAATGGTTGAGTGATTGTTATTCAAACTAGAAAAATTAATATATGCCTTATAATAAATATTTTTCTATGGTTATTTATATTTATCGTTGGTTAAAAGAATACTGCATTAAGCTATAAATCTCTTCTAGAGGGGTTACCTTTATTTTTACACTCATAAAAAATGTTACTAGTGTGATGCATAAGAGATCTAACCAATATAAAATTTGTTGATTCCCAATTACAAACACATCACATAGATAATTATAGCCATAATTATTGCAGTGATCCAATTACTAAGTGGGAGATGGTATAACATCTAGGTGATCCACCTTTACATTGATTTATAACATTCACCACATGTTTAAATTCTTCTACGATCGTCATTAAAAATTGATTATTGCCTTTTCAACAATATGAATTGTATTTGAGGATGATAAAACCAAAAATAGATGAATTTTAAATTCCTTATTTTTTATTAGATCTAATGTATCGACTCCCCATTTTATATCTACTTGGTAAGTGACCATTTCATGATAATAAAGTTTATTTCCTTATTGGAAATAAGATCCCAATTTAGCATAGTCATAATAATATTTTTGGGGGAGTGTAATCAATGATATATCTAATTAAAGAGATATTATGAAAATAATTATACTATATATCTTATTCAAAAATTAGTACGAACAACCAATTTTATTAAAGAAATTTTTTTAGTTTTAATAACCAATTAATGAATGTATATTATATATATATATATGATTTTCATCAATATTTTCTATTTATTTTTGATGGGATATAAAAAATTATACACATAAAATATTTAAGGAAAACCATAAGTTGTTTTATTTCAATATGTTGTTATTCGTTCTCTCAAAAAAATCTAATAATATATATATTTAAAATCACAAATTCCCTATAAATATCCCATCATTTTCATATCTTCAAATTTTTTCCAAATATATAAAAAATGTGTTTGCATTTGTGTTCCATTAAATTATTATGCATTGTATTACCTTGAATATATAGTAATTATTAATATAAATCACTACATGTTGGTACTCTATGAAATATTTTTAATTGTAAAAATAACATCATTACAATATAAATGATTATAATTTTTTCATCATTTCACTTATGGTGACTTATTATTAACTTATTTCCATGAAATCAACCATAAAACGAAAAAAATGATCTTATTTCATAAAGTTATTTTATTACCATTTTTATTTTAAACAACCATGATAATGACATTGTTTTCTCTAGATAATATCTACATAGAACAATACCCCATCTTCTTGATCTATAATTAAATCATGATGTGATATGAAATAGTAATTTAAAACTAAATATTAGGAGATAATATTAATATATAAACTTTTAAATTAATAAAAATTAATATATGCATGGTTATAGTTATCAATTTTACACGACAAACATTCTATGATCTGCATACATTCAACGAATGGTTATGATGATTCTAATTTAGTTTGTTGAATCCTTTTTGTTAATACACTATCATAGCATTAATCAATTAAAAATCAATATCATTTAAATTTATATACAAATAAGAATAAAATAACCTTAACATCATTACCCATGTGTTGTTTATCCATTCTCCCGTATTCTGATTAACATAGAATTCCAGGAATCCTATAGTGTAAATAATGATTCATGTATCTATAAATAAGAAAATATATTCTATCAGATATAATCCTACTTGAGATAATCATCATGTATGAAATAATTATTATTGGAATGATTCCAATGTATTAAAAGTGTAAATTCCTTCATATAAAAAAATAACAAAAATAATTCTCAAATGAATTTATTTAAATTTTGTTTATTTATTTAGTATTTTATAATAACATCATTTTATTCTAAATTTACAAATTCCACTACCTTAGATTCAGAAGGAAAATTGTTTAGAAACATTTGATGACTAAAAATTAAAAACTGTATTAAATTAATTTTATAAATAAGGGATAATAACCCTACATATTTAGAATGATGATAATGAAAAATAATGTATAACTGATGGTTATCCATCATTAATTTTGATAGTTTCTTATTGAACATTACATCCATAAGTTCATTAGACACAACTAATTATAATTTAACAATTTCTTTCTATGAAATCTATTTCATAATGTGGTATAATATTTAAATATATAATGTATGAGAGTTATAATGTATATTATTTTTTAAATCCATCAAAACATTAGTGGGATATATAAAACTTTTGGTATTATAATTTTTTTCTTATTTCTTTTAAATTTTATAGTATATAAATATTATTTGTATGAGGTTTTGAAGATATCATTTACTATCCATGTCACTCATTACCACTACATGACTCTTATTAATCTAAAAACAAGTCTCAGTACTACCCCCAAAGCCCAAATAGAATAGGATTTTGGGGATGAAACTACTAACAACGTTATAAAAGACACATATAAGGTAATAACATTAGTGTATAAAATTAATCATCATATCTAGAATAATTAAAAATATTATCTCAAGAATTCTATTTAATAAAATCAAGAGTAATGTAAATACATAAATCCAAATAAACCCATGTCAACATATAAAAAACCCGTGCACCTGAAATATCATACTCTTTTACGATCGCATCAATATTAATCTAACATTGTCTAACACCACCCTCCACATGATCTAATTAGTGTAAAAAATAATAGTGTATGTTATGGTTAATATAAAAGTATAACCTATAGGTTCCTTCCAAACCGGGCACAAATAATACCATAAAATTATATCAACATCAAATAACTAACCAACTTATCATCTCACTTAACAAACATATGTAAGATACACAAGAAAAAACATACCATTAACGAAATATGTGTGTCAATAATAACTTCATATTAACTTTTCCTACTCATACCAAATGTTTCTAAAACATCTAGAAATACAAAGATAATCTATTTCATATATTTACAACTACCGAAACCACCCCAAAGAGTGATTCCCTAAATCATAGAACATAAAATATCATCCTAAGAAAACATTACACATTATAATACGAGTTACAGTACCAAATTCATGTCACTACATAACAATTTATTTTAATTTTACTTGGCATAGTTTAGATATTATCATTGATTGAGAGGGGTATGAATCAATATTTACCGAAAAACCATATATTAATGAATTTATTCCCATATTTTTTAACTAGGGTCCAAAATAGATAAAAAAACATGAAATTAGATTGGTAGAGATTCAAAAAACATGAACGAAGTGCTTTATAGGGATTAAAATAATTTTCTATAATATTGTAAGAATCTATGTCCAATGATTATTTCCCCACTCTCAATATAATTATATTATTATCAATAATAATATATTATTATTTGTTAGGAATGAAATTTTAAAATAATTAAACAAACATATAATAATTTTTGGAGAGACTGTCCCCCAAAAACACTTTTTGTTACTAGAAGGAATCTATTTTCATGGCCATTATCATAATATATATATATCAAAAAACTTCACTAAGTTAAACACTGATGAATGTTATCTATAGTTCACATTCGAATTGATTAGTTATTAAATGATATATCCATATAATTTGACCTCAATTCCAGTTCTCTATTTATTAAAATGTTATTAATTGGTATGAGACATTCTCCCTCATGTATTCATATTGTTTCTTCATAAAAAAAATTCTTTAGAATTTGAGGTGGTGGAATACTCAAATTACATTGTCATTGGTGTCATTGAATTTTTCTTCTTGAGGTGTTGGGTAACAAACCATCCTCGAAAAAACTTTTCACCACCAAAAGCTAAATTTTAATTACTAATGATACCTAACAATTAAACCTTGGAATATCCCTAAATCCTAATTTATATTTAAATTTCATATATCTATCGATAATAGAGAGTTATATTTGAAAATAAAAAGTTAAAAATAAGTTCTATCATATTCAAATCCTTTGGAATACAATTGAATCATGCATAATGGATAAATCTATAAACAATGTAAAATTTAGACACTCTCATAGTGAGTAGGTTTACATTAATCTCCTGGAATTCATTTTTATTTGCAGTCCTCCCAGCATCATATAAGGAAAAAATTTCCCATTTAGAAATGGAGTATAGACCTCCATAGATTCCTCCAATCTAAATTTTGTTAATAACTCATGAGCATAATCTCATTCTGAGATAAAAATATAATATGATATATTTATGACATCAAAATATAAAAAATATTTTCATCACACTAATCAATGAAATAACAAAATGTTCCATAATTTAGGTTGAAAATTCAATAAATGTTTTCTCTTTTATTGAATTTAAAACATAAAATCCATATAAAAAATCTCATTAAGTGAGATTCTATTGATTCCAATTATAAATAGATTGTTATCCAACAATATCTTCTTAAAAATCCTTATCATTAAAATTCATTAAAAAATTAAATACCATGATCCTGGAAGTATCTTAAGCATATTAAATCATTTTTTTGTTTTAGGAACTAATGAATCTTTACAATCATGTGTCATTAATTTATTCAGTTTAATGATTACATTGAATTCATGTCGAACATTTACAAGTACTTGTTTCAGATCCTTTTATAATTCATTAAAATATTTTTGAGCACATATAGCATGAAAATAGGAATAATTTATTTCCCTAAAATTGATATAAAAGGATCAGTAATGACTATATCCCCAATTTTAGAGTATTATTTTCATATTATATGTGATTTTACCCTGATAATTTTACCTTTTCATTGAGTTTATTTTCAAAAAATAACTTCATTTAAAAATTAGTTTTTCCCAAGGTATATGAAACCAATTTGATAATGTGACTTGTAATTCCCCTACATCAATTACCCAGAGTTAGTGCAATATTACATAACATTGGCATGATACAAGGAATCATTTCACGAAAAACTGATCAGTTTAGTAGCCTTGGAAGTACTATATACATACATAAGTTTTATATTACATCATGAAATAAAAAAACAGCATTGTGTCCCCTTTGACCTCTCTTACATCCCTTATCTTATTCATGCAGGTTAATAGTAATATACTTATAAACATCCTAGAAAAAATAAAACATAAGAAATGAGTGAGATCAGATTCTTAGTAAGGATAACAATATATAAAAAATAACCATAAATAAGCATAAAAATTTAAGGAAATTTATAAGACTAAAACTATATCCTTTTAAACACATAACTTTAACATAATATGGTAAAGATAAATCAAATAATTACATTTACTTATTCACATGTAATAACAATAGCTAGTTTCATAATGATCAAATGAATAATTCCAGACATCATATCCACATAATCAAGGCCTCATTCCATGACTAAAAAAAATATTTTGTTAAGACCTTGTTCTAAGACACTAGTTTGTCTCATGAGACATACCGATGAATGAAGGAGATATAGCGGGCTCCACCCATCACATACTAAGTCCAATGCATTCCTCATATGAAAATATTGAAACATAACATAAACATTCATATTAAAACTATCATAGGAAATGTTAATACTTTAACCAAAAACTATGTATGCTATAGAAATATCTATTCCACAATCAAACAGATCAAAAAACCTTCAATACAATATGGAATATTGTATCATAATAAATTAACTTCAAAAAAGTGTAAAATCCATCAAAGTGAGATGACATAGATGAAATCAAAACTATTTGAGATGAATACCTCTTTCTATTTTAAAATCATTTAAAATTCACATAATTATAAAAGAGAACATTTATTTTGAAAATATTATTATAAGATTGTAAGACAAGCTTTAAATGTGTTATAACGGCAGAAAATATCTGCACTTGTCGTATAAGTTAAAAAACATTCTTTCCTTAATTTTTTTCAAAATGTTTGTAAATGAACTTGTTTGGAAAACAACAAAAATATTCCTCTATAAAACTTTTATTAAAATCCAAACACGTGTATAGTGACTTTAACCCATAGTCAAGGAAATAATAAAAAATGCTTTGAAATACATTTTTAAGAAAGGTAGATGTGGATGATAAAGGGGTCCCAGTAGATACTCACGTATAAACAACTTGATATAATGAAGAGATGGTATATTTAAACCTTACCTTGTACTTTTCTGTGGTTGAGGGTATATAAAACTCTTGTAAAATAGTTAAATCGTTGTTATCAAATTTTATAAGAATGACAAAAAATATGATATCATATATGATCTTCTAATATTTCTTTGTTAATAATATTTCAGTAGTATCAATGTTTTGGGTGTTAACTAATTAATTTTACTTTATATTATTTATTATATAATCCATGTTTTTTATTGATATGATGTATTTGATTCATATACATAATGATATTAAGTTCTTAAATATTATTTTTAATCCAAAAATTAAAAATAGTCATGGATGGTTATGATGGAAAATGAATCTAATCGCGTTTGTGGAGACGGTAATCCATACGTACGCATGAGAAAAAATATAATTCTATTGATGGTAAAATAATATGAAATTGAATGTTTTATCCTATATATAAAATCACTAAACTTTTATATTTATTATTTACATCATTTATACTCATTATTGTACCCATCCAAATAATGAAGTGTTGAATAACAAACTACACCATGACGTGGTGACGGTAAGCTGTATGTACGCACATATGGTGAATTGTCATTCATAAGATGGATTAAATAATGAATATGGTTGTAACATATTCATAATATCATCATAGTATGTTTGAGGTGCTGGAGATATTATTTTGGTATGGAAACAAAATATAAAGAGAAAGTGGAAGAATAAAAGAACTTTGAAAGAGTTGGTCAAATTATTACCTCTTCTTTGGGTGCATCCTTTTGATTTGATCAAAAGGACTTCTTAGGATGTCGTTATGATCAATGTAAGGATTATAGGTTTAATTGAGGGTAGTTGGGAGGATATTTTAAAAAGGTTTGTCCATGACAAATGGCATTGAAGTTGTGATTTTGAGAGAAGTGTAAGTACCCTTTTATAAGAGAGGTGAGTGTCACTTTTGGAAAAGTTTGAAATATTATTTTATTATACAATAATATTCAGTTTTTAATCAATCCAAAAGTATTTTTTTCTTGTATAAGGTGGGATTTGTGACAAACTGTTCAAAAAATAGGTCTTATACAGGTTTAGGTCACCATATTTACCTTATATGTTAGATTTAACTCTTAGATAATAGTTTAACTTTTACAATGTCTTCTTGTATTTTTATATTACATGGTTAATAAACATACTATAAAATTCCCATAGAAACCCAAGTGGTTCATTAATTACATATATATTATTTTATAATTCCTTTTTATGAACCATGGATTTTTAGAAATATTATATCAATTAATAATATAGTATTAGTTTTAAAAACTCTATTATGTCAATTTTGACACTATCTAGTATTTGGGTTTTGTGAAATTCATAAAAATTTATCAATTATAAGAAATTTTTTTAATCATCCCAAGCATGTTATATTAACCTATAAAATTCTTTGAATACATCAAATTTCTCAATTTACAATTATATTAATATTTATAATATCAATTATTTTAATCTTTCAATAATTATTTAACTACTGTATCATCATTGTGTCATTAATAAATTTAATTATTTAATGTCTAAAAATTATAATCTAAATACCATTATGTAGGAAATATTCTAATATTTTTAATGAATACTTATAGTCAAATTTATCTTATGTATTACTCTATATTAGAAAAATTTTAGTTATTTAACTTTGAATTTAACACTATTAGCTCTTTTTTAAAAAAAATAATAATAAATGTCCTAATCTAACCCAAGTGAACCAAAAGGATGATATTTTATTCCTAAGGTTGGTTTTGTTCAAAAAAATCTTACCCAATAGAATTAGGACATGTGTTAGAGTAATTATAATTTCATTTTACCTTTAATAACCCTATTTACTTTTAACAGTGGAAAAAAATTCATAAGTTACTCTTCACCAAAAGTTATTTTCATATTATTGTTCCAAATTTTACTTACTGATATCAATCATGCCTCTTGGATTTTTTAAATTAAATTCACAAAAATGGTATAATTATGTTTTATGCAAATTTTCTAATGTGCCAAAAAGGTTGGTAAAAGACGTTAAAGAATTCAATAAAATTTTATACATCTAATTTTATTATAAAATGACTTCAATTAATTTCATTAAAATAATATATAAATTATGTATATATTTTCAATTAAAATAAATTTACGTAAAATAAATAATTATTTAAAAAAAATTAGTTTTTAAACCACAACAAAGTGTTTTTTACTATTCATCAAAAATTGAATGTTTTCTGAAAAACACCAAAAATCACCATAAGCTAATTTTGATATTCCGAATCCAAAAAATGAAGTCCTTTTTGATAAATAAAATTATTAAAATTTCAAAAAGTGGGTATTACGATTCATAATGACTAGTTTAGTTGGTCATGGTGTGTTAGAACACGAAGTTGCGTACAACACAAGCTATTGTATTATTCAAAGAGAAGCGTACTGTGTAAGCTTGGGGTGTTACATTCTTCTCCTCTTAAAATAAATTCATCCTCAAAATTTCTAGAATATTTCTGCATAAAAAGATTCGGGTGGTTCTTCATCATATGTTTTTCGGGTTCCAACATTGTGTCTTCTATCTTAAGGTTTCTCCATGCAACTTTTACCAGATGAGTTGGCTGGTTTCTTAACACTTGTTCTATGGTATGAAGAATATTGAAAGGTTATTCACAATAAAAGAAATCATGTTCTAGTTATATTTCTTTATAGGTGAGTACATGCATTGGGTCAGACATGGATTTTATCAACAGTGATACGTGGAACACATCATGAACATTGGAAAGACTTGGATGCATTTCCAAACTGTAAGCTAAAACTCCAATTCATTCTAAAATTTATAAAGGTATGATGTACTAGGATCTTAATTTACACTTCTTACCGAATTGTATAATAACTTTCCATAGAGATACCTTCAATAAATCATGATCTCCTACTCGAAATTCCCAATACATCCTTTGGTTATTAGCATAGTTCCTTTTCATATTTTGAGTTGCGTTGATGTGGCTTTGGATAATATTTACCTTTTCTACTGTTTCCTTAATAAATTATGGGCCTAATAGTTTTCTTTCACTAACAACATCCAAAAAAGATAGTGTGTGACGTAGTTTTCCCTATAACGCTTTATAAGGTGCAATATGAATACTTGAATTGAAGATATTGTTATTGTAAAATTCTACCAAAGGTAAATATTGATCCCATATAACTTGAAAGTCATGTGATCAAGATCTAAACATGTCTTCTAAGGTTTTAATAGTCAGTTTTGATTGTCCATCACTTTGAGTGTGGTAGGCAGTGCTCAAACAATGTTCAGTAACCAGAGTCTTCTAAAGACTTTTCTAGAATCTTTATGTAAACCTGGGACATGATCAGAAATAGTCGATAGGGGTACTCAATGAAGTCTTACAACATCATTAATATATTATCTTTCTAAACATTAATGTGGTAGATCTTATCTTATAGAAAGAAGATTTTATGACTTGGTAAGGTGATCAATAATGTACCATATTACATCACTCCTTATAGGATTATTTGGTAGCCCCATGACAAATTCCATTGTAATATCATCCCATTTCCACTCAGGTATGGGTTGAGGTTTCATGACTCCTCTAGGATGGTGTCTTCTAGCCTTCACCTATTGAAAAACCATAAATCTTGAAACATAATCAGAAATCTCCTTCTGAATGTTGTCCCACAAAAAATGTTCCTTCAAATCACTATACATCTTAGTACTACTAGGGTGTATAGAGAAATTTGAGCTATGAGAATCATCCAACAATTCCCTTTTTAGATCGGGTATGTCATAACACAAAGCCTCTTCCCAAATTTCAAAATCCCATCTTCATATACAATGTTGATCAATATATCATTATTCATTGTGTTAATTTTCTTTTGAAAATCCTCATCATCATTTTGAGATCATTTTATCTTTTCCAGTATAGATTATTTATAAATCATTTGAAAACGTATTGATGTATCACCATCCATGATTATTCCCATATCCATCCTTACTAGATCCATGAATATAGGATCCCTTTTAAACTCTCATCTTGTTCAAAACTCCATGATCTTTTCTGCTCAAAGAATCATCCACTTATTTTCCTTCCCCATGTGTTATTGTATAGTACAATCATAATCCATGAGTAGTTCAAAAAATCTCTTTTTCCTCATGTTGGGTTCTTTTTGTTATAAAATATACATCCAACTCTTTTTATCAGTATATATCTCATAATTTTTACCATAGAGATAGTGTCTTCATATCTTCAATGAAAAGGTTACAACTTCTAACTCAAGATCATGAGTGGGATAGTTTTTTTCATGTATTTTTAGCTATCATGATGCATAGGAAAAAACTCTATCATTATGATAAGTAAATAACCAATTCCTTTGTTTGAAGCATCACTATAAATAACAAACATATCATTCTTCAATTGTAGAGTCAAGATACTGGAATTGACTAATCTTTTATTAACATCGTCAAAACAATATTCACACGCTTTTTTCCAAACAAATTTAACCCCTTTATGTGTGAGCATCATTAATAGGTTATCCAATAGTGAAAAATTATAGACAAACCACCAATAATAACCTACTACACCAATAAAAATGCATACCTCAGTTATAGTCGTTGATTCTAGAAATTCTTGGATTGCCTTGGTCATTGAAGGATCAAAATAGATTCCATCCTTAGATACAATATGGACATGAAAAGAAATTTCCTAAATCCATAATACACACTTTCTAAAAATCCCATATATTTCATTTCTTCTGAGGGTTTTAAGAATAATATGTAAGTGATTTTCATGATCTTAATTTCTTTTGGTGTAATCCAAAATATCATCGACAAATATTACTACAAATTCATAATATATTCCATGAAAACTCAATTTATTAGATCCATAAAGATAGAGGGTGCATTAGTCAGTTCAAAAGGAATTATTGTAAAGTCATAATGCCTATAACCGGAACAAAATTCTATTTTTGGAATGTATTCATTCTTCACAAACAATTGATTATATCTAGATCAATGGTGAATCTCTGAAAAATATTGAGCTCCATGAAGTTGATCGAATAAATCATCAATGCGATATAGGGGATACTTGTTCATTATTGTAGCATCGATCTCCCTGTAGTCAATGAACAACCTCATAGATTCATCTTTCTTATTAACAAAAAGAAAAGGGGCTTTCCATAAGGAAACACTAGGGTGAATAAATCCTTTATTACTAAATTCCTTTAGTTGTTTATTTAGTTCCACTAATTCTATAGTGGTTGTTCTATAAGGGGTCTTCGATATGGTCCTTGAACTAGGAATAAAATTAATGGAAAAATCAATTTCTAATTCTGGAGGATGTCTTGGTAAATCTTATAGAAAAACTTCAACATATTATTGCACAATAGCTTCGTCCTCTATTTGAACATTACTTTCCTCACACATAGTTATTTCAATCCCTTTTCCCCAATAATTGAATTTAGTAGACCTAATGGGGGTGGATCTAGATAAGAATCAGATAGTGATGGTTCTCCTCTAATGATAAGGTACTCTTTATCATCATCGAAAATTGTAACCTCTTTTTTCTTATAATAAATTCATGCATCATGGTCTGAAAGGAAATCCATACCGAGGATTATATCAAATTAAATCACTGTTATGATGATGATATCAATAGATAAAGAATGTTTATATGCCTTAATGGGAACTGATTCATAAAACATTATTGCAATGATACATCCCTAAAATGTTTATACTGACAACTCCCTTTTTAAATTAAATTGGAAATATCTAATATTTTTAGCATTTTGGGAGGATAAAAATAAATGTAATATTCCAGAATCAAATAAAGAATTGGATAAACTAGAGGAAACCATTAAATTACATGCCACCACGTAATTCAGAGCTTCAACCTCAGTAGTTGTGATTTCATAATCTTGGACTTTCTCCATTATCCTTATCTGATGTATGTTTCCTTAGCACTTAAGAAATTCATTTGCATAATTCCCCATTTCTCTATAATTGTAGAAATCAACTTTGAAAACCTCTTTCTTTCTCTTTCAATCATGAGCTTGGCGGCCTTTTTCAACACACTTGTAACAGACTTCCATTCCCTTTAGGTAAGAATCGAGGTGTTTCCTCCCACATTTACCACATGATTTAAATTAAACTTATCCAAACTTCCGCTTATTTCCATTTTCATATTTTTTAATGGATCGCTTCTTTTTTTTCTTTGCTTTAAAGTTATAAGACTTAGAGAATTTCTTTTTTGTCTTGATAGCACATGAGACACTATCTTCATTCGATGAGAAGGATTGGGATACTAATTATCAATAGCGAAATGGTTTTAACCCATAAATAATAGATCAATATTACTCATTGGGATAAGTATATAATATGTTGCTTTCCTTGCTAACTTTGTAAAGTCAGACTCATACTTTGTGACATTCTCATCCTTCTTTTGCCTCCGAATCTGAAATTATATTTCTATTTCAACTCGATGGTAACAAGGAAAGTATTTTTCTAAGAAAATCTTTATAAACTCCTTCCATTCCATACTTTCTACTTCATTATCCTATTTTGTGTTTCGAATTGATGACCACCATTTATCTGCATCTCTAGTGAGGCGATAAATTGCCTTGAAATGTTTTCCCCTTTTCTACTCCCCAAAGCATGAAATATTTTCTATAACTTATCCATTACTCAGATACAAATTGATTTTTATTACCACTAAATGCTGGTGGTTGTTTCCTCATGAAGATTTAGAACATTGATTCTCCATGTTGTGGATCAGGGTGCTCTATACAGGTAAGGTTATTATTCATAACCTAAGTGAGTTCTCCTAATATTGTTATAAGTTGTTCAACACCAGTTGTATCACTGGCTACACTATAATTTTCTTGATAAGAAGGGAAATCACTACATGGATTACATTCATTGATAAGGTTTCCATTCCTTACACTTGGTGACATTTCTAAAGAATGGAATACAATATATTAGTTTATGAATAGAAATACATGATTCCAAACTAGTTAATTACCGAACCTAAATTGAATAGTTTATGTATATAATCCATAATCATAAAAAAATGTTTTCTTTAAGGAATTATTTACTCATAAATCCTTTATAATGGTTTATAAAGAAAATATGAATTATCCTAAGCATATCTCATGTGAGTGTCGTAACAAAGAGTCCAACAAGGCCCATTGTCGTGTACCAGGATACCCCGGGTGAAGCCCAAAACTCCTTATTGGAGTTTTCACTCCTAGGTACATCAGTGCCAGAGCAGCCACTACCTGCTTGTATCCAGGAAATGATTTATTTCATGTAAAATACACAAAATATCTATATTACCGAAATTATAGGAAGTTCTTCTATACTAATCCTGAAAGTCTATCTCAGTATAATGTTCACTAATTAGAGTTTTTTTAAATCTAGCTTCCAACGTTTGTACTAAACTTCCTCTGATACCAACTGTAACGCCCCAACCCTAGTTACATAGAGTTATTGCATTATTAGATAACATTGGCATGATACAAGGAATCATGTCCCAAAAGGCCGATCAGTTTAGTATCCTTGGAAGTAATAGATACATACATAAGTTTAACATTACATCATGAAATAAAAAGAAAACAACCTTGTGTCCCCTTTGAACACTCTTATATCCCGTAGCCTGTTCCTACAGGTTAATCGTAATATACTTCTTTACATCCTGGGGAAGATAAATCCTAAGAAAGGGGTGAGCTCCGATGCTGAATAAGGATAACCATATAGCGAAAACTATCATAAATATGTATAAACATTTTAGTAAATATATTAGACTAATACAAAATCCATTTAAACATAAAACATCTTATTAATATGAAAATGATAAATCAAATAATTTCATTTACATATTCACATGCATATTATACTAGTCGAATAATAACATGTAATATTAATAGCCAATTTTATAATGATAGAATGCATAATGTCGGACATCATCACCACATGGTTAGGGCTTCATTCCAAGACTACTAATAATAATTTTTCAAGGCCTGGTTCCAGAACAATAGTTTTTCTCATGAAACCTACTGATGCATCAAAGAGCTATATCAGGCACCACCTATCACTTACTAAGACCAATGCATTTCTTATATGAAAATGTTGAAACAAAACATAAAAATTCGTATTAAAATAAGCATACGAAATGTTAATAATTTGACCATAAATTAAAAATGTTATAAAAATAAATAATCCATATTCAAACATATCACAAAACCTTAAATACAATATTGAGTATTGTATCATAATAATTCAACTTCTAACAATCGAAAAATCCATCAAAGGATGTTGACATAGATGAAATCAAAAATATTTGAGAGAGATATCTCTTTCTATTTTAAAATCATTTAAAAGTAACAAAATTATAAAATAAAGCATTTATTTTTAAAATATTATTATAATATTTCAATGTAATCTTCAAAAGTATTATAACATTGGTAAATAGCCTCACTCGCCATATAAGGTAAAAAACATTCTTTCTTTAATTTTGTCAAAAAAGCCATAAATAACTGTGATTAGAAAATGACAGAATGCTTCCTTAATAAACATTTTATAAAAAGTCAGAAAAGGGTATAATTACTTTTACCCATTGTTTACGAAACTGTAAAAATGTTTTCAAATACATTTTTATGAAACACATATGTGGATGATAAAGGGGTCGTAACAGATACTCACGTATAAAAAACCTCAGATAATAATGAAATTATAAAATTAACCATTAACTTGTAATTTTCATTGGGAGGGGGTATGTTACCCTCATTTATAATAGTAAAATCATTGTTATTAAATTATACACAAACCAAATACATAAATATGATTTCATATATGATCTTCTAATATTTCTTTGTTAATAATATTTCAGAAGTATCATAGTTTCAGGTGTCAACTAATCCTCTTTATTTTATATGATTTGTTACGTAAGCCATGTTTTTTATGGATAGGATGTATTTGATTCATAAACAAAGAGATACTACATTCTTAAAAATTATATTTAATCAAAAAAGAAAAATTATTCTAGAATGGTTATGATGGGGAATGAATCTCATCACGTTTATGCAGACGGTAATCCGTATGTATGCATGAGCGATAATATCATTATATTGATGGTGAAATCATATGTAATTGTATTTTATATCATATATAATAAATAAATAAAATGTTATATTTATTATTTACATCATTTATACTAATTATTATATGGATACAAATAATGATGTTCTGAATAAAAAACTACAGCATGACATGGAGAAGGTAAGCCGTACGTATGCACGTATGGTGTCTTGTCAGTCAAAGGATGGATATATTAATAAATATGGTTGTATGATAATTATAATAACATCATAGTATGTATAATGTACTAGTGTCATTATATTTTTATGTAAACAAAAAAAGAAAGAGAAATTGGAGGAAGAAATGATCTTTGAAAGATGTGATAAAATTATTACCTCTTCTTCCAGGGAATCGTTTTGATTTGATAAAAAGGGATCATTAAGTTTTCTTTCTGATAAAAGTATGTCATATAGGTTGAAGTGATGTTAATTTTGAGGTTATCTGAGTAGGTTTTGGATTGGAAAAATGGCTTTGGTGGTGTGATTTTGAGAGAAGTTAAAGTTCCCTTTTATAAGATTCGTGAGGGTACTTTTGGAAAAGATTGAAATATTATTTCATTATAAAATAATATTCGGTTTATAATGGACACAATAGGAACATCCATTCCTCATTGATGAGTTTTTATCAAATAAATAATCGATAATATAGATTCATTTTAGAAAGTACCTTCATTTAACACTAAAATGTTTTATTCAACAATTCCTTAGATCAGGATAATACTCTAGAGGATACAACACATGAAACACATTGTGCATTCCTTGATGTTGTAGACCAAGGTTCAATATATAAGTCCCCTTCTAAATATTTTTACACAAAAATTGGCTTTCCCACAAACTATGAAACTGAATTTCACTGCGTCTATAACCACTGATTCCCCAACTGAGGTAATTCCATATGAATAATCTATCCCATGTAGCGAACTCCAAGTGTCATCGATTTTAGTCATAATATGAATGATATGAACTATAAGTATTAACCCAATTATTTTGAATCAAAAAAACCATTTAAAAAGTTTCTAATAAATTTATACCTATGCCACAATAAAATCTCTAAACTCAATAAAAGATAGTGGTCAGTGAGATGATTAAATGAAAAGTGACTCAAAAAAATCCATTTGAATCAAATTATTAAAGAAATTATTATATATAATATCTAATTTGTAAATTTTTTATTCAATTAATTAGAAATGATAAAAAATAAAACCTCGACAGATATCGTTTATAATCTATATCCTCCTCTAAGACAATACATCTATTTATAGATGATATATTGTGGTTAGATTTACTTATGAACATAATTCCATACATAAAACTTGTAAATACCATGATGTGGAATGTGCATCCATATTTTCTAATACACATAGAGGCCCTCTTAATAGTCCCATAATTTTTGACAAATACAACCCAAATAACAAATCCACTAATAGGGGTTTTCAAAATAGGAAATAAGTGTGAAAACTTCACACACCAATCATCCAATACCCACACTCCATATCGATTTATTAGAGTCATGTATTAGTCCCATGAATCATTCAATCATCACTGTATCCCTCTTCCACATGGTAATTAGAAGAGGATACAAAAAACCACATGTTAATGAAAATTATTTCACAACTCTAGGTTATGTAAGGTAATATGCAACAAACCACAAAATTTCTATCTCTATACATGGCTATAAGAAGTGACCCATGATGTCATGATACATATTGGTTAATACTAAATTCACTAAAAATTTTGAATAATGATGGATTATCATTAAGTCATCACTCATGGTTGTGGTAACAAAAAATATTCATATAATTTGATTTTTTTCATTACTATACCAAGAGTATCTTTGAGTAGGATAATATTATATCAACTATTCCGTGATCACCAGACAGTTCAAATAAGATTATAAAAACCAAATATTTTAGAATATATTTTTATAATATTTAATATTATGTTCTATAAAATATATTATATACTATTACAAGTGTAAAAAAACAAGAAAATATTATATAAAAATTAATAAAAAATCATCATTATAATAAATATGGTAAACCATTAATATGTATTCTCATTGGATGATTAATATTTAATATGTGTTAGTATTTGAAAAATATTATTTTCAAAATAAATCACTCTCTTTATATTATGGGTATTATTTCAATAAATAAATTAAAAAACATTAGAAATAAATTTTATAAAATAAAATTAACTATTTAATTCCTCACTCAAAATATTCTTATTACAATTCTTTAAAATGGTCTTCTTAGTTGAAAAATATGATTTTTATGAAATTTATTATTTTTTTTAATTTTCTGATCTCTAAGAATGAAATAAAATAATATTAAAAATTTTAAGAAATTCTATATGTATTTTTCTAAAGACATTATTCATTTTTTAATATTATTTGAACAAATAAAACCTAAGTATAATATTTTTAGAACTAAAGTAAAATGTCAGTTAAAAAATAATTTTAACCATTTATTTGAATAAATAGTTTTTAAGATGAAATTATGTTTGTGGTTTCTTTAATAGGATCATAAAATATATTATATTTTATAATAAATGAATTTAATTCATGGAAACTAGTTACCATGTAAATTTTACATTATAACGAATTTTTAATCCTAGAAACACATTATTTTCTAAAAAACTGTTTCTATGAGACTATGTCTGTTTATTTTAAAATTACCCTTTTACAATATTTGAAAGTTTATATGATACAATTATTTTCCAAAATGATATTTTAAGGTTATATTTATGTAATATGGTTTATTTTAATTTTTTCATTAAAATTAATTACTATTATTAAGTTGTAATTACCTTAGTAAAAATAAAAAATGGTAAAAATGACTTTTATTATGGCTAAATGGAAAAAACATGTTAAAAGGGATCTAAATTGATGGTTGTGGAATATATTGACCAAAACCAATGTATTTTCATAGTTTTGACTTTTTAATCCCAATACACATTAATATGGATATAACTTTTTTTAATATTAAATTGGAATTGAAAAAATACTTGTTTTTTACTTATAAAATGGTAAAGCATCTACAATTTCAATACATACTTATCTATTTATTTTTTTATTTAAAATAATAAATTTTTATCATTTTAGAAACATAACTCAGTTCCATAAAATTCATTTAATTTTTTTATTATTGAATTTTTTTGAAATGTGTTTCCAATATAAAACTCAATATTTCAATGTGTGTATAACAATTTCATAGTCAATTGATTTACTCTAATTGTTAAAAATATTATTTATTCTTATCAATATAATTAAATTATTATAATTAGTAAAATAAAATTCTATTATGTTAATTTAATGAAAGTTATTCAATATTTTGAATCCTATATGAAAATAAAAATAAAACCACTATGAGAAGTGTTGTTAACTAGTTTCTTTCATTTATTATATTTAAGAAGAAATTTTTATAATTTTAATTTTGGAATTAAATGTTACAATATTTGTTAATAATTTGACTTTCTTATGATATTTTGGAATCATTTTCACAAATTGTTCTGTGAATGGTATTATAGAATATTTCATCAATATAATTTTCTATACATATATTTGTGACATAAATATTTATTATACTTCATATAAATGAAATAGAATACTTCTATATGATTATTTTTATTGTATCAAGATTACACACAATTTCAAATGTTATATTCTTGTTTATTTGAGATTATATTTCATTCTATCATGAATTTTGGAATACTCATATTTCCAATGTTTATTTTACTATTAAAATTATCCCTTACACATGTTTTCTCATTTTCTTATAATATAACCCTTTGTGAGATATTGGTATGTTTTTCACTTTCAATCTCTAAGCTCACCCATTTTTTAGGTTTTCCTTTCCCCTAGTTATGAAGATATGTATATCATGTGTAATTAGAAGAATATATTCAAAAGGAGTTTAATTAGGGAGAATTGATTGTTAACTAACATACTTATGGAAATAATCTATATGCATTAAACCTTTATATCCCTTGGTTGTGTTAATGTTTTTGGGATATATTAATTAATCCACAGTATTAATGTATTATTTTTGATATATTTTGTTTGGGTTTCCATAGTTTATGTCATAGGTGGTTTTATATATTATTAGATATTAGATTAGTTATCCAGAGATTAGGTAAAAAAGAACCATGATAATAACCATAGATATATTCCTATTCATAGGAATGAAATATAAAATGTTCATGATGTAGAGATTACATGGTTATCTAGGAAATTAAATCCCTATTGTGATACTAGAAAATGGATATAGGTATGTTCATTTATCATTTAGATTAAAAGAATTACCATTGGGGTAATCTAATTAAGAATACAAAATAGATAAATTTGAATATATAGAATGAGAATATTTTAAGAAATCAATATCCCTAAATTATTTTTCCTACAATATTCACATTATAATTCAGTAGTAATTTCATTAGTGGAAACAGAATGATTATTAATATATTGGAAGTTAAAAAGATATCATATTGAGACTATCAAAGTAAGCCTATTATAAAATATCCATCTAAATAAGAATGACAAGACCATTATTTGTTGGAGATAATCCATTTCTTATAATTTTTTTTAATGTAAGAGACATTATTGGTTATAAATAAATTATTTATCATACACTTAAGGTTAAAGTGGATGTTAGAAAAATTCATTTTTCTAATTACTTTGGAGATATGAAAATGGGAAATTGCTTCCCATGGAACTCATGTTAATAATCACATGGATTGAATATAGATCAATAATTGGAATGAATCTTTTTGGTATGGAGTATCTATGAACCTGTCAAATCAGAACATGTAAATTTTTTATCTATGGGAGGATGGGTTATAGAGATATTTATTTTTATAAAGTGATACGAAGTGTTATGGACAATTAGAGTTTCCATTTATTTAAATCTAATGATTATGGAAATTATGAAATTTGATGTGATAGTTAAAGGGATATGAAAAAAAAATTTCCCCAAAAAATCTAAAACAAAGTGAAAAATGAATGTTCTTTTCAATGACTCCCATAAGAGTAGATTTTTTTAATTATAATAAATTAATAATTTACTCTTGATATGTGGATGTAATGGTCAAATTTTTTATTTAGAACTATAGTATGTCATGTATGATTATAGGAGAATTAATTCATGACACTGATAAAATTATTATAAAGGAAACATTTGATATTTATTTCTATTTTATCCCAGAATGAATTTTATAGGATTATTTTTTATTTGCATCATATTAAATATCCTTTTAGTAGAATTCAATGTGATATTCATCATTGAATATCATTCTCTATATTGATCCTAAATCATGTGTGAGAATAAAGATCTCACTATTCATATTTTAAAAAAACCCATTATCATTTATCAGTTTGATGCTTCTAGTTAATTCTCTTGGAAAAATAGTTATATTATATTTTTTTGATACCCAATCATGAGTGATGTTTAGTTATAATGAATCAATAAAATTGAATACTATTACTGACCTATGTTTGGGAAAAATGATATATACTTTATATATTGTACAATTTTTTATCTATATAAATTATATATTGAGTTATATATATCATTTAAAATCTCTAGATTATTTACATAGTTTTATCAATTAACACTGTTGGTACAAAATACATTTAGAAGCGATTATAACACTCAGAAACATTAGAATATATATTTCCATAAATTAACATAATGTTTTGTCGCTTGTGTTACATGTTATACCCAATGTAAATAATCTATAACATATTAGAAGATATTATATATTAATATTTAAAACTAACTAAGATGGTATACTACTTAAATTTTGTACCTTTGGAAGATAAATAGTTAATATAACATAAAATTGGAAATCATTATTTTTAATAAAATTCAATTTTTTATACTATTATTTTAATTTTCAATATAATACATAAAATTTTTATAATTTTTATTTTAAAAAAATAATTTTCAATTTTAAATTAATCTCAAAAAATGTTTTAGAATCAATATTTTATTTCTTTCTAAAATGGTTGATTTTTAGTAAAACACGAGAATTTTTACGAAAATAATTTTTTCAAATTTAACATTATGTAATAATTAACTAGACTATACATATAAATTTAAATAATAAAATATGAATTTATATAATAATATGAAGAAAATATTTTTTTTGATCATGTAAAAATTATGCCCAATATTTTTGGACCTAATGTAAAAAGATACATTAATGTCATTTGTTTAAATTAATAATTTTAACAGTGAAATAAATTTTTTTTATTTCCCTAAAGGGATCATTTTTTTGGTTTTATAATAACTAATTTTAATTTATACAAATTAATAACCATTATAATTTTAACTGATATTTTTTTTTATTTTAAACAACTTTCACTATAAAATAAATTGTAGTGTGATTACATTAATTTTTTTACAATATTATTTTTATCAAATAATATAATTTAATTATAATATTATTTATAAATTTGAAATTATAATGGTAAAATTAGGTAATTTAATTTATTTTAATTTTTTTCATTCATAATATTTACTAATGCTAAAAATTTTCTAACTCGGTAAAAAGTAAAAATGGTGAATAGTATTTTATTAAGGTGAAATGGCTAAAATATTTTAAAAATATGTTTCCAAATGGGTTTTGTTTCATTTATTTACTTAAAATAACACCATTTCACCATTTTCATAATTATATTCCTTTAAAACATTAATAGTGAAATACTATTATTGAAATTTAAAGTTTTTTTTTCCAAAACTACCATTATCTTCACATAAAAAAATGTTACACTACCACACATTATAGACTCACATATCCTTCAATTTTTTTAACACTGAAATTTTTAACATCCTTAAAACCTCTCCCACTTCCTCAATATTTTAGACAAATTTAAAATTTTAGGGACCTAATTTCTAAGGAGTCTTCCAATAGAAAACCAAAGATTCCAATGTGGGTTTTACTTTTCCTTAGTCATTTCATTTACAAAACCCCTTCAAATTATTTAATATAATTATTAATATTATTAAATACTTATATTTAGTGTATTTAATATTTACTATATTAATGTAACAAAAATAATTCCATCCTTCCTCTCCACCATGATAAATAAAATAAAATTTATCATGTTAATGCGCAGACTACCACCTCCATTATGATATGCTTCAAATTTTTCAAAACCACCTCCCATGGATGGTTTTAATGATGTGTTTAATTAATTATTATTATATCTATTATGTAAATATATTATAATTTTTTAATTATGATATAATTTATTTCCCACTCATTCACTGAGAAATAAAAACATTAATTTTGCATATGTGTGGAATATCACCTACATGTAATATGAGTTTTATCTATCATACCATCCATCATGGATGGATGTAGAAAATTATTTAACATTTAAAAATTATTTCAATAACAATATTAATATTTTAGATATCATGAAACTACTTTATGATTCTTTCTAACTTGGTAGACATATATATGAATTTTCAAGAAAATTTACCAATTCACCTCAAGTAAGATTCATAAGAATGAAATATATATAATATATAAATAACATATAATAAAAAACGGTCAAATTTTAATTTAAAAAATAAAAATATTTTATTAATATGGTATATAGTAAACTGATTTTTATTATGTTTCTTTTTTGGAATGCACATAGAATGAATCAAGATCTAGGTATGTTTTTTAGTTCAAATTCTAATTCTTAAAGATAAATTTTCTTTTTTTCCAACTAATTCCATTTAAATGGGTTCTTTAACACATATTGAATATATTATATTAATAATAATAATCCTTTTTCTATGTATTTAAACATTATGTTAATGACCCCTCTCCTTCAATGGGTTTTTATTTTAACTTCTCATACCCTATGTGGGTGATTATATTAAATTTATCTCATTCATAAATTTTTACATTATGCACCAAATTAAATTTCTTTCGTGTATATATTTCTAAATTGAGGTATTGTTTCATTATATAACATTTACACAAGATAATTTATGTTTAATTTATAACTCTCTATCTCTATTATATGGATCTTAGTTTAATTCTCCTCAAATTGTAATCAGGTTTTGTGAATAAAATATCATTCCCGGTCCATAATCAATCCTATTTAAAAATTTCCTTTATATATTGATCCTGTATTACTTATTATGATGTTATTTTTTGGTTCCAACTTATTTTCTTGGTAAATTATCTTTCACACATAATAAATCTTCCTTGAAGACTCTATTGATAAATAAAAACTAATTTTTATAGATAATTCATTTCTCTTTTAAATAATTTTTTTCATTATATCCATTATTTTACTTCCATCAAACATTCCCATTTATATATTAGTAATTTTAATTTATTTTACATAAAATAATCCTTTAATTACATTTAACACATTATAATACAAAATTTTCATTCTCTATAAAATTATGAGAGTTTTTAATGAAATAATTTTTAAATATTTCATATTATTTCACTTCCAATTATATATACTCATCCCTTCTACTTCTCATTTTGAAATAAAAAATATTTATTTTAAGGGTATTTTTTTTGAATTTTTTTACGAAGGGTTATCTTCATATTAATAAATATTTTTTAGATATGGTCATGAAAATTATTTCTATTTAAGATGATAATTGGAAAACCATTTTATAAAATTCCATTATTTCATAACTCATCTATTTCAAAGTAATTATTCTCTAATGTATTATTCATTAATAAATCACCCAATATTTGGTTTTACTAAATAGTCAATTTAGGATATTATTTTTGTAGAATCAAATGATCATATTTTATTCCTTATGTGATAAAAATTGATATTTTATTAAACACAATTTTTTATCAATGAATATTTTTGATATGTTGAATTATTTGATTTCATGTGGAACCATATGAATGGAAGATTGAATTTTTTTTGTCCCATATCAACCAATAATTCATTTTTAATGTTAAATATCAAAGAGTATGAGGATATTTAGTGGGAATGAGATGTGGGGTTTAATGTTCAAAATTATTACTATTAATGAGATATGAGAAGCATCGCTCAAAAGTTAATTGTGTTAATGAGATTAAGTATACATTTCTATATAGTTTTTTTGTGAATTTGGAGTATGAATTTATATTTTTCTGTTTTCCACGTGAATGATATTTTGGAATCAATTTTCAGAAGTTTCACAAACATTATAAACGTATATTTTCTCACAAGAGTTTCTATTCCTATGTTTGTGCAATTATTTTTTGGTTTTTCTATGATTCAATAACATTACATATTTTTGTATCACAATGATTTTTCCCTGATTTAGTTATAATGTCCAATGATTTCAAATATTATTTCCATGGTAAATGTTTTTTAATTTGATATTACATATAATTCAATCTTATAATATAGGAAACTCACATAGTTCCATGTTATTTTAAATAGTAATGTACTCTTTATCCCTTGTTTTCTCATATGTTCATGATATAACGGTCAATGTAATATAGCTATTTGTTCACTCACTAAGAATTCATGATCACATTATTATAATATATTCTTTTTCATATTTTATGATGGTATTTATTAATAATAAAATGCCTATAAGGGAGTTGATGACATTGATTATGGTGCAATGATAATAGACTAATAAACACGGGTTTCTAATCTCTGTGGCACTAAATTTTTTAGTCTTTTGGTTTGGTGAATATATTTGATATGTATTAATTAAATCATAGTATCAATATATTATTACTGTTATGTTTATAATGGGAAATTATAAAGTTTCATGAATAACATTTAGCCTATCCTCCAATGAAAGCATGATTACCAAGGGAGAACAAGATACCACCCCTTGACCTTATAGAACATCAATATACCAAAATAATAATAATAAAATCAATATAAACTCCTCTTATGTTTTTTGTGTTCTATGTTCCTATATTTTCCTAAAAATAAAATACATGAAAATATTTCCTTTCCCAGGGGAGTATTCCATCTCAAAATCAAATCTCTTTAGATACTCAGCATAAATAATCTATTTTATGATCATTTTTAGCTACAAAAAAAGATATTGAAAGATTTTATAGTCTATATTAAATAAAAACATATAAATTAATACATAATTAAATGAAAACATTTAAAAATGATCCATATCAACTAAATTCATATTATATGTAATGTAGTTTCATTCATCAGGATTTAACTATAGAGACTCATATTCATGATCTTCCTACATCATAAAAAACCAAAAACTAACTACTAAGGAATAAATATATAATATATATATATATATTTGTATTCAATTCATTGCTATATAATAGTTGGATTATAAGAATATATTAATCTATATTTATTTCAATAAAGGTATGATCACACTAATTTGTCTACAAATATTTGGCTCCCTTCTTAGTCATATCTTTAATAGGCACATCCAAATTAGAGACATCTATAATGAATCACCTGTAATATCTATCTATCCATAGAATGATCTGAATATCAAACATATTCATTGTTCATTACATAGTATTTACTACTTCCACATTCTATATGAACACTCTATTTTCTGTTTTTTAGATCATGTACCTGAGAAAATTTACTCCATTGATCTTGAAACAAATCATTGTGAACAAGGAATAATATAGATGAGCTCAAAGTGTACCTGAGAAAAACTATAGATTTCTATCATTTATCTCTTGCGTCTAGAATTATCAATATGTCGACAAAAAAATATTAAAAAGGAACCTAATTAGGGTTTTGTAATCTGGTTCCTAATATCAACAAATACCACTATGGAATTAATCAACCTGAATGGAATGATGATATACATTTAAAATCCAAATATAATGATTTTTTTTTTGAAAAATACATAGGATTATCCCAAACATTATGATGGATAGGTTAAATATTAATCATGGATAACCATAAAGATCATCTCAATTGATCAAATATATCATCTGTCCTTAGAAATGAATACCTATTTTTCAATGTGTCATAATTTAACTTCTTGAAATACATATGTAACTAATGAATATTGTCTACCATAATTTATAATATTATATAATAACCTGAAGGAGAATTATTAAACCAAAAAATTTCCTTAAACTCGTTATCCTAAAGTTATACATTTAACTCAATCTATATGATAGGTGACATATGATATATGAATTAATACAAGATCTATACATAGTGTAAGTTAAGTTTAAATTCATTTTCACTATTTGAAGACGACATGAGAAGTACATTAAAAACAATCTTAATAATAGATCCCAACATAAATACATATTGATTGAATGTTTAACACATTAATGGTAAGTTATATACCTTTCACTAGTATCATAATAGAAATAATCTAGCAAAGGACAATATGTAACATCCCAGGTAAGTATAAAATAATACCAATTAATATTTATTAATATTTATGAATTAGATAGTAATTTTACTTTAGAATGAATGATATTTCTCGTAGTGTAGTCGAAACGTAACAATGAGTGTCTCCTAAATATTGTGGTGCATGAAAGACTGAGTTATACCAAAAAAACATATATTGTTAATATTATTATTTTAAGTGGAATTTATTGAAAAAAATTAAAATAGTAGTGCTCATTAGTATTAACTATATTATTTATACAGATGTTTATTAATATTTTTAACATCAACAAATAAATTCTATTGGCATAATATAAGAATAATTCAAATTTGAAGCATAAATGCTCTAAAATTTTAAAAGTTTTTTTTACAACCATTTAATGGAAAATCCACTTTAAATCCTTTTTTCTAGAAAATTTATCTCTTTTATATTTGAAAATATAATTTATATTTGAAATAAAAATATAATAATTAAGTTAGTATTAATTTTTTGGTATATTTCTGTGATGTTTCATTTTTAATGAATATTTTAAAATAATAAATTTTAATTCAAAACTAATTTTTTTCATAGGGATAAATTATATTTTTAATTGATTTTAATGTTTAATTATATTTATTTCTTAAAAATTAAACTAATTTGAATCATTTTAATCAATTTTACTTAGAAATTTAATGAAAAAATAGAAACTATTTGAGCATTTTTACTTTAAATACTCACTGTCATATTCTGTCTACGAGATTAGATTTAAATTAATTTCTTCCACTTTTTTTGTTGCAATGTGAAAAAATGTATGGAATATTTGGAATTATAATAATTTATTATTTATAATAAGTTAAAGTTAGTTTTGACCAAAACTATTAGTGAAATTGATTAAAATTATTTATAATGATTAAGAGAAAAAATATATTAACAAGGGTTTAATCCTTAAACATAATGGACCAAATGACATAGAAAGTTTTCCAGAAGAAATATTATGGGAATATTTTCAACCTATAATTCTTTGGATATAATTTCCATCATTACTGGATCCACATTTCAAGGTAAAAATGTTGGTGGAATTCTCTTTTAAAAAATTTACAAGAGTGGTGCTCCTCCTCCACTATAAAAGGACCCCACCCCTCTCACTTCCTCACACACATCCAACCACATTGGATCGACCATTAAATTCCAAAATTTCTCCCCAAAATCCTTACTCTCATAATAGAAACATCAAATTGGTCATAAATCCCTCCATGTAATCCCTTTGGTGAAGACCAAAAGAAGTTACCCGAATAAGAGGTAACACTCTTCCTCGAGCTCTTTTATTTTATTTTATTTATCCACTTCCTCAACTCTTCTTAATACACACATACATAAAAAAAATAATCCCAAATATATTTTAATTTTTATGATAATATTTTGACCTAAAATTACATATACAACTATCCTATTGGTAACAAACTTTATGATCTTGTGTATGGGGAACTACCTCCTCACAAAATGATGTTGTTTGTTTTTCCTGAACCAAATTTCATTGATGGGAATTATGATGTACCAAATATTTATATATTGTATATATTATATTTTTTATGTATTTATTCTTATTTTTCTCTTTTATAAAACCTAACCTTATATATTCCATTTTGTGTTACTTCGATAACATTGTTTGTGGAAGTGCATACTACCTTCTCCTCAAAGTGATGTGATACGTTCACACAATAAATGGAACATATTAAGGATGGGTTTAATTAAATATATGTGATATAAATAATATATCCGATAAAAATTACATAATTACATTTTTTAAATAGAAGACATCATTTTAATTAACACATTTCTACACACTAAAAAACTGACTATGTCATTTTTGGACTTGTGGACCACTGCCTCTTCGAAGCCACACGATTCATTTTACATCAACAGAATTATATATATAAGTATATTTGATTATTTCATATTTTATATATTATAAAATTATCACTATTTAATGTTAAATTTTTATTCAAATTATTTCAATAATGACCATTGAAAAATGAGAATGTTGCTCATGAGTTTGTACAGCCTACTGTCTCCATGACAATAATGTTGGTTAATTTTTCATTACCAACATTGATGATTGGTTTTTATAGAGTAATTTATGTATATATTTGATAATTATGTTCTGATGATTATTCTATATATGTTATAATAAAATCCCATTTTACCATAATTGACATACCAAATTCATTTTGACACATAAACCGAATCTGTTCAAAACCCATGATATAAACTTAATTGTTCATGTAGTTGTGTAAAACAATAAAATAATTGAAATAAATTTTAAAAAACAAGGAAATTGTTCTCAATAAACTATATAATTAATATAAGTTTATTATTTAGGATGTTAAATATGAAAAAGAAAAGTAGGACCCAAAGTCAGACATTTTGTCTCAATAAACTTTTATTGATGAATTTTTTGATCATGTGCACCTTTATTGTTTTATAAGGTTTATACACAATACCTTTGATATTATATATCTATATTTTATCAATATTAATGTTAATATATGTTTTACTATATTTTATTCATTCGTGAAGATTATGATTTAAATGTTTAAAGTGGTATGAGATGTTTTGATCGACTAAAGATACAATCCCATCACAATGTCGACATTCTTGATATTATTCTTAATATTAAATTTATATGGTTATAAAAGGGTTAAGTTGTAATATATATATATATATATATTTAATTTCATTCAAATAATTTTTAAAATGAATATTTTACGTTCATTATACAGGATGTTTTGACAAACGATAAAAGGAATGTTATATTCTTAACATACAAAGAAACAATAACATTTATAACACCATGGAAAATATTTTAGTTTTTGATTTCATTATAATATTTCATGTTTTATTAATTAAAACCCTTCATTTTATTTTTTTTATTTTTCAATTAAATATGTATTTTTAAATTGGATAGATTATTACAATATCTTGAAATTTTTTTATTGTGATTCCAAATGGAATGTTATGAGTTAAATGTTTAAAATTGTAAATTTTTATGTGCTATGATTATATAATTATACTTTGAAATTTGATAGGTGGTTTTATACTAAACCATTGATAGGTTGGTTCATGATAGTCCAATGATGGGTGAGTCCATGATAACCCTCAAATTAATTGGGTATGGAAGTTGGCTGTATGGATATTCCATTAGTAAAAGTGACGTGTATAGAAGTTAACTGTATGGTTATTACATATACAAGAGTGAAATGTATAATGATTTTCCATGCTACCTTCATCTATTTTCTATTCTTGTTATGGGTTTTATGGTAATATTAATATTATAAAAAATTCTAAATTGCACTTATTAATAAAGGACAGTATGTACTATATATAAAGCTAAAAAGTATTACTTCATGTTAATATTTTCCAAAGTTTTTAATGTTTATAAATGGACCTAAAATTTCGATCTTTTTTTATCCCTTAATGTGATTTTTATGCTCATTCCATGTTTTTCATGTTTTTCATTGGACTTAAGGATGATTAAGGGATTTTAGGAATTCATGTTGATAGTCATTAATAGTTTTCATTAAATATATTATGATTATTTTAAAAGTATTAGATTTAGAAAAAAATAGAAATTATTATGAAGTGTATCCTTTGTATTTTATTTTTTATGTGTAAATTATGGCCTAATTATATACAAATATAACCCTAAGAAGATCCTCAATGTGAAATAAAGAAAAATTATTGACATAAGGGAATATTATGTAATGATTTTAGGTGAGTTCTTTAATGATCATATAAAAGGAATTTTTTAGATAACATCAGAGTCTAATTAAATATTAATATCATTATCATAGAATATTATACTTTACGGTTATGTTAGAATGATATAAAATTCAATGATTATAATGTTTCTTCATCTAAAATATCATTTTTATGAATTTTTTCCCATGGAGGAAACATGAATGCTATAGGGGAGATGAACCAAGTGGAAAATGTCCTTCCAAATCAACATCCAAGGATAGTTGGAATCTAAAATAATATGTTTGTTGAGGTGATGGATCAGTTGAATTAGTCGATAAATAGTGGTGGTGTCCATGAAATACTGAAAATTAATTTTTTATTACTCGAACACTTTTGAGGAAAAAGTGAGAAACTGAACATGACTTCAACGAAATAAAACAACAAAACCACCATGAGCTGGAGAACTTTGTGTGACTACATCCCCCATAATTTTGAGGATAAATTTACCTTGTGATATGTGAAGGATGTATTAAATCCCTACAAAATATATTTGATTCCATTTGATGTTCAGATGACAAAAAAAAACTCTTTCAATTTATCATATTTAAGGTGAATTTGATTTGCGGTGGACAGTGGTTAAGAATTACAGGGAAAGTGAAGATATTGATTACTTGGAATGGGATAAATTTAAGAATGTTATATTTACGAAATATTACCCTTAGTCTGTTCAAATCTGGATGGAAATTAAATTCTTGGAAATGAAAAAAAAGAGGAATATTCAGTGGTTTTATAGTAATAAAAATTCACTCAATTGGGGAGGTGTGTCCGAATTTTATCCAAGACATTGATAGAAAGATAAATCAATTTTCTTATAATTTATGAAAATATATAAGAGGAAATTAGATTCTTGTGAGTTCATGAGATATGAGAAATTGGTTTTATACTCTAATAAGGAAGAAATGGAGTTTTCAGATGATCTTGTGTTCCATGAAAACTAGAAAAAGAATATGTCCACTTGAAATGAAAAGGGAAATAATTCATCAAAAACGTTTGGAGGTATGAAACACAAATTTTCATATTGTGAGAAGCGGGCTAGAAAGAATCCTGGAGAATGTATTTCATTGACTAGGATGTACATATATTTTGGCATTGTTGGTTCAATGGTTTATGAAAACAGGGAAGATGATCAGACAAGTAATGAAATTCTAGTGGTAAAATGTTTTAGTGGTAATGAATTTGGACATTATGAAAATATGTGTCCAAAGTTGACTACCCATGGTGGAAAGTAGCAGTATCAAAATAAAAACGGTGAAGGAAAATATTTTTCTACTATTAAATATGATGTTGGGATATAAAACTATGAAGTGACATGTATGTTACTAGTTTATAAGAATTATACTGACACTATGTTTAATTGTGAATCTTCTCATTCTCCCATTTTTTTGAAATTTTAAAAAAATATGGAAATATTACATTATGAATGTAAGATATAAAATTTTATAGAAAATGTGGGTGGATTTATAAGAGTAACCAAGATTTATAGTAATCATTTTATTAACATTAGTGGGATAGTCTTTCATATATATTTTGTGTAATTTTCAACTGTGATGTTTCAAATCATTTTAGGTATGGATTAGATTTTATTATATCATCCTAAAATAGATTAAAAATCCAATAGATTTTTATTTAATTATTTATTACCTTTTATAACATAACTATAATTTGAAAATTTTGTGAATTATTGTAGTCATAGTTATCTTTATCACGTTTTTGAAAAGAAAGAAACTATTCTGATGAGTGACTTCATGATAGTGAATGAATTTATAGATGTATTCCCTGATGAATTTCATTGCGTTTCTCTATATCAGGATGTTGAATTTACTATTTATTTAATTCCCGATGCTAAGTCTATTTATAAACTCCATTATATAATGGACCAAGTAGAACTTGTGTAATTGAAAAATCAATTTTAAGAATATCCTGATTATGGTTTCATTCAACCTAGAAATTCAATATTGGGTGATAATATTTTATTTATGAAATTGAAATATGGTTTTATGAGATTTTTGAATGATTACAGGTCCATGAATATCATCCCTAAAGAAAAATTAACTTTTTCCTTGTATCAATAGTTTTAATGATTATCTCCATAGAGATCAATGTTCTTCTATGATTGATATAAGTTCCAGGTACCATCAGCTAAAGGTGAAGTAGGATGATATTTTGAAGAAAACATTTCACATTAGTTAAAAATATTTTGAGTATTCAGTTATGAGTTTTTTGGTATCTAATACACCTTATGTGTTTATAAATCTAATAAATACAATATTCTATCAATTTTGGGATCAGTTTGTGTTATTATTTATTAATGTTTTTTTGGTATTTTCTTAAATCCATGATGAACATGAAAGGAACATAAGGATTGTTTTTCAAAATTTAATAGAAAAGAGAATATATGGAATGTTTATTAAGAGTTAATGTTGTTTTCAACAAATTTAAATCCGTGGACATATTGTTTCTAAAGATGGGATGACTATTGACCCTTCTAAAACAAATGATTATTGAAGAGTGTCCACGAACTACCAATTTCACTAAGACTCATGGTTTTTATGGGGTATAATCTTATTATTAAAGTACTATTGAAATATATTATACCTTATCTACCCCATTGATAATGTTAACTTGAAAAGGAGTTATGTTCAACTGGATAATAGAATGTGATGTCTATTTTTAGAAACTGAAAAGAAGAATTTAAAATGCTTCTGTTTTTGAATTTCCCTCTAGATATGGTTATGTATTCCTATAAAATGATGATTCACTAAAATTACTAGGTTTTATCCTAATATAGAATGACAAGTTAATTTATTATTCTTCACATTAGTTGAAAATTTGAGAGGTGAATTACCCTATACATTGTTTGGAATTATTTGATGTTGTTTTTTCATTAAAAATTATGAGGCTTCATTTATATTGAGTGAAGTGTAAAATATTTATTGATCACAAATTTTTGAGGTATATAATCTCTCAGAAATAGTTGAACATGAGAAATAAGAGATGGATGGAATTAACAAGGATTATGATTTCTTGATTCACTGTGTTCCTAGAAATGAAAACAAGGTGAATGATTCTTTGATTAAAAAAAGTACTTCCATGTTATCCATATTGCGTTTGGAATATGACCCTTAGTTAATTATTTGAGGAACTTTAGCCTATAATTTTTGGATTCAATAACATCCTCAATTTTATTTTAGGTTTCAGTATAGTCAAATTTTTCAGATATAATTATGATAGCTCAAAAGGTGGATTAATCATTCCATGAAAAGGTAGAATCCATTAAGATTTTTATAGTTTCCTGATTTTAATATTAACATAGAATATATATTTTTTTTAAGGAAATATTTTGTGTGCCTTGTGATTCAATTTTGAGGGAATTTTTGTTGATTGAAGCTCTTAGTTTTCTATTTTCCATTCATCCTAGAAACACCGAGCTGTACAAAGACTTCTAGAGTTTTACTTATGTGATGTAATGAAAATAGACATTTCTTAATTTACTATTTTGGTTTTGACCTCTCAACAGGAAAATGTAGATGGATAATTATTGAAGGGGGTTCCCGAACTATTTCCAGTACTGAAGTCGAAATTCAACAATATACAATGGATTTTGTGGTGGGATTTATAAATTCTTTTCAATTTAACAATGAGATTTAGTTTATTGTTGACCATTTAAACAAATATTCATATTTCCTTCCAATTTTACCTGAAATGTCATTTGATAATATTTCAAGAACGTATGTAAAAGAGATTATGAGGATAAATGGGGTGCCTCTCTCCATTGAATCTTATCGTGATCCCACATTTACATCTAATTTTCGGAATAGATTTTAGAACATTGGGTACTGAGTTAAATTTCCGAACAGCTTCACATACTCAATCATATAGATAGTATGAGTGGACTATTCCGACCATATATTAAATGATTCACTCATACTCAATGTATGTCAATGGATCCTGAGATAGAAATGTTTCTTTGGTTGAGGGTTATTATAATAAAAGTTCTTCTTCCAGTATATATATATGGCACCTTTAGAGAATTTATATAGAAAGTGGTTTCTAACACCAACTTCTTTGGATGATGTAAAAGAAATGAAGCTAATGAGACCAGAGTTGGTAGAGGAAATAAAAAAGAAAGTATATTTAATTCAGTGACACATGAGGAAATATTATAAAAGACAGATGAGTTATGCATATATAGTAATTTTAACTTATAAGTAACTGTATTTCTGATAGAATACTTGACCCACAAAAATAATTGTCTATAAAATCTTACATTTCCTACCACATTGAGTTATAAGAAAAAATAATATATTGTTAATATTTTTATTTTATGTGTTAATTATGTCATTGAAATTATATCAGTGGTAATTAATAGGACTAACTATTTTATGTTTACACATTTTATAGAATTATTTTACATTAAACCAATAAATTTGATAGTCTTAAACTAATAATAAATCCTATTTTTATAGTAAAATGATATTTATTTTTAAAATGTAGTTTTACAACCATTTAATGGTGAACACATTTTAAATCCAAAAATTAGAAATATTATTGATATTATATGTCAAAATAAACATCATTTATGAAATAATAACATAAAAATTATGTTAGTGTGAATTTTTGATATTTTTCTACGAATTTTCATTTTAGATGAATATTAAAAAATAATGAATTTGAATAAAAAATATTCTTTATTATAAAATATAATTATAGGGATAAATTATAATTTCAAATTGTTTTAATTTTAATTTTTTTCCTATTATCCCAATTTAGGACATTGGAATTAATTTTACAATCTAATTGAATATGATAACTTTGAAAAATGTTGAATGTTTTTACTTTAAAATCATACTATCAAATCCTATCTGCAATATTAAATTTAAATTTATTTCTTCCACTTCTATGAATGGAATTTAGAAAAATGAATTCTATAATTGGAATTATAATAATTTATAATTTATCATATGATAAATATTCTTTTTGACAAAAAATATTTGTGAAATTGATTAAAATTAATTACAATTATTAAGATAAAAGAAGAATAGCAAGGGTCTAATCCTTAATATTAATAGTCCATATTTCCTAGAAACTTCTCCAAAAGCCATTGGATGGAGATATAATGACTCTACCCTCCATTTTTATTTAATTTTTATCTTTAGTGTATTCAATTTTCGTGTAAAAACATAAGTGGAATTCTCTTTTCCAAAATTTAAAAGAGTGGAACTCCTCTTCCACTATAAAAATTATCATATCCCTACCACTTTCTCATACATCTAAAGACACATTTGGTAAATAAAAATCATCCCATATATCTCCTCAAATTTCCTCCCATAATTCAAGAATCCATAACTTGGTAATAATTCCATCCAATGAATCCCTTTTGTGAAAACCAAAAGGAGTTACCTGAATATGAGGTAACACATTTCTTTAACCTCCATTATTTTATTTTCATTATCCACTTCCACCAATCTTGTTATTCCATGAATCAATAATAAATAATTATAACAGATATGATGTAATTGTTTTATTATAATTTTTACTCCTACACTTACACAGATATGAATACAATAAGTGGAGAATATACCTGTATTATATACGATGAACTACCATCTCCTAGAATGATGTTGCTCATTTTTACATTACCACCATTCATGGTCTTGAATAATGATGGAAAAGCTATTTATTTATTATTTATAAGATATTTATTTTTTCCTTATTTTTTTTATTTTATAACACATACCATTATACATTCCAATTTGTTTAAGTACATAACATCGTTTGTCGTAGTATAGACATCCACCTCCTCCAAGAAATGTGATACATTCACACACAACATTAAACATATTTCGGAAGAGTTTAGTTAAATATATGTTACATAAATAAAAAAATGATATCAATGACATAATTTCCTTTTTGGAAATATGACACATCATTTTCATTAACACTTTTTAACACACTAAAAAAGTGATAACGCCATTCATGGACGTGTGGATTACCACATCGTCAATGCGACGAGATATCATTCAAATAAATAGATTTATATATGTAAGTATATATGATTACGTAATATGGTATATAATATATAATGATCAATAATTAATGTTAAAATTTTATTTACCTTCTTTCCATAATGATCATTAAAAATGAAAATGTTACTCATGTGTACGTATGACCTACATTCTCTATGATTGTAACATTGGTTAATTTTTCCTAATAATATTTAATGATTGGTTTTAAAAGATTAATTAATCTATATATATGATAATTATTCCATGATTATATAAATCATTTGTTTATATAATTACAATTTGACCATAGTTGACATACCAAAGTTATTTTGATATATAAACTGAATATGGTCAAAACAGCCGATGTAAAATTAATTGTACAAGTAGCTATATACAAAATTGTATTTTGTGAAATAAAAGAAAAAAATAAACTTGAAAAATGTTCTCAAGGTAGTAGATAATTAATATAAGTTTTTTATTAATGAATTAAAATAACAACATGACATGTCGAAACAATAGTAATGAATTTTTCTGAATCTTCTTTCACTGAGGAATTTATTGATTACATACACCGTTATTAGTTTATGAGGTGTATATACAACCCCATTTACATTATATATCCATATTTTATAAATTATTCTGTTATTTAATGTTTTATTAAATTTATTTTTTTAATATATATTATGATTTAAATATTAAAATAGGTATGAGATGCATTGTATGAGTAAAGATGAAATCCTTTAATCATGTATACATTCTTGATATTATTTTTCAGGTTAATTTTATAAATATATAAAAATTGTTATAAAGTAAATTTTTGGTTTATTTTTAATCTCATTCAAATATTAATGAAAATTAATCTTGCTTAAATTTTTTATAGGGAGTGTTTTTGTAAATAATAAATATAATGTTCATTTCTCAGTGCACACAGCGACAATAAATTTCTCACCGCTCTGGGAATTATTTTACATTTGGATTACATTGCAATATTTCATATTTTTTACTAAAAAATCTTCTTTTTATTTTTTGGGTATTTTTTTATTCAAATTTTGGTTTTCAAAGGTATTTTTTATTACAATATCGTGAAATGATTTATCATTATATAAAATTAAATTTTATTAGTGAAATTATGAATATTTAAATTTTACATGTGATAATATTATATAATTATGCTTGTAAATTTGATTGGTGGATTTGTAATAAACTAATGATCTGTGGTTTCATGTTAAACCAGTGATGGGTCGTTCCATGATATATCTCCAATGAATTAGTTATAGAAATTGGCTATAGGACTATTACATATCAAAGAGTGACATGTACGGATGTCGAGTGTATGGTTTTTTAGTTTATCAGGGTGAAAAGTATAATGATTTTCCATGTTACCTTTATCTATTTTATATTCTTGTTAGGGGTTTTATTGTTATATGTTTTTTATAAAAAAATTATGAAATGATATTTTTAATAGTGGATAGTCTTTAATACATACCAAGTTGAAAAGTATTACATCATTTTAATGTTTTCACATGTTTTTTTGTTTATGAATGGACTAATTATTTACTTCTTTTTATATCTCTTACTTATGATCATCCAACATTTTTTAATTTTTTTTGGTTTTATGGATGATTAAGGGATTGGAATAATGCAGGTTGATAGTCGTGAAGAGTTTTCATTTATGAGATCATGATTTATTTTAAATATTTTATATTTTGGAATAAATGGAAACTATTCAGAAGGATCCACTTTGTATTTTATTAATTTTTATGTGTAAGTTATATCCAAATTGTCTAATGTTATAAACATGAAAATATCCTCAATGTGAATGAGTGTAAAATTCTTCACATAACTTTATATTATGTAATATTTTATATTTGGGTCTTTATAAAAATACTATTATGAATACACATAATCCAATTCCCATTCGAAACGTGCACCTTCCCCCCATGATAAGTTAAATTAAATCTTGTTTGGTAGAAGGCAAGGGGATCTTGAAAACTCTTCAGCTATTCTATGCTAATGAAAACATTTTAAGATGAAATTTTTTATAATGTAACAACAGAATTGATATTGGTAATCCATAATTATTATATTACATACTCATGAAATAAATACTCAAAGAAGAGTTCATTGAAGTCCCCCATGTAAGATCCTCATTAATTTCCATCTTATTTATAGTTAATCACCATATTTTAGTTGTACCTTAAACCATATAGGTGAATAAACATTCCTTATAATCATTAGGGGTCATAAAAAGATCAAATATCACATTCATGATTTTATATAATCCTCTATATCATGATAACCTCATGTATTTTGGATTTCCATAGGATGCTGTAAATAAAAAAACATAGAGAAATCCACCATTTTAGGTCCATCACTATGTGTTCTTCTTCGTATAACTTACACTAAATGAAATCTTCCAGGAGGGATCTATTCAATTTCCTAGACTTGTACCTGAACTGCTAAAATCTTTCCATCCACACCATCATGCTCATCCATTTGGAAAACATTTTCATCTACCAACTTAAGAACCTATTAATATGGGTTCTTAGGTATCTCAACATTATGTCTTATATGATGTATCTTATAAATGTCAAGAAAAAACATACAAAAATTCATTAATATCTTAGATCATTTACAAAATTTTGATGAATAAATTTGTATACTCTAATATTAGGAAACACCCCATAATAGTCTTCACATATTTTCTAGGTAAAATAATCCTTAAATTCCTAAGTCTTAAACCCATCATGGAAATTTCATGTTTCTAACAATTATATTAATAACAATTCCTAACATGTTCTGGGTATAAAAATCATAGGTAATAACTATATAAAATTCAAATCTACAAGCCTTCCCATGTTGCATAAAATCTCTCTCTATTGGTAATAATACAAGAGAAAATACTATACATATTAACATGAATCTCATGTGAATCACTATTGGTTAATATCAGTCAATAGTGATGTTGATAACCAAATAAAAAATTCAATATCACTGGTAACTCATGTGTACACTATATAAGGGAAATCCTAGATCTAAAATAATCCTTATAAAATATTTCTAACCATCCAATCTCCATCATACTATATACTATACCAAAAAAAGGAAAATATTTTTATACCACACATTATAACCTTCAATTGAATAACAATGTATGATCTGATGTGTCCATTTCCTCACTTATTCCTTCACATCTGCAATAATATTCTAACTAATAGATACAGCTTTGGTGGAAATGTGGGGAGTCTATTCTCTCTATACAAGATAACTCGAATAAATATTATATAAGAAACAATAATATAACTTACGTAAATATAATCACATAAAGAGAGTGGAAGAAAAATGGAAATAATGTCCCAATTATATTAAATAAAAAAAAGATTAATATATTGTCCAAAATATCCCCACCTGTGATGAATCAATGTACCATAATAAAAAAAATGTAAAAAAGATAAATGACGTATGAAAAAAATATCCTTGATTATATTCAAAAATCACCTTGGTATACCCTACTCATCCTTATAAACTATTTAGTATTGGCCGTATTCCTTTAACTAGATCCCTTACCATAATGATTTCACATGCATTGAGATTCACATGTAGTATGTCAGTAAAAACCATGCAGTACACCTCCAATGCATCATTATCAAATGTGAAGAATGTGTATATAAAGGTACATATATTAAAAAAAATAAAAGGGAATATAAAAATTAAATTGTTAAGTTCATCATGTGTTATCCTAGTAGCTAAGAATGATGGTCACACTGGATTATTTATACATCATAATATAATATCACATCAAAAAAAAATTGTGTAATAAAAATAATGTAGAATAATTTTTCTAATTAATTACCATTTTCATGAAAAATAAAAAATTGTAATCATATAAAGAACCCACATATCATTCAATGACTAAAATATCTCACAATATATAGGTATAACATAATTATATTAGGGTAACATATATCATCCCTTGACCCAACCATTTTGTGACAAACTGAAAAATTTAATCATAGAAATGCTACCTAGATCATCCCAAGACTCAACCATATTATGATGGATACCAAATATATAATCATCAAAATAGAACATATAACTATAAATAGACAAAAATAGAATTATCATTGGGAAATACATAATACAAAACTCTAATTGAATCACACATAAATGTTCTCAAAGAGATACACATGCTCCCACATTTTAAATATAACATATTACATTATATATTGGTTATAAAATGTTAATTAATTCCTTAATAATTTTTATCAGATTCCAATTTAAAAGAAAAAATTAAGTCCAACAAATAAATTCTCTTTAATAATCCCAAAAATTCATCACAATGGGATTAAAAAATTAATATTAAATGAGAAGGAAATTTCATGGATTAATATTGGATTAGGATTATGAAACTGAGACCATCATGGTGAACGTAACCTTAATAAGTTATTGTAATTTAGGACATTATGAAATAAACGAGTTTATCTCATTCCATGATTAAATAATACTTATCAGATCACTCCCCAGACCTCAGATACATGTAGAATAAATCTGAACTTGTATTCCATTCAAGAGATGATGAGAATACCATATAGAAGAATCAATAAATAGATACGTACCCATGTTTTCTATATATGACAATAAAATATATGGTAAAAATAAAATTAAAAAGGAATAGAATCCAATGAATCATCCAATGGAGTCTCTTATTTTGATATCCCAATCTATAGGTAGAAGAATGTGATTTTATTAATGTAGGTCTTGGGTTAAAATATTAATTTTCATGTTATTAATACTGCTTCTATGGTTTATCCTCACAAGTTAATAAAACCTACACCAACCATGTGGGAGACACATTACCAAACTAGTTCATGTAGCACGACTGTGCTGCAATGTTTCATAAATAATGCACTAATCCCCTGAACACCACTATGCCCATGGTCATATATTGCATGGTTACCTAGGGAATCATCATGGGGTATCTTAAATGTATGACATCAAACCATTTCCCAATCATCCTAAAAATACTTAAACTATCATAATGTCTAAATCACAACAGAAAATATTTAAAACACAAAAATATAATCTTGTAAAAATTGAATAAAGAACATAAGATATATTAGAATCATTATTTCAATTAAATATTAAAAAACATCCCAAGTTATCCAAGCCATTAAATAAGAAAATTCATCAATTTGATCCTCAATGTGACTATTTTTGATTTATTATGATATTATTTGATATTCATATGAAATATTTTTAATATATCCTTCATATTATTTTAATAAAATAAACAACTCATTGAAATACCTATATATTTTAGATTTATTAACCTTTCAGATCTATAAATAAACAAACGAAAAATTAATCCATTTATTTTGATGTAATATTGACTATTGAATACATTTAATATTATATTTTTTATATAATAACATAATAAAATATCATAATAAATTTTAGTTAAATATTTATAGTTTGTAAATTCATCTATAAAACCACCATATTTATATGAAAACCTCTCTTTATATTATTTTATTTCTTTAATAACATCCATCACATACAAAAATGAGTTCAGAAATACTAAATAACATTATTAAAAAAATTTGTGTCCATTATATCATGATCATTCTGTTGTTAGGTATGAATATTAATAACTATATTTTGAAGTATATGTGATATAAACATTTATAAAATGATTTCATTAGATTTAAAAAATTATAAATGAAAAAAAAATCATTTGAAATTAAATGAAATATTTTTAAAAAAGAAACTCTTTATTAATTGTGAAATTTATATTTTAGGTAACAAATTAAATTCATTACTATTGGTGAATTATTCTACTACAATTGAAATAGTATATATTCAGTAATTTTTAATCATATTTTTTATTATATGATTTATTTCAATCTACATAAAAGTTTTTTAAAAATTATTTGTTTAATAGACTCTTCTCCTTGAAAATCACATAAACAATATTTATATAAAAGAAAGTTACAAAATGTCACTCTTTTTTTAAAATTCTCATATGTGTAAACATAAGAACAAAATAAGCTATTAATGATTATAAGAATATATTTTGGATTAATGAAATCATTTCTACAGATATAATTATTATTAAATTTGATTAATTATATATAGACGTTATTTTCATATAAAACAGTAACACATTATTTCTATATTAATTAAAAAATTAAAAAATTATTTAAAAAATATAAAAAGTGATATAATCGGATGAGTTATTGAGTCCCACAAGAGTTAATGATATTTATAAAATTTTATATTGGTTTTCAATTATTATATTATAATTCCCTTTATGTATTGATTTATATAAAATCAAATTAAATAAAAAATTTCAAAAATTACATTAATGATATATTATAAAAAATAATACTTTATTAAATGACATAAATTAAATAAAACCATATATGTCACAAAAGGAAGAGGATATGGGTTTAGAAATCATCCATAGTACATTTTATTTTCTATTTTAAATTTATTGTAACATTATTACTCCTTAAATAGAATGGAAAATAATTTTACAGGAATTATCAAAAGGCATAAAATTGTTTAAAACTAAAAGAAAAGGATAAACATGTGATTAAAACATATAAAAATATATTGCATGATTAGATTTATAATCTTTATTGTATTATATTTCAATATTTTTTATTTAGATACATTTTTAAATTAAAGAAATTTATATTAATTTAATTTTTTTAGAAAATCTAAGTGTTCCCCTCCCTAGAATTAATAAACAACACCATCTCCCCCCATCATCGAAAAACATGAATCCTTCTTGAACAACAAAAATAATAAGATATATCTTTTTACCTTCCATATATATATAATAGGATCAATTATTCCCAAAATACCAACCATATATCCATTTATAAGAGGTGTAAATGAGTCATTTCAATGAATATGCAATCATCATAACCTATCACATTCATTTATAATCTTCATCAAATCCCTAAAATATATGGTAATTATCATAATATAATAATATAGGAGTCCAAAATATTCCTAAATAATATTTTGGTTAGGGAAACAACATCATATACCCTCCTCTATATAAAATTATTTTTGATATTATTACCTATGTGCACGTTCAGGATTTCGTCTCTACGTAGAGATACAAATAAATATTCACAATAAAATTTAAGGGATGTTAATTATAATGGGTTTATTATTTATATATAATATTTATGATATAATTATTCTTCTTTAATGATAATATTAATCCTAACATCTAACTATCCAAACAACTGGGAAATGATAATATCGATCATGTGTACATGTTGTGTCCCACCTCCACAAAGATATGTGATTTATATTTCATTTATATTTATTTTTAATGGTAATGGGGATGATATTATTTAATATATATCATATATTTGATATAATAATTATCATATAGTGGATAATTAATATTTTCATTATTTTTTCCATTAGTTAAAAAAATGAAAACAATATTTTAACATATGTACGGCCTACCTTGTAACACCCTGATATTTTATGAGAAATAATTTTTTTATGTATTATGTTATAAGAAACACCAAATAAATCTTTCACAGCACACAATACTGACTTGGCTTGCATTACACGCAATCACGACCTTCCTCGATAGCGTGTGTAGTACGCAAAACCGGGTTTCACTAAACAACGATGTATTATTATAGACTATCCATTATGAATAGTATTAACTAAATTTTGAATTTTATAACTTTATTATTCATCTTAAACATTTTCTAGAACATGGTAAGAACACAATATAATTTTTTCGGGTAAAATAAGTATATTTTAAAAAATGTTGTTTTTCCACATTTTGATGGCGCACCCACATTAAATCTAGTTTTTGACATTTTTATAAGTTCAATTTGACAAAATAAAATTCTTATTTTGAATCAGGATATAAAAATTTACTTTGGATAAATTTTTGATATTTTTCTGATAACATTCATATTTTGATGAATAGTAAAAACATGCTAATTTTTAATTAAAAACAACTTTTTTCATTTAGATAATTTATATGGATAAATTATAATATTTACCAGTTTTAAAGTATAAATAGAATATATTTTTACCATTTAATATAATGTATGTCATTATCGTTAATTTCACATTGAATTCATAGGTAAAAACATTTTAATCTTTGTCAATGTTTTAACTTTTAAAACCTGTTTTCTTAACAATGGGATTAATTTTAAATTAATTAATGCACCTAATGTGTTTTGAATTTTGAAAAATTGATTCCATATTTGGAATCATTGGGTCCAAATTATGTTAATAGGATACTTTTTTGGGCATTATGAATAGTAACTACGGTAAATTTTATTTACCATCATTAAAGGTAAATCGGGTAATTAAGAGTAAATATAAGATTATAAAATTACCCTAACACCTGAAAAAATACTATTAAATGACTAAAAGCTGACACATATCATCTAAGGGTCGGATTAGATTCATTTAATGGATTTTTTTTCCATGAAAATAATTTAATTATTATTAACACCAATAAAAGTGACAACATGTTACTTTCTTAAATCTTATAAGTATAATAATTTTTATTTAGTTATATACATAATTACACTTAGACCATAAATAGTCTCCTGAAAGATAATACAATTATATATATGGTATAAATTTATTTAGAATTTTTAGGGTTTATATAATTATCATTAATTATGAGACAATAGTAATGTTGAAATTATTTTATTAATTAAAATATGAAATAAATGGTTTTAAAAATATTAAAATAAATATTATACGTACTATTTAATGTTCTCCACTAAATTTAAAGATACATATGACATTTTATGAATCTATTAAAGCTTTTATTTTAAACATATCTTATGTATAAATTTTATTTAAATTAAAATAAATGAATAGTGTCAAAATTGACAATATTGTTAATTTTTAAAAATAACATATTATAAAATTTTATAAAAATCACAAAAATATTTAAAAATTATAAATTTTAATTTTAATTGTTGAAAATTTCATAAAGTGTCAAATTATGGAAAATTGAAAACACATATGTAATTATTTATAATAATTTAAAATTTAGAATATTATTACCACAAATAAAATAAAATTGACAAAAAAGGATAAATAAAGTTGATAATGTTTAAAATAAATTCCAAACATGTCTAAATTTTATTGGTTGATGATATTACAACTATATATCATCTAATCTTTGGATATGAGTCATTTTGGATGTTTTTAAGTTGGGCTGGGATTTAATATAAACTAATATTTCTTATATTTCCAAAGGTGTCCCTCTCCTCCCTTATAAAAGGTCACCTCCTCCCTCTCCTCATCACACCAATTTGAGCCTTCAAGCTCACCAATACCTGCCCATTTCAATTCCCCACTTCCCTAGAAACATCCTAGAGGCTTTTTCTTCTTCAAAGTCTAATTTTAGTGCCCTAAAAGGAGGTCTCAAAGAGGCGTTTCAAAGAAAAGGTAATGTCCATTACCGATTCTTTCAACTTTATTTCTTCTTCGACTTCTTATTATTTAGTTATTTCATTATGAAGTAATAACATCAGTATCACTGATATACTGATATTCTATTATACATATGAAACAAGCCTATTTCACCGTATATCCATCCAATGGAAAATGAAATCACCATGCGTGCGTACATACGGAATACCGTCTCCACGCCGTGGTGTAATGTATTTTCCACCACCACCTTACTTTGATGGGTATAATGGTGTAAATAATGACTATATATGATTATTTTAAAGTGATATTGATTATTAAATAATATACATACATTCCAATACAATTCCACGATCATGGGAACGATATCATCACTCGTGCGTACGTACAGAATACCGTCTCCACGATGTGATGCGACTCGTTCTACATTGCATAATAATTATATAAATGAATTGAATAAATAAATATAATATATATTACACTAATACCATTTTGTAAATGAGGTATCTATAACCTAAAAATAAAAATGAGAATTTATTCGACAAAACACGCATAAGAACAAAAAGTAATAAACACCCGAATAACAAGTAGCAATGAAATATTTCTAATAAGAAGATAAGAATATGACCATAAATGATATCATAACAATAAGTATGATTCTGGAATAATTAAATGACATTATTTAAATTATTATATAGGAGTTTCGGGCACTTACGAAGCAAATCAGACCTAAGGTAAGTGAAAATCTCACAATCTCATTTTTATCTGAGATTTTTTATACTTTAGAATTTACTGGGGAATATTTATCATCCACATCCATGTTTCCTCAATATTTATTATTATTTCCATCCACCTACAATTTCTTGAATCCAATATTACCATTTGGTTAGTTTTTAGTAAAATATATGAAAGGAATCTTTTGTCGTTTTTCGTATGAGGTACTTTTTGACTTTTCCGTCCAAAGTACGGGAAGAATCTTTTTTTAACTTATACGGCATGAATGGATTTTCAGAACATTATATGCATGAATATTCCTTTAAAATTTTTCATGTTTATTTTTAATCAACTTCTTTTATTTCAAAATTATATGACATGTTAAGAAGGGAAAATGTTTTTGAAGTAGAAAGGAGATTTTCCTCAAGAATGGAGTTAAAGTGTTTTATCAAAATTATTTTCAATCTAAGATAATATAGGGTTCTATTTATATCCATATTTTTACATTTATTTGATTATGTTATGATGGAATTATTTTTACGATGTCCTTTTATGGATTATTCTATGACGACGTGATGTTTAAGAATCCCATTTTTATTACATCGGTTATGATATGATATATGGTTTATGGTTTTGTGGCACACATAAGAATGGTATCATTATGAGATGGGTGGGATCTATATCTCCATCCAAGGCATTGGGTAAAGATTTATATCTCATGAGATAGACATGAATGGAATGGCAGGTTAAACCGGTTCAGTGAAACATGACTGAAACGAGGAGTGGACTCGGTTTAGAAATGGACTTTGTCTTCTAAGATAGTCTCGGCAATGAGTCTTGACTTCTATGAAATGATTTTCTATGATTATGTGTGTATTCCACAGAGCATCATGTTTTATGTTATGATTATTGGAATTACATTTCACTTCTACAATTTATCCCATGATTATGATCTCTTTTGCAGGATAAGATTTTCAAAATTTTATGTTTTTATGAATATGATATGTTTGATATTTATTTTATTTACCCTTACTGAGAATTTGATCTCACCCTTTTGTAGGTTTTCTTTTCCCCAGGTCAGGAAGAATGATATTAAGTAGGATATTCCAAAAAGTGACTCTTGATATGGTGAAATAAATGGGAGAAAACGTAGATGATTTATGAACCAGTTGTTTATGTATCCTGATTTCTAAAGACACTATACATATATGGACATTTCATGGTTTTGGTTGTATGTTGTAATAATTATGCTTCAATTATTAAGTAATAATCATGTATTTATAGTATGTGTCGTTATAGTTGGTATTACAGGAAAGGAATAGTCAACCTTTGGAAACTAGGATGTGAAAGCCTTATTAAAAAACATAAGGATATGTCTAAGCATAGAACACAATCTTAATGTTTTAGAAATGGCCACGAAAAAACCAATGATAATACCTTAAGTCTGAAAATTTTATTCTTGATTATGTTGTTTTTCTGTTATAATTAGTGTTTCTCACAATATTATTCTTGTTTTTATTCAATGGCTTGAACCCGAAGGAACCGTGTTAATGCGGAATGCGACGGGCAATGCAATGATTGTCCCCCTCAGCAACCAAACGTTATGAGCGCTAGAATGAAAAATCTTGTTTCCATGCTCACGTAACTTTCTCAAGCTATAAATCATGTAGAACTTCCAAATTAGCAAAGGAAGGAGTGACATTCTGTTGAATCCTTCATGAGGCAGCGTCCACCTTAATTTAGTGGGTCTTATTATCCATTAGTGGGTGAACAATGGATCAGTACCACTGAATAGTTATTTTCAGTTCTTCAATGTTATGAACATGATAATGTCATCTTAGCAGTGTATCGTTTAGATGTTGATGCTGATCAATGGTGGAATCTTATTAAGAATACGAGGAAAATGGATGAAATTGAGTCCATGGAATGGGATGAGTTCAAAAAAATATTTTTCAATATGTATTTCCCTCGTATTCTTCAAACAAAGATGGAGAAGTTGTTTCTTGAACTGAATCAAAAGGATGATGAATCTGTTGGTACCTACGAAGAAAATTTTACAAGACGTGCAAGGTACGCTTCCAGAATTATTATCCAACCCGAGAGTAAGATCGATCGATTTTTTAGTGGCTTAAAACCAAGTCTTCGAAGGGCGTTAGCCATAAGGGACTTGAATAGCTATGAGGAAATTGTTTGATGTGCTCTCAAGGTTGAGATGGAGATTGGTGTAACCCATCAGTCACATGGGTTTGATAAGAAGAGGAAAATGGAATTCAAAGGAAAATATAAAGACCACACTGAAAATTATATGAGTTTCCCCTTATTCTCAAAGTGATGAAAGAAACATGGAAGAAATTATCTTAAGGGGACAAGGAAATGTTATAAGTGTGGAAAAGAAGGTCATCGGGCAATTGAATGTCAATATAATGAAAAAAAGATGTATAATGATGCAAACAAAGGATGGGATACACAGAATAAACCTACTACACTTCAATGTTTCAAGTGCAAGGAGATGGGCCATTATGCCAATCAATGCCCAAATCCAAGGGTTGATGATGAAGATCAACATCAACAAACTCTTAAGGACAAAGAAAAAGGAAAGTCACATTAAATTAATTTCGGTGATGTGGAGTACGACAACGAAGTGGTGAGAGGTACACTTACCATCCAATCTAAAGTAGAAAATGTTTTATTTGATTCTGGATCCACACACTCTTGTATTTCTGAATAATTTTCTAAGTTTATCGATGTATTACCTCAACAATAAGATTTTGAGTTGGCTGTGACAACTCCTAATGGCACAACAGTTGCATTAAGAGTTTACAATTCATCTCCGATTGAAGTTTGTGGGAAAGTGCCTTCTACAAATCTTGTGATCCTTCCTATATTGGAATTTTATGTGATTATTTTCATGGATTCTCTTTCTTTATATGGATATCATATCAATTTCCAAAGAAAGGAACTCACATTTCATATTCCCGATCAATCTATGATCGTCTATCTATGTAAGGATGAACATAAACGTCCAGTGGAAATTTCTTCCATCTTATGGGTCTTGATTCCACTAAATAAAGGTTATTTATCTCAAATGTTTGGAGAGAAACTCACGATTAATAATATGCCCATTTTATGGGAATTTTATGATGTCTTTCTGGAGGAATTTCCAGGTCTTCCACCATATCGTGAAGTTGAGTGATCAATAGAACTCGTACCGGGTGTTTTTCCTATTTCAAAGACACCTTATAGAATGGCCCCCATTGAGTTGAAGGAATTGAAGAAGAAACTCCAAGAGAATCTGGATAAAGGATTCATACGCCCTAGTGTGTCACCTTGGGGAGCACTTGTTCTATTTGTTAAGAAGAAAGATGGATCAATGAGACTCTGCATTGATTATCGAGAACTTAACAAGATCACTATCATGAAAAAATATCCTCTCCCATGCATTGATGACCGATTTGACCACCTATACGGAGCTCAATTCTTTTCCAAGATTGATCTTCATTCTGGGTATCATAAATTAAGGGTCAAAAGGGAGTATATACCAAAGACGAATTTTCGTACAAGGTATGGACACTATGAATTTATAGTGATGCCATTTAGTCTTACTAATGCCCCTGTTATCTTCATGGATATAATGAATAGAGTCTTTGGGGACTATCTTGATCAGTTTGTGGTAGTCTTTATAGATGATATTCTTGTCTATTCAATGTTCAAGGAAGAACATGATGATCACCTGAGAATTGTATTAAAGACTCTATGAAAGGAGAATCCTTATGCCAAATTTACCATGTCTGAATTTTGGCTTAAAAAGTTGCATTTTTTTGGTCAAATAATCTAAAAAAAGGGGATATTTGTTGTAACACCCGAGACTTTTATAAGAAAAATTTTGTTTTTATGTTATATAAATCATCAAATTAATCTTTCATTACACAAAACACTAGCTTGGATTGCTTTACATGCAATCGAGACCTTCCTCGATAGCTTGCGTCGTACGCAATACCGGGTTTCACTAAAAACGCTATACTATTGAAATATTATTAAAACTAGACGTTATGAATAGTAATTACCACTTTTTGAAATTTTGTAAATTTTATTTTTCAAAATGGACTTCATTTTTGGATTCTGAATTTCGAAATTATCCTAGGGTGAAATTTTGGTATTTTTCTGAAAACATTCAATTTTTTATGAAAACACTACTGGAAAAGTAGGTTATACCAACGGTTTATAACCGTTTCTATAGGCTGGAAAAACATTGGTATAGGGTATACCAACGGTTTTCCAAACCGTTGGCCAGTAAGGCATGGGGAAATCCCTTTACCATCGATTTCATTTAAACTGTTGGTATAACTGCTCGAGAATTCTGGAAAACAATTTACCAACGGTTCTAACCGTTTGTACAACTTTTTCCAGAAATCTGGAAAAACCTTTACCAACGGTTCAAAACTGTTGGTAAAGAGTTTCCCAAAACTGCTGCACAACAGCGCCCAGAAGCCCCCCCAAAAGCTACACCTGCATAAAAAAGTAGTGCACAACAGCCCTCCAGTATACACTCCACTATACACCTGCATAAAAAATATCAAAAAAGCCACATAATGACTTCAAACAGTATAAAAAACACCTAAAATATCCCAAAAAACACATATGACAACAATCATCCGGTGGTAATTCACCTCACCCATCAAATTCTAATAGGCAGAATAGTTTGATAAATATCTATTAGAGTTGAATAAGAAATTCAAATTGACTCAAATCCCATTTTTTTGTGATACTAGGTTTGGGTATGTAATGATTTGTGATGAATTTTGCATTTAACTTGTATTGTTTATAATATATGGTGAAAAGATATTTTCTTAGGAGTCTCGTCACTTATGACCCCATGAGTGAAAATACCAAACTCATGAAAAAGAGTCGTTGATGAGTGTAAATTTCAGTTGTATTCACTTAAAATGATTTCCTTTTGAAATAAAAGAGAGACATTGAGAGGTTTCTTCCACACCGCACCTCGGATTGGGGCGGAGTTTACTCATGCACATCACAAATGACCCACAGATACATGTGCTAAAGTATCAACAGTATCCGAATGCCTTTGGTCTATTTTCCGTATGTCAGTTGTTGTTTTAACTTAAACTGTTTTCCATTTCAAAGAAAAGTGAAACACTTTGAGTGGTTCCGGCCACACCGCGCCTCGGATTGAGGAGGGGTTGACTCGTACACGTCACAAATGACCCATGGATCATTTTCTTAAAGTTTCAATAGGATATGAAAGCGTTTGGTCGGTTTTCCGTATGTAGTTTTTTTTACTTAAAAGCGCATCCATTTTAAACAAAATAAAGACACTTTGAGTGGTGTCGGCCACACCACGCCTCGGATTGAGGTGGGGTTGACTCGTACACGTCACAAATGACCAATGGATACATGTCCTAAAGTATCAACAGTATCAGAATGTGTTTGGTCAGTTTTCCGTATGTGGTTTTTTTTACTTAAAAGCGCATCCATTTTAAACAAAAGAAAGACACGTTGAGTGGTCCCAGCCACACCGGCCCTCGGATTGAGACGGGGTTGACTCGTAAACGTCACATATGACCCATGGATAAATGTCCTGAAGTATCAATAGTATCTGAATGCCTTTGATCCATTTTCCGTATGTCAGTTGTTGTTTTAACTTAAACCGTTGTCCATTTCTAAGAAAAGTGACAAACTTTGAGTGGTCTCGGCTACACCGGCCCTCGGATTGAGGCGAGGTTGACCCGTACACGTCACATATGACCCATGGATCATTTTCCTAAATTTTCACCAGAATCCGAATGTGTTTGGTCGGTTTTCCATATGCAAGTTGTTGTTTTCACTTAAAATTTTGTCCATTTCAAATAAAAGTTAGACACTTTGAGTGGTGTCGGCCACACCGCACCTCGGATTGAGGTGGGGTTGACTCGTACACGTCACAAATGACTCGTAAATCATTTTCATAATGTTTCAACAGAATACGAAAGTGTTTGGTCGGTTTTCTGTATGTCGTTTATTTTACTTAAAAGCGCATCCATTTTAAACAAAATAAAGACACTTTGAGTGGTACCGGCCACACCGGACCTCATATTGAGGCGGGGTTGACTCGTACACGTCACATATGACCCATGGATCATTTTACTACAGTTTCAATAGAATCTGAATGCGTTTGGTTGGTTTTCAGTATGTCAGTTGTTGTTTTAACTTAAACTGGTGTTCATTTCAAAGAAAAGTTAGACACTTTGAGTGGTACCGGTCACACTGCGCCTCGGATTGAGGAGGGGTTGACTCCTACACGTCACATATGAACCATGGATCGTTTTCCTAAAGTTTCAACAGAATATGAATGCGTTTGGATGGTTTTCCGTATGTCAGTTGTTGTTTTAACTTAAATCGTTGTCCATTTCAAAGAAAAGTGACAAACATTGAGTGGTCCCGGCCACACCAGGCCTCGGACTGAGGCGGGGTTTACTCGTACACGTCACATATGACCCATGGATCTTTTTCCTAAAGTTTCAACTGAATTTGATTGCGTTTGGTTGGTTTTGCGTATGCATGTTGTTGTTTTCACTTAAAATCCTGTCCATTTTAAATAAATGTTAGACACTTTGAGTGGTGTCGGCCACACCGCACCTCGGATTGAGGTGGGGTGACTCGTACACATCTCATATGACCGATAAATCATTTTAGTAATGTTTCAACAGAATCCTAAAGTGTTTGGTCAGTTTTCCGTATGCAATTTTTTTACTTAAAAGCGCATCCATTTTAAACAAAAGAAAGACACTTTGAGTGGTACCGGCCACACCGGCCCTCGGATTGAGGCGAGGTTGACTCGTACACATCAAAAATGACCCATGGATACATGTCCTAATGTATCAACAGTACCATTGTGTGTTTGGTCAGTTTTCTATATGTGGTTTTTTTACTTAAAAGCGCATCCATTTTAAACAAAAGAAAGACACTTTGAGTGGTACCGGCCACACCGGCCCTCGGATTGAGGCGAGGTTGACTCGTAAAAGTTACAAATGACCCATGGATACATGTCCTAAAGTATCAATAGTATCCGAGTGTGTTTGGTAAGTTTTCCATATGTGGTTTTTTTACTTAAAAGCGCATCCATTTTAAACAAAAGAAAGACACTTTGAGTGGTACCTGCCACACCGTCCCTCGGATTGAGGCGGGGTTGACTCCTACACATTACAAATGACCCATGGATACATTTCCTAAAGTATCAACAGTATCCGAATGCCTTTGGTCCATTTTCTGTATGTCAGTTGTTGTTTTAACTTAAACTGTTGTCCATTTCAAAGAAAATTGACACACATTGAGTGGTCCCGGCCACACCGGCCTTTGGATTGAGGCGGGGTTGACTCGTACGCGTCACATATGACCCATGGATCGTTGTCTTAAAGTTTCAACAGAGTCTGAATGCATTTGGATTGTTTTCCGTATGTCAGTTGTTGTTTTAACTTAAACTGTTGTCCATTTCAAAGGAAAGTGACAATCTTTGAGTGGTCCTGGACACACCGGCCCTCGGATTAAGGTGGGGTTGACTCGTACACGTCACAAAAGACCCATGGATCGTTTTCCTACAGTTTCAACAGAATCTGAATCCGTTTGGTCGGTTTTCCGTATGTCAGTTGATGTTTTAACTTAAACGGTTGTCCATGTTAAAGAAAAGTTTGACACTTTGAGTGGTGTCGGCCACACCGCACCTCGGATTGAGGCGGGGTTGACTCGTAAACGTCACAAATGACCTGTGGATACATTTCCTAAAGTATCAACAATATCTGAGTGTGTTTGGTCAGTTTTTCGTATGTGGTTTTCTTTACTTAAAAGAACATCCATTTTAAACAAAAGAAAGACACTTTGAGTGGTCCCAGCCACACCGGCCCTCGGATTGAGGCGGGGTTGACTCTTACACGTCACATATGACCCATGGATACATTTCCTAAAGTATCAACAGTATCTAAATGTCTTTGGTCAGTTTTCCATATGCCAGTTGTTGTTATCACTTAAAATCATGTCCATTTCAAATAAAAGTTAGATACTTTGAGTGGTGCTGGCCACACCGCTCCTCGGATTGAGGCGGGGTTGACTCCTACATGCCACAAATGACCCATGGATACATGTACTAAAGTATCACAGGTATCTGAATGTGTTTGGTCCGTTTTCCGTATGTGGTTTTTTTCACATAAAAGTGAATCCATTTTTAACAAAAGAAAGACACTTTGAGTGGTACCGGTCACACTGGACCTCATATTGAGGCGGGGTTGACTCGTACACATCACATATGACCCATGGATCGTTTTCCTATAGTTTAAGTAGAATCCAAATGCGTTTGGTCTGTTTTCCGTATGCCAGTTTTTGTTTTCACTTAAAATCATGTCCATTTCAAATAAATGTTAGACACTTTGAGTGGTGTCGGCCACTACTTCAAAGCACATTTTCCATATCATCTTCCACATGAATAAACATGAAATACATGGCTAACTAAGAAAGATAAGTAAAAAAAATAGAAAAATGAGCATCACAGTACCAAGGATTACTAAAGGTCTATGTAGTAGACTAATCCTACAATAAGAATCAAGTACAATAAACAGAATCTGAATGCAACGTCCCTATGAAGCAGAGGAAAACCCCAAAGTGGAAAACCATGTTCAAAAATAAAGCGTTATACAGAATTCAAAAATGTAATGGATCAATCTGCCTCTGATCACCATCACTATCACTACTATCATCATCATCCTCATCCTCGCCGCCATCTCTATCCTCGTCATCGTCCTCGTCCTCGGCATCATCCTCGCCCTCAGCCCCATCCTCGCCCGCGGCCCCATCCTCGCCCTTGTCCACATCCTCATCCTCGCCCTCTTCCTCTTCAGCATCCTCGTCCTCACCAGGAATGGCATCATATTGATCGCCACTAAAGCTGCCGCCTGGTACATTGGATGATGCACCCATCGACGACATAAATGTCTGGCAAGACGCACTAGCCTCTGGTGGAAGTGATGAAGATAAAGATCTCATCAGTTTCATAAATTCTCTGTCTCTTGTTTGAACTTGTGCTTCCAACTCTGTGACCCTTTTATCAGACTGTATTGCAAGCTCCATGACCTGTTCCAACTCGGTGGTACTAAAATGGATACCTGGAGACGACCAATACCTCGTCGGGACTATATTCTTACCAGGTCGGCAGCGTACTCGACCAGAGTGCTCATCTCCCAAAACCTGATATAAATGATCGTGTGGCCCAAAATTGTCAGGCTCCTGGGCATCAAGAACCTCTAAAGAAGCCTGTAAAAAATATTAATAGATTATTAAATTTCAAATTAGAAATTAAACTTTGAAATAAAAAAATTAAAACTTACAATATTCTCTTGGGTCGGTTCATTTACTGCAGTTCCATCTTTTTTTCTTATACTCGAGAAAAATTTTTTTGCTCGAGGGATACATCCTTCAATATTCATTTTGTGCTTCTGTAATGACATTGAAACAATATAAATTGAAAGTATAATCAAATATTCATTATTCAATAAATCACATAATTTAAGTAGGATCCAATAAAAAGGGAAAGTCCTAAAGAAAAATTATAAACAACTATATCGTACCTACTGCCTCTCATAATCTGACATTGTTGTGCACCCCAATGTGTGGAGGTATTTCCTTGAATCAATGTTTTTTTGTTTTTTTCAGAAGATTCCTAAATAATGATTAATAATTAATAAGATTATATTAATGCAAAATATGAAAACTCTCATTTAAATAACTCAAATGAGATTAATACCTTAAATTTGGCAGTCGCCCAATGGGTAATCATTTGGAGATATTGCTCTATCGGGCAATCATCCACAATAGGTAATGTCTCTAACTCCGTGCCCACTCTATCACACCAGCCAACATACAACTCATGCTTATTAGCTCTCCAAAGCTCTCCTAGCTCTTTTAAACACGCTGGTCGTGCACCTTCGCCATCAGGGAAGTTAAACCGAAGCTGAATCCAAATTGATTAGTTCATTTAAATTAAAAAATATAAAACATTAAATCCAATATATTTTTTACCCATATTTGTGCCCATGCATTATCCTTGACTTCGGGTGGTAGATGTCTCCAAGACAGAGGGCTGACCAGAATGATATCGGAGTATTTGACGAGCGTCGCCAAAAAACCCCGACATTGCTGCCCAGATTTCTCAATCATTTTTCCATCAACATTGTATTCTACCATCAACTGTGTCTGGAGGTTCCATACCACATGCAAGCGAATATGCCCCCTCTCCCGGCTCCTATATGTAGATTAATCTGTTATTAAAGAAAAATAATATCAATACAAGATATAATAAAAATAAATTTTGGTAGAAAAATTTGATAGAGTTATATAAATATACCTGTGGTAGTCAGATCAATGGGTGAAGAAGCTGAAGGAATATCCTGTACAGGTGGAGTGTCCCTCAGTCTATGCTCCTCAGCCACATACTGTGTCGTAGCAGGAGTCGAAGAAGGTGGAATATAATAACCTAGAGATAATGAACCAGAAGCAAAGGATGATGGCATAGACGTCTGGCCAGCTGGTAGTGTAAACATCGGAGGTCTAAATATCTCATATATTCCTGAAGACACGCCAAGATCAAAATAGGGCATAGAAGATACGTCTGTGGTAGTGTATCATCTAAATCTCGCCCCATGAGCCCTCGTACCACCAAACTCTCTACTGGGAGAAATATCAGGCTCCTCGTCAGATATCAGTCATCTAGGGGGTGGATCCTGAAAAAAAAAGTTTGATAGAAAAGTAAACACATGATATTATATGTTATTGAAATAATTATATTTGAAATAAAATACTCACTACGGGGATGAGTGGAGGAACACCCATCTATACCATGCGATGATTATTATCTGTCATCTTTTTCCGCCGCCTCTCTTCAATGGGTGTCATTTCCTGCAATGAAAACAAATATGGAAGTAATTAGAAATAGATAACTAATGTGTAACCCAAAAAAAAATAGAAAAACCATTATGATAAAAAGAACACAATGAAACAGAAGATTTATGGTGTTATGAAGGTAAGTACTAGGATACACACTCTGAATGATGTAGGTGAAACATGTAGGTGAGAACACGACTGTATGATTCTATATATTTCCCACCACAACTTCGGGTTCACAATCAACTCTGACAATTGAGCTGTTGGGGTCATCATAAGTAATAAACGGATTGCTTCCAATTGCAGTAGGGATAGTGTCAACTTCATCATCACCATCGTCAAAAACATGTCTGGGATTTACTTCAATAATTACACCGAAATTAGGATGAAGATGATCTTTGACATAAAAAAATTGTTTCACCATTGATGCCAATACATATGGTTCATCGGTGGAAAGAGTGCGAGTCATGTCAATAACTCGAAATCCACAATCATCAATAAAGGTGCCTTGCCTCGTCATTGAATCAAACCATTGTCATTTCATCATCGTGACTCGACCATGCGAGTAATAATCCAAAATTATTATTTTATCAATGACACCATAATAAGCAACATTTTCAGAACGAGGTCTAGTATCCGATGAACTAGCATAACAGTCTGTTGTGGCAGTTAGCATAACACCATTATGCTGTGTTCTCATGATTCTTGCTCGTTCAGTGATAAAAAATTTGTATCCATTGATCACAAGTGATTTACAAGCACAAACCATGGTATTAGGACCAAAAGCCAAAGCTCTTATTTCCTCAGAAACAGAGTCTGTAGGAAAACTCGATACCTGAAATATAAACAAATAGTAAACTTAATTAAATATTATTTTTATTTAGTTATTATAGAAATATGTTTACCTTCAATTTCAACCAAGCAGAAAACCCTTTTCTATGCAAAGTCTCCTTCTTTCTCAAATATAAAGAACGATGCTTTCTATATATCAATTCTTTATGTTCCCTGTAGAAAAAAATAATAATAGTTTAACAAATATTTAGAATTACAAGAGATAAGATACGAGATACATGTACAATTAACTTACTTTAAATACTCATCGAACAAATCACAATTGAACAACACTGTGCGATGTGCCATCTCTCGCACTTCAAGTCTTAATGTTGTCAATGTATATGATCCCGGAATTCCTCTTGTCTGAGGAAGTGATGGAAAACTGGGTTCAATTTTCCCATACTATTCTACTTCATTTCCCATTGGTCTGTTTATTCTCGTAGTATGATCAGACAAATACATTGAGTAGAAATCCATACATTCTTGAGCCAAGTAACCATTCACAATAGAACCTTATAGATAATTCCTATTCCGAACATATGATTTCAATGTGAACATGTTTCTTTCAGTTGGATACATCCAACGGAAAGCAACGGGTCCTCCAAGAAGTATTTTGGTCGGAAGATGGACAGTCAGATGCAACATGCATGTAAAAAATGTTGGAGGGAATATTTTCTCTAACTCACACAAAATTAATGGTGTCTCTGCCAACAGTTTTTGCACGAGGGATTTGGGCAACCTCTTAGCACAAAGATCTCTAAACAAATAGCACAACCGAATAATTGAGACTCTAACATTATTGGACAAGAGATGATGGATTGCTATTGGAATCAACTCATGAAAAAGGACGTGATAATCACGAGTCTTCAATGATTTCAACTTCAACTCTTTTATGTTGACCCGTTTTGATATATTTCTTGAATAGCCATCAGGAACATTAATAGACTCTGGCACTTCCAGAAATTGATTTTTTTCAGTAGTAGTCATCACACAAGAAGCACATGGAACTTTCCATTTATTTTCACTCATACAGACAGGATGCAATTCTGGTCTGATCCCCCAATCTACCAAGTCGTGCCGAGATCATAAATCATCTTTTGTCTTCCCCTTGACATTTAGAAGAACCGAAAGAAACATTTCACATATATTCTTTTCAATGTGTATTACGTCTAAGAAATGACGTAACAACTTGGTTGACCAATATGACAACTCAAGGAATATACTCTTCTTCTTCCAATTATAACAGGTATCATTGGAAACATTTTTCCTCTTTCTAGATTTCATTACACTCTTCCAAAATGAATAACTGAAATCTTTCAATTCATTAAGCACATCAGTTCCAGACATATGCTGAGGTGGATCGCCATTATCCATGGTATTTTCAAATCTTCGATGATTGTTTCTATATGGATGGTTCATTGGCAAGAATCGTCGATGTCCCATAAAACTAAAACTACGACGATATTTCAGTCTTCTCGATTGAGTATTCTTCATACAAACAGGACATGACAATTTTCCTTTTGTTCTCCATCCAGACATCATTGCATAAGCAGGAAAATCATTGATAGTCCACATAAGTGCAGCAAACATCTGAAATATGTCTTTCAAACATGCATCGTATGTGGGCACACCCACATCCCAAAGAAGTTTCAACAATTTTATTAAAGGTTGTATGTATACATCTATATCATTTCCGAGATATGAAGGGACAGATATCAGTATACTCAAGAAAGTGTAATTCTTTTTCATACACAACCAAGGGGGAAGGTTATAAATGTGTATGAAAACCGGCCATGTGCTGTGCGAAGTAAGCATCTGCCCAAATGGATTAAAACCGTCACATGAAAGACCCAGTCTCACATTACGCATGTCGGCTACAAATTCAGGATATCGAGAATCAAATCTCTGCCATGAAAATCCATCTGAAGGGTGAACCAACTCTTTATTATTCTTTTTTTCTCTCGGTGTCATGCCATCGCATTTTTACGGATATTTCATCAGACATGAAAAGGTTTTCCAGTCTTGGGATCAATGGAAAGTGCCACATTACTCTTTGTGGAACACGAGATGGTGTTCTATCATCTTTTGTCTTCCATCGGGAGGTTCTACATTTTATACAATCATTTCTTTCAGCAGTTTCCTCCCAAAATAAGCTGCAATCATTCGGGCAAGCATGAATTTTTTTTGAGAATCCATGTTCATCAACCAACTTCCATGCCATATAGTGGTTTGAGGGAATATCGGCATCATCTGGAAGTTAGTCCTTCAAGAAGGTAAGAATATAATCAATTGAATTATTTGAAATCCCATACATAGTTTTCCCATGAAACAATCGGTTTAAAAATTCCAACTTTTTCATTTTATCACATTGTCGATATACTGGAGTCGTCACAACATCATTCAATTTTTTCACCCTATCAACATCATCATTTTCATTGGACGCATCATGTGTGCTTGTATTGAAATCTTGTTGGCTGGACATCCCTTCCTTCTCATGATGTCGAATAAATGGAAACCGATCATATATCAAACTCTCCAATTTAGTCCTATCATTGGGATCATCAACATTTTGAGATTCCATTTTCTCTCTATTGTGATACCACACATAATAGATTGTTTGGAAACCATATTTGGTTATATGATAGCTAACTGCTTCATGGCTCAACCAAGGTCTTCCAACACAATTAAAACATGGGCAGTGTATGCGACCACTATCTAAAGCCTTGTCATATGCAAAATCTAGAAAGCTGTTCAAATTATTTTGAAAATCGGTTTAAATCGGATCAGTTTCGTACACCCAACTTCTATCCATTCTATAAAAAAATCGCAATAAGTCATTTCAAAGCAATTCAATAATACTAATGTTTAATCAAAAAAATATTTACGTAAATTAAAATTGTTTACTCTATATAAAAGCATAACTGACACATTACTCTATATGAGAATCATATTAAGAAATACAACAAAATACAGTGTATATAAGAAAATAAGATACAAAATTTTTAATGCCTATATTCACGGATTGACCAGTAAGATATTGGAAGTGGATCAATGAATACATAATCCTTAAGGGTCTTATTGGGAGTATATGAGTTTTATACTTTAACTTATTCAAGTAGATTAGGATGAGGAGTAGGATGAGGATCATGGGAGTGGCGGGACTGTCCAAGGGGGGTGTGGCATGTCCAGGGGGTGCGGGGTGTCTAGGGGGTGGTGGGGCCGTCCGGGGGGTCGGAGGTGTCCAGGGGGTGGGGGTTGTCTAGGGGGGTCGGGGTGTCCAGGTGGGCGGGCTGTCCATGGGGGTGGTCAGGTTGTCCAAGGGGGTCGGGGTGTATAGGTATATTTATATGAAAAGAATACCCCCATAATAATCATGCAACCCTGTCATTAGTCTAAACACCTAGAACACATAAAAGAAGCTAGTATGAACATTTACTAAAATATTTAACACCATACGAATGAAAATAAAATCTAAATATAGTTTGAGAGGATATAATGGTGTGTGTGAAAATAATGATATTAAATCAATTTAAATGAATATTTAACAAATGAGGGTTTATAATACACTAAGAGTACCTCACACAATCCAAAACCACTATAGCACCACCCCCTTGGATAGCCCGCCCACCCCCCTCGACACCCCTTCTCCCTATGGACAGCCCCCCCACCCCCTTGGATAGCCCGCCCACCCCCCTGGACACCCCTACCCCTCGTGGCCAGCCCACCCACCCCCCCTGGACAGCCCGCCCACCCCTCCTTGATAGCCCGACCACCCCCGTGGACAGCCCGTCCACCCTTGTGGACAGCCCGCCCACCCCCGTACCCCCATGGACACCCCGTACCCCCCCCCCCCCCGGGATAGCCCTGCCCACCCTCCCAAACAGCCCACACCCCCTCCCCTGCAACCCCACCACCACAACCTAGACATACCAACCCCCTGGACACCCCACACACCCCTCCCCCACCAGGACACCCCACCCAGACCCCCAGGACAGCCCACACCCACTGGACAGCCCCGCCCACCCTCGTGGACAACCTTTCCCACCCACGTGGACAGCCCCGCCCACCCCCGTGGACAACCCACCCACCCCCTTTGACACCCCCTAGACAACCCAACCACCCCCGTGGACAGCCCACCCACCCCCCTCGACACCCTTTCTCCTTATGGACAGCCCCCCACCCCCTTGGATAGCCCGCCCACCCCCCTGGACACTCCTAACCCCTGTGGCTAGCCCACCCACCCCCACTGGATAGCCTGCCCACCCCTCCTTGACAGCCCGGCCACCCCCGTGGATAGCCCGCCCACCCCTGTGGACAGCCCGCCCACCCCCGTACCCCCCTGGACACCACGTACCCCCCTGGATTGCCCCGCCCACCCTCCCAAACAGCCCACACCCCCTTCCTTGTAACCCCACCACCACCACCTAGACATACCACCCCACCTGGACACCCCACACACCCCTCCCCCACCAGGACACCCCACCCAGACCCCCAAGATAGCCCATACCCCCTGGACAGCCCCACCCACCCCCGTGGACACCCCCTACCACCTAGATAGCCCAACCACCCCTGTGGACATCCCACCCACCCCACTCGACACCCCTTCACCCTATGGACAGCCCCCACCCCCTTGGATAGCCCTCCCACCCCCTGGACACCCCTACCCCCCGTGGCCAGCCCACCCACCCACCCTGGACAGCCCACCCACCCCTCCTTGACAGCCCTGCCACCCCCGTGGACAGCCCGTCCACCCTTGTGGACAGCCCGCCCACCCCCGTACCCCCCTGGACACCCCTTACCCCCTGGATAGCCCCGCCCACCCTCCCAAATAGCCCACACCCCCTCCCCTGCAACCCCACCACCACCACCTAGACATACCACCCCCCCTGGACACCGCATTCACCCCTCCCCCACCAGGACACCTCACCCAGACCCCCAGGATAGCCCACACCCCCTAGACAGCCCCACCCACCCCCATGGACAGCTTTTCCCACCCCCGTGGATAGCCCCGCCCACCCCTGTGGACAACCCACCCACCCCCGTGGACACCCCCTACCCCCACAATCCATTATCCAAAACATATCAAATTGGTTTGAACAAAATCCATAATTCCCACAATCCATTATCCAAAACATGTAAATGTTCATGATAGCCTCCCCCAACTCTGATTTACATGTTTTGAACACTCTCCTTCCTAACATAGAATATAAAAACTTTGAAGAAGTCTTCACAAACACAAACAATATCCTATTTAGATATTAATTTCAATAATCAAGTAAACCACCAACACCTGGAAAAAATATATTCATTAAAACAACTACAACAATATGGTTGAGATCAAATTTTACCTATTTGAATGGGGGTGTACCTGTTGGGATGGGGGGTGATGGTGTTCGGATGGGGGGTTCGCGAGAGTAGTGGAGCGAAAGAGATTTGGATGGGGTTCGTGAGAGCAGCCGAGCGAATAGATTAGGGCTCTGTCCGAATGGGGAGAGGATATCGCGATCTGCAATTTGGGGAAAACCTTTTCCAACGGTTTATAAAAACTGTTGGCAAAGGCATACCTTACCCAACGGTTCACTGGAACTGTTGGGAAATGTGTGAGTTTAGCACCCATTTCCCAACGGTTCCAGTGAACCGTTGGGAAAGGGTCCACCGAAATTCCCTTTTCCAACAGTTTAAATAAACTGTTGGAAAAGGCTCACTATACCAATGGTTTAAATAAACCGTTGGTATACTACCGTTGGGAAAAGATCAAATTCCAGTACTGATAGTGAAAACACTGGGTTACTATTTAAAAATTGACTTTTTATTTAAATAATTATTTATTTTATTTAAATTTATTTTAGGTCAAAATTGATACATAACACCTATAAAAGTTCAATGTAATTCATTTGTGTCATTTTATAATAATTTTAGATATATAAAAATTTTATTGAACTTTTTACCGTCTTTTACCCACCTCCTAGGAGAATTTGTAAATTTACATAAAACATAATTTTCCAGCTTCTGTGAGTGAAATTTAAAAAATCTGAGAAACATGGTTGATGTAAGTAACTGAAATCTGGTTCAATGAGATGAAATTTATTTTTGGTGAATAGTAACTTTTTACTTTTATTTACCACGATTAAAATTAAATAGGGTTATTAAGGGTAAAAATGATATTATTATTACACTAACACATGTCCTAATTCTATTGGATAAGTGTAATTCGACCAAAAACAACCTTAGGAATAAAATATGACCATTTAAGCCCACTTGGATTAGATTAGGACATTTATTATTAATTTATTTAAAGAAGGGTTAAAATAGTAAAAATCAATGATTAATAAGTAAATAATTTTTAATATAGGTTTATACAAAAGATAAATTAGACTATAAATATGCATTAGAAAGATAAAAATATTTCGTACATAATGGTATTTTATTTGTAATTTTTAGACATTAAATAATTTAATTTATTTATGAGACAATTATGATGCAGTAATTATTTCATTAATGAAATATTGACATAATTAATGTTATAAATACCCAAATAAATGTAATTTTAGACTTTTTATTAATTCCAACAATTTTATGTATTAATATGACATGTTATTATTGTTTTAATTAACTTTTTTAGAATTAATCATTATATTATGATCTTCACAAAAATCAATTACTAAATAGTGTCAAAATTGACATAAAATTGTTTTTTTTTTAATTATTATATTATTAATTTTTATTTTATTCATAAAAATATAAGGATTGGCCAAATTACTTAGATAAGGTTATATATATTAATAATAAACAACATGGGGTTCTTTTGGCTTGTTATAGTATGTTTATTAACCATATAGTGTAAGAACACAAAAAGACACGGTAAAAGTAAAATTATCTAACTTAAAGTTAAATCTAAATGATAAGGTTAAAATAGTAAACTAAACTTGTCCAAATTCTATTGTATGAGATTATTTCGACCCATACCCACATTAGCTTCGAAATAAATCAATTTGGAGCTATTTGAAACCGAATATGGCTTTATAATATAATAATATTTTTCGTTTTCCCAAATGTTTCCCTCTCCTCCCTTATAAAAGGGCACCTCCTCCCTCTCTTCCTCACACCACATTGAGCCTTCAAGATCAGCCAACCCCTACCAAAGTTTCCTCTCCACTTCCCCAGAAACATACAAGAGGTCCTGGTATTCTTCAAAGACCAATTTTAGTGCCCTTAAAGGTGGTCTCAAAGAAGCGCTTCAAAGAAGAGGTAATGTATGTTACCGATTCTTTAAACTTTATTTCTTCTTCCACTTCTACATCTTTAGTTTTTTCATTATGAATTAATAAAATCAGTATCAATAATATACTGATATGTTATTATAAGTATGAAATAACCTTATTTCACCATCTATCCATCCTACGGAAAACGAAATCCCCGCGCGTGCGTACGTACGGAATATCGTCTCCACGCCGTCGTGTAATCTATTTTCCCCCACCACCTTACTTGGATGGGTATAATGGTGTAAAAAATGAATATATATGATTATTGTAAAGTGATATTGATTCTGATAGAGTATACATACACTCTAATATGATTCCAAGATCATGGGAACAATATCATCGCTCGTACGTACGTACGGAATACCGTCTCCACAATGTGATGTGACTCGTTCTACATGATTTTAGTTGAATTATGATTACGTAAATGAATTGAGTGAATAAATATGATATATATTACACCAATACCATTTTGGAAATGAGTTATCTATAACCGAAAAATAAGAATAAGAATTTATTTGACAAAACACGCATAAGAACAATAAGTAATAAACACCCGAATAACAAGTAGCAATGAAATATTACTAATAATAAGCTAAGAATATGACAATATATGATATCATAACAATTATTATGATTCTGGAATAAGTCAATGACATTATTTAAATCATTATATAGGAGGATCGGACACTTACGAAGCAAATCGGACCTAAGGTAAGGGAAATATCACAATCTCATTTTTATCCAAGATTGTTTATACTATGGAATTTACTGGGGTGTATTTTATCATCCACATCCATGTTTCCTCAATATGTAATATTATTTCTATCCACCTAAAATTGTATAAATCCAATTTTACCCTTTGGTGAGTTTTTAGTAAAAGATATGAAAGGAATCTTTTGTCATTTTTCGTACGAGGTACATTTTGACTTTTCCGACAAAAGTACTAGAAGAATGTTTTTTTAACTTATACGACATGAATGGATTTTTAAAACATTATTTCCAAGAATCTTCCTTTAAAAGTTTTCATGTTATTTTTTAATCATCTTCTTTTAGTTTAAAATTCTATGACATGTTAAGAAAGGAAAAATGTTTTTGAAGTAGAAATGATATTTTCCTCAAGAATGGAGTTCAAGTGTTTTATCAAAATTATTTTCCATCTAAGATAATAAATGGTTCTGTTTCTATCCCTATTATTAAATTTATTTGATTATATTATGATGGAATTATTTTTATGAATTCCTTTATCTTATATGAATTGTTTTATGATGTCACGATGTTTAAGAGTCCCATTTTTATTACATGGGGTATGCAATGATGTATGATTTTTGATTTTGGGGCACACATAAAAATGGTATCATTATGAGATGGTTGGGACCTATATCTCCCTCCAATGAATTGGGTAAATATTTTATATCTCATGAGATAGACATGGCTGGAACGGTAGGTTAAACAGGTTCAGTGAAACGGGACTAAAACGAGAAATGAACTCGGTTCAGAAATGGACTTTTCTACTAAGACAGTCTTGGAAATGAGTCTTGACTAATAAGAAATGATTCTCTATGATTATGTGTGTATGACACAAAGCGTCATGTTTTATTTTATGATTATTATTATTACATTTCACTACCATGATTTATCCCATGTTATGAAATTATGATCTCATTTTCAGGGTAAGATTTCTAAATTGTTATGTTCTTGTGGATATGATGTGATTGATTTTTCTTTTGATTACCCTTACTGAGAATTTGAGCTCACCCTTTTGTATGTTTTCATTCCCTCGGGTAAGGAAGAAGGTTATTAAGTAGGATATGCCAAAAGGGTCTCTAGATATGGTCAAATAAGTTGGAGACAATGTGGATGCTTTATGAACCAGTTGTTTATGTTTCCCAGTTTCTAAAGACACTATACGTATACGGTCCATTCATGGCTTTGTTATATGTTGTAATAAGTGTACATAAATTTTTAAGTACTAAAAATGTATGTAAAGTATGGTTCCTTATAGTTTGTATCAGAGGCAAAGGAGGTAGGAATGTATCTGATCCTTGGGAACTCTCACATGTGAGCATTGGACGAAGCATGGATCTCTTCCCAAGGGCTTCATGAGGAAATGGATACCACTGGGGATGGTGGTGTGTCCCGCCCAGGGGGTGTAGCCTCCCATGGAGTGCCCTGATAGGTATCAATTATAGTCCAATGTAAGTAATTCCAGACCATTATAGTTGTTATCAGAGGAAAGGTATAGTCAACCTTTGGACACTAGGATGTGAAATCCTTAGTAAGATTCATAAAGATATGTCAAATCATAGAACACAATCTTAGTGTTTTAGAAATGGCCATTAATAACCTAGAATAAGACCTTAAGTGTAAAATTTTATTCTTGATTATGTGGTTTTCCTATTATAATTAGTGTTTCTCACACTATTCTTCTTGGTTTTAGTCAATGGCAGGAACCCGAAGGAACCGTGTTAATGCGGAATGCGACGAGCAATGCAATGATTGTACCCCTGAGCAACCAAACGTTATGGGAGATGGAATGAAAAATCATGTAGCCATGCTCACAAAAATATTTCAAGCTAGGAATCATGCAGGACTTCCAAATGAGCAAAGGAACGAGCAACATTCTGTTGAATCCTTCATGAGGCAGTGTCCACCTTCATTCAGCGGGTCTACTGATCCATTAGTTGATGAAAAATGGATTAGTACTACCGAAATGATATGTTCAGTTCTTCAATGTTCTAAACAAGATATAGTCATCTTAGTAGTGTATCGTTTGGAAGGTGATGCTAATCAATGGTGGAATCTTATCAAGAATATGGGGCAAAGAGATGAAATTGAGTCCATGGAATGGGACGAGTTCAAGAACTTATTTTTCAATAAGTACATCCCTTATATTATTTGAACAAAGATGGAGAAGGAGTTTCTTGAACTAAAGAAAATGGATGATGAATATATTGGTACCTAGGAAGCAAATTTTACAAGACTTGCAAGGTATGCTTCTGGTATTATTATCCAACCTGAGAGTAAGATCGATCGATTCTTTAGTGTCTTAAAACCAAGTCTTCAAAAGGTGTTAGCCATAAGGGACTTCAATAGATACAAGGAAATTGTTCGATGTGCTCTCAATGTTGGGATGAATATTAGAGTACCCCATCAGTCATATGTGTTTGATAAGAAGAGGAAAATGGAATTCAAAGGAAAATCTAAAGAGCACACTGAAAAGAATATGAGTTTTCCCTTATGCTAAAAGTGTGGAAAGAAACATGGAGTTAGTTGTCTTAAAGGGACATGTAAATGTTTCAAATGTGGAATGGAAGGTCATCGGGCATTTGAATGCCACAATGATGGCAAAATGATGTCTAGTGATGCAAACAAAGAAAAGGCTACACAGAGTGCACCTCCTACACTTCAATGTTACAAGTGCAACGAAATGGGGCATTATGCCAATCAATGCACTAATCCATGGGTTATTGATGATGATGGTTGATGTCAAAAAAATCTTTAGGCTAAAGAAAAAGGAATGTCACATACAATTTCTATCAGTGATGTGGAGTACGATAACGATATGGTGAAAGGTACACTTACCATCCACTCTAAAGTAGAAAATGATTTATTTGATTCTGGATCCACCCTCTCTTTTATTTCTGAAGAATTTTATAAGGTATCACCATATTACCTCAACAATTAGATGTTGAGTTAGTTGTGACAACCCTTAATGGAAGAACAGTCGCATCAAAAGTTTATAATTCTTCCCTAATTAAAGTTTGTGGGAAAGTGATTCTTGCAAATCTTGTGATCCTCCCTATAGTGGAATTTTATGTGATTCTTGGCATGGATTGGATTTCTCTATATGGATCTCATATCAATTTCCAAATAAAGGAAGTCACATTTCATATTCCAGATCAATCTATGATCGTCTATCGATGCAAGGATGAACATAACCTTCCAGTGCAAATTTCTACCATTTTATGGGTCTTGATTCCAGTAAATGAAGGTTATTTATCTCAAATGGTTGGTGAGAAAATCATGATTAAGAATATTCCCATTGTACAGGAGTTTGACTATGTCGTTTCGGAGGAAGTTCCGGGTCTTCCATCAAATCATGACGTTTATTTTTCAATAGAACTCGTACCGTGTGCTTTGCCTATTTCAAAGACCCCTTATAGAATGGCCCCAATTGAGTGGCAGGAATTGAAGAAGCAACTCCAAGTGAATCTTCATAAGGGGTTAATACGTGTCACATACATAGATTATTTTAAATGTATTTTTATTTTAATTTCCATTAATGCTTTTTTTGGGGGATTTCCAATGTTTTTATGGAGAATAGGCGAGTTTTCATGAAATGGGGCAAACCGTGAGCCCAATTCCAGATTTAAAAATAAATTTTGTTTCTTTTTTAACTTATTAATTTTTTAATATTTTTCACACATTACAACTCCTAAATGTCCTCCCCTGATATATTAACACCAAAATTATCATTTGGAGCCTTTAGAAATTCATAACCAAGGTGTATATTGGTTTTTATTTAAGGGATTGGGCTTGCCAGAAAGCCCAATTCCAGTTTTAAAAATAAAAGTTGATTAATTAATAACTTATCCATTTTAAGGGTTTTTCGGTGATTTGAAGCCCCAAACACGTCCCATGAACCCAGACACGCGTCCAATATCCTCCCACACTCTTTTCATCTCATTTGCATCACGGTATAGGTCGAAATGTCTGAAGAACTCAAATTTCGGGCAGATTTATAAAGGTAATTTGTTTCCTTCATAACTCCTTCGATTCTTACTCTTTTTCCCCCATTAAAATTCCTAAATGATCTACCTATCCTTGTTCGAACGTCCCTTTAATGTTTGAGTATTTTTAAATTCAGATAATGGTATTTTTGGGGGCGACTTATACAAGATATTTTAAGTAAGTTGTTCTCCTCCTTTCTTGTTTCAATTTGTTTAGGTTTACATCCAATTTACTTAGGGTTTCTTCCATTATCTTTTAGGTTACTAATTTCCAGGAAGTAGGGTTAAAAAATTAGGGTTTTATCTTGTGTTTAATTGTCTGAAATTCTAGTTTTAGGTCTGGTTTACCTTCCTTGAGATGCGGCAGTGGTGCGTTTGATTTTTCGCACAAAGGATTCAAGGGTTTCCTTGGTTTTGGTAGGTGATTCCATTGTGTATGATATCTTTGTGAATTGGCTACTGTTTTATGGTATTTTCATGCTTATTAAATTATATTATTTCTGGAAAATATAGTTTTAGTGGTGTTTGTATTTAAAATGAATCTTAAAGGCCAATTTCATGTGAAATTGGGGGTTTTTCATAGAAATGTTTTATTAGTTTAATTGGGGCTACCATATAAGTAATAGTTGATTTTATTGAACTATAATAGGGATAAAAATATTGTTTTTAATGATTCTACCTTGTGTTTGTTGCTAAAAAATCTGGTTTTAATGGTGTTTGTGAACCACATGAAATTCTAAGAGTTGTGTTGTGTAAAAATTGAGACTTTGCAATGATGTCATTTCTTGAACCATATGAGGTTTCCCTAAAAATGATTTTGTGTTTTCACTAAAATGTAGTATTATTCCCTTTATTTTTTGGAAACTTAAATATGTGCACATAGTATACAAGTGAGGTTTATACGGAGTTTTGTGTCCGAAACACTTCGAGGTTTTGAGGAATTGTTTTATGAAAAAACTAAGTGTTTTGTTGCGTGTTTTAAGTGGTATAAAATGTGATATATACTTTATTGGTTGTGTAAGACCAGTAATTGTGTTTATATGAAAATTTATTTATATTTAATGCTGAAATTGATTGAGCACAAAAGGGGAAGCCCGGGTACCTAGGTGGGGTGGATTTGTACTAGTACGGCTAGTGGACCAGATAGTTTTTTGTCCCTGTTTCACATAGCATTTGGATAATGACAACTCTAACTAAACTATGTGGATGATTATTGGGGACCACTAGGTTATGGGTATGTTCCCTAATAGTGGCTCGTGCACGATAAAGGATTTATCTTTGGTTACTTTACACCGAGGTACGAGGTACATAGGGCCCAAGACAACCTAGTGCCTAAGGGTGTTCCAAATGTTGTTGCTCAATGGATTTGTAGTATTTACCCATGTCTTAGGGTGTGTTTGTAAGTAAATTACAGTATCTAACATTTCTATTTTAATGTGTTAATATTCTGAAAATTTTGGATTGAAAACTATTTTCAATTAGAGGTTTCATTTCTTGAAATTTTAACAGTACTTTTACTTGCATTTGAAAACTGCTTGCTTTTTCACATTGTATTTCTTACTCTTTGGAATAATTGGGTGGTATCCTACTGGGCATAGGATCACACCCTACTTACACCCATTGGGTGTAATTAGACTTGGTTATTTTTGATTCAGGTAAAGGAAAGGCTAAGGGTGATGGTGGTTCATGGTGTTTGTTCCCATCCTTGGTGCAGAGTTGTGGAGATAGCTTAGGGGCGATGACCCCTAGTCGTGTGAAGTCCTTGGGGCTGTCTTGATGCTATAATTATTTTTATTTGTACCACTTGTATTATCTTTAAACCAATGTACTCAGTTCTTGTTTTTACTTAAGTCTTGTTTGGGTAAAAAATTTCAGATTTATATTATGGATTGTTTTTAATGTTTTATGCTTTCATACTCGGGTAAATCATTCCCAAACCTAAATTAATGATACTCGGGCACTTGTGCCAGCCCGTGGGGATAGGTAACGACCTTTGGGTTATTTCACGGGCTGGGTTTGGTTTCAGTTTTGGCGGTGACCATATTCGGCTTGTGACAAAATTGTATCAGAGCAGGTCCGCTCCTTTGGTCATGTTATTTGGGTAAGAGTCAGCATAGTCTGGAGCTAGGATTTTGGGACTTGAAATTTCAGTCATGGGTAGTGTGCCTGGCCAGCACACCTCATGACGGGATTCAAGTCACCATGTGAAGTATGGATTTATCTATGTCTTTCAGTTTTCTTGGTCTGATGATGATTAGGCGAAATGAAAAGAGAGTTGGGTTAATGGTATCATTAAGCTCGCAGGGCCTGGCAAGCCATGTGGAGCAGGGGATATTCTCTAGAACACTCTCTGTGATAGTGAAGTGATTGGAATATGGCCACCAACCATATGTCCAAGTTACCCACTGAAACTAGTTTCCTCCCGCATTATCTTGTGTTCTTTAGTTTTGAAATATTGGAACTTTGGTTTTAAACTGACTTGGTTTTAAGATGTGTAAAGTTTTTGTGAAATGATTTTCAAATATATATGGAATTTTTTGATTTATGAATTGGTGGAACTGAATTTTTATAATTGTTTCGAAATGGGAAATAGTATGCTTACACCTCTTTTGAAAGCGGGAACAATATTGAAGTTTGTTTTCAAAAGTGTTTTTATTGAATTATGGATTCTTTTCTAAATAGTTGTGTCCTAATGAAATTTTTTGTAAGATGTGAATTGGGATTTTGATCTCATTGTTAGCAGTTTTGAGAAAAAAGATGTGTTGGTTGACTGTTTTGGTTTTGAAAAGTTGAAAGGATTTTTGTTTTAACCTTTGGTATTTTCGTGAGCAACCACATGCATGGGGTTATATGGGATGATGGATGGTTGATGGAATGACTGGATGAGTGCTGGGATGGATATGAGGAGGGTGCCCGGTGTGGCCCAAAAACATGCGTGTGTGAGGCCCATGGGGTACCATTTGGTGGATACGCTTACTGCTAATCCATTTGTTTTCAAAGAATTGGTTTTAAATAAAAACCTGATGTCTCGATGAATAGTTTGGTATGGTTTGTATTATGGGTTTTTGAAAATGTTGATGTTGTGGGATGTTTTGAGTTCAAGAACCCCTTCTGTTTGACCTGTGTTTTGGGTTTGTGTTTGGTCGGTAAGTTGTGTTGTAGGGACGGTTAGTGGTCTCTATTGAAAATTTTTTGGGACGCCTTTACGGTGGTTCCCTTCATGTGTTTAGATCTAGTTTGTGGCATTTTTTGACCAATGGACCAGCTTGGTTGGGACCTTGTGTTCTCTCATTGGATAAGGTATTCCCCCATTAAGTTTTAATTCACAACTGAAGTGAAACCCGTTTTGTTTCTCCATTGGAAAATACTCCAGTTGATCAATATAATGAATATTTTATCGAACATTTTTTTATTGAGTCTACACCATTTAATTTTTCTGATTTGTGGATCCTCTTATAGTGGGATAGTTCTTGTGGAATGTTGAAAGAGACCTTAGTTTCTTAAGAATCTTGATTCATCAAAGGTGGGCGTGTTCTTTCGTTGTTGGTACGGATGAGTGTCTTGATGGTGTCTAAGAGGGCCTATGGGTTCTTTATAGTTTCATTGAAGAAGGAGTTATTATTAAACCACCAATTTTGAGATTTCAGTCATGATAGGATATTGTGTCCACTTTTTGGACTTATCTGTTGTTTAGGGACTTTGAATATGGTCTCGTTCTGTGTATTGTTTCAATCAATCGCAAGGTTCATGTTCGATGACGCATTGTGATGTTGTGTGCTCTTTTGACCATAAAGGTGAAGGTCACACAATCTTATAAGGTTCTATGTTATGTTGTGATTATGTCTCCCTTGTGAAAACCATCAATTCATCTATCTTAGAGGAAGGTGTCTATACGTTTCTTTCCCTTCTATTGTTTCTCATCCAAAGAAACAAGGTGCGATGTGTGTGCATCTTCTGATCCCCTGTTTCAATGAAATTTCTGGTTTTGGTGAAGTGGGTTATGGAGTGTGTTATGTCTTGATAAACCCATCGGGGTATGAGGTGTAGTTGTTTGTGGCACCGAAAGAAGAAGTTCCACATAGGGGTTTCAACAGCCTAACTTCGTAGCCGAAGATGCTTCAATATTTTGAGCTCCAACCATAGGTCCCTGAGAGAAGCTAGCGCGTAGTCAGGGGTTACACCAGTTTCATTTAAACACTTGTACAAAGTCATATCTTCGGTATGAAGGATAGGAATAGTTTAAACATATGTTGTCATCATATTTCTTCTATTGTTCCCATTCAGTGGAAATAGGTGGAGGGTCTTGTACCCATGTCATCACACAATGTTATTCCCTCCCCCTTTGGTTTCCATTGAGTCTTTGGAGAATGGTTGGAAATTTGGCTAGACAAGTTGAGCACACGGTTTTTACATGGTTTGTTCTAACCATGATCAAAAAAGATAACCATGCAGATATAAGGATCCACATAGTATCGCACAGTTTTCAAAACTGTGCAGACTAACCGTGCGACCGTCCCAACTCCTTAATTTTGGGGTCATTTCGTGTCGGCCCAAGCCGGTCGGTTAAGATGGTTGGTTCTTGTGGTGGGGAGACCCACTGTGGGTATCATGTATATTATTTTGTAAATTTCTAATTTATGTATACCCCTTGTACTAGGGAGTCTGTTTGTGCCTTCCCCTATTAGTGTCTTGATTCTGTCTTGAGAAAAAAAATTAAGTTGTCTCTTACGGTGGGGAGCCCATTTGTGTCTCTTCATATGAGTAACTCATATTTTTCCTTGGTTTTGTATGGGAAGTAGTTATTATCATTTCGAGATATCTAACTACCTAAATATTACTTTGGTAAACAATGATATTGGAGAGTGAACAATGGTTTAGTTATAGTAGGGCAAGTGTAACCTTGTTCGATGTTGTTGTTTATTTGGGTAAATTGATTGAGTGTTGTTCAAATTGTGTTTAAGGAGTTTTCATTTGGGATGAAGCTTGAATGTGATTGATTCTTTCAGTAAAGTGGTGTATGTTAGGTCTGTGAGAGTCTTCCTTCCTTTATTGATCACTGGAGGTGTTATGGCCATTGGGGGAGAAACTTGGCAAGATAGTACCTCTTGGTTTCTCAGTTGGGTTTGGTTGTTGCTTTGGCATTACTATGACTTTCCGGGGCGGAATGTTTTCATGGTGGGGAAAATTTTCACATACATAGCTTATTTTAAATATATTTTTATTTTAATTTCCATTAATTCTTTGTTTTGGAGGGTTTCCAAAGTTTTTATGGAGAATAGGTGAGTTTTCATTAATTGGGCCAAACCGTGAGCCCAATTCCAGATTTAAAAATAATTTTTTTTTTCATTTATAACATATTAATTTTTTAAAAAATTTCACTCATTAAAACTCCTAAATTTCCTCCCCTAATATATTAACACCACAATTAAAATTTGGAGCCTTTAGAAATCCATAACCAAGGTGTATATGGGTTTTTATTTAAGGGACTGGGCCTGCTCGAAAGCCCAATTCCAGTTTTAAAAATAAAATTTGATTAATTAATAACATATTAATTTTTAATGGTTTCTCGGTAATTCCAAGCCCCAAACACGCCCCTTGAACCCAGACATGCGTCCAATATCCTCCCACACTCTTTTCAGCTCATTTGCATCACGGTTTAGGTCAAAACGTCTGAAGAACTCAAATTTCGGGCAGATTTATAATGGTAATCAGTTTCCTTCATAACTCCTTCGATTCATACTCTTTTTCCCCCATTCAAATTCCTAAATGATCTACCTATCCTTGTTCGAACCTCCCTTTAAGGTTTGAGTATTTTTAAATTCAGTTAATGGTATTTTTGCGGGTGATTTATACAAGATATTTTAAGTAAGTGGTTCTCCTCCTTTCTTCCTTCAATTTGTTTAGGGTTACATCCAATTTACTTAGCATTTCTTCCATTATCTTTGAGGTTACTAATTTCCAATAATTAGCGTTTAAAAATTAGGGTTTTTTCTTATGTTTCATGGTCTGAAATTCTGGTTTTAGGTCTGGTTTACCTTCCTTGAGGTGCGGCGGTGGTGCGTTTGAGTTTCCGCACAAAGGATTCAAGGGTTTCCTTGGTTTTGGTAGGTGATTCCATTGTGTATGAAATCTGTGTGAATTGGATAATGTTTTTATGGTATTTTCATGCTTATTCAATTTTATTATTTCTGAAACATATAGTTTTAGTGGTGTTTGAATTTAAAATGAATCCTAAAGGCCAATTTCATTGAAATTGGGGGTTTTTCATAGAAATGTTTTATTAGTTTAATTGGGGATACCCTATATGTAACTAGTTGATTTTATTGAACTATAATAGGGATAAAAATACTGTTTTTAATGATTTTACCGTGTGTTTGTTGCTGAAAAAACTGGTTTTAATGGTGTTTGTGAACCACATGAAATTCTAAGAGTTGTGTTGTGTAAAAATGGATACTTTGCAATGATGTCGTTTCTTGAACCATATTTGGTTTCCCTAAAAATGTTTTTGTGTTTTCGCTGAAATGTAGTAGTATAACCTTTATGTTTTGGAAACATAAATATGTGCACATAGTATGAAAGTGAGGTTTATAAGGAGTTTTGTGTCTGAAACAGTAGAGATTTTGAGGAATTGTTTTATGAAAAATATAAGTGTTTTGTTGCGTGTTTTAAGTGGTATAAAATGTGATAGCTACTTTATTGGTTGCGTATGACCAATAATGGTGTTTATATAAAAATTTATTTATTTTCCATGCTGAAATTTATTGAGCATAAAAGGGGAAGCCAGGGTACCTAGTTGGGGTGGATTTGTACTAGTACGGCTAGTGGCCCGGATCAGTTTTGTCCCTGTTTCACTTAGCATTTAGATAACTACAACTCTAACTAAACTATGTGGATTATTATTTGGGACCACTAGGATATGGGTATGTTCACTACTAGGGGATCTTTCATGAGAAATGATTTTTCTATGGTTACTTTACACCGAGGTATGAGGTACATAGGGCCCAAGACAACCTAGTGCCTCGGGGTGTTCCCAATGTTGTTGCTGATTGGATTTGTAGTATTTACCCATGTCTTAGGGTGTTCTTGTAAGTAAATTACAGTATCTAACATTTCTATTTTAATGTGTTAATATTCTGAAAATTTTGGATTGAAAACTATTTTCAATTAGAGGTTTCATTTCTTGAAATTTAAAAACTACTTTTCCTTGCATTTGAAAACAGCTTGATTTTTCACATTGTATTTATTACTCTTTGGAATCATTGGGTGGTATCCTACTGGGCTTAGGATCACACCATACTTACACCCCTTTGGTGTAAGTAGACTTGGTTATGTTTTATTCAGGTAAAGGAAAGGCTAAGGGTGATGGCGGTTCATGGTGTTAGTTCCCATCCTTGGTGCGGAGTTGTGGAGATAGCTTTGGGGCGATGACCCCTAGTCATGTGGAGTCCATGGGGATGTCTTGATGCTATAATTATTTTTATTTAGACCACTTGTATTATCTTTAAACCAATGTACTCATTTCTGGTTTTTACTTAAGTCTTGTTTGGCTATAAAATTTCAGATTTATATTATGGATTGTTTTTAATGTTTTATGCTTTCATACTCGGGTAAATCCTTCCCAACCCTAAATTAATGATACTCGGGTACTTGTGCCAGCCCGCGAGGATAGGGAACGCCCTTCGGGTCATGTCACGGGCTAGGGTTGGTGCCGGTTTTAGCAGTGACCAGATTCCGTTCGTGACAATACGCCCTAGTGCGTCACCTTGAGGTGCACCTGTTCTGTTTGTTAAGAAGAAAGATGGATCAATGAGACTCTGAATTGATTATCGAGAACTTAACAAGATCACTATCAAGAAAAAATATCCTCTCCCATGTATTGATGACCTATTTGACCAACTACGCGGAGCTCAATACTTTTCCAAGTTTGATCTTCGTTCAGGGTATCATCAATTAAGGTTTAAAAGGGATTATATACCAAAGACGGCTTTCCGTACAATGTATGGAAACTATTAATTTATAGTGATGCTATTTGGTCATACTAATTCCCCTGCTATCTTCATAGATCAGATGAATAGAGTCTTTAGAGACTATCTTGATCAGTTTTTGGTAGTATTTATTGACGATATTCTTGTATATTCAAATAGCTAGGAAGAACATGAAGATCACTTGAGAATTATATTGAAGACCCTGAGAAAGGAGAAGCTTTTTTCCAAATTTACCAAGTGTGAATTTTTGCTTCAAAAAGTTGCATTTTTGGGTCACATAATCTCAAAAGAGGGGATATCTGTGGATTTAGAAAAAACAAAGATTATCGAAAGATGGTCGAGAACAACAACAGTAACTGAGATCCGAAGATTTCTTGGTTTGGCAAGATATTATCGACGTTTTGTGAAAGATTTTTCACGATTATCTTATCCACTCACCAGATAGACTCGGAAAGGTGTTATGTTTTTCTGGACTGAGGAATGTGAAGATAATTTCACGGAGTTGAAAAGAAGGTTATCCAGTGCACCTGTGCTCACACGGCCTTGTAGTGGAGAAAGGTTTCTGATCTAGAGTGATGCATACAAGAAGGGATTGGGGTGTGTTATCATGCAAAATGATATGGTGATAGCTTATGGCTCACGACAGTTGAAAATCCATGAGCAAAATCACCCAACTCATGATTTGGAGTTAGCTGTGGTAATCTTTGCATTAAAGATTTTGAGGCATTATCTTTATGGAGAAAGGTGTGATATTTATACTGATTATAAAAGATTAAAGTATATTTTCACACAAAAGGAGTTGAATATTCAAAAAAGAAGATGGTTGGAGCTGATTAAGGATTATGACTGCTCAATCCATTTCCACCCTGGGAAAGCAAACAAGGTGGCAGATGCATTAAGTCGACAAGACCATACCAGTTTATCCATGATGAGGATCACAAAAGATTCAATATTTATGGATTTAAAAAGGATGGATCTTGGACTTATAATGAAATAGGAAAATATTATCTTTCTCAAATGAATGTTCAACCATATATACATTTTAAGATTAAAGAGGAAGAGAAAGAAGATGTAGAGTTACAAAAGAAGGTGAGAAATGTTCCTGAATTCAACCTTGATTATGATGGGATAATAAAGTTCAGGAATAGGGTTTGTGTACCTCCCATCCCCAAATTAAAGAAGGATCTACAAGATGAGGCTCATAGTTCTTCATTCTTTACTCATCCTGGAAGCACGAAGATGTATAGGGACCTGAAAGAGTACTTCTGGTGGGATGACATGAAAAGAGATGTTGCTGATTATGTCTCTCGATGCTTGGTTTGTCAGCAAGTTAAAGATGAGAGAAAGAAGTCTAAGGGAATCTTACAACCATTACCCATACCTGAATGCAAATGGGAAAACATCACTATGGACTTTGTCACCGGAAATCCTAAAACATCCAAAGGCAATAATGTTATCTGGTTCATAGTTGATCGTCTTACAAAGTCTGCACACTTGATTGATATTAGAGAGGATTTCTCTCTGGATCATCTTTCTAGGATATATATGTAAAGGAAGTGGTAAGATTGCATGGAGTACCACTTTCTATTCTATCTGATCGGGATACGAGGTTTACCTAAATGTTTTGGAGAAGTCTTCAACATACTCTAGAAACAGAGTTGAGTTTCATCACTTCTTATCATCCTCAGACAGACGGTCAGTCTGAGAGGACAATTCAAACTCAAGAAGTTATGTTGAGAGCTTTATCTATGGATTTCAAAGATGGTTGGGATCAACAACTAACTTTGGTGGTATTTTCTTATAATAATATCTTTCACTCCAGTATTCAGATGGCTCCTTATGAAGCTCTCTATGGAATGAAATGCAGGACTCCAACTAGATGGGATGAAGTTGGGGAAAGAAAGCTATTAAGACCTGATCTTGTTGGTGAGATGGCCAAAAAGGTACGATCTATTCAAAAACACATAAGAGCAGCTCAGAGTCGACAAAAACGTTATGCTGGCAACCGAAGAAAAGACTTAGAGTTTAAAGTGGGTGATAAAGTGTTCTTATGAATATCTCATTGGAAGAGAGTAATGAGATTTAGAAAGAAGAGAAAGTTGAGCCCTATGTATATCGGTCATTTCAAAATACTGGATCATGTTGGGAAGGTAGCTTACTAATTGGCGCTTCCACCGAATCTCTCTCAAGTTCATGATGTGTTCCATGTATCTCTCTTGAGAAAGTACATACCTGATCATTCACATGTACTCAGCTCAGAAGTTGTACCGCTATAATTAGATATTTCTTATGAAGAACAGCCGATAGAGATTCTCGATCGTAGTGAAAAAGTCATATAGAACAAGACCACTCTCTTGGTGAAAGTTTTATGGAGAAACCACCAATTAGAAGAAGCTACATGGGAGCCTGAGGATATGATGAGGGAGTGGTATCCTCATATGTTTGTTACAAGTGATGAATTTCGAGGGAGAAATTTATTTTAAGGGTGGTAGAATGTAACACCCGAGACATTTATAAGAAATATTTTGTTTTTATGTTATTTAAATCATAAAAGGAATATTTCATTACACACAACACTATCTTGGCTTGATTTATACACAATCGCGACCTTCCTCAATAGCTTGTGTCGTACGCAATACTGAGATTCACTAAACAACGATAAACTAATAAAATATTATTTAAACTAGCCATTATGAATAGTAATGACCACTTTTTGAAATTTTGTAAATTTTATTTTTCAAAATGGACTTCATTTTTGTATTCGGAATATTGAAATTATCCTAGGGTGAAATTTTGGTATTTTTCTGAAAAAATTCAATTTTTGATGAATAGTGAAAACACCGGTTTACTATTTAAAACCCGACTTTTTATTTAAAAAATTATTTATTTTATTTATATTTATTTTAGGCCATAATTGATACATAACACCTATATAAGTTCAATTTAATTCATTTGAGTCATTTTATAATAATTTTAGATATATAAAAATTTTATTGAACTTTTCACCGTCTTTTACCCACCTCCTAGGAGAATTTGAAAATTTACATAAAACATAATTTTACTGCGTCTGTGAGTGGAATTTGAAAAATCCAAGAGACATGGTTGATGTCAGTAAGTAAAATGAGGCTCAATGAGATGAAAATAATTTTTGGTGAATAGTAACTTTTTACTTTTATTTACCATGGTTAAAAGTAAATAGGGTAATTAAGGGTAAAAATGATATTATTATTACCCTAAAACATGTCTTAATTCTATTGGAGAAGTGTAATTAGACCAAAAACAACCTTAGGAATAAAATATGACCATTTAGGCCCACTTGTATTATATTAGGACATTTATTATTAATTTATTTAAAGAAGGGTTAAAATTGTTAAAATCAAAATTTAATATGTAAATAATTTTTAATAAAGGTTTGTAAAGAAGATAAATTTGACTATAAATATTAATTAGAAAGCTAAAAGGATATCCTACATAATTGTATTTTATTTTTAATTTTTAGACATTAAATAATTTAATGTATTTATGACTCAATGATGATGCAGTAATTATCTCATTAATGAAATATTGACGTAATTAATGTTATAAACACCCAAATAAATGTAATTTGAGTCTTTTTATGAATTAAAATAATTTTCAAGGTTAATATTACATGTTAGTATTGATTTAATTATCTTTTTTCGAATTAATCATTCTGTTATGATTTTCTCAAAAATCAATTACTAAATAGTGTCAAAATTGACATAAAATTGTTTTTAAAACAAATATTATATTATTAATTGATATTTTATTCATAAAAAACTAATGTTAGGCCAAATTACTTAGATAAGGTTTTATATATTAATTATAAACAGCTTGTGGTTATTTTGGCTTGTTATAGTACGTTTATTAACCTTATAGTGTAAGAACACAAAACGACACTATAAAAGTAAAATTATCTAACTTAAAGTTAAATCTAAATGATAAGATTAATTTAGTAAACTAAACATTTCCAAATTCTATTGGATGCGATTATTTTGACCCATCCCCACCTTAGCTTCTAAATAAATAAATTTGGAGCTATTTGAAACCGAATATGGCTTTATAATAAAATAATATTTTTAGTTTTTCCAAAGGTTCCCATCTCCTCCCTTATAAAAGGGAACCTCCTCCCTCTATTCCTCACACCACATTGAGCCTTCACGCTCAGCCAAACCCTGAAAAGTTCTCCTCTCCACTTCACTAGAAACATCCTAGAGGTCCTAGTCTTCTTTAAAGGCCAAATTTAGTGCCCTAAAAGGAGGTCTCAAAGACGCGCTTCAAAGAAGAGGTAATGTCCGTTACCGATTCTTTCAACTTTATTTCTTCTTCCACTTCTTCTTGATAAGTTGTTTCATTATGAATTAATAACATCATTATCACTCATATAATGATATTTTATTATAAGTATGAAACAACCCTATTTCACCATCTATCCATCCTATGGAAAACAAAATCACCGAGCGTGCGTACGTACGGAATACCATCTCCACGCCGTAGTGTAATCTATCTTCCACCTCCACCTTACTTGTATGGGTATAATGGTGTAAATAATGAATATATATGATTATTGTAAAGTGATATTGATTCTGAAATTTTACACATACACTCTAATACAATTCCACTATCATGGGAACGATATCATCGCTCGTGCGTACGTACGGAATACCGTCTCCACGATGTGATGCGACTCGTTCTACATGATTTTCATTTTATAATGATTACATAAATGAATTTAGTGGATAAATCTGATATATATTACAACAATAACATTCTGTAAATGAGGTATCTATAACCTAAAAATAAAAATAAGAATTTATTCGACAAAACACGCATAAGAACAAAAAGTAATAAACACCCGAATAACAAGTAGTAATGAAATATTACTAATAATATGATACTAATATGACCATATATTATATCATAACAATTAATATGATTCTGGGATATGCCAATGACATTATTTAAATCATTATAAAGGTGGTTCGGACACTTACGAAGAAAATCGGACATAAGGTAAGGGAAATATCACAATCTCATTTTTATCCAAGATTGTTTATACTTTGGAATTTACTGGGGTGTATTTTATCATCCACATCCATGTTTCATCAATATGTAATATTATTTCCATCCACCAACAATTGGTTAAATCCAATTTTACCCTTCGTTGTGTTTTTAGTAAATGACATGAAAGGAATCTTTTGTCATTTTTCGTATGAGGTACTTTTTGACTTTTCTGACAAAAGTACGAGAAGAATGTTTTTTTAACTTATACTGCATGAATGGATTTTTAAAAATTTATTTCCAAGAAGACATATTTAAAAGTTTTCATGTTTATTTTTAATCAACTTCTTTTAGTTTAAAATTTTATGAAATGTTAAGAAAGGAAAAATGTTTTTGAAGTAGAAATGATATTTTCCTCAAAAATGGAGTTCAAGTGTTTTATCAAAATTATTTTCCATCTAAGATAATAAAGGGTTTTGTTTCTATCCCTATTATTACATTTATTTGATTATGTTGTGATGGATTTATTTTTATTAATTCCTTTATTTTATATGAATTGTTTTATGATGTCACGATGTTTAAGAATGCCATTTTTATTACATGGGTTATGCAGTGATGTATGATTTTTGATTTTATGGAACACATAAGAATGGTATCATTATGAGATGGTTGGGAACTATATCTCACTACAATTAATTGGGTAAAGAGTTTATATCTCATGAGATATACATGGCTGGAACGACAGGTTAAACCGGTTCAGTGAAACAGGACAGAAATGAGGAATGAACTCGGTTCAAAAATGGTCTTTGTCCACTAAGATAGTCTTGGAAAAGAGTCTTGATAAATAATAAATGATTCTCTATTATTATTTGTGTATTCCACAATTCTTCATGTATTATGTTATGATTATTTTGATTATATTTCACTTCCATGATTTATCCCATGTTATGAAATTATGATCTCTTTTGCAGGGTAAGATTTCCAAATTGTTATGTTCTTATGAATATGATGTGACTGATTTTTCTTTTGTTTACCCTTACTGAGCATTTGAGCTCACCCTTTTGTATGTTTTCTTTCCCTCAGGTCGGCAAGAAGTTTATTAAGTAGGATATTCCAAAAGTGACTCTAGATATGATGAAATAAATTGGAGACAATGTAGATTCTTTATGAACTAGTTGTTTATGTTTCCCAGTTTCTAAAGACACTATACCTATATGGTCCTTTCATGGTATTGTTATATGTTGTAATAAGTGTACTTCAATTTTAAAGTACTAAAAATGTATGTAATGTATGGGTCGTTATATCTATGGATCCAGCAAAAACAGAGGTTATTCAATGATGGTCGAGAACAACAATAATAACTGAGATCCGAAGTATTCTTGGTTTGGCTGGATATTACAAACGTTTTGTGAATCATTTTTCATGTTTATCTAACCCACTCACCAAGTTGACACGAAAAGGAGTTAAGTTTGTTTGGATGTAGGAATGTGAAGATAATTTCAAGGAGCTAAATAGAAGGTTAGCCAGTTAATCTGTGCTCACACTACCTTGTAGTGGAGAAAGGATTGAGATCTATAGTGATGCATCCAAGAAGAGACTGGGGTGTGTTCTCATGAAAAATGATATGGTGATAACTTATGCCTCACGACAGTTGAAAATTCATGAGCAAAATTACCCAACTCATGATTTGGAGTTAGATATGGTAATCATTGCATTAATGATTTGGAGGCATTACCTTAATGGTAAAAGATGTAATATTTATAATGATCATAAACGTTTAATGTATATTTTCACACAAAATGATCTGAATATGCCTCAAAAAAGATGGTTGGATCTGATTAAGGATTACGATAGCTCAATTCATTACCACCTTCGGAAAGCAAACAAGGTGGCAGATGCATTATGTCGACAAGACCATGCTAGCATATCCATGATGAGGATAACAAAAGATCCAATATTTATGGATTTACAAAGGATGTATCATTGAATTATAATGGAAGGGGAAAATATTATCTTTCTCAAATGAATGTTCAACCATCTAGACATGTAAAGATTAAAGAGGCACAAAAAGAAGATGTAGAGTTATCAAAAAAGGTGATAAATGTTCCTGCATTCAACCTTGATTGTGATTGGATAATAAAGTTCAGGAATCGGGTTTGTGTTCCTCCCATCCCAAAATTAAAGAAGGAGCTGCTAGATGAGGCTCATAGTTTTTCATTCTCTATTCATCCTGGAAGCACGAAGATGTATAGGGACCTGAAAGAGTACTTCTGGTGGGATGGAATGAAAAGAGATATTGCTGAATATGTCTCTCAATGCATGGTTTGTCAGCAAGATAAAGCTGAGAGACCGAAGTCTAAGGCGAGGTTACAACCATTACCCATACCCGAATGGAAATGGGAAAACATCACTATGGACATTGTCACAGGTTTTACTAAAACATCCAAAGGCAATAATAATATATGGGTCATAGTTGATCATCTTACAAAGTCGGCACACTTCATTGATATTAGTGAAGATTTCTCTCTGGATCAGCATGCCAGGATATATGTAAAGGAAGTTGTAAGATTACATGGTGTACCACTTTCTATTATATCTGATCGGGATCCGAGGTTTACCTCAAATTTCTGGTGAAGTTTTCAGCATACTATGGATACAAAGTTGAGTTTTAGCACTGCTTATCATCCTCAGACAGACGGTCAGTCTGAAAGGACAATTCAAACTCTAGAAGATATGTTGAGAGCTTGCTCTATGGATTTAAAAGGTGGTTGGGATCAACACCTACCTTTGGTGGAATTTTATTATAATAATAGCTTTCACTCAAGTATTCAGATGGCTCCTTATGAAGCTCACTATGGAAAGAAATGCAGGACTCCAACTTGTTGGGATGAAGTTGGGGAATGAAAGCTATTAGGACCTGATCGTGTTGATGAGATGGCAAAAAAGGTCAGATCTATTCAACAACACATAAGAGAAACTCATAGTCGATAGAAATGTTATGTCGATAACCGAAGATAAGACCTAGAGTTTGAAGTGGGTGATAAAGTGTTCTTATGAATATCTCCTTGGAAGAGAGTAATGAGATTTGGAAAGAAGGGAAAGCTGATACCTAGGTATATTGGTCCTTTAGAAATACTTGATCGTTTTGGGAAGGTAGCTTACCGATCGGCGCTTCCCCCGAATCTCTCTCAAGTTCACAATGTGTTCCATGTATCTCTCCTGAGAAAGTACATACCCGATCCCTCACATGTACTCAGCTGAGAAGTTGTACCATTGGAGCAATATATTTCTTATAAAGAACAGTCGATAGAGATTCTGGATCGTAGGGAAAAAGTCCTACGGAACAAGACCACTCACTTGGTGAATGTTTTATGGAGGAACCACCAATTAGAAGAAGCTACATGGGAACTTGTGGATATGATGAGGGAGAGGTATCCTCATCTGTTTGTAATGAAGTGGCGAATTTCAAGGGAAAAATTCATTTTAAGGGGGGTAGAATGTAACACCCTGAGATTTTATGAGAAATAATTTTTTATGTCTTATTTTATACGCAACACCAAATTAATCTTTCACATCACACAATACTAACTCGGATTGCATTACAAACAATCGCGACCTTCCTCGATAGCGTGTGTAGTACACAATACCAGGTTTCACTAAACAATGATATATTATTATGAACTAGACGTTATGAATATTATTAACTACAATTTTAATTTTATAACATTATTATTAATCTTTCACATTTTCTAGGACATTGTAAGAGAACAAAATAATTTGTTTGGGTAAAATAATTATTTTTAAAAAAATGCAGTTTTGTCGCCTTTTGATGGTGCACCCACATTAAATCCAGTTTTTGACATGTTTATAAGTTCAATTTGACAAAATAAAATTCATATTTTGAATCAAGATATAAAATTTTACTTAGGATAAATTTTTGATATTTTTATGATAACTTTCATATTTTGATGAATAGTAAAAATACGCTAATTTTTAATTAAAAACAACTTTTTTCATTGAGATAATTTATATGGTAAAATTATAATATTTAATGGTTTTAATTTATAAATAGAATATATTTTTTCCATTTAATATAATGTATTTCGTTATCATTAATTTCACGTTGAATTCATAGGTAAAAACATTTCAATCTTTGGCAATGTTTTAACTTCTAAAACACGTTTTCTTAACAACGGGATTAATTATAAATTAATTAATGAAACATATGTGTTTTGAATTTTAAAAAAATTATTATATATTTGGAATCATTGAGTCCAAATTATGTTAATAGGCTACTTTTTATTCTTGGGCATTATGAATAGTAACTATGAAAATTTTTATTTACCATAGTTAAAGGTAAATCGGGTAATTAATGGTAATTATAAGATTATAAAATTACCCTAACACCTGACAAAATCCTATTGGATGACTAAAAGTCAACACATATCACCTAAGTGTTGTATTAGATTCATTTAATGGACTTTTTTCCATGAAAAAAATTTAATTATTATTAAAAACAAAGAAAGTGACAACATGTCACTTTCATAAATATTATAAGTATAATAATTTTAATTTAGAGATAAAATTAATTAAACTTCGAACATGAATAGTCTCCAGAAAGAAAATACAATTATCTACATCATATAAATTTATTTATAATTTTTAGGGATTAAATAATTATCATTAATTATGACACAATAGTGATGTTGAAATTATTTTATAATTTAAAATATCAAATAAATGGTTTTAAAAATATGAAAATAAATATTATACGAACTATTTAATGTACTCCAATAATTTTCTAGATACATATGATATTTTTTTAATCTATTAAAGCGTTTAGTTTCAACATATATTCTATATATATTTTATTTAAATTCAAATAAATGGAATGTGTCAAAATTGACACTATTGTTATTTTATAAAAATAACATATTATAAAATTGTTTAAAAATCACAAATATATTTAAAAATTATAAATTTTAATTTATATGGTCTAAAATGTCATAAATGGTAAAATTATGGAAAATTCACAACACATATATAATTATTTATAAGAATATTAAAATTTATAATATTATTACCACCAATAAAATTAAATTGATAAATAAGGATAAATCATGTTGATAATGTTTAAAATAAATACCTAAGAAGTATAATTTTTTTTGATGTGATTACAACCCTATCTCATTTAATCTTAGGATATGAGTCATTTTTTACGTTTTTAAGTGGGTTAGGGGTTTAATATAAACTAATATTTCTTATATTTCCTAAGGTTCCCCTCTCATCCCTTATAACAGGGAACCTCCTCCCTCTCCTCCTCATACCAATTTGAGCCTTCAGGCTCAGCCCATCCCTGCACATTTCACTTCCGCACTTCCCTAGAAACATTCTAGAGGTATTTTTCTTCTTCAAAGGCCAATTTTATTTCCCTAAGAGGAGGTCTCAAAGAGGCGCTTCAAAGAAGAGGTAATGTCCGTTATCGATTATTTCATCTTTATTTCTTATTCTACTTCTTCTTATTTATTTTTTTATTTATGAAGTAATAACATCAGTATCACTCATATAATGATATGTTATTATAAGTATGAAACAACCCTATTTCACCATCTATCCATCCTATGGAAAATGAAATCACCGCGCGTGCGTACGTACAGAATACCGTGTCCACGCTGTGGTGTATTCTATTTTCCACCACCACCTTACATGGATGGGTATAATGGTGTAAATAATGAATATATATGATTATTTTAGAGTGATATTGATTTTTAAATAATATACATACACTCCAAAAAAATTCCACGATCATGGGAACAATATCATCACTCGTGCGTACGTACGGAATACCGTCTCCACGATGTGATGTGACTCGTTCTACATTGCATAATGATTATATAAATTAATTGAATGAATAAATATGATATATATTACACTAATACCATTCTGTAAATGAGGTATCTATAACCTAAAAATAGGAATGAGAATTTATTCGACAAAACACGCATAAGAACAAAAAGTAATAAACACCCGAATAACAAGTAGCAATGAAATATTGCTAATAAGAAGCTAAGAATATGACCGTATATGAAATCATAACAATATGTAGGATTCTGGATTAAGTCAATGACATTATTTAAATCATTATAAAGTAGTTTCGGACACTTACGAAGCAAATCGGACCTAAGGTAAGGGAAAATCTCACAATCTCATTTTTATCTGAGATTGTTTATACTTCAGAATTTACTGGGGAATATATAACATCCACATCCAAGTTTCCCCATTATGTAATATTATTTCCACCCACCTACAATTGTTTAAATACAATTTTACCCTTCGGTGAGTGTTTAGTAAAAGATATGAAAGGAATATTTTGTCGTTTTTCGTACGAGGTACTTTTTGACTTTTCCGTCCAAAGTATAGGAAGAATGTTTTTTTAACTTATACGACATGAATGGATTTTTAGAAAATTATTTCCATGAAGCTTCCTTTACAAGTTTTCATGATTATATTTAATCAACTTCTTGTAGTTCAAAATTATATGACATGTTAAGAAGGGAAATTTTTTTTGAACTAGAAAGGATATTTTCCTCAAGAATGGAGTTCAACTGTTTTATCAAAATTATTTTCCATCTAAGATAATATAGTGTTCTGTTTATATCACTATTTTTACTTTCATTATATTATGTTATGATGGAATTATTTTTATGATATCCTTTTATGGATTATGCTATGATTACGTGATGGTTAAGAATCCCATTTTTATTACATGGGTTATGTTATGATGTATGGTTTATGATTTTGTGGCACACATAAGAATGGTAACATTATAAGATGGGTGGGATCTATATCTCCCTCCAATGCATTGGGTGAATATTTATATCTCATTAGATATACATGGCTATAATGGCAGGTTAAACCGGTTCAGTGAAACAAGACTAAAACTAGGAGTGAACTCGGTTCAGAAATGGACATTGTCTGCTAAGATAGTATTGGAAATGAGTCTTGACAACTAAGAAATAATTTTCTCAGATTATGTGTGTGTGCCACAAAGCTTCATGTTTTAAGTTATGATTATTGGAATTAAATTTCACTTCTACGATGTATCCCATGATTATGATCTCTTTTGTAGGATATTATTTTCAAAATTTTATGTTTTTATGAATATGGTATGTTTGATGTTTCTTTTGTTTACCCTTATTGATAATTTGAGCTCACCCATTTGTATGTTTTATTTTCCCTAGGTCAGGAAGAAGGATATTAAGTAGGATATGCCAAAAAGGGACTCTAGATATGATGAAATAAATGGGAGACAACGTATATGATTTATGAACTAGTTGTTTATGTTTCCCAGTTTCTAAAGACACAATACCTATACGGTCCTTTCATGGTTTGGTTATATGTTGTAATAAGTATGCTTAAATTTTTATGTAATAACCATGTATTTAAAGTATGGTTCTTTATATACCGTCTCCATGAACAATGCAAATCTATATTCTATATCAAAAATTTATATATAAAAATAAATATTTATATAATTTATAACTATTATATTACTGTCCTAATATATATTATTTAGGTGATGGAAACATGATAAATGTAGAAGGAAATGAACTACAGGAATTAAATTTTAATCATAAATAAAACAGTTGTCATATGAAGATAATGATTTTAATTGAGAATTATTAATAAAATGGGGTATTAAAATGATACCAAGGGGTCATATATGATACCATAAGAATACAGATGAATTTTTTATAGAATTACGAGGAATTAAAATTTATTATATAGGGGGATAGATTTATTTCTATGGAAGGTGATTTCAAGGTAAGTGTTTTATGATAAAACCACATTTTTTATCAGTAATGGGAATTATGAATATATAAAGATACAATTTTATAATAAAACCTTCAAGATACTTATTAATTATCTTATAATGATTATTTTTATTGAAATTAAATGTTTCCTTCATTTTCATCATCATGTTTTCTAATGACATGAATAATATATGTGTAAGGAGAATAAACTGTATTTCTATATTCCTTAAATTTTTTTATTTAATATCATTGTTTTATAAAAATATTTTTCAAATATTTTTTACTATTTTAATATAATTTTTTAAATTAATCTTTAACTTTATTTTATTTTTTATAAACATTTTTAATGTAATATTTTTTTTATTTTTTAAATGAGGTAATTTGTGACTTTTCAAATAAAAGTATGGAGTGTATTTTTTTAACCTAAATAAAAAAACGTCTTTTCCAAAACATTTGGAATGATTTTAACTTTGAATCTTCGTTTACATTTTTAAAATTTTATATTCAATTATTTTTCATATTTTATTTGCATAAATTTTTTAATTCATTTCAAAATAGAAAGGTTTTGTTCTTTAAAAATTTTGTAATGATATTATAATGGTTACTATATTCTTAAATATTAAAAACCGTGAATTGTCATATAAATTACTATATATATAATAAAATTTTTCCATTACTATTCATTACCTATAGGTTTTATATTTATGATGAAATGATTTTTATGAAACCAATATCATTTCCACATGTTATGATATGATGAAATGTTTATGAAACCCATTTATTTTACATGGGTAATGATATAATGAAATTTTGACAAAACCAATTTATTTTCTTGAGTTACGATATGATGAATTCATTATGATCATTTGGTATAAATATGTAAGATTTTAATTATGTGACATGTGGGACCTTTAACTGCCCCAAATACATCAGGTAAATATTGTAGCTAATGAGATAAATCAGATTCTAATGAGAAGTGAAACCAATTCAGTAAGAGACTATGTCCACTATAATATTATTTTTGGTGAACCCCAATCACTATGATGGTTTTGGGAGAGAAAAAATTAAACTTGAATGGCCTAGTAAATGGCCCTTGACTAATAAGGAAATGATTATGTATGCTTATGTGTAATAAAAAATTCAATTTATTATAACTATGTTAATTTTTCTCGGTTCATATTATTTTATTTCCTTATGATTCATGTCTTATGATTTACCCGGATTTATGATGGGGAATAAGATTATGATATTTGAGATGAATAATATGGTTTTCAAATGTTATGATAATATTTTATTCCCATATGCTCATTTTATTCATATGTGATGATTTATATCTCTGTTTTTACCCTTACAGAGCATCTAATCTCACCAATTTCTCATTTTTAATTTCCCCAAGTTATGAATAAAGATATTAAGTTTGATATGTATATTAATGGAGATACTTAGAAAGAAATATGTCGTATACATTATAGTTATCTAATGAAATAGTTTTTAATTCTTACTTGTTTCCTAATATATTAGACATAAATTATTATAGAGGGGATCATAATTTTGTGTAATTAATAATCATAATTGTGATTTAATATCAATGTGTAAAACGTTTTGGTTAAAAAAATATTATATTATATAATGGTTTAGTTAACATTTTTAAACATGGCTTACTAATCTTTATTAAGAACATAATGATAAATTTACATAAAGGATAAAAAACTAAAGTTTTGGTAAGGATAATGAATGATCTAGGTTATAACTATATTTTCATAGAAAAATGTTTAATGATTTATACATTCTATAAATGATTATTATAAATCACTTTGATTCTGACCATTATTATTTTTTCTAACACAACAATTTTTTGGTTTTAGTTAATGGATGGAACCTAAAGGAAACATGTTGACACTGATTGTGATAGACTGCAAAATGATTTTACACCGAAGAAACTAAATATTATGGGACATACAATAAAAAATCCTGCTGTTATATAGACCAAACATCCTCTATATATGAATCTTGATGAGATTACATATGAGAAATGTTGAGAGAAAAATTATATCAAGTCCTTCATGGAAAAATGTCCACCTTATTTTAACGGGTCTACTGATCCAGTAATCATAGATATATAGATCAATATAACTGAAAATATATTTTTTCCATTATTCATTGATTAGAACATGTTGATTTTATTTTGGATATTTATAATTTATAGGGAAAAGTAGATTAGTGGTGGAGTCTTATAAAAAACATGAGATAATAAGAATAAATTAAAACCATAGGGTTGAATTTTCCTAATGTTTTTTCCAATATGTAAATTACTCATATTATTCATATGAAAATAGAGATACAATTCCTTGATTTAATGTTCATGTAAGATGAATATTTTGTGATTTTGAGGAAAATTTCATAACACGTTTATGGTATAATTATTGTATTATCATCCAATATGAATGTAAGGATGATCAATTCTAGAGTGGAATAAAAAAAATTCACCAATGTGAGTTATATATATTTTATTTCAATAGTTATGAAGAAATTTATAAATTTTCTATAAAGGTAGATATAGATTATGCAGAGTCTCTTCAAAATTAGGGTTTTTATATGAATATAAAAATGGAATTAATATGAAATTTGAAAAAAAAGAGAAAAGAAGGTAAGACTTCTTTTGTACTGAATTTGTAGAAGGAAACATGGGGGAAATTTTTTTAAGGGAACACGTATGTAACGCCCCAACCCCAGTTACCAGAGTCGGTGCATTATTGCGTAACATTGGCATGATCACAAAAGATCAAGTCTCGAAAGGCCGATTAGTTTAGTAGCCTTGGAAACACTAGATAGATTCATAAATGTTACATTTCATCATAAAGTGAAAAACTTCAATAACAACGTCTCCATAGTCCACACTCATATCCTCTTCTAACAATCCCTGTAGGTCATTCATAAAATATTTTTTCACATCCTGGAAAATATTAAAACATTGAAAGGGGTGAAATCAGATGCTCAGTAAGGATAAAAATATTGCAGAATCTTTCATAAATAAACATTAACATTTAAGGGAATTTATAACTAAAACAAAATCCTTTTTAAACTTGAACTTCAGCATAATATGGCAAAAATAAAATTAAATAATGCCATTTACTTACTCACATGGATATTTTAATATTCGAATAATCCAATGCAATATCAATAACCACTTTCCTAATGATGGAATTCATAATTCCAGACTATCATAACCACGTAGCCAAGGCCTCGTGCCAAGACCACAAATAAGATTTTGTCAAGGCCTCATGGCAAGACAATAGTTTGTATCATGAGACCTACCGATGCATCAAGGAGCTATAGCGGGCTCTACCCGTCACTTATTAAGTCCAATGCATTCCTCATATGAATAGGTTTAAACATATCATATAACATAATCTTATCACATAACACATGCATAAAGGAAACATAACATTTCCACATTTCAATCACAAGATATCAATACAACACATTGATATAATAAAAACACTTTAAAAACCATTTTTAATACCAAAATACAAGAAAATTAAAACATTTATTTATTTTTCATTTTAAAAAAGGTTATGGATTGTAGAGGAAGACGAAACTCAAATAATGGTAACAGTGGAGGAGAAGTCATTTTCCCTGAATACGTAAGAAAAACATTCCTTTTTTTCATTTAGTAAAAACGATTCTTATAAAAGATTCCTTTTGAATAAAAGTAAAATTCGAAGGGGTTTATACACCGTATAAATGAAAGTTGTGTATAAAACCAAATATGCCTCAATGAAAAAATATTGAGATGAAGTCTTTACAAAGATAATTTTTAAAATAAAATAGATCTATTCTATATATTCATTATAATTAAACATAAAGAATGTAAAAATACAAGATATGACATGATAATATCATGACATAATTTGAAAATAGGAGATTAACCCAAAGAATGGAAATTGGGTTAAGAAATTCCCCTACCTCGTGTCCGACTTGACTCGACTACTCATTAACCTCCTGAATAATAAACTATATTTAATCTCTAACTTCTTAAGAACCTTTTTCAAGTTCATTATTCCTTTTATATCACTTATTACCATGTCATGAACATTATGTAATTATTTAAGTTTATAACGGTCATTTTGTCGATCGTAGGTAATTGAGTCAAAAATAAACTTCCCATAATTACACATTTTTTATGTGGTAATATGTCTATTATATCCATAATTATATTCATGATGTATATATCATATACATCATATATATCCAGTATATACATTCATTTATAATATTACTTAACATTTAGAGGTAAGAAATGAAATGCACCGTTCATGGAGACGGTAAGTCGTACGTAGGCATGAACACTACTTTCATTTCTATTTCATATTTAATGGAATGAAGTTATAATTATATAAAGGTATAATATAGTTCCAGTATAATATATGTATAATACCATTTACTCCAACCTTTATACATCAGACATATGGCATTAACGATTCAAATAACATTTAGGGGGAGGTAGTCCGCACTTCCTAAAATGAAATTATCGCATTTACCAATAATGGAAATCATAATGTATGCCATAAATGATTAATACAGAAGCATACCGAAAACATAAAAATAATATATATATCATATATGAAAATAGTGTCATCAAAATGGCCACCATTAGAGGTGATAAAAGAATATTGAACAATCATCGTTTCGTGAGGCATTATTTCGCGACCCACAGAAACAGTATGTTCTTTAACCATTAGACGAAGGTGTGTGTAAGTGTAAACCAAATAATTTCATAAAAACATATTATTATATTGTATATACTGTTTTTGTAACAAAATAAAGGAATAAAAAGAGTTTAAGGAGTTGGAGAAGCTAAATAAAACAAAACAATATTAGAGAAGACATTACCTTAAAATCGGGTAACTCTTATTGATTTGAGCCCAAAGGCTTCCTTGGGAAGACTTCTGCCCAAAGTGAGGCTTCTAGGAGTAAGAGAGGGAAGTTGAGAGAGTATTTGGGAAGAGGTTGGCCGATCCAAATGGCTTTCAATGTGTCAGTAAGGTGGTTGTGGTTGGGGCCTTTTATAAGAGGAGAGAATGGGCACCCTTGGAAAGATTGAAATGTTACTTTATTATGAAATGGTTTTTCGGATTATAAAGGTCCTGAACTTATATATTTCGAGGTTAAGGTGATAAGGGTTTGAAATATACTCATAAAATAGGTTTTTTACAAGTGTAAGTCTTATATTTTACATTATCTTTTCATTTTATTTAAATCGTTAATTAATGAGGTAATCGTTGCATCATCATGGGGTCATAAATAATTTAATTTGTTTAATGTTTAAAAATTATAAAAAATGTATCATTATGTAGGAAATATTTTTATATTTTTAATTAATATTTATAGTCAAATATATGACTTTTATAACCCTATTTAAAAATTGTTTTAGTAAAACAACTCATGTTTGTGACATTTTTCTTTTAACATTAAATAAAAAGTTTTTAATGTCATTTTCCTACCAAATTGGCTCCATAGGGTCCCCATGTTGACCCATGGATTGTCATTGTCGGCCATGAATCATCCAATAGGGGTAGGACAAGTGTAAAGGTCATTTCATATTATTATAACATCATCTTTACCTTAAATTACACTAATTACCTTTAATCGTGATTAATTAAACTTAAAAGTTACTATTCACCGAAAAAAATTATTTTAATCCCATTGAACCACATTTTACTTCCTAATTTCAACCATGTATGTAAGATTTTTGAAAATCAAACCACATAAGTGGTAATGTTTCATTTAAACAAGAAATCGGTTTTTTTAACTACCATTTAGTGGATTCACTATTCATCAAAAAATGAAGTTTTTCAGAACAATGCCAAAATTTTACCCTAAGATATAATTGATATTCCAAATTCAAAAATGATGTCTATTTTAAAAAATTCCAAACACATAAGTTTCTTTAATTTATTTTATAATTAACTCCCACAGTCACAACAAATAGCTTGTTTTTAAGAAACAATATATATTAAAAGATTGACAACTGTTTATGTCCAATTTCAATGTGAAATTAATTCTAATGAACACCATTGGATATAATGGTAAAAATATATTATAATTACACTTTAAAACCACTCAATAGTATAATTAATCACTATAAATTATTTTGATTAAAAAGGTAGTTTTTTAGTATTTTTCACTATTCATAAAAATTTGGATGTTCTTAGAAAAATACAAAAAATTAAACATATGCTAATTTCGATATTTTGAATCCAAAAATAAATTCCATTTTGAAATATAAAATATATATAATTTCAAAAGGTGGTTATTACTATTCATAATGGCTATTTTGATTGGTCACGGTGTGTTAGAATCTCGAACTCGTGTTCATTGCAAGCTATTGCATTATTGAAAGGAAGCGTATCGTTGAAGCTCGGGGTGTTACATTCTCACGTCCTTAAATAAATTGAGTCCTCATAATTTAAAATTTTCTTTGAAAATAAAAGGTTGAAAATAGAAAATACCTTTGTGGAAAACCCACCTCGGAAGTAAGGTCAATAAAATTTAGCCTTAATAAAAGGGAAAGGTAAATGAAAAATTCACCACCAAATTATGATCTCGATAAGGAAAACTTTGGTGGAAATTGGAGACATATAATTGGAGGAAAAACATAAATATTTGTAGGGAGTGATTGAGTTAATCAATGAAAAACAAGTGTAAAATTGAGGGCCTCAAAGCCTTCAATCTATGTTGATTTAAAATATTATCCGTTCAACAAGACATAAGGTATTAAGATAACACATTATTTGTTTTAATATCCCTTTACTAAAGTTTAATAATTAATTTATTCATAGAATAAGAGATAGGTATATATATATTAATGCTTGACAAGTATAGTTTCAACCTGCAACTAATTACTACCACGAACTCATCTTTCACTCAAAATGATAATAGAACTCAAAAATATTATATTTATCCTAATAGTACAAGGTTCAAAATATTAACACATACCATTTAGATTAGGAAAACTATTTTGTAATAACCAGGGACTTCCTGTAGGCTAGTGGAAGGTAATAAAGGCCTATTGCACTATGGTGGTGGGTTTAATTCCTACAGCTTTGTCCGACGCGATGGGTTATCCCCCGACCTACAGGTTGTCCTTTCCTAAAACTATAATATTATAATATTCCAAAAATAATATTCAGAAATGTTTTAACCTTAAACAATACTATCCAAGGATCAAATTAATCCATTCCAACCTTTATAGTTATCCAAAATACCTCCGTCCAAACTTTCTCTAAAAGGTCTATAAATTCCAAAATCAATTGTATCATCAGATTCCTCAAACAATGTAAAGTTTCACTTATTGTCACATATAAAAATATGATTACCTTCATCATATTAAAACCTTAATGAATACAACAAGTACTACAGTACAATCCTTATATATATCACATTATTCTTATAAACTGAATAAAATCCATGAGTCCAAAAGTACCAATACATTAATTATTCCACTTCAACTGTAGTAACATCATAAGATTGTCTTTGATCACTTGGCCTCTTCTGAGGTAATTTTCCCTGACTCTTAGGAAATTAATTAGCATAATGACCCATTTCCCTACAATTGTAGCATTCAACATTGATATCCTCTTTCTTTCCCTTGAAATCATGAGCCTGGTGACCTTTTTATCCATATTAATAACAAACTCCCATTCCTTTTAGGCAAGTACCAGGGTGATTCTTCTCACAGTTTTCGCATATTGGAAAATCCTTCTTTCCATTTTTTCCCTTATCTATCTCTTGTTCCACCGTTCTCTTCTTCTCTTGCTTTATTTGTTGTCATAAGACTTAGAGAATTCATTTTCTGTCTTGATAGCACACTAGACTATATCTTCGTATGTTGAGAAAAATTATGATACTAATGCTTGGTGGAGAAATGGTTTTAACATATCAAAGAAACGATCAATATTACTTCTTGGGTTACGTATATAATCTGCAGCATGTCTTGCTAACCTTGTAAAGCTAGCATCAAACTTTGCGACATTCTCATCCTCCTTTTGTCTCAGACTCAGAAATTTCCTTTCAATATCTTCTTGATGGTCATGTGGAAAGTATTTTTCTATGAAAATCTCTTTGAACTCTCTCCATTCCTTACTAGATACTTCTTCATCTTCCTTTGTGTTTTGAATCAACGACCACCATTGATCGGCATCTCTAGTGAGGCGGTAAACTGCCATGACAACCTTCTCCCTTTCGCTACTCCCCAAGGCGTGGAATATTTTCTCTAAGGAGTTTATCCATTTCTCAGCTACTAATGGATTTGTACCCCCATTAAATGTTGGTGGTTGTTTCCTCATGAAGCGGTCTAACATTGATCTAGCACGTTGCGGATCAGGGTGCTCTATATGAGTAATGTTATTATTCATAACCTGAGTGAGTTTTCCCAGTATGGTATTAAGGTCATCAGCACTAGTTGTATCTCCAGATCCACAATAATTATCTTGAGCAGGAGGGAAATCCCTACACGGAGTGCGTGTATTGGTACGATTTCCATTCCTTCCACTAGGCGCCATTTCTAAACAATGGCAAAATCGAGATTAGTTTATGAATCAAAATACATAATTCCATAAATGTAAAATACTTAACATATATTGAACTATTTATGGATATAATCCATAATCATAAAAATGTTTTCTTTGAGGAAGTATGTACTCATAAGCCCTTCATAATGGTTTGTAAAGAAAATGATAATTATCCTAAGCATATCCCCCGAGAGTGACATAACCAATAGTGCAGCAAGGCCCATTTTTGTGCACCAGTTCCCATTCGAGTCTAGCTCAAAGTGGTGTCTTTGGGTTTTACCCTTAGGTACATCTGTGCCAGAGCCGCCTCTACCTGATCGTATCCATAAAGGGATGTATTTCTCGGAAAACTCACAAAATCTCTATAATACCAAAATTCTAGGAAGTTATTCTATACTAATCCTCAAAGTCTATCTTAGGGCTATGTTCTATAATCAGAGTTTATTGAAATCTAGCTTCAAAGTTTAGTACTAAACTTCCTTTGATACCAACTGTAACGCCCCGACCCCAGTTACCTAGAGTCAGTGCATTATTGCGTAACATTGGCATGATCACAAAAGATCATGTCTCAAAAGACCGATTAGTTTAGTAGCCCTGGAAACACTAGATACATTCATAATGTTACATTGCATCATAAAGTGAAAAACTACAATAACAAAGTCTCCATAGTCCATACTCATATCCTCTTCTGACTATCCCTGCAGGTCATTTGTAAAATACTTCTTCACATATTAGAAAATATTAAAACATTGAAAGGGGTGAGCTTAGATGCTCAGTAAGGATAACAATATTGCGGAAGCTTTCATAAATAAAAATTAACATTTAAGGCAATGTGTAACTGAAACAAAATCCTTTTTAAACTTGAACTTCAGCATAATATGGCAAAAATAAAATTATATAATGACATTTACTTACTCACATGGATATTCTACTAGTTGAATAATCCCATGAAATATCAATAACCACTTTCATAATGATGGAATGCATAATGCCAGACTATCATAACCACGTATCCAAGGCCTCGTTCCAAGGCCACAAATATGATTTTTTCAAGGCCTCGTGCCAAGACACTAGTTTGTCTCATGAGACCTACCGATTCATCGAGGAGATATAGCAGGCTCCACCCGTAACTTATTAAGTCCAATACATTCCTCATATGAATAGGTTTAAATATATCATATAACATAATAGTATCACATAAAACATGCATAAAGGAAACATAAAATTTCCACATTTCAATCACAAGATATCAATAAAACACATTGATATAATAAAAACACTTTAATAACCATTTTCAATACCAAAATAAAATAAAATTAAAACTTGTATTTATTTTTCATTTGAAAAAAAGTTATGGCTTGTAGAGGAAGCCAAAACTCAAATAATGGTCATGATGGCGGAGAAGTCGTTGTCACCACGTACGTAAGAAAAAAATTCCTTTTTTTCGTTTAGTAAAAACGCTTCGTATAAAAGATTCCTTTTGAATAAAAGTAAAATTCAAAGGGGTTTATACACCGTATAAATGAAAGTTGTGTATAAAACCAAATATGCGTCAATGATAGGAGATTGAGACGAAGTACTTACAAAAATAATTTTTAAAATAAAATAGATCTATTATGTGTATTCATTATAAGTACACATAAAGAAAGTACAAATTCAAGATATGACATAATAATATCATGACATAATTTTAAAGTAGGAGATTAAGCCAAAGAATGGAAATTGGGTTAAGAAATTCCCTTACCTCGTGTCCGACATGACTCAACCGCTCTTTAAACTCCTGAATAATAAAATAGAGTTAATATCTACCTTCTTAAGAACAATTTTCAAGTTCATTATTCCTTTTATATCACTTATTACCATGTCATGAACATTATGTAATTATTTACGTTTATAACGGTCGTTTTGTCGATCTTAGGTACTTGAGTCAAAAATAAACTTCTATTTATTACAATTTGTACATGTTGTAATATATCCATTATATCCATAATTATATTCATGATGTATATATCATATACATCATATATATCCTTTATATGAATTCATTTATAATATTACATCACATTTAGAGGTAAGAAATGAAATGCACCGTTCATGGAGACGGTAAGCCGTACGTACGCATGAACACTACTTCCATTTCTATTTCGTATTTAATGGAATCAAGTCATAATTATATAAACTTATAATATAATTCCAGTATAATATAATGTATAATACCATTTACTCCATCCTTTATACATCCCATATATGGCATTAACGATTAAAATCACTTTGAGGGGGCGGTAGTCCGCACTTCCTAAAATGAAATTATCGCATTTACCCATAATGGAAATCATAAAGTATTCGATAAATGAGAAATAAAGAAGCATAAGGAAAACATAAACATAATATATATATCATATATGAAAATAGTGTCATCAAAATGGCCACCATTAGAGGTGTTAAAATAATATTGAACTATCATCGTTTCTTGAGGCAGTATTTCGCCACCCACAGAAACAGTATGTTCTTTAACCATTAGATGAAGGTGTGTGTAAGTGTAAACAAAATAATTATCATAAAAACATCCTATTATATTTTAGATACTGGTGTTGTTACAAAATAATGTAATAAAAAGAGTTTAAGGGGTTGGAGAAGCAAAATAAAACAAAACAACATTAGAGAAGACATTACCTTAAAATCGGGTAACTATTTTTGATTTGAGCCCAAAAGCATCCTTGGGAAGACTTCTGCCCAAATTGAGGCTTCTAGGAGTAAGAGAGGGAAGTTCCGAGAGTATTTGTGCGGAGGTTGGACGAGCCAAATGGCTTTGGAGGTGTGAGTAAGGTGGTAGTGGTGGGGGCCTTTTATAAGAGGAGAGAAGGGGCACTCTTGGAAAGATTGAAATGTTACTTTATTATGAAAGGATTTTTCTGATTCTAAAGGACCCAAACATACATATTTCTAGGGTAAGGTGAAAATGGTTCTAAATATACTCATCCAATAGGTTTTTGAAAAGTTTAATTCTTAGATTTTACATTATCTTTTCATTTTATTTAAATTGTTAATTAATGAGGTAATCACTGCATCATCATGGTGACATAAATAATTTAATTTATTTAATGTTTAAAAATTATAAAAAAAATATCATGATGTAGGAAATCGTTTTATATTTCTAATGAATATTTATAATAAAAAATATGACTTGTATAACCCCATTTAAAAGTTTTTTTAGTAAAACAACTCATGATTGTGACATTTTTATTTTAACATTAAATAAAAAGTTTTTAATATCATTTTCCTACCAAAGTGGATCCATGGGGACCCCAAGATCACCCATGGATTTTATTGGTCGGACATGACTCACCCAATATGGGTAGGACAAGTGTAAAGGTCATTTAATATTATTATAACATTATCTTTACCTTATATTACACTAATTACCTTTAATCGATATTAATTAAACTTAATAGTTACTATTCACCAAAAAAATTATTTTAATCCCATTGAACCACATTTTACTTCCTAATGACAACCATGTATGTAGGATTTTTGAAAATCAAATCAAATAAGTGTTAATGTTTCATTTAAACAAGAAATAATTTTTTTTAACTACCACTTATTGGTTTCATTATTCATCAAAAAATGAAGTTTTTCAGAACAATGCCAAAATTTCACCATAAGCTATAATTGATATTCGGAATTCAAAAATGATTTATATTTTAAAAAATTCCAAAAATATAAGTTGCATTAATTAATTTTATAATTAATTCCCGCTGTCACAACAAATAGCGTGTTATTAAGAAACAATATATATCAAAAGATTGACAACTATTTATGTCCAATTTCAATGTGAAATTAATTCTAATGACCACCATTGGATAAAATGGTAAAAATATATTCTAATTACAATTTAAAACCACTCAATAGTATAATTTATCATTATAAGTTATTTTGATTAAAAAAGTTGTTTTTTAGTATTTTTCACTATTCATAAAAATTTGGATGTTCTCAGAAAAATACAAAAAATTCAACATAGGCTAATTTCAATATATTGAATCCAAAAATAAAGTCCATTTTGAAATATAAAATATATATAATTTCAAAAGTTTGTCATTACTATTCATAATGGATATTTTGATTGGTTGCGGTGTGTTAGAATCTCGAACTTGCGTTCAATGCAAGCTATTGCATTATTGAAAGAGAAGCGTATCGTGGAAGCTCGGGTGTTTCGACGTAAAGGTTTAAAGTGTTTAAAGTAAGGTTATGATGAAATTGAATGATTATGTGGTGGGATGAAGATAAAAAATAATTTGAACATAGATAAATATCTATATAGTGTAACACTCACACTCAAGTGTTTTAAATGCACATAGTGTGGGAATTATTATAACTAGATCACAAATCCTATGGTTAATGATGATGATCAATTTAAAAACCCACTTATTACTAGATACAAAGAGAAATGTAATGGAATTAGTAATTTTAATGAGGGGGACATAATTATGTTCGAAAATATTCAATTACCATCCGTTCTCAAACTACTAATATCTTATTTGCTTCCAGATCATCCCACACTTTTATATCTAAAGTTTTTTCTTTCGGTATTATAGAATCACATAAAGAAATGATATTTAGACAATATTAAAAAAACCCAAATGGTACAATGATCACCTCCCCAATCTATGAATCTTCTCAAACTGATGTTTTAGTGAATGCGTTTCTTGATAATTTTTTCATTCAACATCTACTAGAATTTGATGTTATTTTGAAAATTGAATAAATTTCATTACATATATCCCACAAAATGTTTTTTATAAGTGAATTCAAAATTTTTTTGAACCAAATTATGATATCCTATTATTGAAAATAAAAAAAATGAACTTACTGTATTGTTAAAACTTTTTTATGTGTCATGATTCTAAATATAAAGTTCAATGTATCTCATATGGCTAGAAAGAAACTCAACATCGAAGATATGACTATTGTGTATGAGATTATTCATTTCAATCTATAATAGTTTCTTGGGATTCCACTAAATCATGTAGTTTATTTTTAAATAGAACTCAGTACTTCTAATATTCATAATTACAAGAATAAATATAGAAATTATTTCATTCTATTGAAATAATTGATGATGCTAATTTAAGAGAGTATTGACAAGGGATTAATTTAGCCATGTTCATCACCATGGGGTAAAATTATTTTTTATAATAATAAATATGTATAATTGAAACTATGAATTTATTATCTATAATATAAAAACATCACTATAATTAGAAGTTATACTTTATCCACTACGGCATAATCCCGATTTAGCGGCGGTTTAAACCGCTGCTAAATCATGTGTTGGGAAACATTTCGCGGCAGTTTTGAAAACCATTGTAGAACGTTTCAGTGTGGATTTTTAGCAGCAGTTTAAACCACCACAAAATTATTTTGCAGTCGTTTTTTTAATTTTTTTAAATTCATTTTATTTTTTTATTATTTGTTTTAATTGTTTTAATTGTTTTATTTGTTTTATTTTTTTATTTTTTTTATTTTTTTTTATTTTTTTTATTTTTAATTTAATTTTATTTAATTTTATTTGTTTATTTCATTTTATTTATTTTATTTATTTATTTCATTTATTGTATTTTATTTATTTATTTTATTATATTATATTATTTTATTTTATTTTATTTTATTTATTTATTTATTTAATTTAATTTAATTATTTATTTTATTTATTTTATTTATTTTTATTATTATATTTATTATATTTATTATATTTATTCGTATTTATTTATTTATTTTTATTTATTTATTTTCTTTATTTAGTATTTTATTTATTTATTTCATTTAATTCGCATTTCATTATTTAGTTTATCCATGCATGCATGCCCATCCCCATGCACATGCCAATGCAAATGCCCATGCACATGCCCATGCAATATAAAGAAATACTGCGTTTGATGAGATATGAACCCATAACTTCTTGCATATTTTCTAAAGATTTTACCATTACTGCAAGCTTGTCATGTAGTTAATAAAAAAAATTTTATATACTTATATATACCAATTGAAAAAAATAATACATAACTAATAGATAATTCTCAATAATAATTAAACAATAAGAAATAAACAATAATTCATAACCAATAATTCATAATTCATAATTATTGATTAATTAATTATTTATTGAGTTATTTATAAAGTTATTTATTATTATTTTCTGTTTATTATAATAACTAACAAATAAATTAGATTAATATTTACATAAATTATAAAATTATGAAAATAAACTAATAAAATAATAAAATTATGAAATTAAACGAATAGATAATAAATATTAAATAATAAATAAAAAATAAAAAATAAAAAATAAAAAATAAAAAATAATAAATAATAAATGATAAATAATAAATAATAAATAATAAATAAGAAACAATAAACAATAATAAATAATCATAAATCATTAATCATTAATATTAATAAATAATAATAAATTATAATAAATTATAATAAATTATAAATTATAAATTATAAATTATAAATTATAAATTATAAATAATAATAAATAATAAATAATAAATAATAAATATTAAATAATAAATATTTATTAATAAATAATAAATTACATGTAATAAATAATAATAAATAAAAAATAAAAAATAAAAAATAAAAAAATAATAACCAATAATAAATAATAATAAATAATAATAAATATTAAATAATAATAAATATTAAATAATAAATAATAATTAATAAATAATAAATAACAAATAATAAATAACAAATAACAAATAACAAATAATAAATATAAAATAAAAAATAATAATAAACAAATAATAACTAATAAATAATAAATAAAAAATAACAAATAATAATAAATTATAAATAATAAAAAAATTATAAATAATAAATATGAAATAAAAAATATAAAATAAAAATTTAAAAATAATAAAAAATAAAAAAAATAATAAATAATAGAAAATAAAAAATAAAAAATAATAAATAAATAATAAATAATAATTATAAATAATAATAAATAATAATAAATAATAATAAATAATAATAAATAAGAAATAAGAAATAAGAAATAAGAAATAAGAAATAACAAATAAGAAATAACAAATAATAAATAATAAAAAACAGATAGTAAATAATAGTAAATAGTAAATAATTAATAATTAATAATTATTAAATAATAAATAATAAATAACAAATAATAAATAATAAATAATAAATAATAATAAATAATGAACAATAATTAATAATAGATAATAATACATATATAATAAATAATAAATAATAAAAAAATAAATAATAATTAATAAATAATAATTAATAATTAATAATTAATATCTAATATATAATAAATAATAATAATAAATAATAATAATAAATAACAATAACAAATAATAATCACAAATAATAATAATAAACAATAAACAATAAATAATAAATAATAATAATAAATATCACATAATTAATAATTATAAATAAATGAATAATAAATAGTAAATAATAATTAATAATTAATAGACAACAAATATGAAATAATAAACAATAAATAATAATAAATAATAATAATAATATATAATATATAATATATAATATATAATAAATAAAATATAAATATTAATAATTATAAATAATTTATAATAAATAATATATAATAAATAATAAATAACGAGTAACAAATAATATTAATAATAATAATAAATAATAAATAATATATAATATATAATAAATAATAAATAACACATAAAAAATAATAAATAAATATAAACAAAAAATAACCAGTAACACATAATAGATAATAAATAAATTAAAGTATATTATAAATAATAAATAATAAAAAGTAAATAATAATTGAAACACATGAAAAAGTACGGAAAGTCGTCATAAGGGATGAAAAATTATGAAAATGCACGAAAACAGATGGAGAAGCATGAAGAAGGAAGCATTAGAAAGCATGAGAATGCGTGAAAACTCATGAAAACTCTAGAAAACCACTTAAGAATTCCACATAATCATCATAATAACCCACAAAAACCATTGATAAAGATAACAAGTCATGGAAACCCAAATAATCAGTAATAAATGGAGCAACTGTTAAAACCCATCAAAATGGTCATAAAGTGACAAAAACATTGGACTCACAATAATGGAGATAACTTATGATCCGAGAGTCCATTATAGATTCGCGACCAGTCAAATCAATGATCCTAAAATGATCTTCGAGTTGATAGGTGAAAGAGGCCGAATGGACCGGTGGATCGGAAGTTACAACTATTTAAAAAAACTGACGGGGAACGGGTGCTAGAAACGAGACATCAAAAAACATAACAAACCAGATACCCACTAAAAATGATGTAACATATGATCCAAGAGTCCATGTGGATGTCGCGACTAGTCAAACTGAAGCTCATGGAACGAACTATGATCTAGAAGGTGGAAGAGTCCGAACTGACATGCGGATCAAAATCTAGTTCCGTTTGAAGACATGTTTGATGGGAAACCAGTGATGGAAACAGGGTTTTGGAGGCCTTTAGAGAGGTATTTGGGATCAAAAAAAATTACAGATGCATGCTTCTGTTGAACAAGTGCGTATCTCTCTTCGTTGGCTTCGATTTGATATGTGTTAGGGCCAAAATAGACACCTGGAGCGAAAGTTATGGTCGTTGGAAGTTAGATAAATTTTTTCAACTATCTTATAACTCTCATATCATACACACCTTAGACCTTCTCGCGGTTTTTATTATAGGTGCCTCTAGATATTTTCATGGGCATTGATTTGACTGGTCGTGACGCTCCAACAGATGCCTGGATCAATAGTTATGATCATTTTAGTGATTTTGGGCTTTCTCATGTTCTTATATTTTTTTCTTTTCATTTTGCGGCGGTTTTACCCAAACCGCCGCTATTTCATGACAGTTTTCAAAAAAACCACCGGTAATCCTTGAAAAAATAAAAAAAATAATTTTAAAATAATTTTTTTTACACATTTCGCGGTGGTTTTAAAAATCTCCATGAAACGAAAGTTTTCATGTAGTGATCCCTTTGTGATGACTAGTTTGATCATAAACAAAGAGGAAAATAAATTTTCAAGTATTTTCATCATTCTGGATATCATTATTTGGGGTAAAAGAAGAATGACATACCTAATAAAAAATTATATAAATGTTTGGGGCACTATGAAATTATAGCAATTCTATTTAGTTATTCTAATTCCCCCACAATAGTTACAGACTTAATTAATTAACTATTTATAGATTACATTGATCTCTTTGTGGTAGTCCTTATAGATGATTTTACTATGTATTAAAAGGGAAATAAAAATAAAAAATATTTTTTTTAGAAATATGATGAAGACCCTAAGTAAGGATAATCATGATGAAAAATTTACCAATAATGATTTTTTTCTTCAGAAAGATTCATTATTGGGTCACATAATCTCATGTAAGGGAATTTTAGTATATCCATTAATGATTAAAGTTATTGATCTTTTGAAAAAACTCATAACTATGACTGAGATCTATATTTTTATGGGGTTTGATAGTTATTATTATCTCTTTATAGTATTTTTTTCACAACCTTTAAATCAAATCACCATGTTAAACCAGAAGGGATAAATGTTTCTTTGGAGTAATTAATAAAATTAATGTTTTAAGTAAATGAAGAGAAGGATAGACAGTGAACCAATACTTACCCTAAAATATAGTGGAGAAGTGTTTAAAATCTATAGTGATTCGTCATATAAGGGACTATTATGTGTCCTAATGGATTATGAAAATGTTATATATTATTCATCACAATAGTTGAATTTCCAAGAGAAAATTTTCCCAATGTCTTATTTAGAGTTAGTTGTGTCGATTTATTCATTTATTATAAGGAGGTATTATATCTATGTAAAGAAATGTGACACATATACTAATGACAAAATAAAATAATGGTAAATATTATTTTCAATTATAAATAAATGAACATACACCAAAGAATATATTTGGTGATGAATAATGATTATGAATGTACAATACATTAGCACAATGGGAAATAAAATACGGTGAAATGTGCTCTAATTCAAAAGGATCATATTATCTTTTTTATGATTTGATCACAAAAAAATATAATATATCTAGACGTTCAAATTATGGATATGGAAATCATGAATTAATAGGATAAATACTATCTATCTAAAATGAGTTTTGAACCATCTGTACAATTTAATATTAATGCGACAGAGAAGGAAGATGTTGATATATAAAAAAGGAAAGAAATGTTCCAGAGGTCAATATTGATTATGTTGGAATAACAAAGTTCTTAAACCATGGATGTGTACCTTCAATTCCTTATTTGAAGATTGGGGTGATGGATGAATCTCATATTTTATCTGTCTCTATTCATCGTAGACCTATAAAGATATATTTAGATTTAAAAGGGTATTTATGGTGTGACGACATGAAAGGATACGTTGAAAAGTATAAATCTTAATGGGTGGTATGTAATTATGTTAAGGTTATGAGAAAGAAATCCTAAGGTGAAGTTACTATCAATACCATATCGAAATAAAAATAGAAAATCATCAACATGGATTTTTTTTAGACTCCCAAAAACATCTAAATGGAATAATGCTATATGGGTATTAAAAGATCTTGTTATAAAGGCCACACAAATCATTTCTATTATATAATTTTAATCTCATGATCAAATTAATATATTATACATTAAGGAACTGGTAAGATTTCATGGTTTGACTCTACCAATTATATATAATATGGATCTGTGGTTTACCTTCATGTTTTGGTTAATTATTTAACAGGATTTAGATACATAATTATGTTTCAGAACATGACATCATCCTATGAAATATGTTATGTATAGGAGGACCATTCACTACGGGAAAAATGGGTATTTGCGACGGGTTATTTGCGACGGGATTTATTCCCGTCGCAAATAGTTCCGTTAAAAACTTATTTGCGACGGGGGTACTTACCCGTCGCAAATAAGTAGGCTTTTGCGACGGGATTGCTTTCCCCGTCGCAAATAACCGGCCGCGGTAAAAGGTATTTGCGACGGGAAAGTATTCCCGCCGCTAATTGTATGTTATTTGCGATGGGACCCGTCGCAAATAACAAATTACTCGTTGACCGTAATTAATGCGGGCTAATGTATTTGCGACGGTACCCGTCGCAAATAAACCCGTCGCAACTAATCTAACCTATAAATACCCCCATCCGTTTTTTTCAAATCATTCTCATTCTCTACGTTCTCCTGCTCTCAAACTTCTGTTTCTAGAGTTCAGTTTTTTTTCAGTTTAATTTTTTTCTTCGGAGCTGATATTAAAGTTTTGAAGAACGATCAGAGCAGATCAATTTTCAAGGTATTTATGTTCATTTTATTTTAATATTTATTTTTAATTTTTTATTAGTTTCAATTATTCTTAATTAGTTGTAATTTAATTATGTTTACATTGTTTTCTTACTTAATAAATTTAAATTATTAGTATTGATCATAGTTAATGGTAATTAGGAATAATTAGTAATAATTTTTAATAATTAAGAATAAATATTATTAATTAGTAATAAATACCAATAATTAGGAATAATAACATTATTACATTATTAGTATATTTTATTATTAATATTAAAATAATATAATTTTTTATATATATACAATTCTTTTTTCATCTGTGTGTTTACTGTCTTCACATGTATTATTTGTATGTGGAGATAGAAAACGCACAGGTTAAAGGAGAATTGTATATAAATCAGAAAATTATATTATTTTAATATTAATAATAAAATATACTAATAATGTTATTATTTGTAATTATTGGTAATTATTTCTAATTATTGGTAATTATTCATTTAATTACTAATAATTAGGAACAATTATCAATAATTATCAATAATTAAGAATATTTAGTAATAATTAGTAATAATTACCAATAATTAGTAATAATTAGTAATAATTATCAATAATTAGTAATAATTAGTAATAATTAGTAATAATTACCAATAAGTAGTAATAATTATCTATAATTTGGAATAATTAACAATAATTAACAATAATTAGTAATAATTACCAATAATTACCAATAATTAGTAATAATTAGTAATAATTAGTAATAATTACCAATAATTGCCAATAATTGCCAATAATTACAAATAATTACAAATAATTAGGAATAATTAGGAATAATTAGGAATAATTAGGAATAATTAGGAATAATTAGGAATAATTAGGAATAATTACCAATAATTAGGAATAATTAGGAATAATTACCAATAATTAGGAATAATTAGGAATAATTAGGAATAATTAGGAATAATTAGGAATAATTAGGAATAATTAGGAATAATTAGGAATAATTACCAATAATTACCAATAATTAGGAATAATTAGGAATAATTACCAATAATTACCAATAATTACCAATAATTACCAATAATTACCAATAATTACCAATAATTACCAATAATTACCAATAATTACCTATAATTACCAATAATTACCAATAATTAGCAATAATTAGCAATAATTACCAATAATTTGCAATAATTACCAAGAATTTGAAATAATTTGCAATAATTAGTAATAATTAGTAATAAATACCAAAAATTAGGAAAAATTAGGAAAAATTAGGAAAAATTAGGAAAAATTCTCAATAATTATTAATAATTACCAATAATTAGTATTAATGACCAATAATTAGTAATATATACCAATAATTAGTAATAATTACCAATAATTAGTAATAATTACCTATAATTAGTATTAATTACCAATAATTAGTATTAATTACCAATAATTAGTATTAATTACCAATAATTAGTATTAATTAGGAATAATTACCAATAATTAGTAATAATTACCAATAATTAACAATAATTAGTAATAATTACCAATAATTACCAATATTTAGTAATAATTAACAATAATTACCAATAATTAACAATAATTGCCAATAATTACCAATAATTGCCAATAATTACTAATAATTAGTAATATTTACCACTAATTAGTAATAATTACGAATAATTAGTAATAATTACGAATAATTAGTAATAATTACGAATAATTACGAATAATTAGTAATAATTACGAATAATTAGTAATAATTACCAATAATTAGTAATAATTACCAATAATTAGTAATAATTACCAATAATTAGTAATAATTACCAATAATTAGTAATAATTACCAATAATTATCAATAATTACTAATAATTATCAATAATTACTAATAATTATCACTAATTACTAATAATTAGTAATAATTAATAATAATTAGCAATAATTAATAATAATTAGCAATAATTAATAATAATTAGCAATAATTCGTAATAATTAGCAATAATTACTAATAATTAGCAATAATTACTAATAATTAGTAATAATTAGGAATATTTTGTAATAATTAGGAATAATTAGTAATAATTAGGAATAATTAGTAATAATTAACAATAATTAGTAATAATTAGTATTAATTAGTAATAAATAGGAATAATTAGGAATAATTAGGAATAATTAGTAATAATTAGGAATAATTAGTAATAATTACCAATAATTAGTAATAATTATTATTAATTACCAATAATTAGTATTAATTACCAATAATTAGTATTAATTACCAATAATTAGTATTAATTACCAATAATTAGTAATAATTACCAATAATTAGTAATAATTACCAATAATTAGTAATAATTACCAGTAATTAGTATTAATTACCAATAATTAGTAATAATTACCTATAATTACCAATAATTACCAATAATTACCAATATTTATCAATAATTAGGAATAATTAGTAATAATTAGCAATAATTAGTAATAATTAGCAATAATTAATAATAATTAGCAATAATTACTAATAATTAGCAATAATTACTAATAATTAGCAATAATTAGTAATAATTAGGAATAATTAGTAATAATTAGGAATAATTAACAATAATTAGGAATAATTAGTAATAATTAGGAATAATTAGTAATAATTACCAATAATTAGTAATAATTATTATTAATTACCAATAATTATTATTAATTACCAATAATTAGTATTAATTACCAATAATTAGTATTAATTACCAATAATTAGTATTAATTACCAATAATTAGTATTAATTACCAATAATTAGTATTAATTACCAATAATTAGTATTAATTACCAATAATTAGTATTAATTACCAATAATGAGTATTAATTACCAATAATCACCGATAATTACCAATAATCACCGATAATCACCAATAATCACCAATATTTTCCAATATTTTCCAATAATTACCAATATTTTCCAATAATTACCAATATTTACCAATAATTACCAATATTTACCAATAATTACCAATATTTACCAATAATTAGGAATAACTACCAATAATTTGGAATAATTACCAATAATTTGGAATAATTACCAATAATTTGGAATAATTACCAATAATTTGAAATAATTACCAATAATTAGGAATAATTACCTTATTACATTATTTGTATATTTTATTATTAATATTAAAATAATATAATTTTCTATATTATATACAATTCTCTTTTCTTCTGTGTTTTTTCTGTCTCCACATGTAATATTGGCATTCTTTTTCAAAATTATCAACCTACTCGCCAATGGAGAGGTGAAAGTGAATGCCAATATTACATGTGGAGACAGAATGTGAAACACACAGATGAAAGGAGAATTGTATATAATATAGAAAATTATCTTGGACAACATTACATAACCATGATCAAATGTCGGTAGTTGGATACAGAGAGAGGCGTGCGTTGTAAAGACCCGTAAATTTCAATGAAATTTTTTTTCTTAATTTTCTTTGGAATTTTACAAGAACGCAGTTTCTGACGGCACCGGATTCCGAGGCCCGGTGTGCCCGGAATCATTTTCCGAAGTTTTGGCTCGGGTACGTTCAGTGAACGGACGAGCGGGTTTTTCTAACTTTTGAACCGGTGCCCGGAATCGAATTCTGAGGGAACCGATGAAATCGCAGCGCCAGTATTCGCTTAGAAACGCCTCTTCCGGGGTTGCGTTTTCTCGGGTGTGGTTTTTAATTTTCGGGCTTAAAGTTAAGAAATAAAATAATTTTGCTACAACTTTATTTTATTTCGCTTAAGCCACTTGGAAGCCACTTGAAGCCACTTAAAGGCGACTTGAACTGAGTTGAACTGGATAGGATGCTATCCAGAAATATCCTACCTCTTGGAAGGATATTTGTGAGGTGGGGCCCGCACGAGCCCCGCCGTTTCTTTCCGCTAAGAAACGCACCCGTAAAAACCCGTCTTAATGAAAGTCAACTGACGCGTTTCTTAAAATCTTAACAGACCATTTAATTGGGCTGTTTCTTTCGTAAATTAAATGAGTTGTTTCTTTCGTTGAATTAATTCTACGAATTAATGGTTCGTTTCTTATCTTTTGAATTTCAAATGTTTAGTTGTGTAAATAAAATAAGGCTTAAGCTTATTTTATTTTGGGTTGAAACTTGTGGGGTGGAGAGGATTTGGAGGAAAGCGTTCTTCTTCGGCGAAGAACGCGAAGAACGCGAAGAACGCGAAGAACGCGAAGAACGCCAAACCTGCGGAGATCGACGACGCGAAGCCTTGTACCGCGACGCCAACGGATCTCCCTTCGCGACGCTTCTTCCGCGACGATCCAACCCCGCGACAGCCTTCGATCGACAACAACCAAGGTAGGAGGTTGCGCTTCTTTTTATTTTCTTTTTGAATTTCCACAACAACAGGGATTTAATTATTATTAATTAAATCCGTATGTTCTTGGTCCTCGGAGATCGTCGACGCGACGCCCTTCCGCGGTGTGACGATCACCTCCTTCCGCGACGGTCAATTCCGCGACGACCTCGCATCCGACAGCGACGACGAGGTAGGGATTTATTTTGGGAATTACCCCTTTTTTTCTTTTTATATTCCTGTATTTGTTTCCTTAAAAAGCTAATGAACTGGATTTGTGAACAATTTTAAAATTATTAAAATTGTTGTTTCCGTTCAAATAAGGAACCCGTTTTTATGAAACAATTTTATTTAATTAAAAATTGTTTTGGATATGTGTTCATGTGTTGAACTTTAATTTCTCCCGTTGTTTATCTCTAACGCGGAGGGTGCGGGACAAACGACCACGGCCCGACGACCCTCCGCCGTTCTTCATTTTGTGCGGAATTGACGGGCGACGACGGAACGTGCCGCAACAGATGTTTGATGATTCCGCAGTGAAGGACAAGTCCCGGGAGGAGCAGCGGCGCAGGCGGGAAAAAAATCGGAACACCGGAGCGATCCCGGGGGCCCGCGGAACTCGCCGGCGGCGCGGGTCGCCGGCGCGGCGGCGCCGGCAATCGGGAGCGGCGGCACCCGCGGACCCGCGGCCGCGCGGGTCCGGTGCCCTCGGACGCGGCTGAAGCCGCGTCCCGACTCAGCGCGGCCCCACGCGGGGGGCCGCGGCACCACCAGGCCGTTCGGCCGCTCGGCCGAACCGGACCGGGTCGGACCGGGTCGGGTCGACCCGGTTCGGGTCGATCCGGTACGGCCGACTCCCGGGGGGGTCGGGCCGGGTCGGCCCGGGCCCAGACCCCCGTCTTCGGACAGTTTTCGTTCAAACGCTCGAAACATGAGCTACGGGCCTCCGAACGACGCGCCGTTAACGACAACGCGATCCTTGGATCGAGACGGTCGTTTCGGTATACTATACTCAAGGTGCACCTTCCTTTTCAGGAGCCTACGTAGTTAAAACTCCGTAGTTAAGCGTGCTTGACCTAGAGCAGTGATCAGGATGGGTGACCTCCTGGGAAGTTTCCCAGGGTGGGTGTGAGACGGAAAGGCCAATAACTCTCAGACCGGGCGTCCGATTGACGCGCCGTCTACGACGTTGAGTTCCTGTTGTCGATACGGAACTTTTGGAATCCTCCGCCTGAGAATTGGATGCATATGGATAGTGGCCGGGTTGGATCGCACCGAAATCCAACCGGGCCCCTGGAACGGAAAGGCTGATATCTTTCAAACCAGACGTCCGTTTGACGAACCGTCAGCGGCGTTGGTGATTACGTTGAGTAACGGTCCCTATGAGTATACCCTATGAGAGTTCGGGGTACAGTTGAGATACGGCCATGATTGGTTTGCTCACGGAACCAACCGGGCCCCTAGGACGAAAAGGCTAATAACTCACAGACCGGGCGTCCGATTGACGCGCCGTCTGTTGCGTTGAGACCCCTATGATGAGGCGGTTCTTTGAGATACTTCTTCGTGGGACCTTGAGATACTTGGAGTATCGACCAGTAGCTCGTGGAGCGGACCCTCCCGGAGATGAGCGTGCGGAGTACGGAGACCGTGTAGCCGGCTGAGACCTGACGACTGCTTGACCGACTCGACTTGGAGTGAGTCAACTAGCCCAGTGGACGGAGCGCCCGATATTTGGCGACATACCCACGGCGGACGGAGCGCCCGGTAGTTGGCCGCAAACCCGCGGTACTCGACAGGAGGAGTACCTCTGTAGGCTATTGGGGGGAGTGCCCGGTATTTGGCGACAGACCCACAGCGGACGGAGCGCCCGGTAGTTGGCCGCAGACCCGCGGTACTCGACAGGAGGAGTACCTCAGCAGTCTTAGGTTAGTGAGCAGTACCTCGGAGTCGTGACAGGACCACTGTACACTCTAGAGACGGAGCTCTTCAGTAGTTACGGTTTCGATAATGAAAATCCTGGTTTGAGCTGAGACTTTTGACCTTTGTGTTTCCTCATGATTGAGATGGGTTACTTGATAACTTAGGTATATGTATGGGCATATACCTGGGTAGTGGTTATCCGTTGATCTCATGATCCTTGTGTTTCCTCATGATTGAGATGGGTTACTTGATAACTTATGTATATGTATGGGCATATACCTAAGTAGAGTTTATCTGTTGAGATCTTCTTGTGGTTATCCTTGTTGGTTTTAGTGAGACCTTGAGGGTCTTGGGGTCCCTACTGAGTATCGTTATACTCACCCCTGCACGGGCTATGCCCACACCTCATTGTGTTGGTTGCAGACGACAGGCAGTGCTGATGGAGGCCGAGTGTTCGAGGACTGGACGGTACCCGGAGGTGGACTACATGACAAGTCAGTGTCCGGAGGTGGACTTCACGGCGAGACGACACTCGGAGGAGGTTGACGGACGAGAGCACTGTGGAGGCTATCTGTACCTACCCTTCAGGTAGGATTCGTGGTGGACGATCGAGGAGCTGCGCCATCTGTACCTACCCTTTAGGTAGGATCCGAGGAGGACGACCCAGGAGCCGCTTCCGTCCCTCCAGTTGTTGTCTTTTTCAGTTGTAGTTGAACTTTCTTTTGGGTTTGTATTCTGGCCTATTTACTTTTCAGCACTTCTTTTTGTACTTAGTGTTTTACTTCCGCGTGTACTCTGTGGTGCTTGTTTTCTTTTATAAAGGCAATGCCTTCCCAGTTATCGGGATTTTACGCCTTTGGTGCTAGTCGCCATCCCCTGGCCTATGGAAGGCGGGCTTGGGGTAGTCACGGCACAGGCCCCGAGGACGGGTCGTGACAATTGGTATCAGAGGTGGTCGGTTCTACCGCAGACTCTGATCTTTCTTTCTGTGAAGCAATAGTGTTAAGGGTACCGAGTGTGGTTTTCAGTTCAGGGAGTCCAGTGTTGGTGCGGGCGGCCGACGTATCCATACACCAGGACCCTGGCAACTGATTTCCGACTTTGTGCACGAAAACACTGATTGCGTGTGTGTTTTCAAAGGTTTTCCCCCTTAAAACAGCTCAAACCAGGTCAGCTCACCAGGTATAATCGTTTGACCGTGTTACGTTGTTTCTTTCAGGATGCCTTTTCTTGGACGACCAGTTAGAGCCCAGAGGGATGTGCGTGCTGATAGCCTGTCGAGTGATGAGGCTTCGGTACAGGGCCCTCTTGCAGTTGAGGCACCAGCAGAGGCACCAGCGCTACTACCATATGTTGGGCCACCGATGCCACCGGCCCCAGCAATAGGCGATGCCCGCTACTTGAGCGCACTGCATGAGTTCCAGCGCCCGAGGCCACCCAGGTTCGGGGAAGAGACGGACCCGCAGGCGGCTGAGGATTTGCTGGAGGCTGTGGTGGGAGTCTTCAGGCTAGTGGGGACGCCATCAGACTTCATGGTGACCTTTGCTGCCAGCCTTCTTCAGGCAGCAACAGGCAGGTGGTGGAGCCACTTGTTCCAGTTTTGCGATGGGATGGCTTTCACATGGGAAGACTTCGAGACCTTCTTCAGGGTGGAGTTTGTGCCAGTAGCTCTACACCCCGAGCGTGTTTAGGAGCTGCTGCCTTTGCCGCGTGTTTTTCGATCAGAAGCCGAGTCATCTGTGGGCAGTAGACAGATGATGCAGAGGTCTAGGAGGACCAGAACAGCAGTTGGGCGATCTCGGGTTTTAGGACCGGTGGTGCGGGGCACCCGGGGTGGGGTCAGAGCCAGTGGTTCCAGAAGCAGACTGTGTTACTCGTGCGATGGAAAGGGGCACCTGGCACGTGACTGTCCGACTCCTCGTACAGTTGATCCATAGGCTTTTGAGGAGCCACCGAGGCAGAGGCAGCGACGAATGCTTGAGCAACAATAGAGCAGTGGACAAGGCAGTAGAGATCCTGGAGCAGGTGGACAGGAGCAGAACTAGTGGATACGTCTCTTGTACTTCTAGTTCCATGTTGATGTTGTTTTTGTGTCTTTGTACCATGAGATGCAATAAAATAAAGACACTTATCTTGTGATGTTTTCCTTCCTATCCTCTTTTGTGATGTTACTGAGTGGTCCCGGTTAAACTGTTGACTTGACCCTCACTTTCGAGATTTCAACTAGAGGAGACCCAGTGACCTCACACTGATGCCGATAGTGTGACTCGACCCTTGGAGGCGAGAGTGACAGTTGGATCTCTTAGTAGTTACGTCGAGGCCTTACGACGTCATCCATGGCATGAATGCATCCTTCATGCCAGGATTGACTGTATTAGGCAATGGGCGTGGTTAATCTAGAGAGGGGATGAGACCGGGTTTCTCTTTTCGGCAAAGGAGAAATTTTAGCAGCTCTTCCAGATCATATGCAAAGGAGGTGCAGTTCATCCAGGAGCGGATGAAGACTGCACAGTGCAGTAAGAAACAGGAAACCAGTGCCAGTCTTAGAGACTCGGGCGTGTTAAATGTTTCAAGAAGAGGAAGCTTAAAGGAGAGATGAGTCTACAAAGCAGCAGACGTGGAGGCACAACTAGGTGAGCAGCATGAGGTGGTGTACATCCTAACATGCTACAACCACCCGCCTTAGTTATTCCCGCCAGGCTCAGGGAGCTGGAGGGCGGAGGAAGAGTGCGGCTTCATGCGGTCAAGGAGTGTGACCCAATTGCTCTAGAAATGATTCTAGGGACAGACTATGTCCACTACTAGCTGCTGTAGTAACAGACGTCGATATGAATCATTCCTCGCTTCCACAAATCTTGTTCCAGACCTAGAGTTTCCGGTAAGCCGTGGACTTGACCCTCACGTCTGGAGATACCTTGGGAGGAGACTCGATAATCACACTTACGCCGACGGTGTGGTCAGACCCTCGAGGCGAGAGTTCTGGTTGGAATCTCTTGGTGGCAGCGTCGAGGCCTTACGACGTTAGTTTGAGTATGGAATGGGCAATAACTGTTCATACTCAAATTGACGGTTTTAGGCAAACGTTGGGATGGGTTTTCCTTGGTCGGCAGAAAAGGAAACCCCAGGCAGTGTAGGGTAACTCTTGCACAGGAGGGTGCGACCGATCACTCTTGAGTCGGTCAACCTTACCCTCATAGCAGCAGTCGTTTTGAGTTTCAGTTCTAACAGGAATGGAGACCTCTGGAGTTCGAGGATGACGACCACGTCTTCTTACGAGTCTCACCTCGACGAGGTTTAAGGAGATGTGGCCTGGGAGGAAAGTTATCTCCGAGGTTCAACGGACCTTTCTAGGTCCTCATCTGTGTAGGCGAGGTGGTTTACCGCTTGACCCATCCACTTCAGTTGCACTAGGTGCACGACGTTTTCCACGTATCCCAACTGAGGAGATACGTGCTCGACCCCTTCGCATATCATCGACCATGAGGAGCTCGACGGTGGCGATGAGTGTCTTATACGGAGGTTCCTGTGGGGATCGAGGATCGACAGGAGCGGATCCTAGGAGGATGGTCGATTCCTCTTGTGCACTTTCTTTGGCAGCGCGGGAACCTCCAGGTGAGCACATGGGAGCGGAAGGCTCAGATGCGTACTCAGTACCGCTTTGTTTCCCTAAGTTTGTGGTGAAGCTTTACGGGGACGTAAAGCCCTGTGGTGGGAGTAATGTAAAGACCCGTAAATTTCAAGGAAATTTTTTTTCTTAATTTTCTTTGGAATTTTACAAGAACGCAGTTTCTGACGGCACTTGATTCTGAGGCCCGGTGTGCCCGGAATCATTTTCCGAAGTTTTGGCTCGGGTACGTTCAGTGAACGGACGAGCGGGTTTTTCTAACTTTTGAACCGGTGCCCGGAATCGAATTCTGAGGGCACCGATGAAATCGCAGCGCCGGTATTCGCTTAGAAACGCCTCTTCCGGGGTTGCGTTTGCTCGGGTGTGGTTTTTAATTTTCGGGCTTAAAGTTAAGAAATAAAATAATTTTGCTACAACTTTATTTTATTTCGCTTAAGCCACTTGGAAGCCACTTGAAGCCACTTAAAGGCGACTTGAACTGAGTTGAACTGGATAAGATGCTATCCAGAAATATCCTACCCCTTGGTAGGATATTTGTGAGGTGGGGCCCGCACGAGCCCCGCGGTTTCTTTTCGCTAAGAAATGCACCCGTAAAAACCCGTCTTAATGAAAGTCAACTGACGCGTTTCTTAAAATCTTAATAGACCATTTAATTGGGCTGTTTCTTTCGTAAATTAAATGAGATGTTTCTTTCGTTGAATTAATTCTACGAATTAATGGTTCGTTTCTTATCTTTTGAATTTCAAATGTTTAGTTGTGTAAATAAAATAAGGCTTAAGCTTATTTTATTTTGGGTTGAAACTTGTGGCGTGGAGAGGATTTGGAGGAAAGCGTTCTTCTTCGGCGAAGAACGCGAATAATGCGAAGAACGCGAAGAACGCGAAGAACGCCAAACCTGCGGAGATCGACGACGCGAAGCCTTATACCGCGACGCCAACGGATCTCCCTTCGCGACGCTTCTTCCGCGACGATCCAACCCCGCGACAGCCTTCGATCGACAACAACCAAGGTAGGAGGTTGCGCTTCTTTTTATTTTCATTTTGAATTTCAACAACAACATGGATTTAATTATTATTAATTAAATCCGTATGTTCTTGGTCCTCAGAGATCGTCGACGCGACGCCCTTCCGCGGTGTGACGATCACCTCCTTCCGCGACGGTCAATTCCGCGACGACCTCGCATCCGACAGCGACGGCGAGGTAGGGATTTATTTTGGGAATTACCCCTTTTTTTCTTTTTATATTCCCGTATTTGTTTCCTTAAAAAGTTAATGAACTAGATTTGTGAACAATTTTAAAATTATTAAAATTGTTGTTTCCGTTCAAATAAGGAACCCGTTTTTATGAAACAATTTTATTTAATTAAAAATTGTTTTGGATATGCGTTCATGTGTTGAACATTAATTTCTCCCGTTGTTTATCTCTAACGCGGATGGTGCGGGACAAACGACCACGGCCCGACGACCCTCCGCCGTTCTTCATTTTGTGTGGAATTGACGGGCGACGACGGAACGTGCCGCAACAGATGTTTGATGATTCCGCAGTGAAGGACAAGTCCCGGGAGGAGCAGCGGCGCAGGCGGGAACAAAATCGGAACACCGGAGCGATCCCGGTGGCCCGCGGAACTCGCCGGCGGCGCGGGTCGCCGGCGCGGCGGCGCCGGCAACCGGGAGCGGTGGCACCCGCGGACCCGCGGCCGCGCGGGTCCGGTGCCCTCGGACGCGGCTAAAGCCGCGTCCCGACTCAGCGCGGCCCCACGCGGGGGGCCGCGACACCACCAGGCCGCGGGGGCAGCGCCCCGGCCGGACCGGACCGGGTCGGACCGTGTCGGGTCGACCCGGTTCGGGTCGATCCGGTGCGGCCGACTCCCGGGGGGGTCGGGCCGGGTCGGCCTGGGCCCGGACCCCCGTCTTCGGACGATTTTCGTTCAAATGCTCGAAACTTGAGCTACGGGCCTCCGAACGACGCGCCGTCAACGACAACGCGATCCTTGGATCGAGACGGTCGTTTCGGTATACTATACTCAAGGTGCACCTTCTTTTTCAGGAGCCTACGTAGTTAAAACTCCGTAGTTAAGCGTGCTTGACCTAGAGCAGTGATCAGGATGGGTGACCTCCTGGGAAGTTTCCCAGGGTGGGTGTGAGACGGAAAGGCCAATAACTCTCAGACCGGGCGTCCGATTGACGCGCCGTCTGCGAAGTTGAGTTCCTGTTGTCGATACGGAACTTTTGGCATCCTCCGCCTGAGAATTGGATGCAGATGGATAGTGGCCGGGTTGGATCGCACCGAAATCCAACCGGGCCCCTGGAACGGAAAGGCTGATATCTTTCAAACCAGACGTCCGTTTGACGAACCGTCAGCGGCGTTGGTGATTACGTTGTGTAACGGTCCCTATGAGTATACCCTATGGGAGTTCGGGGTACAGTTGAGATACGACCGGGATTGGTTTGCTCACGGAACCAACCGGGCCCCTAGGATGAAAAGGCTAATAACTCACAGACCGGGCGTCCGATTGACGCGCCGTCTGTTGCGTTGAGACCCCTATGATGAGGCGGTTCTTTGAGATACTTCTTCGTGGGACCTTGAGATACTTGGAGTATCGACCAGTAGCTCGTGGAGCGGACCCTCCCGGAGATGAGCGTGCGGAGTACGGAGACCGTGTAGCCGGCTGAGACCTGACGACTGCTTGACCGACTCGACTTGGAGTGAGTCGACTAGCCCAGTGGACGGAGCGCCCGGTATTTGGCGACAGACCCATGGCGGACGGAGCGCCCGGTAGTTGGCCGCAAACCCGCGGTACTCGACAGGAGGAGTACCTCTGTAGGCTATTGGGGGGAGCGCCCAGTATTTGGCGACAGACCCACAGCGGACGGAGCGCCCGGTAGTTGGCCGCAGACCCGCGGTACTCGACAGGAGGAGTACCTCAGCAGTCTTACGTTAGTGAGCAGTAACTCGGAGTCGTGACAGGACCACTGTACACTCTAGAGACGAAGCTCTTCAGTAGTTACGGTTTCGATAATGAAAATCCTGGTTTGAGCTGAGACTTTTGACCTTTGTGTTTCCTCATGATTGAGATGGGTTACTTGATAACTTAGGTATATGTATGGGCATATACCTGGGTAGTGGTTATCCATTGATCTCATGATCCTTGTGTTTCCTCATGATTGAGATGGGTTACTTGATAACTTAGGTATATGTATGGGCATATACCTAAGTAGAGTTTATCTGTTGAGATCTTCTTGTGGTTATCCTTGTTGGTTTTAGTGAGACCTTGAGGGTCTCGGGGTCCCTACTGAGTATCGTTATACTCACCCCTGCACGGCTATTCCCACACCTCGTTGTGTTGGTTGCAGACGACAGGCAGTGCTGACGGAGGCCGAGTGTTCGAGGACTGGACGGTACCCGGAGGTGGACTACATGACAAGTCAATGTCCGGAGGTGGACTTCACGGCGAGACGACACTCGGAGGAGGTTGACGGATGAGAGCACTGTGGAGGCTATCTGTACCTATCCTTCAGGTAGGATTCGTGGTGGACGATCGAGGAGCTGCGCCATCTGTACCTACCCTTTAGGTAGGATCTGAGGAGGACGACCCAGGAGCCGCTTACGTCCCTCCAGTTGTTGTCTTTTTCAGTTGTAGTTGTACTTTCTTTTGGGTTTGTATTCTGGCCTATTTACTTTTCAGCACTTCTTTTTGTACTTAGTGTTTTACTTCCGCTTGTACTCTGTGGTGCTTGTTTTCTTTTATAAAGGCAATGCCTTCCCAGTTATCGGGATTTTACGCCTTTGGTGCTAGTCTCCATCCCCTGGCCTATGGAAGGCGGGCTTGGGGTAGTCACGGCACGGGCCCCGAGGACGGGTCGTGACATGCGTGTTCATCCGACTCATGGAATCATCGATATTAAATGTAAAAGTGTTCTCGCAGTAAATGAACCATTCTTATTGGCTCAACAGGCATATCAAGTTTATTATGCAAAGTACTGTGCAACATCAAGAGACTTGACTGATTGGTGGAGTGTAATAAAAATCAAAATTCGAGACAATCAGTTTAGTCAAAGTGAATGTGCTTTCACTGATGTGCAAAGAATTGAAGTTTTTCAAGAGAGTACTCAAAATCAATCTTTTTTACAAAGAGACATGAGTATCGATGACGACACCCCACATTTAAGTGTCGGTGATGACGATGATGTTAATGATGTCACACATGAATTTGAAATGGTAAGAGATGAAGCAACTGCAACTCGAATGGATATCGATGATGTTGAGGAGGAATATGAAGATGACATTGACATATATGAAGATGATGATGAAGATGAACACTTATAGAATTCCATGGTATTTATATACAATCATAATATGTATATATGTATATATAATAGTAATTATCAATTATTTTCTAACATTAACATTTTCTGTTTCAGATGGACGAGGCCACATTTCGTGAGTTGGCGGAGGCTGACCTGCCTTTCGATGCAGATGAGTTGCTGGTAGATGACCCTCAGCCTGCAGGCGCTCCAGGGAGTACGCGGAGGGGGCGCGGTCTTACACGATTGATGATTCTTGACCCCGTCCCCGAGCGACGTCCACGTCTTGGGTTTGATCCGCGCACCCAGAGGTGTGATAACTTGTGTGATAACCTGTGGATTTGACTAAGATTTCATTAATCTATTCACATAATAAATGTTTATTATTTTTTTCAGTTTTCCGCATATAGCAGTCGGACAGGGCAGCGCTATTTTGTGCAACTATTTCTCTCAGTCGTGGACCACATGGGAGCAGATTCCCATTGATGTGCAGCAGGCCATGTTCGGCCATTGGTTGGTACGTACGTAAATAAATAATTTTTATTTTGAAAATTATTTCATTTCTAACTTGATATTTTGATTTATTTGTAGGGTTTATGGTATCCGATCGAGGATACCATGCGTGATGTCATCCACGAGGCATGGGAGGTGGCCATGCGTGATCGCCTTCATCAGTTTTTGCACAATTTAAGAAAAGCTGCGATGAAGAATGCAGGAGTGTCAGATTTTGAGGAGTCATGTAGAGCACACCGACCAGAGTACATTTCATCCCATGTATAGGGTGGATTATGTGCGCACTGGTTGAGTGGTTCCTTTCAGAGGAGATCATCGGTGGGGAGGCAGAATCGGGGGCGACAGGAGGTGACTCATCGAGCTGGGAGTCGTTCTTTCAGTACTCATAGACAGCATCTGGTACGTACATTATTTATAAATATTTTATATAACTATAAATATTAACAGTTTATTTTTTATTCTTATAGGCTGTCGAGCACCCCGATATTACAGAGTACGACCTATATCGGAGGATGTATAGTGATCCTGCTACTAGGGAGCTCAGAGGTGATCGTCAGCATCACATCATGGTCAGTATTATTTGTTTTCAAGTTTAAAAATTAACTGCATATAATATATTCACAATTTAAATTTTAAATTGCAACTATAGGAGTCATATGAGGCCGCAGCGTCACAGGCCCGGCCTGAGAGTCAGGACGAGTCATCAGATCAGACCATTGCCCGTCAGTTTGATGAGGCAGCATAGATGCAGGCCACCCAGTATGCCTTCGAGAAGGGCCGGGTAGTTGGTATCGGCTCTCGACTGACTCCCGGAGATTATTATGGCAGTGCTGCGATGTCGGCGTCCAGCTCGAGAGGAGCTCGTGCATCTTCTTCTACACAGTATGAGGATCAGTTGCGATCTCAGACTGCACAGATAGAGAGTCTCCGACAGGAGCAGGAGCAGATGTGTCAGCAGCATGAGGAGGAGCGTCGACGCCAGCAGCAGCTGTACGAGGAGCAGACGAGTCGGTGGCAGCAGCAGCATCAGGAGCAGATGGAGTACGTGCGCCGACTCACTCATGCTTTAGGGATGGAGTTTCCTCCACCACCATCTGCAGATCCCCCACCTCCCCCCCATCCTTCAGATTAGAGTTTGTATTTCTGTTATAAAATTTGTGAAATCAAATTTTTTTTTTCTATTCGTACTTTCTGTCTCATTATAAAATATTAATAATATTATATTTTTAAAAAACAATATTAATATGAATAATAATATTATTTATATTTTATAATATTAAATTTTATATATATATTAAAATTTTATATATATATTAAAATTTTATAATATTATAATTTAATTATATTTTTTGTAATACATGAATTATTTTAATATTTGAATGTAAAATAATTCTATTATTTTTATATTAATTAAAATAACTTATTAATATTTTTTTTATTTATGAATTATAATTGTAATATTATTATATTAATTAAATCATTTATTAATATTCTATTATTTTTTATTTTTGAATTATAATTCTACTATTATTATATTAATTAAAATAATTTATTATTTTCATTTGTAAATTATAATTCTATTATTATATTAATTAAAATAATTTATTAGTAATTTATTTTTTTTATTTTTTTTATAGTATTTGCGACTAGATACTATACCCGTCGCAAATACTAGTATTATTAATAGTTTTTTATTTTTTTAAAAAAATAGTATTTGCGACGGGACCCGTCGCAAATACTATCAACAATATTTGCGGCGGGATACGATGCCTGTCGCAAATACTAGTATTATTAATAGTTTTTTATTTTTTTAAAAAATTTGTTTTTGCGACGGTACCGTCGCAAAAGGTATTTGCGACGGGACCCGTCGAAAAAGGTATTTGCGATGGGACCCGTCGCAAAAACTATTTTAAAAGTTTTTTACAAAAATACGGAATACTATTTGCGACGGGAAGAATGACCGTCGCAAAAAAAGGCTTTAGCGACGGGCCCGTCGCAAATAAGTGTAGTTGCGACGGGATCCCGTCGCAAATAGCCCGTCGCAAATACCTGTTTTTCTAGTAGTGATTTAAACTCATAAGGAATTTTGGGATAAATTTCTATGGTTTTCAATGGTGGTTTGGATCAATTCCATCCTTTGTTGTAATTTACATATAATAATAACTGTTAATCACGAATTCAGATGGCTCTATATGAATACCTATATGTTATAAAGTGTATAACTCCAATGTTTTAGAATAATGTTAGATGAAGAAAGTAATTGGGACCTCATTTAGAAAAGGAATTTTCAAAGAAGGTTAAAACTATTCAGTAGAACATAAGAGAATATCATAATAAAAAATAAATAATGATAATAATTAGAAAGATGCTATGTTTGAGGTTGGTGAATAAAGATTCCAATTAGTATCTCTCTGGAAGAGGGAAATAAATTTTTTAAATAATAGAAATATAAGAACTAGAAATACTGTTTCGTCAATATTTCTGGATTGTGTCATGATGGTAGCTAATTGATGGCCACATTCACCAAATCTCTCCCGTATTCATTATGTTATCCATGTATCTCTATTGAGAAAGTACATAACTGATCCTTTAGAGGAACTGAACTTAGAGGATGTATCTAGAGAGAAATATTTTTATTATAATGGAAAACTGTAAGATATTATTGATTATAGAGAGATTGTTCTATGAAACAAGATAAATTAGCTAGTCATTGTTTTTTTGGGAAAACCATGAATTTGAGGAAGATATGTGGGAACTATATTATTTGATGATACTAATTTAACCTTGTATATTTTTATTAGCGTGATGAATTTAGAGGAATTTTTTTTATTTAAATGGGGTAGATTTGACATCCTGATTTTTGTGATTTATTTATTTAAATAATTAGTTTTCTTTAGTATCTTGTGTTACACAAAACAATGAGTTAGACGTACTTTGTAATGATATTAAAATATTTTGCATCTATTATAGTTAAATCCATGAAGTGAAGTGTATGAATAGTACAAAAAATTACTAATAATATTCTTTATACACATTTATAAAATGAATTCATTTCTACTAAATTAATTAGAAATAAAAAATCAAACATTTGTAATTAAAGCATATGTTTTCATGGAAGAAATATTTTTTTGGTTCAAAGTGTTTTTATCCAAAATTTTTAATTATATCGCTATTAGTGAATTAGTTTATTTAAATTTAAATATCATATATTCAAGAATTTTTGTAAACATTCTACTAATAGTTTTTATTATACATAAGATAATAATAAATCCTATTTTATGGTTAAAAATGCATTTTCCTAAAATGTAGTTTTCCTCAGATTATGAGAACATTTAGTAAAATTAATTTATCTAATTGATAGGTATTGAATTAGATAATATAAGTTACATATTTAGAATCAAGAGGTTCAAATTTGGTAAATAGGCCCATTTTATTTTTTTAATAAGAATGGTAACCGCAGTAAATTTTGTAACCATATTAATGGGTAAAATAGGATAATATAGGTTAATATGACGTGGTAAGGGCATATTGTTTTTAGAATATTTCAATATTTTGAAGTTTTTTCCATTATCACGGTATTCTCTAAATCTTTATGTTTAATGGACACATATCCTTGAAAATGGATTATATAATATTTCAATCATATACTTTTACAAATTGTTAGTGACTTTGTTTTTAATATCTATTATATGTTCACCTAATGATAAATGAATATTATAACTGACTCTATATAGTGTCCCAAGATTAACATACCTGGATATAACATAATTTGAGATGAATATTTACCATGTTAGAAAATTTAATTCTTGAGGACCATAATATTTTAGTGTATTTGGAATGTTGTTACACAATCTTATAACATGAAAAAATATAATCAGTGTTTCAAAAAAAGAACATCCCATTTAGTAATCCTACTCAAAAACATTCATCATAACCTGGGTAAAGGAAACATAAGAACATGTCTACTCAGATGCTCAGTAGGGGTAAACATGGTACATATTCAAGCATAATCATGACTATAAGGGTATGAGAATAAGATCCTATAAGTAAGATATCATAACATTAATTTCAAAAATCATAATCAAGGAAAATTTAATAAATATCAACAGTTAAAAAGACATGAATCATAAAGAAATAAAGATCATAATTCATGAATGAATAAAAATGGACTAATACAAGGAATCCAGGGCACACACATAAGCATATAAAATCATTCCTTATAAGTTAAATCTCATTTCCAAAACATATAATGAAACTTAATGGGTGATGTGCCAAATGGGAAGGACAACCCACCATTCCTAGCCATACCCCTTTTATATTAGTTGAATGAGTTCATACCAAAAACCAGATTGATAGTCAATGATCACACCAAATACCATCTTATTTGTCAATTTTCACCCCCAAAAACATCATAGCAAAAAAATTATTTAACTTAAATAAGTTAACTCCTCATTATATCCATGTCTATGTCATTATATATAAATCCTTACTCAATGTATTAGACGGATTTATATGCGCTAGATATATCATAATGAAATTATACAAATGTGTTCCACAATATAAGACAAAAATCATCATATCATGACCTATTTAATGAGATGGGTTTCAAAAACATTATATTGTTACCCAAGTAATGAAGTGGGTGTTGTGAACATTTCATCATATCATTACATGTGAAAAGAGACATGTTTCATAATTATAGAATAACCTGTGAAAGGATATGTATTTTTTAATTGTTTTATCATGTTAAAACCCATGGAAGTGAAAAATCTTTTATAAAAAAAATTCAATATTATATTAAGTCATTCAAATAAATAATTATAATGGTTTCCATGGATCATATCCTTATTAAATCAAAAATTACATTAAACATCATCATCTTAAATGGGGAAAGACATTAAAATTCCTCTTGGTGCATTTCCTAATGCAAATAACATTTCATTGAAAATAAATTTTTTAAACCTGAAATATTCTCAAAAACCAATTCTTTGAAAACAACTTTGAAAACATACGAATTATTTATTAAAAATAATTTAAATAATTTCATGTGGAAAATATTCTTTTTGAATTGAAAGTTAATTTTTATAATAGAAAACCTTTTTGAAAACCTTTTAATTTTCATATTTCTTTCAAAATTTATAAATTAATATTTGAAATCATTAAAATCAATTTCTCTGAAAATATCCTTTTGAAAAAATATAAGTATGCTGTGGAAATGATTTACAAATTTTTTAAATATATAACCTTTTTGAAAAACTTTTCCATTGAATATATATTTGAAAACATATAAAATAAGAATTTAAATTAATGAATTTTTATGTTTGAAAATAACCTTTTAAAAAAAACAAAGAAATATTTTAACAACATATAAAATATTTTTAAATTTATTTTTTTGAAATAAATTTCCTTACAAAATAACTTTGAAAACTTTTTAAGAAAGGTATGAAAATCATTTAAAACACCTCTTGAAAAAAAATTTATAATGTTTTTATTTGAAATCCAAATTAATAAAAATGAATTTATAGAATATTAGAAAAAACAAATTTCTTTAAAATGATAATGTCTTCAATTTTCAGAGAAATAATAAATGAAATCATGGTCATGATAGTTGAAATATCTATTAATTACAATCATTCCATTTTTACCATTAAAATATTAGAAAAGGAATTAGAATATAAAATAATAGGAAGATTCCATTTTAAAAACTATTTGTTCAAAAAACCTCAAACATGATGAAAAATGAAATTTAATGACTATATGAGAATATTATATAATTTATTGAAAATATTATTATAAAACATGATTTTCGGAGAACACAAATTTCCAAACAAAAATATAAATAATGTTAAATTTTCATAAAAACATTTTTTTATTTTTCATAAGTACCAGTGATTGTAAAAATGTTACTATTACTTGAATATAAATTAATTAACATAATATAAGATAATTGTTGAAAATTAGAAATATATGGTTCATAATATTTCATCAACGGATGTATAATCATAAATAATATTGATAAAGAAAAGGATTGTTGAAATAAACTCTTACAATTATGGGAAACTTGAATCAAAATCACCATGAAATAAAAAAATAAATTGAATCCTAAAATGTGAGGAAATAGAGTTGGTTTATGATATAAAATTTCAAATTTCATTATATAAAACTCATAAAAATGTAGGTTCATAACAATACATGTGTCTAAAATAAAGGAAATTAAGGAAAATTTACCCTAATAATTTTGAATATTTTAAACTGTAATCTTGAATATTTAGAGATCATAAAATATATTTTTAAATACCAAAAAAATAATCATCATTTAATATATTAATTTCAAGTATATACACCATAAAAATAAATGGGTGGTGAATAAGTCATGAATCTTATTGAAATAAAAGGTGAGATGAAATTCCCTTACATTAAGTCATTAATATTTTCACACATACAATCTCTAATATAATAAATATATGTTTATTGTAGATATTCCACAAGAAAATATTATTATTTATATTACCATATATTATTATTTTATTACATTTTATTACCAATTTATTAACAATTAAATGTAAAAGTAACATTTGGAGTAAGAATGATATTGTTTTTTATATATGTTTTGACTTATTAATCCTGATCCTCTTACATGGATCAGAAATTAATTATTTTATGAACAAAAAATTGATATATTTATCATGTATATTCATTATATTACTATTTATAATAATATATAATATATAGAAAAATGTAATGAAATATACCGTTCATGGAGATGGTAGGTCGTACGTATGGATGAATGCTATTTCGATTTTCCTATCCTATTTTTTAAGAATGAATATTAAATTATCTATATAGATATATTATCTTTCTAGTAGAATTATTATTTCATATATATCAAATGTTTTTTACAAAAATCTTCTTCAATACATTCTTAGTCATGCATGAACAACTCACATCGCTTTGAGGAGGGAATAGTCCATATATCCCTAAAGGATTTTATCATATTTCAAAAAAAAATGAAAAGAATGAATGTATGTGTTATATAATAATTCTAAAATCATAAATAAATATTAAATATAATAAATATAATATAATAATATTATTTCCATCATTATTCTAAACCATTAAATGTCTTAATGGATGAATGATCAATGTGAGTTTGCGAGCCGACATTCTGTTGTACACACAAATGATGATTGTGTATCCAATTATAAGGAAGTTTGTAATGGTGTAGTTAGTATTGATAACATAAATATGGTTATATATATATATATTATAATTATTATATTATGTAATCAAGAAATGATAATAGTTTAAGGTGTCGAGAGATAACTAAAACAATGGTTCTCATTGAATAATCGTGCATATTCATAAGCTAACTCCTTTTTAGTTAGCACCAAAATGATTTTGTGGTTTACTTTCATCCCAAAATATGGATTTTAGGATTGGATATGGGATTTGGTGAGTTGATTTTTTTTGTGTTTGGATGAAAAAATGGTTATAGAGGTGATAATATTTATGGGGGTGAGTTTCCTTTAATAGTAGGGGAGGAGTGGAATTATTGTAAAGAAAAAAAGTTAAACCATATTTAAAGGTCTCCAATACATAGTGAAATAGAAATAATTGTTAGATCATATACAATAAAGGGTAAAAATATGGATATATAATGAATTTTTCAAATGTTTCTAGGTTATTTTATCCCTTAAGATAAATTTTAACAACTAAGTAAACTCGTTTTCACCTTAATAGCTATAATTTTTTGTTAATAATCAAGTTGAAAACACTATAAATTATAAATCTTTTTTATAAAAAATATATTATCATTTTTCCCTAATTATAATAATATAAGTGGATGAATTTAATTTAAAACTATTCCCTTAGATGGGGTGATAAAATAGTTTTTTAAAGTCAAAATGTTCAAAAGTTTGAAATGTTCTTATATAAAATTTTATTGTGAAATTAATAAAATTTTAATAAATTGGATAAAATATTTATAATGGAAATAAATAATCTTTAAAAAAAATAAAAATATTGTTTAAATATATTAATAAATTAGAAGAAATGTTAATTTTCAATTATATTTCATCTTTTTTCACTAATTATCTAAAAAATGAAACTTCCCCCAAAAATAAAAAAAACCCAAATTAAATTTTTATATTAATATTTAAAAAATTAAAATTACATTTTCAAATACAAATTATAAGTCACAAAAAGTTGTTTGAAATCAGTTTTTCTATTTATAGGTTTCGAGAGGGTATTTTAGAAAAATAAAGGTTTTGATGCCTAAAATTGGGTTTGTTCAATTTTATGCCTATTAAATTTATTAGATAAATGAAAAAAATTGGTTGAGATTATAATATATATACTTCATTAATATATCCAATGAATAGTAATTAATTTAATTTATTAATATAAAAGATATATTTGGACATATTTTTTTTATAAACATCACTTCATTAATATTCATTTAATTATTATTTTTAATTCTTATTAATTGATAACCAATGAATTAAATTTAAAAACATGTTTATAATATAATTTCATTCATATATTCTATTTTATGGGCTATCTTGAATCAATTTTTTAATAAAATTATGACTAATATATTGTAGTTTTGGTAAAAATCTGTATTGTGTGTTGTACATGCTATGAATGTAACTCAAAATTAAATATAATAAAATAAAAACATTATTTTTTTATAATACATTATATTATAAGTGTTTTCTATAGTGAATTATTTACATGGTTCTATATTTAAATCAAGATTGACTTGTTGTAGAGTGTAATGAAATCTGTTAATGAAATTTAATTTATTCAGAAAAATAATTCCTCAAAAACTCATTGTGTTTCATTTTACCCCGATTAAAATGAATTTCACATATTAAATTCATCTAGGTTATAAATTATTTTAAACATGAAATTTTAATTCATTGAAACCCTCATCTTGAAAATGAATAAGAAAAATTTATTAAAATTGAATTTTTGAATCATAATGATATTCTAAAGTAACTCATAACTAGGTTTAAACATATAAAATTATTGGCGAAATGTGAAAACACAGACATGGATGAGAAATAAAAAAAATAATGTTTTGATATATAGTTATATAGAATATAGTTAGTTTGATGTTAACATCCCTAAATCCATAACCCAATGAGGCCTAAATAAGGTCATTTATACCCTAAAACAATATGATCAAAGGATAAAATTTTATTTCAAGACCATTTTTATAAAGTTGTATAATTTTAATGAGAGTATATCATTACTTGATTTCAGAAAAATATCATGATTTTTTTCCTTAATAAATATACACATCCTCTAGTATTCCATGAAATGAATGAGAATTTTCTTTCAAAATTCATTATCCGATTATGATATCTTTAAATATAATGGAATGTGAGTCTATTTGTCTTTATCACAAAAATGGTTATCATAAGTTTTCCAATATGAAAAAATACGCATACGGTGAGACAACACATTAATATCTAAATCCAAACCAATGATTAACATAGTACATTCCATAAATGATTAAACTTATATACTTTCTAGAAGTTGAATATCCAAAACGTTAGAATATGGTCACCAAAATTTTCAAAATCATCTTAATATTGATCCCCCATATATCATAATGTATCTCTTATTGGTCACATACCATTCATGTGAATACCTTTATCATGTATTCCCCTAAAATCGGGTAATAACTCGAATTACCATAAATTCCTATTGAAAACAATCATGATTCATTTTTCCAATGTTTATTGAAGATATTTATTAAATACAAAAATTCTACAAACATCATCAATGAGAGTATAAACCACTTGGTCAAAAATTAATTAATTAGTTTAAAGGTAATGAATAACAACTAAAGTAATTTTTTAAATCATTAATATTTTAACATCAAGAATATATGAAGGGTTTTATTTCCCTTACTCATGTGTCTCTTAAGAATATCTCCATAACATAAATCACTTTTCTAGTTCATCCAAACCATTCAACATAAAATTTTAAATCATTAGTGTAAAAAATATAATAAAAAATCATTACATTTCCACCATTCAAATAACATAAATATTGTATCCAAATAAATAAAAACAATGATTAACCAACATTATCCTTTATATATTAAAAAGGATACCTCATCCTATCGCTTAATACCTTTTTCTTTTCACATTTCACTAATAGAATCATCATCATTAAAAATATTACAATTACTCATACGACATATCTGATTATTTTCTTGAGCTTTCAAATTCAAAAATACATTTTAATAATTCCCATTCATTCCAAATTTAATGAATTCAACCATCGATACTGTACATGAGAAGATATTATTCTTATGCATTAAATTAACTGAAATTTTCATTTTTCATTTAAATTTAATTTCTCTGTCTAATTATTTTACATTGTCAAAAAATATTTCTATTCCTCTAATACATTCACTAGGGTTCTTCGTTTCACATCCTCATCACAAAAGAAAACAAAATCTTATTTCCTCTATGTTATCAATTACTAGAACTCCTAGAGAACTCATTCCTTCACTTCTTTGGTGAGTACAAGTGTTGGTTAAGGTACACATTCTTAATCATGTTTTGTGAAAAATTATTTTGAATGATCACCACATCCTTTACTCTATCCGTCAAAAAAATTTATAGATAATAAAAAAATTTCCCTTTGAATTCAATGTTAACCTAGTTCCATATATTTACCACCGTTTACCAAAACCAATAATCATAGTCTGAGAAACACTTATAATAGGGGAAAATCGCATAATCATGGAAACTACTTTATATAATGTCTAAATTATGACACATTATTCAATATATGATAACATAGGTTCATCATAGTACATTCTTAGTTGACTAAAATTTAAATACTTCATTTTGGTTCATGAAGAGTTTCTGAATTTCCAAAACATATCCCCCAGGTGTGTCAAACCAGGTGTGTTACATGACTCATTTTCATGCCCTAATTTTTAACTAAGTCTATCTAAATTCCATTGTTTCGATGTTATTACACCTATGTATATATATTTCAGATCCATAGCTACTTGTAGTATCTACAAATTGATTTATTTCCATAAAACCTATTTATCCATCCTTTACCAAAATTAAAGGACATTTTCCTAATCATTGACCCATAAATAAACTTACCCATAGAAATATCCCAATGGATCTCACTAAAGTTTTATCATCATAGTTTCTAAATGATTAATTAACCATTCAGATGATTCAATCAATAGATACCCATTATTAACATACATGGATATAATATCATTCTAAATGAATATTCTACACATTATAAAATTTCCTACCCGATGATCGTAACTGTATAAAATATTTTGAAAAACATAACATAATATTATAGTTTTGTGAATGATCATAAAGTTTCCAAAAAATTATATTCACATTTAGTACACTTACTAAAAAAATATTATCTATAACCTTGGTAATGTAAACATAAAGGGGGGGGGGGGGGTTTAAGTGCTTTATAATGGTAAATAATGGTGATATTTAATTATAATTATGATAATAATTATATGATAAAAATATCATAAAATTATAATTTCATAACCAAAATATCAAAAATAATAATCAAGATTCATGGAATAAATATTTTTGGATCATAAGACTTGGATTATAATGTAATCAAGATTATAAGAAATGAAATCATAACACGAGAATACATGATGTAATTTGTAGAAGACACATAACCATATAAAATATTCCCCAACATGTGAAGGCTAATTTCAAAATAATATCAGGGAACTTAAAAGGGGATTTACCTATAGGGAAAGAAACACCACCATACCTATTCACATCTCTCTTCTTATTGTGGAATGAGTTCACTCCCCAAACTTTGTTATTAGTCAACATTCACTCTAAAGACTATCTTAGTAAACAAAAATCTTTACTTAATCAAGTTCATTTCAAATTACAACCATCTATATCTCTTGAGATATAAATATTTATACAATTAATTAGAGGTATATATAGGTTACACGCATTTTATAGTGAAATCATACATACATGTGCCACAAGATAACAAAAAATTAATCTTATCATCACCCATAAAATTATATAGGTTACATAAATAACATACCATAACCCATGAAATTAAATGGTCATCATAAACATATCACCATATATTAACATAGAAAAATATATATATTTCATAATTATAGAATATTCTATTAAAGAAGTGGGATTCATTATAGTTTTACAATGGAATAACCTATAGGAGAGAAATGAGACTTACAAATAACATTACATCTTAATCATAAACCATTCAAAGAAAGAATACTGATTTTATCATTCGACAATATTTATATTAAAACATAATATATATCAAAGGATATAATCTTATAAGGAAAATTATTTTTAAAGATCACATTCCACATTTCATAACTTAAATAACCATTCATTGAAAATAAATTTTTAAAAACACTTTGAAAAACACTTTGAAAACCACTTTGAAAACTTATGAATTAATATTTAAAAATCATTTAAAACTTTTCTTGAGGAAAATATCCTTTTCTATTTGAAAAACTCTTTTGATAACATAAAACATGTTTGAAAACTTTTTTCTCTTAATTATGACATAAAAATTTATAAAAGATTTTTTGAAGTCATTGAAATTTATTTCATTGAAAATAACCCTTTGGAAACATATAAAATATGGTTAGAAAATTATTTAAAATACATTTTAAACATAAAATAATTCAAAATACCATTTTCAATGAAAATATATTTGAAAATTTATAAAATAAGATTTTTAGTCCTTAAAATTATGTTCTTTTAAAATATCATTTTGATAAATAAAAGAATCTTTGAAAATAATTTAATTTTTTTTAAACATAAAACAATTTTGAAAACTTTTTCATTTGATAATAACTTTGAAAATATATAAATGATGTTTTGAAAATTATATAAAACACTTATTTAATGTATATATTTTTGGAAACCATTTTATTTTAAAACCACTTTAATAATAAAGAATGTTCATATTAATAGGAAAAAAATTATTATAAAATGGTTTTCTTGTAAACTTGAAATGAAATATTCATTGAAATATGATAACAACATTAGATAAACCTATTAATACCTAACAACCTTTTACATCATATAATTTTTATAAAAGTGTCAAGATCATAAAAAAATAAAAATATACCTTTTTTAAAAACCATTTTTTTAAATTATAGAAAATAATGGAGAAGAATTACTTTTAATGATCATTGGATAATAATAGAAAATTATTTTAATATTTTTGGATAACATGGTTTTGGGAGAACACATATTTATGACTAAAAAGAGAAATAAAGTTTGATTTTGATTAAAACATTCTATTAATTATCCTAACTAACAAATATTTGAAAAATAGTACCATTACATGGATATATAATGGTTATATATATTTGATTAAAACACATTTTAATTATTTTTATATGGATAATAATATTTTATCAATGGAAGTACAATCCTAAACAATCCTTTTAAATTATTACATTGTAGAAACAATATCTTACAATTGTGGTAACCTTGAATCTTAATAACCATGAATAAGTAAAAATGCATGATGATTAAAATTTGAAAAAATTAATGATATTTATGACATGTAATTTAAAAGTGCGTTATGTACACCATGAAAATGAAATAATTCACATAACATTACATGTGTGTCAAAGAATGTAAATTGAGACAAAATTATAATATTAATTTGGTATCTTTTGAATGATAAACACCATAAAATATGGATAATGATATAGATATATAGATACCCATACATTTAATGATAGTAATTATATAATTCATTCACTGTAAGTACATACACCCCAAAAAATAAATTAGTGCTGAATAAGGAATGTATCTAATATATATAGAAATGGGAGATGAAATTACCATACCTTAAGTCTTTAAATTGTTCACATATGTTCAAACCATTAGTATTATAAATATAGTTTTATTATAATTCTATAAAAAACCATATTCTTTTATATCATATCATATATTAGTTTATTATGACTTTTCATTACCAATTTTGGGATAAAGTAACATTCCAGGTAATAACTAATTTTTTTTGGTTATGTTTTCACTTGTTATTAATGATCCTCTTACTTATGTCATGATTTAGTTATATAAATAATATAAATCATGATATTAATATTATATAATTATTTATTATATAATTATTTATAATTATCTATAAAATATTGAAATACTAAATGAAATACACCATTCATGGAGACGGTAAGCTGTTCGTATGCATGAACACCACTTCCATTTTCTTATTGTATCTTCAAAAAAACAAAAGTAAATGATATATATATATATTATATTTATAGAATAATTATTATTTAATTTATATCAATTTTTTTTATTAAACAGATTGTTAATATATTTCATGTAAAAGTTGAATGAATAAAACCGTTTTGGGGATGCGGTAGTCTAGACCTCCCCAAACAATGTTATCATATTACCAAAAAATAGAATAAATGAAGTTATGTTTTTAATAATTATTACAAAAGAATAAATACATGGTAAAAATAATTTATATAATATCAAAATATTAAGTTGAGTATTATTGACAACCATGAATAGTGGTAATGAAAAAATGAACGACATGCGTTTGTGCGTCGATAGTATACCATAAAAATAAATGATAATTTTGTCTCCCATTTTGATGGAATTGTGTGAATGTTTAGAATGTAATATTAAAATAATGAAAATATAATTATATTTTTTATAATTAGGTTATAATAAAAAAATTTAATAAGGTGAATTTATGTGGTGCAAAAAGAAATGAAACAAAAGTTATCATTCAAGAACATTGCCTTTTCTTCAGGTAACTCCTTTTGGTTTGCACAAATAGGATTACATTTTCTAGGTTATGACCAATTTGACTATTCTATGATAATATTAGTGATGTTTAATGTTTATTTTTTAATTTTTATATGTTAATAAGGTATTGTGGGTTTTAAATAAGTGTGTGTGTGGGGGGGGGGGGTTCTATTTATAGTGGATGAGGAGTGACATTTTTATAAATACAAAAACATAAATACTATTTAGAGGTATCCTTTTCATCATTTGTCTCCAATAATGTTCCATTTTAGATAAATATGTTAAAGTGTCTAAATATGTCCATAAAAGAGATTTTGGACATTTTTTTTGGTTATTTGGCCCCATTATGTTAATGTTTAACCATTAGTGATATTTTTTTACCTTAATCACTATGAATAATTTTAATTACTTCCACAAATTGGTTTTGTAAAATATAATATGTTTAAATTTCTATAAATTATAAAATATGGTGATTCTAAATATAGGATCCATAATATTTACATTCTAAACAAAAAGTTTTATAAACTTGGTTAAAATTAATCCGACAGATTAGACGAAACAATAGGTTTTGAAAGTGGAAATGTTAAAGTGTTAGAAATGTTTTTCTATCAAATATTATTTTGAAATTATTTGAAATTACATAATTGGATTAATAAATATCTAATTTTCTAAATATAATTTAAAACCCCAAAATATTATCTAATTATATAAATAAATTTTATTAAAAATCAATTTTCAATTAAAATTCAGAATTTTTCACAATTCGTAAAAATATGAAACTTCTCCGAAAATACCAAAACATCACTTAATGTAAATTTTTATATTACTCATTCAGAAATTAAGTTTTGTTTTTAAATAATAATTATAAATTTTTATGTTTTTTAGAAAAGTCTTCCATGAAAAGGCATTAAAACTTCCTTTTAAAAGAATATAACTTTTATACGTAAAATTGTATTTTTTATTATTTTATGAATATAAATAATTTTGGATGAGTGTAAAAACATTTGGTTTAATTTATAATATGTAAATTTCATTAATATATCTCACAAATAGTGGAAATTTTAATTTAATAAGATAAAACACATTTTTTGAAAGAAAAAGTAGTAGTTTTTGTAATAAATTCACATCCTATTATTTAATTCGATTTTATTTTCCTTTATAATTAATTTATAACCAAATAATTTATTTCATAAACTTGTTTAAACCATAATTTTATGCATATATACCATTCCAAAAACAAGCTGATCACTACAGTTTTTTATACTTATAATAATATAATATAGTTCAGTAAAACATGGTCTTTCATGTAATGAAATCCTTTAAAAGTAGTAGAAAATGTGTGTAACACAAGTCAAAAGTAGTATTTAATATACTAAAAGATAATAAAATTATTTCATGTACTTAAATCCTAAATTAGTGTTGACTTTCAATCAGTAATAACTTGATGTAACATGCAATGAATTAAATCAAAGAAATTAAATTTAATAACAAATAATAACTTATTAAAAACTCAGGGCATTACAATATAATTTCTTATATTCAAATTAATGAAATTAGTTTATAGTTATATTTTCGAATTTTTAGTATTTATATAATAAAATAAATTTCTTATGAGAAAACATTGTAGTATTTGTTAAATTAATAAAAATAATATAATAAATGATTGTAATTTTTTTAAAAGTTATAAATTTGAATGTTTTAATGTCTCTTGTAAATTTTATAGACAAATATTACATATTATAGTGTTGTTGAAGAGTTATATATTAATATCACATTTTTCATGATGTAATAAATTTTATGTTTAATTAATAATGTCTAAAATGACATTAGTGATGTTTTGTATTAAATAATAATGTATTAAATGACATAAAATTTATAAAAATATTATATTCATCCAAATTAATGGACCAGGTGTTAAAAATTATTTATGGTCCACTTATAGGTATATAATCACTTTATAGTAATGTTTTTAATCCTAAATGTTAAGAAAATTATAATATTTGGGTAATTTTCAAAAGGGTTGATGAAGGTCCAAATTAAATTTTTAGGGTAATTATTTGATCGAGTCCTATCCAAATTTTATTCATTGAGAATATTGATTTTTCTCATCATATAACATTCCAATATTAAATTTTTTAATCAATTTAGACATCATAATTAAGTCATATTAATTTAATATTTTTGGAAATTCCAAATGATTATGTCTGTACAGTTATAAAAGGGAACACAGTCCATCACATATTCCAACCATATTGAGAATAAAATTGTTGGTCTGAGAAGAGTACTCTATATGGGAGTGAATTGAGTATCTATAAAAATTTCTATTTAAGAGGCACAATTTTAAGTTCCCCTAATATTAAAAATTCAATTGCCAAGTTATCCAATAGTTAATTTATAAGAACATGATTGTTCGATTAATTTCTCAAAAGATTGATTATTTATCATTTGTATAAATTTGAAAAATAAAACAAATTTTTAAAATAATATAATATGTCAAAAATGTTTTAAACACCTAAAAAGACTAACTATTAGGGTTCAATTTATTTTTATGAAATATGTGATAAAAGAGAGTAAAACTAAATGGTGAAAACATAATGGATATAAAACAAAAGGATTAGTCTCAAGTAGTGACTTAATCCTCTCCACTTGGTGATCACCTGCCACTAAGAATTTTAAATTAATAAATAGTTTTATCCACACCCTAGATTGGGGTTTACAATAGCACACATCGCTGTCTAGGTAAAACTTGACCTCTACCACAATTCTTCATGAAAAAACAACAACAACTAGGTCACACATGTCCTCTTAAACAATTATTCATGGGATAAAAATAGAGAAATAGTGTGATAGATTGAGGATATCAAGTATCCTCTCGTTATGAAGTGGAGCAAGTTTGTCTGTAATAGACAGATACCCACAATGATAAGAAATGTAATTAAACAAACAAATTTGAGTTAAATATGTAGAGTTAGGTTTAGAAGGCTATGTGTGTTATGTAGTGAAGCTCTTTACTCGTGTGATGAAGTATATTTGATATTGGTGTCCTCTTCTAGAAGTTGAGACTAAAACATAGTGTCATAGCCTCTGTGTTCTGGATTCCATGAGTATGAGATGAACAACTTCTTGTTTGAAAGATGTTTAAGGTCAACTCAACATGTTTATCTTGATCTATTGATCTCCTCGTATGTTCTTCCTTTTGATTTCTTGGGTTTTGAAAGTATTCCCTAGAGATGAATGAGTTCTCTACTTTTTCGACCCTTATTTTTTCTATTATTTTCTTTATATTTTTTACTCCACCTCTTGAATGATCCCTCTCATAAATCTTTTTTACTTTTAGTTCTAACAAACAAAATAATCTCCCCACATGTGTGTACCTCTTACCGTCCTATGAATATCTTACATACAACATTAAATAATTTCATAAGGATTAATGTGTCTAAATATGAAAATTATATATGAATTTTAATTAATAAAATAAAATACATTTTTATGAATATCGGTGACTCATAAGTATCAGTGAGTCCGTAGCATCAGTCTATCAGTATCTGTGAGTCTCTTTATCAGTGAGTGCTTTCCATCGGTACTAGTGAATCTTGGAATCGATGAATCATTTGTACTATCATTATGTCTGAGCGTTAGTGAGACATATGATCTATCGGTGAGATAGTTGAGTTATTGGTGACTCATATCAACAGCGAGTCCTTCCTTCTATCGGTGAGACAATTGATACAATAGTGACTCATTTCAACTAACGGCGAGTCCTTGTGTTGGTAGCATGTGAAACAATAAGTCTCTTAGACTAATAGTAGGCCGTTTGTGTCGATGTCATGTGCAATAGTGAATCATTCCAAAGAGTCATCATCACATACTTATAACATATACCTATTTGAATTTTCTATCAGTGGGGAATATATCTGTTATTGTCACCAATCAGTCAGTTTCAGTGACTCACACATAGAAAATTTTAGATGATTTTCTATCTTAAAAATCAACAATGTCAGAGAGTGTTAATGTTTATAAACTCATAGATAATCAGTTATAATATTTTTTAGACTTAATGCACACATAAATAATTATATGATTGAAATGATATGATATTCAAGATAATTCTTTTGACATAACATAAAATCATATATAAGATAGTATATATGTTTATATATTTCATTATTTGTGATAATTAAAAATACTATAGTTAGAGATAGTGACCAACAACAATCTATGAGCCATCAATATTCCCCTTTTTGAGGATCACAAATCATGGCATTATTAATTATCATTTGAGAACGATTAATGTAAACATGGAATAATGTATCAGAGGGAACATTAACATAATGTATCAGAGAACTCATAATAATAATGCTTAATAAGGTTCCCTCTATTTTAATAACGCTTAATAAATTTTACCCCTTTTGGGATTAGAAAAATGTGGAAGGTGAGAACAACACTAATAATAGAAAAGTACAAACAACAAAATTTCATTCATAAAAATAGTACACTGATGTCAAAAAATTATAATGACACATACCTATCAAAAATATATCACTCCACACTACAAAGTAGGATAAAGGTGTTCCTTCACCTTATTATAAGGTTCAATGGATGGTTCCTCAGAATGGTTAGGCTGAGAAGCAGGAGGGTCTAAATGAATTTTTAGAAGATGTAAAAGAACTGCTTCAGGAATTGTAGATTCTAGGGCAGGTCTGTGCTAAGAAAAAATCTGAGGCTGAATAGTTTCTGTAATGACAGGTATGTTTGATATAAAGCCCGAGAAACTAATAGTTTAGGTTGAGTAGGCACTGAACCAATAGGCCCATGTGGTGTAGTAGGAGGTACCAAAATGGATTCACTTTGGACATGGAGATATGGTTTTAATAACATGATGAAATCTTTAATTATCTCCCCACTATATTTCATTTCCTTTTCAAAATCAACTTCATTTTCTATAAACATGTCCGGTAAGGGAGTGAATTCTCTAAACTTCAAAATATGATCCTTAAACGCCTCTGTCACTGGAGGAAGAATAAGATCGGTGGACAAATACTTAAAACCACAATTAATTTGATTATTTGGGATGAGTTTAGGGAAAAACTCATTAATACTTATGGCCAGATCATCCCTACCTTGTGAATCCCTCCTTGTATAATACTTTACATGGTCATGAACCTTATCTTAAGTGTCCACAACTTTGGCCATAATTATAGTTAAATATATTAGTTATTATTTCAAAACTAAACTAATAGTAGTACTATATGCCAATTGTGAAGACTGGGCAGGTGGATCTGTGGTTGAAGAAAGAGAAAAGGATATAAGTTCCTTAAATTATTTTCTTATCTTGGAAAACTAGAGATCTTTAAAAATATAATAAAGATTCTCAGGTCTTTTCAGGATAGTTTCCATTGTATTACTATACAAGGTGGTCAAGCCATTGATCCCAGTTGTTAAACTCTTCATATCATTCCAATACTTAGTGTTTTCTATCATCATTTTTTTGCAGTGTGATCAAATTTGGATGAATTTATTTTATGAAAATCATGGAAACTTAAGCAGCATCAACTTGAGATAGACTGGTTGAGGAAGAAGTAAAACTAGAGGCACCAACTTGCTTTACACCATAAACCATTGATTGAATTGATTTCAAATATTCCATCATCTTAGTATCCTCTCTACTGGATTCATCTATCTCATACCATAGTTTCAATTGTACTTAGTGTCTTATGTAGGAACAGATGTCTTTCTTGAATTGTTAAAAATTGTCCTTAGTGACACAGTCACTAGAAGAGGTCTCTTCCACTAGTTCCCTTGCAGCATGTGCAAAAAGTATACCCTCATAATATTTATAATCCAATGCCAAGGCTACATAACTAGGATTGATTACCTACTCTACCAAAATATCAAAATACTAAGGAGTATGAGCATCAATCCTTACTCTTCTAGTTTGACTCTCTTCATCGGCTTCAATGATTGGTCCATGAGGCTCCCCATCAGTGTTATCTTTCAGGGTAGATTTTTCCCCCTTAGTCGATTAATCCTATCTAGGTTTCTTCTCTTTATGAAGAGTCATTTTCCTATAACATACAACTTGAGCAATAGGTCCATATAGAGAAACATTCTCATCTTGAACAACACCCTCGATAGATACACCAACATTAGTTTCAACAACTTCCATACTAAAAAAATCTAGATTTTCATCATGAACATCGGATTCACTACCACTCCCACTTTCACTACTTTCATCATTATCACCACTATCAATAGTTCCATCCCCAACTTCATCATCAACTATCTCATCTTCTTCTTCCCTTCCTGATTCAGAACCACTTTCCCCATTACCAGCTTCTTCTTCATCTTCTACTTCATTGGAATCACTAATATACTCGAAACTTTATTCAACTTATTCTTCTTCACTTCAAATCGATTTAAGAAGAGTTTCCTGATAAGGTATGTTCAAAAGTGGAATTTCTGGTCTAATATAGACTCTTTTTGTTGGTACAGTAGTGTCTATGTCACTTCTATCATCAACTGACGATCCTACATCTCTGATAGTAGTAGAAGGCTCCTCTTTTTCATATGAAAAATAGGATACTTGTTCATATGAAACATTGCTAGGATCCACAATATCCCTTGGTATAATTGGATGATCTATAGGATTGAAATTATTATACAATATATCTTCACCACCAACCCATTTATTCCTCCATGGGATCCAATTAATTTTTATTTTCTCACAAATATTGAAGCTTAAGAAAATTCCACTACCTTCACTAACTATACCATCATAAACTTCTCTTACATATCCTTTATCCTTTATAATTGTTGAAATAATTCTAGAATACGAAATAGAATTTGATTTACAAATAGTTTTTTTCATCTCATTGATGTTCAACATCAGATATCTGTAAAGATTCCATTTAACATCTTTCTCTAGCAAAAACACTAAGTATACATCCGGATACTTGAGTTATGTAAATTACCCATTCCTAAGCCAAATATGATGCTGAATAATCTTAAATAAAATTCCATATTCACCATTCAATTATGAAGCAATTGGTCTCCTATGTTACTCATTTCCAATTAGCTTTTTTGGATTTTCCTCATAGCAAAATAAATCACTTTTAGGAGGATAAATACCTTGGTAATCATCAAAAATTACTTCTTAAGGTACATTAAAACATTTAGCACAATTTCATGAAGAGAAAGATATTATATTCACTTTCACAATCGACTTCACCCATGTAACATCAACCCCTTTCGACAAATGTTCCATATCATTATAAAATTCATATACCAACTTCGGATAGAATACTCTATCATTTATTAAAAACCATTCAAGACATCATCGATCTTGCAGATCCAAAAAAACAATGAATTTCTCTCAAAGATCCATTCCACTATGACTTCTTTCTATAAGTTTACAACATGGTTTGCTAGACTAGGATTTATGGGACCAAAATATTTTCTCGATTCACATTTTTGTTTCTTGGATGGTCGAGACTCACAGTCTCCAAGAACATGCTTCAGTCGCACCATTCTGATCACTTCAACTAGAAGGTTAGAAGGTGAATGGTCTTGAGTTGATAAAGAGAGCAGTGACCAAGAGAGATTAGTGGTAAATAAGTAGAGTGGATCAAATAAAATTTCTATTATTTCGGGACTTTGAAATTACACAATCATGAAATCATGAACCGAGTTCACTGGAATTAATGAAACAATGACATTTGGTAAAAATATAAAATTTATAAAAACAATGAGTCATTGGTGTCAGCATGACATAGAATATATAGCACTAACTATGTTCGTATAAAAAACATTGTAGAATAATAATGGTGTCGACATGACAATTGTGTCGGTGTGACAATAGTGTCAACATGACAAAGGGGTCATTGTGAAAATGGTGTCGGCATGACAACAGTGTCGACATGACAATGGTGTCGCCATGGCAATATAATTGAAATATATTAAAGGAAATGTAAAAAAGTGTCTTACTGATTGATCATTCCAAATTCATGTATGATGTAATTAATTCATTTAGAGTTAAATGGCCTAATGAATATGTCAGCAATATGATATTCAATACTAATAAATTCTAGAGTGATATTACCCTTTTGAAAATCATCTCTCAAAAAGTGATGTATTATATCAATATGTTTTGTTCTGGAATGGTAAACTGGGTTTTTAGAAATTTAAATAGAACTTGTATTGTCACAATTTAATGGTACATGTTTAAAGTGATTTCTATAGTCTAGTATAGTGTGTTTCATACTCAAAATTTATGTCCAATAGATACCAATATCTATGTATTCGGCTTCGGTAGTAGATAATGCAACAAAATTTGGTTTCTTGCTACACCATGAAACCATAGAATTTCCCAAAAAGTGTAATATACAAGAGTTTCTTTTTCTATCTATCTTGAATCCACCAAAATCCACATCAGAATAACTCACTATATCAAATGATTGTCCTTTGGGATAATACAAACATAAATTTATAGTATATTTGGTTTATATAAATATTATTTTGGCAACATTGATGTGGGATTATTTGGTATTTTCTTGAATATGAGAACACATACAGACAATAAACATTATATCTGGCCTATTAGTATTCAAGTAGAGAAAACTTACAATACTTCTTCAATAAGTGGTTTGATCAACAAATTTTCTATCTTCATCAAGATCCATCTTACAAGTAGTATTCATGAGTTTGTCACTAATTTTAATTCTATCAAATACAAATCATTTTAGAAGATATTTTTATATTTACTTTTATTTAAAAAGATATCTTATTTATTTTAGAAAATATGAATTCCAAAAAATAATTTGTGTTCATCCATTGAACTCATTTCAAATTCATTTTAAATCATTTTTGAAAACTCAATACATGAAAAATTTCATAAAGATCCAAAAATAATATCATCTAAATATTTTTGAGCTATTAAAACATCTTTAGAAATTATTTTTAAAAATAAAATAGAATCAGTAACTCCTTTTTTAAAATCATTATAAATTAGAAAATTACATAACCTATCGTACTAAGATCCTGGATCTTTTTTCAAACCATATAAGGCTTTGAATAATTTGAATACTTGATTAGGAAAATGTGGGTTAGTGAAACATGGTGGTTGTTCCATAAAAACATCCTCAATTACATAACCATTTAATAAATTAATTTTGACATATATTTGATAAAGATTGAATTCCATGTGTTCCACATAAGAAAGTATGATTCTGATCACTTCATGTATAACAATTGGTGAAAACGTTTTTTCATTGTCAATGCCTTATTCTTGACTATAAACTTGTGCAACCAATCTAGCTTTATTTCTTACAATATTGCCTGATTCATGTAATTTATTCCTAAACACAGACTTAGTGCCTATATTTAAGGTTTTCTTGGGTCTATCCATAAGTTTCCAAATGTCATTTATTTCAAATTGATTATGTTATTATTGAATATCCATCACCCAAAATTCTTCCTTAATTGCATCATTGATTTTTTAAGTTCAAGCTATGACATGAAAGCTTGATTATCAACCTAATTTCTAAGATAATCTCTAGTCTATGTCCCATTATCTATGTATCCAACAAAATAATCTAAAGATTATTTCTTGAGAGTTCAAGATGCTGTAGAAAAAGAGTGGCTAGTAACTTCATGTTCATCTATAGGTTCTTATTAATCATGTACACATTCTAAAGAATTCCTAGAAATGTATAATTTAATATATTTCATGAAAGAGGGATTAAATGATTTCGTATTTATGTCCACGTTTTAAATATCATCTTCAAGGTTTTCTAGTGAGAGCTTAGGTTCATGTGGATATGTTTCAACAAATTTGATTTTCACAAATTATTCTACACACTTGGTTCTTTTATTTAAGAATCTATAAACATTCTAGATGTTGATTAACCTAAGACAATTCATTTATCACTCTTCGATGAGAATTTTTCAATAATTTTCTATGTATTAAGGATATATACTTTTTAACCAAAAACTTTGACATTGAAAACTTTGGGGATTCTATTGTTCCACAAATCATAAGAAGTATTGTTGAGGATAGGTCCAATTTAGACTTTGTTAATTTTGTTTCAAGATGTATTAAGAGCCTCACCCCAGAAGTAAATAGTTAAATCATATTCATTAAGTATTGTTCGAACTATCCATTTTAAGTTTCATTTTCTTCTTTCAAAATTGAATTTTTGAGGTGTCCAAGGTGTAGAAAATTTATTAGTATAGCCATTGTGTGAGAAAAAAGATTCAAGGTCTTGATTTTCAAACTCATAGCCATGATCACTTTTTAAATATTTTATTCTAATTCTACTAGTATTTTCCATTGTTTTAGAATACTTGGTGAAGTAAGTACATGATTCCCTTTTGTGAGATAAGAAATAAGTCCACGTATACCTAGAATAGTCATCTACAAGAACATAAACATAGTGATTCCCATTTCAACTAGAAACTCAAGATAGTCTAAAAAAATACATGTGAACCAACTCTAAAGGTTGATAAGTTGAAGCTTCTTTCTTTTATTTTAAAGGTATCTTGTTCTGTTTACCATTTGACAAGGATTATATACTTTGTAATTTGGAAACTCCTGTTTGGGTTGATCCTTGACTAGTCCTTTTCTAGTAATATTTCTATGCGAGTGTAAATTACAATATCCTAATATCTTAAGCAAAATACAATACACATTATGAAATTTATTTAACCAAGAAACATTTTTAGATGCTATAGAATCTAAGTTAATAAAAAATATTTTTAAATTTATAAAAGTATAAAATACTTATTCAATTTTAGAGTTAAAAAAATTGCAAGAATCATTTTTGAATTTAACATGAAATACATAATCACATAATGTTGAAATACTAAGTATATAATTCTTCGTTCCATAAACAAAAAGTACTTTAGAAATTAAAACCGAGTTAGAGTAACCAATTTGGCCCAATCCAATTATTTTTCCTTTATAATTATCACCAAAGGTGAAATATCCACCACAAATATTTATTAGGTTCTTGAATCATGAATAATATCCTATCCTGTGTCTTGAACATCCACTATACATGCGTCATTTACTCTTGCAAGATCTCTACAAAAAACATTACTACAAAATAATCAAACAAAAATAAATTTTGATACGCAGAATTGTTTGGGTCTAGTGACATTAGTAATCAATGCATTAAGTACCCACATTTTCCATATGAGTTTCTTATATGCATTATGTAACATATTTTAAAAACAAAATCTATTAATTATATAAAATCTAGAGGTATTAAATTATTTTTCAGAACTATCACTAGCATCAGAATTTTTATTATTAGGATGAAGAAAAAAGTTTCTAGATTTAGTTACTAAATGTGTTTTATATTTATTTCTCTTTCTTAGATGATTTCCAATACTATAAGTGAACATAGGAGCTATCTGTTTACCATGTTTTTGGGAAAGAGTATCTTTTCTATTGGTAAACATTTTTATATCATTATTTAATTGCTCATTAGAAATTTTAATTTAATTGTTTTTCATTATTAGTTGAGAATAATTTTCCTTTTCTGTAGTATGTCCCGACTTAAAAGTTACATTGAAAGATTTATATTTATAAAAAGTTTTATATTTATCTTTTAGTTTATTACATGTCTCTCTTAAGATGTTATAATATTCTAATAGTTCATCACATTCCATATTTTTATACTCAATATCATTTTTAGAATAATAATAATTGTGTACAAGGGATTCTAGGGTTACCTGAGATGTGTTTGTCCTGAAACACATATTTTCTATGACATATTTCTCATCATTAGATGATACTGATTCACTTGAGGGATCCTTAGAAGAACTCCAGGTGGCTTTCATAGCTTTCTTATACTTCTTTTCTTTATTTTCATACTTATTTCTGTATTTTTATTTTGGACAGTCACCTTTTACATGTCCACTCCTCTTACATTCATAGTAGAAAATCTCTTCTAATTTGTCATTTATTTTCTAGTCCTATTTCTAGCTACCATTTCTCTCACATCTACCTTTATAATTGGGCTTCCTAAAAAATCCTTCTTTATTTAAAAATTCATGAATCTTCTAGATACCAGAGCCATCTATTAATCAATATCTGATGTTGATTCATTATTACTAAAACATTTAACAAAGGCTATAACCTTCTATTATTTACTTATTCTTAAAGGTAGTAGTATTTGAGGCTCTGTATTTTTTCTTAGGTTTATCCTCATATTCTTTGTTGAATTTCATCTCTTCCAAATACATCAAAAAATTTCCAATGTGTTCTTTGATAGGTAATTTGATGATGTCACATGATTCTATAATTGAGACAAATGTTCCTCTCCATCTATCAGGTAACATATGAAAATCCTAATGATTTGTTCTTTGGTAGTAGTATCTCTTCCTAGAGAGATAATAATTTTCACAATTTCATTTAATTTGATATACATGTTTGAAATTGGCTCATATAGATTCATCTAAAAGTTATAATATTTATTAGTTTATATTTTAAGTCTCGTTTCCTTAATACTAGAAGTTTCTTCATGTGAAACAGACAAAGTATCCCAAATTTCATGGGCCGGTTTACATGCAGAAATTTTGTTAAAGTCATCGTCTCCTAAAGAGAAATATAATACAATAATAGATTTGAAATTATTATTATAAGAAGTCATAGTTGGGTACTCTGAGGTGGTTCAATCAATAGCAGGAATCTTATACTCAACTACTATTGATGACCATATTTCAAATCACATACTTTCTAAGTGCGTTTTCATTTTAATTTTCTATTGGAAATAATTTATTCCTTTGACGAATAGATTTTTGTGGGTAGCAGTACCATCTCACCTATTATCCATAATAATGACTTTAGAAAAAGATTCTAAAGTGATAAAAAATTAATATTGATAGAAATTTTAATAGCATTGAAATACAACTAAAATCAAAGTTGAAATAGATTTGAAAAATATTTAAAAACTAAAAATTACAAAATCCTCTAATACCAAATATTGGTCAGAGTAGAGTACTCAAGAGGTCAATTAATTTAGTATCTATAAAAATTTATTATTAAAAGGTATGATTTTAAGTTCCCCCAATATTTAAAATTCAATTTCTAAGTTATCCAATACTGAATTTATAAGAGTTTGAGTGTTCGATTAATTTCTCAAAAGATTTATTAGTTCTCAGCTGTATTAATTTGAAAAATAAAACAACTTTTGAAAGTAGTATAATAATTCAATACTATTATAAAAACTATCTATGAAAAACTATGGGAGATAAATTTAATTTTATGATATATGTGATAAAACAGAGTAAAACAGAAAATGTAAAAACACAATGGATATAAAATTAGAGGTTCAGTCTCAAGAAGATACATAATCCTCTCCACATTCTTATCAACTACCACTAAGTTGTTTAAATTAATAAAATTTTTGATCCACACCTTGTATCAAGGTTCAAAAGAACACATTGGGTTGTCTAGGTCACACATGACCTCTACCATTATTCATTATGGAAAAAACAACAACCAGGTCACACATGACCTCATCTAAATTTCTTCGTGGGAAACAAATAGATAAAATGAGTATGAGATTGAGGATATAATATTTAATTCAGTTATGAATAGGCTTCAGTGTATGTGTAATAGATAGAAACACACACTGCTAAGAAATTTAAATATAAGAACAATATAGAGATAAAGAGAGAGAGTTATGTTTAGAAGGATTTGTGGGTTATGTAGTGAAGCTCTAGACTTTTTTTTTTGAAGTGAATTTGAAGTTCGAGTCCTCTTCTGGGAGTTGACTCCAAAACAATGTGTTGTTGCCTCTATGTTTTGTCTTCTAGGTGAATGAGATGTTCAATTTATTGTTTGAATGATGTTCAAGGATAGTTCATAAGGTTTAGCTTGATTTATTGATCTTCCCAAAAGTTCTTCCTTTTGTTTTCTTGTGTTTTGGAAGTATGCTCAAGAGTTTTAAAAGATCTATTATTTTTTACCCATTATTTTTTTCTTCTATATTATATGTCTTTTTTTCTTTGCTTATTGAATGATCTATCTCAGAAATTGGTTTTCCTTCGAGATCCTATAGATAGAATGATCTCTCCACATGTATGTACCTCGTACTGACCTCTGAATATCCTATAGACAACATTAAATAAATTCAGAAGCATTAATGTATCTAAATATAACCGTTAGATTTTAATAATAATTAGTGAAATAAAAAACGTTTTTATGACTATTAGTGAGTCATAAGTATCAATGAGTTAGTATCATCGATCTATCAGCATCAATGAGTCTCTATATCAGTGAGTCCTTTCCATCAGTACTGGTGACTCTGGGCACCGGTGAGTCATTTGTACTATTAGTCTGCCCAAGCGTCGATCAAATAGTTACCCACTTCAACTAACAGTGTGTCCTTACGTCAGTAGTATGTGAAACATTAGGTCACTTAGATTGAAGTTATGTCATCTTAATCAGTGTCATGTGTAATAATGAGTTGTTCCACGATGTAAGATTAAACCTATTAGAATACATACGTATTTGAAATGTCTTTTAGTGAGTCATATGTATGTCGGTGTAAACAATCTATCAGTGTCAGTGAATCATACTAAGATAAAATTGAATGATCTATCTGTCTTACAAATCAACATATTAATATAGTTTTAATGTCCATAAACATGTCAATAATCAGTTATAATTTTTTTTAGATTAAAAAACATAAATAATTATATGATTAAAAGGATATAACATTCAAGATAATTATTTTTACATAATTTATAATCTTACACAAGATAAGATGTATGTTAATATATGGCATGATTTGTGATAATTAAAACTACTATAGTTAGAGATAGTGACCACCATTAATCTATGATCCAATAAATGGATCAACCAAATTATTAAAAATTATATTAACATATAACCTAGACAAAATTTAGAGGTTATATTGTTCCCAAATTATCTACTATAAGCCATTTAGTGGAGATCTAAAGGTGTCATTTTAATGATTTAGTAATCACCTTAACATATCACATTCATTCCTACTATTATTTACCTTAACTAAATCTACAGTATTTGTCAAAAAATAATAAAATATATATTTTAAATATTATAAATTTCTAATAATATTATTAATACACTATCATATACCCTTATTCACATCATATAATATGTGAAATAATCACTTGTGCATACATACGATTTTTCCTATCCATGTAGTTATACAATTAATTTTTCATTAAAAAATTTTATTGATGGTTATTATGATATATTTAATATTTATATGGGATTTTTATGAAGTAATTATACTTCTGATATGATAATATAATTTATAACTTCTTACTATCCATTCCTTTTGGTAACGATAATGTCACTCATGCATATATGTTGATGATCACTTCTACGAAGTGATACAATATTTTTTCATTTATATTTCACTTGGATGAAAAATAAGATTAATTTTATTAATATATCTGATATCAATGAAAAAATAATTGTCCTTTAAATGTTAGTTAATATTAATTTTTCTTTCATTCGATCATTCAAAAAATTTAAACAACGTTTAGGTGTATGTATGACCTATCATCTCCATGAATAATGTATTTCATATTTCTACCAATAAATATTATGAATATCTTTATGTATGTTTATAATGAATATATACGATATTTTTATCGATATAAAAATAGTAATGTTCATTTTAAAATGATAAATGTTAAAGTAATTGAACTAATAATGTGAAATACTCATGATAAATGAAATATTTAACAATTAGATATTGAAATTTTCATGATGAATTTTTGTTAAAAGGTTGAGTTGAAATTTTAAATGGATAATATATGATATTATCAGTATAAAATATTCTTTTGTATATAAGTATTATAAATTTAATATTCTTATACTAGATTCTAGAGTGATATCTATGTAATGAAAACTATAGGTATGCATTTTATGTTTCAATCTCATTGTTTTCAGTGATTATTTATCATTATTTTCTTACTATGAAATTTTTTGATAAACTTTTCATAATACTAATGAATTTTCTTCTCTGCATTTTAATGTATTAAAATTTACTATTTTCATTTAATTTTAATCACCTTTTTTACTGAAGAGAGATAAAATTTATTTTTATGGAAAATTGACTTCATTTCTCTCTTTGTTTGTTAACCCATTTTATTCTATATCAACAATTTAAAAAAATGTTTTAGATAAGGTTTTTAATAATATCCTAAAATTTTTAAAGATATTTTTAACCATGTTTAACTTTTTATAAAACATTTTGATATAAATATTCTTATTATTTTTAAATGAGATACTTTGTGAATTTTTTCAAAAAATAATAGGACTTCTTTTAACGTATGTGTAATGAATAGATTTTACCTCCACAATGACTAAAGTTTTATTTTATTTTAAATTTAGACGATTAGAATTATATTTTTTTTTAAAAGGTTTCTTTTTATATCTTCTAATATTTTCAATATTTATTTCAAAATGGAATGGTTATTTTCTTTAAGAATGATATAATGATATATTAATAATGTTTATATTATAGAAATATTGAATCCCTTGATGATTATTATGTATTACTAGGGATATAATCCAATTATTTTTATGGTGAAATGTTTTCTGTGTAAACCATTTATTTTCATCATCTTATACTATAATAAAATGATGAAATTTTAGAGAAACCAATTTATTTTCCATGGGATATGATTTTATAAAATGTTTATGAAACCCATTTACATACATGGGTTATGAAATGATGAATTATTTTGGATTTTTTGGAATAAATATGTATTATTTTAACATTGTGATTGGTGGGACCTATATATTCATCCCATAAAATTTTTAATGATTGATATATCTTGAGATAAACATGACTGCAATGTGGAGTGAACCTAGTTTAGTAATATCCTACATCCACTATTATATGCTTCAGAGTAGGCCATGACTACTAAAATATTTTGGGTTGTGAAGATATTCCACTATGGTTTTCTTTTAAATAACCCTTGACTACTAGGAAATGATTTTTCAATTGTTATGTTTAGGCCAGAAATAAATGTCTCATTTCTAAGATTAGAATTTATGTTTAATGATCACAGATTCCCTTATAATTCATGTATTATTTACTTCCATTATTTATGAAATGACTAAAGATTACAATCTCCATTATGTAGTGTATTATTTTAAATTGATAATATCATGGTCTTAGAACCTTTTTCTCATCTTATTATTATATATTAATTGATATTTTCTTTGTTTACCATTAGTGAGAATATACATATATATTATAATTATTATTTTATATTCCCCATGATTTGAATAATTGTTCTACGTATGATATTTCTATGAAGGGAGTTAGTTGTGAAGAAATTACTGTGATACCATGTTGACATTTTATGAATAATTTTTTTATGTCTTCATTTTTCCAAACATAGTATACCTATATTATACTAGTATAGATCAAAATTTTCATAAATGAATATTCATCAATTAATATGTAATATATATATATATATATATATATGAAATTCATGGGTCGATATAGATTCATTATGTAGAAAACCATTATGGTATCTTTTCCCAAAAAGTATTTTGTGGTTAGATGGTCAAATAACTTGATTATTCACATATCCTGGAAACACTTTTAATTTTAATTAGATAATAAAGTTTTGTATAGAATTTATGATGTACTATATATATTATAAATTTCATTTTATTTAATATGTTATTCAAATATTTTATTTTTATTTAGATTCATTTTTTGGTAAGAATATTTTTAAAATACATAATACTCAATTTTTAATAAAAACTTAAATTCTATTTAATAATATAAGTTCTTGTGAGTTATTTATACAATGAAACATATGTTATATGAGTAAAATCTAAAATTAAACTAATTTATTACACACCAATGTTGGGTTATTTCATAATAATCATGAAATATATATCTAAATGAATCAACATGGAGTTCTTTGACTTTTTTATCAATCTAATCATGAAGCATATAAACTATATTATTATTGTTACAAAAAAATAGGTTTTGAGTATTTAATTTATCACCATCAATATATTTAATATATCATTAGATATATTAAGCATATCTATGTGTTTTTTTCTAAAATAATAATTCATAATGTGGAGAATATCTTTTTCATTGTTCAAACATTTTAACTAACTATTTATGTTATTTTAAAAATGAAATGTTTTTTAACTCATTCACTACCCCACCATGATTATTATGTTATCCTTATCTCTTCTAATGACACATCCATTCTATAACGATTTCTCCACATTTTCTTAGTAAAAAATATATGTGTTTGATAATATATTTCATATTATTCTATCAATAAATAAAATATCATGCAAGTAAACATTATTTTATATAGTTTTGGTATATATTAATCCTGTATCAATCAACGTTCAATTGATTTTTTAATTAAAAATTACTGAATTATTTATTATATGTATTTAAAGAGATATTTTTTATAGTCATGTGCAATGATAAATAAATATAAGGCTTCGAAGGCTTTCCCACATTCACTAATTATAATTTCAAATCTACTACTATGGATTTCATATTATAATTCCTAAAAATGAATGATTGGTATTTTCATTAATATTGAATTGATATTATAGTATTATGAGACACTTGAAGGTAATTTATTTTAGCAAACCAAACCATCATTTTGTTTACATAATAGAATAAAAAAAGTTTTTAATTTTTATCTCTTTACTTGAATGTGAAATTAGTTAGATTCTCGAAACACCTTCATAAATCATCCTCGGTTCGAGGGATACGTCTTCATGATTGTTTGAAATAGTCTTCCAATATAAATACTATTTATATATATACACATCACTTCACCAATAATTAGAATCAAAATAAATTATTCTTTATTTGAAATAATGTTCAGGAAAATATTATTTTTATATGTATTCATATTTAAAATAATTTTTCTTTCTTTGAACATCCATTTTCTTATAAATATTCACCAATTCCTTATCCTATGTCTTAGTCTTAAAATCACAATGTTTATTTTTTTGTAGTTCCCAGTACATTTTGAATTTTATGTAACTTTTTTTAATTTATAAATGATTTTTATATTATCTTTAGTTTTTTAATAATAATATTCCCCTTATTATCATTCCACTATCTAATTTTATACAATTTTGGGAATTCAACCTAACATTTCGTTGCAGCCTTGGAAAATATAAAATATCCATTATATAATTACAAACCATATTACAATATTTATAAAATTCTACATGTTTTTTGGAAAATTTACTAAATCACATTTCATGAATATATTCAATGAATTTTCATATAAGAACAACATTAACCATATAAATTTCATAATGTATTCTGAAGCATCCTTTTTCAAACTTGATAAATTTCACTAACATAATTCATCCTCTATGTGACCTAAATTTCCATATGAGTACTTATCACAGATTTTAATCATTAATAGATTTCATTATTGAGTAATTCTAACACATTAATTGTTTCATTTCACAATTAATTTATTTGTTTTATTGGAATCACATTAAGATATCTATATTTAATGGAAACCCACTTTGTTTTAAATCATCTAAATATTCTTATTCACTACTATATCCACCATCTTATTTAGTGGGATTAATAAAATGTTTTTTTACCCTAAAATCCTAATGTTCAATAGGCTCATAAATTTACTCAACCATTTCACCTTCTTTGACATAATATTTCATATAATATTTGGGGATACAATTTTTCTTTATTATGGTGTTTTACATTATATTTATATTAATGAAAATTCCTTGGTTGTGACCATATAAAAAGTTGCATCTAATAGATGATATTTTAAGATAATAAAATTTTCTATGACTATCATGGGAAGACTAGTTTAATTATTTGAAATATTGTCGCAAATAGAACACATAATATATATATTTTTTGCTTAAAATCCCATTTTTAATGATTCATACAGTTAATGAAAAGTGATCTGAATTCAATAAAATTCATTTAATAATATAGATTATTGGTTTCCACCTTATGTGATCTATTATGTTCATATTTTATATAATTTGTTTTGATAATTGAATATTGGCTTTTTATCAATTTTTTTCTTATTCATTGATGATAGTCACATCCACATTTCATAGAATATAAAGAAATTATTGAATTTAAAATAGACGACTCATCCATGTATTAATACATAGGGTACATATTTTTACATCGAACTTATATGTGTGAATTACCATAAATATATTAATGTGGCTATATAATATATTAAATTATCCACTAATTTGAATCGAGAAATAAATTTTTATCCCCCAAATGAATAAATCAATGATTGATTTATCTTCTAACTATAAAATGTTTTTTATTTGATAAATTGTTTTTTTATAATCACCACTTATTCTCCAATGGGCTGAAGGACTTCAATTTTGTTATTCTATGATAAAGACCCCGTTTATGGGATAAAGGTTGGAAACCAAAACAAACATCATGGACATAAAACAAATCACACCTGAAGAAAAGAAAGAGTAAAACCAAACTGACAACATAGATATACACCTCCCCAGCATTTAATCACGATAAAGCTTTCCACTATTTCAAGACTATTCGATAAACAAGTGTCCAGTGTCAATGAACTGACCTGATCTGATGGATGACACCATACCCTCTCAAATAACCTAATCCATAAAGCTCTACAAAGATTAATTGCCTACTATAAATCCTTATCTAGAGCTTGTTCCATGTGGTCGAGTCAAGCTGCACATGCTTTCCATCTTTGGAAACAGACCGACCAACCAATCAAATTCCACTATTCTCAAATTGAATTACCTCAAAATCGTTCACCATTTGCGATCCAAAACCACAACACATCTCATTAACCAAACCAACAATATCAACCCAATCTATATGAAATTTGAACCTCCGATCTACAAGCCTCCTTCGGTAGCCAAAAACGAGAAACCTCCCCCTCTAGGCCACTCTGGTGTTGACAGTGAGTCACACTAGAAGCATTCCATAATCTGCAGTTAACAGAGAATATAAAGAAAAATTGCAACGCCGAGATAATATCTCTAGTCCAAAATCCTTGACAATCCACAGAGACGTTGTGTTGTTTCAAAGACGAGATCATAAATCCCTAAGCCATTGTCGCACTGTTGCCAATCCATGATCCATAAGAAAGAAGCCATCATCAAGATCCATATTTTCCTGAACCCATAGTCGAAGCCTACAAGGCCGATTCCTCACAGCCGAAAACTAATGTCACACCGACATCAATTCAAAACACTGGAGTAGTAGCGGTCCATGCCAACGCTGAGATGAGATCCAGAGTTTTTGCCTAACAGAGGACCCAAATCGGAAATCCAAAGTCGATACAAGATCCTGAAGTTGGAAGTCATTATAATCGACAAAGACACCACACCAAAACCAAACTGGGATCTTGGAACCCACAGTTAACAATGTTATACCACAAAGCCAATATCCAAAAGCCAGAAGCCATCATGGAGATCTAGACTTGTCTCAACCCACAACGGATTCCCTCCAAGCTGAGATCCCAAAGCCTGAAACCAACAGCATTCCTACACCCATCTAAGATCCTGAATCGTTAGTGGGCCATGCTGATGCTGAGTAGAGAACCAAATATTTGAGTTCAAGCCACACTAATCCACTATAGTGGAAGGGAGGAGACTACTTCAAAAATGAAACCCTAGGTGCACGGGTGGTGGAGGAGATGCCGCACAAAGGCCTAGATTTTTTGAGACATATGGAAAATCTAAAAATAATTACCACTTATTAACATTATTATCCTCTTCATATATATCATAGTGTTTTATCTACATTATATTCACATATTTGGTTCACATGATTCAAATAAATTAAATTTGAGAGATGTACGAGAGTAATACATTTGGTGTTCCCCCATTATATTCAATAATATTTTCTATTATAACATATCCAGAAACTCATCCTTACAAATATAAACACCATTCACATTAGTTTCATGAATATCTATGAATATATATATAAGATATAGAATAAAAAAGTTTTAATGTAAATAATATCATTTTTATGAAAAATTGGAATTATAATTATTTTATTGGGATTTATTCACTCCATTGATTAATTAAATCAAAATATATTTGAAATAAAAAATAAACTCAGATCCAAAGGAATACATAAAATAAATACCCATCGAATAATCCTATGTAGATTAGAAATTTGAAAATAATGAATATATACTTCATAAACAGTTGTTTATGAATAGTAATTATTAAGCCAATGTGAGAGATTCAAAACCAATGGGCGGGGGGGGGGGGGGGGCTAAATTTCTGTTTATAAAAAACTGAGATTCTATGTAATTATTTCTATATCAAATCATGTTATGATTTATAGATAAATCCATGATATAAAATATCATGGATAGATAATTCTCATAACATAATTGAATTTAAATGTTTATGGATTTTTTTTCAGTGGCTAATACTCGGTGTTCAATGGTCATGACCTTTCATGATATGATATAATATTATTTTAAAAAATTACAGAGTCTTATTAGTATAATGATTGAATTAAACATCATATTTAAGAAATATAAATGTTTTAACATATAGATAAATCATTCAAATCCTTCTCATGTTCCGATGAATGTAATAGCAAGTGTAAACTATCATTATTTTAAAAAAGAATCTTGAAATTGATCACTATAATTTTATATGATGATTATGGATGGTTTTCCTATGTTTTTCATGTCATAACCTATTAAAATTTAAAATAATAACATTTTAATGAATTAATATATATAATGAAAAGATGACCATATCCAAAAACATAATCAGGGTTAAACTCAATATCTAAAATGATTTTCATATATCATAATGAAAATCATTATTGGGTCCTGAAAATTTAACATGAAAATTTATGTAATTACAATGTTAAATAATAACTATTAGAGTAATTATTTCCTTAACTAATTCTCAATAATTCTTACATAAATACATTGTGGTGAGTTTAATAAATTATGTTGAAATATATTTTGATCTCAGTTATTTTATATAAAAATATATTTTTTGGTCTTAAATATTAAAACACGAAAAATATCATTATTGATTAAAATCAACACCTACTGCATTAAAATCTGTCCATAATGAGAAATATTGGACAACTTTTAAAAATATTTCAACAAAATAAATCCATTATAAATTCCTAACATGTTATATGTATATATGATATAATTTTATATTTTAAAGATGTATTCAAAACCCAGTATATTTATATTATGTTAGGATTATCTTTGAAGAGTAAATTTGCACCTCAAATGACCAATTATAATGTAATATCAACACAAAATTTTATATATTTTTTATCCTCAAGAAAAATTCTTTCCATCATAATAATTTCCATTATGGTATGGCATAAAATCATCCATGATAATGTATTCAACAAATACAATTTAAAACCACTGTCACTCTTATAAAAATTATCTTATAATAAAACTACAACATCTCCCAAATAAAAAGAGTTATCTAAAAGAAACGTCATATAATTCAATGATCAAGATGGGATTATTTAATGTTTTGAGTAAATGTTATTACTGTATTTAACACATCTAAATTTAAATCGTCTATGGAAATCACAATTTTCAATTCACTTCATTAGGGATCATTATTATCCCTTGATAATTTGTGATATTCATAGTTACTAAATGAGGATTCATTCGAATCATTAACCCACACTAGTTGTTACATGAAAACTATTTAAATAAATGTAATGGTTTTTATGCACACAACCACAAATCATATGAATTAATAATAAAAATAAACTTCCATTTATTTAAAAATATATAATCCCCCTTTGTCTTATGGTAACATTAAAATCATTATCCAATTCCTATTTTCAATTATAAAATTACTAAAATTATGTTCATATTAATTAGTCTAATTTTCCATGTTCATTTAAAAAATAACTTCCAGTAATTTGGAATAATTTATGTTTATCAATATAAAATTTTCAATAAATTAACTAAATTTCTCATCCATAGAAAAATTCAAACATTTATGGGACATAGATTCAAAATGATTATAATCACCTTTATTTTCAAAGATTTTCTATTTGATGAATATTACATTAGTCATATTATATAAATTAAAAATACCAATCCAATAATTAAACCCTTTATTCATACATCCACTAATTAATCTCAATGTGAAACAGAGTATAATAAGAATAATTCAATACAACGCAACAGTGGATACTATGATTATGAAATACCATATTTTCAATCATTTTTTTATATTTTCCATGAATAGTAATATTAAAGGATTTTAAAGACTATAAAGATATATACCATGTTTCTATTATGTTTTATTTAAATTCATAGTGACACAACATAATAAAATTACCTATTTTGGGATATATTTTAGTTGTTTCTCTCAAAAACCATGAGGTGGAAACATCAAATATTCCATGATTTTCTTAATAAAATATTAATGAAAAATCTATGATGTAACCAAACATAATACCATATAAATTTCATTTAATATATACTCAAACATTTAGAGATATTAATTACACAATTTAACTATTTATAAAACATCATTATGTTTTCTAAAATTTCAAAAAATAATATAATAATGTTACATTAAAACCAAATTCCTATTTTCAACCATTTGAATCCTTAAAATACATTCATGAAACATTATGAAAGTTTTATATAACCAAAACATATATTTATATAATACCTTTTTATAAAATCTATCTAATGTAATATAAAACACTATAATAGAAAGAAATATTTCTCACAAAATTATGTGATAAACAATAAAACCAGGAAAATTTTCATATATTACGTTGAATGAAAACTATAACAAGTAATTACCCCCATAATTCCATAAAAATTAGTCAAACAATTATTTTTGAGTATTCACAACCAGATATTATATTAACCTATAAATGTATTTTTATTTAAAAATTAATTTATTCCAAAATTCATTTCTTCGACCTTTTTTTTATTTCCCAATGACCATATAACACATATGAAAAAACATAGATTTCCTGTCAATTGGAATTTGAAACTACTCAAATATACTTCTTTAACAAAATTAATAACCATCAAAAAATTAAACCCATCATAAAAAAATGTCACATTAAACACACTTACTTTAATTTAATATAAAAATATCCAAAACAAAATTATAGGGAAATTTTTTTTCTCAAAATAACTCCACCACATGGGATTAATTTAAATTGGGACATTATTAATTAAAATTTATAAAATAGGAAAATACAAATAGATTTATTTTATTAAAGGAAACATGATAATCAATTCCATGATTCCATTTCATATTTTGAGAATCAAGGTTGAAAAAATCTATATATTTAAATCTCCTATGTGAATCCCAATCTAATTTGTTTTCCTATAATAAGATAATCCTATAAAAAACATAACCAAATAGAATGAATCATCCTCATAACCCATATAAATGATTATCATATATCTTTACTAGATATTAAAGGAAAAATCAATATCAATCAGTAAGAATTTCACTCAATCAAATTGACTACAAGTTCTCATTAGTATATATCTTAAGGGGGTTCACATCAAAGACATAATTAAACTTTTAATATCTAGTTAGAAATTATATAATATTTGAAACAAAAACCCTACACTCTATATCATTTAAATTTAATATAATCCATTTTAAAACACTCTAAATAAAATAATTCTATGTTATCCATATGTTTTGAAAATTTTAAAAACAGTTAATTTTTAACAGGAAACATTAATTGTCAATTACTATAATCATAATTTTATTTCTAATGATCCTGGAAATTAATTATCTAATATTGAATTATATATTATCCTACTATCATATCATATTGTAAGTCGACTCCATCAACCATGATATTGTCTTTATCAACTCATCAAAAATTTATTCTATGAGGTTACCTATACAAGTCGTAAAATTTAAAAAAAAATAATAAAATAGTTTATGTTATTATATAATAACACATCAGCCAATATAATTACTTATTACAATCCACCTAAATCATAAATGAATATTATAAATATATATATTAGAATATTTGAATCATTATCTAGATTTGGGAACCTATTTATTAGTGGAATGTTTTTCTATGGGATATCTAGGTATGAAAGGGGAAAAATAATCTTTTATACATTCTTGACATACATTGGGGACTAAAATTTGAGATTATTTCACCTAAATATCTTCGAATCCTCACTATACCTATCATGTAAATAAATTTCACAACATCCAACATGAATAATTCAATTATTAATATGGAATGAGTTTATTTTCTTTTGAAAAATATCTACCATGAAATATATATAATAACAAAAAAAATTTAAATAGTATAATCCATTTACAAATTCCATTGACATGGGTTATGAAATCAACTTAAGAATAGTTTAGGTCAATAATAACCGTTCTAGTGCTCAATGATTGGACATAACATGATAACATTTAATATAATTCAACACCAATTATTACACCAACTTAAATGTCCTAGTTGACACGTATTTCATCTTCGATGATTTATTAATATTCCCAATATATTGTTTTCCATGTAATGTAGATTTTCTGGAGTCACAAATTGGGAAACCCACATACTTATAGGAATAAAATTATTCCCCCAAAATACCATAATGTTAAAAATATCATACAAATCAATCAATATTTTCCCTAATAAAATTTTATTACACATCATGAAAATTATCTAAGACACCTAAAATAGGAGAAAAATTATTGAATTCATCATCATATAATATTTATAGCCTATAATACCATGCTTATAAAAATAAATAATTGAGACTATATGTTTTCCGAATATTCTCTCATTATTACTTTATTCTGATGAAAAATGACTATGAGACTTCATTATTAATGAATCTACAACTATGTTCACTGTTACTTGAGTTAACAATATTAAAATTCCCAAAAATAAAAAAACATCCCTCATACCCATTATAAATATTATATACCCCTGAGATAATTTATAACTACAAATTTTGAGGTCAATAATCCCTATATTTCCTTCATTATAAAAGAAATATGACCAAAAATTGAAATCAAATAAAAACATTTCAAATATAGAAGTCATATTACATTATTATTTTATGGTGGAATAACATCTCAAACTTGTAGGTTATAATATTTGGCCCCTATATCAATAAAGTATCCATTTCAGGATATATTAATTATAAAATAATTTTTACATAACTCCATCCTCCTATAAAAAATAGATGGGAACTAGTAATATTGTTTTTTATGAAAAAAACATTGACCAAAACTATGTTTTAAAATTGAAGTAATTTTCCTTCTTTATCAAACTACTTAAATTTGTTGATATCTAAATCATATTGGATACAAAACCTTCTATTAAATATTTCTATGTTCATTGAGCTATGAACATCAGAGATATTTCTTATTATCTCAACGTAAATCACTATCTATATCCAAAATTGATCAATAAACATTTCAAGAAAATAATTAAAAGGCCAATTACTTAAAAATATGAAAAAATTTTGTTTTTACTTTTTCATATTCTAATTAAACTTCTATTGTTGAATGATTTTCATAATCACCTGAAAATGCCATGTATTATCCTACACCATCACTTAGAAATATGGACTGTCATTGTTAAAAATCAAGAAATTGTCTAGATAATGTATGAACACCCAATGAATCATTCCCAAACAATATATTCACATATTTTTAATTGCAATAGTCCTTGTGTTGAAATCAAAAATCCTATACCAAAATAAAATATGATGTATTCTAAATATATTCCTCCATAATTATCTAGTAATGGTATATAATCCAAATTTTTGTCATCAAGAACCAAGTAGCATATGATACATAAAAAAATATGTTGATGATCTATAGAAGAGGGTATCGATCCATCACTATCACTTTTTATAAATATTATTAATCTAAATTGATCTATATTCTACTATCAAGATACCATTTAACCCAATCAAGACACAATGGTGTTTATGAATGTCTTTTATATGAATTTGTAACTAATTACTTTCATTACATTATATCAAATATATAGTTATCGATATTTATGGGATAATATGATTTATATTAATTTGAAAAAATCTATCCCACCTTGGTAAAAAAATAGAAAATTCCAAGGGAAAATTTTATATAAATAGAAAACAATCCATATAATATTATAGATATCCACAGTAGATTTAGAAATTATAAATCATATAAACGGAGTTATTACGCACTGATGTTTTACAGACCATAAACCATTCCTTCAACATATTTCAATGATATTCACAATATGAAACCCACCATAATTATACTTAATTACATAGTTTTTAATGTACTATATAATTTCCTCCAAAAAATATAATTAATCTCTTTACATATAAAATCATATGGTTTCATGTGTATCTATACCAATACCTATTTCACAGGTTCACAGCTTGTCTACAACATGGCCCCATATACAACCATATCTAACATAAACCTATATTTATTTTTAGTTGGTATCAAAAGATGATGGGGATGAATATTCATGATCAACTCCATCGCTGTCAATATGATATTATAATTGAATGATTTTTTTGGACCTAGAAAGAAATAAATTAAACGTAATAGTTGAGATTATATATGCCCTAGCTATTATAAACATAAGAACTCTTATCTACTCATCATAGATCGTTTGATGTTTTCTGTAACTATTTTCTTTTATATATTGTGATGTGTTTATTCCACATCCTCACCTTTAATCATTCTAATATTCTAATAGAAATGGAATATTCTAGAGATTACCTCTACCACCACTACATTTCACTATAAGTTCACTAATGTTATAATTCTATTCATTAATTGTTCAAGGTAGATACTATAGTCGAAAGGGTTGACCACCCTTACTCACATAAAATTTGAGTTTATACCAACCTCCTAGATATGAAGGAAACCTAAAATATTTATTTCTTCCATATTCAAATTAATAAGAGAAAATTCCATTAATATCACCAATAAGAAAGGATAAACTCACTCTCATGAATCTTTTATAAGGAATATTACATCAGTTGACCAACCACTATAAAATTATATGGATCATCATTCATGAAAATACAGACATAAATCTCTATCTTATTCTTCCATATAAAATAGTTGTACTTTCTAATATCCACAAATTATATATTATTTTCTCAAAATCATTCTTTAATTCAATAATGTAATCCAATTGACTTATTACATAATCTATGGTTAATGTTCCCTATAAATTTTGTGAGAAATATTCTCTTTGACTACATTAAATTAGAGTGAGTATAATAATGAGATGGTAGACCTCACTCTATTATTTCAAACACTAGAGTTACCTAATTCAATAAAAAATATGAGCTATTTTTACTCTATATAGAGTGTGGAAGTAAACAACATCTCCGTGAACAAATTTAAAAAAATGGATCATTCGAATTAAATAAAGGTCTTATTCACCCAAATAATATAACAACATTGATGTACTTCTTCATGCACCACGTTCAGTTATAATTGAATAAAATATTCATTAAATTCAAAGATAATATAAATTTCACTAACAGATTTCTCTACTCAATATTTAATTTCATTTCTAGACAAATATGGCTCATAATATTTCATATTATACCAATTTAACATTTATAATTTACATACATATGTTTTATTCATCATAGGATCCATGATCTATTTCCAAATATCAGTAACTCATTCACCCTATATTTATATAACCCATGATCTTTATATACTATGTTTACAACCATATGTTGAAAATTTTCAATGACTAAAGTTAATATGGGTATATCTAGTCCCACTCTCTCATGATCAATCACAACACTAAATATGTGTATACAAATGAAATTGACATTATGAAATTATTGACTCATTCTACAATTATAATTCACTACTAATAATACAACATCCATCTAATAATTATATATCGGTACATAATGATCATGATATAAAACAAAGGGGATCAAATTATTCAATGATTATATTCATGATATAAATTTCATACTATCCTCATTTAATATGATATATTTTAAGATCCATTTCATAATCACCTATGATTACTATTAATCCTGCCACAAATTAGTTTATGTAATATCATTATGTCACACATTGAACCAATAACGACCCATTATGAGTCATAAACTAGATAATGAGAGACCCCCAAATACCAATACTACTAGGGAACATGGTGAAAAAAAAATATAAGGGTGAAGAAGAAATCTACAAAAGTCATTACCATTTTTTCAAATAAAACTACATTATGCACATCAATTAAAAAATAGAATTAAACTAGAAAAATTAAAATAGCTATATGTAATTTAATTACATCAATCACAAATAAGTCATATTAATTATAAGAAATATAGAGCACATATTTCGCCATAATCATGAATAATTTCATAATATTAAAACTATCATTGTCTGGAACTCACTTTGATACTCTCTTGATTTTTGGGAAATAATTAGATTTATTCTGTTTGAATACCAATATTCCCAACAAGATTCCCATAGAATCTTTTATATGGATATTTAATGTTTATATTAAATAATAAATTAATGATAAATATAAGGAATAAATATTTACATATAAAAATTAATGGAACAAAAGTTAACCAATCATCATAAACTATTAAACAAAACCCCGTCTATATAATTATAACCGAAACACAATATCCTACATATTAATAGACAATGTATGTTATCTAAAACTATAATGGTATAGACTAAATTAATATAAAAATTATATACTATAATGAAAACTATACAACATAAAAAAACTATATATTTATTTATCTATAATGAAAGAACCTCTATCTATGATCAGAATACAAAATACAACCATTGAATCAACACCCATGAGTTCTACATTGATCTTATAACCATAATGTTTTGCAGAGACACATATCTCTACCAACAATGTCATATACCTATGAAAAAAGTATTTTATTATTCCAATACATAACATAAAATCATATAAAAAAACAAAAACATAATATAGATAAACTATTTTAATACATTACCATAGAGAGAGAGTACAATAATTACTATATACTAGTGTACACAAAAACATCACTTAACCTCGCCTTACACATATCATCCAAAAATATAAAATTAAAATATCCACATAAAATATTTTTAATTTTAAAAAATAAAAACCATATATCTAAAATAGAACAAAAAAAATGGGTATCCACATTAACTATCGTTATACCTCAACTTTTTAAATTTTACATTGTGTTTTAACACTATATTTGTGACACATCACAACTCATTATTCAAAAAAATTGCTTTGTTTTCCTCCAATTGATCACATTTTATTATATGTTTCAAAGTAAAAAAATCAATAAATTTAATGGCATATATCTACATAGATTCATCTAATAATAATTCATAACGTGAAGTCATTTTTTTAATATATGAACTACATTATACTCTTTTTCAATTTGATGCTGGAAGACCCTAAAAATTTCAAAACCATTTATTACTATAGTAATAATAGCTCCATAAATTAATTTTTACCTCAATAATTAACTTCTAATTGAATACATAGCGTTTCATGATTGTTTTAAAATATTTAATTTATATTTATTTCAATGAAATTACACATAAAATCACAAACGAAACTACTACATTCTCCGAACACATTTTAAAATATATAATACTATACCATTTAAAATTATTTTCCATTAATAAATCATTTATATATTATATTTTAAAACAATATTAATCCATATACATGAGTGAAACTCAATAATTTATCAATCTAAATGTCAATTCAAAATTTGTTAAAAAAAATTGTTCTCCATGATATATAAACATTAGAGACAACACATATAACATATTAATTATCCAAACATAAATTCATGATCTAAAAATATTATTTTTTTTATTAATTTAAATAATCTATAAAAATACACAATTGGATACGTTTTGGTCCTTTAAAAGGTTATAGGGAAGTCTCACTATAAAAAATGAGGATTAATCAACGCAATATCAATTCTTGGAATCTAAAAATTACACAATGAGAAGGTTTATAAAATCATGTCATGTTTTATAAAACCTATACATAAATGGAATAAAATAATGAATAAAATTATTTCCTAATATGGATATGAAGAAATGAAATATTTATGTCATGAAAAACAGTGATGTGGTTTGTTTAACAAAACAATGAATTTAAAATTATAATTTCTTATAAATACATAAAATATCCAATATCCTATGAAAATAAATTCTAATAATATAAAAAACCACAATATAAAACATAAGACAACCAAATAATCCTTATATTATGTTCCAAACAACCTTACTAATTCCACACATCATTTATTCTATTAGCACATGATGAATCAACCACTACAATAAATAACAATGACATTATATAACAAATCATGACAATGTTGTCACACCAAGTTGAATTTCATATAAAATTCATCTATTAATCCTATACTTTCATAAATTATGGATACAAAATAATAATTTTAAACAAATATAGAAAACAATACACTATACACAACATTATTTTTCAAAATGATGTAAATTATTACAAAATATTTATCCATTATAAACATTTTTATCTGATATGGAATAATTGTACATTAATGGATGATAAATCCGACAAATATTTTTTATAGTTTTATAAGGTCTCACCATTACATGATTGTCTGTCTATTTAAAAATTTATTTCGACTTAAGGGATTTGATGATTACTAGTGGCTAGTGAATTAATACAAGGGACTATAAATATATCTTGTAGAGAAATTTACCCAATAAATATGATTGAAAATTATATTGTTATATCCAAAAATTAAATAATTTCATGTATTGGAAAAAATAAATAGTATATATATATATATGGAATCATAGTATACCAAAAATTCCATAAGATAATATATAAATAGGCATGTCCTTAAATTTTTTTTTGAATAATAACATTTTATAATAAAACATTGATAACCTCAAAAATATATGAAACCCCTCAAAAAGTCCACAAATAATTATGGAAATATCTTTTTGATGTCTCAAAACATTAACTGATCGTTATAACATCTTCTTTACCTTCTATTAAATATCATTTATGAAATTATAAACAAAAAATGTTTTTATATGCCCAATGAGTAGAAAATAGATCCATAGAAACGGTTGTAAGATAAAACATCCATTAGAGATTTACATGAAAATTATAAATTGTGTAAAGAAATTAAATGATATAATGGTGCCATTTATTTTCAACTATGATAATTAACACATGTAATACATTAAGTGGGGGATAATCAAAAATTATAAGAGAACCATTTTTTATCCCAAAAAATGTTTCAGTTTACCAAATGATATTAAATTATACTAATTATATTGTTTAGAGTAATTAAATACGTTGAAAATAAAACAATAAGTAATATCAATAATAATATTGTAGAAAAAAAATATCATATAAAACATATATCCACATAAAACATTTATAGACTAAATGACCTACTTCTTAAAAAACTATCAACATCATGAAAACATATTATAAAAACCAAAATCATAACCCAATGTGTATGGAAGACCTATACACTAGATATATGGTATCCCATATTTATAAACTAATTACTTGTATATAAAACATTATGAAATATTGATACAAAACCACTAAAATCTCTCTTCGACACCATCATCAAAAATAGATTCCTATGCATGGAATCTAATTTTCAAACTAACAGAAACAATATGCCTCTCATAACCAAATATATTCTACCAAGGGTTCATAAAATACTACTTCCACACACCAAAATATTATTGACATTGTGGTATAAATGAAAATTATTACAATAATAAAAATAGAGTACTCATAATTAGAACCTAAAATACTACGATCAAAGAAGAAACACTAATAATGAAATATTACAACAATAAGAAGTTCATGTAGAAAAAATACATTTCATGATGTATAAAAACTAATATAGATATAAATAGTGCATTATATATTTTTTATCTTTAATTACATAAACTATTTGGTCAATTTCTATATTCACCTCTAACAATCAGATTCCATAAACATTTAGGACAATTTTTAGGGATTCAGATGTTGAAACCTCCTTTATCCAATAAATTTACAATCTTATTTTAATTGTTTGGTGAAATTAATATATAATTAAACAAAACTAAATCAATTATAAAATAAATTATTTTGATGACACATCAGTTCACTATGTTTTGATATTATTATGCTCAGACTAATTCACCAAAACTAGTATTACCAATTTTTTGAATATTGATAATTTAAATTACAAAAGTATTATATAATTTAAATTTAATGTATATTGAATTAGTGATACTAAAAATATGGATGAAAGTGATTTAGTAACTCAACAATATTCGAATGTTTTTAAAGAATAAGACACAATATATTAAATTTAAAATATGATTGATGATGAAAATGAATTCATCCTTTAAATGTTTAATGATAATTATTTCAACAAATTTTGATTAGATCCATAGATAAATATAAATATACTTTTTTAATAACATATAGACATGATTATTATAAAATTTTAATGTATTATAACCATTTAAAAATTGTAAAACATAACTCATTTTCACCCAATACATTCTCTACATTTTTACCAAATATTTATCTCCACTGAAAAAAGAAATTTTTTAATCAAATTTCACACCATTGTGATTATCAAAATAAGTATAAATGAAAAATAATCTTCATTTTAAAAAATGATAGGTTCTACCCCATTATATATAATTGAGTGTAAATATATGAATCATATATATGATATCGTTATAAAAATTGATCATTCTAAAAGTTTTCTTTCGAGATCTTTGAGTGGTTATAAAAAAATATATATAATACTCATTTATTTTTAAATAATTTCAATAAAATACCCACATTTTTTAAATATTTGGATTTAGATGAACAAATAATAATAAAAAGTTCATTTTTATGATGTATTATTTTATTAAATTTCTATAATAAATATAAATTGAGAAATTATTTGAATATGGGGAATGAAGAAAATAATTATTATGTGAGTTCACCCATATTAATTTTGTATAAGTGTGTGTAGAAAATTTAAAATAATTGAGTTAGTATTTTTGAAGTGAATAAAACTGAATGAAATTATCATTTTTTCAGTTTAACGAGTATCATACACTGATTGAAAGTATAAAGTAGGAAATTGAAGACTTTTATCCTTTATTCAAATAATGGTTATTGTGACAAATGAGTTAGGATAAATCTAATACAACAAAGTACATCCCACTATTCCAATGAGTTTTTTGATATTAGGAGATAATTATTGTAAAATATCTAACGTATGAACAACTAAAAGTAGTCATACAAAAATTTTATTTAATATATTAAATATTATAGAAAATTATTTGTTTATAGATAATGACACAAAATAATTTTCTTTTTTATCTTTTCAATAATTATATTTATTTATGTTATGATCATACTACAAATAATGTTTTATATCAACATTCATTTCACATGAGTGATGTCCTTGGTTTCATGATTGGGAAATAAAACATTTTATATAAAAATTAATTGTTTTTGAATAATATTTGGAAAAAAATATATGTGTGTGTATTTCATACACAACACATGAGAGTGAAATAACATCTAAATGATTAATGTTTAGCTCCGAAAGTGGAGTCAAAACCCACATTTTTCTACTTTTTATAACAAGATTGTAATTCGTGTTACTAGAAATGAAATGTTATATAGTAAATCATTATATATTACACATAACCTCAATAATAATTGTATGAGTAACTCATAAGAATTAAGTCAGTTTTAAAATAATAAAATTGTATAAATTTTTACATACCTATAATGTGATAAAAAATAAACTTAACCCCATTTAAAAATGATTCCATCATATTTTCATAGAATCTCAAAAAAACATATATAAATATTTATTTATGTTAATCTATTTATTAGGTGTAGTAAATTTTGATCATTCCTCTCTAGTGTTTTGTTATCAATATGTAAACTTGATTCATTATGGTTAAAACCGCGGGTATCTTTTTTAGAGTAACATATACACATGGAATTAAAAAAACAAAAAAATTTAAAAAGTAAATAATATATTTAAATTGATTAAAAAATTGCATTTATTTTTTAATAGATTTTGAATCCATGGGAAAAGAAATCTCAATCATCATGGATTTTTAAAACTCACTTGTCACATTATTGAAAAACCCCATATGAAAGAGATTTTTTGTCATACTAAACATGATGTCAAGAAATTAAATTATATTAATGACTATGTGATTAAAAAATATCTTGATGAATCATATTTGATCTAAAAATAATTTTAAAATTTATTTTGATTTAGAAACCCGATAAATCTATCATACTAGGCTCTTGATGGTATTTTAAGGACATATAGTGGTTTATTATGTTTATGTAAATGTTTTATAAATTTAACATATTCAAAACCAATAAATAGTTCAAAATTTAAAAATATTTTGAACATATGAATTTTAAAAAAGATTTTGAAACTCATTAGTAATAAATAAAAATTTGAATGTTCATTGAAGGATAATATGATTTATATAGATTCATGTATGTATAATAGACTAAAAAATCCTCTATATTCGATGTATTCATCTTTAAAATAATCATAAAATAAAAGTCTTTCCTAATTTATAATTAATTTACCATTTCTAATTCATTTATTTTTTTCAATCCCATAATAATAATATTCACATAATTAGTTTCCTAATTTAAATAATTTGTATATTGTGTTATGTTCAAATTGATTTAGTAATTATTTAATTGATATTATGTTATATTTATCTCCAAGGGAATCCTAAAATATTTTAGGGTAAAATTAAAAAAGTAATGAATAATTTACAATGCTTATTTAGAAAGGAACTATGAGTTTTGATTGTTTTTTGTTCATATAAAATAATATTATTAATGTGATGATTTATTATGTATGAATGAAATAAAGGTTAAACTGATTTTTTTCTCAACTGTCTATACATAATCTATGAAATTGTGTTATATAATATGAAATGTTATTTGATTAAGTTATATAAAATTTAAAGCCCTTTATTTAGGTCTTGTTTCTACTAAATTGAAAAAATTTATTTCAAAAAAACAATCCAATGAAAAAATTTCTATATGTTTTACAAAAATAAAATAATCTATTTCATTAAATTTTATACAATTTGCCTCATAAAAACATTGAATATTTTATTAAAAAAATCATTTCATACCAGTTTAATAATAAAAATTAAATATACCGTCATCAACCATAGAATATAATTTGTGACAATATTAATTACTATATAAAAAGAACACTTTTATTCTATAAAATATGAATTAAATATTTTTTACTTTATGACCACAACCATAAATGAGTATTATTAATGATTTTTGAATTAAAAAAAATAATAGTATAAACAAAATAGGTCAAAATTCCATACAAATAATTTTTAGGGTAATTTTATTCAATAATTTATTCAATTGATTTAAAAACGAGTTCAATTTATTCATTTAATGACATTATTTTTTGATTTGTTCAATGTCATAAAAAGTTATGATTATCACACATATTGATATAAAATATTTATGAATAATAATTCAAAAGTTCACAGCCATGATAACTCAATAAACTAATTAATTGTAGATTTTTATCATTTTTAACAGAAGAATGAAAATTTTTAAAACCAAAAAATGAATAAAATTTTTAATCAAAAAAATATTCTAATTTATTTCATCTATCATAATAAATAAGGACATAGAAGAGGGGTTTCCCTTCAATACTGACAATTTATGTATGAATAAATAAATCAATTAAAAATAGAAAAAAAAATTTCTGGTAAACGAGACATCACTAAATGGTTTGTAACTAGACTTATGTTTGTGAGAAAATTAACAATTGAATTAATTTTATTTAATATTTAAATTTTTTTCCATTATCTATATTTCAAGACCATTCCTTGATGATTGTGCTAATCGTATGAACATTCTAGTGCCCTAACATTCTATTCTAATGAAAACATAAATTTTAGATTCACTAATTTAAGGTAGTTTTGTGGTTCTATTGAAGTTTTGGTCTACTATATATTCATTATAATCCCAATCAGTAGTTATAATTAATGATTCTTCCAAACCATTGAATTTTAAATTTAACATTAGTGATGCGAATTTTTTTCCAACATTATTTAAAAAATCAATGATTATAAGGTCGTAATTACATCCCCAAAAAAATATAAATATTTATTATTCATTGAAATGGAAGATCATTAATTCAAATGATTTAAAAGTGTGAGATATATTTAAAAGAAATTTTCCACAATTAATATTTATTCAGTATACAAAAAATAGAAATATATCTTTTCATTTATTGAGAACATTATTTATCCATGTACCCTTAGTTTCATCTACTATTACAATATATTTTTTCCTATAATCAATGAGAATATTGTCCTGGTCTGAAAAATATCTTGGTAGATATATGTTTGAAAATTAATTATTGTAAACCCATATCAGTCCTATTCATCTATATTGAAATATTGGTTGATCATTAGAAAAAGAAATATCATTAGGAAATACAAAAATTGAAGTCCATTTAATGAATATTGTCTTTTTTTCTCTGACCAATCCATTGTTATTTAGTATATTTATGTGCATTTTTATGGATATATTATGTTCATTGAATATTGGATTTTTTTCAAGTATTTAAAATTATAGAATATTTTCTAGATGATTTATAATCATTTTATAGATTACATTTAACAAAATAGTCTTATTAAACTAGGCACATCAACCACAATTCTTTTTCACTATGTCTAAACATTGTTCTCAATCACCCTAAAATCGTGGAAAGACCTGAGGTTATAAAATAATTAACCTTTGATAATTATTTATCTCACTGTATCAATGAATCATAAAATTAATTACAATTAAAAATCTTATATAATATATCTATATATCTAAGACTCACAATAAATAAAATAATCAATTTCAGATATATCGTCAAACCACATCTAAAATTACACAAATTATAAAATAATACTACACTAAAAACATAAAAATAGATATAAAATTCTTATTATTATATTTATAATATTTAATCAAATAACAAATTAATTGATGTTTGTAGGGAAAAATTCCCAAAAATCATAAACTACCACACAATTATCCAAATATAGTGACCAAGCAATATCCAATTGAATACAAGTCACCATTAATTAATCAAGCTCTACTCTAATACATGAGGTAGTGTGGAATAAACCCAACAGAAATATAATAAACTGTATACAATCATTAAACATAAATACTATTCGCCAACTTATTTTAGTATAAAGTGTGTGAGCTAACACCGAGAAGGACACCGTTAAGGCACCATTTAATTCCTTTTATAAAAGAAAACAACAATTAATATTTGAACATAAGGAGTTACAAAAAATATTTATTAACTATTATATTTTTTGAAAAAAAAACATCACATCAAATATTTATTCATAAAACATTTTCATCATGAAAACCATTAACATGTTACAAAATTAATTTAGAAATTAATCTATTAAAATAGTATCACCCAAAAGAGAATAAAATAAGGTTCAAATATATTTTCACCAAACCATTTAATTTAAAATAACTACCCCCATTTTCTTACTAAAATAATTTTACACACTCCTCAAATATGAATTAAAATATGGGGAGAACATATAGAAGAAAATAACACACGATATCATAAAAAATTACCAATGTAATAACTGAATAAAGAACATTATAATATCTAGGATAAAATATAAATATTAAATATATGATATTTTATCATTAAAATATGTAAGAAACTAAAAATACAAATAAGAAATACTGAATGCATAAAATATAATACCAATATTGTCCCTTAATGTAGTTTTAATAGGATAATAATTTAATTTCCATTGGTGGAATTGGTTTGATAAAGTTTTTTCTATGTTACAATCATTAAAATAATCAATATCATCTAGACTCATCAGATACACAACTGGAACACAAGGAAATATCTAAACCATGGATACTATTCTTTAAATAATCTCAACATACAATGAACATATCCCTTGATTTTCCACCTAGTTACCATGGGGTTTCCCATGGATTTTTAATGGATTTGGGACATATTTATTATCAAAATATTATTAAAAATAGTAAATCAAAAATCAATGAGTGTCAACAATAACTATCCAAACCACCTCAATCACCTGTTAACAATGTGACATTTGCAAAACCAGTATGAGAAAAATTAATCTTATTTCCTTTTAACACAATCAAACATGAGAAATATATAAATAATGGTCTAAAAAAGGTGAAACAATAATAATTGAAATTCATTTTCGTGAGGTGTCAGAATTGAAATTAGTTTTAATAATACTGGAATATAATTTTAAATAATAATTTTAAAAACATTCTAGAAATAATAAAATAAAAAATTCAAGGAATAATTACAATCAAATAATAATGTAAAAAATAATTTCCTAGAAAAAACACATCTCATAATTTATAGCTACATAAACAATAAAAAATGCCTTCAATAAAATATAATTAGTGAAAAAAATAATTAAATATAATTTCATAAAAATTTCATCATAGTATTTTATCAAGAATATGGAATGCATAAAAATCTCATTTAAAGTGATAAAATTTAAAAAAACACCCATGTTTATATAGATAACCAAAAAGTTATAATATATTAGAAAAAACATTGGTGATATATTTATCATTTATCAATGTTAGAAAAAAATAATTGAACATCAATAATCCAATAAACTATATTAAAATTAATGAAACAAAAATCCAAACATCAAAAACAAAATCATGTCACTTTTTAGGAATACTATATGCTTTTTCAGTAGAGGAGACTCAAAATACATAGAAACTAAAAACCCCAATTTTACCCAACCCTTATCATGATATTCAACAATAACTGATTCCAGGATTATAAAGGGAGATAAAATCATGAAAAAAAATAAATCAAAATGGGAGGGGGAGGATTAATATACCCTTAAAATGATATTTGAGGATGAAATAACCATACGGTTATCATGAGAGGAGAATAGAGGAAGGTAATCAACTATGATTATACTCTCAAACAAATGGTTTTATAAGGATGAAATATATTTGAACACCCAAATTAAAAGGTGATCAAAAGATAAAATTTCCCTTTTTAAGATAGTCTCAAAGTTTAATCACATTGCTAATCAAATCATGTAGTAATCATATGGTCCCTATTTTCAAAAACTAAAAATTGTCATAAGAATATACCACATGATTTAAGAAAACTATGTTACTGACTATATATCCATGAAATTTTTACAAAATTTCAAATTCCCTACTAGAACCACCTATAACTCAATGGTCCAAACATTAATACAAATATGCATAGGAAAGTCACATTTAATGTGTCACAATTGCCTCATCATTTCCAATATTATCCCATATAATTTTATTAAAAAATAGAAATTTAGAATTACCCAAAAAACCTCACTCCCACCAATTACTCAATTACTTTAGTCTCTCGAATAAAGAATTGGACACCACGTTAAATAGGATTAGAAAAAAAAGAGGAATCCACATGGAGGAAAGTTAAGTTTCATTCCTCATATTTACATTGAATATGGAAATACTAAAAAAGTAAAACTCACAATAGCTTCATAACTCAATTATTATTTTCATTAACCAAGACATAATATACACATAATAATCCACTATGGATGGGAATATTGAAAATATGATATGGATGAATATTTAATATGATGATATTATATGGATACTTATTATAGTTTTCCATTACATTTAAAAATATACTTATGTGAATAATTTTTTTACATTCATATATATTGGTGCAAAAAAATATCCAGCATAAAACAACCATGCAATAAGAATAAAAAACAATAATGTATTGTATTTGTTTCCCTTAAAAAACACCTAGAGAGAATTTATAAAACATAAGAAAAACATAATAAGAACCTTAAAAATTTAAATAAAAATATAACCAAAATCAATAATGTTAGTTGCAGTTAAATAATTGGGATACATATATAATTTGAAACTAGTCCCAATGAAAAGAATAATATAGAAGGAGATACCATGAGAACCAATATTCATCCTCTAACTCATCATATTAGGGAAATTCATTATACTATTTCATGGTTTTAAACTGGGTATGAGGAAATTTATTATATTATGAATCTATATTACAAAACCAATATTGTTTATTGTGGTAACCACATATTTTATAGGTCCATAGATTTATAGGAAAGGAGTTCATTTAAGTGAACTAGATTCCCATACTAAAATCATACCAATGAATTTATTTTAATAAAGAAAGAACAATAAACTGAGAATATCAATTCACAAAATCATTACCTTATAAATTCAATTTATAATATTCTTCATCAACACTATTGACATAAAATAGTTTCAATGTATCACATCCAAACAGTTTACAAACTAAAACCACCTCATTGATGATGACCTTAGTAAACAATTTTTCATATATATTTAAGATACACCAAAACACAATAGAAATGTAATATATATGACCAAGTATTGTATATAACTATGATTTATTTGAATAACCAATATCTAGTTTAGGTGAGAAGAGTTCTAATCAAGTATAATGTTTGACTTACTTTTGCGTTGAATGATCAACTTGATGAACACCTTTAAACACTAATGCCTTTCCCACATTTACCTCTTTGATGAAAGTACCACTAGATGAAGTAAGTATTGAAATTTACCTATGAGATATTATCAAATATATTCTCATTTCTGATGAAATTACAATAATATATACACATCTCAATTAAAAATTTAATGGTAGACATAACCCTAGAGTTGTCTGCATATCCTTCTGAATCAATGATATCTTTAAACATTTCAATAAAATTCATCACCTATTAAAAAATTAGATCACCACAATATTATGGTTTATAATAATTTATAAACTCTAATACAATATTAAAAAGAATAGATAAACATAATCCTATAACACTTTCAGAAGAAAAAAATTAGTTATAGATGGAGGAGCCTCGTCATGTGTCATCAGAATGGCTATACTACAAGTTACTACCAGATGCATTCCATCAATGTCATTATAATTCATCTTTGGGTTTCATATTATAAATTATCAAAAATAAAACAATCAATCCATAAAAATGTCAATTTATGAAAATAATAATTATTTTATCCATAATAATCAATAATACTTTATTTATAGTTCAACTAAAAATCGATTTAAAAAAACCTTATAGTATATACCCAATATTTTATTTTATTGCACAATGTATTCGTAAAATAGTTCATTACATTAATAGAAAATTTCTACTATAAATTTAAATAAATAACTATTTTTTATTAAATAATAAAATTAATTAATAATAAATTTACATAAATTCGTAATACTAAATCATAAATCACAAAATTCAAAAATGATAAAATATCATCTGAAACATATACAATTATTTTAATTACTTATAAAATTTAAAATAATTCATCATAAAAAGTTAAAACATAAAAAATATGAAAAAAACATCATATGTTTTATAACTATACATGGTTTGATATAATTTTTTTTCAGACTGTATTCCAAATATGAATGTTCAACTTGATGTTTCCCAAATCAGATTAATATATTTTTCACATGGTTTAATAGACCATGATCCATAACAGTGTACCTATATATTTCATCCATTTATCAACATAAAATAAATAATTTCATAAAATTATTATTTGGTTCTTCTTATATCATACAGAAATATCATTCGACAAAAAAACACCTATTGAATAATAAAATTCGAAAACCAAATTCAAGAAAATACTTTTAAAAACCCCTAGAAAGCCATAGGCTTGGCATGAGGAAATGTTTTATGGACACCCCTCATCTATAATCTCTTATTCGATGATATTAATATATATTTCATAAAATTAAATACAAAACAATGATACAAAATTTATATGTTTTTTATTGAAATATTTTGGTTAGACTTAACACCACTTCTAGACTAATCCATCACATGGCCAAAAACACATGGTATGTCACCACATGCAAGAAAAATGGAAAAATGGTATTAATGATCAAAAATTTTTGAATGAATTCACACTATATAAAAATAAATCAAAAAAATTTACCCAAAAATATAATATTACATCAAGTATTTGGATAATTAAAAGACATTATAAACAAAATAATCAATTTTACAAATATTATCGGAATGAAAATGAATAAAAATAATTAAAACATAAAACTTCGACAATCAAATTATAGGTATAATTTAATATTCTTAATACGACATATAAATGATAAAAACCCCTAGATTATATTTTTACAAGATGGTATAAAATAATCCATGAACATAATATGGTGATATCAACCTATAAACTATGCAATCTTTACATGACTCTAAGTCAACATCATAAATTGACTGGAACTAAACTTCCAATGGAAGTGTAAAATAACGATAAAATTAAAATCATAACCTATTTACTTGAATATAACTCCAGGAAAAATTCCCACTAAATATAGTATTTTGATATTATCCAATTCCCTATATGATACCACTAAGTGTTAACTTCATTGCATTTATAAGAGAAACACAAAGAACTAGTTTTAGGACCAGCATTAATAAAATAGATTAATTATACATTAGATGATATGAAAATAATAATCACACCAAATATCCCTTAACAAAACTCTACTTTTATAAAATACAAAATAATTTTCCCATTCACATTTTGAAATTCACCATTGAGAAAAATTCTCCTATAGTGGGATTAAAATAATTTTCATTGATGTTAAAAAATAATCCCCATTTTTAATAATCCCATACCCTAAAATTTTAAAATAACTTTACACACACATAAAATATGAATAATATAGAGGGGAATACATATAATTTGATTATCATGGGAAATGGTAGAAAATAATAATAACAATAGGACAACTAAATTCATTATAACTTCTAGGATCAACAAAATATCAACTAAGAAAACATTATTATTTTCAATCAAACAATAATGAAACTCATAATATATATAATATCTAAGAAAATATAATCTTTTGACACACATCATATGTTTCACTGTAATGACTATTATTGTAGTACATATAAAAGATAAGGTTGAAAAAACTACCGACTAGTTTTAATGACCTATAACTCATATCACCAAAAACTCTTAAATTTTATAATCAGTGACACATAAAGATATTTATGCACAACCACACCTAAAGGATGTACAAATTTTTTAAACATATCAAATAACAACCGAATTTTCCCTTTATTTACCACAAATTTACCAATAGTCATCCAATGAACTTACAGAAGGTTGTGGGAAACATTTAACATAACAATGTAACTAAACCAAAGTGACATAAAAAGATGTGTACCATAAGAAAAATCATTCACGACACATTTCAAACCGATTAAAAATGATGTCTTTACCAAACCCATATGAAATATAAAATAATCTAATTATTTCTCAATACATATTGACCTGATTAATGGATATATAATATAACTGAAAAGGAGGTAATTTTAATTGAACAAATTTAAAAAGGATCCAAATTTTTATTAGGTTTTATGTTGAGAATTATATAAATTAAAATACCAAATATTACATCTTTTGGGAGAAAATAAAATTCAATGTATCAATAAATAATCTAAATTATTAATAAAAATACGTTAATAATGTAAATAAAAAATTTCATCAGACCAAATACATACCTCACGAAAATGATAAATTAATTAAATGATAAAACAAACCCAAAATCAAATATATATGGAAAAATAATCAAATAAAAATCATTTCCATAACGGAAATTTTCTATGGAATTCTATCAGACATTTGGAATGATAAAAAATGAAAAATAAATGTTAATATAAATAAATTTAATAATAAAAATATTATTCTTAGTAAAACCAAAAATGGTTGAAAAAACCAACATAGGTAGCACTATAACTATTTAATTATGTTAGAAAAATTTTATAGAATATTTGGAATCTTTGAAACATTCAAATAAGCTGATTGGAACATAAACACATAATTTAATAGAAGAAATTTTCTGTTTTTTGTGACTACCTAAATATTAGTTTTATAAAGACTCCATAAATACCTAGAAAACAAAAACCACCTTTCAAAACATCCCTAGTTAATATATTCATGAAAAATGGTATCTGGGTTTAGAAAGGCAGAAGGAAACATAGAGATAACCATGATAACGAGGAGGGTGATGATGTAAAGTCACTTAAAATTATACTTTATGAATAAATCTTGATAATATAACCAAAATATATGAATGGATGAAATAAATTTTCTGGGGGATCCTCTCATCCATTTACATAGTTATGGGGAAAAATTAAGATAAAACCCAAATAAAAAACAACAGAAAAGAAAAAAAACCATTTTCATGTTGTTTGTAAAAAAGAATAGTATAGTTTACAAAATAATGTGGTAACCATGTGATACAATAATATAAATAAAAAATGTTATATGTTTAGCACTCAAATATTACCAAACCATGCATTTTTCCATGAGTCCTAGAAAAGTGTCAAAAATTTTAAATTTATGACATGAAATAGCTCAATCTCATGTGAATGAAAATTATATTAAAAATATAAATAATGCTTTAATTTTTGGTGTGACATTAGTTTTTTTACAAATTATAAATAGGAAAATATTCATTAAGACCATAACTTCATATTTTAGTTTATAACAAATATTTATTTACCAGATTCTAAACTGTAATTATATTTGAAATGATATTTTCATCAATTCTTAAAAATAATAATTTTTTTTGATAATACACTATTATATTCTTTATAATATTATTTGGAACAATATTAGTATTTTAATGATATAGAAATTATTCTATTAAAAAAATGTTATATATCTTATTATTTCAGAAAATGTGCTAATATATTCTTTATCAATGAATGAAATAGTTTTTTTTTTTCAAATTCCAGTGAAATTGATCTTCTTTCATCATATATATAATTTCAATTTTATTTTTTAGATAATTAAATAGGAAAACTAGATTTAGAATTTTTATATATAGGGATATATTTAATACTAATAACTAAAAAAATTTAATATTATTAAGAATATGTACATTTGTTGAATGAATTTTCTAACTATCATCACAATATTACACAGAGCTATTAGGGGTTGTATATTTAACACTAGAACATGGTGTATCTATGTTATTCAAACTCTCCATTCCAATACATTTATATGATTTCCTGGACATCATTTACACTATGAAAAATGATGTCAAATTAACTATTTCAGGTAAATGATTCTGAAATTCATTAAAAAAATCATTTTCTAAGTGTCCCTATATTAATTCATAAACATCTAATACATTTTATAACCATAAGTACAACTACCCTACCAAAATAGATTACTCGTCATTTGTGAGATTCAATCATTTTCATCTTCACTACTATTATAATTATTAGGATATAGATGATATTTACTTAAGGTATTTTATTGTCTACATTGAAATATTTTCTACAGAATCAACTACATCGACGATAATATTAAGGGATGTTAAAATAAATGATAATCCAATCATTATTTTCCCATATTCATTATTTTTATTGAAACTATAACTATATTTCATTATCATACCAACAAAATAACCTATATTTATGTTAATATATTCCACAGTGCCAATGATATAACTTTTAATAAATTAATACTCCTTTATATGTATATAAAAATTTTTCTCATCCAACTAGTCATTAGATAATTCATTCTCACTATGAAATATATGTCCATTAATGAATTTGTTAAACCTATGATAAATCTATGGTATAGACATAAAAGGTATAAAATAATATATATTTTTTGAATGAAGAATATCAAATGTAATTTCATGACATTTTGAGGAAATAAAATTAGTGATCTCTATATAGTTTTATAGTACAAAAATCATTTCATAGGAATAAATTTGACACAAGATGTTCTGTGTCATTGAACATAACAATGTATTTCATCAATTATTTTTAGATTCAAATTAATAAAACTCATCTTCAGTATTGGTCAAATATTATTTCCCTAAAATATTATAGTTTATATTCATTGTATGAAAATTATATTCAAAAATATTTATAAAAAATATTTATTCGATTTTACCAATATTTTGAGTCCACGCTGTCGGAAATTTATTTTTGAGTAATATTTCTATTTATCCATGTAATGATTGAAAATAATATCATATTAGAAAAATATTTTCCTCTCCACTAAAAATTCAATAAATGAAACTTTTGAAGCACTTACAATACAATGAGTTATATATTATACCAATTTGAGTCACACATAATGAGATCATGTATTGCTAAAATAGGTTGGGTGAATTAAAAAAAACAGTTTTAATACTACATCAAACTAATGGATTCAATTTATAAAAATATACTAAATTAAAATGAAATTATTTTTTAATATATTTAAAATTACTACAAAATGATAAGTGTTAAAAATTAGGTAAATACAGAGAAAAGAAAACAGATAATATAGACTTAAATATATGGAATATTCAATGAAAACATATAGTTCAAGTCTACTAACCAAGAACTCTATGAAATTTTATTATAAATTTCTTAAATAAAAAACGATATGGGGTATCACTAAGAAAGATCACAGGTATCCTAATTTTATCACAAAATTCCCTCGACTGTATATCTTTAGAATAATTCAACTCAAACTGTCAAGTTATACATTCAACAATATGGTCAATAACATATTCCTAGACTCATAATCACATTATTAACCTAAAATAATAAACCTAGTTCCTATATTCAAAATCCATTTGAAAGAGTTATTGTAAATTAACACTTCCTAACACCAAAATCTTTTTGACGATGGATAATGATACACAAAAATTACAACAAGATAAAATAATGAATCAAAAATTTCAACTTAAGAAACTATTCCATAAATTAAAATACTCATAAACGAAAACTATTTCAATCAAAATATGATCTAGGAAATGTGATGCTGAAAGATAAAAAAACTATCATCATTATGAAAATCATTCTCTACACTATTGTTCTTTTATTAAAAAATTGGATAGTTCTATTTATATATTAAACTCTAGTAGTTCAATTTTTCATGAATCAGGAATTGTTGCAATGAAACTGAATGTAGAAACCTCCACCAATAGTGGATTAGTAATTAGATGTATAGCTTTTGATAAAAATAATTTCATCTATTATAATGATGTATAATGTAATCATTAAAATATGCAATGGCCCTTTACTTTTTATATGTTCACATTCTTAATGCAACACCCCGAGCTTCCACGATACGCTTCTCTTTCAATAATGCAATAGCTTTCATTGAACGCATGATCGAGATTCTAACACACCGCGACCAATCAAAATAGCCATTATGAATAGTAATAACCACATTTTGAAATTATATATATTTTATATTACAAAATGGACTTTATTTTTGGATTTGGAATATCTAAATTAGCCTATGTTGAATTTTTTGTATTTTTCTGAGAACTTTAAAATTTTTATGAATTGTGAGAAATACTAAATAACAACTTGTTGTAAGATCGAAATAGTGATGTAGATGCTCAATATACAAGAGGGGGTGAATTGTATATTTTAAAAATTCCTTTGGAACTTTTAAAGTTAGTTATGAATAACTATGTTTTCCTTAAGAGAAGGAAAGGGATAAGTTTAACAAAGTTAAACTAAGGAAATTCACAACACCTCTAACACCAAATGCAAACATGGAAATAGATTCTGAAAGTAGGTTTCGGAAATATGGTTCCCGAAATTAAAACTTAACAAAAGATTACAATATGAGATTCTACCTTAAAGCATATAGAATCTAAATGAAACAGAGTACAAATAAGGACGTATAAGAAAGTTATACTTTCCTTATAATACAAAATGCAGCGGAATATAAACAAGTATTTAAACTACAAGTAACAAGATATGAGTCTTTTAACCCAAAGAGAAGGGTATCCAAAAACCTTGGATAAAGGTCCCTTGATTTATACTTTCAAGCAAGTCTGTCTTACCCACACCAGGGTAAGCCCTAGATACGAAGATCAGAGTCTTTGTCTTGCTATCCCTGCATGCCCTCAACTTCAAGGTAGTTGGAAATCTCTGTCTTCCTCAGCAAGGAAGCCCTCGAACTTCAAGGTAGTCGGCACCTCTGTCTTCCTATCCCCGGAAGCCCTCGAATGTGATCACCAACATTCAGAGTCGCACGAAGCTTTGAGAGTTAATAAGAGCCTCTCTCTCTAGAAATCACTTCAAGCATGTAATCACATGAGTCGAAGATTTTTCAGCCTTTCAGCCCTGAGTTCTTTAAAATGAGCTCCTATTTATAGGTAAGGTCGGCTCCTTCTCCAATGGTCATATTTTCCTTAAAGATCGGAGGGACCTGTACACATGTCACTTAGACAACGGTTAGTTTATAACAAAATAGACGTCATCGTTTTATAACAAAACAAGTGTAACAGAATGTACAACATCGTTTTAAAATCTAACATAAAAGTTTGGAATGAAAGCTTCGGAGTGAAGGTTCGGTGTTTAATGAAAATAATAAAGAGTAGACAACTTATAGAAGTGTAAGCAGAATAAAAGTTCGGAGTCTAACCAAAATATTTTTTGGAGTCTTAATTAATTCAAAGTGTATAAAACAGAGATGATCATATTTTGTTTAATAGGTGAATTCAGAATGAGAATTCGAAATGGGAATTCATCATCAGAATTTGTAATAAGAATTCTTCATCAGGATTCGTAATGAGAATTCATCATCAGAATTCATAATGAGAATTTTTCATCATAATTCGTAATGGGAATTCGTAATGAGATTTCTTCATCGAAATTCATAATGAGATTTCTTCATTGGAATTCGTAATGAAAATTCGGAATGAGATTTCTTCATCAGAATTCGTAATGAGATTTCTTCATTGGAATTCATGATGGGAATTCCTTATCAGAATTCATAATGAGAATTTTTTGTCGAATTTCATAAATATTCGCATCCTTAATCTGGAGTAAAACTGTATTTGGAATTCGGAATGAAACTTTATCACAGTTCTCATTCTGGATTTCGGAGTGAAACTTTATTATAGTTCTTGTCCAGAATTCAGATCCTAAAACAGAATACTTCATATCAATGTTTCAAGTAATTTCGAGAAAACAAAAGTGAATCTGAATCTCATACTTAAGAAAAATCTGGATCAAAATATGATAAGAATAATTTTTCTTACAAAAGCGATTTTCCTTATAAAATCAATTTTTCTTATAAATGCAATTTTTCTTATAAAAGCAATTTTTCTAAAGATAAGGTATTTGTGATTTTCAAAACAAGAAGGAATGGAAAAGTCATAAGGAAAACCTTATTGACTCAACACATTTTTAATAAAAATAATTTATAGTGATAAATTATACTATTGAGTGGTTTTGAAGTGTAATTATAATATATTTTTACTATTTTATCCAACGGTGGTCATTAGAATTAATTTCACATTGAAATTGAACATAAATAGTTGTCAATCTTTTGATATATATTATTTCTTAAAAACACGCTATTTGTTGTGACAGCGGGAATTAATTATAAAATTAAATAATGCAACTTATATGTTTGGAATTTTTTAAAATAGATATCGTTTTTGAATTCGGAATATCAATTATATCATAGGGTGAAATTTTGCATTGTTCTGAAAAACTTCAATATTTGATGAATAGTGAAACCCCTAAGTGGTAGTTAAAAAATCTGATTTCTAGTTTAAATGAAAAATTACCACTTATGTGATTTTATTTTCAAAAATCCGACATACACGATTGTCATTGTGATGTAAAATTTGGTTCAATGGGATTAAAATAATTTTTTTGGTGAGTAGTAACTTTTAAGTTTAATTAATCGCGATTAAAGGTAATTAGTGTAATTGATGTTAAAGATAATGTTATAATAATACTAAATGACCTTTACACTTGTCCTACCCCTATTGGATGAGTCACGGGTGGCCAACACAATCCATGGGTCAACTTGGTGACCCCATGGAGCCACTTTGGTATGAAAATGACATTAAAAACTTTTTATTTAATGTTAAAATAAAAATGTCACAAACATGAGTTGTTTTACTAAAACAATTATCAAATGGGTTTATACATGTAATATTTTTGACTATAAATATTCATTATAAATCTAAAAAGATTTCCTACATCATGATATTTTTTTAAAATTTTTAATCATTAAATAAATTAAATTATTTATGACACCATGATGATGCAGCGATTACCTCATTAATAAATGATTTAACTAAAATGAAAAGATAATGTAAAATATAAGACTTACACATGTCAAAAACCTATTTGATGAGTAGATTTAGAACCCTCATCACCTTACCCTCGAAATATATAAGTGTGGGACCTTTAGAATCCGAAAATTCATTTCATAATAAAGTAACATTTCAATCATTCCAAGAGTGCCCCTTCTCTCCTCTTATAAAAGGCCCTACCACTACCACCTTTCTCACACATTCAAAGAAATTTGGATCGGCCAAACTCTGCCCAAATACTCTCTCAAAATCCCTCTATTACTCATAGAAGCCTCACTTTGGGTAGAAGTCTTCCCAAGTAAGCCTTTCAGATCAAATCAAAAAGGCTTACCTGATTTTAAGTTAATGTCTTCACTAATGTTGTGTTGTTTAATTTGGCTTCTCCAACCCCATAAAACCATTTTATTACTTTATTTTGTAACAACACTAGTATATAAAATATACTAGGATGTTTTTATGATATGGATTTGGTTTACACTTACACACACCTTCGTCTAATGGTTAAAGAACATACTGTTTCTGTGGGTGGTGAAATACTGCCTCACAAAACGATGATTGTTCAATATTCTTTTAACACCTCTAATGGTGGCCATTTTGATGAAAATATTTTCATATATGATATATATATTATGTTTATGTTTTCTTTATGCTTATTTATTTTTCATTTATGACATACTTTATGATTTCCATTATGGGTAAACGCGATAATTTCATTTTAGGAAGTGCGGACTACCGCCCCCTCAAAGTGATTTGAATCGTTAATGCCATATGTGGGATGTATAAAGGATGGAGTAAATGGTATAATACATTATATTATACTGGAATTATATTATACCTTTATATAATTATAACTTCATTTCATTAAATATGAAATATAAATGAATGTAGCGTTCATGCGTACGTACGGCTTACCGTCTCCATGAACGGTGCATTTCATTTCATACCTCTAAATGTTATGTAATATTATAAATGAATGTATATACTGGATATATAATATGTATATGATATATAAATCATGAATATAATTATGGATATAATGGATATATTACCACATGAACAACATGTAATTATAAGAAGTTTATTTTTGACTCAAGTACCTAAGATCGACAAAACGACCATTATAAAATTAAATAATTACATAATGTTCATGAAATGGTAATAAGTGATATAAAAGGAATAATTAACTTGAAAAAGGTTCTTAAGAAGGTATAGATTAACTCTACTTTATTATTTAGGAGGTTAATGATCGGTCGAGTCAAGTCAGACACGAGGTAAGTGAATTTCAGAACCCAATTTCCATTCTTTGGGTTAATCTCCTACTTTCAAATTATGTCATGATATTATTATGTCATATCTTGTATTTGTACTTATTTATGTGTACTTATAATGAATACACATAATAGATCTATTTTATTTTAAAAATAATCTTTGTAAGGACTTCGTCTTAATCTCCTTTCATTGAGGCATATTTGGTTTTATACAAAACTTTCATTTATACGATGTATAAACCCCTTTGAATTTTACTTTTATTCAAACGGAATATTTTATACGAAGCGTTTTTACTAAACGACAAAAAGTAGTCTTTTTCTTAAGTATGCGACGACAACGACTTCTCCACCTTCGTGACCATTATTTGAGTTTCGGTTTCCTTTACAAGCCATAACATTTTTTTAAATGAAAAATAAATACAAGTTTTAATTTTCTTTTATTTTGGTATAGAAAATGGTTTTGAAAGTGTTTTTTTATATCAATGTGGTGTATTGATATCTTGTGATTGAAATGTGGAAATGTTATGTTTCCTTTATGCATGTTTTATGTGATATGATTATGTTATATGATATGTTTAAACCTATTCATATGAGGATTGTGTTGGACTTAATAAGTGATGAGTGGAGCCCGCTATAGATCCTCGATGCATCGGTATGTCTTATAAGAAAAACTAGTGTCTTGGAACGAGGGCTTGACAAAATCTTATTTTTAGTCTTGGCATGAGGCCTTGGATACGCGGTTATGATAGTCTGACATTATGCATTCCATCATTATGAAAGTGGTTATTGCTATTGAATGGGATTATTTGAATAGTAGAATATCAATGTGAGTAAGTAAATGGCATTATTTAATTTTATTTTTTTTATATTATGCTAATGCTTAAGTTTAAAAAGGATTTTGTTTTAGTTATACATTGCCTTAAATGTTAATGTTTACTTATGAAAGCTTCCGCAATATTGTTATCCTTACTGAGAATCTGAGCTCACCCCTTTCAATGTTTTAATATTTTCCAGGATGTGAAGAAGTATTTTATGAATGTCCTGTAGGGATAGTCAGAAGAGGATATGAGTGTGGACTATGGAGACTTTGTTATTGTAGTTTTTCACTTTATGATTCATTGTAACATTTATGAATGTATCTAGTGTTTCCAAGGATACTAAACTAATAGGTCTTTCGAGACTTGATCTTTTGTGATCATTCCAATGTTACGCAATAATGCACCGACTCTGGGTAACTGGTGTCGGGGCGTCACAGTTGGTATTAGATGCAGTTTAGTACTAACCATGGAAGCTAGATTTCGATAAACTCTAATTAGAGCACATAGCCCTTAGATAGACTTTGAAGATTAGTATAGAAGAACTTCCTAGAATTTTGGTATTATAATGATTTTGTGAGTTTTTCGAGAAATACATCTCTGTCTGGATACGATCAGGTAGAGGCGGCTCTAGCATAGATGTACCTAGGGGTAAAACCCGAAAACACCTCTTTGAGCTAGACTCGAATGGAAACTGGTGCACGAAAATGGGCCTTGCTTCACTCTTGGTTATGACACTCCCGGGGGATATGCTTAGGATAATTATCATTTTCTTTACAAACCATTATGAAGGGATTATGAGGACATACTTCCTCAAAGAAAACATTTTTATGATTATGGATTATATCCATAAATAGTTCAATTTATGTTAAGTATTTTACAATTATGGAATTATGTATTTTGATTCATAAACTAATCTAGTTTATGCCATTGTTTAGAAATTGCACCTAGTGGAAGGAATGGAAACCATATCAATGCACTTACTCCATGTAAGTATTTCCCTCATACTCAAGATAATTATTGTGGATCTGGAGATACAACTGGTGATGATGAACTTATTACCATACTGGGACAACTCACTCAGGTTATGAATAATAACCTTACTCGTATAGAGCACCCTGATCCGCAACGTGGAGGATCAATGTTAGACCGCTTCATCCGGAAACAACTGCCAAAATTTAATTGGGGTACAAATCCATTAGTAGCTGAGAAATGGATAAACTACTTATAAAAAATATTCCACGCCTTGGGGAGTAGTGAAAGGGAGATGGTTGTCATGGCAGTTTACCGCCTCACTGGAGATGCCGATCAATGGCGGTCACTGATTCAAAGCACAAAGAAAGATGAATAAGTATCAAGTATGGAATGGAGAGAGTTCAAAGAGATTTTCTTAGAAAAATACTTTCCACATGACCATCGAGAAAATATGGAAAGGCAATTTCTGAGTCTCAGACAAAAGGAGGATGAGAATGTCGCAAAGTATGAGGCTACCTTTAAACGGTTATCAAGACATGCTGCAGATTATATACGTAACCCAAGAAGTAAGATTGATCTTTTCATTGATAGGTTAAAACCATTTCTCCGCCGAGCTATAGTATCAAAATCTTTCTTAACATATGAAGATATAGTCTCGTGTTCTATCAAGATAGAAGAGGAATTCTCTAAGTCTTATGACAACAAAGTAAAGCAAGAGAAGAAGAGAATAGTGGAACAAGAGACAGATAAGGGGGAAAATGGAATGAAAGATTTTCCATTATACGATAAATGTGGGAAGAATCACCCAGGTACTTTCCTATAAGGAATGGGAGTTTGTTATTAATGTTGAGAAAAAGGTCACCAAGCTCGTGATTTCAAGGGAAAGAAAGAGGCTATCAATGTTGAATGCTACAATGGTAGGGAAATGTGGAATTATGCAAATGAATTTCCTATGAGTCAGGTAAAATTACCTTAGAAGAGGCCAAGGGATCAAGGACAATCTTATGATGTTACTACAGTTGAAGTGGAATAATTAATGTATTGGTACTTTTGGACTCAAGGATTTTATTCTGGTTATAAGAATAATGTGGTATTTATAAATATTGTACTGCAGTACTTGTTGTTTTCATTAAGGTTTTAATATGATGAAGGTAATCATATTTTTATATATGACAATAAGATAAACATCACTTTGTTTGATGAATCTGATGATACAATTGATTTCGGAATTTGGAGACCCTTTAGGGAAAGTCTGGACGGAGGTATTTTGGATAACTATAAAGGTTGGAATGGATTAAGTTGAACCTTGGATAGTATTTTTTAAGGTTAAAACATTTCTGAATATTATTTTTGGAATATTATAATAATATAGTTTTAGGAAAAGGAAAACCTGTAGGTCGGGGGATAACCCTTCGCTTTAGACAAAGCTGTAGGAATTAAACCCACAACCATAGTGTGACAGGCCTTTTTAATCTACCACTAGCCTACAGGGAGTCCCTAGTTATTAAAAAATAGTTTTCCTAATATAAATGGTATGTGTTAATATTTTTAATCTTGTAATAATAGGATAAATATAATATTTTTGTGTTCTATTATCTTTTTGAGTGAAAGATGACTTTGTGGTAGAAATTAGTTGTAGGTTGAAACTCTACATGTCAAGCATAAATATATATCTATCTATCTCTTATTCTATGAATAAATTAATTCTTAAACTTTAGTAAAGGGATATTAAAAAAAAGTGTGTTATCCTAATACCTTATGTCAAGTTGAATGGATAATATTTTAAATCACCATAGATTGAAGGTTTTGTGGCCCTCAATTTTGCACATGTTTGTGATTGATGACCTCAATCACTCCATACAAATATTTACATTTTTCCTCATATTATATGTCTCTAATTTCAACCGATGTTCCCTTTATCGAGATCATAATTTGGTGGTTTCTTTTTCATTTCCCTTTCCCTCTTATTAAGGCTAAATTTTATTAACCTTATTTCTGATTTGGGTTTTCCACAAAGGCATTTTCTATTTTCGACCTTCTATTTTCAAAGAAAATTTCAAATTGTGAGGACGCAATTTATTGAAGGTGGGGAGAATTTAACACCCCGAGCTTCCACGAAACGCTTTTCATTCAATAATGCAATAGCTTGCATTGAATGCAAGTTCAAGATTCTAACACACCGCGACCAATCAAAATAGCCATTATGAATAGAAATAACCACCTGTTGAAATTATATATATTTTATATTTCAAAATGGACATTATTTTTGGATTCGGAATATCAAAATTAGCATATGTTGAAGTTTTTGTATTTTTCTGAGAACTTCCAAATTTTTATGAATACTGAAAAATACGAAAAAACAAATTTTTTATTAAAAATAATTTATAGTGATAAATTATACTATTGAGTGGTTATAAAATTTAATTAGAATATATTCTTACCATTTTATCCAATTGTGGTCATTAGAATTAATTTCACATTGAAAGTGGCCATAAACAGTTGTCAATCTTTTGATATATATTGTTTCTTAAAAACACGCTATTTGTTGTGACAGTAGGAATTAATTATAAAATTAATTAATGAAACTTATATGTTTGGAAATTTTTAAAATAGGAATAATTTTTGAATTCAGAATATCAATTATAGCCTAGGGTGAAATTTTGGCATTGTTCTGAAAAACATCATTTTTTGATGAATAGTGAAACCACTAAGTGGTAGTTAAAAAAACCGATTTCTTGTTTAAATGAAACATTACCACTTCTGTGATTTGATTTTCCAAAATCCGACATACATGGTTGTCATTAGGAAGTAAAATAATGTTCAATGGGATTAAAATAATTTTTTTTGGTAAATAGTAACTTTTAAGTTTAATTAATAGCGATTAAAGGTAATTAGTGTAATTTAAGTTAAAGATAATGTTATAATAATACGAAATGACCTTTACACTTGTCCAAACCATATTGGATGAGTCATGGACGACCAAGACAATCCATGGGTCAACTTGGGGACCCCATGGAGCCACTTTGGTAGGCAAATGACATTAAAAACTTTTTATTTAATGTTAAAATAAAAATGTCACAAACATGAGTTGTTTTACAAAAACAATTTTTAAATGGGGTTATGAAATTAATATTTTTGACTATAAATATTCATTAGAAATATAAAAATATTTCCTACATCATGATATTTATTTTATAATTTTTGAACATTAAATAAATTAAATTATTTTTGATACCATGATGATGCAGTGATTACCTCATTAATTAACGATTTATATAAAATGAAATGATAATGTAAAATCTAAGACTTACACTTGTCAAAAACCTATTGGATGAGTAGATTTAGAACCCTTATCACCTTACCCCAGAAATATATAAGTTTGGGACCTTTAGAATCCGAAAAAGCATTTCATAATAAAGTAACATTTCAATCTTTCCAAGAGTGCCCCTTCTCTCCTCTTATAGAAGGCCCCCACCACTACCACCTTACTCACACCTTAAAAGCCATTTGGATAGGCCAACCTCTGCCCAAATACTCTCTGAACTTCCCTATATTACTCTTAGAAGCCTCAATTTGGTCAGAAGTCTTCCCAAGGAAGCCTTTGGGCTCAAATCAAAACGAGTTACCCGATTTTAAGGTAATGTATTCTCTAATGTTGTTTTGTTTTATTTTGCTTCTCCATCCCATTAAAATCTTTTTATTACTTTATTTGGTAACAACAACTGTATCTAAAATATATTTGTAATTTGTTATGATAATTATTTGGTTTACACTTACACGCACCTTCGTCTAATGGTTAAAGAACATACTGTTTCTGTGGATGGCGAAATACTGCCTCACGAAACGATGATTGTTCAATATTCTTTTATCACCTCTAATGGTGGCCATTTTGATGACACTATTTTCATATATGATATATATATTATTTTTATGTTTTCATTATGATTCTTTATTTCTCATTTATGAAATACTTTATTATTTCCATTATGGGTAAACACGATAATTTTATTTTAGGAAGTGCGGACTACCGCCCACTCAAAGTGATTTGAATTGTTAATTCCATATGTGGGATGTATAAAGGATGGAGTAAATTGTATTATACATTATATTATACTGGAATTATATTATACCTTTATATAATTATAACTTCATTCCATTAAATACAAAATAGAAATGAAAGTAGTGTTAATGCGTACGTAAGGCTTACCGTCTCCATGAACGGTGCATTTCATTTCATACCTCTAAATGTTATGTAATATTATAAATGAAATTATATACTGGATATATATTATGTATATGATATATACATCATGAATATAATTATGGATATAATGGATATATTACCACATGAACAAAGTGTAATTATAATATGTTTATTTTTGACTCAAGTACCTAAGATCGACAAAACGATCGTTATAAACTTAAATAATTACATAATGTTGTTGACATGGTTATAAGTGATATAAAAGGAATAATGAACTTGAAAAAGTTTCTTAAGAAGGTAGAGATTAACTCTAGTATATTATTTAGGATGTTAAAGAGCGGTCGAGTCAAGTCGGACACGAGGTAAGGGAATTTCTTAACCCAATTTCTATTCTTTGGGTTAATCTCCTACATTAAAATTATGTCATGATATTATTATGTCATATATTGTATTTGTACTTTCTTTATGTGTAATTATAATGAATACACATAATATATCTATTTTATTTTAAAAATGATCTTTGTAAGGACTTTGTCTCAATCTCCTTTCATTGAGGGATATTTGGTTTTATACACAACTTTCATTTATACAGGGTATAAACCCCTTTGATTTTTACTTTTATTCAAAAGGAATCTTTTATACGAAGTTTTTTTTACTAAACGACAAAAAGGAATGTTTTTCTTACGTACGCGGCAACAACGAATTCTCCACCTCCATGACCATTATTTGAGTTTCGGCTTCCTCTACATGCCATAACTTTTTTTTAAAATCAAAAATAAATACAAGTTTTAATTTCCTTTTATTTTGGTACTGAAAATGTTGTTGAAAGTGTTTTTATTATATCAATGTGTTGTATTGATATCATGTGATTGAAATGTGGAAATGTTATGTTTCCTTTATGCATGTTTTATGTAATGCGATTATGTTTTATGATATGTTTAAACCTATTCTTATGAGGAATGCATTGGACTTAATAAGTGACGGGTGGAGCCCGGTATAGCTCCTCGATGCATCGGTAGGTCTCATGAGACAAACTAGTGTCTTGGCACGAGGCCTTGACAAAATCTTAATTGTAGTATTGACACGAGGCCTTGGCTACGTGGTTATGATAGTCTGGCATTATGCATTCCATCATTATGAAAGTGGTTATTGATATTGCATGGGAATATTCGACTAGTAGAATATCCATGTGGGTAAGTAAATGGAATTATTTAATTTTATTTTTTCCATATTATTCTGAAGTTCAAGTTTAAAAAATCTTTTTTTTAGTTGTACGTTGCCTTAAATGTTAATGTTTATTTATGAAAGATTTCAAAATATTGTTGTCCTTACATAACATCTAAGCTCACCCCTTTCAATGTTTTTTTATTTTCCAGGATGTGAAGAAGTATTTTATGAATGACATGTTGGGATAGTCAGAATAGGATATGAGTGTGGAATATGGAGACTTTGTTATTGTAGTTTTTCACTTTATGATGAAATGTAACATTTATGAATTTATCTAGTGTTTCCAAGGATACTAAACTAATCGGTCTTTCGAGACATGATCTTTTGTGATCATGCCAATGTTAAGAAAAAATGCACCGACTCTGGGTAACTGGTGTCGGGGCCTTGCACATAATATTCTAATTATATCCTGAAAATTATTGTTTCAAAATTTTTAATAGATACAGATGAAAATTTATTCATGTATAAAGTTAAATTAATTATAAATATAACTTTATTATGATTTTCAAAATATGGAAGAAAAATATTCATTGAGTCTTCTTTTAATACATTAAATTTAATTTTATACAACATAACCATGTCATTTATAATAAACTATCTTCTATATCTTGTGTAGGTAAAAGTTAAAACACTTATCTATGAAAAATTACACATTTACTAGGTTTCCATTAATATTATTATATTATCTTGACATATAATATGAATATATGACTGTGAAAAGTCCTATAAAAAACATACTACTAGAATATAGGGTTCACTTATAATGCAGTAACATAAGGATCTCTAAACATTTAAATGGACATTCAATAGAATATATTTGTTTCATAATATGAAAAAAAATCTAAATTTCAGTATAAAATTTGATTACATATCCATTCACTAAATTAAAACAATTCAAAAATATTTTTTTATATGAAAATATAGAGTAATAAATTATACTCTAAATTATAATTATTAAAATTTCATCAATAAAAAATAATATAATAATTTATGTTTTATACAATTAAACTCATACCTTACATTAAAAAATAAATCAAATTACATTCTACATTTTTATCACATATCAATTATTTAAATTAAATTACACTTATATATATATCCTTACCAAGGTAAAAATTATTTGTAAAACCATCAAAACAAATTATTAAAATCATTAACTAGCTAACATTAGTTTTCCCAAACATTATATTTAATATCACAATCAAATATACTTATTGAAGTACCTAATCATGACAAAATAAGAAAATATTAGAGAAAAATATTAGTGATAATAAATTTTAAATAGGGATAAATATAATACTATATAAATAAATATTATCACATTAAAAAAATATAATATCTCCAAAATAGTATTTTAAACACATCAGAAGTCATTAACACCTATAATAATGGACAGAAAAAATTTATTAAATTATCCCCCATTTCTCTAATATGAATATTAGTTTCTATATGTACAGACACATTTCCATACATTAAACAGGTATATAAAATTTGATTTACACTTTAAAATTTTTTATAAAATTATTCATAATTAATATAACCAAATTATGATCGAATTTTTTTTACCCTCAAAAATATAAAAAATAATATCCCATAATTCATATAAAATAACTCAAATTTAGTTTTAAATATTGACATAGGTCACTATGTCAAAAATGAAAAAAAAATATCATATTAATATACATTAAACAACACCTACACAATACATAACACATAATTTTTTCTAAACTGATCATTAAAATAAAATATATTTTTATAGTGGTAGAACATCGATTAATTGATATAAATAAATATGGAATTATAATATGGATCTACCTTTACATAAATATCAAAATTCATCTTCTAATTTATGGAGACATTTCTCAATGTATTATGTGATGGAAATGAGAGATAATTGATTGATTTTTTAATATGAGTGATATATTTGATATGAAAAATATAAAATTTTAACAAAATAAAAATATAATAAAATTAAAAAAATAGACCATTAAAATGAAAAAATTTGGACCTCTATTTAAAAATTTATCAAACTTATAAAACATAGAGGCTACTCCTTAGAACCTATATCACAGCCCGATCCACCAGATACCTATTACAAATCCATTGGACACCCATGTCTGGCTTTAATAAGATTGAAACATTTTAAAAATATTCCACCCCAATCATATTTCATCATCCAATTAAAAATACAATAATTGATCCCCATAACTAATACTATTAAAATAAATTCTTACAAAAATATTAAATTAAGGTAAAAATAAATACCTATAGTTGATAAAAGTTTGCACTATTTTATGATATTACACATTTTTCTTTTTGTATATTGAAATAAATCCATATCCATGTGTGGGATTTACAAAAAACTACCCTATGAAAAACTATATGATTTTCCCATTTGTAATTCTATAAATATTGGTTGATTTGTATAATAAATAAATAACATAACACTAAATTTCTTGTAAATAAACATACAATTATCCTCTATCAAAATTTAATAATATCATGATTTTAAAATTATTCATAATTAAATTCATTTCAATAATTACATGTATTGAAATAGATATAATAACATGAATATGAAATTTATGAACAAATAAATGAAATATTTAAAATGATAAACAAATTTAAAAATTATTATTTGATTCTCTAGAAATATATTAATTTGTATTGTTTCCCCAATATTGATATTTTGGACATTAATATCCTAAAAAATATGTTATGAACACATTTTAATAGTATTTTCCTCAAAATAATAGATCATTAACATAGAAAATTATTTTTAAATACTTATCCCATAATGTTTTCACTTAAAAATTGAGATCAATTTTTTTTTAAATTCTCACTTCTTCATGTAGGAATATTTTCTCATGTAATATGAATGAATATATTTTTTGAGTATTTAAATTTCTTTATTTAGATGAAAATATTTTAATATATCATTATTAACTATTAATCAATATATTTTTTCAATATAATTCATATATATGATAAATCAATTTAATAAATCGATCTTAAAATCCCTTTAAATTGTTTGGGGGGTTTTTTATTTTATTTAATAATATAATAATAAATTTATACCAAGTAGTCCTTATACCAGTAAAAATGTATAATCAATATTAATAACCTTAATTTATGAATATCCCATCCATATTGGATAATTATTTCTGAAAAAAACTATTTTTTGTTATTTAAATTGATTATTTTAAAATAAATTTCAATCAAATTTTATCAACATGAACTTTTAACAATAAGTAGAGTATCGTTTTTTCCCATTAGTCTGAGATCATTATTCATAACCTTAAATCATATATCAAAATTTTTGTAATATCATTATCCAAAGTTTCCATGAGTTATTGGATAATTTATTTCCTTGTAACTTGATTACATAGGACCAAATCTTCAAGCTAAATGGACATTTTTCATTAAGAGTCAATATACATAATCATTTCATTTTACCATTTCATATTAAATTATTTAATTATAAATAATAACTAATTATTTATATCAATATAGATTATAACATATATTATTATTCATAATTAAATAGGTAAATGGATACAAAAAAGTAAAGGATTGGTGCATATTCTTAGAATAGAATAGAGTACATCACAGGATAACATAACATAATATTATAATTTTTAGTACAGTGAGAATAGAAAAAAATTTATGAAAAATTAATGACTCAATTTTCAAAACATAATCCAAGAATAACACAATAAGTTAATAAATATCTTGATAAAATAAAATTATCACATAATTATTGAAATTATGGTAATGAGTAATTCTAGACATCACAAACATATAATCGATGACTTGTTCTAAGGCCATATACGTAATGGGTATGGAGGATTCAATTACCCATACATATTTGACTCATGAATCATATATGTTCCCTGAGGGGATATATAAAACTAGGTCCCAACCATCAAATAAAATTACAATTAATTTGATTAATTATTAATATATTATATTTAAATAATGAATTAATAATCAAGAATAACTAACTTAATAATAGTTCAACTAATACTTCATTGAAACATCTAATATGAAATTTCACACATTATGAGTGGGAAATAAAGGAATGTTGTTAGATTTAAAAATTCAATTAAATATTAAGGAAATATTGATAATTCCCTTGAATTATTATAAGTATCGTTTCATATTCACAATGTTTAATTAAGATTTATTACTTGGTGAATAATATGAAATTGCAGTTATCAGTTAAATAAATAAATTAAGATATTGAATTTATTAAAAAATTTACTACATGTATTTAAAATTTTAGAACACCAAATTAATTTTGGATAAATCCACTTTAAATAAAATTTCACTTGTCACACATGTTTTAAACACATTAAGGACATACAATTTCCTTGAAGAAAGTTTTCATGGACAACATTAAATTATGTAAAGGGTGAACGTATGAATAACTATTATTTAATATCATTGGGATCCATTATAGGGCCCACTAGATAAATCAATCTCATTATTGTTTAGAGAAACCCAAACTATTAGAAGTGATAAATAAGTAATTTGGTACAAAAAATGACATATGTATAGATTTTTTATGACAAGTACTCCATGTATTTTATACATATTGGGATATTTCATTTCATTATAATTCATTATAAATATGTTATAATGTGAGTCAAATATAATCTACCTTGGATTAGATAAATTAATAGGAGATAATACATTGATATTAAAAAAATGATGGAAAAATAAATTTGAAGTTGATAAGGGTTACAATAATATAAATAAAAACATTATTTTAAAAGGGAGAGAGAAAATTTTCATTGTAAAATATTACAAAAATAGAAATATGAGAATTATTAGATAATATATCAATGATAAAAAAAATTTAAGATTATAATTTAAAAATTTACCAACTAAACATATGTTTTTATTTTAAATAAATTTACATATAGAACTATATCTAGGAAGAAATGAAGGAGGGATATGAACCATTTCATTTATTAAGCTTTTTTTCATTTTTTGATAAAATAAAACTAATATCTAACTTTATTATTAAAATAAGTAATATGTGAGAGACACCGTGAGACTATTATAAATGGATAAAATATTTTTATTGTATCGAATGAGATGATTCGGTTGGTATTTTTTTTTCAGAATTTTGAGGAATAATGTAAGACATAATTTTTTTATATTATTTCACGTATTCAATTTCCACCCATAGTTCCAAATCACCTCTATTAGTGCTCCAATGTATAGATTATTTTCAATATATGTAAAATAGATCTACCTTGGTTGGGTGGATTCATTATAATAGTAATATCCTGATATTTTAAAATACATTATGTTCAAAAATGTAAACAAAACGTAACATCGAACTTAAAAGGATCATGAAATATTTAAATTTTACCATCATATAATAGTTATTAAATTTGTGGTCTTAAATAATATTACATAATTTTATAAATATGTATATTTTTACATATTATTAAAAACTCATTGATTAATGCTAAAGAAATAGTCAGTTAATTTTTAGGAAAACCATTTTATTTCAAAATGATATATATTAAATTTTTTTTGTTTTAATTTTTTTCGTGATAGAATAATATAGTGAATATATGAACCTTTTATAAATTAAATTTGAAAAACTATATAGTTTATCAAATTCATTTCATAAAACTATCCAATAGAGGAATTTTGAGACTTTTCTGAAATGTTAGATTTTTTAATTAATAGGAAATGTAAACATTTTTTTTGATAACTACATTTTATTTTAAATTATTATAAAAATAAATTTATATTGCGGATATGTTTTAAAATATTAAAAGTTAATTTTTATTTAAAATAATTGATTATTTATTTATGACATAAATTTTATTCTTGAATTAATTGTAAATTATTTTTATATTTATTTAGTAATATTTTATAGACTTTCAGTAGTGGTATTTTCTAGTTCAATTTCAAATAAATATTTTACTCTAATTTGTTTTGAATATTAAGAATTGGATTTCATATTTCAAAATAGTTGGTCCAAAATTTTTAAATATTTCACTGATATTTTTTGTCACAATAAATAGTAATCATATAATTTTTTTACCCTAGTAAATGCTAAATTTAATAGTAAGTGTTAAAAATAATTTTATAAAGACTATAGAATGACCATAGAACTTCTTTTTTTTTTGATGAGTAAATTCAATCTATATTTATCCAATATTTTGTTTTATGACCATTTTTCCTATTTTTATGTGGTTATGGTCATTATAATAATTTATATATTAAAAAGTAAAACATGTCACAACATTGATTTTATATATATAAATTTTTATAAAAGTTGATAGTTAAAAGATTATTTAGATTTAAAAGAGTATTATAATATAAAACTATTTATAATCATGATGGATTTTTTAAACATTTAGTGAATAAATAATCATATTTAATTCTTATAGAATAGTGACACAATAAGTTTTCAATTAATAGAGAAATAAAATAAATCATATGAAAAATATTATAACTAGTATATTTTAACAGTATTAAGGTGACTCATGAATTTTGATGATAAAATTAAATTTTTATGGATGTATGAATATTATTAATTGGAATTTAATTTGATTGTATGTTCTTATACATGTAAATATATATCAATTGATCAAAAATAGATATTGTAGATATTTTATGTAAATAATAATTTATTAAATGATAGAAAATTAGGAAATATCATATCATAGTTCATGTGAATAGTATGTGGTTTAAAATATCATAAATGGAAATTAATGGGTTGTTTTACATTTATTGTAACTATGTTGACTCTCAAAATGTAATTTTTGTATCACAATACCTCAAACAATGGTTAACATCACATTAGAATGAAAAGATAAGGGTAATATGTGTTATAAATATTTAAAACAATTATTGGATGAGTGGATTTGGACTCATATATATATATTTTCTTTAAATAAAATAAATTTAGAGAAATTCAGAAATCAAAAATTAATTTATATTGAAATAATATTTTAAAATTTTCTAGGGTTCCCGTCTTATTAAAGGAAACCACTCATTCTCAATTCAATAAGCTTAAAATAATATTTTAGGACAAGGTGATCCAAAATAACACAATAACATCCCTCTCCATATTCCATAGGCCTTATTTTGGGAATAATTTCAATCATATATGTCTTAAGGTCATAAGAAAAGTATATTTTCCCAATAAGATAATGATATATAATATATGTAATGAGTAAGACTCTTGGAAAGGGACCTCTTATAAAATTACTCTCCAATTTATTCCAATAAATGTTCCTTTTAATTACTTGTATATATTTTGAAAATTATTTTATGGATATATTTATTGGACATAAATGAATTATAAAGGCAATTTTATATATATTTTATACATTCATTTAAAAGATATAAAATGGAATCATTTTATAGAATGTTTTGAATTTATTTATAAAAATAATTCCAATCTTAGGTTTCATCTTTTGTAGTGTAAATTTGAAACCCCTTCTATAATAATTATATAATGTTTTTACTTTTTAATAATTGATTCATTCATCAATGAAAAACCATTCTTTCTTTAATACAACGATGTGTATATTTTATAATAGGGTCTTAATGAAAAGGAATATATTAATGTAGATAAATTCTCTCTAATGGGTGTGTAGAATGGTTAGGATTCCATTTTTTAATTATAATGTTATGGTTCATAAAAATCATTTACCATTATTGGTGGTCATATTATAATCAAATTACTAGTAGTTTATTTGTAATCCATGTATGGTTAGTCATATTATTATCCAAGGATGGGTGGTTTCATTGTAATCCATGGTTAGAGGAAACTTTTATAGCTCTCCAATGCCTTGGTGAAATGGAACAAGTTAAGAAAATTGTATTGTACTAAGATATTATGGGAATTTATTGGGATTTTTGTTCCATGTAAAACTTTGATGGTTATTTGATGTTTATTAGAGTTCGTTTCACTATGTTTGATGGTGATGGTTACTCTATGTGTAAACATGAAGGTTAATCCATATGGAATTGTGATATTAAAATTATATCCCATGTTACATACTTGATTTATCTATTCATTATATGGTGTTTTGTGTAAATCAAATGATTTCACAAGGTATAGAAAATATATACTAATTCATATGGTTGGAAATTCTATCTTTGTTAGAAAGATATTATGATTTTCTCATGATTTCAAAGAAACCATTACGTATTTCATTTTTTATTTATGATTAAAAATGAAATTTTTTAGGATTATTTTATTCTATATTATTTAATATATTAAGTAGGAAAATAATTATTTTTAATACAATGTTTATTATAAAATATGAAAATATATACAAGTATTCATGTAAAAATATTTTCTTTATTTATTTTTCTCTTACTAATTTTTTTTCTCATTAAATGATTTAAAATTATTTTATATGGATGAGTATCTAAAAGTATGTGGTGAATATTAAATTATTAATTATGTTTCACAAAAGTAAAACAAGTTTCTCTTCAAAAGTTCCATTTCAACAAAAAATGGGTATCAAATAAAAATTTACTTATTGTAACATATGTCTTTGTTGTGAAATATTTATTCCCAAAATATCGAAAACAATAAGACAGAAATATCATTATTAATTTATTAATTTAAATTAAAATTTATCATATCTAGAATTTGAAATGATTATGGGTGGGTCATTACAACTGGTTCAAAGTAAGGTTATTGGAAAATTAGAGGTTTGTATTTTATATCAACATAAAATAATTCAGATGAAAATATAAATGATAGTATTATATGGAAAATTATTGTCATTTGGATAAATTGAAAATATTAAAGATAATATTATTTTTGATAACATAGTGTATATAACCTTCATAAGATGATTTGTTTTGATTTTATTGACATGATAATAGTAAATATTTTGTATTAGTAAGTGGATATGTTCATCAAGAACCAATTTAACAATGGATTTGATGAAAAAAGTGGTGGTTTTCCAAATGAGAAACTTGATTAAAATGGCGTTCTAGTGAAAACTCTTATATATATTATTAAATAGATATCAAATGTTTTTAGTTAAAACATAACCCTATGTGAGTTTCCAAACTCATCAATTAAGAGAGAAATTGTGATCCCTAGATCTTACAGTGATAAAGATAATAAAGATAAAAATATTAAATGAATGGTGTGTTATGAATATAGGAAGAAGCGCCTAGGAAAATGTTTTAAAATAACTGGATGATATTTTTTATGTATCTTGAGAAGGAATAAATATTTAATATTTCCTAGAAAAAGGAATAATTCATTTAACTGTTTGAAGATGAACAAAGCTCTTCCTAATGAATTCCTTGAATTTTTTAAAATTTGGAAGCATCTAAATTTTTATAATCATTGTCATGGGGGTGGTGGTATCTAAAGATTGATATCACTAGGATTGTACTGATAAATGGTTTTCAATACCTAATGTGATTAAGGTTGAATATAATGAAACCTTGAATTATATATGGAAACAATGGATTATGTCTTGGATTATGATTCAATATTGTTCAATCATAGGAAATGATTAATATATATTTTTTAGGAATGAATTATTGAGGTATAATATGGAAAATCAAGTTTAATATTTAATGTTTTATGAATAACTTCTGCACAAGTATGTATTCAAGAGTTATAATGTGGTGGTATTTTTAATGTTGATCATTTTTTAGAAGTCTTAGAAATTGGTTTTGATGTTTTATGTAATATTATTAATTTGGGGGATTATTTTATTTTCTTGTATGTTAAATGTATATATAACACTAACTATTAACATGAAAAATGTAATTTAATGTGGAATACACTCTTCATTTTGGGAATATAAGTTTAATGGAATAGAAAAACATTATTGTTTAAATAATTTACGATGATTAAAGTTAAGAAATATATGTTCATAATATTTTGCTTATTATGTTTTAATTATATAAATAAAATCATAGTAAAAGTACAACCCATAGGCCAGGTGATAGCCCATCGAATCCTAAAAGGTTATAGGGCCAAAACATTCAACTGAATGATGGAGAGGGTGAAACATCTACCACTGGTCAATGTGGTGTCCTAGTTAGTATACCTTATTTTTAAATACATTTTCTGAAAAATAAGGACGAATATTATTTTTGGAACATATATTTTATCACATAGATAACAATGGTATGTAACAGTTATTTGGTGATTGAGTGATTTGAGAAGAAGACCATGGTAATTTTTTAGAACATTATATGACATTATTTGATTTTATTTTATTATTAAATATTGAATGATCATTTGGATTTATATATTATATACATTTAGATTTTAGGGAAATGATGATATTTATGAGAAATAGTATCATATATTATAGATTGTGTGATTATGTTTTACACTTTTTGGTTTGATTCTTTAAGAGTGATTGGTGTTATTTGGTGATAATTGTTAAATTTATCATGGGAGAATTTCAGGTCCAATACTTATTATTTTTTGAATTCATTTAACTTCTATAATATTTAAATTAATTTTATGTTTAGTTATATATCAAATGATATACATGTATATTTTGGTGTTATTGTATGGTCTTTGAATAATAATATTGTATAATATCATATGATGGATTTTTTAACTTTTTAAATTATATTACCTTGTGATAAAAAATATTTTTTTTTCAAAATTCTTAATGAAAGAAGGTATAAATTTTATCTGTATGTAATATAAAACAATATGATAAAAGATTATTTTATTTCATCAATGATAAAAAATAAAATAAAATACTAATCATTTAAAAAAAGATGGTATTGAAGTGGAAATCAAGTAATTTATTAAATTACCCTTAGCATATATTTATATTTTGTTATTTTCATTATTTAGATGAAAATTCAAATATACATATCTAGGAAGAAGGCCATGAAATAAAAATGCTATCTGTTTATGTTTCTTTCCAAGAAATGAATGCTCTTTTATCCCAACCCAGATCATTAGTTTTGTTATTATTATCTTTCTCATGATGATGTTATATATTAACCACTATAAATACATCAAAATTATTTTTCTATTAAATTTATATATTTTAACATCCCACTAATTTTCCCAATTCACAATACTAGTTTTCGATAATTTCAGATCCCATGCATAATTTTCTTTCCCTATTTAAACCGGAATGGTCTATACACTTTTTACTGTGTGGGTTCCAAAAAATGTATTTTTATAGGTATAACATATTTTTATTGAGACTAAGACAATATATAGTGGATTAAATTTATAAATGTTTGGAGAAGGTTGTATGATGATATTTTTAATCATAAAAATTATACTCTACAATGTGTTTGACAAGAACACTAATCATAAACCAACATCAAAATATTTTAATGTGATAATTATAAACCAGAAATTAAATTATAGTGTATGTAATAGATTAATTAATTTTTTAAATACATATATTTTATATTCAATAAAAATTAAATGATTAATTATTCAGAGATAACAAAATATTTTTTAGTAAAACCATTCTCTCTTCAGAGATATTTCTTCATAAAAAGATATATCGATTTATTTTTTATAGTGAATAATCTATTTAATGTATGGAACATTTAAAAAAATAATTTTATAAAACAAATACCTTTTAAAATATTATCATTAAAAAAAATTATTGAAATTTTAAAAAATTTCTGATAATTTACATTTTTCAATTAATATTTAAATTACTGTTTTTCTTATTAAAAAATGTATTTTGTTTTAATTTATTTTCAATGAAAAAATTAATTTTTTATTATATTAAAAATTTAATAAGTTCATTTTAATTTGAAATAATCTGATAAAATTTAATGAATTATATATTTCAATTTAAAAAAATTATAAAAAAGGAAATTTTCTAAGAAACTCTTTCTATTAACTTATTTATTAATTGATTTTAAATTAAATTATGACACAAATATATTTTTAATCCTGAAAAATGGATTGCATAATTTGAATCATGAAGTTAAAATTCATTAAATATATCACTTTTATTTTCAGTCATTATGAATATTAATCATAGTAACCTTTGTTACTATAGTAAATGATAAATCATGTAATTATGATTTTAAAGTAATATGAAAAGGAAAATTAAATTACCCCATAACTTAAATTAAATTTATTATATGGGTAAATTTTTTCTGTAATCATCCATGATTCTATTATATAACCTTTTCTTTCCACTTGGATGGGATTATGAACTTTATAATATTTTATGCAAATAAATTTCCAAAATACCACACTCGTATTTTTTTATAAATATAACACTTTTAAAATGTGATTATATAGATTATATGTTCAGTTATATATTTAATATTAAAATATAGATTATTGAAATACATCATGGTAAGATATTTTTCATTTTTTCTGAATAAATACTTAACATAAGATCATAAACAAAAACTGAAATTGAAAATAATAAATTGTTGGAAAACTATCAATATTATATTAAAAATATTAAAAGTTTTATAATTTTAATTCATTTACATAAAAAATAAAATAATAGATATATATAACATTTAATGGTTCTATTAAAATCACAATTTTATTTCATTTTTATTCTTTGTGCTAAAAAATTAATTTGTAAATGGATAGGATAAAATTGACATTATATTTTTTTATTAAAATAATATTTTATTTGTTGATATAAACTTAAAAAAATTATTTCCTAATACAATTTATTAGAATATGGTTTTAATTATTACCCATGGTAATTTTATGTTTCATTTTTTCATTAAAATATTCCATCATGACCCCCAAATTATAAAAGATTTTGTTGTCACACAATGTTTGAAAATGGTTAGTGGGGGTTAAAACCAAAAGATATGGGTACAAATGTGATCTAAACTTATCCAAAAAATATTTTATGACATGATTTTGGATAATTATAAGATTATATTATAAATTTACCAATTTTTAGAAATTTGGAATTAAAAATAAATTTACAATAAATTATTAATTTTATAATTTCCCAAATTGCCCATCTAAACTCGTATAAATGGGTACAACTTCTTATCATTTAATCACACTTCAAAACAAATTTATAATAGAAAATATGTTTCAAAATCCTTTAAAAACTTCAATTCCAATGTTACAAGGTCCTTCCCAAGGGAAAAAAATATAATATTATATATTTTAATGTTTCAATCATATGAAATTTTCCAAAGAAGGGGAAGATGTAGAATGTATATGAGAAGGAAGACTCAAGGTAGGAGACATTTTTTTTAAAAAAATTCTACTTTTAATGTGATCCATAAAAATATAATGTTCATCCATTTTCATATTTTTTATGGATATATTTTTATGGACATAAAATCCTTATAAAGGACATTTTTTTAAAATTTTTATTTCAATTATATAGTTTTCAAAAAGTTTTTTTATGGAATGTTTACACATCTATTACAAAAAGAAAAAATAAGGATAAATTTAAATTTATATAGTGACAATTAATTTTAGCACCACCATAATCATTATATAATTTTTTGATTCCTTTATAATCTTCCATATTTTCTTCAATGAAACCATTTTTACCTTTATTTTGGATATATTAGTTTTTAACATTTGGTCTTAAAGTGAAGGGATATATCAATGTGAGAAAATGATTTCTTATTGCTGAAAATAATTTTATTAAGATGAAATATATTATGTTCGATGATTATATCATTGTTATTGGGAAATGTTTTTGATAAAGTGTGGTTTAATTATAAATAAAGTATGGTTGTTTCATTTAGAAACAGAGGACATGTGGGTGAATTATTCACCACTGATGAGTGGTTCTATTATAAACCTAGGCTATGTGACCCCATTATATGTCCCTCATCAATTGAGTAATGATTTTGAGTTAAGGTATAAGGTTCAAAAAAATGTATTTGGTAATATACTATGATGGTTATTCCAAGTGTAACCTTCCGGGAAATTTCAAGTCTATATTTTTTATTTATATCAAGTGTATTAGTGATGGTTACAAAATTTGGGATCATAATATTTATTTATTATCTATGAGGTATATAAAAGTGATTCCTCTTGTTAAATATATAATTTATCAATTTTTTGTATAATTTTTATAAATATCTTATGATTTAATAAGAAAAATGAAATATATTCTACTTTATATGGTTGAAAAGTATAACTTTGTAAACAAACTATTATGACATTTTCATTATTTGAATGAATACTTTTCGGTTTTATTTTTAAATTAATATTTATTATTATTTTTTAATGAAAATATTTTTGATGGGAAGTTTATTTATTTTCAATGAAAATTTTCATATCCAGTGAAAATTTTAGTTTGAAAAATTAATGTCTACATAAGTATTTATGAACCAATAATTTGTTTTGTTCTTTTTAAATCCCTTACAAATAATTTTATGCTCATCCATTATTTTAAAATGTTATTTACCAGATGATTTGATAAAATTATGAGTTCAAGATATAAATTATGGGGATATAGAATTAAAATAGAACAAATTACTTTTTAAAGAAATATTTTATTAGAAAAAATGGATATTCAACAGGAGTGTCCACATTAAATATATTGGTTTGTTTTGTAAGTGTTATAACTGAACTCTATAAAACTATAATATTAATTTTTTTTCATAATGTATGGAATTAAATTCAATATTATCTTCTTTGTAATATGAAAATTTTAGGCCTATGCCTCTAACGTGACATATCTCTGATTTCATATTTTTTATATTTACCAATATTTTAACATTGCAAATGTATTTTACAAGGTTAAAATAAATTAAATAATTTCACATCATGGATAAATATATTATATAGAAACTAAATCTGAAATAACTTTTACTATATTGATATAGTAAATAAAGATAGTTTTACTTTTAAATACGTAACATGAATTTTATATGACATTACAGCTAAAAAACTCACTTATTATAAAATTTGCAGATTAATTAACCTCAAACCGTAGATATATAACACCTTAATATACCATCATAATCCCTAAGGGTAGGGTTTTCAAATGTGGTATTTTTTAGGTGGTTAGGACTCAACCAAGACCCACTATATGATGTATATTGCAAATGTTTTTTATCACCAATGTCAATACAATATATGTACATACAATTTTAGTTTTATAATATTTCCATACATTAAGGATTATATATAATAGAATAAATATAGTCTCAAGTTATTAAGATTCAATATATTTGTGGTCTATCTATATAATATAATTATTTTTTTAATATTTAACATTTTATTACAATTTATCCTCATCCAGTGTAACACCATATGATTTTAGAATATATTTATATTTAAATAATTTGATTTCATTGATGTCTTGTGTTATAAGAATCACTAATTTTGAACGAACATTGATTGAAAAATAAAATATTATTATGTGATCATTTCCAAATATATGATGGATTGACTAGTATGAATGTTGTTATCTATATTATGAAAAAAATTTATGGTTAAATATTTATAACAGGATTTCACTAGCTATTTATTAAATATAAATAAAGAATAATTTCAAAAAATAAATTTATTTTCCAAAAAGTAAATGTATTCTTCAAAAAATATATGTATTTTTTAGAGAAAGTGATTTGTTATGATGGAAATGTTTTTTTATCAAAATAAATATGTTAGTTACTATTAGTTATTGATCTAAATAATATTAATATAGTACATATTAAATCAAAATTTTAACATTTTTTTAATATTTTTATATGCATCGGATAATAACAATCCATATTTTATGGATAAATTTTTAATTTTCCATAATTCCATTTTAGTCACATTTATGAGCTTTTGTTTTCAACTAATTTTTAAACCTTATAAATATTAAAACTTGAAAATTGTAATCCATATTTGGATTAAGAAGGGTCAAATTTGATTAACAAGACCCCTTTATTTATTGGCATTATGAATAGTGAATGTGGTAAAATATATCACCAATGTAAGTTGTAAATTAGTTCAATGTAGTATAAAAAAAATATTTAAGGCCATAATTTTCTTTATTAATTATTATTGGATGATATTAATTATTCATATATAACCATGGGATGAAAATTGATTTTTTTGAAAAAATTTCCATAAAAAGTATGTATATAATTTTTATTCTGATGAATGTTATAAAATGTCACTCTCTTTGTTATAAATATAACTTACAAGTCCACATATTGAAAAAATAAGTTATAAATGAATATAAAAGTCAATTATGAAATTAATTAAATTATTTTCATTATGGAGTTTTATTTATAAATTTTATAAATTTTGTAGTTACCTTAAATGTTTATGAAACATCGATGAAATATTAATTAATTTATTAGAAAAATTAAATTATGGATTACAAAAATAAAAAAGCATTATAATTTGAATGAATTATATTGTTACATTAATTTTATATTAATATTAAAAAATGGCCTTCTTTCAATGGATTATTTTATAATTCTGACTATTTACTTATGTCTGTTATGTCAAATTGAATGAATAGTCTTAAAAAACACCATTAATGATATTCATGAAGATATATTATTAAAATTATCAAATATGAAAAAAAAATTGAATATGAATAAAAGGATAATATATATTTAAAAGACCCAAAAGTTTTCCATTTATGAGTTAATTGTTACAAAATATGTAAAATTATAATGCATTAAGAGAGAAATATCTATTAGCATGGATAATGTTAAAATTATGTTAACAAAGGGGGTAAACCAATGTATAGGGTTAAAAAAATACATAAATCAAAAAAAATATATGGTATGATTAGATTTAAAGCCTATCCTATCATATCTTAATATCCCAATACTTTTGGAGGAATTTTATCTTGATAAAAACTTTTTTAAATTTTACTATTTTTAAAATTCAAAGAGTTCCCATCCCATTAAATAAAAATGGGAACCCATCGTTTCTTTTATACACCTCAAATGTAATCACATTATTTTAATTATTATTTAGTGGATATAATTCTATGTTTTTATCATAAAATAATAACATTGGCATACTTATTATATTGTAATGTAATTATGATTATGTAACTTTTATTATCGAACCACAATTGTAGTCAAATATGAAGTTGAAGTCCTTATCATGTGTACATATGGCTTAAAGTCTCCACTTTATGATAAAGTTCACTTACCACCACCATATTTCATGAATGGTTACATTGTTAGGTTTAATTATTATATATGAAAATTTTTATATAATTATACATCAAGAATTAAATTATAAAACTTGACTTCTTACCTTTGAGTATATTTTAAATCAATAACTTCGCTCGTGCATACAGGTGGACTACCACCTCCAAAAATCATTATGATCCAATTTTTCATTTCCACTATATATGGATGGTAATGAGTATATATATTGAATATAAATGACGTGTATTACATTGTAATTATTCCAGGAATGTTTTTTTAATTTAACATTATGTTTTTCTATCAGTCGATATGCGAAAACAACATTCTTGCATATGTAAGACCAATCATCTCCATATACAGGGTAGTTCATTTTATATTCCTATATTTTAGAGAATGGGCATAAATATATATATATATATATATATATATATAGTTTTACTAAATTAATATATATGTTAATATATGGAAATAAAATATAGTTATACATAATTTTCTAAAAAATAACTATTATATAAGAGAAAAGTGTTCCTTTTAAGGAAATTGAACTCTTGGTAATGGATTATCATCTCACTTTTATTTCAGTGAGACACATTCCATATTCTATTTTTTTATTTTATTTTATTTATATATTAAAAATTAATTTATATTATGATTATTTTTGTGAAATTCATTATTATTTAAATTTTATATATTGGTTATTCTTTCATGGGGCATAATATTAGAATGTTTCCAATGTAGTATGAGTTTTATGTCACAATATCATTGTGTATTGGGATTTTTTATGATTGAGTTTCCAATGATGAAATATTATGATCTACCTACTAATAAACACGTGAATTTTCTTATAATATTTTCATCTATTTATAATAAATTTTTTCCTTTTATTCTGCTCACATTATTTACTCTAGATACCAGAAATATGTTTTTAAGGAAAATCCTATTTATTTATCCATTCCATCAGAAGGGAATTTTTTATATTTATGCATTTTATAAAAAAAGTTTAAATAATTTATTATTATTATTATTATTATTATTTATTAAGATTCATTTTTCTAATTTTTAATACTTTTTTTAATGGTTTAAAAATATAAGTCTGTTCATTTTCTCAATGAGGTACCTTTTGAATTTTTACAGGAGTTTGAATGTAATATTTTTCAACTTATATAGAATTAATATAATTTCTAGCCATTAGGAATAGAAAATTATTAGATGAATAATTTAAATTTTATCAAGGAAATTTTCAAAAAAAATACCCATAATGTTTGTTATATTTTTATATTTTATATAATTTATTTCAAAGAGGAATTTTCTTGAAGAAAAGTTCTAATATATTTTTTCTCTGATTTTATTTATCGTTGTGGCCATCCTTTGGTTTTACTTATGTTTAACTAGCGATATGATCCAATGATACCATTGTTATTTTTTATATGGTTTGATTATGATTAAATAAATTTTATGAAACCCATTACATTTCCATAGGTTATGATATAATGGAGCAATGAAATTATTACGAAACGCATTTATTTTTTATGGGGTATGCAATTATTAAATGTCTTTGAATCCCATTTCATATCAAGTGTTATGATATATTAATATATATTTATGTTGTGTATTTTATTTTCATAATTTCTATAATTATATGGGTGGACCTGGATTTATATTTATCTCAAATGCATTTGGAAAAGATTGATATCTCATGAGATAAATAGAAATGGAATATGAACTTGAATAGTATTATGGTTTGGGGAGTGAATGTAATCCACAATGATCATATTGGATGTGAAATGTGACTCTTATATTGTCTGATAGAGTGAACCCAATCTTCTATGATAGTGTTGGAAGTGATACATAACTACCAGGGATATTATTTAAATTGGTTTTGGGTATTGTAGAAACACATGTCTTATAAGAATATTAGTCTCTCATGGATCATGTTCATTGATTAAATTATAATTCATATCTTATGAGACACAAAACCTTATTCTATGACTCTATATTATGATTTGTGATATGCGAGTTATGAATTTGTAATCTTACTATCAGGTTATCAAACCCTTATGCTCATGTTATTCTCAAGTGATCATTAATATTTCATCATTTACCCTTTATATGAATATATGTTCAACACATGATGCGATTCATTTTCCCCATTATGTGAATATATTTATTATTTATGACATGTATAAGAAGGATACACGATATGAAAAATTTAGTGGGAGGTGATGTAGCTAATTTTTGAACCAGTTTTTTATATAAGAAAGATTCCAAATAAACATGACATATATGATTATAGAATAGATATTTATGTTAGTTTTATAATATTAATCATTTTAATATCTATATATTAAAATTATGTGTCTCTATTGTTGGCATCAAATTATGGTTTATTTAACCATTGTAAACTAGGAAGATAAAACGCTTTTGTGAATACTAGAGATATTTATATGGACATGATAACTAAATACACCTACGTTTCATATCATGGATGATCTAAATTTTCATTGATTAATAATGAGTATTGATAAACACATCATATAAATTATTTTTCATGATTACTTGTTTTCACATTATGATAATTTTATATCATGAAATGTTTTTTTATTTTAGTTAATGGATATAACTTGAAGGAATTTCAATTTTAAATGCATGCGAAAATGTAATTATTTTCTTCCTATGAAACCAAAATTAATGGGAGATGGAAATATATAATATAGTTTCAATTCAAATATAACATTCTCTATAAAATAATTATTTTTGTATATTCAAATTATTAAATGGGGGAAAGATTCTTTCATTACTTCATAAGTCATCAAAAACATTTTTTTAAATGTTTAATAGAAAAAAAAATCGATCAATACCATTGAAAAAATATTTTTTATTCCATAGTGTTCAGAGGGTGAAAATGTCATATTTGATGACTATAATTTCGATGGAGAACCTGATAAATGGTAAACTCATAATAGAAATGCAAGATAATCCATGGAAATGGAAATCATGGAGTGAGATGAGTTTAATAGATTATTTTTCAATATTTAAATTCCTAATAATATTCCTATAAAAATGGATGTGGAGTTCCATGAGGTAAATTACATGTATGATGAATCAATTCGTACATGTCAATTTTTTTTACGAGACCTGAATTGTAAACTATTGGTATTGACTTCCAATTTGAACATAAGGTTGATAGATTATTCGTTGGCTTAAAACAAAATCTATGAATGAAATTAACCATAAGAGCATGGTGTAGCTATGGAAATATTGTTAGATGTGATATGAAAATTGAACAGGATGTTGAATTTACCCAACAATATCATGGTTTTAATAATAAATTAATGATTGAATTAAAATGAAATTATAAAAATATTGGATATTAGATGTTGATATTTTCATTAGGCATGATATGTCAAATTAAATACATCTAAATATAATTAAATGGATTGGTAAATGATTTATTTCGGGAAAGTTTGGTTATTTCATAATTGATTACTAAAAAATTGTGAAGAGACTAATGAATAAAAATAAAAATAAAATGGAACCACAAAATGAACCACCCACAAATTTATGCTTCGAATTCAAGGAGTATGGTCATCATTCTAACTAGTTTCCAAATGGAATGGTTAATTATTTTTATCATCGTTAAAAACCTCTTATAGTCAGATATATGCATAAATCCTATGATATCACTATTTTTGAGATGGATTTTTGGAATGATGTGGCGAAATATACACTCACATCCCATAATATAACATCCAATTTGTTTTTTGGTTATAGATCTACACCCTCTTTTTTATAAATTTTTTTAAGGGTATCACAATACCCCCACAATAACTAAATTCCATATTAGAAATAAAAATACCTGAAGGTACAATGGTGGAATATTTGGTCTATGATACTTAACCTGACGAATTTAATATGAATGATCTTTCTAAAAATATAATTATTCTTTGTATTTATCTATTTGGTGATATTTTAGTCCGGGATTGGATTTTTTTATAGAAATCCTTTATAAAATTCTATGGAAGGGAAGTCATATTTGATATTCAGAACAAAATTATTATTGTCAATAATTGTAATGATAAATGAATTTTTTTGATGGAAATCACATCCATTATATGGGCCTTCATTCTTATTCAAAAGGGTTGTTTTTGTCAGATGGTTTGGGAGAAAATAAACCTCAATTATTTTCCAATTCTAGGGTATTTTTTGATGTATCACTAGATAAATTTCCATGTATTCCAAAAAGTCATCAATTTTAATTCTCATTACATATTATTAATATTTCTAAAACTAAATTAATGATTAATTATTGAATTTACAGGATTGAGTTGCAATAATTAATGTAGTAAAATATGGAGAATCATGATAAGGGGTTTATTAAGACAATTGTGTCACCATGGGGTTCACCAATTCATTTTGTTAAGAACAATGATGGATTAATATGAATCTGTTTTGATAATATATTTCTGAAAAATATCACACTCAAGAACATGTATCCTCTATAATATATTAATTACATGATTGATTATCTAACTAGATTTCAATACTTTTCCAAGATTTGTCTTTACTATATATATCATCAATTGATGGTCAAGAAGGATGATACCCCATGATTTATTTTCTTAAAATTTTTGGAATCTATGAATATATATTAATTCCATTAAGTCTTAATGATTCTTCTATATCTTCTTTGATTTAATTTATAATGTCTTCCGATATTATAATGATCGGTCTTTATTAGTCCTTATAAATTATATTATCATATATTAAAGGAGCAATGTATAATATAATGATAATTTGGAAATTCTGAAAAGGATACCAATGTATGATAATATTTATAAAAAATATAACAGGTTGAAATTTGGGACTCAGAAAATTATATAAAAGTGATATATAATATATTTTGAGTGTATATCGGTTCCACCATCAATGACATATATTTCTAACATTGGACCAGACCAACCACTATAAATGATATCCATTGTTTTCTTGGTTTTTATTGATATCATTTGTGTATTTTTGATATTTCCTAAGGAATTTATAATACACTCAACATATTAACTCATAAGGGAGCTATGATTCAATAGATATATGAATGTTTATAAAGTTTCAAGGAAGTGATGTAAAGAGTAGTCATTGTTCCTATAGTACCACAGTTTCGTTGTTGTGACAAACTTTTACCTTGATCAAGTATGTTTTCAACATTTTCTAGGTCCCACTTTTCATAATAATACTTAAAAGTAGTTTCTGGGGTTTACAACTAGTTTCTGGTCATGTACCTGAAATACATGTCGTTTACCTAAAGAACACTCCATGTATATGGAGATGCATTCAGGTTTGAATTGGGAGTCCTTTTGTGAGCTTCTACATGTCGTATACGCATGGTATATGTCATTTATTGTTTAAATATTGATTTTTTAACCAAGGAAATGGGTTTTTCAGCATACTTATCCAACATGGACTTCACATCGTGACCAGGGGTACAAATCGTGAACCGAAACACTCCCATCTTAGAGTCATGGTTTTATAAGTATCACTCTATCTATTCTTTCAATAACTTCTTTATCTCAATCCTAGACTCTCCCTAGGTATTTTACAGAGGCACTCCTTCTTCTTGATTGATCCGATCAGCTTTGGATCTTCATTATGTTTGAGATACATCTTTCCGAGTTAGTGTTCTATTAGATCAATTTATTCTCTTCAATTTTTTATAAGATATATGCCTATTATGGGTAGATATAGGGTTATTTTTTTCCAAATAAGTTCATATTTGGCTTAGTTATTTTCATGACAATGGATCTAAGGCCGTTTCATTAAAGAATCAACCCATTTTTTGTGATAATTCTTCATCCTTTGTTGGGTTTTGTCAAAACCTTCGAGTTAGGTGGCTTCACTCTTTCCTCCCCATAGTATAATTGAATGGAATGCTTTCAAATTTATTTTATTATATTGAATTTATTATGATTTGGTTGTTGAAAACCTTTAGGAATCCTTCTTGAGTGACGGTTTGTGAAATCTGGAAAATTTGGGATTTTGAATGTGTTCTTCGGATCTTGGTTTTAATATATGGATTTTTTAAAGGGGATTTTTCTATATTACTAGAACATGAATTTTATTATATTTTTTCAATAAAACGGAATGTTTTATTTAAATGAAATGTTTTTCTGAAATTGGTTGTTCTTTGGTTTTCAATAAAAGTTCAGTTTTATTGAATTGCTTTATGTTGGTAATTGAAATATTTGAATAAATGGTGTTGGTGTGAGTTAATTCTTAACAAGAATCAAATAAGGGAGAAGTACCATTGGGATAAAAGGTATGTGACCCTGGATTGGGGGCTTGTGTTAGTGGGAAACAAAGTGATTGGACAAGAGACCTCACATGATTATGGAACTTTCGAACAAAGCATGCATGCGTGGGAGTGTTTTGAACTATGGAATGGGTATACGAAAATAAAAATCATAATTTGATTCAATGGATTGAATAGTTATTTTCTAGAAAATAAATTTCTTAAAATTGGTTTCATTTGCTTTTTTTCACTTGGTTATAATTGGGTTTTGAACATGTTTATATTTGGTTATAAATTATTTAAGTAATTTTTTTTATATAAGTTGTTTTATATAATCTAGTTTACATAATGTTCTAACTATTCTATCCTTGTTTTGTGAGTAGGGAATTCCTTGGGGAAAACCTACAGTGTTTTAAAATCAACCCTTATTTGGCACTTTGGTGCTTTTGAAAGTGCTATCTTTTGGGACAGGAGAAATGTAAACATTTCACTTGTTTTTATCTTTACCTTGTGAGACATGTGCAATTAAATTATTTTGGAGTTAGGATGTTTTATAAAATGGAGTCTTGTGGTCTCTTGAGAGTCTTTAGTCGTTTATCCATTGTTTACTTTCATACTTGTTTTGTCTTCTAATGATTCACCTTTTTATGTGGTTTTGAGATACATGAAGTTGTTGAGTTGTCTTTATATTGTTCATGTATCCTTAGGTGAAGGGTCTTTTGTATTATTGGTTTATTTATTCAAGGACAAATCATTCCCAACTTGTATTTGAATCCCTTGTTGATTGATTTCTTTACCTTTTCACCTTTGGGATGTCGCATAAGGCCTTGTATTGACTCATTGTGACCTATTTTCAACGATAATTAATGGGTCATTACAAATGGTATCATATTGTTCAGTCCTTACCTAACAAGTAGTCATTAATATTATTAGTATTAGAGTTTTAATTATTTATTGTATATTCCTTATATTTAATTATTATAAAGGATTAGAATTTTTGGAACTGGATATGTATAGAATAAAAGGACGTAGCAAACCGGTTTATGATGTACTTCAGGTTTCCAGGGAGTTGAGTGTAATAGTGTTTGGAGACACTTCTCGGATGTTTAAACATCAATATCATAGGTTTATCCAATGATACATGCATTAAATTCATTATAAATGAATCAATTCCTACTAGGAGTGCATACATCATTTTGAGAAATGATTCGTGCTATGAAAATGTGTAATTTTTTCTTAAAAAGTTTGAAATTGTTTTTCAAATGAATGATTTTAAGAAAGTAAATGCTTAAGGAATTTTGAAAATTGTTTAATTTTCAAAAATGAAGTTTAATATTTTCAAAAGTGGTTGAATATGGAAAAATTTTGTTTTGGGAAAACAATGTTGTGATATATTATGTTATATAATTTGAAATACTAATCCATCAGTTGATAAAGGGTGAGAATGATGAAGTTTGTTGTTGGTTTAGAAAATGGCACCCAATAGGGGTCATTGAAACCAACATGAAGTAGTTGTGGAGAATGTGGTTTCACAAGAACCACGAGTGAACTAAGAGCTGGTTCGTATTAATGCCTAAGATTTTGATGCTGTGGATATGGGGAACCAGAGGAATATTCCAAGGCATGTGGATCATACCATCGACTTCCTGAACTAGAATCCACATAACTTTAGGGGTGATGTTGAAAGTGAAAAAGAAAAGGTGTGTTCAAATAGTATGAATCAAATCTATGATTTAATCACCACATCATCAGAGATCAAAGTCAATATGAACACTTATATTCTCAATGGTATTGCACACTAGTGGTGGGATTTAGTGGTGTAGGATAAATTTGATGAAGGCCTTACATGGTAGTATTTTGAGGAATTTTTCAACATAAAATTATATCCTCACACCTTCAAGATCTAGAATATGACAAAATTCGTTAAAACAAAACAATAAACTATCTCTATCATGGAATATGCATCTAGATTCATTAATTTAGTGACCTTTTCACCAGAAGATGCAGAAAGATTGTCCTTGATGGCACGAATTTTCAAATCAGGGCTAAGGTAGGAGATTCGATCGGAGATTGATGTGCTATGTATTACAGATTATATAGAGATGGGGAATATAGAGGCAGTTTATAAATGTGATCTTTCAGGATATATGGGAGGAGGAATGATGATACCTATAAAAAATGGTGTGAATTCAAATGCAGGGAGAAATTGGAAAAGGTATACCTATTTATATAGTGGATGTGGAAATCAAAATCAGATGGCTGGATCAGTGAACCTTCCTCCATGAACCAAGAGAAAAGAAGGTTGTTTTAAATGTGGTTAGCTAGAACACAAGAAGCAAGAGTGTATAGAAAAACCTAGAGAATGTCATAACTAAAAGAAGATGCTAAATATTCAGCTCTATTGTAACAGTGATCGAAGGTCAGGTGTTCGAGACACTTCTATGGCATCAAAAGAATCACATGTTTTGATAGAACGAGGATACCTGAATCAGTATCATCAGCAGAGAATAGGTTGCCCTGGTGAATCTAGAAATATCATGACTTTTCAAATTGGGTAATCTTAGCATGGAAACAAGGAGAACCATGCACTGATGTTGCAATTGTATTGTGTTGAGTATATAATTGTCGATGATCAGGATGGACCATCTTGGGTGATAGTTTTGATTCTTTTGATATATACTATTGAGAAATTAATCTTCGGTACTTTTGCATCTTATTCTTTCATTTCTTCATGTATTATTGATTTTATATATTTATGTTTGAAAATAATGGCATATATTTCAAAACTACAAAATTTCTCAGGGAATTAGAATGTCCATCCATTGTGTATAGATCATGTGCTATAACTGTTGATGGAATTGAGCTGAAATGAGACTTCTCAATGTTGGACATTGATTTCTATGATGTAGTCCTGGGTATGGATTAGATGACAATGTTCAAGGATCAAATCGACTATTATATGAGAACATTTACTTTCATGACTATGGACGTCATCGAGTATCTCTTCAGAGGAGAGAGGATGGTAAAGAGAGGTGGAAATTCCTTGATGGCACCAATAGTGGGAATGATATCTTATCAGTTGGAAGAATTGAATTTTGAATTAATTAATGAGATCGAGGAATATATTTTTCCAACAGTTATAGATCAGTTTATAGATGTCTTTCCGAATAAATTCATAGGGTTACAACATCTATGGGTAGTAGAGTTTATGATTGATCTCCTTCCAGGGACCAGTCCTATTTCCTTTCCGTCATATAGGATAGAACCCACAATTTTATGGGAATTTAATGTGAAATTGGAGGTGTTGGAAAGTAGGGGTTTCATTCATCCAAGTACATCTCTGTGTCCAGCACTGGTCTTGTTCTTGAAGAAATCAGATGGAACTCTTCGACTGAGCATTGATTATCGTAAGCTTAACCATGTTATGATAAATAATAGGTACCCACTTCTATATATTTATGATCTATTTATTCAAATGATGGGTGCTCAGTGGTACTTCATGGTTGTCTTAAGATCACGATATCACCAGTTACGAGTTCAAAAAGAAGATATCCCAAAGATAGATTTCAAAATAATATATGGCCACTATGAATATATAGCCATTCCTTTCAGTCAGATTAATTCCCTAATGGTCTTCATGGATTTTATGAATCAGGTATATCAACAATATCCATATTATTTTGTTTTGGTGTTTGTAGATGACATCTAGGGGTATTCAAAGACAAGGCGGACCAAGAAGAACCCCACGAAATAGTGTTACAGATATAATTAGATCACTATTTGTATTCCAAATTATGAGAGTATGACTTTTGGATATAGTAATAAATTTTCATGGCCATTTCATTTCTGAGAAATGCAGTTCTGCTAATCCTAAAAAGATAGAAGCTATTATCTCATGGAAATGATGGAATACTATTTTTGAGATACAATGTATCCATGGTCTATATTTCTACTATCAACAATTTGTGCATGATTTCTCATGACTGGATTCAACAATGATAGGTCTAAAAAAGAATATAACACCATTCTAATGGACAGAGGAATTCTTGAAAACTTTCCAAGACATAAAAGTTTGTCTTACATCAACACCTACCTTGATTTTTCTAGAATCATGATAGGGTATGTGGAGTATTATGAGGCTTTACGTTTAGGGCTGGGATGTTTTCTCATGAAAGGAGATCATGTGGTTGCTTATAGCTCAAGTAATTTAAGGTTGTGTGAGAATATTTACCCAACACACAATTTGGAGTTAGCTATAGTCGTCTATGGTTTGAAAAAATGGTGACCCTATCTCTTTGGTGAGAAATTCAATGTGTTTAAGGATCATAAAATCCTGAAACATATTCTGTCACTGTGAGATTTGAATATGAGGCAAAGGATATAGATGGAGTATCTCAAGTTTCTTGAATTTTACTTGATGTATACTCCAGGAAAAGAGAATTCAGTGGCAGATGCATTGATTAGAATGTCATATGCTTAGTTAGAGAAGGAATCTTCAGATGAATTGAAGTTGTTGTTTTTCCTATGTGACATACATGTGGAATGTAGATACTGAGGTGATTTTACCATTTTATATTCAGCTATGTTTTTTCGTGATTTTGTAATTATGGTCAAAGTGGCACTAACATCTGATGTAGAATGTCTGGTTACAAGTTCAAAACGAAATAGTGGGGAGATTATTGAGGGTTGGAACCTGAATGGAAGTTTAGTTTTGTGCTTCAAAGATTGGATGGTTGTACCTATGTCTTATCAATAAATTTTTTTCATACATACAACCGTTAAATATGGGATTTACATCCTAGATCATAGAAGATTTATAAGGATTTGAAGTCATAGTTTTGGTGGAGCGACATGAAAAGGAAGGTGACGAAGTTCATTTATAAGTGCTTAACTTGTGAGAAAGTTAATGCAGAGGACAAGATACAAGGGGGTATGTTGTTGTATTTTCTTATCCTAGTGTGTAAATGGGAGAAGATATCAATGTATTTTGATACAGGTCTTCTAATAATAGTTTTGAAACATGATTTTATGTGGTTGACAGTGGACCATCATACTAATTCGGCCCACATCATTGCTCTTCATTAAAGTCATACGGTGGTGGATCGATCCAAAATTTATATAAAATATGTGGTTAAGGGGAATTTCATACTAGTTTAAATAATTTTAGATAGGGAACTATGGTTCACATATCATTTTTGAAAATCCTTACAAAAATCCATTAGGAATGAGATGACTATGAGCACGACATATCATCCTCAGACCGACGACCAGTTTGAGATGACGATATATATGTTGTAAGACATGTTGTGGGATTGTGTAGTGAATTTTTTGTGCATTGTGGGAAGGGAATATACCCTTGGTTGAGTTATTATACAATACAAACCATTAGGCCTCGATACATATGGCTCTGTTTGAAGCATAATATGGGAATCTTTGTTGTTCTTCACTATATTGGGAGGAAACATGTGAAACGTCACTGGTTGGGCTGAGCCTTGTACAGAAAATAATGGATAAAATTTAGTTGGATAGAAAGAGGATGGAGAGATATCTTAGTCATCATAAATAATATTAAGATCTTCATTGAAGACTTTTGTCAATCACCATTGGTGATCATGTATTCCAGAGGATATCTGCAAGGCAGGGACATTGTCATTTTGGGAATCAGGGAAGGTTGTCTCTGAGATACATAGACCCTTTTGAGATTCTGGAACGGATCGGAGAGGTGAATTATAATCTATAATTACAACCATAGTTCATTTTAGTGCATAATGTATTCCATATATCCTAGTTGAAAAAGAATCATCCTGATCCTGACCTTGTGATCAGATGGGATCACATCCACCTAGCACCGAATGCTTCATTTATACATATCCTAATGATGATTTTGGATATTAAAGGGAATGTTTTATGTGGGAAAAGCATTAGTCTATTGTGTGTTTTTTGGTAGCATGTCCAGACTCACGAAGAGAAATGAGAAGACAAGAAGGAAACGAAAGAGAAATGGACATAACTCTTTTACGGATGTGTGGGTTTTCTACATTTTAAGGGCATAAAGACCTATAGTGGGGAGAATAAAGTACCACTGGTGATTGGGTTGTGACATATGGTTACCCTGATCGAGTATGTTTTACACCTTTTATAAGTTCTATTTTGATTAATAATACTTAAAACTATTTTCTGGGGTATATTATAGGATTCAGGTCATGCACCTGAAGTACACGCCGTATACCTAAAGTACACACCCTGTACCTTAAGTACACACCATGTACCTGAAGTTCTCATCTTGTACTTGGTGACAGATTCAAGTCATGATGCAGGGATCATACCATGAGATACTACACATCGTGTACCTATGGTACATATTATGTAATTTTTATATATATTTTTAACACAAGTCGACGATTTATTCGGTGTACATATCCAACATGGCCTTAACAATGTGACTAGGGGGTACATGTCGTGAGCTGGCCCGGTCCTAGCTTAGAGTCATGAATTTGAAACTTATGATCAATCTATTATTTCCATACCTCTTTTTTCATGTCCCTAGACTCTCCCTAACTAATTTTCAATGGCACTCCTTTCAAATTGATACGATCAGTCTTGGATCTTCTATGTGTCTGTAGTACATCTCTTCGAGTAAGTGTTCTATTAGATCTACTCCTCTAATCATTTTAGTTCTAAGATCTATGCCCATTATGAGTTAATATAGGGTTTGTATTTCAAAAAATGTTGATAGTTGTAATTTTCATTGATAGATCAATGGATCTAAGGCAGTTTATTTGAATAATTAACCCAGTTTTTGTGATCATTGTTCGTCCTTTGTTGGGTTTTGTCAAAACCATCGAGGTAAGTGGATTCAATCTCGACTTCTCTTAGTAGAACTGATTTTCATGCATTCAAATTTAATTTATTATGCTGAATTGATTGTTATTTAGTTATTGAACACTTTTTGGAAACCTTCTTGAGTGATTGTTTGGGAAATATGGAATGTTTGGGATTTTGATTGGGTGATTTGATTCCTGGTTTCAAAATATTGATTTTAAAAAGGGAATTTATCTATATTTATGGAACATGAATTGGATTAGATGGTTTCAACAAATGGGACTGTTTTACAAAAATTAAATGTATCTTTGAAATTGGTTGTGTATTGGTTTTCAATAAAGGATTAGTTTTATTGAAGCTAGTTATGTTGGTAATGAAAGTATTTGGAATAAATGGTTTTGGTGTGAGTTTATACATGAAGGGCCCATAATAGGGGAAGAGTACCATTGGAGAACGAGGTATGTCACCCTATATCAGGGACAAGTGTTAGTGAGATACAAAGTGATTGGACAAGAGAGAACTCGTGAATATGGAATTGTCAACTGAAATAAGCATGTTTGGGCATGTTGTGAAACATGGAATGTGTATGCCAAAATAAAAATCCGATTTTTTATAATATTTGATTAGTTATTTTAGGAAAAATATATTTATGAAAATTGGTTTCATTTATGTTTTCTTAAACATGGTTATAAAGTGTTTTTGAATGTGTTTTTATTTGGTTATAAACTTTTTTGATAAGTAGTTTTATATTAATTTTATAATATAAACTATTTTATACAATGTGATAAATGTTCTATTATAGTGGTGTTAGTAGGGTTGTGACTACTTAAAACCTATTGAGTTTTATACTCACCACTTCTTTGGAACATTGGTTCATTTAAAGATATTGTCTTCTGGGATAGGGGAAAAGGTAACGTTTCACACTTTTTTAGAACTTCCTCGTGAGACTTGGGATGTTCGGTGATTGTGGAGTTTGATGATTGTTGAGAATAGAGTGTTGTGGTCTCTTGATATTCATGAGTTTTTTATCCATTATTTACTTGGTACTTGTTCAGTTTTCTTCTATTGTACATTTTGATGTGGTTCTAAGATACCTGAAGTTGTTGAGTTGTCTCTCTTTTGTTCATTTATCATTTAGTGGATGGTTTTTTTGTTTATTGGGTTATTTATTAAAGTGTAAATAATACCCCACTTGTATTTTTAAACCATTAGAAATTATTTCTATCCATTGAAACCTTGGGGATGTCACTTAGGGCCAAGTAATGACTCTTTGTACTCTCAACCAATGTGAATTAGCATGTTATTACAATAGTTATGGTTACTACACCCTATAGTTATATAGGGATTGTAATATAGAGTATTTCATTAATAAATGATATGTTGATAGCTTATTCCCCCCACCAAATAATGGATCTTGTGAAAAATTAAAAAATTCATGATTTATAATTAGACGTTACAATTGTTTCATTATAGATATAGAATAATTATATTTTTTAGAAAATATATTATATTTATATTGATCATTAGTGAATAAAGTATAGTTTCACATGTAAATAGTTGTAAATGTTCTAGATTATGTGGTTACTATTGAAAAATGATTATTTACTCTCAATATATTTCAACCTTGTGATTGAAAACAAGGTAAAAGATTCCATAATTTGAAAGGATCATGCCATCTCATTTAGTGTGGAGAAAAAAGTTCCATTTTTTGAATTATTAATGGATAGATACTGATATTTTGATGGAAGTGGAGATATTTTTTCATTATCAAATGATTTATTAGTCATATTTATAGGGGATGATTAAATTGGCATAGAAGGAATATTTAGAGCTACAAAAGAAGGTGGGAATCTTCCAATGTCATACTATAATTGTGATTGGATGATAGTATTTAAGAACCATTTGTGTGTTCCATCTAAACCATATTAAAGGGAGGATTTATTTGATTTGAAAAAAAAATTCATCATTATCCACTCATCCTTGTAGTGAAAATATGAATAGTGATATGAATGAATATTTCTAGTAGTACAACAAGCAAAGTGTTATTTTAGAGTACGTATCTAAGTACGTTAGTTTTTATCAAGTAAATCATGAAAGATATAAGTATAAGGGTTTATTACAACCATTACCTATATTCAAATAGAAATGGTAAAACAACACTATGAACATTTTCATTGTACTCCACAAATTTTATAAGTCCATATTAACATTTTATTTTTAGTTGATCACCTTAAGAAGCCATCAAACATAATTTCCATTTGATATGTATTTTTTTAAAGGTTGGGGCTGAAGCCTCATTAATTTTTAATGAGAATAAAATACCTTGTTAATTTGTTAGAGGGGGACCCATTACATAGCCCAAAGGCCCATTGGAAATTTATCCCATTACATGGCCTGTATTCCCATTTTTCTGGCCCAAATCCCATTTTGTGAATAGTTATGCTATATTACCTGCACTGCTACAGAACTACATAGTACCCGCCACTGCTATTGTCCTGTGCTGCCGCTACAGTTACCTGCCGCCGCTACAGAGTTGAGTTTTAGAAAAAAAATATCATACTCAGATGTATAGTCATTTTAAAATATAAATTTATTCCCTATAGGATTTTTTGAGTTCTTTATCAAAGGATTTCATATGTGTTTGGTATCAATAAATTATTCTAGTCAATTTTTCATAAATAATATCTTTCACATGATAATTCAAATGGATCATTTTGAATTCATGTGTGGAAGGAAGTGTAGAACTCAATCCTTTGGTGATACTATTGGAGGAATAAAGCAATTTATACCTGATCTAGATGGGTAAATGTTAGATAACATTAGATCCATTCAACATCACATCAAGGAATCTCAAAGACAAAAGAAATGTTATGCTATAAATATTTGATGAAATTTTGGGTTCAATGTTTTTTAGAAGGAATTCATATAGATTTATACACAAATTATGGATATTATATTTTTTAATAATGTAATATTTATCCATAGATATATTTTCTTTTTAAATATTCATGACCAGAGTAGGGATGATATAAAATATCTTGGTGATTCGTTCAAAGTTATCTAATGTTCATGATGTGCACCATGAATCTATTTCAGGGATTTAAACACATAATAAATTGTATTTAATAAACTAAATAGAAACAAAATTGGTGCATTTTATTTCTTATGAAGGATATCAAGTATAAATATGGATCATATATATAATTTTTAATAGTACAATACTACTCATGTGGTGAAAGTTATTTAGAGGAATCAAAAAATAAAATATGATTATTCGTATCCTAAGGATTTAATGGAATAAGGATATGATCATTTTGGTACTATAATTTTTAATTTCAATAGAAAAATCTATTTTATGTGGGATTATTATATACCATGATGAGATTTTTTATTGCATTTCTCTACAAATAATTTTATTTCTTCAATATCTTGTGTTACATGAAACACTAAGTGTAAAAATCCATGATATAATATTAGTATTTTATTATGTAAAATTTATCACCTAACCATTGGGTTGATGGGTATGAATAAAACTAACTAAATCATAAAATAAATACAGTAATATATGCATAAAATGAATTCATTAGTAATTAATTAGGAAAAAATTGTAAATCATGTTAAATAAAAAATGCGTATTTCTAAAAATAATCTTTATCCCACATTAAATTTGTTGTCTCAGTAAATTAAATAAAAACCTATCAGTGAATTTTTTTATTTAAATTAAAATATTATAATTTAAATGAAATTTTTTAAAATTCATTTAATACTTTTCTAATAATGGGATAATAAAAATTATTATTCATAAAAATGTATTTTCTAAAAAGGGGTTATAATTTTATGTTCTGTACTTATTTTTTAATGAATTTATTATAATTATAGATGTTTAATAATGAAAAATGGAATCCAAATTTGGAATCATAATGATAAAATTTGGAAAATATGCCCCTTTTTGGATAATTTTAATAGTAACACTTGTAAAATGTATCACCTCGGAAAAGGGTAAATCATATTAATGTAACATAAAATGATGATATAAAGACATAACTATTTATAATTATTCCTATTAGATTAAGGATATATTTCCCTTATCACTATTGGTTATTCACAATTTATTTATTTAATGGAATATTTTCCTTGAAAATGACATATATAATATTTAATGAAAATATAGTTGAAATTTGCTATTAAATTAGATTCTTAGTATATACTTTGTGTTCACAAAGGGAAAATTAATGTTATTAATGAATATAAATTAATTTATTTGTATTAATTAAATTATTTTCTTGATATAAATTTATTTCTATTTTTTATAAATTATTTAATGACCTTAACTAATTACCAAACAATCATGTTGTATTTATTCATTTATTTGAAAAATAATACAAATGATTTAACAATTAATAAATGTATCATAATTTGAGTGAATTATAGTATTATATTTATATTATATATTAACATGACATATTTATTTAAAGGATTATAAATTAATGATAAATGTTTATGTGTTTTAAGTAAAATTAAATAAATATTTACAAAATTGACATTAATGATACTTTATCTAAATAATTTGTTATTAAATTATTGGAAAAATATAAAAACATAGAAGGAGAATTTTATTATATGATTTCTTTTAAAAATCTATTTATTTTCCATTTATCATCAAAAATTAATGTTGTACAATAAATTATATCTTATTAATTTTGACAGTGTCGTTTTTGTTATTAATGTAAAAATAGATCAAATAAGGGGTTATTCAAAAAAATAAGGATTAAAATCACTATAAACTAGAATGAAATTTATTTTATTCTATCATTGAAATAAAATTAAATATTATATTTAATCATAATTTTTTTGGAGTCATTTGGGATGGATAATATAGGAATTAAATTTTTATATTCGAAGAAATTCCATGAGAAGTTTTCTCCTCACTTAAAAAGTGAACCCCACCATTATCTTCTTCACATCACATTGAAGATTCTATCCTGTCGAAAACAAATCACCTTATCGTATTCCTTATACCCATTATAGTGCTGATTGTTTCCAATATTAAGACCCTATGATATTTAACTGGGTATCTCAATTGAATTGATTTTGAAAAAAGAGTAAATCTATATAACCTAATCACTTTATTTTAACATATACACTACCTAAAATAAATATAATTTTCTTATTATTAAATAATAACTTATGTGACATGTGTATATTGATAATTTAGTATAATTATTTTATCACCATTATCAACCCTCTTTCCAATGAAATAAAAAGCGAAAATATCTCGCGTGCATACATAGGACTTAACATATCTATGTAACGATACAAATCATTTTACACCACAATTTATCATGTATCGTTATTATGGTGGGTTTAATTTTTATATGATATAATTTTTATATAATTTCATTAATTTAATTAAGATATTTATTCCACATTCTTACTGTTAAATTTTATAGTAAATTATATCATCACTTTTGCAAATGAGTGAACTACCACCTCTATGAAGCAATGGTATTCATTTTTTAATTTATACATAACATGGATAGTAATATGGATATATAAAATGAATATATATTATATATATTATATTAAAATGATTATTTAAAATTTAATTATTATATACCCTTATTTCATTCCATCTCTTGAAAATATAAAATAGTGTTCAAGCGTATGTATGACCCACATTCTATATGAATGGTGTATATTTTTACATCTCTATCATTTTGGAATGAATAAAAATATGTATATAATGAATTTATATGAAATTATAAGTATTTAATATTTTATAATATATATTAATTATATTATTTAAAAATTTATACCTGAGGTTAATGCTCTATCAGACCAAGTGGAACTCAATTTAATATGTTTTCATCTCACATTATTCCCAGTGATACACATTCCATATTCAAAAATTATTTATTTTCTATGGTGTAAATGAGTCCCATTTAATTATATTATGATTATTTATATGAATTTTATAAGGATATACATATCTATCAATGCATTTTTCATTTATTGGCCTTACAATGTAATTTTTATGAAAGCATTAATGGTTTTTTTCTCACATTCACAATATTTATCAGGTTTTTTATGATTATGCTTTTGATCATAAAATATAATCCTCTACCTCTCAATAAACTCAAAAATTTTCTTTTAGTATGGTTATTTCATTAAAATAAATTTTTTCTATTCATTTTACTCACCTTACATACCCATGATACTAAAAATATTACATTAAAAGAAATCAAATTAATTTCACTATTCATTCAAAAAACCCTTTTCTTCCATATCCATGTGTTCTAAAACTGTACTAAAAAATATTTTTAATATTGTTTTTATGATTTTTAAATTATATTTTATAAATTATTTAGTTCTTTACAAAATTAATTAAAAATAACCATCATATCATTTTTCGATCAAGGTACCTTTTGACTTTTATAAAATTATAAAAGAATTTTTTTTAAACTTAAATGAAATGAACATAATTTCCCATTACCATGACTAAATAATTATTTGAATTTTATTTTCATATATATCATGTTTATTTTCAATTAATTTTTTTCATTAATATTTGAGAAATTTTTATATTTTAAATAATTAATTTAAAATGGAAAAGGGTATTTCTCTTATAAAATGTTCCAACTAGTCTTTTAAAGAAACTTCCATCAATGATAACATAAATTGATGTTGATTATGTTTTTAAGGAATAAAATCTGATGATATAATACATATTATATCATTATGTGGTTTCAGGTTGTTATGATAAGATCTTTGTGGAAAACATTTCTTCTATAATGGTTATGTTGTAATAAACAAATGAAATTTTTATGAATCCAATTTCATTATAATGCATTATGTGATGATAAAATTATTTCTTACACCCAAGGTTTTATGTGTTCTTATATAATTATTGTTTTTGAATATTCTAGAAAACATATTAAATATTTTCAGTATGTGATCGGTGGGGAAGAATATTATCACTCAAATGTATTGGGTAACAATCGATAAGTCATAAGATAAATAAAAAGTGAATGGAGAGTGATCCACATTCAGTAGGGGAATCTATCCACTATGATACTATTTTGAGAAAACATTAATAACTAAAATGTTTTTGGAGTGACAGAATGCACTATGAATAACATGTTTCTGAACTGTGACTACAACAATGTTTTTATGAGTGAAACCAATCCATTATGATAGTCTTGACCACGAACCATGAATACTAAGGAAATGATATTCTAGGTTTATGTGTTTCAGAAAATAATATGTAATAGGTCAATTTTGTTATCTTAGGGATCGTGTTTATTAATTACTTTATTATTGTTATATTATGAACTAGAAATCCCAATTAAATTACTCAAAATTATGATAAATAATATAATGTTTATTGATTTCAAATGTTATTCTTGTAATATTATACCCTTACGCTCATGTTATGATCATACGATCATTGATATTTAATTTTTACCCTTACTGAGCATCTAATCTCACCCTTTATTATGTTTATTTTCTCAATGATTATGAAGATTGGTATTAATTATGACATTTCTAATAATGGTTATACTTGTAAAGAACATAATGAGACAAGATGTATTTAATGTATAAAATAGTTGTTTATATTTCCATGTTTTCAAAGATATTAGGGCAATATTATTGTGGAATTAATCATTGAGTTATCAATTTCATACTAATTAAAAATTATACAATATCGATTTATAAAATTTATAGGTCAATATATTTGGCCCAATTCAAGAATAATCATAGGTTATTCTCATCTTTAAAACACAGGGGATTGAAATATATTAATTTTATAACATTAAATTCTTAGTAAGGGAAACCATGTCAATATTACATTAAGGGTTAGACAAAAAGTATATAAGAGAAAATTAGAAATAGTGATTTATGTTATTGAAAAAAACATGGAGTAGTTAGTGTTGAACATAAGTCACAATAGAGGGAAATATAACATCAAATGAACAAACATGTACCATGGTATAACAGTGTGTGATAATATAGATTATAAATGGCTTATAAATATATTCATAAGAAATTAAATTATATTAATTAATTAAAAATATCATAATAAGGGAATAAATCTTAAAACATAAGAATATAGAAATTTAAAAAAATTGAATGAAAAAAATGTTTATCATTCATGTTTTTAATTTATTTCAATGAATCATGTTTTAAACAAATGAAAAATTCATGATTCATGTTCTAAAAATGAAAATTGTCTATGCTTCATGTTTTAAAAAACATTTCATGATTCATGTAGTGAAAAAATAATATTTCCCAAATTCATGCTACAAATAATAAAAATATCAGTGACTCATGTTGTGAAAAAAAATATTCATGATTTATTTTTTAAAAAATTTAATGACCATGTGTCTTATTGTCTACAAAAAAATTCCAAATAATCCTGATGCAAAAAAAATATTTCCACCATTCATGTTGTGAAAAAATATTATACACTACCTCTTATGAATAAAATTGATTTCAATGCTTCATTTTGTGTACAATAAAAATATCCATTCTATATGTTAAAAAAAACAAAATTTTCATGGATTATTTTATAAAAATAACTATATTCATCATTCAATTTGTGTAAAAAAAACATCCATGCTTTTCATCATTATCTAATGAGATATGAATCCTTTTCCAAGGCATTAAAGGGATATATAAGAACCCACCCATCCAATATCTATAAATATGGGTGTCAATTAATGGTAATAAATTATTATATCATAGAAAACCCCATGGAAATAATATTTTTTATAAAAGTACTAGATGGTAGCACTAAATTTCATCTCAAATAAGAAAATGGTTTTCACACGAAATTGAAACACCAAAAATGTGTATTTGATAAAAATTTTTAGGGTGTTTATTCATGAAATTTTATCTCAAAGTAAATAAAACCATTAATGATAAATATGAATATTTAAGGAAAAAAAGTCGAAACCATTTATTTTAATTATTTAAATATTTTTTAATAAAAAATTTCACATATCAGATTCAGAATAAAGTTTTGAAAATGAGAAATGAAAACATTATAATATATTTAAATTTAAAAATAATCATAATGAACTTATTATAAAATATATGTAATGGTTATAATAAATAAATTTGGTATATATGAAACAAAATTTAATTTAAATAGTATATAAAGCATTTTAAAATTACTAAATACAATTTTGAAAAATCTATAAAATAAAAAGTCAAAATAAAAATGTTATTTCGATACGAGGAGAAGGGAAAAAGAAGGTCATAAGAAAAAAAACTTAAATATTCTTACAAATACAAATTAAATATTCTATTAAAGATAAAATATGTACATGGAATAGAAACAACCATTATAGTTGATGATAATTGTTGTTGACAAAGATATAAGTTTTGGGGAAGTAATTCATTAATGAAAAAGATTTCATTTAAAAATTTCACATACCCTATAGATAGAAGGTATTAGAGTATCATCATATAACCAAAGGATACATTCTTGTAATAATATAATAAAATCTATTTCTTAATGTATCATGAAATATGTTGTGTCACGACCCGTCCTAGTGGGGCCCGGGCCGCAACTCTCCAAGCCTGCCTCCAATAGTCCAGGGGTTGGTGACTAGCACCGTGTAGGCATGTTACTAATATGGGAGGAATTTCATATAAACCTGCACACACACACACACATATCCAAGCCCAAAATGCTGAATAGTAAAAACAACTAAAAATGGAAATGAATGCATACACTAAAAATCCCTACCAACGAAGTATGATAGGAAGGTAAAGTACAGTAATATAAAAACCTGGGCCAAAAGTACAAGACCACCAAAAGATAGTCTGAAACAATGTCCAACCTATAAAGAAAGGTATTAGGACTGCAATTTGTAGTTGTAGGAACACACCTTGTCCTGTCTGATCTCACTGAGCACCGTCCGGTCCAAGTCCGCCTAGAATCCTGTCAAAGGCGCAGTCGTCTGCACACGACACAACATGCGCTGTAAAAGGACGTGCATGGGTGAGTATAACAATACCCAGTAGGACACCACAAAACCAGAAAGGAATAATTCAATGGAAAAATACCACAATGGAAAGATACAGTCAGATCTACATAGTATATTTTTACACAACATATAAGAAGAATATCCAGATATACTCATACATGATTGACTATCGTGATACCACCACTAAAATCCAGCTTGAAGATTCTACTAAGCACATAACAAAGAGAACACACTCCTAGGTATGAAGAGAGAGAGAGTAATTACTCATTCCGGGAGAACACACTCCACAAGCACTTCAGAATATGATGTTCAGAGGAGGATCACAACCAATAGCTATGGGGTGATTCCAACAACTTATTCTGAACTAATCCGCTAAGTAGAGGATCGACACCTGGGTAAAGTTGGTCACCTAGATACCAAGAACTCGTCATAGGGATCCTGTAATGAATAAAGGATCCGGCTCTAAGTCTCACCGATTGGATTTCAAAAACTCTATTCAGGAAGTCCTGCTAAAGGGATCACACTCATGTGCGTAGGAAATGATACCGAAATCCTACCAAAAAAAGACCAATGGGATGAACCCTAAGGAAACCGGTCCAAGTCATTGAAGGAAACTATCTCAATCCTTGTAAAACAGGTTATACAACGTGTAGTTGGATTACACGCCATGTTCCTTGACCTTGGGTACTACCCGTGTAACGGCCCGTGTCATCCGTCCAAGCTGTGTAAAACTCAACTACACGATGTGTAGTAGGGTTACACGCCGTGTTCCATGACTCCAGGTGCTGCTCATTTAAACAGGCCATGTCAGATGTCGGAGTCATGTAAGAAAGCATATACATGGCATGTAAGTCAAATCACACTCTCTATCCTGTCAACTGGAAAACACCCGTGTACCCTGGCTGTAAGCCCGTACAAGGTGTCTCTCCCTGTCACCTACCCATGTACCAGTACATGGGGTATCCCGTGAATCTGGCCGGGTCTGGCTAGGGAGGGGTGTACACGCCCTGTTCTTGGTTGGGTACCAAACCCGTGTTGATGTACTATCAGAGTACACGTCGGGTGATCCGCCGACGAACACACGACCTGTAGCCCATACTACACACCATGTAGTCAGGATATTCCAGAATGTTGTCTTCTTCCACCACACCTCATCCGATCTTCCATTTTCTAATTCTGTTATTCGTTTGCTGAGAAACACAAGATGTTTGTTCTCCTCATCATCGTGATGCCGAATCCATGGGTTTTGGTCCTTCGATCTCGTCATAAAACTCCAACGATCCATCTGAAGAAAAACACCCAAAAATAAATATCATCTGATCTTCTCTGAATCGTCCGCCGAAACCGTCTTCGCAAATTCGTACCATGATTCCAATGTTGGATCTATAATCTCGGATTGTTATGCTGAAGATCAAAGTCGCAATCGATCATTGTTCTTATCCCACAAAGAATAAGTATAACACACACGAAGAACACGAGAATTAGGGAATGAAAAACATAACAAATCGACAGGGACGAACCTTGATCCATGTTCATGTCGATCTTGGTTCGTCACCCTTAGAAGGTTGAACAAAACCAAAATAACTCAAGAATCAAAATCCCCAAAATCCTTGCAAAATCCCATCCTGCAAATACTATCGATCTATGGGCTAATATGTTCATGGATTATTCTACGGTCATCATATGTATCAAGAATAAGAAAGGAAACCAAAATCAAACTTCTTACCTAGATCTGCGGCGTTTGATGGAGAAGATCTGGTCGCCGCATCATTGTCACCGGTGAAATTCGTCAAGAACTTCGTCGCCACGTTGGGGTTTTCTTCCAATGCTTTCTCAGAGCCTCCAAGGGTTTTAGGGTTATGAGGTCTATAACCTTGGACCCTTGCTTAATCCTTTATTTAAAAATGATAAAATATTTCGATGCAGCAAGGATTTAATAAAATATTTTTATTAAATATTTTTTTTACACTTACGTACAAAAACTAGATTTCACCACCGACATGTGGCAGCCAATGTTAGGTCTCTAATAAGGTAATCTCGCTACTATGGATTCAATAGTGCCCTCAGATATCCAATCCAAGCACCTGTTCAGGGGTTATTCCACTTTTTTAGGAAAACCAGACGTGTGTTTTATTTCATTATTTAATAAACTTCAAACATTTGTTCTAGGCTCACTGATCCTCGGATCTGCGCGCCGTCCCAAAGCATATTCTCAAATGAATTCCCATATAATATTAAAAATAATACATGGAAAAATCGGAGACAATACATCACACCCACCATAGGGCTTTACATCCCTGAAAAGACAAAACATGGGCTACTAGAAAAGATGTGGTTACTACACACAAATCTGAGTCACCCTCTCCCACGTGCTCTCATGGAGATTCTTGTGTTGCCATCGAACACACACCAAGGGAATAGATCACCCATGGAGGATCTTCTCCTATTGATCCTTGATATCCCCTGGGTACTCAGCAAAGGTCGCTCCATTATCGATGTCCAGCTCGCCCCAGTCGATAAAGTGTGATAGATCATGAACGTTCATCCGTAGCTGTGACACATGAAAGACGTGTACCCATTCAACACGAGGAGGTAGAGCCAAGAGTTATTCCACCTCACCAACTCTACTCAAAATATTAAAAGGACTGATGAACCTCAGAGATAGCTTTCAACCTCAGCCAAATCTCCACAATCCCCTTCAAGGATAGACCCGAAGGAACACATGGTCTCCCTCCTTGAACTCCAAGGGCCTACGTCTCCAATTGGCATAAGACTTCTGCCGACTCTGTGCAGTCTTCAACTTCTGATGGATGACCTGCACCTTCTCTGTAGTATCTCACACCATCTCTCGGCCCATGAGTACTGACTCTCGAAGGTCATTCTAGAAAAGTGGTGACATGCAAGGACATCCGTACGAATCCTCGAATGGTACCATGCCAATAGTAGTATGATAACTATTTTTATAAGAAAATTCCACCAGTGGTAGGTGATCCTCTTAGCTATTACCGATGTAAAGTAGGAATGATTATATCATATCCTCCAGAACGTGGATGGTCCGCTCCGTCTGGCCAACAGTCTGAGGATAGAACGCTATGCTCTTCCGTAACTGAGTCCCGAATACTTCCTGCAATCTCTTCCACAACTGGAATGTGAAGCGAGCATCACTATCTGAGATGATTGTGGATGGCACTCCATGAAGCCAAACTATCTTCTGCACGTAGATGAATCCCAAGATCTCTACTGAACACTTCTCACGTATTTCTAGGAAGTGGGCCGACCTGGTGAGTCAGTCAATGATCACCCATATGTCATCGTGTCCCCTGGATGTACGTGGTAAAACCATCACAAAGCCCATGGATATCCCATCCCACTTCCACTCTGGAACCTCATGGGGCTGAGTCAAACCTGCTGGAACCTGGTTCTCAGCCTTTAGTTGATGACAAGTAAGGCACCGAGAAATAAACACGGCCACACTATTCTTCATTCCTGGCCACCAGAACTGAAGTCGGGGGTCCTGGTACACCTTTTCCATGCATGGATGCACCACCAAAGGAGACGTATGGAACTCCCTCATAACCTCCTCCTACAACGTTTCTGGTACTACTATGTTCCCTTTGAAAATAACAACGTACTCCCACCTTTTGAATATCCATCAGCAGCATCACCTGCGGATATCTGAGTACATAAAGTCTCGAAGCTAGCATCCCCGAGCTGCGCTTCCCTGACTCGTTATAATATTGGATGGGTAATAGCCATCGACTGAAGGTAAGCTCCCTAATATCTATCCAGGAAGGATAACTATAAAGAGTCCAACTGCCTCGTTGCCTCATCCAGCAACTGCAAACTTTATCTTTTGCTAAGATAATCTGCCACAACGTTCCCATTCCAAGGAGTATATATGACCTCAACGATGTAATCCTGGAGGAACTCATGCCATCATCTCTATCTCAAATTTAGATCCTTCTGAGAAAAGATATATTTGAGACTCTTGTAATCATAGTAGATGATAAACTACTCTCCCATCAGGTAGTTCCGCCACCTCTTCAACGCAAAAAATACCGCTGCCAACTCAAGATCATGGTTCATGTAGTTCTGCTCATGTAGCCTCAAATGACGTGAGCCATAGGAAATCACCACATGCCACTACATCAGGACACAACCAAACCTGGTTCCTGATGTATCGTAGAACACTACATACTCAACACCCTCCTCTGGTAATCTCATGATCGGGGCACTCGTCAGACTCTGTATCAACTGATGAAAAGCCTGCTGGCGTCTCTCTCTCCACACGAAAGGCTACCCCTTTCAGGTCAAAGCTGTCATGGGTGCTAAAATCCTGGAGAAATCCGGAATGAATATCCGATAGTAGCCTACCAAACCAAGGAAACTCTGCACCTCCTTCATGCTCCGGGGTGGCTCCCATGCTAACACTGCCTCTACCTTGGCTGGGTCCACTGCTACACCATCTGTTATGATAAAGTGTCTCAAGAAATGGTCCTCCTATATCCATAATTGACACTTTGAGAGTTTCATGTAAAACTGTTGCTCTCGGAGTGTATCCGGAACCATCCTCAGGTGCCCCCAGTGCTCCTCCTCAGACGCAGAGTACACCAGGATATCATCGATGAACACCACTAAAAACTGCTCTAGATAGGGTTGAAAGATCCGGTTCATGAGTCCTATAAACACTGCCGTGTCGTTCTCCATGCCGAAGGGGATCACCAAGTACTCATAGTAAATGTAGTGACATCTGAAAGCTGTCTTCTATATATCGTCATCCCGTACTCATAACTAGGGATAGCCTGATCATAGATCAACCTTTGAGAACCATTGTGCCCCTCATAACTGGTCGAAGAGGTCATTGATCCTCGGTAGTGGATACCAGTTCTTCATGGTCACCAGATTCAAGGGTCGGTAATCCACACACAACCTCAATCTACCATATGCCTCCGTGGAAAACAAAATTGGGGCCGCCCTGGGCGATACACTCGGTCTCACAAAGCCTTTCCTCTGCAAGTCTTCCAGGTGCACTCTTAGCTCATGAAGCTCTGCAAGAGCCATCCAATATGCTAATGCTGATATTTGTGTCGTCCCGGGTTGCAACTCAATGCATAAATCTATTTCATGACGAGGAGGTAGCTTGGGGACATCCACCAAAAATACATCCTCGTACTCAGCCGCTACTGCATGAAACTGGAAAATCATAACATCTGCTGTTCCAAGGGCTAGTATAGCCAACTAATGTGAAATAGAATGTTCCCTACTATGCAAGAGTCCATCCTGCACTGCATGGATCTCCTTTTCACTGATTAAGGATAACATCATTCCATCACTTCGGACACACCACACCCTTTTCCTAAAACAGTCAATCTGTTCATAAACTGTGGACAGCCAATCCATACCCAGAATGACATCGTAAGGCCTCGACGCTACCCCCATGAGGCTCCAACTAAAACTCTGGCCTCCAAGGGTCACGTCACACTTTCTACAATGTTTTGTGATCTCTGAATATTTTCTAGTCAGTGTTTCTAAGTGTAAGGGTCAAGTAAATGGCCCAACTAGAATCTCAAGAACATGAACAAGATAAGCATCTAGAAAATAATGACTAGCACTTGTGTCTATCAGTACAACAACCAAAGTATAAAAGACATAGATTGTACCTCAAATCAATCCAGGAGCACCTGGGTCATAAGACTTTGCCACCTCCAGCTATCCCTGCCACTTTCCACTAGCTCCCTAAGCCTAGGGTGGACCTCCTGGGGTGGTGGTGGAAAAAGGTCAAAACACCGACCACCTCCAGCTGCTCTCCCATCTCCTCTACCACGTCCGCCACCCCAAGGATCATTATTCTCTACATGTTTCCTCTTCCTAGGTGGTTCATCCACTGCTCCTGTGTCTGTTGTATGGTGGGTCGGACAATCTCGAGCAAGACGTCCCCTCCCACTGCAAGAGTAGCCTCGCCTCTCTCAAGGCTAGCTGGATGCACCATGTGAACCATGTACATCAGATCCTCTATACTGGGATCTCCCATGAAAATGTATCCCATGCCTAGGTCTCTGACGTCGGCCCCATGATACAGAGGTCTCTTTTCTAGCTTTCTCAATGCTGGTAGCTGTCAGTTGTCTCTACACTTCCAAGAAGCTCTCGACCACAAAAACCCGCTTGAGCACCCCCAGAATAAGTAGGAATCCTCATAGGGATGATACTATCTCTTATATCTCTACACATGCCTCGATGAAAAGTCCGAGATCTGAAGTACTGATCCCTGACCATATCCATTGAGTATAGGGAGAGGTTAGTAAACCTCGATGAATAGTCATCCACCGTCATGGTTCCTTTCTGAAGCTGAAGAAGCTACTGTATATGTATTGTTCTAAGGGCAACTGGTGAAAACTCCTCTCTAAGGAGACACTAAAACACTAACCATGCAAGAGTCTCCTCGTCGTGAGTCTACATTCCCAAACCACGCCATCACCATCCATAGCCCCGATGAAGGCTCGCTGCCTTGATCACCATCTGGGCTGCTGATGTACTTACCAAACAGAAGACTCTGGTCACTGCCTCAAGCCAGTCCTCTGCTACCTGAGGGTCAGGTTCTCCTAGAAACTGGAGGGGTGTCTGTCTCTGAAACTCATGGAGTGCGCTCAGCTTGTGCTCCTCCTCCATTGGTATAACAGGCACTAAACGTTGTTCCACAGTTCGTGGAACAACTGGCACACCACCTGAAGGTAATGCTGGGGGATCTGGTCCCTGTATCGAAGCTTCATCACAGAGGTGGTCATCCTCATGATCGAGATGCTAAATCCTAGAAGCTACGCATCGCGGAGGCTTGTTGTAAAGAAACAACATGTATCTCAGTTAGTGTGTATATTTGGAGAGCTGACTCATGAAGGAAATGGAAACCACAACCCATTCCTATATGATGCATGTACCGTGTCTTTCCCCGGCAACTAGTATTCTCATGCTCCGAGTCGAAATGCATGTTATCAGATTCCTGGTGTATGGATATGTCGGCCGCATGCAAAAACACTAGGGACCTTGGACTGAAATCCAAACTCGAAACACCTAACACAATTTCACCAAACCAACTCACAGACTCTCAGTCCTAACCTAGAACCGACCACCTCTAATACCACTTTTTCACGACCCATCCTAGTGGGACCCGAGATGCAACTTCCCAGCCCGCCTCTAATAGGTCAGGGGATGGTGACTAGCACTGAGTAGGAATGTTAATAAAATGAGAGACATTGACTATAAACCTATACACAAACACGCACACATCTCCAAGCCCACAAATCTTAAATGTAAATACTACAAAAAATGGAAATGCATGCATACACTAAAAATTCAAACCAACAGAGTATGATAGGAATGTAAAGTACATTAATGTAAAGCCCTAGTCCAAAACTACAAGCCCATCAAAAGAAATACTCTAAAAATGTCCAACATGTAATGAAAGGTAATAGGACTGCAATCTATAGCATTACAAACACACCTCAACCTGTCTGTTCTCACTGATCATGGTCCGATCCTAGTCCAGCTAGAATCCTGTCAAAGGCTTTCTCGTCTGCACAAGACATGACACGTGCGAGAAGTTCCCATGTAGGGGTGAGTATAACAATACCCAGTAGGACACCCAAAAACCAAAAAGGAATACAACAACAGAAAAATACCACAAAGGAAAGATATAGTAATCTCTACACAGTATATGTTTATAGACCATATAACATAAATATCCAGATATACTCATACACGATTAACAATCGCGATACCACCACTAGAATCCAGCTCAAATATTCCACTAAGCACGTAACAAAGAGAACACACTCCTAGGTATGAAGAGAGAGATAGAGAGATGAAGTACTCGTTCAGGGAGAACACACACCACAAGAACATGAGAATATGATGTTTAGATTATGATCCCAACAAATAGCTATGGGGTGATTCCAACAACTCAGTATGAACTAATCCACTAAGCAGAGGATCGACGCCCGGGTAAAGTTGGTCACATCGATACCAAGAACTCTACCTAGGGTTCCAGGAATGAATAGAGGATTCATCTCTAAGTCTCATAGAAGGGATTTCAAAAACACTATTCATGAAGTCCTGCTGAAGGGATCATACTTCTATACATAGGAAATGATATCAGAAACCTTCAGGAGAAAGACCAAGGGGGCGAACCATAAAAAAACTAGTCAATGTCACACAAGGCAACTTGCTCAAGCCATGTAAAATAGGTTACACGACATGTAGTAGGGTTACACAATGTGTTCCTTGACCTTGGGTACTGCCCATGTAACAGCCCATGTCATTCGTCCAAACTGTGTAAAACTCAACTACACGGCGTGTATTAGGGTTACACACCGTGTTCCTTGACTCCGGGTGCTGCCCATGTAAACGACCCATGTGAGAAGTCAGAGTCATGTAGGAATGAATATACACAGTGTGTATGTCAAAGCACATGTCGTGTCCTATCAACTGGGAATCACCCATGTACCCTGGCCATATGCCCATACACGGTGTCTGTCTGTGTCGCCTTCCCATGTACCATTACAGAGGGTATCCCGTGTATCATGCCGGTTCTGGCCGGGGAGGGGTGTACATGCCGTGTTATTTGCCGTGTACCCAACCCATGTCCATGTACTCCATGCGTACACATCGGGTGGTCTGATGACGAACACATGTTGTGTAGCCCTTACTACACAATGCGTAGTCGGGATTTTTCAGAATGTTTTCTTCTTCCTCTGCACCTCGGCCGATCTTCTAGTTTCCAATTCTACTATCTGTTTGCCGCGAAACTCAAGACTCTGGGTTGCCTCATCAACATCATGCTGAGTCCGTGAGTTTCGATCCATCGATTGGGTCATAAACCTGCAACGATCCATCCGATGCCAAAAATTAATATCTCCTGATCCACTCCGAATAGTACGCCGAAACCGTCATCGGAGCTCCGTACCATCATTCCATGGTTGGATCTATAATCTCGGATCATTACGCCGCAGATCGAAGATGAAATCGATCATTATTCTTATCCCACGAAGAATGCATAGAACACATATGAAGAACGCAAGAATTCGGGGAATAAAAACACAAAAAATCGAGAGGGACGAACCTCGAACGATGTTCATGTCGATCTTGGTTTGTCACTGTTATAAGGATGAACAAAACCAAAATAACTCAAGAATCAAAATCCCCAAACTCCCTGAAAAATACCATCCCACAAATATGATTGATCCGTAGACAAATCTATTTATAGATTATTCCACGTTTGTCGTAAGAAAAAATAACTAGGAAAAGAAACCAAAATCAATTTTCCTACCGGGATCTTCTGCGTTCATTGGTGAAGATCGGGTTGTTGTGTCGTCGTCTCCGGTGAAATTCGTCAAGAACATCATCGTCTCTTTGGGGATTTCCTCCAGAACATTCCCAGATCCTCTAGGGGTGTTAGAGTTATGAGGTATATAACTCTGGAACCCTGCACAAGCCTTTATTTAAAAAGGATAAATTTTTTTTCTACAGCAAGGGTTTATTAAAATATTTTTATTAAATATTTTATTACAGTTACGTCAAAAAACTAGATTTCACCACCTACCTATGCTAGCTGATGTTAGGTCTCCCCTAGGGTAAACCCACAGCTCCAGACGCAAAGGTGCCCTTATATTCTTGATCCGAGAAACCTTTCAGGAGTTATTCCACTTTTCCTGTAAAACCACATGCACGTGCTATTTAATTATTTAATTAAATTTAGACATTTGTTTCGAGCTCACTGGGCCTCGGAACTACGCGCCATATCTAAGAATAATATCGAAAGAATTTCCATATAACAGTAAAAAAACTACATGAAAAAATTTGGGACATTACATGAGGTGTTATTATAAATCCAATATATCGTAAGATCTGTTTTAATAGATTTCCCTTTAAATATAGATATTTAAATTCAACTTCAATTACCATGAGTAAATGAGAATATAGGATATTATACATATGATATGTATTATAAAAACAAATTAAATGAAATTATGACTATAAAATAAAATATACCTCAACATAAATTATATTGGGACGAAACAACCACACATTTATTCTTATATATTTGAACGTGAACTAAGAACTTATTTTTGTTGTTTTTATACCATTTGTAACACCTATTGAGTTCTTAGATTGATATTTTCAAAAGTACAATGATTCTAAGTAGTGGGGGAGAGTTTAGGAAAACATTAGGTTGATTTTTGGAAAAGGTATATTTTTATTATCTTTGGTGAGATGTTTTATAAGTTATATCCCTTTATATATGAAAAAATTTGTTTCTTGTAAATAATCATTACTTTTTCAATGATGAAATGACATTATTAAATTATAACAGAATCCAAAAGTCATGGAAAAATAAAATTTGGGGTCGTATAAGGTCAATATAAAACACTATTATTCATTTCCACACATGATTAAACAATGTTTCACGTATTTTACCCATAGATTTTCACATTTTTTCATTCTGTGTTTTTATCATGGTAACTAGTTTTCACTGAAGTAATTGATATTTTATTTTGAAAATGAGGGGAACCTTTAACGAAATTTTATTATTATGAAAATAAATTTTGGAATTAAATTATCTCAGTAAATTTATTAATAACTGAAAATAATATTTATGTTAGAAAAAATATATTTAAAAAAATATTTTGTAAAAAAGTGCATTTTAGCCATTAGGTGTATTGGATATTATAAAATAGTTTTTAGAAATTAAATGAGTGATAATATATTTTTAAACATGTGTAACTATAATATAAATGTATTTATATTAAATAAGTAAAATTAACTATATAGATAAAGGGCTGATAATAATAATAAAAGAATTCCTTAAAATTAACTCTCTCACTACTATATGGGCCATTAACATTATTAATAATAACTATAATAAGAAGATGAAAAATGAAATCGAACATAATACATAATAAGAATATTTTGATCCAAAATATGGAATACATTTTTATCGATTTAATTTATAAAAGTGATGGAAAATAAATATTAATATTAAGGGATATTAATTATTTTTCGAGTAAAATAATACTTATATTTCAAAAACCTTAATCATGGGTTTTATTAATTTAATATAGATTTTTTAAATGAATAATTTCACACATTAAATATATTATTGATCATGAATGTTTTTATAGTATTTTTGTAATAATTATATCATGATATATCAATATACTCAACGTTTCTATAAAATACTATAATTTAAACTATGGGCTAAAAAAATTATTTTTGAAAAATGGAAAATGTGGGATTTTTTATTATATTGTTATTCAAAATATTTTTTTCTTCATTTTAACAATTAAAATTTGAAATAATTATAATTTAACATGTCAATAACATCCTAAAATTTATTGAAAACTATTTTTTTAAGAATATATATTTTCATAGTTTTATCAGTTCTTATTCTTATTTCCTATTGATTAATAATAAAATAAGTGTTAATGTAGAATTCATATAAAAATATATTTTATTCATATAAAAATTACAAAATATCTACATTTTTTTCCTAAAATAAATGGAATTAACTTCCATTTATTGAAAAAATTTCTATAAAAATTCTATTAGTTTTTTAAATATTTTAATTTAATAGAATTAGTGACACTATGTTAAGAGAAACCATTCTATTTAATTATAAATATATTTTCTATTGTGTTTACATATATTTGTACTTGGTAATTCAACAAATATTAATGAATGATTAAATTTTAGAAAAATAATTTTATTTTAATAAAAATATCACAATTATTTTTTAGTTTTCTATTGCATATAGATAAATATTTCTAGAAATTTTTATTTGATTTAAGGAATTATATATTTTATGACCATGAAGAGTCATATTCTTTTTCCCAAAATAAATTTCATAATCACAATTATAGTTTATCTCAATAATGAAAAATTTTTAAGCGCTTGAATAATGATATAATTTCTAACTGACTATCATGGGTATTACTATATAACTCATATCATCCAGTATAATTAGAAAATATTTCGATTCAGAGCCATTTATTATAAAAATATATGTTTACCAATTTGTAATTAATTTTTATTTCTGGAGACATAATTTTCATAGATTCATTTTAATTATCCTATTTCGAAAAAATTCCTATAAAAAAAATTTTTATAGTAACATACAATAAAATTAGAACTAATGATCATATGAATATAAAAAATAAAACCTATGATGTCATACCCAATAAAAAATTCATTTTAAACTATGATACTTCTGAATTTAAAATGATAGAATTATTGTAACATCTCTCTTACTCATTTAAACTTATTTTTTATGTTGTCATTTTCCTATTAGATTTTATAACCTGACATTTTATATATTTCATCCTAAAATATTATATAAATACTCATAATTATCCATAATCGGATTTTGGATTACTATAATATCCCCCCAAATAGCATCTCTATATGTGTGTAGTAGAAGGCTGACTTTTCATTCACTATGTGAGGATTGAGTTGGTAATTATCTGGCCTCTTTAAGTTTGACTACACCAAGGTGAATATTAGCCATACTGTCATCCACAAGAAAGTATCTAGAGAGGTGTTTAATTTTTAAGAATCCCGAAAATCAATAAGTTTAAAAATAATTATGATGTTCTTATATAGAAAAAAACTAATACCACATGCATATCAATAAATTTTTCAATTAAGTTCACATGTCCAATTCCACTGAATTACTAAAATATTCATTAAAAACAACTATACCATGATATGATATAAACTGAGGTGACCCACACAAAAAGTCCCAAGTAAAGTGAAAAAAAACACATTCAATAAAAAATATAATTGAGACCTACTAAGGAGAAAAAATATATTTTTAAAACATTTCCTTATGTAACAAAGTTCATCTTAAAATAAATATAGAATCTTAAAAAAAATAAGTTTTAGTTTCATTGATGACTAGAAATATAAGTTTGATGGCCCCCTTCCCGAATGATACCCTTCTCGGGATGTTAATAAAGAATGGGAGATATTTTCCCTAGAGTCCCTCCTCCAGTAAACCCCAATTTGGGGATTTTCACCAAGGTTGTACGAATCTCACAATATCGTAGGCATTAAATTTTTTTAAAACACGATTGGGAGATTTGATGGGTCATCCACATATCAACTGCAAGACATAATGTAAATTAAATTCAAACTAATCCCACGTGCATGTTTAAAATAGAACAGTTTCAACAAAAAGTATTTAAAGTAAATTACTAAAGTATGTGCATAGTACCAACATGACATATATCAATATTTGTGCTAGTATGGTCTGGAATTGTCCATGAAATACTTTTGGAAACCTGAATGTATTTTATATAAATTGGGTGAGCATACAAGTATACTTAGTAGTAAAACTAAAGTCTCTCATGTAGAAGTCAAAGAGTCATAATAATGAACCCATGAGAAAACAGAAGAATCAAATAGCCCCTAAATAGGTGTATTAACCTTCCCTACCTCTCTAAGGAACACTCACCACAGAAAAAAAAGTTATGTAATATAATATAAATCACGTCACTGATGGGGTACATTGAAACACTTTACAACTAATTATCTATTCTGACACCCTAAGGACAAACATCCTTACACTCCTGCGTATTCTAAACATATCATGTCACATCTCTCTTGCACAAACCGATACATCACAACCACACCTTCATATAAACACTTGATATATACCCACATCTCATCCCAAAGACACCTAGGAAAGCACAACTAATCTCATATCGAAGACACAAGTGAAATCAAAACTCGACCACAAACCTGTTCCTCTAAAACCAAAAATTGCCTAAGGAATCTTGCGCTATCACAACCTAAAAGAAGAAGAAAGGAAGAGAAGGTGTCTAGTCATCCACCCCCCATAAAAATGTTTGGGAAATACACCTTCCCTTGTGATGAGAGAGGTGTTAGACACATAGTTCTCAACTAGGTTAGGGTGCATATTTAAATAAAAATTAAAATAAAAGATTATATATATATATATAAGAAACCAAATATTTAGAATAACCAATGGGTTTCAAATTAACAACCAACTCACAATGCTACCATATTTTTTGTTACCTCTATATGCAAAACACCATACAACAATCCACCAACCCAATTCTTATTCATGACCAATTTAATAAACTATTTATATTCCATTAATCCAAACAACCCATTCAAATACAAGAATTATTAAAAAAATTTATATTTATTTATTCATTTATTTATTCCATCACTATCTGGGAAACTACCAAGAATAGCCCACAATAAGAAACAGAACATGAAAAAATTAATGGAGAAAATTCAGGATAATTCACCATACCAACTATCACCATCCTTCTTCAACGTAATCCCTCATAATCCATCGATGAACAACCACATCAGACAACATAGCATCCAACAACTATGTTCATAGAACTGCTGCACTACACTTCTCATCCATCCCACAATCAATCAATATCTCATCCTGAGATTCCATTACACCACCAAATCCATTCAGCAACACAGAAATGTTCCCACAACCACAGAAAAATACAAAAAATAAGAAACTCACCCACACATTGCATCACCACACGTACCAAGACAGAACAAAATTTCATGATTTTACAAGGCATACCTTATTTAGATTCAGTTGTTAATTCAGGGGTTATCTCAGAAGCATTTTGATCATGGGGCGTCCATTTATTATCCAAATATAGATCATTAATCAATTTTATAAAAAAGTTCCCAATAAGAATGAAATAAAAATAATTCCATAGTTAGTTTAGGGTAAAGAAAAAGACACCAACTACTACCATTTTTAGCATTTCATCAAGCAAGAACAATCACAAGATCACACCATAATATAAAATAAATAAAAGAAGGAGAAAAAATATCATATACCCCTCAAATTCAATTAACCTTTTAGTTATCTTCAATTAGGCCAACACAACCATAATTAAAAAATAACAATTATTACAACCACATTCACATGATGAAAAATTAGTAGAAAAAATGGAAATCCAACCTCAATGGAGTGTCAACATTCGTTGAACAAGAACAAATCAACTAATGGTCATCTGATCACCTCTCCCAGATGATCTGCATCCATTTGAGGATGCCGCGATACCACTGCACCAACAACAATAGAAATAACACCCATTAGGAACATGGGTAACCAATTGTCACATCACAGCGAGAAGATATCGAATAAAATGTGATCGATCCAGGATAAACATCTAGAAAAGGGAGGGAGAAAGAAACTTGGATCACCATAAAACACCAACAAACTAACATCAAGATTAATAGATTAAAGATGGAGGAAGAGGGATGAATGAACCCCGAAGGGAGAGTAGGGTTTATATGGAATGAGATAAAGAAGATAAGACATCCAAATTAAAGAATGTTTGGAAATAAATAAACTTTAAAATCAAAATGGATTGGTGTATTTCACGGCATGTAATACCCCTTCACATCGTGTAGTACCCAAGGATCAGTGTCCACAGAAAAATGTGTCACATCTCGTTTTATATTATTTTTCAAACCCCAAAATATTATACACTGTGAAACTCCTGAGACAAGCTATGAAATTGAATTTATAATTGTGAAATCCACTTACATAATGTGTTATCCCACTTCTTTCATCCTTCAGTAATCGAACATTCCAAACTTCCTAAGACCCTCCTAGAACCTATCCAACATCCAAAAACCAACAATGTAACATACTAAGAGGAGATGGATGGATACATTGAAAACCTATAAAATTATTCTCATCCTCAAGAATCCAAAACCAATCTCGGAAGAAAAGGGGTCCAAACTACCACCATTCAATATACCTCTATAGAGTCCCGTTAGACATGAAACACTACTATCAACCAAACACAGTAAATTTGAATGATAAAAACCCCAGTGTTGTTCAAATGTTTCAGTGGGAGCCTCCAAATCCAAGACCACCTACTCTATGATATGAATATCAGGCCTGACCACGTCAAACGAATGAATGAAAAACACCCCACAAATGTACAAAAAATATGCTATCTCAAAAACATAAATCCAAGAATCTTATTATCTATGTCATGATACTATCTGCTATGGGAAGCACTGACTATCCAGCACATTTTTAATCGCATCATAGTTAATGTGTCTCAATTATGGATCTAGTGATCCCATTTTTATATTTTAATATTTCACTACACAATACACTACATACATACAAGGAAAAGGAAAAAATATCATATTGTATAAAAAAGTTCAAGCATTTCGTTACAAGGAAATGAAAAAGAAATATATACTTTAAACAACTCTTGGTACTGGGAATGAATTTGCGTATCTCACTCCCAAGTAATATCCTCATTGATACCATGCCTCCATGACACAGAAACAAATGGAGTGGTCCATTTTCTTAGCACATTCTCCCAATGATCCTCGATCTCAATTTTACGCTCCATGAATGCCACATCCTTCTTGATATCCAACTCTACAAATTTTGAGACACGAGGGTCATTGGGAAAATACAGACAATGTTGAGAAATGTAGAACACGCCATGGATTCTCTCTAACTATGGTTGAAATTCCAATTGGTATGCCACCTCACAAACTATCCCCAACACCTCAAAGGGTCCAAAAGACCTGTAATAATTCTTAAATCCTCTTCCAAAACTCTACTTCCCATGTTTTGGGGTGACCTCTAGGAACACATGGTCCCCAAACCCAAAATATAAGTGCCTCCTCATGTGATAGACATACGACTTATGCTGGTCTTGGGCTGCTTTCATTTTATCACGAACAAGATGAACCTTCTTGGCCTTTCTCTACACCACATAAGAACCAAGAATAGATGTCTCAAAAGACTCCTTCTAATATAATGGAAAATGGAACATTCTCTTATAGAAAACCAGAAATGGATCCATACTAAGAGAAGAGTGATAACTATTATTATTAGAAAACTCTACGAAATCCAGGTGTCATACCCAGGATCCACTATATTCCAGGGTGCGTGCCTGTAAAATATCCTCCAACATTTGGATTGTCCTACCTATCAGCCCATCCCTCTATGTGTGGAATGCAGTGCTGAGATATAACTAGGTTCCAAAAGCATGATACAATCCCCTCGAGGCTCTTGAGGTAAAACATGTGTCCCAATCTTATAAACATGTCCTCATAAATATGTGAAATTGTACCACTTCATTAATATATATCATTGCTAAGGAATACACTATGCCCAACTCATTGATGGATAATAAGTGTGATGATTTTATTAATCAATCCACTATCACCCATATTACGTCATAACCTCCATGAGATCTGGGTAACCCTATGAAGTAATCCTTTGAGTTGTTGTCCCATTTCCACTCAGGAACATCATAGGGATAAAAACCCACCAAGAACCTGGTGCTCAACATTAATTTTCAAATCTATCAATCACATCACCAAAAACATCACCACTTCCCATTTCATCCCAAACCACCAAAACAACATCTTCAATCCACTGTGCATCTTGAATGTTTTTGGATGCACTGCCGAGGTTGAGTTATAGAACTCACAAAGGTCTCCTACATGCATAAAAAATGGAATGAACCACTTTTTAGGAACAACATCTAGTTTCAACCATCCTATGACCATCCCGCTGGAGCATCACAATGGATAACATGATCATGTATAACCTTAGCCTTTGAGTCTCCTCACTGGGACTCCTATTCCTACTGCATTAGAGAAGACTGCACTGTCACTAGAAATAATCATACTCTACCACAATCCAAACATTTATCTATATACAAGGATTCCAACAACAACATTTCTCTCTGTGAATCCATTGACACTCGAACAACCTCAATATGTGACTTCCTTCTCATATAATGGGCCACAATAGTCCCCATTAATAAGGTGTTAGAGATCTAAAAATAATAGTAATGAAGAAAATCCATCCATCTCCATTTTCGTAAATTCAAATCACATTGGGAGAATAAATAACTAATGATATTCTGATCCATGAAAACCAAAAAGATCTCCCCAATGAGGTAATTCCACCACAAATTCAGCACAAACACAACTACTACTTTCTCCAGACCATTGGTGGAATAGTGTGATTTGTGGGGAAGTAAGTTAATAGACACATTAGAGATAAATTCTCACAAATACATTAGTAAAATACCCAAACCTAGATGGGTAGCATTACAAAACACCTCGATCATCACCCCCTCTTTTGGAAACTAGAACCCTGGAGCACCAACCAAATTCCCCTTTAAGTAACTAAACACATCCAGACGCTTTGAGCTCAACATAAAACCTTTTTCATTATTATTAATTGCTATTAATGTAACTAAAAATGATAAAAAATGGTCAAAAACCTATGATAATAGCCTAAAAGACCAAGGAAAATGAATACTTCTTCAAATTTCGTGGGTGCTGCCCAAGAACTTCTTCTACATTTAATAGATATACTGACACATCCTTCTAAGAAACCACATGCTTGAGAAAATTAGCCTTTCATATCCATAACATTCACTAGGAAAACATTCCATATTTCTAGTAGTGTCGAAGAATCTACAATATTTTCATGAGATGCATAGCATTTTCCTCCTATAGATTATAGTATATTAAGATACCATCAATAAAGATGATGAAATACTGATTCCGGCACTCGCGATAAAAGGAGTTCATAAGTACCCCAAACACAACTATGCATTCATAACATCAAATGGAATAAAAATGAACTAGAATTTCCCATACCCACACCTGATGACTGTCTTTAGGATATCTCCCTCCTCCACCAACTTCTGATGAAATCAAGAGCACATATCAATATTAGAAAATCAAATCATCTCTCTTAGCTAGTCGAAAAGATAACCTATTCCCTAGAGAGTGTACCAATTCTTGACTATGACCTAATTGATCCTTGAATAGTAAAAGTACTAATTTAGACAACCATATTACTTCTTTTCAAAAATAACTAGGGCACCCAATTGTGACACACTAGTTCAAATAATTCCATTCCTCTTAGGGTCATCTATCTGATTCCTCAAATCCCACAACTAACAAGGATTCATCGGATATGGAGCCATCATAATCAGAGAATCACCAGTCTGTATGTCTATCCTGAACTCAAACTCATGTCAAGGGGTTAGAATCAGAACCTCCATGGAAAAAACATCCACGAACTCCCCAATGTATATCTGAACCTCTATTATTTCAGCAGCCACTAATTTTATTGATATCTCATACAACAAAGAGATAGGGGATATACATGGTTACTCGCCACCTAAAATCCAAGATCACCAATGTAAACTATACATTGACCATCCATATTCAAAAACACAACTATTCTATGAATGGAGTAGATAAAAACATGTACATACTACAACAAGTAAATGATGAGGATGAATTCGTGTGGCCGCATCTATAACAAGAAGAGATTACCATGAGACTAGTGCAGTACCATCCTCAGTTTACACCCCATGCAAACATCCAAGAGGCCTTTTTGGTATCCTAATAGTGTAATCAAAACAAGGTTCATGATAATCCTATCTAGGTTTAGTCTTAAAGCATGGGCTATAGAGGGTGAAAAAAGAGTGGAAAGCTCTTGAATAAAACAAGGCACAAATGACGGTACTGAAAACCTTATCATACCACTAATGATCTCTGGACCTTCTGTAATTGCTACCAATACTGCGTACTACTGAACATGATCATATACTTTACCTTTATGATGATGATAACCACCCCAACCAAACTCAGGTTGTGGTCCCTGAACATGAGGAGAATACTCTGGTTGACATATACCTACTCCATAGACCCTAGTCAGAGAAAAATCATGTTATCCATGCTACTGAAATAGCCATTCCAGTAACTTCTGCTAAGGTAGATTCTTATCCTACCAACCTTCGCCAATCTGGGCATTAGTAGCTATTAGAATCTCATTATGAATATGGATTCAAACATCAAAAAAGGAATTGGATGTTCACAAGTTCCTAAGAATGGAATTGAAGCATTTGGCATTAGAAGTCCGGTAAGGGAGCTTCAGAGGCCATATACATGCTAGTTGAAACCTCAAAGGTCCTGGTGTCTAAGACCTACCATAGAAAACATTTCCTGTTGAAGAACTTTGACAGTTCCTATATCACAATAGACCTCTTTGTATGTGAATCGGATTGATCACCTCCACCTTCATTTGAACCTCAAGATACATTGGAAACATAAAAAGAGTAACAAAATATTGAATTGAAGGGTGGAGTGCCTCCCCGAGATGTATTTCATGAGAATTCTCATCTATAAAAAGGTTGGGGGAAAAGAGAATAAGATCCATAAACTTGGTCCCATTCTCCTGTACTAACATACTACCCTACCGAAGAGAGAGAAGCTATTATGTCTTCTCAGCCTTCATAGTCGACGAAAGGAACTTTGCTCAGAACACCCATTGGATTTCAACCCATAGAACATATGTCTCCATAAACACACCCAAATAATGTGTCCCACATTGACGTGTAATACCCCACATGTGAATAACTACCAAAAGAAACATGTACCTCTTCTGGGCCAGGATTATACCAATGGAAATAACCAGATCCCCCAACCAACCCTATGTCTCTACCCCAAAACAATACCCTCATACTTTCCCAAAGCCCATCAATAGATGGTACACAATGCTATCTGCCACTGATCATATTCCAATGTTGGATCAACTTTATGATGATAAAATAGATCAACCTTTAGATCTACCACTTCTTGAAGAACACAAAGACAATGTCCTAGATCCATACCAGAAAAGAAAAAATATATTTTCTAATCTAGAGTAGCATGTAATTTTATTTATTTTTTAATTTATTTTCTTAATTTTACTTATTGTGAGCTTCCCAAATCATCCAAATTCTGACAAGGACATAGGTAATTAGAATTCATGTACCTTTCCTTGGTCTCTACCCTACTAGTATGTCCATCTCAATTGGTCATTTGATATTCCTATAGTTCATGCATTGGATCATGGGGGGACATAAAATACCATTTGTCTGGTGGCCTCCCTAGAATTGGTCATGCACTATGGTTAACTGGATCTATTTTCATACCATCCTGGGTGATCCTCATTGTTCCTAACACAAAACTCTATCCTATATATCAACCATCATCTTCTGATTACAATCTATGACAAACACGTTTCACAAAGATTCTCCTCGTTGGAAGGAAATGAAGTAATTGAAATAATGACCCCCCGACTACATCTAGTATGCAATTGTTGGAGACTTGCACAAATAGTGTACAAATATCACAATATGGGAGGCATTACCCTTTTTTTAAAACAAATTGAGACATATGATGAATCATACACAAAATAACTTGGAGACACATTTTAAAATAAATCCAAAATAATCTCACATGAGTGTTTTATGTAGAACAATTATAATACAAAAGTCTCCGAAGTAAAATAACAGAGGCAGAGCTAGGAAGTGACACAACAACTATCAAGATCTCAGCTAGTAGGGTCCTGAACAGTCCATAAAATCTTCCTTGAAACCAGAATGTAGTTTATAAACGTAGTGAGAGCATTAAAATATACTCATCAAGAAATCCAATGTTACTCATGCAAAAGAGAAAGAGAAATACCAATTCACCCATGAGAAAAAAATAGAACCAAACAACACTTAAACATGTGTACAAACCAAAAAAACCAAACCAAGGAACACTTACCAAATAAGAATGTTATGTAATATAAAATAATCCACATCAGTGATAGGATAATCCATAATACATTACCCTTGATTATCCAATCTAATACCCCAATGAAAAATGTCAAAGCGTTGTCACCACTTTTGAACATTCCATGTCACAACCTGCCTTCACACACCTGGGCCTCACAACCACATCCAGCCCATGGACACCTAGGACCCAAACCACCTCACATCCCACCCATTGAGACCTACGCCCCAAACCACTTCATATCCAACCCGCATACACCTGGGCTACAAACCACTTCACCTCCCAACTTCAGACACCTGGTCCATAACCATATCTCATCCTGAAGACACATGCGAAAGGAAAACACATATCATCCAAAAGACACATGGGAAAGAACAAACGTCACATTCAATTGGGCCTCTCAAACCACAACATGCCTGAGGAATCTCTGTCTATCACTACATAGATGAAATAACAGGTAAGTGTGGGTTGCCATTCATCCATCCTCCCACCGAGATGTTTGGGGAAGACACCCTCCCATGTGACGATGTGGGGGTTCACCACATAATGAACAACTAGGGTGGAGTGAGTATAGAAATCAGAAGGAAAATAAAATTATATACCTATAAGATTCCAAAGATTCATCTAAAACTAAGGGTTTCCAAATGATCATCAAATTCAAAATGATGCCGTATTTACAGCTACCTCTCTATGCAGAAAACCATACAAAAAGCCACATACACAATTCATTTTCCCAATTAATTTAATAAACAATTTATACTCCAGTAATACAACTATCCCATTCTGTTCCAACCTTTGTTAACTAGTTATTTATTCATTAACTCTTTCATTTATTCCATAACTATTCAAACAACTACCATGAACAACCCACAACAAGCAGCACAACAAAATACATTCATAGAAAAACACCAAGTGAAATACCCATTTAAACTATCACAAAAAATCATCAAGGTTATCCCACATAGTCCATCCACCCACACCCATATATGGAAACATAGTAACCAAAAACTAGTTTCACAGCCCAGTTGCAAAACACTTCTCATCCATCCCACAATCCATCGATCTCTCATCTTGATATTCCATTACACCACCTAATCCATTCCACAACACACAACCATGCCAACAACTACACCAGATAAAAAACCTGAACAAATCCACACAAATGTCACATCATCACACATTCCATGGTAAAACACAATTTCATGATTTAATAAGGCATCCCTTATTTTGTTCAACTTTTAAATTCAGGGGTTATCACAGAAACAATGTGATCCAGAGGCATCCATTCATTAGGAAAATATAAAAAATTAATCCATATCATTTTTAATTTTACAACAAGAACTAAACATTAATTTCATAATTTTTTATCGCGCAAACATAGCCACCAACATCCACCAATTTTATCAAGGCATTAATCCCGAACAATCATAAGATCAAAACATAATATCATAGCTGAAAAAGCATGTAATAAAACCCCATCTACTCTACCATTTAAATTAATTGAATCTTTATCTCCAATTAAGCTGACACAACCATTATTTACATTTAAATATAAGTAAAACACCATCCACATGACGAAAAATAAGGAAAATCAAAGAAAATATGGCCTCAAAGGAGTGTCAACATTCTTCATATTGGAATAGATCACATAACTGAACTCTGGTCACCTCTCTCACATGATTTTCACCTATATGAGGATTCCACGGCACCACCGCACCAACCATAATTGAGAGAAACCCCATTATGAACATGGACATGAAATTAATACAACATGATGAAACGATATAGAAGAAAATGTGATTGGTCTGAGAGAAACTGCTAGAATATGAAGGGATAACACACCTAGTATCACCATGGATCACTAAAGAACAAACAAATAGATCAATGAGTCAAAGAGTATGAAATTGGTCTTGGAGAACGCTTGTGGAACCTATTGATAATATTAAATGAGCGTAAGAATAGAAGATAACTAAATGAATAAAAGTTTGTTTGAAAATAAATTTTAAATTTAAACTTGGATGAGGTATTATAGAACAAGTAATACCATTTCATGTCATGTAGTTCCTGAGGATCAATTACCTATTAAAAATGTGTCATCTCTCAGTTTATTTTATTTTTCAAACCATAAAATATTACAGGCTATAAAACTCATGATAAAAGCTGTGAAACATAATTTCACACTGTGAAATCCATTTATATTATGTCTAATCCCCATTATTTCATCCATTAGCAACCGAACATCCTAAACTTACTCAAACCATCCTATAAAGCTCTCCAAAAACCAAAAACCCACAATGTAATGGATTGGGAGGACAGATTACATTATAATAAGATTAGTACTTTATGATTATCATGAACATTTCAACCTGATCAAGATACACAAGACCTCCATCTAGAATTCCCACATGTAATTTAAATATTCATAACATGGGAAGTGAAAATATAAAAAATGTTGAAACTCAAAAAAAAATTATGGAGATCATATCAACCTATTATCAATGGTAAAATATTATCAATTTAAGAACTACATATCATAGTGTAAATATCTTATCAAACAAATAAGATTTATCTATAATTAATGATAAAGGGAAATAAATATCAACCGATCAAACACATTACATGAAATAAAAATGTTCTATAATGAATATCAGGCACATAGTTCAATAATATTCATATTACATAGAAATAGGATAGGCCCTTAAAAAATAGAGTGAAAATAGTTTTAGCATCAAATATATATGCATGTAATTTATAAAAAAAATTAAGAAGAAGTGTACACTTCATATTGTGTTCAAAAAAAATTTCTCAGAATCCTATTGTGACAAAAATTAAAATTCTCTATGTTGTGAAAAAAATCCATGAATTATGTTGTGAACATTTTTTCAATGCTTTATGTTCTGAATAAAGAGTTTCTCATGATTCATGTTTTGAACAAAATAATGTGGACACATTATTTTGTAATGAAAAAAAATATCTACGATTAGTTTTGTGAACAAAAAAAATTATCATGATTAATGTTGTTAAAATATGTCAACAATTAAGGGTTGGAAAAAATAAGATGTATACCCTTTATGTTTTGTATAAATAAAATATCTATTCATCAATATATGAATAAAAAAATTTCATACATCACTGTATGAATATATTAAAATTACATGCACTATATTTAGAAAAAATTACAATGTATTATATTATAAGAAAAAAAAACAACCATGATTTGTATTGTAAAAAAATAAATATTCCTAACTATATACAAAAATTACCACTCATCAATTTGTGAATCAAATAATATGTACACATCGTATTGTGAACAAACAAAACGTTGTGCCATATGTTGAAAAAAACCAAATTTCCACCCTTAACATAATTATATCAGAAGATATAAATACATAAAAAATGAATAGGGGGGATATATTAGAATAATACCACAAATAATATACAATAAAGTTTTACACTTGACATTAATTATTAATTATATAATAAATAAACCCTAAAAAGTAAAATTGGACTGAGAAGCATAAATAGTTGATTCAAAAAATGAAATAATTTGTAGTTATTTTTTTATGAAAATTTTAAATAATTCTCATGAAAAAAATTCATGGAAGTAAATACAATAGTGATAAAGAAGAAAATTTTAGTGAATCCATTAATGATTATTTAGAAACTGTTATTAATATTATCATAAAAGTTAATGTTATAGATCATGTTAAAAAGAATTTTTAGAGATGATGAACTGAAATAACTGCAAATCATTTACATTTAAAAAATACCATATGTAATATATACAAAAAAGAGATAATTCTTCTCAAAATTTATTTCATACTCTATGATAATACATTTTAATATGAATAGATGGAAAAAATTCTACATATTTTTAAACACCTTCGTAGAAAAGACACATCTTAAAAATCATTAATAAAATATATTCACATTAATCGAATAGTAGGTGAATATGAAGGCTATATTTGGTAACACCTAATATTATTTGAATATGTAGAAGATAAAATTGGTGAAATAGAAAATATGGACATGGAATAGAAGCCATCATTAATGGGGATATGAATTATTCTCAATAATGCTATACTTTTTTATAATTAAATACGTAAAATAATATGATTCAAATAATAAATGTGACCATTACAAGTGAGAGTATTAAAAATATTATCGTAATTGAATATAAGAAAGTTATACTATGAAATATAGAATAATAGAATACATTATTTCTTTTGAAAAGGATATTATTCAAGAAAAAATCTTTTATCGTTTAAGAAACATCAATTATAAACCCACATAAATAGAATAAGATGGATATTTAAATTAAATTTTCCTGAATTAATAATAATTAATGATATTATATATGTAGTAATTGGTAAACATATCCATAAAATTATATTTGGTTTAAAAAAATAGATGTCTCAATAGAGGGAAAATTCAAATGAAACTCACAAACCAATAATCCCACTTAACAGAATCTTCTATAACCTCCATTCTCATTGGATTTTCTAACATTGAAATCTTTTTACGGACCATTATATTTTTATTTTTCAATGGAAAAGTGTTTCAGGATATGGGAGGACAGTTTAATTGTAACACCTTGATGTTTTACAAGTAAATTGAAATGTTTGAAACAATGATTCTATACTTAATTACACTTTTTTTAATAATATAGTTATAAAGTATCCGTTAAACATAATTTTCCAACTATTATGAATTGAATTTTGAAAAATGGACTTACACGGTAGAGATCAGTATGTTACTTGGTGTCTAATAGGACACATATAATATTTGGTGAACTATAACATACCCTTATAAATAATAATATTACCCTTATAAATAGTAAATATAATATTATTTTATATTATTATGTCCATAATATAATTAATTCAAGATTAATTTTTCAAGGTGATTTAAAAAGAGTTGTAGTTTGAAAATTGTTATTTTATGAGTAAATTATGATTTTATATAAAAGTTAAATTAATAATATTATATATATTTTTCAAAAAACTGGATCTAATTTTTAAATTCCATACTTTTTTAAATTATTATGGTGAATTTAAGGTAGTTTTATGAAATACTTAAATTTGTGTTGAATAGTGAAAATCGGTAGTTTTACGAAAAATGAAAAATAAAAGAATTTTTGCATAATTATTGAGTCATGGATCATGTAAAAGGCCATTAGTTTTAAATAAAATGCACATAATGTTGTTATGGGTCATAATAATGAAGACTAATTATAGAGTTGAGGTAAAATATTAATCTAATGATGAAAATAATGTAAAATCCATTATCTCTTCCACTATAAATACCAACCTCACAAACTTTTCCTCTCACACCTCTAAAGCTTTGAGAATTCCCTAAATGTTTTCAAATTCCATTCCCAAGGATCTTACACATGTCCAAGACTTACTTGTCTCACAAAAAGTCTAAAACCATAATATTTTAAAAGAAACTCATGGAGAAGAGAAAAAGAGGTTTAAATCATCTTTCACTTTATTTTATTTTCTTTTCAATTCATTTTCCTTCCATCTACTATCTTTACCTCCCTTGATCTAAGAAGAATTAAATCTCAAGAATCATATAAAAATAGTGTTCGTGATGTGCTGTTTTACTAAAATCATCGATGATGTGTTTTATATTTCCTTTAATTACTTCAAAACTATTTTTAAAACAATTATAAATGTTGAAAATATTTTAAATTGAGTTATATAACCTCTTACATGTTATATAATAAACTTATATACCCAAGATTAAATTATATGATGAAACTAGTTTATGATTATCTAAGAACCTCCAAAATGATTTAAACAGATATCAATAAAGATTTATCTAATGGTTTATCCTCATCCCATATAACAAAAATGATTTATGGAATCATTTAATATTATAAAAACTTATTAAAATAATTTCATTCAACTTCTGGTATTTTATTTTCAAATGACAAGAAAATCAAATACGAATTGACAATGGAAACCATGTAATGTACAGACCCGAAATGATGAAAATAACAAAATATTATTAATAAATAGGAGGAATGATGTAATAAAAATGACCATATAAGGTGTTATAAACCTGAATATTTTTCTGTGATATATTAAAAACTGTATTTTAACCATTACATATAAGGTTTAAATTGATTTGAAGTAAGACGAACCTGTGGTAAGAAAAATCGTAACCCAATTTCAGTTCTTTGGGATTACAATCTATTTAATTGATTATATGGTTCAAGGATTATCATTGTAATTAATTTATCTTTATATTATATTTTATCATGTGAATTTGTAGTTTATACAATATTCCTTTAATTTTATTGATTTTAATATCAATTTTCTATTATTTGCAGGGAACATTGCTGATAAAATCGTCGTTTAAATATATTGTTTTACAAAATACAGAGTGAATGTTTTTATGAAAGTATTATTATTTGATGGTTATGTAATGGCTCTTGGGATTTATTTGTGAATAAAGGTGTGAACTATATATCCCTCCAATTCATTGGCTATGTTTATGTTGGAATCTATCGATATGGTTAATCAATGCATACCTGAGATGGTTACAATATAAGGTACCCATGAGGGATACATTGTAAGGTATCCATGAGTGTTACAAATCATATGGTAGACATGAGAGTTACAATTATAATTAATTAACTACACAATATACCTTTATTTTTCTATTCAATTTTTTATGTTCTACTGAAATCTCTTGGAAATCACTAGTTTTACAAAGCTAGTATATATGGTTGAAGTATGTCTTTGTGAAAATGATTTAATATGTTTACATGTATTCATGGACTAAGGTTTTCTTTCATTCTTTTTATACACCTTAATGATATTTTTGTGCGAATCCAAATTATTTAATTGTTTTCATAGGATTTACGGATTTTTAAAACAATGAAATACGTCAAGATAAATATTATGGAGATTTGTCAAAGAAATCATGTTTTATTTGAAAAGTTTTATATTTTTGAAGAAATGGATAATGTTTATGTGGTATCCACTCTTTATTAATATGGAATTTTATGTATGTTTTATTCCCCAAATATTTTAAATCACTACATTGGAGAATATTATCAATGTGAATAGAAGTGATTTCTTGACCAACATTCATGATTATGTGATGTATTAAGGTTGGGTTATTGTAGTTGGTATTAAAGAATGGTTTAGATAACTTTAGTGATTATGATGATGTTAAAACAATACCATACATTATTTTTAATATATAGTTTTTTAATTTGAAATGATATAGAATTTAAATATTACCATGTTCCTTTGAATAAAATATGTTTGTTAATAATAGTTTTCATTAGAAGCAATAGGAAAGTTGAAGTGGAAGGACACTAACAGAATGACATCCTTCCGAATCTGCAGCATGGAATCGTATGGATTGGAACTGAGAAGTTTGTTATAGTAATGGATTAGTTGAAATTGATAATAAATTGTGGAGATTACCATGTAAGAGAACAACTAGAGTTGTCACAATGTGACATGATGATATTGGAACATTTTATAAGGCAACACAATTTTGATTTTAGTGGATCTTATGGCCTAATATCAGATGAAGGTTGGAATAAATCCTTTAAAAGGATATTTGATGTTATGGGATGTCTAGATAATCAAAAGGTAATTCTTTATATTTATCATTCTGATGTTGGAGCTGATCTATATTGGTCAATATTAAGAAAGTAATGGATAGAAAAAAAAATTATTCCTTAGAGTGTGATGGATTTAAAAGTATTTTCCTTGAAAAATAATTTCAAATGGTGGTTTGACATAGGATGGAGAATAAATTATGTTAATTGAAGTTGAAGGAGGATAATTTAGTCTCTATGTATGAAGCGAACTTCTTCGGACAGGCGAGGTATTCTCCAAATCTTATTCTAGATATTGATTGAATGTTCAACCATTTTTACACAGGATTAAAGCCAGGTTATTGAAGGGAATTGGCATCCCATGAGTGAAAAGGTTTTGAGAAACTTGTATGATGTGATGAGAAGGTAGAAATGGAGTTTTATGATGTTCACATGTACTTTGAAAACAACGAGAAGAAGAGTTCCTAATTGGTATTTATGGGTAATAATCCATCAAATAAATACCCGGGTAAGTGAGCCAGATGTGAAATACCCCTGACCATTTATTAAAAGAAATAAAAAGTACATTGGAAAAAGAAAATGATGTGAGAGAACAAATTTCTTACATCCACCCATCAGATCCAATAGAAATGAGACAGTTACATATCATAATATTCAAATCCTTCACCACCTCTATAATCATGAGGTTCCTCTGCAGTAGTTGATTCCCACTCTGAATTTGTTTCATAATGCTTCAATAGATTGAGGTACATCACTCATAGATTCAACTGTTCCAATGATAAACCCTCTTTCCTGGATTTTCCTCGACCTTTTTTAGACATAAGAATCTACCCTCTCTCACTCTATTCTGAAGACTTGGTGGCCATTATCTTTGGATGGTAAGAATAATATTTCTATGGTTTCCGCCTTTACGGCACGGTCCTCCTTTAATCACTATCGGACATCTTGCATCGCTTACCTTGAACAATGTCACTGTAAGACGGCCTGACTAATTTTATATTTTATTTGTCAATGTCAAAACAACTTCCACATTTTCCAGCACATTCCACATAGAGAGTTTTATTAACACCATCCCTCAGATCATATTTCTTATTAAGATCAATCAGTGCAAGAACATGGTTACTCACCACATTTCCACTACCATCATGCAGCTCTATTTAATTCTCTTTCATACCAATTCCCACTTGATTACTGGGATCAATCTCCATAAAATCAACAACTTACTGTCCCTCGGCCACCACAAGATCATCCTCATACTCTAAGCAGGAAAACTAATTTCCTTCCCTACTATGAATTTTCACTCCACCGTTTTCATGATCCTCACTACTTAACTGCTTCTTTTGCCTAATCTATGAGCTCAAATTAAAGAAATCAACAACATTCTCCATCTCGAACATCTTCCCAAGCCCAAGGTTACTCTTCAATCATTCAGAAACATGCTTTATTGTCGGGTTTTCAGACACATGTACCTCATTCACTCCAAAACTATTTGGACATAAGAATGTTATGTTTTTTTCCGGAACAAAAGACAATATTGGTGAATTCCCCAGTTTTCAATATTCATTTTAGGAATTTTGATTTAGTATGATTTAATGTTGTTTCCTTGAAGGGAATTGTTACTATCCAGATGCATAATGATCAGAAAATTGCTTATGCTTCAGGAAAACTAAAATTTTACAGGGTAAATTATATCACACATGATTTGGAATTAGCTACTATGGATTTTTATTTGAAAATTTGGAGGAATCATTTATAAGAAAAAAATTGTCAAATATATACTAAACATTAATGTATTAAGTATATATTCACTCAGAAGAAATTATAAATGATGTGATGAATATGGATTTAACTACTAAACGTTTATGACTACATAATCAATTACCAACCTAGATATACAAACAAAGTGGTTGATTCCTTGAGTCAAACACATCATGCCTCACTAACCATGTGACATTTGGAACACGATACCTTAATGAATGATTTGATGAATTTTTTCTTGGAAGTTATTGGTGTAACAAAAAACTATCTTTTATTTTATGTTTTAGTGTAGTCGTCGCTATCATAAAAAAATTAAGCAAGTGAAGAAGGAAGACTGTTAGCTCTAGAAAAAGGCTGAATTGGTTTAAATTAGGCAAGTCTCCAGAATTTAATCTTGATGGATATTGAGTTTAAATATTTGGAAAATGATTCTGTGTACCATGTGATTCCCAGTTGAAGAAATATTGATTGTGTGAATCTTATTGTTCTCTATTTTTAGTTCATCCTGGATGTACTAATATGTTTCTTTACATTTAGGAGTGTTATTTGTGGAATGGAATGAAAAGAGATATTTTAGATTTTTCAATGAAATGTTTGACCTATCAAAAGATTAAAGTAGGGTGGATGTTACGAACATGGATGATTTAGACCATTCCAGTACCAGGGAGGAAATTGAAAAATGTATCCGTGGACTTTTTTGTGAGACTGCCTAATACTTCTAGAGATTAAAATGTGATTTTGGTGATTATTGACCGATTGACTAAATCTGCACATTTCCATCCAATTGGAGATACAATGTCTTTGGATCAACATTATAGAGGGAACCTCGAATTGATTGTTAGGTTACATGGAGTTACTCATTCCATTTTATTTTACAGGGAACCCAAGTTAACTTCTAATTTACAGAGGGACCTTCAAAATTAATAGGGTGCATAATTAAATTTAAGTACAACTTTTCATCCTCAATCAGATGGGCAGCCAAAAAGAACAATTAAAACTTTGGGGCATATGATATGATATTCTTTAACGGATTACCAATAATGATGGGATCAACATCTTTCTTTAGTTGGGTTTTCTTATAACAATAGTTCTCATTCCAATATTTTAAAGGCATCATTTGAGGAATTATATGTGAAACATTGTTGAACTATAGTTTTTTTGGGATAAAGTCAGGGAAAACAAGTTAATGGAACCAGAATTAATAGAGGAAGTGGGTGACAATGTGAAGATAATCTTGAAACACATTAAAATGACTCTGAGTAGGCAGGAATGTTATTCATACAAGAGGAGTAAAGACTTTTCTTTGGATGTATGTGATCATATTTTTCTTAGAATATCACCGTGGAAAAGTGTTATGAATTTTGGTATGAATGGAAAGAAAGGTCAATGGTTTATTGGACCATATGAAATCATAGAGAACGTTGGAACATTCACTTATCAAGTAGTTTTTCCTAAATGTTTATCTTAGGAACATAATGTTTCTCATGTTTTGATGTTGAGAAATTATGTGTCAGATTTATCTCTTTTCTTAATCCTAGAAGTAGTTCATCTAGAAAAGAACCTTTCTTATGATGAGAAACAAATTCATATTCTTGATCATAGAGAGAAATTAGTCCAGAATATAGTAATCCAATAGGTAATGTTTTTGTGGATAAACCACATGGTTGAAGAAGTAACATGGGAATATGAAAACTCTATGAGGGAAAGGTAACCACATTTGTTTAATATGTAAAAAATTAAATTACAATTACGAGGACACAATTTCTAGAATGTGGGTAGAATGTAACGCCCCATGGTTTTTAAAATAAATTGAGATGCAAGAAACATTGATTCGATAAGTATAATCAATTTTTTAAGGAGATAATTATAAATTAGCCATTAAACATATTTTTGCTGCTATGTTGATTTGAATTTCATAAAATAGAAATACACATTTGCGGTTAGCAAGTTAATTGGATTTTGATATGAAAAAATAATCTTTTGGTGAATAGTAATATACCCTTATGAATTGTAATATGAATACTAATTTGACCCTTATGAATAGAAAATCATATTATTATTTTATCTTATCAATGCTATAAGATTATTACATCTCTACTATTTGTTCAAGGTGATTTAATATGAGTTATATTTTTACAATTGTTATTTTTTTAATAAATTATGATTTTTTTAAAAATTATATTAATCATATTCATAAAATTATTTTAAAATATACATGTTCTCTTTTGAATTCTATACATTGAAAAATGGTTAGGGGTATTTTTTTGTATTTTCCTGAAATACTTGAATTTTTTGTGATTATTGAAATTCGGTAATTTAAATAAATGGAAAATAAATGATTTTCTTCATCATTATTGAGTCACGGATAATGTAAATGTCCATTGGTTTGAACTCACATTCACATATTACTATTTGTAGTCACAATAATCAAGAATAATCATAGTCTTCAGAAAAAAAAATTTAAACTAATGATTAAAATAATGTAAAACCCATCGTCTCCTCCACTATAAATACTAGTCTCACACCCCTCTTCCTCTCACACATATAAAACTTTGAGAATTGTATAAATTCTTCAAAATACCCTTAACAAGTCTCTTACTCATGTCAAAGTCCTTCTTGTTTCACCAAATGGACAAAACCAAAGGACTTAATGAAGATGTCAATGAGAAGAGATCAAGAGGTAAAAATCCTATTTCATTTCCTAGTGTTTTCTTTTCAATTCAATTTATTTTCTTATAATATTTTCCCCTACCCTTATCCAATTTCAATAAATGATCTAGAATATTATATATTCTCTATGTTATCGTGTTTAAAAAAAATCCTCAACATACTTCTCCCCCTCCCCCTCTTAGAAAAATACCATTAATGATATGTCATTTTACCAAACTCATGGATGATGTATTTTCAATTTCCATTAAATCCTTATAAACTAATTGGGAAACCATTTTAATGTTTGAATTTTTTATAATGTGTATTATATAACCTTTTTTATGTTATTTAATGAACTTATATGAATGAAATTAAATTATATAACGATACAATTTCCTGATTATCGAAGAACCGCCAAAATGATCTAAACAGATATCACTAATGACTACTCTAATGATTAATCACCATTAAATAGAACCAAAATGATTTATGAAATCGTTTAATATTATGGAAACATATTAATATAATTTCATTTCACTTATTGAATTCCATTTCAACACAGCAAAAAAATCAAATATGAACTAACCATGGAATCCATGTAAAGTACGCACCTGAAACAATTGAAATAACAAAATATTATTAATAAATAAGTGGAATGTTGTTATAAAATGATAATATAAGGTGTTATAAACATGAAATGTTCCTTTAATATGTTAATAAAACTATGTTAACTATTATACATGAGTTTAAAACATGTTTTAAGTAAGATGAACTCAAGGTAAGGGAATTCATAGCACAATTTCCATTCATTGGGTTAACATTAGACTTCATTGATTATATGGTTATAAGATTGATTAAGTAATTAATTTTTGTTTATATTATGTTTTATCATGTGAATTTATATTTTATACATATATTCCTTTCTTTAAATTGTTTCTCATATCAATTATATGTTATGTCTAAGGGACTTTTCTTATAAAATCCAATTTTAACCATCTAGTTTTACAAAATACAAAGTGAAAGTTTTTATGAAAGTATTTTTATTTGATGATTACATTATGGTTATTTGTAATTGTTTAATATTAAAGGTGGGACCTATATCTCCTTCCAATTTATTGGGTATTTTTATTTTTTAGGTCTGCTGTATGGTTACTCCATGTGTAACAGCGATGGTTACACCGTAAGTTAGCCGTGAGAGTTACATTATAAGGTATCCATTACTGTTACATATAATATGGTAGTCTTGAGGGTTACATTTATAAGTAACTAATTCCCCAATATACCATTATGGTTCAACATATTTTATTAATGTTTTCAGTAAATCTCTTGGAAATCACAGGTTTCACAAAGTAAGTATATATGGGTGAAAATCATGTCTTTGTGAAAATGAATCATATGTTTACAAGTATTCATGGACTAATGATTTACTTCCATATTTTTATACCCCTTAAAATTTTTTTGAGATAATACCATGTATTTAAATGATTTAACAAAGCTATCAGTATATGTTAGAAAAAGAAGGAAGTCAAGTAAAATGTTATGAAGATTTCTCAAAGAAATCAATTTTTTTTAAATGTTTTAACTTTCGAAAGAAATGGATACTATTTTTATGGTATCCACTGTATATAAATATGGAATGTTATGTATGTATTATGTCCCAAATCTATAAAAATATTGATTTGAAAATATCTTTAGTTTGAAAGGAAGAGGGTTATTGACTAAAACCCAAAATTACGTAATGTTTAAAGGATGGGTCCTTATATTAATAGAGGATTTGGAATTTTTTTGTTTATATAAAGCTTTAGAATATGTGGATGAATGTGGTGGACATGATCCCATATTACAAGTGGTTAAAATGTCATCTCCATAAAAAACGGTTACTTTTTCAATGATTTAATGAAAGTATTAAAGGTTCAATGGATCCAAATATTTGATACAATTAAGTTTTAGGTGAGATAGGTTCTAAAAATCCTCTATAATTATTTTTATCATACATTTTTAACATGTATTAGGTCAGTCACCACTAGTTTTCTATATTTTACCCTTTATTTTCACTCCATGGTAAAGTGTTTTTAGCCATGTAATTTTTTTAAAATATTATTTAACCCTTATTAAAAGAACTATTCTTTAAAAAAAATAACCTCCATACATTATAATTAAATTTATGATGAATATAAACATAAATTTTAATTTAAAATTTTTAATAGGATAAAAATCTATTTTATTGAAAAATATTTTCTTTCATATCAAGGGGTTTTTATATTAATTAGCATCAATTTCCAATAAAATGGGTGGAAATATAATAAAATACCTATAAAACATCCAATTAATATAATTATATAAAATACTCAAACATTATATGTTTGATAAAAAATAAACAACATTAATAAAATAATTCAATGAGAATAAATATGTTACAATTTTCATGGATATTCAATTTAATTAAAATAATCTTACATTTACACCGAAAAATAAAATTAAATATATTGAATAACATGATTATATTGAAAAAATATAAAATAATTTTTTAATATTAAATGTATACAAGTGAAAAATAGTGAATTTTTAATATAATCACACAAAAATAGTTTTTATATTAATATATTACATATGTGTCTAAAATTAAAAAATGGAATATATAAATAAATATTAGTATTTTTAATGGAACCATTTAACTGTATAAATATATTTTTATACATAAAAAATCATTATCTTTATTCTTGTTAAATGTAATTCATGATATAGTCCTGAACTCTATGATTTTAGTAAAGAATGTACTAATCACTATTCATCTACAAATAAATGATTTATAAAATCCAAAAAATCATATTAATTAAATATTTTCATGCGAAATCAAAAATGTTTTTTAATATATTAAAATTATAATTCATAAATATTATAATTTAATAGTTATATTAAAATATAAAATATAATTAAATAATGTTTTTATTGTAAGATAACTTTTGAAAGTATTATCCATTATATTTCTTACTTATTGTCAATTAAAATTAAAATTAGTGATATGATATTATTTTTATCAATCATTTATATTATTCATATAAAAAATTTGCAATTTCAATAATATAACTAGTTTCCTAAAATTTAGAATATTAATATAAAATATTAGAAAAAAATACATTTTGACCTATACTAGTAATATTCTTTATTTAACTATACTAATTAGACCCCATTGATACCTATTTCAAAAATTGACCTTTATTTTTTATTTCTAAATATATTTCATATGTTTTAACATTATTTATACCAATTCTTCTGAGATTAATTATCAAGATGGAGTTAATTTGAGCTTCCAATAACAAAATTCTTGTTCTTGAAAATTATAAATTTAAATCCACTCAATTTGTAATACTAGACCTCTTATGAAATTTAATTGGTATATTTAATTTCAAACTTTTATATACATTATAAAAGTCTCTATTAGAACATATTTAGAACAAATGCTATTATTTTTCCTTTGAGAATAATATATATATATATATAACTATTAAGAGAAATGTTTCAGAGTATATTTTTAATTCATTATTGAAAAATATTTTATAAATATAAAATGAATTTGTAGTATTTTATTAGAAACCTGTAATTTACTTGGATATATTTTTCTTAAATACATGGGAATTTTACGAGTTTGTAGTTTCTAACGGTGCTTGATTCTGATGCCCGGTGTGTCCGGAATCAATTTTTGAAGATTTGTTTGGGTACGTTCAGTAAACGTACGAGAGGGTTTTTATGACATTTGAACTGGTGCTCGGAATTGAAATCAGAGGGTAGCGTTGATCTCACAGCATCAGTGATTTCATAGTGAGACCTTCACCTAAGTTGCGTTCTAGATAAAATTGATTAAGAATAATGTTAAATAAAAATAAGTGTGGCTTATTTTTATTTTGGCTATTAAAATCAGCTAGAGGTTATTGGAGGTGGGGGACACCAAACCATAACCTCCCATGAATTGTTATGATGTTGGGGCCCACCCCCACATAACCTCTCTTGGAAGGATAAATAACATGGGGAATACATGGGCTTTAACCCCCTTGTAACTCTCCATAAAGTTTGGGAAAACATTGAAATTCTTCACCTTCCTTCCCTCCTTAAAGTGCCAACTCCACATGAATTAATTAATGGTCCATTAATTAATTATTTGAATTATATTGAATTCATGCCAACAATAACATGATAGAAAAAACTATTATTTTATTTTTTTGGCACTTTCATCTGGTGGAGCGTTGGAGAAATTGAGAGACCATCCCTTCAATGAAGGACACGAAGAACCGTCGGCATCTTCTTACATCTTCAACCGGGAAAAGAAAGGGAAGCGACGCCCACGAAGAACGCCGACGTCGTCTTACACACCATCACCTTTGAACGCTCGTCCAACAACAACGATGTCCCCTCCTTCTGCCTCCAATGAGCGACAATCAATATTGGGGTTATTTTACGTTTGAATATTACCCTTTGAACCTCGTCGTATGTTGTGTGCTTTGAGAACCGAATGATATCACCGTAACAAGGAGGGTTCGGACTGCACGAACAAGGCCCAACCCTCCACTTTTGTTGGTTCTTGTTTGATTACTATAGAGGCAGTACACGTGGCGACCGTCAATGAGTCGGCCACAAAGAAAGCCGATGGTGCAAGGCCACCGGGTCGCCACAAGGGCATGACACCGCCATGCCGCGCTGAGAACTGAGTTGTGGCCAGGTGGGCCATGGTGGCGCTGGAGGGGTGTGGTGTCGTCGCACCGTTCCTGGAGGAAGGGCTGTGTCTAGGAGGGTGACGGTGGTTAGATGACGAGTGTGACACCCTCGCGCCACATAGAGGAGCGGGAGGCCGCGACAAGGCTGGGCTGGGGCAGATGTGGCGCGATGTTGACGTGTCGTGCGGTGGTGATGAGCTGTGGCCAGGGCGGGTCACGGCGGAGAAGCTGGGCGCGGCAGTATCACGGCGTTCTAGAGAAGGACCGTAACCTTAGTCTACGACAGACAGGGGAGGGAGGCCGATGGAGCCATCCATCGATGCTCGCTAGAGGCGTGACATGAAGGGTCTCGCGGTTACCTGAGACAGAGCTAGGCGCTGATTCCGTTATTGCCAATAGGGGTGAGACACCCCCCCCACGACATGTCTAGATGGGCCATGCAGCCAACCGGCTGGGCCACAGGGCCAGCTGCACGCAGCCATCCGGTCAGGCCCCATGGCCAACCCACACGCAGCCAGCTAGCCAGGCCGCCCCCACATGTTGGGCCGCGCCTTCAAGTCGGGCCATGCCTTTTGGATAGGCCGCGCCTTCAGAGCAGAACTCCCCTTCGTTCCGGGCCACCTCTTTAGACCGGGTCTGACTCACGGACCGGGTCAGACCCTGGTCCAGACCCGGACCCGTCAGACCCGAATACACCTATTCACCCATAACTCGGGCTAGAGGAATCTGTTTGACAAACCGTTAATGGCATCGATATTCTTGAAATGAATCCATCCCTTTGAGAATAACCCACAAGAGTTTTGGGTATAGTTATGATACGGTCAGGTTTGTTCATACACGAAACCAATCAGGCCATCGAGACTAAAAGGCTAATAAATCAAAAACCAGGTGTCCGATTAATGTGACACCTATTGCGTTGAGACCCCAATGATGTGGCGGACCTTTGAGATACTTCTTCGTGGAACATCACGACAATTGGAGTGTTTCCCAGTAGCTCGTGGAGAGAATCCTTCCAGTGAAAAGCAGACAGAGTGCAGAGACCTACTAGCTGATAGACCTAACGACTGTTTGACCGATTTGATCTAGAATAATTCGACTAGCTCTATGGGGAGTGCCTGGTACATGGTGGAAGAACCATGGGGGAGGAGCACCAGGTATTTCGTGGAATACCTGCAGTAATCAACAAAAGAAGTACCTCTACATGCTATTATGGGGTGTGCCTGGTATTTGGCGGCAGACCCGTGGTACTCGATAAGAGAAGTACCTCAGCAGTCTAAGACTACTGATAAGCTCCTTGGGGTTGCAACATGCCCACTGTTCCTGATAGAGTAGGAGTTCTCCACTAGCCGTGGTTTCATTAATGAATGTCTTGGTTTGATATGAGTTTACAACCTTTGTTTTTCCCCATGATTGAATGGGTTACTAGATAACTTAGGTATATGTATTGGAATATACCTTAGTAATGGTTATCCATAGATTCCTATACATTTTGGAATATCCTTGTTGGATATTGTGATTCCTTGAGGATCTCGGGTTCACTACTGAGTATCTTTATACTCACCCCTACACTGGCATTTCTCGCACCTCGCTGCATTGGATGCAGAAGACAGACAACGCTGACCGAGGCAGAGTGTACGAGGAATGGACGGTACCCGGAGGTGGACTTCACAATGAGTCGGTATCCAGAGGAGACGGTCGGATGTGGAGAATTGAGGAGTCTATCTGTACCTACCCTTCTGGTCGGATCCATGGAGGATGATCTAGTAGATTCTATAAACATTCCAGCTATTTGTATTTTTAGTTGTACCTATTTTTCTGGTACTTGTACTTTAATATTGAGCTTGTTTTTCCAACCCCTTTAATTTACATCACCTCTTCTGTCTTCTTTATTTCATAGTGTTTTTCTTCAAGTTGTGTACTCTGAATGTGTGTGTTTACTTTTTATAAAGGAAATGCATTCCCAGCTTAGGAATTTATTCCTTTGGTGCTAGTTTCCAGCGCCAGGCCTATGGAAGGTGGTCTTTGGGTAGTAAAAGCATGGGTCCCTAGTATGGGTCTGGAAAAATTGGTATCAGAGGAGTCGGTTCTACCGCAGAACGTAGGACTATGATATTTATTTTCTGTGATGCAATAGTGTTAAGGGTATTGTGTGTGGTTTTCAGTTCAAGGAGTCCAGTGTTGGTGCGGAGGATGACGTATCCGTATACCAGGTCCCCGACTACTGATTTCTGACTTAGTGCACGAAAACACTGATTGCGTGTGTGTTTCAAAATTTTTCTTTAAGTCATATCAACAAGGTCAAATCACCAGGTATAATCATTCGACCATGTCACATCAGTTTTTTCAGGATGCCTCCCCACGTATGACCCGATAGAGCCCAGAGAGTTGTACGCACTGATAGCCCACCTAACGACAAGGCCTTAGTGCAAGGCCCCTTTCTAGTTGAGGCACCAGTGGAGGTACCAACGGTAGCACAACCCGTTGGTCCACTGATGCCACCATCCCCAGCAGAAGACAATGCACGCAACTTGATCGTGTTACATGAGTTCCAGCGCCAGGGGCACCCAGGATCTGGGGAGAGACAGAGCCACATGCGGCTGAGGATTGGATGGAGGCTGTGGTGAGAGTTTTCATGATAGTAGGGACACCACCAGACTACATGTTGATCCTTGCTGCCAGCCTCCTTTAGGAAGTAGCATGCAGATGGTAGAGCCTGATGCTTTAGGTCCACGATGAGGTGACTTTACTCTGGACAGAATTCGAGAGTCTATTCCGGGGCGGAGTTTGTACCAGACACCCTTCGAGTGGTGCAGATACATGAGCTAATTCATCTGCAGCAGGGTAGCATGATAGTAGGGCAGTACTCAACGAGGATCACCGACCTCTCGGGCTACTCCACGAATATAGTATGGGGCCCATTACTTAGGGATCAGACCCTCGAGAAGGGGCTCAGGTAAGAGATTAGAGCTCTGGTTGTAACACCCCGAGATTTTATGAAAAATATTCTTTTTAATTTCATTAATGTCTTGTGTTATACGCTACACCAAAAGGAGCATTCACAACACACATCTCTGACCTGGCTTGAATTACACGCAATCACGACCTTCCACGATAACATGTGTTTTACGCAACACCGAGTTTCGCTAAACAACGATATGCTATTAAGATATTATTAAAACTAGCCGTTATGAATAGTAATAACCACTTTATGAAATTTTATAAATTTTAATTTTCAAAATGGACTTCATTTATGGATTTGGAATATCGAAATTAGCTTAGGGTGAAATTTTGGTGATTTTCAGATAACTTTCATATTTGGATGAATAGTGAAAATTACTAAATTTTAATTAAAAACAACTTTTTCAATCGAAATAATTAATAGTGATAAATTATTAATTTGAGTGGTTTTAAAGTATATTTAGAATATATTTTTAATATTTAATACAATGTTGGTCATTGTATGTAATTTCACATTTAAGCCAGTTATAAACAAGTGTCAATCTTTTGATAGTTATTATCTCTTAAAAACACGCCTTTTGTTGTGACGACGGGAATTAATTTTTAAATTAATTAATGCAACTGATATGTTTTGAATTTGGAAAATAGAAATCATTTTTGAGTTCATAATATCAAATATAGCTTAGGCCTAATTTTTGGTATTTTTCTGAAAACTTTCAATTTTTGATGAATAGTGAAACCACTAAGTGGTAGTTAAAAAAACTAAAATGTTCATAAAACTTAATTTTACCACTTCTGTGAGTGGAATTTCAAAAATCTGAGAGACACGGTTGATTTCAGTATGTAAAATGTGGTTCAATGAGATGCAAATAATTTTTGGTGAATAGTAACTTTTTACTTTAATTTACCACGGTTAAAAGTAAATTGGGTATTTAATGGGAAAAATGATATTATTATTACCCTAAAACACGTCCAAATTCTATTGGATAAGTGTAATTAGACCAAAAACAAGCTTAAGAATAAAATATGACCATTTAGGCCCACATGGATTAGATTAGGACATTTATTATTATTTAATTCAAAGAAGAGTTAAAAGAGTTAAAATCAATGTTTATTTAATAAAACATTTTTAATATAGGGTTATACATAAGATAAATTCGACTATAAATATTCATTAGAAAGCTAAAAATATTTCCTACATAATGGTATTTTATGTGTAATATTTGAACATTAAGTAATTTAATTTATTTATGACACAATGATGATGCAGTAATAATCTTATTAATGAAATATTGACATAATTGATGTTATAAACACCAAAATAAATGTTATGTGAGACTTTTTAATGAATGCCACTAATTTTATAGGTTAATATGACATGTTAGTATTTATTTAATTAACTTGGTTCGAACTAATAATTTTGTTATTATTTTCACAAAAATCAATTACTAAATAGTGTCAAAATTGACATAAAATAGTTTTTAAAACAAATATTATATTATTAATTGTTATGTTATTCCTAAAAATCTAAGGTTAGGCCAAATGACTTAGATAAGGATATATATATTAAAAATAAACAATTTGGGGTTCGTTTGGCTTCTTATAGTAAGTTTATTAACCTTATTGTGTAAGAACACAAGAAGACACGGTAAAAGTAAAATTATTTATCTTAATGTTAAATCTAAATTATAAGGAACCTAAACTTGTCTAAATTCTATTGTATGAGAGGATTCCGACCCATCCCCAACTTATCCTCGAAATAAATAAATTTGGAGCTATTTAAAACCGAACATGACTTTATAATAAAATAATATTTTTAGTTATTCCAAAGGTGCCCCTCTCCTCCCTTATAAAAGGGCACATCCTCCCTCTCTTCCTATCACAAATTTGAGCCTTCAAGCTCGTCCAAACCCTTCCAAATTCTCTTCTCCACTTCCCTAGAAACATCCTAGAGGTTCTGGTCTTCCTCAAAGACCAATTTTAGTGCCCTAAAAGAAGGTCTCAAAGAAGCACTTCAAAGAAGAGGTAATGTCTCTTACAGATTCTTTCATCTTTATTTCTTCTTCCACTTCTTCTTCTTTAGTTGTTTCATTATGAAGTAATAACATGAGTATCACTCATATACTGATATGTTATTATAAGTATTAAACAACCCTATTTCACCATCTATCCATCCTACGGAAAAAGAAATCACTGCGCGTGCGTACGTACGGAATACCGTCTCTACGCCGTGGTGTAATCTATTTTCCACCACTACCTTACTTGGATGGGTATAATGGTGTAAATAATGACTATATATGACTGTTATAAATTGATATTGATTCTGAAATAGTATACATACACTCCAATACAGTCCCACGATCATGAGAACGATATCATCGCTCGTGCGTACGTACGGACTACCGTCTCCACGACGCGATGAGATTAATTCTCCACTTTAACCATTCATGAATGATTATAAATTATATATAATAAGTAATCATGAAATATATGACATGGTAAATCTACTGGATTTATGTATATATATATTTCATCTACTTACTTCCATTCAAGACAATAAGGAAAGTAAAACAGCGTTCATGCGTACGTACGGACTACCGTCTCCATGAACGGTGTGTTTCATTTCATTTATCTATCTATTATATATATATATATACTGAATATATATGATATATAAATCATATTTTATATTATGGATGTAATTAAATCCTGATATAATTAATAATAATGTCAAGAACAACAAGTCCAAACACCTACGATAAATGAAACAATTTTACCCAAAACGCTTTTTAACATTGAATATACAAAAGAACGGGTAATATAAAGTCATAAGTGAACCATATATGATATCATAACAATGAATATGATTCTGTAATAAGTAAATGACATTATTTAAATCATTATACAGGAGGTTCGGACACTTACGAAGCAAATTAGACCTAAGGTAAGGGAATATATCACAATCTTATTTTATTCGAGATTGTTTCTACATTGGTATTTACTGGGGTGTATTTTATCATCCACATCCATGTTTCCTCAATATGTAATATTATTTCCATCCACGTACAATTGTTTAAATCCAATTTTACCGTTCAGTGAGTTTTTAGTAAAAGATATGAAAGGAATTTTTTTTCATTTTTCGTACAAGGTACCTTTTTTGACTTTTCCGACAAAAGTACGAGAAGAATGTTTTTTTAACTCATACGGAATGAATGGATTTTTAAAAATTATTTACAAGAAGCTTCCTTTATAAGTTTTAAAGTTTATTTTTAATCAACTTGTTTTAGTTTAAAATTATATGACATGTTAAGAAAGGAATAATGTTTTTGAAGAAGAAAGGATATTTTCCTCAAGAATGGAGTTCAACTGTTTTATCAAAATTATTTTCCATATAAGATAATAAAGGGTTCTGTTTTTATCCCTATTATTACATTGATTTGATTATGTTGTGATGGAATTATTTTTATAAATTCCTTTATCTTATATGAATTGTTTTATGATGTCATGATGTTTAAGATTCCCATTTGTATTACATGGGTTATGAAATGATGTATGACTTATGATTTTGTGGCACACATAAGAATGGTATTATTATGAGATGGGTGGGACCTATATCTCCCTCCAATGCATTGGGTAAAGATTTTATATCTCATGAGATAGACATGGCTGGAATGGTAGGTTATACCGGTTCAGTGAAACAGGACTGAAACGAGGGTGACTCGGTTCAGAAAGGGACATTGTCGACTAAGATAGTCATGGCAATAAGTCTTGAATAACAAGAAATGTTTCTCTATGATTATGTGTGTATGCCAGAATGTTTCATGTTTTATGTTATGATTATTGGGATTTCATTTCACTACTATTAGTTATCCCATGTTATGAAATTATGATCTCTTTTGCAGGTTAAGATTTCCAAAAGTTATGTGCTTATTTATACGATGTGATTGATATTTCTTTTGTTTACCCTTACTGATCATTTTAGCTCACCCTTTTGTATTTTTTATTTCCCCAGGTCAGGAAGAAGGATATTAAGTAGACTATGCCAAAAGGGACTCTAGATATGATGAAATAAATGGGAGGCAAAGTAGATGCTTTATGAACCAGTTGTTTATGTTTCCCAGTTTCTAAAGACACTATACCTATACGGTCCTTTCGTGGTTTTGTTATATGTTGTAATAAGAATGCTTCAATTTTGAAGTATTAACAATGCATGTAATGTATGGGTCTTTATAGTTGGTATCAGAGGAAAGGTTTAGTCAACCTTTGGAAACTAGGATGCGAAAACGTTAGTGAGATCCCTAGAGATATTTCTAAGGTATGTCTAGGGATGTCCCTAAGGATAAGTATACGTATAGGATATATTCCTAGAACTATGGTAACAATCTTAGAATTTATCCTAAGATGTTAGATATTGAAGTTACTCCCCCTTTATTATGATTTTTTCATCTCACACTATTCTTTTTGGGTTTTAGAAAATGGCTGGAAACAAGATGATTCATGATAATGGAGGATATGATGGACAATAGAATGATATTCTTCATATGCAATCAAATGAAATGGGATTTGGAAGTCCAAACATCATTATTATTCCGAATCAGCAGTCTCATAATATGATCAATAAAGAAAAATTTGGTAAGTTTCCTGACTCGGCTAATAAGAGAAAGATGGAGTTTCATGATGATCATAGAGGAAAGAAAGTTCAATTTCCCCTATGTAAATCATGTGGGAAGAGGCATCAAGGAGATTGTTTCAAAGGAACTGGAAGATGCTATGGGTGTGGAAAAGAAGGACACAAAGCCAGTAAGTGCAATGGAAATGTTTCAGTTAACACCATGGATGAGGTTAATTGTATTGATACGACATCAACAATGGTTAAATGTTTTAAATGTGGAATGTACGGGCATTATGCAAACCAATTCCCTAAGGGAATGTCTCATGAAGAGAATCGGTATGGTCGTATGGGTAGTATTTTTGTTGATGATGATAAAGAGACTACAAATGATATGTGAGATGAAAGAATTGTTGATGCTCGGTCAATGGTTTAAGAAGGTAGTGGAATGATTACATGTTTATCAAGTGTAATGTTGTACTATAGAATAAAAAGACATCTAAGGATTGTTACACTGTTGTCTTTCCTTACGTTTTGAATGTTTATGATGAATGGTATTAGTAACAATGAAAGGTTATTCAGATATTTTTTGGAAAGTGGATGATATGCGCATAATGAAGTGATAATGATAAAATGAAATATTTGACAGTATTCATGAGCTCATGATTGATATAAGGACTAAGTGATATCATGGTTTCAGTATATAGAATTTTTGGATTTTGGTATGTGGAAAGAGTTAACTTTTGACAGCATTCATGTTTTCACTAAGGTTTAATTGGTATTCATTTTTCAAGAGAATACATGATTAAGGTATTCACATGATTGGAATGTGACCAACAAGACATATCTTATGATATATGGGGATCAACGATGGTATTAAATCTATGGTAATTGTTTTCACTATATTATGAGAGTGGACTGCAGTATTATGGATAAGCCTAAAGATTGGAATGGATTATGCTAGACATAAGATAGTATTGTTTAAGGATAGAAGTTTTTCGATATTATTGATGGGATGTTATAGTAATATAGTTTTAGGAAAAGGACAACCTGCAGGACGGGCGACAACCCATCGCGTCAGACAAGGCCGTGGGAATCGAACCCACAACCAAAGTGCGACTGGCCTTTATTGCCTACCACTGGCCTACAGGAAGTCCCTATTTAGTAGAAACTAGTTTTATTTTATTAAGCGGTATGATATATGAAGTATAAGTCCATTTTAGGAACCATATATGATTAATCTCACTAAAGAATGACTTAAGTATATTTAATAACTTTTTCTAACCTTTTGTTTGAGACAGATGGAATGACATGTCATACTAACACTTCACGAATAACAAATTCAACTTCATTTATTTAAGAGATGAAGTGGAAATTGTTCAAGGAACGAACAACTGTGAGATTGTACCAAAATAAAGTAAGTATTTATTCTAATTAAAATTATTCAACTTTAGGGAAACGATCATGAAAACCAAAAATGTTGTCCTAGTGCTCTTATATCTGATTAATCAGATGGTACCTTAGATCGTCACAAATTTATGGATTTGTGATTGCTAGATTTTCCATAGCCATGTTCTCTACCACTCTCCATCAGACCATGATGGTTAGATTTCTCTTCCATATCCATATTTTCACCTATGTGGAAACCCAGTGGTTAGTTTATTTGGGTAACCTTTACATTTCATACTTTTGTTTTTAAAGATTGGTTTTGGTATTCCTTTTTACGACGTGGGTTTCGATTAAAGAAACTTTCGAATAGTAAACCATTTATAACCCTGACGAATTTCGAGGGTGAAATTCATTTTAAGGGGGGTAGAATGTAACACCCCGAGATTTTATGAAAAATATTCTTTTTAATTTCATTAATGTCTTGTGTTATACTCTACACCAAAAGGAGCTTTCACAACACACATCTCTGACCTGGCTTGAATTACACGCAATCGCGACCTTCCATGATAGCATGTGTTGTACGCAACACCGAGTTTCACTAAACAACGATATGCTATTAAGATATTATTAAAACTAGCCGTTATGAATAGTAATAACCACTTTTTGAAATTTTGTAAATTTTATTTTTAAAAATGGACTTCATTTATGGATTCGGAATATCGAAATTAGCTTAGAGTGAAATTTTGGTGATTTTCGGATAACTTTCATATTTTGATGAATAGTGAAAATTACTAAATTTTAATTAAAAACAACTTTTTCAATCAAAATAATTAATAGTGATAAATTATTAATTTGAGTGGTTTTAAATTATATTTAGAATATATTTTTACAATTTAATACAATGTTGGTCATTGTATGTAATTTCACATTTAAACCAGTTATAAACAAGTGTCAATCTTTTGATAGTTATTATCTCTTAAAAGCACACCTTTTGTTTTGACGATGGGAATTAATTTTTAAATTAATTAACGCAACTGATATGTTTTGAATTTGGTAAAATAGAAATCATTTTTGAGTTTATAATATCAAATATAGCTTAGGCCTACTTTTTGGTATTTTTCTGAAAACATTCAATTTTTGATGAATTGTGAAACCACTAAGTGGTAGTTAAAAAAACTGAATTGTTCATAAAACTTAATTTTACTACTTCTGTGAGTGGAATATCAAAAATACGAGAGACACGGTTGATGTAAGTATGTAAAATGTGGTTCAGTGAGATGAAAATAATTTTTGGTGAATAGTAACTTTTTACTTTTATTTAACACGCTTAAAATTAAATAGGGTAATTAAGGGTAAAAATGATATTATTATTACCCTAACACATGTCCAAATTCTATTGGATAAGTGTAATTCGACCAAAAACATGTTTAGGAATAAAATATTACCATTTAGGACCACTTGGATTAGATTAGGACATTTATTATTATTTAATTAAAATAAGAGTTAAAAGGGTTAAAATCAAAGTTTATTTAATAAGACATTTTTAATATAGGGTTATACATAAGATACATTCGACTATAAATATTCATTAGAAAGCTAAAAAGATTTCATACATAATGGTATTTTATGTGTAATTTTTAAACATTAAATAATTTAATTTATTTATGACACAATGATGATGCAATAATTATCTTTTTAATGGAATATTGACCTAATTGATGTTATAAACACCAAAATAAATGTAATTTGAGACTTTTTATGAATCCCACTAATTTTCTAGGTTAATATGACATGTTATTATTGATTTAATTAACTTGGTTCGAACTAATAATTCTTTTATGATTTTCACAAAAATCAATTACTAAATAGTGTCAAAATCGACATAAAATAGTTTTTAAAACAAATATTATATTATTAATTGTTATGTTATTCCTAAAAATCTAAGGTTCGGCAAAATGACTTAGATAAGGTTATATATATTAATAATAAACAATTTGGGGTTCGTTTGGCTTCTTATAGTAAGTTTATTAACCTTATAGTGTAAGAACACAAGAAGACACGGTAAAAGTAAAATTATTTAACTTAATGTTAAATCTAAATGATATGGAACCTAAACTTTTATAAACTCTATTGGATGAGAGGATTTCAACCCATACCCACCTTAGCCTCGAAATAAATCAATTTGGTGCTATTTAAAACCGAACTTGACTTTATAATAAAATAATATTTTTAGTTATTCAAAAGGTGGCCCTCTCCTCCCTTATAAAAGGGCACCCCCTCCCTCTCTTCCTCACACAACACTGAGCCTTCAAGCTCAGCCAACCCCTGCCAAATTATCTTCTACACTTCCCTAGAAACATTATAGAGGTTCTGGTCTTCCTCAAAGACCAATTTTATTGCCCTTAAAGAAGGTCTCAAAGAAGCACTTCAAAGAAGAGGTAATGTCCGTTACCGATTCTTTCATCTTTATTTCTTCTTCCACTTCTTCTTCTTTAGTTGTTTCATTATGAATTAATAACATCAGTATCACTCATATACTGATATGTTATTATAAGTATGGAACAACCCTATTTAACCATCTATCCATCCTACGGAAAAAGAAATCACCGCGCGTGCGTACGTATGGAATACCGTCTCAACGCCGTGGTGTAATCAATTTTCCACAACTACCTTACTTGGATGGGTATAATGGTGTAAATAATGACTATATATGACTATTATAAAGTGATATTGATTCTGAAATAGTATACATACACTCCAATACAGTCCCACGATCATGAGAATGATATCATCTCTCGTGCGTACGTACGGACTACCATATCCACGACGCGATGAGATTCATTCTCCACTTTAACCATTCATGAATGATTATAAAGTATATATAATAATTAATCATGAAATATATGACATGGTAAATCTACTGGATTTATGTATATATATATTTCATCTACTTACTTCCATTCAAGACAATAAGGAAAGGAAAATAGCGTTCATGCGTACGTACGGACTACCGTCTCCATGAACGGTGTGTTTCATTTCATTTATCGATCTATTATATATATATATACTGAATATATATGATATATAAATCATATTTTATATTCTGGAAGTAAGTAAATCATTATATAAGTAATAATAATTTCAAGAACAACAAGTCCAAACACCTATGATAAATGAAACAATTTTACCCAAAACGCTCTTTAACATGGAATTTACAAACGAACGGGTAATATAAAGACATAAATGACCATATATGATATCATAACAATGAATATGATTCTGTAATAAGTAAATGACATTATTTAAATCATTATACAGGAGGTTCGGACACTTATGAAGCAAATCGGACCTAAGGTAAAGGAATATATCACAATCTCATTTTATCCGAGATTGTTTATACTTTGGTATTTACTGGGGTGTATTTTATCATCCACATCAATGTTTCCTCAATATGTAATATTATTTCCATCCACGTATAATTGTTTAAATCCAATTTAACCCTTCGGTGAGTTTTTAGTAAAAGATATGAAAGGAATTTTTTTTCGTTTTTCATACAAGGTACCTTTTTTGACTTTTCCGACAAAAGTATGAGAAGAATGTTTTTTTAACTTGTACGGAATGAATGGATTTTTAAAACATTATTTCCAAGAAGTTTCCTTTACAAGTTTTCAAGTTTATTTTTAATAAACTTATTTTAGTTTAATATTATATGTCATGTTAAGAAAGGAAAAATATTTTTGAAGAAGAACAGATATTTTCCTTAAGAATGGTGTTCAAGTGTTTTATCAAAATTATTTTCCATCTAAGATAATAAACGGTTCTGTTTTTATCCCTATTATTACATTGATTTGATTATGTTGTGATGGAATTATTTTTATAAATTCATTTATCTTATATGAATTGTTTTATGATGTCATGATGTTTAAGATTCCCATTTGTATTACATGGGTTATGAAATGATGTATGATTTATGATTTTGTGGCACACATAATAATGGTATCATTATGAGATGGGTGGGACCTGTATCTCCCTCCAATGCATTGGGTAATGATTTTATATCTCATGAGATAGACAAGGCTGGAACGGTAGGTTATACCGGTTCAGTGAAACAGGACTGAAACGAGGGTGACTCAGTTCAGAAAGGGACTTTGTCCACTAAGATAGTCTTGGCAATGAGTCTTCACTAACAAGAAATGATTATCTATGATTATGTGTGTATGCGACAAAGTTTCATGTTTTAATTTATGTTTATTGTGATTACATTTCTCTGCCATGATTTATCCCATGTTATGAAATTATGATCTCTTTTGTAGGTTAAGATTTCCAAAAGTTATGTGCTTATTTATACGATGTGATTGATATTTCTTTTGTTTACCCTTACTGAGCATTTGAGCTCACCCTTTTGTATGTTTTATTTCCCCAGGTCAGGAAGAAGGTTATTAAGTAGACTATTCCAAAAGGGACTCTAGATATGATGAAATAAATGGGAGGCAATGTAGATGCTTTATGAACCAGTTGTTTATGTTTCCCAGTTTCTAAAGACACTATACCTATACGGCCCTTCGTGGTTTTATTATATGTTGTAATAAGTATGCTTCAATTTTTAAGTATTAACAATGTATGTAATGTATGGGTCGTTATACTGGTGATCTCACTCAGTATTCCGATGTAAGTGGGAGTGCTATAGAGAGCCCTCCTAGTGGGGAGTTTCCTTGCTGAGAAGTCTCCAACAGCGAGACCCACCACTAACTGACACACAACAGAGTCTTCTGCAGCTGGCAGTAGAAATTTGACGCAGATTTCCAAGAGGACAAGTCATACTGGTGGAATACCATACGACTAAGGATCGGTTGTGCTGGGCACCTGTAGGGGAGAAAAAGCTATTAATGCCAGGAGAGGTTAGTGTTACTCAGGCAACAGGCATGGTCACATGACATGGGACTGTCTGACCAACCTTACTGATGATCAGCAGTCAGTTGAGTGAAATCCAATGTAGAGGCATAGATTCGATCAAGGTGTTCTCCAGAGCATAGGCGGATGTGATAGAGGAGCTGGTCGAGCAGCTGGAAGTGGACGACGGTTTGAGGTGTTTCCACCACCACCACCAGGAGGACCACCCCAACCATAGGGAGTTGGCAGACAGGGGAGAGCTCAGTTTCAGGTAGTTGAATAATATGACCATGGTGCTCCGGAGATGATTCGAGGTACGATCTATGTCAACTCCACCTTAGCTGCTGTTTTTATAGACACAAGTGTCAATCACTCTTTCATAGCCACTGTCCTCGTTCAGATCTCTAAGATTCCAACAGAGTCTTTGGCTCGATCCTTATGGGTAAATACCCCTACGGGAGAAGACTTGATGATTACACACTGGTTCCGGCAGTTTTGGATTACTCTATGAGGCAAGATCTTCGGCTGGGATCTCCTCGTAGCGGCATCGAGGCCTTATGACGTCATCTTGGGTATGGATTGGTTATCTATAGTCCATGCTCAGATCGACTGTATTAGGCGCAAAGTGTGGTGTGTCCACACGAATGAGACCACGTTCGTCTTCACCAGTGAGAAGGGAACCTTTTCAGCAATGGACAGACTTACTCGGAGGAGGGTGCAGCCGATCACTCGCCAGTTGGACTGCCTTACCCACGAAACAGTATATGTGGAGAGTCTGACTTATCCTGTTGTGGTGGACTAGTACGCGGATGTTTTCCCTGACGATGTCCTACGACTACCTCCTCACTGAGAGGTGTACTTTTACATTGACCTATAACTTGGGACGACACTGATATCTAGCCCAGCATATCAGGTAGCTCAAGCGGAGCATCGTGAGCTACAGGTATAGTTAGAGGACTTACAGGGGTAGGGATTCATTCGGCCATGTGTATCTCCCGGGGCAGCCCTGATTTTGTTTTCCAAGAAGGCATATGGGAGCTTGCGAATGTGTGTGGATTATTGGTGCCTGAACCAGGTGACCGTGAAGAACAAGTACCCACTCTTGAGGATTGACGACCTCTTTGATCAGCTAAAGGGAGCATGTTGGTTCTCAAAGATAGTGTTTTAGTCGGGCTATCACCGGCTCAATGTAAGGGATGAGGATGTGCAGAAGATGACCTTCAGATGTCGGAATAGCCACTACGAGTTCTTGGTTATGACATTCAGAGTAACCAATGCACCATTAGTGTTCATGGGACTCATGAACATGATATTTCAGCCGTACCTTGATGTCATTTTGGTAGTCTTCATTGATGACATTCTGATCTACTCAGCTACCGAGGAGGAGCATTCCTACCATCTTTGAGTAGTACTGGACACAATTCGAGAGCACCAACTTTATGGTAAGCTCTCTAAGTTCCAGTTCTGGATCCAAGATGTACACTTTCTGGGACATGTCATCTTAGAGGATGAAGTGGCAGTGGATCTAGCGAAGATCGAGGCAGTACTTACTATGGATACAACCAGGAGTGTGACAGAGGTACGATGTTTTCAGGGACTGGATGGTTATTATCATAGATTTGTTCCATACTTTTCCAGAGCTTCAACACCACTTTCATCATTGAGGAACAAGAGGTAACCCATCGTGTGGTTAAATATTTTCTAGAAGCGCTTTCAGAAGCTGAGGCTGAGGTTAACTAGTGCGCCCATCTTGAGGCTACCAGAGGAGGGCATTGGGTATGTAGTTTACTATGATGCATAAGGGACCAGACTTGGGTGTGTACTAATGAAAGTGAAAGAAGTGATCATGTATGGTTCTTGATAGTTGAGGTAGCATGAGCAGAACTACGCTACCCATGACATGGAGTTAGCAGAAGTGGTCTTCTCCTTCAAGATGTTGCAGCACTATCTGATGGGCGATCGTTTTATAGTCTACTATGACCCCAATAGTCTCACATATATCTTCTCTTAGAAGGACACGAACCTGAGACAATGATGTTGGTTTGAGTTCATACAGGACTATGACTTTGAGATAGTCTATACTCCTAATAATGGGAATGTTGTAGCAGATGCTCACAGCAAGAGACGAGGCATTCAACTTCTAGGAGAGGCAACGAAGTAGCTTACTGCACTACAGATATCCTTTGTGGATCGGGATGGAGCAACCTTTCTGCAATATCTTAAAGTCACACCTCCACTTCTTCAGAGAGTCAGGGAGGTCCAGCATGAGGATATTGATTGTGTGTCCCAACGTGCACATATATACACAGGGCAGGAACCTGATGGAAATTATATAGGTGGGGAACACATCATTCCCTTCAGAGGAAGTATCATTGTACCTATCTCACTTCAAGAGGAAGTGTTGAGGGAGTACCACACATATCCTCTAGCGATACATCTAGGTTTGGTGAAGATGTATCATGACCTCCAACGATAGCACTAGTTGCCAGGTATGAAGAAGGTAGTAGCAGAGTTTGTCTCATGATGCCTCACTTCTCAGTAGGTGAAGGTGGAACACCATGTTCCAGTAGGATTAGTTCATCCCACAGAGGTCCAAGAGTGGAAGTGGGATTAGATATCCATAGTCTTCATGACAGGTCTTCCACATACACCCATGAGTCACGATTCGATATGGGTGATCGTTGATCGACTCACCATGTCGGCCCACTTCCAACAAATCAAATATCAGGGATCAGTTGAGAGCTTGGGACGCCTCTATGTGTAGGAGATAGTGTGTTTACATGGAGTACCTTATGAGGTTGTCTCAGACTGAGACACACGGTATACTTCTCAGCTATGGAAGGGGTTGAAGAAGGCTTTTCAGATGCATCTATGTCTGAGCACCACCTTCCATCCTCAGACATATGGTCAGACCAGGAAGACCATTCAGACCCTCGAGGACATGCTCCATGCATTTTTCCTCAACTTCAATCGCAGCTAGGAGGATCACTTTCCTTTGGTGGAGTTTTCCTACAACAATATCTATCAATCCACCATAGGTATAGAACCTTTTGAGGTCTTGTATGGTCGGCCCTACAGATCGCCACTGTGCTGAACGGACCCCGGGGAGTCAGCACTACTTGGACAAGGGATGGTACGGGCTACCATGGAGAAGTTTCAGATCATCCAAAAGCGGATGAAGACTGCACCAAGCATATAGAAGTCGTATGCTGACATGAGAGGGAGAACTCTGGAGTTCGAGGATGGCGACCACCTCTTCCTATGGGTCTCACCTCGATGAGGACTATGAAGATTTGTCTGAGGCGACAAGTTATCTCCATGATTCATCAGACTTTTATAGGTCCTTAGAAGATTAGGTGATGTGGATTAATTCTTAGCTCTTTCACCCCAGTTGCATCAGGTGCATGACGTCTTCCTCGTATCCCAGCTGAGGAGATATGTGCATGACCCATCCCACATCATCGACCATCGGGAGATGGACATCGATGATGGGGTGACATTCATGGAGGTCCTTGTAGAGATTGAAGTTTGATAGGAGTGGGTCCTATATGGATGGTCGATACCTCTAGTGCACGTTCGTTGGTATCACGGGAACCTCCCGTAGTGCGCATGGGAGCAGGAGGTTTAGATGCGTGCTCATTACCCCCATCTGTTCCCTTAGTTCCAGTTGTAGCATACATAGACGTAAATCCCTATGGTGGGGAGAATGTAATGGCCTGGAATTTTTGTGGAATTTTATTTTCTTAAATACATGGTAATTTTATGAATCTGTGGTTTCTAACAATGCTTGATTCTGAGGCCTGGTGTGTCCATAATCAATTTCTGAAGTTTTGTTTGGGTACGTTCAGTAAACGTACGAGCAGGTTTTTGTAACTTTTGAACCAGTGCATAGATTTGAAATCCGAGGGCACTGTTGAGGTCGTAGTGTTGGTGATTTCATAGTGAGATCTTTAATGTAGTTTCATTCAAGTGAGAATTGATTAAGAATAATGATAAATAAAAAAAGTGTAGATTATTTTTATTTTTTTTGTTAAAATTACCAAGTGGAAGTTGGAGGTGGGGGACACCACACCATAACCTCCCATGAAAGGTTATAGAGGTGGGACCCTCCCGCACATAACCGTCCATGGGAGGATAATTAACATGGGGACCACACAGGCTTTAAACCCCTTGTTACTCTCCGTAATGTGGGGTAAAACTTTGAAATTATTCACCTTCCTTCCTTCATTAAAGTGCCAACACCACATGAATTAATTAATGGTACATTAATTAATTATTTGAATTATTTGGAACTCATGCCAACAATAAAATAATAGGAAAAGATATTATTTTATTTTTTGGCACATTCATCTGGTGGAGCCATGGAGAAATTGAGAGAACATCCTCTCAACGAAGAACAAGAAGAACTATCGACATCTTCTTCCTTCTTCAACCGGGACAAGAAAGGGAAGCAGCACCCAAGAAGAACGCTGACATCGTATTCGACTCCTTCAGCTTCGAAAGCTCATCTTCAAACGATGACATCAACTTCTTCCACTGACAAAGAGAAACAATTGATTGAGGGGTTGTTTTATGTTTGAATATTACCCTCCGTACCCCATCATATGTTGTGTGCTTTGAGAACCCAATGATATCACCATAACAAGGAGGGTTCGGACCGCACAAACACTTCCCGAACCTTCGCATTTGAAGGTTCTTGTTTGATGATGGTGGTGGCGGTACATGCGGCGACCATCAACAAGCTGTCCGTGAAGAAATAGGGTGGCACAAGGCCGCCGGGTTGCCATAAGGGCGTGGCACCGCCATGCCGTGCTGAGAACTGAGCCGCGGCCAAGAGGGCCACGGCGGTGCCGGAGGGGCATGGTGTTGTCTCACCGTGCATAGGTGCGGGGGCCCACGACCATGTCAGTCCGTGGCAGACAAGTTGGGCACAACGCCGTCACGCGGCACTGTGGAAGGACTGCGGCCTTAGGCTGTGGCAGACAGGGGAGGGCGGCCGACTGAACCGGCCGCCGGTGCGCGCTACAGTCGTGACCCAAATTTTCCTGCAGTTACTGGAACCGATGCTAGGTACCGGTTTGTTTATGATCAACAGGGGTGGTGCAAACACCCCCCCCCCCCACGGTGTGGCCAGCCAGGCCACGCGGCCATCCAGCCATGCCACACTACGATCCAGCATGCGGCCAGCTGGCCGAGAGGTCCCCACTGGTCGGGCTACGCCTTCGGGCTGGGCCGCGCCATCGGATCGGGCCATCCCTTTGGGTCGGGCCTCCCCTTCAATCTAGTTCAGTCTCACGGATCGGGTCAGACCCTAGTCTAGACTTCGGTAAGGTCAGGTCGGTCCGACAGGGTGGGACCGGACCCGGACCCGTCAAACTCGAATACACATATCCACCAATAACTCGGGCTACGAGCGTCCATTTGACGAACTGTCAGCGGTGCTGATAATCATGGAATGAAGCCGTCTCTTTTAGAATACCTCACGAATGTTCAGGTTATAGTAGAGATACATTCAGTTGGGTTCATACACGAAACCAATCGGGCCCCCGGGATGGATAGACTAATAACTCACAGGCCGGGTGCCCGATTGACAAGCCCCCTGTTGCGTTTATACCATTATTATGTGGAAGACCTTTGAGATACTTTTTTTGTGGAAATTCACAACAATTGGAGTATTTCCCAGTATCATGTGGAGCAGATCCTTCCAGTGACGAGCAGACCTAGTGCGGAGACCTAGTAGCTAACAGACCTGACGACTGCTTGACCGATTAGGCTCGAAGTGGTTCAAATAGCACAGTGGGGAGTGCTTGGTACTTGGCGGCACACCCATGGTGAAGGTTATCCTAGTATTTGGAGGCAGTCCCGTAGTACTCGACAGGATGAGTACCCTTGCAGGATATTAGGGGGAGTGCCTGGTATTTGGCAGCATATCCACAGTGGAGGAGTGCATGGTATTTGGCGTTAGACCTATGGTACTCAACATGATGAGTACCTCAGCAGTACAAGGTTAGTGAAAAGCGCCTTGGTGTCGCGACAAGCCCAATGTTCTCGACAGAGGAAGAATTATCCAGCAGCCGTGTTTTCGACAATGAAAATCCTGGTTTGAGTTGAGTAAATAACCTTTGTGTTTTCCTCGGGATTGAGATAGGTTACTAGATAACATAGCTATATATATGTTGGAATATACCTAATAAATGGTTATCCATTGTTTCCTATACTTTTTAGTTTATCCTTGTATGATATTATGAGACCTTCAGGGTCTCAGGGTCCCTACTGAGTATCTTTATACTCACCCATGCACAGGCTTTTCCCTCACCTCGTTGTGTTGGATGCATATGACAGACATCGCTGATAGATTCAGAGTGTATGAGGACTGGATGGTACCTAGAGGTGGACATCACGATGAGTTGGTATTTGGGGGATAGGGTCAGACGTGGAGCGTTGAGGAGGATATATGTACCTACCCTTCAGGTAGAATCCATGGTGGACGATCCAAGAGCTACTAAAAACCTTCTAGTTTTTTGTCTTTTTAGTTGTACCATTTTGTCTTGTACTTGTACTTTACTGTTGGTCTTGTATTTCCGGCCCCTTTATTTTATAGCACGTCTTCTGTATCTAGTATTTCTTAGTGTTTTTCTTCTAGATGTGTAATATGAATGTGTGTGTTTACTTTATATAAAGGCAATGCCTTCCCATCATAGGGATTTACGCCTTTGGTGCTAGTCTCTACCCCCTGGTCTATGGAAGGGGAGCTTAGGGTAGTCACAACATGGTCCTGAGGACGGGTCATGACAATTTTTAAATTAATAAATGAAAGAAAAGTTAAAGACATATTTTATTTAAATAAATTTTCAACTCAATGATTATGTTTAGTATTATCCCTTAGATATTATTCAACTACCATAAATGTTTATTAATTTCTATTAAATAGTTTGAAAAACTAGACTGTGGCTATACATGAAAAATTTTCATTTGTAAGTCCATATTATTTAAGTATTATTCAGATGTTATAAGCTAGATAAAAAAATGTGATGAAATAAGATAAAGGATTATCTCATGACTACTCATTATAGTACTAGAGAAGTGATTAGTAAATATATTAAATATAAAAGCACAAAAATCATATTTTAAAAAAATCATGTTAGAGAATTAATTGTGTTATATTTGATATAGATAATTTTCTATTATAATTTAATATTATTATGGTGATTATACTAATTAGGTTAACATTTTAATTGGTTCTAAAATGAAGGTTTTAGTTATTTAAAATTTTATATGAGTTTTTCAATTTTATCATGAAAACATAACTTCATAGTTTAGTGGAAATTCTAGATTGATTCACCCACACACTATACTCTACACACTCACTAGAAAGGGAGCCTTCATTTTATTTAATGGGAATTATCCAAAATGCATCCATTGAGTAATGACCATTTTGAGAGTGAAAGATATTAACATATTTGAGAACAATATTTTAATTATAAAACTATCCAATGGAATTTTTAAAATTATCCATTACTTCATTGTCACTTACATTCAATATAGATAAAGCATTATATAGATTAAAATAAGATAATATTTTCATAGATCAAGTTGGTCATGTGGTCGATTAGATCTACTATTTTATTAAATTCATCCATCAACACACAATCAATTTTTTTCATTCACACCGTCACTTACAAATTCAACAGGTGACAGCTTGAAATAAAAATGAATTGTCTAATAACATCCTTTATCTGTTCACACAATCATTTTATTATTATCTTTACTCTGACTAGTATGTCCAATTGAAATTATTCGTGTAGTTTTTCTATGTCTTAAGGATATTGTTCCAATTCATTAAGAATCGACTCAAACACATAATGAAATTTCGTCACAATAATTTCAATGGACATGTGGTCACATGAAATATGTTTTCAATCAATTAAATACATATTATATTGTATCTATAATTATGTTTATTTTTATCTTACCATTTTTTTCACTTCTTACTGCTGGTAGGTAATCATTTTGTAGGCCCATTTCATTACATTTGTAATATTCCATAGCTATCCAATTTTCAAAATTCATCCATTCCAAAAGCTTACTACCATAAAAAAAATAATTCATTACCGACATAGTAAAAATGAATTGTGGTTATGGAAATAAAAAATTAGTTACTAAGAAAATATGCATCCCCATTATGATGATCAGAGATCATTTATGGATAAAAATAAATGATAAAATAAAAATTTGAATAATCATAAATATTTTATTATTTGATACAAATTTAACATTATTAGTAGTACATCCAAATTATAGTTAACCTGGTTTTGGTATTACCATACATAATAATAATATAAAATAAAAATAAAAAATTTTTGTTATAAAATAATTAATATAACCATTATAGGAAGAAAAATGATAAAGGTAATAATTTTTTTATTCATGTATATGAAGTGTAATAAAAAATTAAAATTTTCTTATAAGATTAGATAATTATAAACTAAGTAGGTATATTTTTCTATAGGTGGTATAAGATAAGTAATATCCAAATCATTATCCATAAATGTATGAGATATGTGTTGAGGTTTTGGATCTTGTTGAATGGATAAAGGAAAGGAAAAATCTAATTCCTGTAGGGAAAAGTCGGAAATATTGAAAAACATTAGTCGGTGGGAAGAAAAAAAGAGGAATTAAGATGTCTATGGAGGTATACATAGAAGAGGAAAGCACTATGATAGCTAAAGGTATAGGAATGTATTAATGGAATATAATATTAGTGTAGGAGATATAGATGATGTGCACTATTATCGTAGTAATATCCTTATGTTCAAAGGATCCTCACTCAATAATTAGAAAAATGGACTCTTCTGCTTCATGAAAATATATAATAATGGTAATATATCCTTCAACCTATTTTATTACATTTTTAGGTCCCTAGTGACTAGTTTTATCATATGTTATCTAACCAACAACATATAATAATTATTATGTCTAAAAAAGGTAATGATTAATCTCAGATAGTAATCAATGGATCTATTGATAATCTATTTCTCCTTTTCATCTTGATGAGTTTCACATTAGAATACCTCAGGGGATTTAGCAACATTAGTTTGAAAATAAGAGAGTTCAATTACCTTATCCATGATAAAAAATTGACATGTACTTTAATATCATCTCTAAAAGGTTATGTGGGAACATTCTCCTCCAAGGCAACAAAATTTGTAAGAGGAGAAGGTGTACAAAGAGAGGAATATCCCCATATGTTATTCAATTACCTTGGATCATGATTTAAAAACTGTCCTATAATTATTGTTATATATTTCCAAAATTTCATCTCAAAATATATATATCTTGATTCATGTGATCAATAATTAGAAAAAATATATTTAATTTATGTATCATCACGTGAAACATTATGGGATTTCTATTCCTTTTTATAATTTTCAATCAATGTTCCGAAACACAATTCAAATTATTTAAATACATTCCTCAAAATAGATTTTTAATCTCTTATATACTTTATAAAAATTTAAGAAGAAGAATGTGCAATATTAGAGGGTGTTTCTTATAAGGCCCCAACCTTAAACCTTACATAATCTTGAGTTATTACAAGATTACACATTGAGTATCTTTTCAGGTTTATAGTTTTATAGAATTAGATCATAAAACTTGCATTAAATTCCACATTTAAACAAAGTGGTTACATAAAAGATAGTATTCATTTTTCCCATCAACGGAAACATATTTAAAATAAAACATGGATTCTATATTGACACTTCCTTGACACTATCATCATATCATGTACCATTCCCTTGACCTGTGAAAAACATTTCAACAACTTGGGATGAGCATAAAAAGCTCAGTAAGGGTTATAAAAAGTATGGAAAGGAAACATGAGTATATATATACATAATAATGAAATCATACTTTACCCATTAAACATATGCACTTTAACATACCTCATTAAATCATTAATAAATCATAGAAATCATAAGACATAAAGGTAACTTGAGGAATTCATAACATTCTTACGTAGGGAGTGACCCTCTTTCTTACGTTTGGAATACCCATCATAGTATATTCCCTAAATCTCTTCGTAGAAACCTTAACATTTAACCCCTTCATGTTACCAAATGCATTGGAGAGCTATATCGGGCTCACCCACCCTTAGTTTACCACGGAACCACCCGTCTTCATAACAATGTTCTAGAACCATAACATAATCATAGCACATAACTTAAGCATAAAGGAAAGATCCCATTCCCACATTGCAATAACAATTTAACATTTTAAGATATTGAAATAATGAATCCATTCTAAAAACCATTTTCAAAACCATTTAAAACATTTAATAAAGAGATTTTTGAATCAAAGTGTCCCATACCACTTCGAAGCTTTTAACATTTTAAACCATTAATATACATATAAATAAATCCTTAAAACCATTTTTATAACATGTATATTAATGAGAAATATTTATAAGATTAAATCATTAAAACATTTAAAACGATATTTTAGTTAAAGGATTTTTAAAAAATGAGAGACACTTGAATACAATAATTGTGGAATAACATTTAATAAAAAAATTATAATATCATGAGAATAAAGGGATTCATGATATAATATTCCAAATGATAGTATATACAACATATAAGAGTGAATTGGTGCATAACAACAATGAAGTCTCAATGGAAATTTATATTGAGATGAAATCCATTATAAAGATGGTATCCTTAAATTAATGATAAATCAATCTCATATTTATGTGCGACAAATTTAATTACACCTAATATGAGTGGATATTAAGTGTAAAATAATCAAAGGTCATTCACACATATTCAAAGGAATACATATTCAATAACTACATGATGAACCCAAAGAAATCGAAATTGGGTTAAGAAGTTCCTTTGACAGCCTAACAGCGTCACATCAAACTGAGTTGATGAGAGATAAAAAGGGTATCTCATCACATGGACATAAAATTTACCTCAATTGATATATAATAACATATCCCAACATAACAATATGTAAATTAAAATACCGAACAAAAGAAATCTTTTAAAAAGAGGGGGGTGAAAGGTTCCCTTACCGACTTGGGTATCTTTCCAAACATACACCCCATGAAATAAGGACAATACATCATTGATGTAAATACACATAAAAAAATTATATTACACAAACATTAGAATAATTGGATGTATATATACCAATCAATATAAATGGTGGAAAATGTAGCATAAATATCACGGGAATAAAAGTGAGATGAAAAATCCCTTACGAAAACTCGGCAGCCTAACAACGCCACTTAAAACATCCAAATTTGATTGATGAGATCAAATAGGGTATCTAATAATATCAACATAAAAAGTACATAATGACAAATATAAAATAACATCCCCAAACATAAGAAATATGAACTTAAAAAAATGACATAAAAGAGAGTACACAAAAAGGAAGAGAGAGGTATGATCCCTTACCTCGTGTCCGACATGACTCGATCGTTCTTTAATCTCCTGAATAATAATATTTGGTAAATTTATAATTTCTTAAGGACCTCCTTTAATGATTATTATTCATTTCATATCACATATTATAATTTTATAATAATTGGTTAATAAAGTGAGTTCATATCAGACGTTTTTGTCGATGTTCGGTACATGAGTAAAAATTGAACTTGTTGGAAAAGAATTTTCCATGTAGTTATAGGTACATCATATCCTGAATAGTATTGATGTTTTAAATATCATCCATATCCCCTATATATTCATTTTATACTATTCTATAGCATTTCGAATTAAAAGCACCCTTCATGGAGAAGGTAGGTCATACGTACGCATGAACGCTACTTTCAGTTTTTGTCATATTAATGGAATTAAACCAAAATGATAGATATATATATTATAATTACAGAATTATATACATAATTTAGATGTAATATATTAAATATATATCCACTATATTTTTGTACTTATAATAGTACATAACATTTGGAGATAAGAAATGAAATGTACCGTTCATGGAGACGGTAAGTCGTACGTACGCATGAACGCTACTTTAATTTCTTTTTTTATTGTATTCAATGGAATGAAATAATAATGATATAAAGATATATTATAATTCCAGTAGGATAACATATGTAATACCATTAATTCCATCCTTTATACGTCCCACATATGGCATTAACGAATCAAATCACTTTGAGGGGGCGGTTGTCCGCACTTCCTAAAATGAAGATATCGCGTTTACCAATAATGGAAACCATAAAGGTGTTCCATAAAAAGATATAGAAGCTTAATGAAAACATAAACATATTATATATCATATATAAATATAATTACATCTTTATGGCCCCCTTTGAAGGTGTTAAAAAAATATTGAACAATCATCGTTTCGTGAGGCAGAAATTCACCATCCACAGAAACAGTATGTTATTTAACCATTAGATGTAGGTGTGTGTATTTGTAGCTCGAATACTTCTCATAAAAACATCCTAGTATATTGAAGATACCTGATTTGTTACAAAATAAATGAATAAAAAGAGTTTAGGGGGTTGGTGAAGCAAAATAAAACAAAAGAACACAAGTGAAGACATTGCCTTAAAATCGAGTATCTCTCTTTGATTTGAGATCAAAGGCTTTCTTGGGAAGACTTCTGCCAAAAGATAGGCTTCTAGGAGTAAGAGAGGGATTCGGAGAGGCAAACTGAGTAGGGTTTGGCCAAGCCAACTTCTTGAGAGGTGTGGGTATGGTTGTAGAGGTGGGGGCCTTTTATAAGAGGAGAGGAGGGGCACTATTGGAAAGTTACAAAATTTTACTTTATTTTCAAATGAGTTTCGGATTTTAAAGATCCCACATTGATTTATTTTGAGGTTAATGTGGTAAGGGTTCAAAATATACTCATACCATAGGTTTTTGACAAGTGTAATTTATAGTTTTAACATTATCTTTTCATTTTATTTAAATCGTTTATTAATGAGGTAATCGCTGCATCTTCATGATGTCATAAATAATTTAATTTATTTAATATCTAAAAATTATAAAAAAATTATCCTGATGTAGAAAATCTCTTTATATTTCTAATTAATATTAATAGTAAAAAATATGACTTTTTAACCTCATTTAAAATTTTTTTTAGTGAAACACTTCTTGCTTGTGACATTTTTATTTTAACTTTAAATAAAAAGTTATTTCTGTCATTTTCCAACCAAAGTGGCTCCATGGGGTCCCCAAGATGACCCATGGATTTTCTTGTTCGGCCATGACACATCCAATGAGGTTAGAACATGTTTCTAGGTCATTTCATATTATTAGAACATTATTTTAACCTTAAATTACACTAATTACCTCTAATCGCGATTAAAAACTTAAAAGTTACTATTCACCAAAAAATTATCTTAATCCCATCGAACCATATTTTACATCCTAATGACAACCATGTATGTCGGATTTTGGAAATTCAAATCATAGAAGTGTTAATGATTCATTTAATCGAAAAATCAGTTTTTAAACTACCACATAGTGGTTTCACTATTCATCAAAAAATTGATGTTTTCAGAAAAATACCAAAAATGAACCCTATGCTATATTTGATGTTTTGAATTAAAAAATGATTTATATTTTACAAAATTCAAAACATATATGTTGCATTAATTATTTAATAATTAATTTCCACTGTCAAAACAAATAGCGTGTTTTTAAGAAACAATATCTATTAAAATATTGACACTAGTTTAAGTCCAATTTCAAAGTGAAATTAATTCCAAAGACCACCATTAGATTAAATGGTAAAAATATATTCTAAATAAACTTTAATCTAAATTAAAAATATAATCTATCCATATAAATAAATCATATTAGAAGGAGGTTTTGAATTAAAATACAACATTATTCACTATTCATTAAAAAATGAACTTTATCGGAAAAATACCCAAAATTTACACAAATAAATACGGATGTTCCGATTCTAAAGAAGAATTTTATTTTTTCAAATATATAAAATAAAATTCTCAAAAAGGTGGATTTAAAATAGGTTCGTCATCAAAAGGCGAATAATCGACCTTTTAAAGAATATTAGAATGTTTACGCTTAAAATTAGATTCATTCACATTTTTAATCCTCTAATATTTATTGTAAAAAGTAAAAAAATTTGACAAACATATAGATTCATTTTGTAGTTAGTTCTGTTCATTCCCGCCATTACAATGTCTAGGAGTTAACTACAATTTTAAATAATATTATTTTATTATTAGAGTGCAACATAAGATTCCCAAGAAACTCATTGTTGCGTATTGGGTACGCCCTTGAGCATAGCATTCCCTTTAAAGTAGTATTAATATTTTATTCAATAAATATGGATAAATATGAAAATTTCATATTATTTATTTTCCTGGGGTGTTACATCCTTCCCCCCTTTTGGGAATTGCATCCTCGCAATTTTAAAATTGGGCTTGGAAGCATTATTGAAAATCCCACATCGGAACAAGAGTCAGTGAAACTATTACTTTAAAAGAATGGGAGAGAAGTACAAATGTCACCCGAGTTAACCCATACTAGGATTCCAAGTATGAAAATATAGATATGGAGGAGAAAAAAAGTGTTAGGTTCTGATGGAGAGTGATAGTAATCATGTCTAGGAGAATGTTAACTTCAAGAAAATCACAAACATGTGATGGGTTAAACGGTATTCGATTCCCCAGTAGGAAAAGTTAATAGACAAAATTTTCGTTTTAAGTTACTCTTCACTGAGGTATTTATTTTTGAGCTTAACAAAATCATAATGAAACATACCTACTTGTCACGTAGACTTTCAACTTTTACTAGATTCCTTAATCAAACTCATATTTTCTTCAAAAGACGAGGTTTTAGGAAGACTTGTTCGCATTAAGAGTACTATAATCAACTTCTTGAGAATCACCTAATCCACAAAAGGGAACTATATATTTCCCATGTCATTAGACGAAATCCAAAACCAAAAATTGTTAGTATGAGATCAGATATCTACAAAAGTATAATCCTTTATAAAAATAAAAACTATTCTTAATCTCCAAAATTTGTCCAAAAAAACACAAAGTTCAACGAAGACCATTCGAAAAACAATTTTCCATAAAATTCTTCAATGTAAACCTAACTATGATTGAAACCCAAATATTTGAAGGATTTAATCACAAAGTCTTCCAAGGTACAAATTAACTTTTATCTCCAAATAACATCAGTTCCTCTTAAATTCTCATATGGAAAAGTAATTAACCTAATCAAATATCCTCGATGATAGGTTAATCATTTCCATAGATAACCCAAAATAAACTTATTCTTGATTCCTAAAATCATATAACTAAAAAGAATTAGTCAAACTAACCAGGGACTTTACGTAGTCCAGTGGTAGGCGATAAATACCAGTCGCACATTGGTTGTGGGTTCGATTCCCGCAGATTTTTCCGACGCGACGGGTTGTCACACAGTCTACGTGTTGTCCTTTTTCTAAAACTGTCTAATTTTTAAAACATTCCCCCAAACGAGATAAAATCTTCATATTTTAACCGCAAGTTTATCTCATGCCTTTCATTTTCCATCATAACGTATAATAACCCATAATTAACTCAAAAGTAAGGATCATATAAACTCTAATGGTTACCTTTAAAATTATTACCTGAACATCCACATCAATTGGTGATCTCGTACATGATGCATTATAGAACATACAAAGGATCAAGTGGGTGATCATGACTCCTTGATAGTTGGTTTAGAACAACCACGAGTTTCCTCATTGAATCCACCATTTTATCTAGTATCTTAATCAGATAACCACCACAGTTTCCTTCAAACCTGTTGTCTCTTTAGTGCCTTCTAGATCCATCCATTCACTAAAAACAGAAAATTTAGTGTGAGTATATCAACAAATCCATCATGTACTAATGAGTAAGGTAAACACTAAGATATACTTACTCATTCACTTTATCTAAAAGTAGGACTCTTTCTGAAATCCTAACCATTATGGTATTGTCACTTATTCATAGAGAATAACCTAACCTCTAAAGTTATATAAACCGACCTTTGATACCAACTATAATGCCCCAGCCTTAAACCTTACTTAATCTTGAGTTATTACAAGATTACACATTGATGATCTTTTCAAGTTTAGAGTTTTAGAGAATTATATCATAAAACATTCATTACATTCCACATTTAAACAAAGTGGTTACATAAAAGATAGTATTAATTTTTCCCATCAATAGAAGAATATTTAAAATAAAATATGGATTATTTCTTGACTCTTCTTTGACACTATCATCATATCATGTACCATTCCCTTGACCTATGAAAAACATTTCAAAAACATGGGATGAGCAGAAAAAGCTCAGTAAGGGTTATAAAAAGTATGGAAAGGAAACATGAGTACATATATACATAAGAATGAAATCATACTTTACCCATAAAACATATGAATTTAACATACCTCATAAAATCATGAATAAATCATAGAAATCATAAGACATAAAGGTAACATGAGGCATTCATAACATTCTTACGTAGGGAGTAACCCTGTTGGTTACGTTTGGAATACCCATCATAGTATATTCCCTAAATCTCTTCGGAGAAACCTTAACATTTAACCCCTTAGCGTTACCCAATGCATTGGAGAGCTATATCGGGCTCACCCGCCCATAGTTTATCACGGAACCACCTGTCTTCATAACAAGGATCAAGAACCATAACATAATCATAGAACATAACTTAATCATAATGTAAAGATAACATTCCCACATTGCAATAACAATATAACATTTTAAGATATTGAAATAATGAATCCATTCTAAAAACCATTCTCAAAACCATTTAAATCATTTAAAAAAGACATTTTTGAATCAAGGGGTCCCATACCACTTTGAAGCTTTTAAAATTTGAAACCATTAATATCCATATAAATAAATCCTTAAAACCATTTTTAAAACATGGATATTAATGAGAAATATTTATAAGATTAAATCATTAATACATTTAAAACGATATTTTAGTTAAAGGGTTTTTAACAAAATGAGAGACACTTGAATACCATAATTTAGGAATAACATTTAATAAAAAAATTATAATATCATGAAAATAAAAGGATTCATGATATAATATTCAAATGATAGTATATACACCATATAAGAGTGAATTGGTGCATAACAACAATGAAGTCTCAATGGAAATGTAAATTGAGATGAAATCCATTATAAAGATGGTATCCTTAAAATAAGGATAAATCAATCTCATAATTATGTGAGAAAAATATAAATACACCCAATATAAGTGGATATTAAGTGTAAAATAATCAAAGGTCATTCACACATATTCAAAGGATGACATATTCCATAACTACATGTTGAACCCAAACAAATCGAAATTGGGTTAAGAAGTTCTCTTGATAGACTAACGGCATCACATCAAAATGAGTATATGAGAGATAAAAAGGGTATCTCATCACTTGGACATAAAATCTACATCAATGGATATATAATAACATATCCCAACATAAAAATATGTAATTTAAAAGACCCAACTAAAGAAATCTTTTAAAAAGAGGAGGGTGAAAGGTTCCCTTACCGACTTGGGTATCTTTCGAAACATACACCCCATGAAAGAAGGACAATACATCATTGATGTAAATACTCATAAAAGAAAGTATATTACACAAATATTAGAAAAATGGGAAGTATATATACCACTCAATAGAAATGGTGGAAAATGTAGCATAAATCTCATGGGAATAAAAGTGAGATGAAAAATCCCTTACAAAAACTCGGCAGCCTAACGACGCCACTTAAAACTTCCAAAAATGGATTGATGAGATCAAATAGGGTTTCTAATAATATGAAAATAAAAAGTACAGAATGGTGAATATAAAATAAAATCCCCAAATATATGAAGGATGAGCTTAAATGAAATGACATAAAAGAGAGTACTTAAAAAGGAAGAGAGAGGTAGGATCCCATACCTCTTGTCCGACATGAATCGATCATTCTTTAATATCCTGAATAATAATATTTGGTCAATTTATAATTTTTTAAGGACCTCCTTTAATGATTATTATTCAGTTCATATCACATATTACAATGTTATAATAATTGGTTAATAAAGTGAGTTCATATCAGACGTTTTTGTCGATGTTCGGTACATGAGTAAAAATTGAACTTGTTGGAAAAGAATTTTCCATGTAGTTATAGGTACATCATATCCAGAACTATATTTATAGTTTAAATATCATATATATCCAGTATATATTCTTTTTATACTATTCCATAGCATTTGGAATTAAAATCACCTTTCATGGAGACGGTAGGCCGTACGTACACATGAACGCTACTTTCATTTTTTGTCATATTAATGGAATTAAAACAAAATGAGAGAGATATATATATTATAATTCCAGAATGATATCCATCATTTAGATGTAATATATTACATATATATCCATTATATTTATGTACTTATAATAGTATATAACATTTGGAGATAAGAAATGAAATGTACCGTTCATGGAGACGGTAAGTCGTACGTACGCATGAACACTACATTCATTTTTTTTGTTTTCAATGGAATGAAATAATAATGATATAAAGGTATATTATAATTCCAGTAGGATTTCATATTTAATACCATTAATTCCATCCTTTATACATCCCACATATGGCATTAACGAATCAAATAACTTTGAGGGGGCGGTAGTCCGCACTTCCTAAAATGAAGATATCGCGTTTACCCATAATGGAAACCATAAAGGTATGCCCTAGAAAAATAATGAATCATAATGAAAAAGTAAACATATTATATATAATATATTAATATAGTAAAATCATAATGGCCACCTTTGAAGGTGTTAAACGAATATTAAACAATCAACATTTCGTGAGGCCGAAATTCACCATCCACAGAAATAGAATTTTCTTTAACCATTAGATGTAGGTGTGTGTATGTGTGGCTTGAATACATCTAATAAAAACATCATAGTATATTCAAGATACCGGATTTGTAACAAAATAAATTAATAAAAAGATTTTAGGTGGTTGGAGGAGAAAAATAATACAAAAGAACACAAGTGAAGACATTACCTTAAAATCGATTATCTCTCTTTGATTTGAGATCAAAGGCTCTGTTGGGAAGACTTCTGCCCAAAGTGAGGCTTATAAGAGTAACATAGGAATGTGGAGAGGCAAAATGAGTAGGGTTTGGCTGACTTAAAGGCTTGAGAGGTGTGGGTAAGGTGGTAGAGGTGGGGGCCTTTTATAAGAGGAGAGGAGGGGCACTCGTGGAAAGTTACAAAATGTTACTTTATTTTCAAATGCGTTTCAGATTTTAAAGGTCCCACATTGATTTATTTCAAGGATAAGGTGGTAAGGGTTCGAAATATACTCATCCAATAGGTCTTTGACATGTGTATCTTATATTTTTAACACTATCTTTTCATTTTATTTAAATCCTTTATTATTGAGGTAATCGATGCATCTTCATGATGTCATAAATAATTTAGTTTATTTAATTTATAAAAATTATAAAAAAAATACTCATGTAGGAAATATTTTTATATTTCTGATGAATATTTATAGTAAAAAATATGACTTGTATAACCCCATTTAAAATATGTTTTAGTGAAACATCTCATGCTTGTGACATTTTTATTTTAACTTTAAATAAAAATTTATTTATGTCATTTTCAAACCAAAGTGGCTCCATGGGGTCCCCAAGTTGACCCATGGATTTTATTGGTCGGACATGACACATCCAATGTGGGTAGGACATGTGTCTAGGTCATTTCATATTATTAAAACATTATTTTCACCTTAAATTACACTAATTACCTCTAATCATGATTAAAAACCTAAAAGTTACTATTAACCAAAAAATTATTTTAATCCCATTGAACCACATTTTACATCGTAATGACAACCATGTATGTTGGATTTTTGAAATTCAAATCACAGATGTGGTAATGTTTCATTTAAACGAAAAATCAGTTTTTAAACTACCACTTTGTGGTTTCACTATTCATAAAAAATTGAGGTTTTTCAGAAAAATACTAAAAATTCACCCTAAGCTATATTTGATGTTTTGAATTCAAAAATTATGTCTATTTTACAAAATTAAAGACATATATGTTGCACTAGTTAATTTAATAATAAATTCCCACTATCAAAACCAATAGCGTGTTTTTAAGAAACAATATCTATTAAAAGATTGACACTAGTTTAAGTCCAATTTCAGAGTGAAATTAATTCCAAAGTCCACCATTAGATTAAATGATAAAACTATATTCTAAATAACTTTAATATGAATTAAAAATATAATCTATCCATATAAATAAATCATATTAAAAAGATGTTTTGACTTAAAATACAACAGTTTTCACTATTCATTAAAAAATGTACTTTATCGGAAAAATACCAAAAAATTACACAAAGTAAATTTTGATGTCCCTATTGTAAAGATGAATTTTATTTTGTCAAATATAACACATAAAATTGTCAAAAGGTGTATTTAAAATAGGTTCACCATCAAAAGGCGGTTAATCGACCTTTTAAAGAATATTAGAATGTTTACGCTTAAAATTGGATTCATTCACATTTTTAATCCCCTAACATTTATTGTAAAAAGTAAAAATATTTGACAAACATATATAATCATTTTGTAGTTATTTCTGTTCATTCCCTCCATTATAATGGCTATGCGTTAACTACAATTTAAAATAATATTATTTTATTATTAGAGTGCAACGTAAGATTCCCAAGAAACTCATTGTTGCGTATTGGGTATGCACTCGAGAATAGCATTACCTTTAAAGTAATATTAATATTTTATTCAAAAAATATGGATGAATATGAAAATTTCATATTCTTTATTTACCTGGGGTGTTACATTTCTATTGTATAAGATTATGCACGTTTATCCATTTCATCAAAAAGAGGGGATATCTCCCCAATTAGAGACACCCTACCAACATCTCCAATCTCAAAAAATGATTCTTAACATCTTCTAAATCAATATATTTAGTTTAATATTTTCAAATAGATTAAAATATGAATAAATCACTAGGTGGTTATATTCTAAATTAATAATTACAAGAGTAAGTTAAAATACATTATAAAAAAAATCTTGAACTGTTTATTTGAACTCAATAAGAGTTAACACTAGATTTGAAGAACATGGATCAATCCATTCGCTAAGATCGAAATAAAATACATGATATAAATTAAGATATTTGGATATATATTATATGGATATTCCCCATGCCTATGTGAACATCCCCCAATAGGGTTACCATTATATTTTGAATTAAAATTATCCTCCTCATGAGAAGATTCCCTTTCAATGTGGCATAGATGATGGCTTATAAATTTACATTCCATCCATTTACCACCAAAAAAGAATATCTCTCCTAAGCCATATCCTTTATATAGAATTATTTATTTCATTCTTCTTCACTAGACTCCTCACCAAAAAATTCAGAATCAACGTCAACATGATCATTCATAGAAACTTCAGTATCATCATTAACTTCATCATTATCTATTTCATCATATAGTAGAAACAAAGTAGGTTCAAAAAAGCCAAAGGAAAAATACTTAATTTTAGTTTTCATATCCACTCATTGAGTAAAACTATATATTCATTTCAAGATTTTCAATTTATATCATTTAGTATAATTGTCTCATTTACGTAAAAAATTTCATCTTTATAAGAATTTTATATTACCACCACTAGTTTGACACTTAGATAAAAATATCCCTTAGATTTCAACATATTATTTACTAGATTATACTTTTAAAAAATATTTCATTATCAACAAACCATATTTTACTCTATGGATTTCATTTAATCCTTATCCTCTTTTAAATTTTTCTTACTTAAGCAGAGTCAACTACATGCTATTCTCTTTTCCTCCCACTAATTAAAAAGTATTTTAAAATCCAATAAATATGAAATAAACATGGGTTATAGAAAATAATTAAACCAATAATAAAGTATATATAAATATTACATATAACTCATTTGATACAATGTAAATATAATCTTTATCCCATCATTTATTAAGTAATAAAAAATATATCTTAATGTATAAGGATACAAAAATACCATTTTCCATGAAATATTTACCATTGGATAAAATTATACAATATGATTCAATATTTATCAAACAATAAAACAATATTAAATCAGTGTGTTCCATCATAAATCTACTATATAATATCCCTTTCATAGAATAATGTTTCAAGGACAGTAGGGAAATAAGATTTTAAATCCCCATGCTCCCATTTATAAGGTACCAGAAATCATTTGGACAATTTATTGGAGGAAAAGTGTAATATTTGTCAAATTACTGATGTCCTTATAGTTTCCTTATTATAACCCTTTTAAAATTACATATTTAAATAGAATTCCAATTTTATCTTCTGATATAAGGTTATGTTGTAATTAGTAATCCATGTATCCCAATACTGAATCTAAGAAGATGCCCAAATTAGTGACCTATATATGTTCAACCATTCATCAAAAAGGAATTGTTTTGGTTGGAATTATCATGTATAATAATTAACCATGAAATGTAATAAATGATAACTAAATAAATAATATCATTTAGTGAAAGAAGATGAACCTATAAGAGAAAAAAATGATAACACTCTTCATCCTAAAAATCTTTTACATAGAATCAAAAATTCTGGAGAATAGAGATCAGGTGAAGGAAATGTATAGAGGTAAAGGGATGCTATATTTAATGTATTTTTGGGATATTTAGAGAAAAATGATGGGATTTTTTATTTAGGGATTTTTAAAATCATTTATGTCATTAAATTGTATCACATGAGAAACTTATATCTTTATATTAAAATTTATGTTGTTATGAATGGAAACATGTGTAACCTTTTGAAATGTATTACTATATATTTATATATAGGGGACATTTGGAAGCATGAGATGATATGGTATCCTGATCTACCCCATGATTAAATTATAACTACAAATTAGATATTACAGTATCTTTTCCAATCGCATGACCAAGCATCATGACACCATTACAGGGATTGATTTCCTGTCCCACCACATGACTTTTACAAAAAATAACCAAAATATTAGGGCTTGTTATGTGCATATAAAACATTGTAGGTAAAATATTATGATTAAATTATTAAAATTACATTATATAGTTAATAATAATTCCAAACTCAGATTTTCTCAAATCCCTTTTTTTTCTGTGTATTCCACTTTACGGGTGAGTGGGAACCTCACAGTAGGCCAAATTTCAAATAGCAGCAAACCAAGAATCGATTAAACGCAATCAACAACACAAAATCTGTTTTATCTCTTCCATCCATATTGAAAAATCTTCACAAAACAGATCAAACATCCTTCACACTCAACAATTGTCAGAATAAAAAAACCAAAATATAATCAACAGTCATACTTGGTACCACACCGCAGCCGCAACGTCGGAGCAGATAAATCCCAAAACAGGTATCCAAATCCAAACCACCAACCAAAATCCCCTCCAAATACTAGAACAAGAAACCCAAAACGTAGATAGGAAAGAAGAAAACCCACAATAATCCTGAACTGCAAACCCACCGCCGCCTTCAAGCCCAAACACTACTACTGGATCCACCCAACACAACCAGAAAATGCGAAATCGTGACGACATCCACACCACAGTAGCAGAAAACTCAAACCGTGGACTGACATTGTGCCACCATTAGAGCGTTGTCCAACTCGAAGGGCAGGGCATGAGGAAGCCCGACAAACGGTCGTCGAGCTATTCAAGATGACGCTGCTATAGGAGACGTTGCCGTAGTGATATCCTCATTTTGAGAATTGTCTCTAAAAAAGTGATTTCATAATACAATTATTTTCATAAAATAATTATATACATGATTCTCAGAAATTTTAATATTACTTGAATTATTATAAATTATATGAAAATTTACAAGTTGATGTATATAGTCTGGTAACATGTGATTCATCCATGGAATTTGTGTTAAAAAATACTCGAATCTATTTAATATTATTCAAAAATAGGAAATGAAATAGAATTATATTTTTTATATAGTAATAAAAAACTCGCTTTCCTAAATAGTGACATTCACTGAAGGTGGATTTTTTATCTATATTATTTCCACCAAATCCTTAACTAGTATTATTAACATGTTCATTTTAATTATATTTTTAGTAATATAGTATCAATTTTTTTTCTCTTTTTATGATTTCTTTCAAATTATTTAAATAAAATTCATTTGGTATGTTCTTGGAAATATACACACATTCACACTCTAAAAATTATATTTAGTTTGCTAGTAGTTAAGTATAAAAGCCTCCCAATCAAACCACTATAAATAGAAAATTTTAGAATTTATTAACTAATTTCCACTATTAATTATCTAAATCACAATACCTAAATATCAATATTAATCCTCAACTAATTATTAAATTTTATAGCACCTAAATCTCATAATTAATTACCAAAATAATTATCTATTACAATGATACATCAACTAATCAATTGGAATGATTAATTAACTCAATTTAAGAATTCTAATTATAATAAAATGCTAAAAATTATACAATGTTCATCCATATATCAAATCAACTAATATAAGAATTGCATATTAGAACACCTACCTCAAATATTAAAAATATATTTACCCAATGTAAATCCCCAAAAATTGGGGGGCACAATTACATAGATCTGAATCAAGATTTCCTAGACATAAATCAAGATTTAATAATACAATATCTCTTAATTAAAAGTCTATATCCACAATCCAAGATCAATATTCACTAAATCTGGATCTATATCTACCAAAAAACCTATATTAATCCCCACAAAAAGAACAAGGAAAGGAAGGATGATGAATATAAAAGAAACGGGATAGGATCCACTTACCAAGTGAGTAGAATACATTGATCTGGGCTCTAGATCATTAATAATGGAAGTTGGGAAGCCTTGGAATTCTTCTAGAGAGCTAAAAAATCTTGAATGACCACCTAAGGTCTAATGGGGCCCAAAATGAGTGAGTTTCAGAAGATCGAGGGATTTTAAAATTAGTTTTAAATAGAATTTAATTCTTGTACATGGTTATCTAGGTTGGGGTGTGTGAATTTCCCTAACTGTGGGACAATAGTGAACCAATTATTTGAGTGTTTCATAGTTTATCATATTATGGAACACAATTTGAGAAACAAAATGCCAACCGTGGACCCCCACTGTTCAGGAACATTATATATATGTCAAGGAATAGTCGGGGCTTGGACATGTGCTTATGCATGGGAGTTGCAAACCCATCTATGTGGTGGGGTGGACCCAAGGTCCTAGGTTGGGATTGTTTTGGTTGTTGATGTTGTTGTTTCTGTTACAGATGAATATTATTTCACCCTCAGTGACACACTTGTAGTGTGATGTGTGTTTTTTTAGGAATTTATAATAATTGACTAATAGATCAGAATGGAACAAGAGTTGAGTAAAAATTATTCATTCTAGTAACTGAATATTATTTTTTGACATGGATCATTTTAGGGATGCATTGGAAAATGGGTTTTAGGACTCTTGATGAACATAGACTATATTTTCTTTCTTGTGAAATTAACCTAAAATGGTGTTTTATAAGAGTTGAAAAAAGGTATAATGGTAAAATAATGTGAATAAATGTATTTCAAATGGAATGTGTTGATTAGAATGAGAATAACCATAGATAACCTGGGACTAGTCATATGATGGTTAGGGGTAGTGTTAATAGCTATGTTTTGACCGCATGCGGAGCTTTAAGGAAGTGACTTGTTTTTATTTTCATCTAACGTAAATGTGATAAAGATGTATTATGAGTCATAATGTGTGTTTTTTCATTGTATATACAATCCACCATGATGATTCTTGTTGATAGGATAAAAAGTGGTGATGGATGGTGATTGATTAACTGATGTTGATCCTGAGGCATAAAAACTGAAGGGTGAGGAATCTGAGGAACAGTTTTGAGAAAAGATTTCTCACTTTAAGAAATACATGGGAAGATACATAGGGATAATTATAAATATTATTTTGGGATTTATAAGGGAGTTTATGTTGTATCATTATTTGATTTTTATAGGTGGGGTAGTCATGAGGGAGATGAGTTCGGGGTTGAGTCCATCGAGATAATAGATTACAATTTTGAGACTCCTAATGATAAGTGGGTCATGTTTGATACTTATATAGTATGAGGATTAGTGAAATACTGGTTATATGTTTAGTCACAGACTCAAAAAACTGTTAGTATTTTTTAAGAGGAATTTTGTAAGATGTTCATGGAGAACTTCTATCTAGTAAGGCTGGGGTAGGATATGGAAGAGGAGTTCATGTTACTGACTCTAGGGACCATTTCAGTGATGGATTATGATGGATTCTGTATAGACCTAAATTGTTTTCCTCCATCATTTATAGAAGATTATATAGCTATGAAAATATGATTTTAGTATATACATATGTGAAAACTTAATTCCCATGTTAACCTCTTTCAACTAAAGAAGTCCACTATGGTGGTGGATCATGTTCTCATAGCATAGTGGTACCTGAATGAGGCTTCAAGTTATGAAAGGATGGTTTCTAATAAATAATTATTTGGTGGGACTTCTAAGATTAGGAAGCATCGTTATTAGAACATTATTGAGGGAAGTGGAAGGAAGGGTTCATATATTGAGGGATCAGTTTCACTATACCATATTGCAGTGATCTACCATTAGTGTGATTGGCCAGTCCACCATCATCATAATTTTTATCATCCAGTATTATAGGGAAGATATTTTGGTGAGATTAGACATCTAAAAATTTTCTATATCACACAACAACAAATAATTGGATAGGGTTCGCCTCTATAGATTAAATGTTTGGAAAGGGTATATTCTATACCATATTAGACTAAGAGATATAGTTCTACTAGTTGATGTGGTTGGGGAAGAGCACGTGGTGCTTCATTGAAAAAGTTGCCATGTCAATAGAGTGGCTCATATCAGGTCACTCATAAAACATTACATGGAATAGGAGAATAATAGTTGCATACAGTGCAACATAAACTTGTGGATAGCCATGTTGGAACATTGATAGTGTGATATTCTATTCTAATAGATTCTACCTTATCCGTTTTTATATAATTCTAGTGACTCACATTCCATTATGTTTTAAAATTTTATTAATGGAAAATTCTTTTCAGTGGAATTTTTAAGTGGGACACTAAATATAAACACACCATTGGGATTTAAATCTAGAGACATTAGTATCTGCAAGGTGTGTTATCTCCAGATGGAGGAGTATATTTTTCTCTTGAATATATATATTCTTGATATTTCATGTTTTGATCTAATTATGGGAATGGACTAGATAGTCTCATTATTATTCCACATTGATCATTACCACAAGATGGTGACCATAACATTCCCTAGGGTTGACCATTAAATTCACCATGGAGAGTGGGATATCCATGTAGTTTGCATATGGGAAATAAAATAGAATCTAGGGGAGCATACAACCTAGGTTTCTAGATTATTTGTATATGATGGAGGAGTAAAGAATAATACCATTCCCCCAGTGGTGAACAAATTTCTGACTATTTTTCATAAACAATTATTAGGTATTCCACCTGAGAGAGATTTGAAATTTGCATTTGACCTCATACTGGGAGATGACTCAGTTTGTACTTCACTATATAGAATGGAACTATAGAGACTCAAGTGTTTAATATTTCTCTCGAGGAGTTGGTAGATTAATTGATTATTTGTTCAGGTAAATTTACTTAGGGATCACTTGTGCTATTTTAAAAGAAGTCCAACGAGATAGTTTTATTTTGTGTTGATGAATAACCATTATCATCATCCACGTATTGATAATCTTTTTGAATAGATGAGTGGATTATGTGTGTTCTAAAATATTGAATTGAAATTGTGGTATCATCAATTGAGAGTTTGGAATATTGATATTCTTAGGACTTATTTGATAAGAAGTTATAGAGTATATTAGTTTTTTGTAATGTCATTTGGTTTGGATAATTTCATAGTATTATTTATGTCCTTGATGAAAATAATCCTCTATCTTTTATTGGATTGGATTGTAGTGGGTTTTAGATGACATATTGGTGTATTCCAACACTCTGGATGACTATTTTCATCATGTTGACATATTTTGGATAACAAAAGGGAATTAATAATACAACAATATTTACAATTTATATTTTTAATTGATTAGGCATACTTATTGGGGAACATCATCGTCAAGGATAGGGTGTGAGTAGAACTACAAAAGTTTAAACCAATGGTATCTTGGGAGCATCCCAGAAATGTATTCGATATCTGTTTATTTTTGTGGTAGGTAGGATATAATCTAATATCTAGTAAGGAATATTAAGATTTATAATCTATATTTTTGGGCTTGACTAAAAAGAGGATAATGCTTGATTTGGTAAAAATCACTCAATAATCCCTTCTAGTAGTTGTAGAATATTTTGAGATCGAAACCAATCATAATCCTTCCTCAGCATGTTGGGTAGTACACAATGTATTGTGACACTACCGGAGCCGTACATAGAGAAACATTGATCAAGGGTGATCGAGTTTTGGGGTATTTGTCAAGATAGATGAGTCCACATGAACATAACTACCCTACTCATAACCTCGATCCTAATGTTATGGTTTATAATTTAAAGTGTTGTGGTGTTATCTACTGAGCCTAATGTTTACTGTATACACATACCACAAGATCTTTAAATTCATATTGTCACAATGAGATATGAATCTTTGATAGAAAATATGGGTTCAATATATGCAGTATTATGATTTTTATATGGCATATATTTGAAAAAATTGAAATAATGTGGTTGATGCTTCGAGATTGAAAAATCATACTCAAATGGTTCAGAATTATAATGTTGTGTTGAAGATAACAATCTTTCTTAGTGAAATTCATGTGGTAGATTAGGAGAGTCAAGAGTAGATGACTCCCATATCTGTTTTAGTAGATTTGTGGGTTTTGAGATACATTAGAGACATATAATATGAGGATCTAGAATTCTTGACATTGATGGAAATCCTTGATGCTGGGGAGACACCTTGCGATTGAAGCATATAAAAGGATGAGGTCTTCTAGGTCATGAAACATGTTGTTGTTCCTATGAATATGCATGATGATTTATTGTGGGAATTTCATTCCTCGAAGATGGTGGTACATCTAGTGTGACAAAACAATACCATGATCTATGACAATAGTTTTGGTGGACATGCATGAAAAAGATGATAACATGGTTCATGACACAATGCTATACCTGTTAGTAGGTGATGTCAGAGCTTCAATGGCCTTGATGATGGCTGAATAGATTTCATATTCCAGACTGGAAGTGGGACGATGTTAGTATTGTTTTTTGGAGGATATCCTAATGAAACAAAAGAAGCATGCTGTTATATGGGTTATTGTGGATCAATAGGTGAATGTAGCACATTTCCTGCCCACATGAAAAACATTCTTAGCTGAGTAGACTGTAGTTTTTTATGTTAAAGAGATAGTCCACCTTCATGGGGGTTTTATAAACTATAGTTTTAAACCTTCATCCATGTTTCTCATGCATCTTCAGGAAGGGAAAAATAAGGTGATAAGTATATATGGATTATTGGGAACGACCTTCCATCCACATGAATATGGGATGTGGGAACGTACTATATAGGTGCTTGAGGATATGAATTAGGAAAGTGTAGTTGATTTTCTTTGGGACTGGGAGAAGCACATAGATTTAGTGTAATTTTCCAATAACAGCACTTAACAGGAAACTATATAGATGGAACTACACATGGAACTTTTTCTTAGGCCATACAGATCACTGCTATGTTGGAATGAGGCTAGTGAGCCAGTGATTTGGGACCAAGTCTTATAAAAGAGACATCAATAATGGTTCTGATAATTTAGAAATTTATGTCAACGACTCATTGTTTATGAAGTCATATATTGATAGATTTCAATGACCTCTAGTGTTTACAGATTGTGATTGTGTATTCCTCAGGGTTTCTCATAGATTGGACCACCATAGGATATGGAAATAGTGAATGTGGGGGTCTAGGATTGTTGGACCATTTGAGGTTGTAGAGAGAATTAGGATGGTCATATACCGATTGGATATCCCCCATAAATGTAGTGATGTCCATGTTGTTTTCCTTATATCACAACTATATCAGTATCATCCCAACTATTCTCATGTGATCGACATGGATGACATTGAACATGAGATAGATGCATCTTTTAAGGAGAATATGATAATTTTTTTGAATTATATTGAGAAAGTGTTGCGGGGAATGAACTTGCCGATAGTTCCTGTATTATGGAAATATAAACATGTGAAGGAGGAATCATGGAAATGGGAAGTAGATATAAAGGCTTTGTGGATCGATCTTTTTGTATAAGAATATTGTATATTCTCATATGTGAAGCTCGAGGATGATATATAAGAAGGTCGGTAGATTGAAAGATCCTGAACTTTTTTGGAATATGTTTATAGGTATTTTTTTCCATACTTGATTACTTTTTTATGGGTTATAACATATGGTGTTTTTGGGTAGAATTTAGATAAAATCAAAGAAAATTGGTTCTAAATGGTTGGCGCATAGTTTGAAAAGACTGTACACCCCATCCCAGCAAACCATGAATCCCTGGACAGTGTGGGTTCACATAGTTGGTGCAATGTTAGGGAAAACCATGCACCCCATCATAAATAACCATGTGTGGGAATTAATTTCTTCTAAAAATAAATTTTAAATTTCCCCAAGACTATGAAACTCACCCATTTTGAGTCTCATTCAACCAGAGGAAGTCTTTCATGATTTGGATATCTCTGGATGAATTCTAGGCCTTTCTGACTTCCGTTAGTCATGATCAGAAGCCACGAGTGAAGATATACCCCTATACTGGTAAGTGGATACTATCTTGTTTTTTTATGTTCATCCTCAATTATTGTATTAATATTTTATTGGGAAACAGTCTTATTTTTTTTCTATATATAGTTCTATATTTTTGGAATATATATATGGGATTCAGGATATATATTTAGATTTTAGGGATCTTGTTTTTTGATTTAGGGTTTTGATATATGTATCGAGATATATGTCGTTGTGCCGTTCAATTTTTGGGGATTTACATTGAGTGAATAGACATTGAGTATTTGTGCTAGGTGGTCTAATATTCAATTCTCATAGTCATGATTTTGATACATGTATGAAATTTATAGAATCCATATCCTTTATTAAAAATCATAAACCATAAATTCAGTTAATAAATCTATCCAATCGATTTATTGAAGTATCATTGAAACGAATAATAATTTGGGAATTAATTATGAGATTTTGCAACTGAAAAATTTGATAATTAATTGGATGATTAATTATGATATTTGTGGATTGTGATTTATATTTTTATTTGGAAAAATTAATTATAAGATATTGAATTCGTTAAATTGAGATAATTTATATTGGGATTAATTATGTGATATTAATATCATAAATTGAGACAATTAATTGTTAAAATAGTTAGGATTAATTGAAATTGTGAATGGGAAAACACATTTTGAAAATATATCATGGGATATTTTTATGGGTATTGATTAATTAATTGTTAAAATAATTAAGGGGATTGACATTCATAATTAATTGGGGAATTAATTAGTGGAATTAAGTTATGAACTAAATTTTCAATTATTAATTAAATTTTAGTTATTAAATAAATGTTGAATTAACTAATATAATTTGTATGATTAGTTAATTTTATAGAATCACTAATGAAATTTTTGAGTCTAACTAATTGTTTAGTAAGGAATGGAATTTATATGGATAATTAATTATATATTGATGAATCGTAACATGGTCATTTGAATTTGAATTAAATAGTGGGGGTATGACCATTCGGATGTTTGATGCATTAATGGGAACACGACCATTCAAATGTGTGACATGTGATTGGTGACATGGTCATTAATGTGTAAATTAAATAATTGGAACACAATTATTCTAATTTGGGATGTATGAATGGGAATATGGTCATACATGTATGAATGAAAGAATGGAAACATGTCTGCTCTACTTCTTGATGTATGAATGGTATCATGGGAATTAAGGTATGAAATAATGAACTATAACAAAGGCACTCTAACATATGAACTCACATGATAATTCTCTAGTTGTCAACATGATCCAATGTAGTTACTCAGATATGATTTTATCTTTGAATACTTTGGGCTCTTGCATGATCTGAAGTAGGTTTTATGATTTGATATTACATGGGAACTCATTGGGCTTTGGTATGATATTATGTAGACATCTATGTATTAATTTTATTGAAAAAACTGTATATAATGTGGTTAAGTGAGTTATAACGTATAATGTGATAATAATTTATTTATGAATTGAACTTATTTATTTATACAACTACATAAATAGTTTTACTATATTTTTTATAGACACTTTCAGTGGTGGTCTACTTTGTTGTATACACACCCAATATGGGAATCCCAATCAGTACCCAAATAGACATTTTTATCGCATGACAGGTTAGGTTTAAAGGCCATATGATAGATTTATGATTTTGAATGGAGCTTGGATTAGGAAAAAAATGTGGTTTGGAACTCGCATTTGAGTTGTCAATGTATTTATTTTCATGTTTAATATTGGGCACCTAACATTTATATTAGTATGTCATGTTTTTCTAATTTAGTGGGATATTGTATTTTCCTCATTGATTATCATGAGATATTTATTATGGTTTATAGTTATATACCTTCTGTATCTATTATTTATTACTTTGGATAGTGTTTTACTGTGATAAAATCAGGTATTGTCTCCCCATGATCAACCTATCAGACCCTCACAACTAGTTAGAAGCCTCTAGAATATAGGGAGGCATGATTGCGGTCATGAGATGGCCCAGTTCGAGGCAGCAGTGTGTGATACCTGGGTTAGGAAATTATAGTTATAAATTTTGAAAATCCATTTGGAATAAGAAATAAGTGGATCATATTTTACCATGTTTGATGATCCTCTTTTAATTGAGATAAATATTTTGATATTTTGATAAAAAAATTTGTATACGTGTGATTAAAAATGTATGGGTTTTTTCACTAAAAATATACTTAATTACATATCACTTAAGGAATGAAATTTTGAAAACCATTTAAATATTTTTAAATTTAGATGATTCATATAAAAAAAAGTATTGAAACATCTTTAATGCTAGATACTGGTGTAAAGGATTCTTCATGAACATTAATTTCATTTGAACTAGAATAGTCTAAAAAAACATATCCTTATTTCTAAGTAAATTTATATACTAATCATCCTTTTTATATATTTAAATTTACTCCCAATGTTAGTTATAAATTTTACCTCTCAACTAATCTTGATAAAATAGTTATTTCCCAACTAACTCAATTATTCATGCATAATAATAACCCACTGATCACAATTAATTTATTATTTGATGTTCTAAGGTTTTTTTATTCCAGAATTCTTGGTTTTAATGTTGATTATAAGAGACACTTGGGAATTTAGTTTCTTAGTATAGATAACATAAAAAACTATGACACTATGGTATCTATTGGTCCAACTATTATAAGAATAAAATTAAATCATTATTCCATGTCTTCTTCTTGGTTTTTTTTCTCCAAATACTAATTTATGGGATATTTTAAAAATATAATACAATTATTGTTATTGGTATTAGATAAATTATTGATATTCAAAGTTAATAAAACGCCCATATGATTTTCTATGATAGTTTTTTATTCTTATGGATATTTCACATCAATAGTTACATATACAAATTCTACCAAAATCATAGAATTCATAATGAAAACTCGATGTGAATTTTTGGGTGGTTTTATAAACATTGAATATCAATTCATTATTCAAGGTTGTAAGTTTTTCTTTATTATCCAAATCATTTTTATTATTGTTTATATATTAAAATACACTAATGTAATTATCATTTAATATTATTCCATAATTTATAAGGATTATTTTATATGAATGGTGTAATAATAAAATTATTAGGTACATAATTATATGTGAAAATAGCTTCATCCCAAAGGTCGACAAGTTTTTTATAATCACCATGCACAATTTGGGAAATTTTAGGTAGTGTCTAATTTCGAATTTCAAAACCCGTATTTTTTTATGTTCATATAGGTGTTGAATTTTTTTATTATATCTTGGTTGTGAATAGAATGTTTCAAATTCATGATATCCACCTTCAAAGAAGTTATCACTATTTATGGTATTAATGTTAAGCCCAATAATGTTTAATAGTTGGTGGCTATTTTCATATGTAGATATTACTTCTTAGTAGTTGAATATTCATTTCATTTTACAAAAAAACTGATTTGCCGTATTTTTTTTGTCATTTGAATATGGATTCATAATAATTCTTTAAAAGGGGAACTGCTTTATATCAAAAAAAATTTATCTCAAAAAGCACCCTTCTAGGATATATCATATATAATAACATTCTTCATAACCTGTGGAAGGAAATTATATTATTGCGAGATATCATATTCTCAATAAGAAAAAACAAGGGAGATATGAACTAATTATGAGTATAAGTGTATGAGAACATGAGAATATCATTTTTAAAACATACCTTGTATATCTTTGTTTATTAAAAACAGTCATGTCATAAATACCTAAATTTTATATTATATAAACTATAAAATAATATTAGAACATGATACATGAGAAAATAACATTGTCCTATGATATAGATATATGGAATACTCATAATACTATAAAATTGATAACATGCATAAATACGAACATGTATACTCATTATATTAAGGACATTAAATGAGGACCTTACATAAACTTATGAAAATGAAATCCATGTACACACATAACCTTATGGAGATGAAAGAATGGTCCGCAAATAATCTATAGGAATTGAAGACTAAGTTAATTATCAAACTTATGGATAAGAAATAATTATCCAGAAATGAAATTTTAAACTTCAAATTAGGTTACTTAATAACATTTTTACTCATTTGTTTTCCATCTTCATCAGATGAAATGTAGGTTGATATAGGTCCCACCCAACACATAATGAAAATCATACATATTTATGCCACAATATCCCCAAACATTCATCAAATCTGAACCCATGAATTATAATGGGATTCTAAGACATGTAATCATAACATAACCTAGGTAAAAGAAACGTGTTTAACAAAAATATCATAATTTAACCATAATGTATACTGTGGAAAATAATTTGTGTTAATAAAAATTTCACCATTTAATCATTAAAAAAATCCACTGATAAAAATATCTTTCATATACTTCATTTAATTATAAATAAAAACAATCCTGAGAAATAGAATTGATGGAATAATTATATTATATTCTCAAAATTAATTACATGACATCCAAGGATGTCATCATAGTTGGAAAAATATTTTGAGAGATCATATGGTACATTTCTTATAAAAAATATACTTTCCAATTTTATATAAGATGATTAAAATAAAAAAAGATCCAAAATAAAAAAAAAATACATGTTATATTAAAATAACCTTTGAATCCTATTATGTAACATTTAAAACATTGAGTGATCATGATATTGGGAAATACCATTGATTTCGTACATGTTAAGATAAAGATTCCATTCAGGTTTTTGGTAAAATAAAAATGGGAATTATTTTGAATATTACAAAAATATTACTATTGATTTTTTGAAAAAAAATTGAAAAATGGTTACAAAGTTTTTTAAAAATATATTAATAAAATAAAAATCATATTTAATACATATTTAAAAAACATTGACATGGTGAAAAAAGAATATTTGAACGAAGAGTGAAATGAAGTTGGTTTTCATTAAAAAAATTATTTTTATCTTCTTTTTCCATAAAGATAGAAAAATATATGAAATAATGTGTTTAATATAATCATGCATAGGATAAGAAATTTCATGATGTTTTTTATTGTAATATAATAATATGTCATCATCAAAAACTTATTCATAAATAATATAGAAAATAGTGGGATTGTAACATAAAATCTTTCTAGTTAAGTAGATTCTGAATCACCTTCCCCATGTATGAAATAACATTATATAAATTTTTTATCGTATATTTTTTTAGAATAATCATAAATGGCCTTTATGGTAAATATATTCTATACAAAAAATAAAATATTTGTGTATAAGGAACGCGTCACCCAACAATAAACATGACATGAAAATTCCTTTCCACATTGGAATCTTTTGAATCATAGGCCTCGTTAAATAATAACTTCATATTATAAATATAAGATCAATAAAATGTAATAATATATTATATAAAATGTTATTATCATGTTATATACACTAGAAAAATAACTAATATTTGAATATGGTATTTGTCTCCCAAAAAATAATAGAGAGATCAGAAATCCCTTACCATGAGTATCATCATTCTCCATACATGATCAATCCACCTAGTAATAAATATAAATTTACTATAAATACATTGTATATATATAATAAAACATATCATACCAAATATTATTTACTTATCACCCTTTACACCATTTAGTAAAAAACTATTTTTTTAAGACAATATTTCGTGTGATAAGTGTTTCGTTATTCATGTATGTATTTGTTTGGTAGTTTTGGTTCTTACACATTGATAATATTTTCTTAATATATAGAAACATAATAATGATACAAATATAATATATACATTTTATTTATGTTTTTATAGTATTATATTTAATTTAGTGTTATAAAATGATATACATGTTTAATGGAAATAGTATGTCGTACATACATAGAAACATTGTATTCATTTCTCGACAGATGAAATGGAAGAAAGGTAAATGTTGTATAACATTTACCTATTTTTATATAATAGATATAATATATAATTATTAAATATATAACTATTACCATCCATTTCAAAATAAAATGAAAAATATGTCAAATAACTTTGTGAAGGTGGCAGTTTAGACATACACACGAGGGATGATACAATTTTACAACATAATGAATGGTAATAAGGTAGATATAATATTATGATTTTATAAGTATAATTATGTATTAAATAATATATATATATATATATATATACTTATAATAAAACATTATATCCACCAATGTGAGGTGGTGAAAGAGAAATTTTTACATTACATAGTGAGGCGGTAGTCCATCATAGACACGATCGACAATTTCATATCTCATTTTATGGAGGAGGAGAGTGATATAATTAATTAAATTAAAATAATAACATATAATTATATTTAATAAAATTATCTTATTATATCATTATATTTGTATATTTTTTGAAATAGTTGGATGAAAATATAAATAGAAAATGCTCAATTAATAATGATACATTTTCCTCGTATAACTGCCTCATGTTAGCATGAAAATACATTATAAGAGAGTTTCATAATAAAAATAATTTAATCAATAAATTAAGAGATAATTGTCTAATTTTTTTAAAATTTTTAATCCAAATTTATCTGTATGTTAAAGAGGAGATGAGAGTGTGTTCACCCTTATAGGTTGGTGGGGGAGGACACACCTGAAATTATTGAAACGAAAATGTTACACCCACATTTTATAGTATCTAATAGAATAAACAATGGATCCTTGTAATTAAATTATTGAAATAAGTTTGATAAATTTATTTAAAATTGTAATATGACAAGTTTTTAGTCCATTTTAACAAATATTATTTTAGATTGACCCCTGGTAAACTCGGTTTAAATATATATACAATATTTAATATTTAATATTTTTACTATTTATTACAACCAAAAATTATGTTTACATAATAATATAATATTAATTATTCTTGATCAAAATAAGGAATAAATTTATTAAGATTAAATTCATAAAATTTATAGAATTTAATGTAAATTAAAACTCAAAGACATGATGAAAAAGTGGGTTTCCAATGAAATGTTTTTCATAAGTATAGAATGTTTTAATAATGAAATTTAGTATGAAATTAATAAAAATAACATATATCATTATTATAATAATATAATTTAAATAATATTTCTTTTATAGTAATTTATAAAAAATTGACTTTGTGAATTATTAAAATAAAATATAATTTTTAATAAAACTCATTTCTCTTTTACTATTAATCAAAAAATTAATTTTTTAGAAAAAATAAAAAAAATCACCCGATTGAAATTTATATATGCCAACTAAAAATATAATGCTTAATTTTTTACAAATAAATTTTAAAAATTGGTAGAAATTTTTTTATGGGCTAAAAGAAATAAATAAAAATAATTTCATGAGATAAATTTTTGTTCAAAAAAATTAAATACTTTAAAGAAAATTATATACTTATTTTCTCATATTAATTATTTATAAAAACCATTATAATTAATCATTATATTTTAATTATTCATATTCATACCACTATTTTTAATGGTTTGGTTATAATTATCATGATTAAAAAATAATATTAACAGTATATTGGGGTCGCAAATATTTTATGTTGCGTGTAATGTAGGATAGTGATAAAATTAATTTTATTTAAAAATATTTCTTAAAATATAAGTGTGTAACATTGTACTCGCCATAAAATTAAATACTCCATCACAATTTTATATCTTTTATGAAAATAAAAAATGATATTTCTACATCATCTTACCAATTGATTCCTACATAAATTTTTATATTTGTTTCTTTTTCCAGAAATAGTTTTCTATGTGAGTGGACTTATTTTATAAATGTTTTTATCTATGATCCAGTAACCCCAAGGTTTTTATTCATGGGAATGGTCTTAATGTACAAACATGACCTTTGACTTTAGTACATGTGAATGATTAGGTCTGTATTTTCTTAGGAGAGAAACATGGAAAACATCATTGACTTGAGAGAGTCCTAGTGGGAGCTCCATGAAATAAGAAACCATCCATACTATATCAATAAAATCCAATGTCTAATTATATCTAGGTCTCAAATTTATTTTATTTTTGAACCACAAATCATTTAATGAAGGATAAATTAATAAAAACTTTGTATCGCCAACTTTATCTTTTAGATCACATAGATTATTCTCAACAATACTTTTCTATCATCTTTGTGATGCCCTTATATTCCTTATATGGGTGATAAGATTCAATTCAATATCATTTGATAGATATATTCCCAATAAATTTTTTTCTCTATCTTTATCCCAACACTTAGGGGTTCTAAAATTATTTTTATAGAGGGATTTATAGGGATCCATCTATTTGATTGAGTAAAATATTTTATTTCAATTAAACACAACTAGAGGAAGGTGTTGATCCCATCCACCATTGATATACATAAAAAGTATCTTACAATATCCTCACATGATTTGATTATTATAACACACTAAATATCTATTAGGGGACGTCAAGTTATTATATATAAAAACACTATATAAAAAGTCCATTAAGGACATATATAATGTTTATGTAAATCATGGATCATGATCATACATGTAAAACTCATATTTTCAATTCCATACCTTGTTATTTTGGTTTTTTTCTTTGTTTTGGTTTCTCTGTGTTTTGAGTTAAAAATTTTGTTTCCTCTTGTGTAATTGATCAGTGAACATAATCTTGTGGGTCTTGTATGGTACTCACCATCCTCTTTTTTCAAATGGATGGTATGAGGATGAGGTGGTTTGGAGTTTGATTTGTGACACTCTGAGTGGCAGTACTCATGGGGTATGTTATTGGTTTTGTTTGTACCATTGAGTTAGACGAGTTTTTGGGGTGAAAAGAATAATTTATTTTGGATAATGTTCTCATTTATACATGGACTATCATTCCCCCTAGGTTTCCCTTTGGACCCATATAAGTTTGTAGGATAATGTAATGGTTTTGGATGGCCAGAACAGGCCACACAGTTTGGCCCCACTATTTACTAAACTGTGCAACCAAGCTGTGCAAGGTGTCCAACACATTAAAATTTATGTGTTTTGACCCTTTTCCATTCTGGAAAAAATGGAAAGAATCTCATTTAATTCCCATTTTTTTCCCTTCCTACATAAGAATCCCCCATGATCTCCCACCCTCCCATGTAACTCATATTTTATGGGAGATTTGATGGGGAAAACATCAAAATCATGCAAGTAAGTGTTCATCCCTTTACATTATTCCCTCTTCTTAGGGTTTATTACACCTTTTCATGAGGTTCTAAAATGTACATCAGATCGGTTTCATGCCCAGGGTTTAAACTGGTGTTTTTTGTTGAAATCATGTGAATTAGGGCTTGATTTCACTTCATTGTTGTGTGGAGGTGGTACAACTGATGATTTGCACATTGGTTTGGAGTTTTTAGTCAAAATGGTAGGTGATTCCATTTGTAAGAATTATATGATGAATTATTTTTTCTGGATTTATATTTTTAACATGATTTTCATCCATTTTGGGCGGTGAAAAAATTATATTTAGTATCATTTGTTATGTGGTTGGTTTTTAAGTGGAATCATTGTGAAAAAATGATTTTTTCACATATATTTCATATTGTATCAAGTGGGGTTCTTCTATAATACTTGAAATGGATTTATTAAAAGGTTTTAGGGATAGAAATTTTTGTTTTATGTTATATTATCATGCATTTGGACTCAAAAGATGGTTTTTATAAGGGTTTTATGTTCAAATCTGGGTTACAATACTTGGAATATTTTTAGAAGGTTTTAAATGGATTTATTAAAAGGTTTTAGGGATAAGAATTTTTGTTTTATGTTATATTATCATGCCTTTGGACTCAAAAGATGGTTTTTATAAGGGTTTTTTGTTCAAATCTGGGTTACAATCCTTGGAATATTTTTAGAAGGTTTTAAATGGTATGTTGGTTTATGTATGTGGTGAAACTGTGTTTCTAAATTTTTTTGGTGTGATTATGGTTTCAAAATAAATTTGAATGGAAAAATTTATTATGTGACTGTTTTTATATAAATATGGGATTTTTGGTATTTGTCTGATTTGGAAATAACCCTTTTATGTGAAAATGGTACTTTATATGATATGAATCATATTTGAGAATAAGGGGAAAACCCAAGTATCTAGGGGAGGTGGATGTGTACCAGAATGCTAGTGATTTGGTGGGGTTTGGCCCTTATTTCATGTAGAAAGTTTGATATTGCAACAATAACTATACAATGATGAAAATTATGTTTGAGAACTACTAGGTTATGGGTATGCTCCCTACTAGTGGATCATGTTCATGAGAATGGATATCACGATGGTTACATTCACTGAGATATGTGGCACTTAGGAACCACAGTGAGCTAGTGGATAGGGGTTATTTCCCATTTTTAGTGCGCATTTGATACTTCATACTTACCGTAAGAATAAAATATAAATAGTAGGAATATTCAGTTGATTCAGCATTATTTTATCAAGTGTTGATTTATTATAATGTGGCCAATTGAAACTATTTTCATTTAATGTGAAACTTTTAGAATCTGTTACTAGAATTTATTTTTTACCAAAAATTCACGATTTTTCACTTATAATCATTATCACATGGAATGTTTTTGAATTGGATTCCTACTAGGTTTTTTATCATATCCTATTTACACCTTTGTATGTAAGTAGACTTGGTTATTTTGTCATAGGTTTGGGTAATGCTTTCATTTCCAATTGTTTGGGTTTCTAACAGTCCTTCTTGGTGTAGTGTCTTGGAGATGGTTTGAGGGAGATGCCTCTTTACATGAGGAGGATCTTGGGATGTCATTTTTTCCTTTTATTCCTTAGTTATAGACTTTGAGTTTTGTTCTAAATAGTATAATTCAATTCTGGTTTTTTGTAAAAGGTGATTTGATTTTAGATATGAAGTTTTGGTTTATTGTATTTGTTTGTTGTTTTATCATTATAAACTTGGTTAAATAACTCCCAAATTATTTTTTTATACTAGGCAGTTGTGCTAGATTGTGGGGATCAATAACTCCATTCGGGTCTTTCCATGGTCCATGTTTGTGGCCTATATTGATAGCGACTAGATTCGATTCGAGACAAAATAGATTTAGAGGGACATGTTTGCTCTATTGGGTCATGTTATTTGACGAAGAGTTGGGATAATATGGAGCTAGGTTGTCAAGACAAGTCATTCTGATTATGAGTAGGGTTCCTGGCCAGCACACCTAGTGATGAGATTCAAGTCACCAGGGGAATTCAGGTTTTATATGAGTCCTTTTTATTCGATGGATCATCAATGATTGGGGAAATGAAAAGAGACCTGGGTCAATGGTCTCAGTGAGCTCACAAGACATGTAAATCCATGTGGAGCTAGGGATATTGTCCTAGAACACTCTCCATAATGGTTACGTTATTGGTGTATGGATGAAAACCATATATCCAAGTCACCAAACAAAACTAGTTTCCTCTCGTGTTGTCTTTTGTCCTTTTGTTTTGGAATCTTGGATTCATGGTTTTAAAATCATAAATAAGACTTTATTTAAGAAATGTGAAATTTTATAAAAATATTTTTTAGTAATTTGGACTTCGATTTATTTTTAATATAGTGGAAATGAATTTTCCACATAGAATTTTATGAATTTTTGACATGTTTTTTGAGTTGAATGAAGTTTTTTGGGAATTTATTTTTGGGATTTTAAGAAATATTTTTATTTTTAAACCACTAATCATTTGAAAAGTTTTATGAATAATTGGAATATTGTTTTAAATAAGAAGAGAGGGGTGTTTAAATGGACCCGTTTTGATGAAAGTGAGTTTTTACAATAAAATGAGAGTGTTTTAAAATGGGATGATATATTTTGAAATTAATTTATGGATTGAAATTGAGTTTTTATTTTTTTGGTTTTGGATTTATAAAATGTTTTGTGAGATGTAAATTTGGTTTTTGTTATGTGGTTAGTGGTTTTGAGAAAAAGGGAAGTGTTATTTGATTTTTTTTGGTTTTGAAAAGTGTAATTTTTTTTAAACCATTAGCATTTCTATGAGAGAATACATTCATGGGTTTTTATGGGATGATTTATCAATAATGGAATGATTGGAGGAGTGAGGATAATGATATTTAGAGGGTTACCAGTGTGGGATTGAAATAATCATGTGTGAGGCCCATGGGGTACCATTGTGGGATATGACAAATGCCAAGCCATTTATTTTCGAAGAGATGATTTTAAAGGAGAACATGATGTCTTGATGACTGGCTTGGGATGTTCTGTCTTATTGGTTTTTTAAAATCATGTTGTTGTGTGATGTTTTGAGACCAATAACCGCTCTTTTTTTAATAGTGTTTTGGGTTTGTGTTTGGTTGGTAATCTAGGTTGAAGGGATGGTTTTTGGTCTCCATAGGAGAAATTTTTTAGGATGGATTTACAGTGGATCCCGTCATGTGTTTGGATTTGGTTTGTGGTATGTATTGATCAATGGACTGCTTGGTTGGGTCCTTGGGATCTCTCATTGGATAAGGAATTTCCCCATTAAGGGTAAGTGCACAACAGAATTGGAACCTAAATTGTTTCATCATTGGATGATCCTCTAGTTGATCTATATAAGGAATATTTTTCTCGATATTTGGAGATCGAGTCTACAACATTCTCAATTTATGTTTTTGTGGATCCTCTTATAGCATGAGAGTAGTCTTTGGTGTATAAAGGAGGCCATAGCTTCTAAAGTTACCAGATTCGTCAAAGGGGACAATAGTTTGGGGTTGTTTGTGATGGATTTTATCTAAGAAGGACTATTATTCCTTCATCAGTATCTTCGAAGTGAGGGATGATGTTAAACCAGTCATTTGGAAAATGAAGTCATGAGAGGCTATTGTTTAGGTTTCCCAGAATCATGTTATGTTTGGTACTTGGCATAAAATACCTTTCCTTTTCTAGTTTTTATCAGTCACAATGTTCATGTTTGGTGATTCCATGAGATGATGTGTCCTCATTTGACTAAAAAGTTAATGTTTTTGCAATCCTATGAGAAAATCCACTTTTTGGAAGTGTGTAACCCTTTGTAAAATCACAACATCCTCTATTTAGAGGATGCTGTTTCCATACATCCTTTCCTTTCTCCATTTATATTCTGAAGAAACCAGGGGTGATGTGTGTGAATCTTCTGTGACCTTGTGTTGGTAAAATGTTAGGCTTTGTTAATGTGAGGTTGGAGTGTGTTATGTCTTGTTAAACCCAATGAGGATCTTGATGTAGTTGTTTGTGGAACTTGAAGAATAAATTTCATTCGAGGTTTGCTAAATCCTAGCTACAGGGCTGATGATACTTCAATCATCTGTGCTCTAGCTTTAGGCCCTGGAGTAAAGCTGACGCGTAGTCTAGGAAATCCCAAGGTCATTAAAAACATTGGTTTAATTAATATCTTCATAATTAAAGATATGAATAATTTAAATATCTAGTGTCATCATCTTGTTCCTATTTTCCCCATTCAGTGGTAGAGTGGGGAGGACCCCGTTTTAATGTTGCTTCTTGAGTTCACACTTTCCCCCCTTTGGATTCTTTCATGTTTTTGGAGAAAAGTTAGAAATTTGGGCTATGTAGATTAAATCAATCGATTTGTGCACGGTTAGCAGGAATCATGTACCATCCTAGTAATATATGTCATAAGAGATAGTAGATACCACATGGACTCCACATGGCCATGTGCCTTTGACAAAGTAATAGTGGGATGTTTCCCCTTTGGACATAATGCTTCACATGGTTAGCGCACGGTTTCCCAAATCATGTAGAGTAACCATGAATTAGTGCCAACACTTAAACTTTTGTGGTCATTTCAAGTTATACCATGCTCTTCAATTTAGATGACGAATTACTATGGTGGGGAAACCCACTATGGGTCTCATGTAAGTTATTTTGAAAAAATATAATGAGGTTCTACCTCTTATGTCTGGGTGTCCATTTGGGACTCCCCCTGTTCGTGTCCTGATTCCATCTTGGGAAAATTTAAGTCATCTCTTATGGTGAGGATCCCAATTGTGTATCCCCTTATCAGTAACTTGGTTTTGTACATGGTCTTTTCTTGGAAGTAGGTATTCTTTTTTAGAGTTATCTATCTACAAACAAAATCCTTGGGTAAACTTTGGGATTGGAGAGCACCCAATGTGTTTAGTTAAATCAATTTAAATGTAAACTTGTTCGATATTGTTGTTTATTTTAGTAAATTTCATGAGTTTTATTCATATAGTGTTTGAGGTCATTCGTTTTGAGAGAAATTATGAATGTGCTTGATCATTTCAGGAAAGTGGTGTATGTTTTGGATTGTGAGAGTTATCTAACTACCATCAAATTCCTTTGGTATATGTTAGGATTGGAGAGCAACCAATTATTTAGTTAAAGTAAGGTAAGTGTAACCTTGTTCAATATTGTTGTTCGTTTGGGTAAATTGTTTTAGTTTTATTCAGATAGTGGTTGAGGTGATTCGTTTTAGGATGAATTAAGAATGTGCTTGATAATTTTCGGAATGTGGTGTATATTTTAGGGTGAAAAGAGTGATTTTTTAAAATTTTCTCCCATATACTTGGAAAATAATTCCCTATATGTTCCCCCATTTGAAACGATGAAATTGGAGGTGAATGGAATGGTTTTGTGTGGCCAGAACTGGATTCATGGTTTGGCTTAATGGTTTACAAAACCTTGCAACAAAACCCTGCAAGGTGTCTATCACATTAAAATTTAATGTTTTTTGACACTTTTTCCCTTCTGTAAATAAACCAAATCCACCCATTTCTTCTCAATTTTAGTAAATACCTCCATGTATATCCTATAATCTCTATCACTCTCCCTTGGAACTCAACTTTGATGGAAAATTTAATGTAGGATACTTTAAAATCATGCAAGAAAGTCTTCATACCTTTGATATCATCCTTATTCTTATTGTTTCTTCTACCTTTTCATGAGGTTCTAAAATTTCTAGGAGATATGGATCATACCTAGGGTTTAAACTTGTATCTTTTTGATGAAATCTTGTGGACTAGGGATTTATTTTACTTATGGTGAGAAGGTGGATCGGTAGAAGTTTAACACAATGGTTTGGAGTTTTCAGTGGAAATGGCAGATGATTACATGTGTAATCTTTATTTGATTATTTAGTTTATTTATTTATATTTTAGCTTTATTCTATTCCATTGTTTGTGGTGTGAGAATTATATTTGGTATCATTTGTTAATATGTTGGTTTTTAAGTGTTATCTTTTTGAAAAGATGATGGGGTTTTATTTGTATTTCATATTGTATCATGTGGGGTAGTTTTATGATTCTTGAAATGGTTTTATTAAAAGGTTTTAGGGATGCCAATTCTGGTTTTATATTATATTGCAATGCCGTTGGACTCAAAAGTGGTTTTTTATAAGGGTTTTATCTTAAAATATTAGTTACACTCCTCAGAACTGTTTTAAGAAGGTTTATTTGGATTCTGGATTTATTTAAGAGGAACAACTATGTTTCAAACTATTTTGGTTGGAGTGGAATTTAGAAATGGTTTATTTTAAGGGGAACGGGTTTTTTTGTGATGTGTACAACCATGGTATGATTTTATAAAATTGTTGAAAGTAATTATTTATGTGTAATGGAGGTGAGAAACATGTTGTGTCATGTTTTGTAATACGGTATGTTTGGAAGGAAAATTCTGTAGCTTTTTCATTCTATTTGGAAGTGTTTAATTATTTCAAATTAGCCACTTGAAACTGTATTCATTTAAAGTTTCATCTTTTAGAAAATTTTACTATCATTTCTTATTTACAAAACATGAAAGATATTTGTCTAATAATTATTATCACATGGAATCTTTTTGAGGTAGCTTACTACAGGGGTTTGGATCACACTCTACTTACACGTTTTGGTGTATGTAGACTTGGTTATTTTTTCACAAGATTGGGTAATGCTTATAGTGCCCTGGTTTCAGTTTCTAGCGGTCCTTCTTGGTGAAGTGTCATGGAGATGGCTTGAGGGAGGTTCCCCGTACTATGATAAGGTACTTTGGCTATTGTTTTTTCCTTTATTCCTTGGTTATAGTTTTTGAGTTTTATTTTAAATTATTTATTTCAATTCTAATTTTTTGTAAATGATGTTCTGGTTTGAAAAATCCAGATTTGTTTTATTGGATTTGTTTTTTTTTATTGTTTATGAAATTAGATATATCATTCCCAAATTAATTTTTTGGATACCCATGCACTTGTTTCTACCTGTGGGGATTGGGAACTCCCTTTGGGTCTTTCCACAGGCTGGGTTTGGTTCTAGTTTTGATGGCGACAACATTTGGTTTGTAAAAATTTATCCTAGAATGTATTTCATAATGAATCATTTTGACTTCTTCAATGTATATATTGTAATGATAATCTTGAGATAAATATTCTCTCAGAGAAATTAATTGTTTTTAATTTTTAATATTATTAACAAAAACTCTATAACATTATTCCCTTTTTATGTATTGGAGAGTATGGTGACAAAATCCATGTTGATGATTTCCCATTTCTATCCTGGTATAGTTAACGGTTGTAACATCGAAATAATTTTTTTTCATACTACCTTAACATGATGACTAATGATGTATTTTCATTGAATCTATAAAATTTAATTCATTACGACATCCTACCAGAAATACTCTTTCTGATATCTATTCCCCATTTTTCTTCTACAATTAATGGAGAATTAATAATGATATATTCCTCTAATAGCTCCTTCTTCAAATTTGGTATGCATATAACATGTACACAATTATTGATCCTTTTTAATTCAATTACATTCATGTTTAAACATACAAACATTTATCACCTTCTTTGGTAACTCAAATTCATCCATCTATACATATTTAATCTTCACATGTATAGATGGTTATATACACTTTATTGAAATGTATATTTCACTCATTAATTCATGATTTCCATGCCTATAAATTTAAAATCCATAAATATTGGATCATTTTTATCTTAATAATAGATAATATTTCCGGATCATTTTGACTAAAATGAATGGCCACATTATTCACTTTTCTAGTGTCATAATGTTTCGAATAATTATAATGATAAATCAGTTGAAAAATCATATTTGGTACATATTAAATTCCTTATTTGTGAATATACAATTTAAAACTATATGATTAATAAATATACGTCACACCTTTCTCTATTAGTTTAATTATTCTATACTAATACCTCATAAATTTCAGTAGAAAATTTAAAATCGTGAGTTGGGTAATTTATCAAATCATCATTCAACTATCGTGGGGAATATTTTATAACCATATCATTATAATGAGAAAACAACCGATATCTAATTTAATTAATCACTATATATTTTATGAAGTTCTCCTCTAAAGGATAATATTTCACAGTTGTGATGAATAAGCTTATCTTTAGGTATGTGTAATTTTTCGTTCAAAATTATATGTCCATAGGAATTTGGATCCCTTATGAGTTGAGTTAGTTAGTGGATTATATAGTCATCATAAATTCCCCCAAAAATTTATAATATTTATCCAAATGTAGAAAATATAAACTCACGGTATTGTGGTTAGTCTATGTCAACATTTAATAACTTTTTATTTGATGGATCCATTGATATACCCTCCATTGAAATTATATTATTGAGAAATGAAAACTTATAGACCCAACAAATCACACTGCATAAATTTAAAATAAAAATTATCCTTTATCAGGCACCTCAGTAAAATTTTCCATTAATATTTATGATCCTCATTTCCCTTTAAATGACTAATAATATCAATTAAAATTACTATAAAAAACTAGTCAAGGTAATCACTAATGACCTTATTCATTAGATAAACTAATATATTGGGGGAATTTATTATACCCAATAGAATATATATATATATATATTATAAATTATACATAATGTTTTATTGGTTATATTTTTGTTCTTAACCCTCAATCGATGATATCCAGAATGAAGTTCAACATTGGGAAATTATTCATCTCAGTGTTGTTTGTAAAAACAGTCATCAATATGGGGGAAGTGTTAAATGTTCTTGATTGAGATCTTGTTAATATCCTCATAATAAATTAAATATACCATCGAATCCATAAAAATTCATAATAAAAATAATAAGTTCGCCCCCATGGGACATACCTGGACAAATAAATCCATTTTTAAGATTCTCCTAGAGTAGCTTCATCAATTCCTATAACTCATTCTTGGCTATTCTATGGGGAGTAATTGGAAAACATATTTAAATCAAAATTAGTTATATTGAATACTAAAATTCATTGTTTGATGGAATACAATGAAAATTGTCTCAATATACATAAATAACACCCATAAAATATACATATCATCTATGGTGTGTTTCTACCAAACAATTTAAGGTAATTACTAATTCTGAATGGGAATCAAGACTCATATAATTGATGTGAATTTATCAAAATATATTACTTATCATTTAACAGATAAATGAAAATATGTTGGTTTTAAATATCAAACATGAAATATCGTATTCATTAAATAATGTTTTACTTTTTTGATGAATTAAATCCTCACATAAGAAAACAAATAAATAAACCACATGAAAAATAAGAAAATTTTAAGGAATTATATTCTACATAACTAAAAAAGGTGAATATTCATAAACATAAAATGTGATCATCATACCATCAAATGGTTTCAATAATAATTAAACACCTAAATAATAGTTATAGGAATTAAAATTCAAAAATACTTCTCACTATATAAGATAATTAATATAACTAATTTAAATATGGTACTTCAACATTTGAGAATACATGCCACTTCCACAACTTCATTGTTCTATCATCAATCACATATTAATGCCAGAATGGTCTACATGAACATCATATATCATTTATAAGAATTATGAATCGTTGATAATATGTCTAATTAATGAAACCTTCTTATTAATAGATGAAACCTCAGGTTTATACTTGGTTATTCATGGTCATCATCAATTTAAAAACATCATGATGGTTGTAAAAGACAATTATTATGTTAAAAACATATATTTTGGGAGTGTTAAACCATGTGCGATGGAAGACCCATTTTCATGAACCAGGTGATGATCGAGTCAATTCCCAATGAAGCATTTTTTGAGTTATTAACCCTAATTACAACTATTCCATAGACACAACCACTTCTAGTCTCAAGAATATATTTTATTTCTTGAAATCCAGTCATTCTATTTTTCCTAAAAACATATGTATATTTTACTACACAAAGAGTTATCCTTATATTTATCCTAAATAATATCACGAAATATTTATTATTCTAGTTTTCAATGGTTATGTAAATATTTCCTAAAAATTCATAAGGAAACTATATATTCATACAATGATATTATATCTTAATTAATGAATATTAAGTTCATATTATAAAATCATGGACAAGTACCATACTGGTTAATTGTCTTTGGAAGCATTGATACAAAAATAATTTAACAAAATGTGAACTACATCATCTCCCATTATATTATTGATATTTTTGAACAATATATGAAAATATATACATAAAACGTTCACCAAAAATTGGGGAAAGTAAACTTAAGAAAGGGTTAGCTCATGTGATCTATATGAGTAAAAAATGGACATGTAAAAATAAAACGAGTATAAGGATATGAGAATAACAGAATAAAATTTGAAATCCAGACCCCAATTACCAAAGATCACAAAAACTAATCATTGCACAATCCATGGAATTTCAGACGAAATGAATGGTAACAGAGTAAAAAAAATGATCCACAAGGACACAATATTGTCCTTAGACAAAAATTTGCTGCATACACAAATTATCATAGAATTTTGAATAGGTATAGAAATGAATACGATCAATCATTTACTTTTGTTAATGAATACATACCCTCATATAATCATCTGGGCATGAAAGATTGGTTAATGAATAAGAATAACAATGAAATTTATGTCCATACATACACTTATAGACATGAGACTATGTCCAGTATTAATCTTATGGAAATGAAATATAGTTGATCACTTGAAATTGTTAACAAGAAATCAGGTTAATGAATAAAATATTTATTCATATGATATCCATAATTACTCAATACATTAGATAGAGATATTGGTCAAATATGTCAAATAATGATAATCATATATATATGTTTCCAAAAGATCATTAAAAATCCACATATAAATCATCATTAATTTAAATGATCTTCATTAATATTTTACCATAGTATAACCCATGGAAATGAAATAGTTTTAATAAAAATTTCATCTTTTACCATATTTAAACCTAAAGAAAATGAAAATATTTATTAAATATTTCATCAATTAATTATTACAGAACTCATGGAAAACGGATAAATTTTATAAAAATCATATCACCATAAATTTGAACCTTACAGAAAAATAATAGGGATGATATTATTGGATAATATCCCCTACAAAAAATATATAATGTTGAAGGATTTCATCATATATAAAAAATGAATTTCAATGATCAGCTTAATATTTATTGAGGAAAATAATTTTTACACATAGAAAGAATTTCATAAAAATTTTAAAACAACACAAATTTTAATGAAAATATTTTCCATTAAAATAATATTTGATAAATTTAATGGAATCATTAAATAATTTATTGATCATGATGACCCAAATATTTTTTTTCTACACTCTTTAAAAGGAATATTTCTTTTGCATTTGTGGTAATATATAAAATGTCATAATAATGAAAATGACAAGAATATTCCTTTTAAAAAATTATTTAAAAATTAAAAGAATAGGTAAAAATATATTATTGAATTATTTGAAAATATTAAAATATTTTTTGATACATTTTTAGAAAACACAGACATTGAAGGAAAATGATTTTTATCTGAATAGAGAAATATTGTTAGTTTTTTTATAAACATTACTTTGGAAACATAAAATCATAAATAATGGTAAATGAATAGAAAAAATTTCTTATGTTGAAATAATTAGTAGATAAAAGTGTTGATGACGTTTTTTATAAATATGTCATAATTTTTTATAATCATAAAATTATTAATAAACCATCTTTATATGTAGTTTGATTTTAACATAAAAGCATTACAACTTTGGTAACTTTTGAATCATAATCAACATGAATGAAAAAAAATATTAATATGTATATCCTATAATTTTTTAATTATTATAACAATGTAAATTATAGTGTTGTATATACAGAGCACAAAATAATGAAGTGGTGTAAACATCATGTGTCCCATGAAATCAAAAGTGAGATAAAAATCCTTTACCAGTTCGTTAAATATTGAATAGAAACGAAATATAATGAATAACATCAATTTAAATATTATATATCATTAAGATTAAGATATTAAAGATATAACATCACAATGGGACTGTATATCAAGAAAAAAAGAAGGTCCAAAATATGCCTTTTATCTCCCTGAAATAATGGAGAGACTAGAAATTTATTACCATGAGTCTCGATATTCATCGTACACACTTGATCCTCCTATATAATAAATATCGATTAGTTATAAAATCATCATAGATAAATTATCATATATATAATATCCTATATTATTTAAAATTAAAATTTTACCATTTATTTATTATCAATCCATATTTAAAATCACAATTTTTGGGTGATAACTACTTCATTTTTCATGTAGGTTATAGTTTTTTTCCTTCAAAAGCGATCACAGTTCCATCATATAAAATATTTTCATAATTAAAAAAATATCATAAAATATCATTATGTATATATTTATATTAATCCATTTATGTTAGAGATAGGTAATTAATTACATCTTTAATAAAAATGGTTGGCCATATGTTCCTATGAATGTTGTTTCCATTTATTAAAGGATGAAAAAAATAAATTTAAATGTTAATTAACATATTATTATATTTTTTATTTAACATATACCATATATATCTATTTAAAATATAATTATTATGATCCATGACAATATTAAATTGAAAATAAAACACCTAGCTTCATGGGGGTAGTAGTCCACATGTATACATGAGTAACATTATCATTTTCCAATGAATCAAAAAGTGAGAAGGTATATGTGATATTATAATTCATGATGAATAATATTTTTTAAAATAATATATATATATATATATATTATATACATAATTATAAACATACATGAGTGGTGGGAATGGACAAATGATTTTATTGGTTTGGGAGGAAGTAGTCCAACGTATTGATGATTGACGGTTACATTTCCCATTCGATGTATAATAAGAGGGATATAATTTATGATTTTAAAAATAATAAAAATTAATTATTTGAAAGATATTTATTTTTATAATATTTTCATATTTATAGGTTATTTTAAGGGGTTGGAATAAGATTAATAAAAAACACTCTATTAGTAATCATATAACTTCATTGGTAAACATCCCTAGGATAACATCAAATTTTTTCATGGGAATGTCTCCTAATAATATGATGGAATCTAAGAAATGGTTTGAGCGGTAGGGAATGTAATTCGTAATGTAATGTATGAAATAAAATTTATTAGAAGTCTAATGTGAATGGGAATGTAGGATCCCTTTTACTAGTAGGTTTGATCAAACACTTTGAATTTTTTAAATGAAAAATTTATTCCCACATTTTAAAAATGAAAAAAAGGCTCCAAAATGCCACATTATCAACACATAGAGGATATAATATAAAATTTTGGTTTAAAAATGGTAATTAGACAAGTTATTAGATCATTTTAACATATATATTTTTAATTAATGACGTTGTAAACTAGTTCTAAAATTAAACATTATAATTACTTTTTAGAGTTATCACTATTAATATTGGGAAAAAACATTTTCATATATTATAAAATATTAGTTATAAAAAATCAAAATATAGAATGAATTTTAAAAATTAAATTTAATGAATTTTGAGATGTCAATTTAAAATAAAACCCACAGATGCAATGATATGCAGTTTTCTAATGAAAAGTTTTTCATAAGTATATAATGATTTATTATAAAAATATATTATAACATTTATTCAAATGATATAAATTGTATTATAAATAATATAATATAACTAATTTTTCATTTAAAACCTTTTTTAAAAAATGTATTTTAATTTCATATGTAAAAATTTTCATGACCCATCCCATGGGGCCCGTGCCATGACTACCCCAAGCCCGCCTTCCATAGGCCATGGGTTGGTGACAAGCACCGATAAGAGTATTACCTAAAATGGGAAGGCATTGCCTTTAAAAGATGTAAACACACACAAACCAAGAACACAACAAGATACATGCACAATGTAAACTATATAGTAAACAGTGTGTGTACTGAATGCAAAGGGTCCAGAATACAAGCCCAACTGGAAATTACAAGTAAACTGAAAACAAATCAAGTGAACACTTTCCTAAGATCCAACCTGATGGGTAGGTTCATCACTCGAATGGTTGTCTCTACAGTAGCTTCATCTAATGTCCACCTATGAGCAGTATCAGTCCTGGTACCCTTGTCCTCAGTCAGCGTTGTCTGTCATCTCCACAAGACACAACAAGGTGTGGGCATAGCTAGTGCATGGGAGAGTATAACAATACTCGGTAGGGACCCTGAGACTCCCAAAGGTCTCTCAAATCCACATTGGATAAATCACTGAGCATGGAAAAATATATATACCTTACATAGGTATATTCACATACATAAACCTATGTTATCATGATAAACTCATCTCACGCATAAGGGATGAATACCACAAAGCTAACACCATGATGGTAGGAGTACCACACAAGTAACACCACAAAGATATAGTATGACACAGGTACACCCTGAAGATATAAGACTCATCTCACATAGGAATAAGTGAATTATATATGTAAAAATGATTAGTCACGAAGCAAGATCATCTTATTTTTTCAACAGGGACAGCTGTTGATTATAAAGAGTCTGACCCACACAGAGTCGATAGGTACTAACCCCCAAAATATCCTACATAGGATCCGACCCACCTGAATTCGATATGTACTAACGTCGACTGACCAACATAGGATCCGACCCACATAGGATTGGAATGCACTGACCCACAGTAGATTGCAGAGCGCTGACCCACACAGGATTGGTATGTGCGGACCCACATAGGATCACTGAGTGCTGACCCACACAAGGTTTGACAAACATAGGATCTGTATGTGCTAACCCACATAGGATCATTGAATGATGACCCACTAAGGATCGATAGGTATTAACCCCCACAATGACCCTCACATGATCTGACCCATCCAGAGTTAATATGTAACTAACCTCCATATGATTTATCTCCAACATCCACCTCACTTCCAGCCACTGGATTCCTCTCTCCTGTTGCACTTGATTTCTTTAGAATTTGTCCCTCGAGATATCAGTCATACCTCAATCACCACAAAGTCTCATGAAGAAGTATCCCAATGGTCTGTCATGTCACAGGAAACCCAACTGAATAGGTGGCACACCAATTAGATGGCCTACTTGTATGCTATTAGCATTTCCACTCTGAGGGCCTAGTTGGATTATGGGTTCGATCCAACCCGGCCTGCTGGCGCTGTCCGCCCGAGTTGGCGCTGAAGGGGGAGCTCCCCCTTCTATTCAGGACAACAAAAGGCATCACCTTTGGGAATTTCCACATCACCCGTGGGACCCAAGCAGGTATCACTGTACCACTATGGTAGGATGATCCTCCGTTTAACTGCGCGGTCGCCCGCTGCTGCTCATCAACAGCCGACCGGTTGCTGGCTGCCCTCTAGCCTCCGCCACAGCTAAGCAGCTGCAACCTCCTACTCTGGAAGCTTATATGCACGCTTCTTCACTGCCAAGAAGCTAGATGAAGGGCTGACCACCACCCCATGATCCTCCATGGCTAATTGGCCAAAAACTCCTACTCAATCGATGGCGCGAACATGCACCGCCCCACCTTCCTCATAGTCGGCCGGGTGCCGGCTTCCTTCGTCTTCCAAGATCCATCGCATATTATTTCCAAGTCCAAAAATTATGTTGTTCATATATTCTCGATCCTTGTGTCGAGGGCCCTATGTTAATATGTCGTTCTTAGAAAGAATTTGTGTTTCTAGGATTAATAAATATTTGGAATCAAAGAACGCATAAAGAATGCATGGAGAATAAAAAGATAAGAGGTAAGGTATATGCGTCAGATGATGGCCATGTTAGTTTGACCATCGTCATTGTGAAACTAGAATGTGAATAATTATCAAATAATTTCAATCATATAAAAAACAAATTCCAACCATGACATTCACCAATAGAAGTTTTCACAAAGAATAAGATGAAGTAGATGAAGATGGTCACGTCGACCTTCATCGCTCCCGCAAGATGTTTCTGATCCAAGATCAAGCACCGTCCTTGTTCTTTGATTCTGGAAGATTATAATAGTTGGAGAGGGTGTTCTTAATTGAAGAATGTTCTCCCAAATATCATCCCATTTGACAATCCTTTTCCCTACAAGATATGAGGTGCCAAATTGATAAGATTAAGTTTATTTATTAAACAATTAATTTTTTGGAAAATTAATTAGGGAAATCTAGAGGTTAATGATTATTCATTAGATCAGAATTAATGAATCCTATTTATTAAAGATGAATGTGGTTAGACATTTTGAGTAACTTAGCATTTAATTCACCAAATTAAATTCCTGACCAACCTCATGTGGTCCCCACCTTCATGTATCAATTAGGAGGATTAAATTTCAAATATAAAATAAAGCATGTTTATTTTATTTTCTCACATGAAAACTCCAAAAACTAATTTCCACCCTTGTTCTACTATGGTCGAGGTGAAGGTCTCCTTATGTGAATATCGGTGCGCCGAGTTTAATGGTGTCCTCATATTTAAATTCCGAGAACCAGTTCAAAAGTTACAAAATGACGCTCATGCATTTACTATATGGACCAGAAAAAAAGTTCAAAAATTCATTCCGGGATCAACGAGACTTGGAAACACGCACTGTCAATTTTCACTGACTCGTAATATTCCCATATAATTAAAAAAAATTATAGGGAAAAATTCCATGTCTTTACATTCTTCCCACCTTAGGGCTTTGCATCCCCAAAATACCCAACACAAACTAGGGAAACATGTGGGGGTACTGAGAATTAATCTGAGCCTCCCACTCCAATGTTCTCTTCTAGAGGTTCATGTGCAACCAACGAATGCGTACTAGTTGTATCGACTGCCGATGAAGTACCTGCTCTTGTCGATCCTCAATCACCACTAGAACCTTTGAAAATATTTCCCCATCATCGAAATCCATCTTGCCCCAGTCAATGATGTGTGAAGAATCACGTACTTATCTCCTCAGCGGAGATACGTGGTAAATTTCATGCTCCCTGTGAAACTAAGGTGGAAGAGATAAGTGGTAAGCCACATCACCAACTCTGCTGAGGACCTGAAAGCGTCCGACGAACCTCGGAGATAACTAGCCGCCTCATCCAAATATCATGAAACCACATCGAGGTGAGACCCATACAAATACATGGTTTCTATCCCCAAACTCAAGAGGTCTAAATCTCATGTCAGCATAGAATTTTTTCCTACTCTGTTTAGTCTTCATCTGCTCATGGATGATCTTTACCTTCTTTATGGTAGCCTGAACCATCTTTGGTCCCATGAGTGCTGACTCCCCTAGGTGAGTCCAGCACATAGGTGATATACAAGGTCATCCGTACAATGCCTTGAATGGTTAAATATCGATAGTATAGTGATATCTATTGTTGTATACGATCTCCATCAAAGGAAAATGGTCCTCTGTTCTATGACCAAAATCAAGGAGCATGCATTTAGCATGTCCATGAGGGTATGAATGGTTCACTCTGTCTGACCATCCGTCTGTGGATGGAAGTCAGTGCTCAACTGAAGCTACATTTTTAATGCCTCCTACATCCCCTTCCATAAAGGGGAAGTAAAACCTACATCTCGATCGAAGACAATCGTATATGGCACTGCATGAACCTGTACTATCTCTTGCAAATAGAGGAGTCCCAAGCTCTCTAATGATCCCTGCTCTATAATAGGAAGGATGTGGGCGGACATGGTGAGTTGGTCAATGATCCACTAGATAGAATCATGATCCCTATACGTGGGTCGAATTCCTGTCACAAAGTCCATGAAAATTCCATACCACTTCCACTCTGGAATCTCTAGTGGCTGAACTAAGAATGCTAAAACCTAATGCTCTACTTTCACTTACTGACAAGTGAGGCATTGTGAAACATCCTCTTCCACTTATTTCCTCATTCCCAGCCACCAGTGGTGATGCCGTAGGTCCTGGTACAACTTCTCTACTCCTGGATGTACTGATAGAGGGGACATATGGAACTCCCTCATCACTTTATCCCTAAGCACCACCGATACAGTAGAACGTCCTCTAATGATGATGACGTGCTCCCCACCATCAGAAAATCCATCAGGTTCATGTTATATGGATATCTGAGTATGTTGAGCCTCGCAATCAGTGTCCCCAAGATGTGCCTCCATGACTCATTGAAGGATTAGTGGAGTAACTGTCAAAGACTGAAGATAAGCTGCTCCATCTCGATCCACATAGAATATCCGAAAGATGCTAGCTTCTCCATCACCTCACTCAAAAATAGTATACCAGATCTCCTAATGAGTGCATCTACTACAACGTTACCCTTCTTAAGTGTATAGACAATATCAAAGTCATAGTCTTGGAGGAACTCAAGACAACATTGCTATCTCATGTTCATGTCCTTTTGAGAGAAGATATATCTAAGACTTTTGTGATCAGTTTAGACTGTAAAACATTTGACCATCATGTAATGTCACCACATCTTCAAGGAAAATACCACTGCTACTAACTCCAGTTCATGGGTGGAATAGTTCTGATCATGAAATCAAAGATGTTGAGGACCATAGGAGATTACAGCTCACTCCTTCATCAGGACACATCTATGCCCTGTCCCTGATGCATCGTAGTAGACTATATACCCAACGCCTTCCTCCGGTAGCCTCGATATGGGGGAACTCGTCAGTCTCTTCCTTAGCTCTTGGAAACTCGGATGGAATATCTCTGACCACACGAAGGGTTTCCCCTTCTTCATGAATGCTGATAAAGGTGCCAAAACTTTGTTAAAGTTAGGAACAAACCTTCGGTTGTAACCAGCCAAACCCAGAAAATACCGCACCTCCGACACAATCTAGGGTGGCTCTAAAGGTAGCACAACATCAATATTCATTGAATTCACCACAAATCCAACCTCCAATATGACTTTTCCCTATAATTGGACCTCTTGGATCCAAAAATGGAACTTAGAGAACTTATAGTAATGTTGGTGCTCTCGGTCGTAGTCCAGAAGGATCTACAGATGATTGTCATGCTCCTCCTCCATTGCTGAGTATATCAAGGTGTCATCGATGAAGAATACCACATAGCGGTTGAGGTTTGGATGGAAGATCATGTTCATGATTCCCATGAACACTTATGGGGCGTTGGACAAACAAAATGGCATAAGAAAGAACTCATAATGGCCATACAGACATCTGAAGGTCGTCTTCTGCACATCATCGTTTCGTACCCTGAGCTGGTGATATCCTGATATGAGGTCTAAATTCGAAAACCACAGTGCTCCATTAAGAGGATCCAAGAGATATTAAATCCTCAAGAGTGGGTACATGTTCTTCACAGACACCTATTTTAGGAGTCGATAGTCCACACAGAGTATCAAACTCCCATCTACCTTCCTGGCGAACAGAGTCAGGGCTACCCAAGGAGAAACAGTCGGCCTAATGAATCTGTTGCTCTACAAGTCTTTTAGCTATATTCGCAGCTCTCGAAGCTCCATGGGAGCCATCCGATATTCTGGTGTAGATATCAGTGCTGCCTTGGGTACAAATCAATGTTAGAGTCCACCTCTATGCGTGGAGGTAGACGAGGAATATCATCTTGAAAAACATCACCGTACTGGATCACCACTACAGGATTGCTCGGACTCTCAACATCTACCGCTCTGAGGGTAAGGCTAACTAACTGATGTGTGACTGGCTTCCCCCTCTTCTGGGTAAGTCCATCCTATGATGCAAAGGTTCCCTTCCCACCTATGAAGGAAAAACATGTCCCATCTGTGCAAACAGACCACACTTTGCACCAAATACAGTCGATCTGAGCATGGATTGTGGGTAACTAGTCCATAACCAAGATGACATTGTAGTGTATCGATGCCGCTTCTAGGAAATCTCAGCTAAAGCTCTTGCCTCCAAGAATAATCTCGCACTACTGGTACTAGCGTGAAATATTTGAATCCACTCCTTTAAAAGTATCTAGCTATAATAATTGAGACAAAGACTTCACCGGTTTCTTTATGCTCGGAATAAGGGTCATGGAAATAAATGAGTGACTAGAACATGTCTATAATTACTATAGCTATGGTAGAGTAGACACGGATCGTACCTCATATAATCTCTATATCACCATGGTAATAGACCTCAGCTGCCTGGAGCTGAGCTCGTCCCTATCCACTTGTTTCTGGTGGTCGGGGTGGACCACCTGGAGGTGGTGGTGGTAGAACCTCGTAACACCACGCACGGCCTGCTACCTGACCTATTCCTCTGCCACATCAGCCTCATGCCTATGGACCTCTTCGATCAAATCATCACCTCTACCCAAGCGGTCCTTCGACCATCTGTTGGTCATCTGTATGGTGGGTCAGGCAGTCACGAGGCATGTGACCCTACCTGCTGCATGAATAAAGCTGCTTGATCATCGCATCTCTTGCCCTGTCTTGAGAACCCCACACCACCGACCCTCTATCATGTGATCTTATGCCTCTAGGTCTGGTTCTATTGGACCACTGCATCATCTGTCTACTTCCAGCTTCTGATGACTCTACTACATGTCATCCAGTGGTGGGTCTCGCTACAGGTTACTGCTCAATAAGGAATCTCTCCACTAAGAGTACTCAATCTAACATACCCCCATGCATAGGGATGCTATGAGAACCCATCGAAGATCTAATCTCCAATTTGAGCCCCTGATCGAAGGTTTGGGCCGTGATGAAAGGGTCCCACAATAGGTCTGTGAATTAGAATGAGAGGCCAGTGAACCTCGTAGAATACTGAGCTAAAATCATGCTATCCTGCTACAAGTGGAGAAGCTCCAGTATACGCACTAAGCATAAGGTCACTGGGACAAAATATGCCCTGAATATTCTCTCGATGTCTGCCCAGATGAATGTCACCTCATCATAAACCTAGATCTTCAATCTCCACCATCTTCCTACTACTTCCTGAAGAAGACTGACAGCAAGGATCACCATGAGATTAGCTGGTGTTCCTACCAGTTGAAAAACTCTAACCATGGCCTCCAACAAATCCTCAGCAATCTATGGATCTATCTCACCCAGAACATCGGAGGACATAGAGTTTGAGCTCGTGCAACACACTCAAGTAGCCTGCTACCTATCTTTCTAGGGATGGTGTCATCGGCTTCCCAATAGGTAGTGGTGATGCTGGTACACCACGTGATGGTACAACTACCATAAGGGGTCCCTGCGCCGAAGCCTCACTGCTCGCTGGGCTGTCATGACGTACTCTACCTGGAGCCCTGTATGGCTGTCTATGTGAAGGCATCCTTAAAATAAATTGTTGGTCCATAGTCATTATGTTTATACCTGGTGAGCTAACTCGAAGATATCACAAAGAAAACTTTTCAAAAACATATACGCAATAAGTGTTTTCATGCACTGAGTCAGAAATTAAAAGTCAGGGTCCTGGTGTATAGATACATCGGCCGCTCCACCAACACTGGACTCCCCAAACTAGAAACAACTTTCAAAAAACATAACAATATTTCTCCACACAAAAAATATTATTGTCATAGTTCTTCGGTGGAACCAAACACCTTTGATACCAATTTTTCATGACCAGTCCCTCGGGGCCCATTCCATGACTACCCCAAGCCTGTCTTCCATAGGCTAGGGGCTGGTGACAAGTACCAAAAGTGTATTCCCTAAAACGTGAATGAATTTCATTTATAAGTTGTCAAAACACACAAACAAAGCATATAACAAGATACTAGCACAAGGAAAACATTATAGTAAACAGGTAGTGTTCTGAAAGCAAAGGGTCCAGAATACAAGCCCAATTGAAAAGTACAAGTAAAACTGGAAAGTACAAGTAAATTGAAAACAACCTATGTGAACACCCACCAAGGATCATACCTAAAGGGTTGGTACAACTACCGAACAATCTTCTCTATGGTATGCCTCATCTAATGTCCACCTCTGAGCAGTCTCCAATCCAGGTTCCCTCCTCCTAAGTCTATGATGTCCATCATATGTACAAGGAACAACAAGGTGCGTGCGTAGCCCATGCATGGGTGAGTATAACAATACATAGTAGGGACCCCGAGACCCCCAAAGGTCTGTCAAATCAACAAAGGATAAATGGAAATTCATGGAAACAACAGTCAACCTTACCTAGGTATATTCCCATACATATACCTATGTTATCAATATAAACTCATCTCACACTGGATGGATGAATACCACAAATAGAACACCACAAAGGTAACTCCATCAAGCTATTGTACCACAATGGTATACCATGAAGATATAAGACTTAGATCACACATGTATAAGTAAATTATAGAAGTACATATGATTAGTCACAAAGATAGATCATCTTATTCTATCAAGAGGCACTACTGATAATTATACGGAGTCTTACCCACACAGGATCTATATGTACTAACCTCCGTAGTGACGCACATAGGATATAACCCGCCCAAATCCAATTGGAACTAACCTATACTGACCCACACAAGATCTGAATCCCATATAATTGATAAATGATGACCCACCTAAGATCGAAGAGCACTGACCCACAATTGATCTGACCCACACAAGATCGGTAGGTGCTGACAAATAAAGGATTGCTGAGCGCTGACCCATAAAAGATTAGTATGCACTGACCCTTACAAGATCTCTATGTGCTAAACCACAAAAGATCGATAGGTACTAAGCTAGAAATGACCTACATAGGATCCAACCCACCCAGAGTCGATAGGTAACTATCCTTCTTATGATCTGTGTCTATCCTCTACCTCACTGATAGCCATTGGATTTCTCGAACCCGGTGTGCTCGTGTATCATAGAATCTATACTTCGAGATATCGATCGTACCTTGACCACCATGAAGTCCCATGAAGAAGTATCCCAAAGTTCTGTTATGTCACATGGAACCCAACACAATAGACGATGCCTCAATCAGACACCTGGTCTGTATGTTATTAGCATTTCTGCTCTGAGGACCCGGTTGTATTCGAGGTTCGATAAAACCTGGTTATACTCCAGCATTATCCAAAATTTAGGTGGAGTATACCAAAAGGACTATCTAGATCCAAGGATTCTGGTGCCATATATGGTTCGTCCAATAGAATCCTCGTTTACATGATATGGTCGAAGTGGAAAAATTGGGGTCTGGATGGCCCTGGTCCTGTCCGACCCTGTCCGACCTAGTCGGGGCTGACCCAAACCAATTCAGGTTGACCCGAATGGCTTGGGCCTCAGTGGGCCCGACCTGCTGAGCCGTGGTCTGACCAAGCCTGCAGGGCGTGACCTGATAGTGCGGCCTAGTGACGTGACTCACTAGGTGTGGCCCGGTGGCGCAGCCAGATGGCGCGGCCCGGTGGAATAGCCCGCCCGAGCTGGTGCTAAAGGGTGAGCTCCCACATCCATTCGAGACGCCAAAGGGCTGCGCCATTGGGTGCTTCCATGTCACCTGTGGGACTTAAGAGGGTGCCTCCGTACTACTACGGTCGGCCGGTGCTCCGGTCGGTCCTCCTCCTTGAGGTGAGATCGTAGGCCACTACACCTCTATGTTTGGCCTGAGGTCGGCCACCCTCCGACCTCCATTGCGGACAAGCGGCCGCGACCTCCTGCTCCGGTAGTGCGGATGCGCACCTCCGCTCTGGCCAATGGCCGGCTGGTGTGATGACTGCCACCCCTTTCTCTTCTGCGACCAATCGGGCGTGACCTCCTGCCCAACCTGTGGCACAAACATGTGCTGCCCTACATTTCTAATGGCTAACTGGTTTTCAGCTGCTACTTTCTTAAGAAAGGCATCACGACATCACTCGAAGTTCAAAAATTATGGTGTTCACATGTTCACAATCCTCATGTCGAAGGATCCACGTCCATATATCTCATTTGGAACAACATTGTGTTTCTAGCGTCAATAAATATTTTGCATCGAAAAATGACCGAAGAACGTGCTGAGAATCAAAAGATAAATGTTAATGTATATGCATTGGACAATGACCAAGTTAGTTTGGACATCATCATTGAGAACCTAGAATATGAAGAATTATCAAATAAAATTAATCATATTAAAAACAAACCTCTACCTTGATGTTTGTCCATAGGAGTTGTCACAAGGAAGAAGATGATGTCGATGAAGATGGTGATGTCAGCGTTCGTCGCTCCCGCAAGATGTTTCTTATCTAGGCTCCAGCGTATCTTCATTATTCGATTCTAGAGGATGCTCTTCGTAGTATAGGGTTTAATTCATTGAAGAATGTTCTCCTAAATCTCCCCTCTTTTTCCAATCCTCCCCCCTCGTGAGAGATGAGGTTCCAAATTCATAATATTAAGTTTATTAATTAATCAATTAATTTGTTGGGACATTAATTGGTGAAATCCAAGGGTTAATGTTGATTCATTAATTCAGAATTAAGAAATACTATTAATTAAAGAGGAATGTGGATACACAATTTATGTAACCAGGAATTTAATGCCCAAAATTAAATGCTTGACCACCCTTATGTGGTCCCCACATTTATGTTTCAAGTGGGAGGTTCCAATTTAAAAAATAAAATAAATCTCCTTTATTTTATTTTCTCCCACGAAATGTCCGAAAACTAATTTCCACCCTCGACTACCTATAGTCACGGTGAAGGTATCCTTAAGCAAATATAGTCATTGCGAGTTCAACAGTGTCCTCAGATTTCAATTCTGAGTACCAGTTCAAAAGATACTAAACGCCGCACGTGCATTTACTGAACATACCTGAAACAAACTTCCGAAATTAATTCCGAGAACACCAAGCCTCAAAATCACACACCGTCAATTTTTGCGGACTTTTAATATTCCCATATAATTAAAAAAATTACATTGAAAAATTCATAGTCAATACAAAAATTCAAAAAATTTATAACTCTTATATTTTCAACTATTCATCAAGAAAAATATCATTTTAAAAAATTATAAAAAAATTCCCTTGAAGTTAATTATTTCATGTTGATTTGAGAAATGACGTATATTTATTCAATTATATTTTAAAAAGGATGAAAAAATTAAACTTATATTTTATTCACAAATAGAAATATGAAATTTTACACAAAAAAATTATTTTTGAAACATATTAACCTTTACATAAATTATGTTCTTTTTGTCATTTACTGTATATATCTAAAAGAATTGTAAATAATATTAAAAAAATTATTCATATTAATACATCCAATTTAATTGGATTGGTTGTAATGGTTTTTATTAAAAAATAAATCACAATTTTTTAATGTCATAATCTATAGATACCAAAAGTTACTGGGTTATTTATTACACGGTAATTAGATTTCATAAGACCATATTTAAAAGATAAATAATAATTTTCCCCATGATAATAGAGACATAAAAATTAAATTTCAACATTACATATTAAATAATTTGAGTGTAAATCATTGCTACTTATTTCTATCCACATTGATAATCACATATAATATTCATTAACCATACCTATTATAATTTTTTATATACTGTTAGGAATTAATTTTTATTATATGTATAATTTTCAATATCCTTATTTAAATGAGTATCAATATACCTCCATATATATTTTAATCATTTTATTAATTCCCTATTTAAATATTCTATATTGATTGGATGAAAAATTAGAATCAAAATATATTAGATCACTCTCTAAACCTAAAAATAATCCTCACATATAATTCAATGTGGATGTTAAATTCACAAGATATATAGTTAATTTTAATAACAAAATTCTTTCTATTTTAATAGACTATTTTCACATAACTCATGTAAATAAACATACAGAGTCGAATTTTGAATCAATTTTATTATTTTATAAATATATAATGACCAAGAAACACTATTTCTTCCACTGAATCATAATAAATCCCTATATGTACATAATGAGGGATAAAAAATATTTTACACACATTTAAATTTATTTCGATATTATTTTCATTTCTACTATATTTTGGTGGGAGTTACCATTTAATCAAGGACAATACCATTCATATTTTCAATAATGAACCATCTAAAATTCATAATACAAATAATGTCTTAATAACAAACATTGGAAAATAATTTTTCCCCTATTATTTAGAGTATATATATTTTATCACTATTCTAATTATGTTTTGATGTTATCATTGTAGATAGTTAACATTGTATTTTAATTTTATTAATGTTAAATTTTATTATATAAATGGGATATCTTGGATATTCATAAATTGATATGCATTTTTCATTATTCGATAATGGGTGTAAGAAAATACTCAGTAGTTTATAATAAAACTCAATTCTGATTTATTTTAGAACATAAATATAATGTTTTTTCCAGCTATAGTCATTATAAAACAATATATTTTAATAGTATTCAAATATAAAATTCGTACTAAAAATACCAAAAACTAACGTTCATGTTATGAAAACATGATTTGGTGAGCTCTTACTAACTAAAACATTGTGTTTTTTACTACCTTAACACTTTTTAATTCATCACGTGTATTAATTTACTACTATAAAAAACATATAATAATATTTATAACCTATTCATTTGGGTTATTTTTCATAATTTTATAATGAATATAGATCAACCTATGATTCCATAAACAGTTAACTTGTTCCATGAAGTGAAGTAATAATTCTTTTTATTCAATCAAGTCAAAAATGATTTTCATCCTTTCTTATTGGTTGCATAGAAAATCATTAATCATTGATTTTAATAATAAGAGTCATCAAACATAATAAATCTTTATTGAGAAAAAGCGTGATTTTTTTCATCTTCTGGATATATAATGATAAAAACTTCTCTTAATATTATTGAATAACTATTTTGATATTTGTTTTTGATTATATATATAAATGTGGTTAAAAAATATATTTTGAAAAGTCCACATTGATATTGATTTTATTAGTTTTATCATTTTATATCTATCATTAATGAATTTTAATATCTTTATTTTTAAAGTTTCAAATTGTAATGGACTGAGAGGACACATTCAATTATAATAAGAAGTTTACATTATGATTATCATGAACATTTTAACATTATCAAGATACATAAGACCTCCATCGAGAGTTCCCATATGTATTTTAAATATTCATAACATGGGAAATGAAAATATAAAAAATGTTTAAACTCAAAAAATGTAAGGGAGATCATATCAACCTATTATAAATGGTTTAATCTTGTCAATTTTAGAATGAATTATCATGGTGTAATTATATTATCCTAAAATAAAATAAATAAAATTTTTCTATAATTAATGATAAATGGAAATAAATATCAACTGATTAAACACCAAACATGAAATCATAATTTTTAATAATTAATATGAGCCATGTAGTTCAATAATATTCACATTACAATAAAATATGATAGGACATTAAAAAATCGAGTGACAAATTATTTCATAATAAAACATATGTCTATGGAATTTATAAACACAGGAATGAAGAAGAAGTGTACAGTTCATATTGTGATAATAAACTTCTCAGAATCGTGTTGTGAGAAAAATTAAAATTCTTTATGTTGTGAAATAAATCCATTCATAATGTTGTGATGTTTTTTTCATGATTTATGTTTTGAATAAATAAATTTCTCATGATTCATGTTGTGAACATAAATAATTTAGACACTTTATTTAGTAACGAAAAAAATATATATTATTAGTTTTGTGAACAAAATTTTTTCATCATTCATGTTGTTAAAATATGTCCACACATAATTTTTGGACAAAATAAGATGAATATCCATCATGTTTTTTATAAATAAAATATCCATTCATCAAGTTGTAGATAAAAAAAATGTCATACTTAATTGTATAAATAAATTTAAAGTAAATACAATATATTTTGAAGAAGTAATGATATATTATATTATAAACAAACAAAAACATCCATGATTTGTCTAGTGAAAAAATAAATATTTTTATAGATATAAAAAAATAACCACTCATAATTTGGTGAAACAATTAATATGCACACTTCATATTATGAAAAAAAAGATCTTTATGCCACATGTTGAAAAACAAATTCCACCCTTAACATAATCATATCATATGATATAAATACATAAAAAATTATTTGGGGGGATATATTGGAACAAGACCATAAATAATATACAAAAATGTGTTCCACTTGATATAAATAATTACATAAATAATCGATAATCCATAAAAATAAAAATTAGACCGAGGAGCATAAATAGATGATACTAAAAATTAAATAATCAGTAATTATTATTTTTATGAAAATTTAAAATAAGTCTCATGAAAGAAAACATTCATGGAAATAAATCCACTAGTAATAATGAGGAAAATTTTAGTGAATCATTTAATGATAATTTAGAAACCGTTGTTAATGTTTCATAAAAGATGATGTTATGGATCACATTAAAAAGACTCTTTAGAAAAGATGAACTGAAATCAATGGAAATCATTTACATCTATAAAATACCATAAATAATATTTACAAAAAATATATAATTATTTTCAAAATATATTTCATACTCAATGATAAAACATTTGAATATGAATAGATGGAAAAACAACTTGATATTTTTAAACACATTGGTAAAAAACACACATCATAAAAATGATTATTAATAATATTTATTTGAATTGAATAGTAGGGAAATATGAATTCTAGATTTGGAAACACCAAATTTTAATTGAAAATATAGAGTATCATATTGGTGAAATAGAAAATATGGACCTAGAAGAGAATCCATCATTAATGTGGACCTGAATTAGTCTTAATAATAAAGTAAATTTTTATAATTAAATTCATAAAATAATAAGATTCAAATAATAAATGTGACCTTTACACGAGAGAGTATGAAATATACTATCATAATAGAATATTGGAAAGTTATATTATGTAATATAGAATAATAGAAAGCATTATGTATTTTTAAAAGTATATTATTCAAGAAGAAACAATTTATAGATTATGAAACATCTAAAAAAACCCCTATAAATAGAATAAGATGGATATTTAAATTAAATTACCTTAAATTAATAATAATTAATTATATTATATATGTAGTTATTGGTACACAAATCCTTGAAATTATGTTTTGTTTTAAGAAAATAGAACTCTCAATAGAGTGAAAATTCCGACGAAACTCTGATGCCTTTAATCCCACATAAATGAATTGTATATAACCGAATCACTCATTTGATTATATAACTTGGGCAACATCTTAAGGCCCATTATATTTTTATTTTTCAATGGAAAAGAGTTTTATAACATGAGAGGATAGTTTAATTTCAACACCCTAATGATTTAAAAATAAATTGAAATGCCTAAAACATTGATTTTCTAATTAATTACACATTCTTATAAGTATATAGTTATAAAATATCCATTAATCATAATTTTCCAACTATTATGAATTGAATTTCGAAAAATGGACTTACACAGTTGTGATCAGTAAGTTATTTGGTGTCTGATAAGACAAAAATAATTTTCGGTGAACTGTAACACACCCTTATGAATAGTAATATGACCCTTTTGAATAGTAAATAATATTATTGTCTAATTTTCTGGAGGTTATAATATAATGACCTCTAGATTAATTTTTCAAGATGATTTAAAATGAGTTGTAGTTATTCAATTCTTATTTTTTGAATAAATTATCATTTTATTTTATAATTAAATAAATCATATTTAGTTTTTTTTCAAAAAAGTTTCATTAATTTTTCAATTCCACACATTGTAAAATTTATAGGGAGATATTTTGATATTTTTATGAAATATATAAATTTTTGGTGAATAGTGAAATTCGGTAGTTTAAGAAAAAAGAATAATAAATGAATTTAAGCATAATTATTTAGTCATAGATCATGTAAGAGGCCATTGGATTAAACTAACATGAACATATTATTTTTTTTTGTCATAATAATCAAGAATATTTATAGTGTTGAGGAAAAATATTAAACTAATGATGAAAATAATGTAAAACCCATCCTCTCTTCCATTATAAATACCACCCTCACAACCTCTTTCAATCACACCTCTAAAGCATTTGTAATTGTATAAATGTTTCTAAATACCCTTCCCAAGGCTCTACCACACGTCCTAGACCTACTGGTCTCACAAAGTGTCCAAAACCATAGGTTTTAAGGAGGACCTGACGGAGAAGAGATAAAGTGGTAAAAATCCTCTTTCATTTTATTGTGTTTTCTTTTCAATTCATTTTTGTTTCTTCTACTCTCTTCAAATCCCTTTATCCAAGAGGAATAAAATTTTTAAGTACCATATATATTATGGATGTTACCATGTTTATAGAAAAATTCTTCAACTTACATCATCTCCTCCACCTCTTATAAAAACAGCCTTCAGGATGTGCTCTTTTACCAAAATCGTGGACGATGTGTTTGAAATTTCCTCTAATTCCTTCAAAACTATTTGTAAACCCATTTTAAAGGTTGAAAATATATTAAAGTGTATTATATAACCCTTTTAATTTTATATAATGAAATTTTATCCATGACATTAAATTATACGATAAAACAAGTTCATGATTATCGATTAACCTCCAAAATGATCTAAACATATATCACTTAATATTTAAATATTAATTCATCCTCACACCATATAACCAAAATGATTTATGGAATAATTTAATATTCTAAAAACATAGGAATATAATTTCATTCCACTTTTGGGATTTTATTTACATACGAGAAGAAAATTAAATAAGAATTGACCATGGAAACCATGTAAAGTATGGACCCGAAACGATGAAAATAACAAAATATTATTAATAATTAAGTTTAATGATGATATAAAATGATCATATAAGGTGTTATAAAAATAAACATTTTTCTATAATATATTTATAAATCTATTTTAACAATTATATAGGAGGTTTAAACACATTTTAATTATGAAAAACCTGATGTAAGATAATTCTTAACCCAATTTCAATTCTTTGGGTTAACCATCTATTTCATTGATTATATAGTTCAATGATTATCTGTGTAGGAAATTTTTCTTATATTATTTTTTATCATGTGAATTTATATTTTATACAATATTCCTTTAATTCTATTGATTGTAATACAAATTGTATTTTATTTTTAGGGAATGTTTCTGATATAATCCTCGTTTAAATATCTTATTTTAAAAAATAAAAAGTGAATGTTTTTATTAAAGTATTATTATTTGATGAATATTTTATGGTTCTTGGTAAATTTTTATGATGAAAGTTGGGACCTATATCTCCCTCTAATTCATTGGTTATGTTTAAGTTGGAATTTTCCTTATGGTAAGTCAAAGTGTAACTGCGATAGTTACACCATAAGGTACCCGTGAGGGTCACATTGTAAGGTATCCATGAGGGTTGAAAATCATATGGTAGACATGAGGGTTACAATTATAATTAATTAATCCCCCAAGATACCTTTACGGTTTTATTCATGTTCTTTATGTTCTGTTGAAATATATTAAAAATCTCAAGTTTCACAAAGTTAGTATATATGGGTGGAGTATGTCTTTGTGAAAATGATTTCGTATATTAACAAGTATTCATGGAATATTGTTTTCATTCATTAATTTTATACCCCTTAATGATATTTTTGTTCACGTCCAACGTATTTAAATGATTTCATAGGTTTTTGAAGATTTTTAAAATAAGGAAGGAAGTAAAGATAAATTTTATGATGATTTTTCAAAGAAATCATGTTTTACTGGAAATGTTTTATATTTTGGAATAAATGGATAATGTTTTTGTGGTATACACTCTTTATTAATATGGAATTATTTGTATGTATTATGCATCAAATCTTTTAAAAAACTAAACTGGAAAGTATCCTTAGTGTGAAAGGAAGTGAGTTATTGACTAAAATTCATGATTATGTGATGTTTTTAGGTTGGGTTCTTGTACTTGGTATTAGAGGAATCTTTAGATAACTATAGGGATTAGGATGATGTTAATATAATACCATAAATTATTTTTAGTATTTTTTTAATTTGAAATGATATAGAATTTAATTATTTCCAAATTTCTTTTACTAAAATATGTTTGTTCATAATGGTTTTCTTTAGAAGAAACATGAATGTTAAAGTGGAAGGACACAGACAAAATGATATCCTTCTGAATCTGCAACAAGAAATGGAATGGATTGGAACATAGTAGTTTGTTATAGTAATGAATTAGTTGAAACTGAAAATAAATGCTGGATATATCCATGTAAGAGAAAAACTAGAGTTGTCACAATAGAACATGATGATATTGGAACATTTTATGAGGCAACCATCCTACTTTTAGTAGATCTTATGGCGTAATAGCGGATGAAGGTTTGATTAAATCACATGAAAGGATATTAGATGTTATGTGATGTTTAGATAATCAATAGGTAAGGCTTTCCATTTATCATTTTGAAGGGGATGATGATCAGTGGTGGTCAGGGACAAGTAAATAATGGATAGAGATGGAAATAATTCCTTAGAGCGTGATGGATTTAAAAGTATTTTCCCTGAAAAATTATTTTCTATGGTGGTTAGACATAGGATAAAAAAGATATTCCTTGAATTGAAGTTTAAGTAGAAATATTTAGTGTCCATATATGAACCAAACATCACCGTACATGTGAGGGATTCTCCAAATATTATTTTTATTCGTGATTAAAAAGTCAACCATTTTTACTCAGGATTAAAGGCATGTTATTAAAGGGAATTGACTTCCCATGAGTGAAAAAGTTATGAGAAATTTGAACGATGTGCTGAGAAGGTAGAAATGGATTTTTCTGATGATAACATACACTTTGAATACAATGAGAAGAAGAATTCCCAATGGGATGTTATGGGTAATAATCAATCAAATAAATATTAAGGTATTAATGTTCATTTACTATTTTGTGAATCATGTGGTAAAAGATACCCCAGGGAATGAATTACTAAAACTATTAATTATTTTAGATGTGGTATGTTTATATATATGGCCCGAGATTTTAATCAAAATGATCCTAAGAAGAATTCTAAAAAGAAAACTATAATGGGTATTAAATTTTGGGAGATAGGTCATTATACAAATTCTTACCCAAAGAAAGATCCAAATGTTGTAAAGAAGACATCTGATAAACAGAAAGGTGTAGTGATATCTTATGTAACTATGTCAGCAGCTATAAGGTCATCCAATGAAGTGGTATTATGTACATTGTTTACTCATATTTTTATTAAATCTTATTGGATACATGGTTTAAACATTCTTTTATTTCTAATTAATTTTCGGGTAAATTGAAAATATATCCTCAACAAACGAGACAAGAATTGATTATAAAAAATCTAGGGGTAAATGTTATGGAAAAAAATGTTGAGAGTAATAAAATTTTTATTTGTGGAAAGACATTATCTGAAAGCATTATTTTTATTTCCTTGGTAGATTTTGATGTCATTCTGGGAATGGATTGGATTTCTATTTATCAAGCTAATATTGATTATAGAGATAAAGAAGTTGTTTTTCAGAAATAGTTTCAATTTGTATACAAGAATAAACCAATAAAATTTATCAAATATTATGATGTTGAGAAAATGTATAAATATATAAATTAAAGTTACCTTGATAATACTATTGAAAATAAGTGAACTGTTTATATTAATTATGTGCTTGTTATAAATGAATACCTTGATGTCTTTATTGATGTGTTACCCTATGTTATACATGGATGGGTTGTCAAATTCACAATTGAATTTTTTCCTAGTGTTAATATAGTTTCTAAAACCCTTTATCAAATGGACCAAATGGAACTTGTTGAATTGAAAAATTAGATGGAGAATTTTCTTGATAAATTCATTATTTTTCATAGAACATCATCATGGGGTGCTCCTATTTTGTTCGTTAAAAATAAAGATGGTTACATGAGACAATGAAGTGATTATAGGGCCTTGAATAACATAACTATTAAAATTAAGTATCCTTTTACTCTTATCAATGACTTGTTTGATCATCTATAGGGAGCACAATATTTCTCAAAGGTTGAACTAAGGTCAGGGTGACATGTATTGATTTTAAAGGATACAGACATCCCGAAAATGGATTTTTGTATTAGATATTGGCATTATGAGTGTTTTTTATGTTGTATGGGTTAACTATTTCACATTATGTATTGATAGATCTTATGAATAGAATATTTCATGAGTTCTTGGATGAGTTTTTATTTTCATTTGTTGAGGACATTCTGGTATTTTCTATAAGTATATATGAGATTGAAAAACATATAAGGGTTGTTTTGAAAACCATAAAAGAAAATATATTGTATGGAAAATGTAGCAAGTGTGATTTCTTGTTGCTACATATTTATTTTCATGGGAACATCATAAAAAAGGATGAAATAATAGTTGATCCTTCTAAAACAAAAGTTATTGATGAATGTCCAAGACCTATAAATGTTACTGAAATTCGTAGTTTTCTTGGATTAGTAGGTGATTACGGATGGTTTATAAAAAACATTTCATAGTTATCCCGCCTTCTAACAAATTAATCAAGAAAATGGGTTAAAACTATTTGGATAGAAGAATTTGATGTTTTTTCAGGAACAATAGACGATATTGGTCATTTCCCCGATTTTGGTTATTCCTTTTAGAAATGAAGATTTTGTCGTCTATAATGTCATTTCTTTGAAGGGATTTGGTAGTGTTCTGATGAATAATGATTAGAAAATTGCTTATGCTTCAGGAAAACCAAAACCTTATAGGGTAAATTATCTCACACATGATTTGGAATTAGCAACTATGGTTTTTTCATTGAAAATTTGAATGAATCATTTATACAAATCCAAATATAAAATATATACTGACCATTAATGTCTGAAGTATATAGTCACTCAGAAGGAATTATAAATGAGGTGATGAATATGGATTGAATTAATACAGTATTATGACTGCATAATCAATTACCACCCTATAAAATCAAACAAAGTGGTTGATTCCTTGATTCGATAACATCATGCCTCATTAACCATGTTACCATTGGAACATGATACCTTGATTAATGATTTGATGAATTTTGGATTGGAATATATTTGTGTCAAAAATATCTCTCTTTTGTTTTAGGTTTCATTGTAGTTATTGATATCAATCATTATTAAGAAAGTGAAGAATGAAGATAGTTAACTATAGAAAAATTTTGAATTGGTTAAAATGGGCAGGTCTCCATAATTTAATCTTGATGAAGATTGTGTTTTATGTTTTGGAAAATTATTCTGTGTGCCTTATGATTCCCATTTAAAGAAATATTTATTGAGTGAATCTCAAAGTTCTTTCTTTTCAGTTCATCCGGGAAGTACTAATATGTTCATATACCATCAGGAGTATTATTGGTGGGATGGAATGAAAAGTGATATTTTAGATTTAACCATGAAATGTTTGACATGTCAATAGATTAATGTAGGGTGGAATTTACCAATAAGGATTCTTTAGTCCTTTCCAGTTCCAGAGAGAAAAAGGGAAAATGTATACATGGATATTGTGGTGATACTACCAATAACTTATAATGGTAACAATGTGATTTGGGTGATTATTGACAGACTAACTAAATATTATCATTTCCTTCCTATTCGAGATACAATGTCTTTGGATCAACATTCTTGAGGGTACCTCAAATAGATTTTTAGGTTACATGGAGTTACTCATTCCATCATATCTTAATCGGAACCCAAGTTCACTTCTAATTTATAGAGCGGCCTTCAAAATCTGCTGTGTACATAATTAAATTTCAGTATAAATTTTCTCCCTCAATTATATGGGAATTCAGAATGAATGATTCAGAATTTGGAGGATATGATTCGATCTTCATAAATGGATTAAATGTAACATCCCATGTAAATGATGAATAAGAGACTTTCATATTTATTAATATTTTTTAATAAAATATTAATTTTACTTTAAAAGGGTTTCTATGTTCAATAGTGTAATCGATACGCAACAACAACTTTCTTTGAAATCTTACGTTGCACACTAATAATATAATTTATTATTTTAAATAGAAGTTAACTCCAAGCCGTTGAATTGGTGGAAATTATCAGAACTAACTAAAACATGATTATACATATTTGTAAAATGTATTTAAATTTATCCAATAAAAGTTAGAGGCTTAAAATGTGAATGAATCTAATTTTAAGCATAATTTACATTAAAAGGTCAATTTACCACTGTTTAATGGACACCCTTCATTAAATCTAGTTTTTTTCACTTCATACTTTCTATATGACCATATAAAATACTTATTTATAATTGGAACATCAAAATTTACTCTGTGTAAATTTTTGGATATTTTTTGATAAAGTTCATTTTTTAATGAATGGTGAAAATATTGTATTTTAATTCAAAACAGTGTTTTAATATAAAATATTTATATGGATAGATTATCTTTTCAATTGGATTAAATGTTTAATTAGAATATATTTTTACCATTTAATCAAATATTGGTCATTAGAATTAATTTCACTTTGAAATTGAACATAAACAAGTGTCAATCTTTTGATAATTATTGTTTCATAAAAACACACTATTTATTTTAACAATGGGAATTAATTTTAAATTAAATAATTCCACTTCTTTGTTTTGATTTTAGAAAAATAGTCATCATTTTTGAATTCAGAATATCCATTATATCTTAGGATTAATTTTTGTTATATTTCTGAAAAACATCAATTTTTTATGAATAGTGAAACCCCTTGGTAGTAGTTAAAATACTGTCTTTTCATTTAATTGAAAATTTACCATTTCTGTGAATTGAATTTCCAAAATCCAACATACATGGTTGTTATTAATAATTAATATTTGGTTCAATAAGATGAATATTTTTTGGTGAATATTAGCTTTTGACTTTTATCTAATGCGGTTAGAGGTAAATATGGTAATTCAAGGTAAAAAGAATATTATAATAATTCCAAATTACCTTAACACATGTCAAAACCTTACTGTTTGAGTCATTTACGTCCATGGGAATCTCTGGCTCAATTTTGGGACCCTATTATTCCATTTGGGTGTGACAATGACACTTTAGATTAATTAATTTAATGTAAAGGCAAAAATGGCACAAACAAAAATCTTTTAGTAAATTAATTTTTATATGATGTTATATAAGTAATAGTTTTGACTATAAATATTAATTGGAAAGATAAAAATATATTCTACATCATGGTAATTTTTTATAATTTTTAGACAACAAATAAATTAAATTATTTATGACACAATAATGATGCATTGTTTACCACATTAATAAATCATTTAAATAAATAAGATTATAAATGTTAAAATAACATCAAAAACTTGTCCAATACTTATTGGATGATTATATTTCGACCATGAGTCATATTATCATTGACTCTAAGGATTTTTTGGCCTTTTGAAACTGCATATCATTCTATAATAAAATAATATTTCCACACTTTCCTAAAGAGCCCCTCCTCTCCCTTCTAAAATGAGTCCACTTCTAACAAATTCCTCACACCTCTAAAGCATTTATTCATTTCCAAACTCAGCCCAATTAACCTTATTAACTCTTTATCCTCTTCATATTATCCTTACCTTAGAAAGAAGGCACATCAAGAAGTCTTTTTTGGTTGAAAACAAATGACGTTAACCAAATTAAAGGTAATGGTTTCTCTTAACTTATTTTCTTTTATATTACTTATCCAACCCCTAAAATCTTTTTATTATTTTATTTAATAAGAAAAGACAGTATCATCAATATAATAGTATGTTGTTATGATAAGTATTCGAATTAAAATTACACACACCTCCATCTAATGGGTGAAAAACATAATGTTTCTATGGATGGAAAACTAACGCCTCACGAAATGAGGATTGTTTGATTATCTCCTACTGACTCTCATGGTGGAAATTGAGATGGAAATATATTAATATATGACATATATTATGTTTAGGTTTTTTATTCTTCTGTATTTTTCTTTTATATCATACCTTTATGGTTTCCATTATGTGTAATCACGATAATTTCAGTTGAGGAAGTGCGGACTACCGCCCCCTCAAAGTGATATGACTCGTTAATTCCATATGTGGGACATATAAAAGATGTTTTTCATGATATTATATATGAAATTATACTGGAATTATAATATACTTATGTAGCATTATGTTTTAATTCCATTAAAATAATAAATTGAAATGAAAGTAGCATTCATGCGTACGTATGACTTACTGTCTCCATGGAAGGTGCATTTCATTTCCTACCTCAAAATGATATGTATTATTATAAATATTTATATACTGGATATATATGATATATATGATATATAAATAATGAATATAATTCTGGATATAATGGCCTATTGACCACATGGACAGTATGTAAATATAAGTTGGTCATTTTTTGACTCAAGTACCAAATATCGACAAAACGACCAATATTAACCTAAATGATTACGTAATGTTTGTAACATGGTAATAAGTGATATAAAAGGAATAATAAACTTGAAAAAGGTTCTTAAGCAAGTAGAAATTAAATTAAATTTATTATTCAATAGATTAATGAATGATTCAGTCAAGTCAGACACGAGGTAAGGGACTTCATCTCAATCTCCTTTCATGAGGCATATTTTGTTTTAATACACAAATTTATTTTATATGCTATATAAACAACCTTGAATTTTCAAAGTTAATCTTTTTCTATGAAGAATTTTAATGAACTAAAAAAAGGAATGTTTCTTTTAACGTATGCGGTGACAATGACCTTTTCCACCACTGTGAGTATTATTTGATCCTTGGCTTCCTCAACAAGCTGTAATGATTTTAATAGAAAATAAATACCATAACACTTTTCTGTATCTTGGTATTGAAATTTTTTTTGATAATGGATTTTTTATGTCAATATATTTATGTAATATATTGTGATTGAAATGTGGAAATTTTTCTTTCCTTTAATATTTTTTTTATTTCTTATTGTTTAATGATGGAACTTGGACATTTGACTGGTGGTTAAGTGATAAACCAAATGGTGGGTGGTTCCGTGAATACCAGGTTGGGTGGTTACATTATAAACTCCAATTCATTGTGTATGGAAATCAGTTGAATGTCAATTCCATTTAGTGATGTGTGTTGAAGTCAACCGTATGGTTATTCCATTTAAGTATGTTTATATCCCAAGTTACTTTTATATGTTATGTGTTCTTTATATGGGTTTTATGGTTACCTTTTTGTTACAAAAGGCTATGTGGTGATATTTTATTCAGTGTAGAGTATTTACTACTTCATAAAAGTGAAAAGTATTACTTATGTTAAAGTATTCATGGTTTACTTGTTGTTTTAAAAAACTAACATTTTTCTTTCATTTTGTATCCCTTACGTAGCTTTTTACTCTCATCCCATGTTTTTGAATTTTTGTTCACATGAAATAATGTGGAATAGGGTCAATGATGGGATCAAGGAAAAGTCATGATGTCTTAAACATGGAACTAGACATGACTCTTTTTTTCAAGAGTTTATATTTTATGAAAAAAATGAAAACTATGTAGAAGTGTCTACATTGTAATCTGTTGAGATGTAATAATTATGTCGTAATTATCTATAACTCTAAACCTGAAAATATCCTCAATGTGAATTTTTAACTTAATTCAATATTATGTATGTTTTAAGGTCGGGTCCTTATTGTTGTTATCAGATGTCGGTTCAGATTAATTTAGGAGTTAGGGTAGTGTTAAATTAATATCCGTAAAGAAATTTATGTTAATATTGAATTAATATAGCATTTACAGATTACCATGATTCTTTTCCTAAGATATTTTTGTGTTCAGAATGGTTTTCCATAGAGGAAATTGGGGAGCAATGTTGGGACGACATCAAGTGGAAGACAACCTTCCAAATCAACATCCTGAGATGGTCGGAATCGGAACGGAACAGTTTGTTGCAGTGATGGAACAATTGAATCTGGATATAAATGGTGGCAGTATCTAGGTACGAGATCATCCTGATCATCCATAGAGGAACATGTTAGTAGTAGAGCATTTCATGAGGCAACATACCCCATCATTCATAGGATCATCTGACCCTGTGCTAGCTGAAGGGTGGATTAAAGCACGGGAGAAGATTTTTTATGTCATGGGTTGTTCATAACATCAAAAGGATAGTCTCTCTGTTTACCGTTTAGAAGGCGAAGCTGATCAATGGTGGTCGCTGGTAAAAAATATCAGGTATATTGAAGATATTGATGCTCTTGATTGGGATGAATTCAAATGGATGTTTCTTGAGAAATACATTCTAAGGTGGTTCATCTTAGAATGGTAAAACTATTTTTGGAATTGAGGCAGGGGAATGACCCAATGGATGCTTAAGAAGAAAAATTCACTCGATTGGAAAGTTATGCTTCAAATTCCATATGAGATCTTGATAGTAAAATAAACCATTCTTACTCAGGATTAAAGCTAATGTATCAAAGGTCTTTAAATTCTCGTGAGTTCAAATGTTATGAAAAACTTGTTCGTTGAGTGGAAAAGGTAGAAATGGAGTTTGTAGATGTTCAGGTGTTCTTTGAAAAACAATAGAATAAGTGGTCGAGGTGGTAGGTTAAAGGGATGAAATCTTCAAAAAAAGTCTGATTGTAATAAACTTAAGTTTATAGTTTGTGAAAATTGTGGTAAAAAGCATGCTGGTGATTTTCTTTTATTTCTTGTAAGTGCTACTGATGTGGTAAAATGGGACCTAAGGCTCGTAATTGCACTGAAAAATATCAGGGTAATCGTAAGAAAAAAAATAAATTATAGTCAGTAAAATGTTTTATGTGCAATGAAGTGGATCATTATGCACATGAGAATCCAACAAAGAATTCAACCGAAGGAAAGAATCCAGACTACAAGCAGTAATGGGTGGTAAAATCATTTTCAACTACTTCAGTAGATGTTGGGGCATCAAATGAAGTTGTATCAGGTACAGTATTTGTTTGTTCATATTATTCCAATTTCATGTCTGATTTATGGTATACACACTCTTTCATTTATGGAATGTAATCTATTAAATTGGGATTTCCATATCATGATATGAATATATAACTTATGGTAAAAACACTTGGAGGAAATGTTGATACAAAAAGAAAACATCAGAACATTCATGTCATTATGTGTGAAATGAATCTACCTGCAAACCTTATTTTTTGGCCTCTAGTAGAGTTTGATGTTATTTTTGGTATGGATTAGCTTTCTTTTTATCATGCTTACATTGAATGCAGAGCTAAAGAGGTTTATTTTTAGAAAGATTTACAGTTTGTGTACAAGAATGAACCCTTACTTTTGATAACATATTAGGAAGCTGAGAAACTAGTAAAATATGGAAATGAATGTTACCTTGCAGATATTGTTGAAAATAAAGGAACTGTTCAGATTAATGATGTGCAAGTGGTAAACGAGTATCTTGATGTTTTTTTGATGATTTTCCTAGTATTATACCCAATCAGGAAGTTGAATTTACTGTTTACATAGTTCCTGGTGCTATGACAACATCAAAACCCCCTTTTCGAAGGGATCAAATTTAACTTTTCGAGTTAATAAGAAATTATAGGACTTATTAGATAAAGGTTTCATTTGACCTAGAACATCGCCATGTGGTTCTCCTGTATAGTTTTCTATGAATAAAGATGGTTCAATGAGACTTTTCATTGACTATATGGCGTTGAATAACATCACTGTTATAAATAAGTATCATTTTCCTCATATCGATGATTTGTTTGATAGCTCCAGGGATGTTAGTATTATTCGAAGATTAACTTGAGATAGGGGTACCATCAATGGAATGTAATTAAAGAATACATTCTGAAGATTGTGTTTCGTACTAGATATGGACATTATAAATTTGTAGTTATGCATTTTGGGTTAACCAATGCACCTACTGTATTCATAGATCTTATGAATAGAATTTTCAGTGTGTTCTTGGATAAATATGTGGTTTTGTTCATTGAAGATATTTTGGATTATTCAAAACGTAATGAGGAGAATGAATGTCATTTAAGGGTTTTCTTGCAATCCTTAAAAGAAAAGAATAATTATGGGAAATTCAGCAAGTGTGAGTTTTGTTTACAAAAAATTTCTTTCCTTGGTCACATTGTTTCAAAAAATGACATAACTGTTGAACCTACTAAAACAAAAGTTGTTGAAGATTGTTCAAGACCCACATATATAACAGAGATTCTTATTTTTCATGGATTGGTTGGTTTTTTTGGAGTTTTGTGGAAAATATTTCATGGTTATCTAGTACAATGACTATGTTAACAAGAAAAGGTGTTATGTTTATCTAGACAATAGAATGTGATGATTATTTTCAGGAATTGAAAAGAATATTGGTGAATGCTCCAGTTTTGGATCTTTTATCCAGAAATGGTAAGTTTGTTGTCTATAGTGATGCTTTGTTGAAAGGAAATGGTTGTTTCCTAATAAAGAATGATTAGTTAATTTCATATGCTTTAGTTAGTTGAAACCTCATGAGATAAATTAACCTACACATGATTTGGAATTAGCTACTGTTGATTTTTGCTTTAAAAATTTTGAGGCATCATTTGTATGGAGTATAATCAGAAATATATACTGACCACAAAAGTTTAGAGTATATATTCACTAAAAATTAATTGAAAATGATAAAGAGGAGATGGCTGGAATTAATCAAGGATTATGATTGCATGATCCATTACCATCCTAGAATATAAAATAATGTGGCTGATGCTTTGAGTCGAAAAAGTAATCCTTCATTAACTGTGCTACGTTTGGAACGAGATCCTTCATTTTCTGAATTGATGAATTATGGCATAGATTTTGTTGGTGCAACAAATTATTCTGGTTTGAATAAGGTGTCAGTGAGATCATCTCTATCAGATAGAATAACGAAAGCACATAAAGAATACAATGAGTTATAGAATAAGGTAGAGTTGGTTTAGAAGGGTACATTTCCAGAATGTAACATTGATAATGATTGTGATTTGAGATTTGGAAAGAGTTTATGTGTGCCTTGTGATTCACAGTTAAATAATGAGATATTATGTGAAGCTCATAGTTCTTCATTTTCAGTTCATCCTTGAAGTACTAATATGTATATAGATATTCGTGAGTATTACTGGTGGGATGGAATGGAATGAGATATTGCTGATTTTACTGTGAATTGTTTGACTTGTCAGCATGTTAAAGCATAGAGGCATTTAATGAAAGGGATGCATCATCCATAACTAGTTCCAGAGTGGAAATGGGAAAATATATCCATGGACTTCGTTGTGGGATTACCAAGAACATCTCAAGGTAATAATTCAATCTCAGTTATTATTTGATAGATTGACTAAATATTCTCATTTCCTTCCTATTCGAGATAAATTGTCTCTAGATCAACTATATCGGTTGTATGTTAAAGAGATAGTCTGGTTTCATGGAGTTCCCCTCTCTATTGTATCTGATCGTGATCCCATGTTTACTTCAATCTTTTGGAAATTCCTTCAAAAGTCATTGGGTACTGAATTAAAATTTAGTATAGCCTTTCATCCACAATCAAATGGGCATTCAGATTGAAAAATTCATACATTGGAGGATATGTTATGTGCCTGCTCGATGGATTATCAGGGAAGTTGGGACCAACATCTTTCTTTGGTTGAATTTTCATATAATAACAGTTTACATTCCAGTATACAGATGGATCCAATTGAGGAATTATATGGAAATCATTGTCGAACTCCATCTTTTTAGGATTAATTAGGTGAAAGGAAGCTGCTGGGACCAGAATTGGTAAAAGAGATGGCAGAGAAAGTTTAGTTGATTCAGAAGAACATGAGAATAGCTCAGAGCAGACATAAAAGTAATGAGGATAACCAGTGGGAGGATATTTATTTTGAGGTATGTGATCATGCCTTTCTCAAAGATTCTCCATGAAAAAGTGTGATGCATTTTGGTAAGAAGGGAAAGTTATGTCTGAGGTTCATTGGATCTTTTGAAATCCAGGAGAAAGTTGGATCAGTGGGGCACAATGTTTATTTACCCATTTGTTTATCCCAGGTACACAATGTTTTTCATGTTTTGATAATGATAAAGTATATACCAGATCCATCTCATGTTTTTATCCTAGAGATAGTTTAGTTGGAAGAGATTCTCTCTTCTGAAGAACAAATAGTCCAGATTCTTGATCATAGAGAGCAAGTGTTACGGAATATGGTAATTCACCAGGTAATGGTTTTTTTAAAAAATAATATGGCTGAAGAGGAAACGTGGGAATCTAAAAATGCTATTAAGGATAAATACCCCCATATATTTTGATAAGTGAATATATAGCGACCCAAGCCTTTTACATAAAACATTTCATGATTTTAAGCATAATTAATCATTAGAGTACAAGCCAAGGATCATTAAGTCTAGTGTCTTGGAAGACTAGGTACATATAACATAAAACATGGGACAAAAAACCACTTTATTTAATCTCCATAAAGAGCATATAAGTTCCTTTGAGCTCTTAAATCTTCATAGGGTACCCTGGGGAACCACATGAACAAATGGATGAGTTAAAGAGCCCAGTAAGGGAATGAACATAAGGATGCATCTCAAGCACATGAGTTAAGAGGCACGACATAATGATATCCAAAGAATTAAACATATAAAAACGTTTAATATAAGAATGATATCACATAAAAATGGAATCATATACATTTGGAAGAATCAGGAATCATATCTTTAGTATGGGTCAAGGCTAACCGCCAATCCCATTTCCCATTTTGGTAAGGGTCAAGAGTAACCGCCAATCCTGTTTCACTTCGCATCTCATGAGACTTATCCTTACCCAATGCATTGGAGAACTATCTAGGTGAACCCATATTAATATATTCATGAATATTATTGCCATATAAATAATCATTCCACATAAATAATCATACATAATCAACCATACATAAACATAAGGTTACCCATGGAGTGAATTGGGTACCACAATCATGACATAAAACATATCCAATGGTCGTATCATGAAAGTGTCCATGAAATGAATGTATTAGAACATACATGGACATTCATAGTGTAAAATTAGAATATAACATGGTATGTGGTGTCAAATATATGTGAGAACATAAATAAAATTATTTTAGAAACATTTCCATTAAAACATTTTTGTGCGGTTTTAAAGAAAACACTCTAGAGATTTTCAAGTAAAAAAGAAGATTTTTTTATATAAAACATGAATTGAACCAAGAAGGTGTTAATAATAAGAATACCGATTTTATAAATAATTTTTTTTTCAAACATAGGATAGAGTGCACTTGAAATTTCGGTAAAAATATGGGAAGTCCACTTAAAACAGGTCGGCCTATCGGAATGATCTAAGGAGGGAATCTTTCAGAATCATGTATATCCTTGAAAGACTGTGATGAAATGGTCTTGAATTAAGAATATTTTACAAATAAGCATAATTCATAAGACTCACATAGATATATAAGATATCATCATTTTGAATGAAAGATAAGGCAACCTAAAAGAACAAAGAAGGTTCGGGTAGAATTCGTTACGATTTTATCGGCATGGTGTTGGGTGTGACCAAGAGGGATTGATGAGAGAGAAATGGGGTTTCTAATCACTTATAAATTCAGATGTAAATATGGGGGAGGTTCTTAAACAAACCCCATCATTTTCTATTAGACATACAATGGCATAGTATAGAGGATAATCTTGATTAAGAGGGAAAAGGGGAGGATCCCTTACCTCAAATCCGGTGGTTTTCTCCACTTGTTACTAATGAACTGAATAAAAAAATTAGAATTATTAGTTAATAAGTACAATACCTCTTCTATAAGTAATTGATTTATTATAACCATTTTTAGTTCATTCAAATCCTTTTTGATTAGTTATAAGGATGAATTTTATTTTTCGGGCTCGTTTGTTTACTTTTCTTTAAAAGATCATCACACTTATATTCACGTTTGGTTTATATGAAAGATGAAAGTGGTTTTCCAGAATTTAAGTTTAATTCTTTAGTTCATATACATGGGATTACATGGTTTTAATTTTTATTAGGTTACATAGAGTGATGTTGAATTATTATATAAATATCCTTATTGATAAACATTTTTGTTAATCGGTGGATTTGATTACAAAGAATGTGTCTTTCATTATAAATTAATTCAATTTGTACCAAAATATTACAAAAAAAAAGGACATATTACATATATAATAATATGGTTCAACCATAACACAAATTGTTTCATGACCAGAATAAAATATAATTACAAAAATTGATAAATCATAGTCCTTGAATGTGCTAAATTAGCACATCTCAAACGTTGCTTTCATTTCTTTTAAAAAAAAGTTGGGGAAAGTAGAGAAGATAATGAATTTTACCACTGGCATGATGAAATTCCAGTACATGTATGCTACTGTATTTATCATAATGTTATTTTTAAGGGAGGTGAGGAAAGAATGTAAAAGGAAAAGAACATAAAAAAAGATGAAATTTGGGAAGATGAATTTACCTTTTGAGACTTCCTCCTTTAAGAACCTCTTAAGGGGAGATGTTTTTGTATTTTGATGAGGATAAGAGATTTTGTATGTGGGGGAGGACCTTTGGGAGAGATTAGGGCATAGTTTAGAGAAGTCTTGGAACTTGAGAGGAGTGAAGAGAAGAGAGAGTGAAGGGGGGTTTTTATAGTGGAGGAGAGGAGGGATTTCATGATATTATAATCATTAATTTATTATTTCTTCCCAAGACAAGGAATAGTAAGTATTCCATGACCAAGAATAGTTATTTTTTCATGTGATCCCGATCCAAGGGGTCTTACATCAGTTGAGCTTCATCGATGACTCAATTAATCAAATATTTATCATTTATTGCAAATTTTCGGATTCTACTATTCATAAAAAATTCAAGTATTTCAGAAAAATACCAAAAATTCACCCTAACCATTTTTTGATGTGTAGAATCAGAAAATGAAGTCCATTTTTCAAAAATAAATTTCTAAATATGATTATTTTTATATTTATTTAAAATAATAATTTATTATCAAAACCAGTTTTAAAACATTCATCTAGTCATTCTAAAATATAGGTATATCACACTTCCAACTTGAATATTATTTTTATACCACCATATATGAGGTTAATATTTATTAGGGTATATCACTATTTATAAGGGTATGTTACTATTCATTAGGGTAGGTTACTATTCATCAAAAATTATTTTTGTTTTATTAGACTCTAAAAAACATCATGAACACAACCGTGTATGCAAGATTTTCAAAATTCAAAACACAGAAGTGACAAATATAAGTTCAAAGTTCTTTTATCACTTAGTAGTTAATTTTGTTGTGCTTTCATGTGATTTTATGACATATTTAAAAGAAGGGAATTTAAATTAAAAACATTGGGTTGTTATATTCTTCCCCCCTTATGAAATTTCGCCATCGAAATTTCATTTTACCTACTAAGCTAAAAACATGTGTGGGTACTTTTCCTTCATTGCTTCCTCCAATTCCCGTGTTACTTCCTCAATCTTAAGGATCCACCACAAAACCTTTCCAAGATGGGGTTTCTTTTTGTGTATAACCTTATCTCTCTGATCCATAATCCTTACTGGCTGCTCCTCATAGGAGAGATCATCTTCCAGCTGCACCACCTATTAGCTAGTACATGTGAGGGATCAGTTATGTACTTTCTCAAGAGTGATACATGGAAAACATCATGAACTCAAGCCATATTCGGTGGAAGTGCAAGCCTATAGGCCACAACTCTTATATGGTCAAGGATCTCAAAGGGGCCAATATACCTTGGGCTTATCTTGTAACACCCCAAGCTTCTACGGTATGCTTCTCTTTGAATAATGCAATAGCGTGTGTTGTATGCAACATACACACACCACAACTGATCAAACTAGCCGCTATGAATATTAATACCTACTTTTTGAATTTTTATAAATTTTATCTCTCAAAATGGACTTCATTTTTGGATTCGGAGTATCTAATTTAGCCTAAGGTGAAATTTTGGTACTTTTCGGATAACTTTAATATTTTGATGAATAGTGAAAAGTACTAAATTTTAATTAAAAACAACTTTTTAATCAAAATAATTAATAGTGATAAATTATGAATTTGGGTGGTTTTAATGTATATTTATAATATATATTTACCATTTAATACAATTTTGGTCATTGGACATAATTTCACAATTAAACCGAACATAAACAAGCATCAATCTTTTGATAGTTATTATATCTTAAAAACACGCTTTTTGTTTTGACAGCGGGAATTAATTTGAAATTAATTTCTGCCAATTCTGTGTTTTGAATTTAGAAAAATGGATTCCATATTCAGAATCATGATTTTCAAATTGTTTAAATATGTAACTTTTATTTTTAGACATTTTGAATAATTATTTCAGTAAATATTTTATTTACCATGGTTAAAGGGTAAATCCGGTAAATAAGGGTTGACAAATAATATTATAATAATAAAATATTACCCTAAAACGTGTCCTAACCTTATTCTTTGATACATGTGCGACCATGGGCATCTATGGGTCGATTTTGGGACCCCATGGTGCCACTTGTAAGTGATAGGGACACTTTATTTTAATTAAGTTAAAATGAATACAAAAATGACACAAGCATATATCTTTTAGAAAAAAAATTTTACATAGGTTTATATATGTTTTATTTTAGACTATAAATATTCATTAGAAAGATAAAAAATTTTCCTACATTATTTTATTTTATTTATAATTTTTAGATATTAAATAATTTAATTAATTTCTTTCACAATGGTGATCCAGTAATTACCATAATAGTGAAAAATTAAAATGTTAGATATTGTAGATACCCAAATAAATATAATTTGAGACTTTTTATGAGTTAAAATAATTTTCAATGTTAATATGACATGTTATTAATGATTTAATTAACTTTATTCGAAATAATAATTCTGTTATAATTTTTACAAAAATCAACTATTGAATAGTGTCAAAATTGACACAAAAGAGTTTTTAAAACAAATATAATATTATTAATTGATATTAAATTCCTAAAAATATAAGGATCGACCAAAGGACATATATCATGATAGGTGTATTATTAATGGACCACTAGGTGGTCGCTTGGATGTATATAGTATGTTTATGAACCATATAATATAAAAATACAAAGAGACATTGTAAAAGTGAAACTAAATAACTAAGAGTTAATACCTAAAGATAAGGTTAATATAGTTACCCAAACCTGTCTATATTCTATTGGTTGGGTGGTTTCCGACCCATACCCACCTTAAAATTTAAATAATCCACTTTGGAGCCATTAGAAACTGAATATGAATTTATTATAAAATAATATTTCTAGCTTTTCCAAAGGTGCCCCTCATCCCTCTTATAAAAGGGCACTCCCCCTTCTCATTAACTCACACATTCAAAGCCTTTTGGTTCGGCAATAATCTGCCAAAATACTCTCTCAAATTCCCTAACTTCATCCTATAGGCCTTCCCTTAGTCAGAAAGCCAACCTGAGAGCCCTTTTGATCAAATCAAAAGGAAGAAACCGAAGAAGAGGTAATGATTTCACCACCCTTTTCCAAGATCCTTTCTTCTTCCACTTCTTCCTTCATTGTTATTACCATTCTAAAATAATAACTCCAGTATCATATATATACTGTTATGTTATTATAAATATGGTACAACCATATTCAGTATTCTATCCATTCTTTGAATAACATGTCACCCTACGTGCATACGCACGACTTACCATCTCCACGTCATGGTATAATTGTTATTCAATAAATTATTATATGGATGGGTATAATAATGATTTATAATTCATGAAAATAATAAATATAACATGATAATAATTCTGTATATATGATATAAAATAAAATTATATATTATATTAATATCAAAATAATGATATTGTCGCTCCTGCGTACGTACGGACTACCGTCTCCACGAACGCGATGAGATTCATTCTCCATCGTATCCCTTCAAGTATAATTATCATTTGATGATTTAAAAATAATGTTTAAGGACTTCATATCATTCTGGATATGAATAAGATACAACATATCTATTACAAACATGTCTTACGTAACAAAACATAAAAAATAAAACGAGTAAGTAAACACTCGAAACAATGATAATACTAGGATATTATTAACAAATCAATGTTAAATGATCATATATGAAATCATATTAATGTATATGATTCTTTTATAATTTAATAACAATTATTTAACCATTATAAAGGAGTTTAACCTACCCCCAACCAATGAAAATTAAAAGGTAAGGGTTTATTTCGCAATCTCCTCATTATCCGAGGTTGTTTATACGTAATAATCTTCTGGGATCTCATTATCATCCACATCCATGTTTCGTAAAAATGTATTTCAAAACATTTTTACTATTTAAATGAATATGGGTTAGAGTCATTTATACCATTTTTTGTATTTTTATAATATTTTTCTAATGGAATATTTCTGTCCTTTTCCAAACAAGGTTCTTTTTAACCATTTCGACAGAATTAAGGTAAGAATGTTTTTTAACTTATACGGCTGGTGTGTCTATTTTCTACCATTATAAAATCGTCGAAGCTTCCCTTACAAGTTTATAAAAATACTTTCAAAGAAAATGTTTTATTTTATAAATATATGACAATTAAATGATTTCAAAATAGAAAGAGATATTTATATAAAAAGATTTCTGATTTCATCTATGTCAACATCCTTTGATGGATTTTACGGTTATTTGAAGTTGATTTATTATGATACAGAACTTCTATATTTTATAGAAAGTTTTATGATATGTTTGATTGTGGATGAGCTATTTTTATACCATTCATGGTTTATTGTGAAAGTATTGACATTTCGTATGCTAGTTTTAATACAACTGTTTATGTTAGGTTTAAAACTTTTCATATGGGAATGCATTGGACTTAATATGTGACAGGTGGATCCTGCTATATCTCCTCGATGCATCGGTAGGTCTCATGAGACAAAATAGTGTCATGGCACAAGCCCTTGGAAAAATCTTATTTGTAGTCTTGGCACGAGGCCTTGCCTATGTGGTTATGATAGTCTGGCATTATGCATTCCATCATTATGAAAGTGGTTATTGATATTGCATCTGATTATTCGATTAGTAGAATATCCATGTGAATAAGTAAATGTCATTATTTCATTTTATTTTTTCCATACTATGTTTAATTTCATGTTTAAAAGGCTTTTATTTTAGTTATACACTACCTTAAATGTTTATTATTTTTTATGAAAGTTTCCTCTACATTGTTATCTTTTCTGGGCATTTGAGCTCACCCCTTTTCTATATTTTATTTTTCCCAGGATGTGAAGAAGTAAATTATGAATGACCTGCATGGATATTATGAGGGGATAATAATGTGGATTATGGAGACAATATGTTGTTGTAGTAGTTTTTCAATTTATGATTTAATGTAAAACTTTAGGAATATATCTACTGTTTCCAAGGCTACTAAACCAATCGGTCTTTCGATATTCGATCATTCTTGTGATCTTGCTAATGTTATGTAATAATGCACCGCTTATAGGTAACTGAGGTCAGGGCATCACAGTTGGTATCAGAGGAAGTTTAGTACAATCCTTGGAAGCTAGATTTATATAATCTCTAATTAGAGCACATTGACCTGAGACGGACTTTGAGGATTAGTATAGAAGAACTTCCATGAAATTTGGTATTGTAGTGATTTTGTGAGTTTTTTGAGAAATAAATCCCTGTCTGGATACGAGAAGGTAGAGGCGGCTATGGAACAGTTGTACCTAGGGGTAAAACTCGAAAACACTACTTTGAGCTAGACTCAAACGGGAACTGGTGGACGATAATGGGTCTTGCTGCACTCTTGGTTACGACACTCCCGGGGGATATTCTTAGGATAACTCTCATTTTCATTAAAAATCATTATGAAGGGTTTATGAGTATATACTTACTCAAAGAAAACATTTTTATGATTATGTAATATATACATAAATTGTTCAATTTATGTTATGTGTTTTATAAGTATGGAATTATGTATTTTGATTCATAAACTGATCTAATTTATGGCATTATTTAGAAATGGTGCCTAGTGGAAGAAATGGAAACTGTATCAATGCACGCACTCTATGTTGGGATTTCCTTCCTGCTCAAGATAATTATAGTGGTGCTGGTGAAGCAACTAGTGCCGATCAGCTAATCACCATACTGAAACAACTCACTCAGGTTATGAATAATAACCTTACACGTATGGAGTGCCCTGATCCGCAGCGTGGAGGATCAATATTATATTGCTTCATGAGGCAACAACCACCAATATTCAATGGGAGTACAAATCCCTTAGTAGGTGAGCAATGGATAAATTCCCTAGAGAAAATATTTAAGGCTTTGGGGAGTACTGAAAGGGAAAAAGTTATCATGGCAGTTTACCACCTCACTGGAGATGCAGATTAATGGTGGTCATTGATTCAAAACATGAAGTAACATGATGAAGTATCAAATATGGAATGGAGGGAGTTCAATGATCTATTTTTAGAAAAATACGTTCTTCGTGACCATCGAGAAGATATGGAAATGTAATTTCTGAGTTTGAGACAAAAGGAGGATGAGAATGTCACAAAGTATGAGGCTAACATTACAAGGTTAGCAAGGTATGCTGTAGATTATATACATAACCCATGAAGTAAGATTGATTGTTTCTTTGATGGGCTAAAACAATTTCTTCGTCAATCATTAGTTTCACAATCCTTCTCGTCGTATGAAGACATTGTCTCATGTGCTATCAAGACAGAAAAGGAAATCTCTAAGTCTTATGACTTTAAAGAAAAGAAAGAGAAGAAGAGATCTACAGATCAATTTGGGAATGGAAATAAAGGGAAGAAGGGAAAGGTGTAATATCCATCCTGTGGTAAATGTGGGAAGAAACACCCCGGTACTTGCTTGAAGGGAATGGGTGTCTGTTACAAGTGTGGTGAAAAAGGCCACCAAGCTCGTGATTGCAAAGGGAAGAAGGAAGCTACCAATGTTCAATGCAACAATTGCAGGGATATGGGACATTGTGAAAATGAATGTCCTTATTTTCAGGGGAAATTTCCTCGAAAAAGGCCCAGGGATCAAGGCCAAGATATTGCTATCACTACTGCTGAGGTAGAAGCTCTAAAAGACGTGGTGGAAGGTAATTTAATGGTTTCCTCAAGTTTATAAAATGAATTATTTGATTCTGGATCATCGCATTGTTTCATATCTTCCCAGTTTGCTAAGAAAATTAGATATTTTCAATTTGATTTAACAAGGGAGTTGTTAGTTAAAACTCCTAATGGATGTATCATTGCAACACAGTTTTGTGAATCAATCCCCATTAGAGCACATAAATGATCTTTATCTGCTGATCTCATCATCATACCTATGATTGAGTTTGATATAATCCTCAGTATGGATTTGATTTAGGACTATGATGCGAATATTTATTGTAAGAAGAAGGAGGTTACAATTTTTGATGATGATGATAAGGAACACCTTATCTTTAGAGCAGAATCATCACCTCCTAATTCTTATCAAGATCCACCCATAGTTTCTCAACTAAAATCAATTATTGGGGAGGAAGAGATTGAAATTACAATGGGTGAGGAAAGGAATGTACAAATAGAGGATGTACCTTTTGTGAAGGAATATGTAGATGCATTTCCGGAAGATTTACCTGGATATCCTCCAGAACAAGAAGTTGAGTTTTCCATTGATTTAATTCCTGGATCAAGGCCTATATTGAAGACCCCTTATAGAATGTCCACTGAAGAATTAATTGAACTAAAGAAATAACTAGAGGAATTGAGTGATAAGGGATTTATTCTCCCTAGTGTTTCTCCATGGGGATCCCCTATTCTTTTTGTTAAAAAGAAAGATGGATCTATGAGGTTATGTATCGACTATAGGGAGATCAATGCTATAACAATAAAGAACATCTATATCCTACCTCTCATTGATGACATATTTGACAAACTGCATGGAGCTCAATACTTTAAAAATATTGAACTTCGATCTGGATACCATTAGTTGTGTGTAATGAAGGAAGACATTACGAAGACAACATTTCTAACCAGGTACGGGCATTACGATTTTACTGTAATGCCTTTTGGATTAACTAATGCACCCTTTGTATTCATGGATCTGATGAATAGATCTATCAAGGAATATCTCGATGAATTTGTGGTGGTATTTATTGATGATATCTTGGTATACTCCAAAATCTATGAAGATCAGGAAAATCACATGCGCATTATCATGAAGACTCTGAGAAGACATGAATTATATGGGAAGTTTATCAAATGTGAATTCTGGCTTCAGGAGATTTCTTTTCTTGGCCATATTGTCTCTAAAGATGGAATCTCTGTTGATCTTTCTAAAACAAAGGTAATCAAATAATGGATAGCACCTACGAGTATAACTGAGGTACGCGGTTTTATTGGTTTGGTAGGTTATTATCGACATTTCGTCCAGAATTTTGCCCAATTGGCTAACCCATTAATGAAGCTCACATGTAAAGGGGTTAAATTTGTTTGGACAAAAGAGTGTGAAGAATTTTTCGAAGAACTGAATAGAAGATTTGTCAATGCTCCTATATTGACTCTACTATCAGGGAATGATGGGTTTGTTATTTATAGTGATGCATCGAAGAAAGGACTTGGTTGTTTCCTTATGCAGAATTATAGGGTTATTTCCTATGCGTCAGGACAATTAAAAATTCATGAGCAAAACTATCCTACACATGATCTCGAGTTAGAAACTGTGATCATTGCTTTGAAGATATGGAGGCACTACCTCTATGGTAAAAAATGTAAGATTTATACTGATCACAAGAGTTTGAAGTACATTTTCTCACAAAAAGAACTCAACACATGGCAAAAGAGATGGCTTGAATTACACAGGGATTATGATTGTACGATACACTACCACCTGAGGAAAGCAAACAAGGTGGCCGATAATTTGAGCAGAAAAGATCATGGAGTTTTGAGAAATATGAGAATTGAAAGGGATCCAATTTTCATTTATCTAGTGAAGAAGGACATGGAAATAACTAGGGAAGGTGAAACATCAATGCTTATTCAAATGGATGTCAAACCATATTTACAATAAAGGATTAAGAGTTCTCAGTCCGATGATGAAGAATTTCAAAAGAAGATTAAAGCTGTGAATGATGGGAGATTGAGAGACTTTGTGTATGAAGATGGAAATTTGAAATTCGGGAAGAGACTTTGTGTTCCCGATATTTCAGATCTAAAAAGGGAATTGATGGATGATTCTCATAGTTCTAATTTCTCTATACACACTGGGAGCACCAAAATGTATAGAGATTTGAAGGAACGTATTTCGTGGTACAACATGGAGAGGGAAATTGCTGATTTTGTGTCAAGATGTATGGTTTGTCAATAAGTGAATGCTGGAAGGCAACAGCCTGGAGGAGTCATGCAACCTCTTCCCATACCAGAGTGGAAATGGGACAATATTACGATGGACTTTGTCATGGGGATACCAAATACTCATAGAAGGAACGATGCAATATGGGTCATTATTGATCGTCTTACCAATTCAATACACTTTCTTATTATAAGAGAAGAACTACCATTGGAACGTCTAGCAAGTCTATATATTGATGAATTTGTGAGACTTCATGGAGTACCCCTATCGATTGTTTCTGATCATGATCCCCGTTTTACTTCATGATTCTGGAAAAGTCTTCAAAACGCCTTGGATACTGAACTTCATTTGAGCACTACCTACCACCCTCAAACAGATGGACAATCAGAAAAAACTATTCAAACCTTAGAAGACATGTTGAGATCCTACTCACAGGACTTTCAGGGTATGTGGGATCAATATTTACCTCTGGTAGATTTTTCCTATAACAATATCTTCCATTCAAGTATTCAGATGGCACTATATGAAGCGTTATATGGAAAGAGATGTCATACACCAACCTGTTGGGATGACGTTGCTGAAAGAAAACTTGTAGGTCCAGAACTGGTGGAGGAAACGATGTAAAAGGCGAAGGTAATCCAAAATCACATCAATGCAGCTCAAAGTAGGAAGAAGAGCTATGCCGATAATCGAAGGAAGGATTTGGAATTTCAATTCAGTGATCATGTATTCCTGAAGGTACCACCATTGAATGGAGTCATAAATTTTGTTATGAAAGGTAAATTGAGTCCCAGGTACATCGGACCTTTCGAAATTCTAGAATGAATTGGGGCTGTAGCTTTCCGATTGGAAATGCCACCAAGTCTCTCCAAAGTTCACGATGTGTTCCACGTATCCCTGTTGACGAAATACCTGCCTGACCCAACGCATTTACTCACCTATGAGGAATTAGAAATGGAACTTGATTTGTCTTATTGTGAAGAACCCATCAAGATTATTGATGCGAGAGAACAAGTACTGAGAAACCAGACAACGCGTCTGATAATACTTTTGTGGAGAAACCATGTGATGGATGAGGCAACGTGGGAACCCGAGAAACTTATGATGAAGAACCACCAGAGTCTTTTCATGTAGTAGTATTCTAGAAATTTCGAGGACAAAATTATTTGAAGGAGGGGAGAATGTAACACCCCAAACTTCTGCGGTACGCTTCTCTTTTAATTATGCAATAGCGTGTGTTGTACGCAACATTGAGTTTTAACACACACCCCAACCGATCAAACTAGCCATTATGAATAGTAATATCTACTTTTTGAAATTTTATAAATTTTATCTCTCAAAATGGACTTCATTTTTGGATATGGAGTATAAAATTTAGCCTAAGGTGAAATTTTGGTAGTTTTCGGATAACCTTAATATTTTGATGAATAGTGAAAATTACTAAATTTTAAATAATTTTTTTTAATCAAAATAATTAATAGTGATAAATTATGAATTTGATTGGTTTTATAGTTTATTTAGAATATATTTTTACCATTTAATACAATTTTGGTCATTGGAAATAATTTCACAATTAAACCGAACATAAACAAGTATCGATCTTTTGATAGTTATTAAATCTTCAAATCACGCTTTTTGTTTTGACAACGGAAATTAATTTTAAATTAATTTCTTCCACTTATGTGTTTTGAATTTGGAAAAATGTATTCCATATTTTGAATCAGGATGTTCAAATTGTGTAAATATGTAACTTTTATTTTTAGACATTTTGAATAATTATTTCGGTAAATATTTTATTTACCATGGTTAAAGGGTAAATCCGGTAAATAAGGGTTAAAGAATAATATAATAAAAATTAAAAATTACCCTAAAACGTGTACTAACCTTATTTTTTGATACATTTTAGACCATGGGCATATTTTGGTCGATATTGGGACCCCATTGTGCCATTTGTAAGTGATAGGGACACTTTATTTCAATTATGTTAAAATGAATACAAAAATGACACAAGCATATATCTTTTAGAAAAACAATTTTTACATAGGATTATATATGTTGGATTTTCGACTATAAATATTCATTAGAAAGATAAAAATATTTCCTACATAATTTTATTTTCTTTATAATTTTTAGACATTAAATAATTTAATTTATTTATGACACAATGGTGATGCAGTAATTACCATAAAAGAGTTATTAAAACAAATATTATATTATTAATTGATATTAAATTCCTAAAAATCTAAGGATTGGCCAAGAGACTTATATCATGATAGGTGTTTCATTAATGGACCACTTGGGGGTCTCTTGGATGTATATAGTATGTTTATTAACCATATAATATAAAAATACAAAGAGACATTGTAAAAGTGAAACTAATTAACTAAGAGTTAATACTTAAAGGTATGGTTAATATAGTGACCCAAACCGGTCTAAATACTATTGGTTGGGTGGATTTAGACCCATACCCACCATAGCATTTAAATAATCCACTTTGGAGCCATTATAAACCGAATATGAATTTATTATAAAATTATATTTTAGCTTTTCCAAAGGTGCCCCTCACCCCTCTTATAAAAGGGAACTCCCCCTTCTCATTAACTCACACCTTAAAAGCCTTTTGGTTCGGCCAAACTATGGAAAATTAATCTCTCAACTTCCCTAAATTCATCCTAGAGGCCTTTCTTTAGTCATAAATCCAACCTAAGAGCCCTTTTGATCAAATCAAAATGAATAACCCGAAGAAGAGGTAATGATTTCACCACCCTTTTCCAAGTTCCTTTCTTCTTCAACTTCTTCCTTCTTTGTTATTGCCATTATAAACTAATAACTACAGTATCATATATATACTGTGATGTTATTATAAATATGGTACAACCACATTCAGTATTCTATCCATCCTTTGAATAACATGTCACCATACATGCGTGCGTACGGCTTAACGTCTCCATGTCGTGGTGTAATTGTTGTTCAATAAATTATTATTTGGATGGGTATAATAATGATTTATAATTCATGTAAATAATAAATATAACATGATAATAATTATGTACATATGATATACCATACAATTATATATTATTTTAATATCAAAATAATGATATTGTCGCTCGTACATACGTACAAACTACCATCTCCACGAATGTGATGAGATTCATTCTCCATCGTATCCATTTAGGTATAATTATCATTTGATGATTTAAAAATAATTTTTAAGAACTTGATATCATTCTGGATATGAAAAGGATAAAACCTATCCATTAGAAACATGGATTACTTAACAAAACATATAAAAGAAAATGAGTAAGTTATCCCCCGAAACAACGATAATACTAAGATATTCCTAACAAATCAATGTTAAAAGCTCATATATGATATCATATTAATGTATATGATTCTTTTATAATTTAATAACAATTATTTCACCATTATACAGGAGGTTAACTTACCCCCAACCAAGGAAAAGTTCAAGGTAAGGGTTTATTTCTCAATCTTCACATTATCCGAGGTTGTTTATACGTAATAATCTACTGGGATCTCTTTATCATCCACATCCATGTTTCTTTAAAATGTATTTGAAATTTTTTTTACTATTTAAAAGAATTTGGGTTAATGTCATTTATACCCTTGTTTTACTTTTTATAAGAGTTTTATAAAGGAATCTTTCTATCGTTTTCTAAACAAGGTGCTTTTTAACCTTTTCAGCAGAATTATGGTAAGAATGTTTTTTTAACTTATATGACGGGTGTCACTATTTTCCAATGTTATAAAATCATCAAAGCTTCCCTTACAATTTATAAGAATATTTTCAATGAAAATGTTTTATTTTATAAATATATGACTCTTAAATGATTTCAAAATATAAATAGATATTTCTCTAAAAAGAGTATTGATTTCATATATGTCAACATCCTTTGATGGATTTTACACTTATTTGAAGTTGATTTATTATGATACAATACTCTTATATTATATTGAAGGTTTTTGGATATGTTTGACTATGGATGTGCTATTTTTATACCATTCATGGTTTATGGTGAAAGTATTGACAATTCGTATGCTAGTTTTAATACAAATGTTTATGTTATGTTTAAACCATTTCATATGGGAATGCATTGGACTTAGTATGTGATGGGTGGAGCCTGCTATAGCTCCTTAATTCATCGGTAGGTCTCATGAGACAAACTAGTGTCTTAGCACAAGATCTTGGCAAAATCTTATTTGTAGCCTTGGCACGAGGCCTTGGCTATGTAGTAATGATAGTCTGGAATTATGCATTCCATCATTATGAAAGTGGTTATTGATATTACATGTGATTATTCGATTAGTAGAATATCCATGTGAATAAGTAAATGGCATTATTTCATTTTATTTTTTCCATACTATGTTGAAGTTCATGTTTAAAAGGCTTTTATTTTAGTTATACACTTCCTTAAATATTTATTCTTATTTATGAAATATTCCGCTATATTTTTATCCTTACTAGGCATTTGAGCTCAGCCCTTTTTTATGTTTTATTTTTCCCAGGATGTGAATAAGTAAATTATGAATGACCTGCAGGGATATTATGAGGGAATAATAGTGTGGATTATGGAGACAATATGTTGTTCTAGTAGTTTTTCACTTTATTATGTAATGTAAAACATTATGAATATATCTAGTGTTTCCAAGGCTACTAAACCAATCGGTCTTTCGAGATTTGATCTTTCTTGTGATCATGCCAATGTTATGTTTTAATGCACCGACTCTGGGTAACTGAGGTCGAGGTGTTACATAACTTCCCTTTCTTCCCGAATCCCATGACTCTCTTCCATGGAGATATTCGAAGGAAGACTTTATCTATAACATTGAACTCCAAGTCCCTTAAATAGTTGTCATCATAGCTCTTTTGCTGACTTTGAGTAGCTTTGATGTGTTTCTGGATGACTTGAACCTTATATGTCATCTCTTAAACAAGATCGTGTCCAAGTATATTTTTTTCTCCATATTCATCCCAACAGGTTGGACTTTTACATCGCTTTCCATATAGAGCTTCATATAAAGCCAGATGAACAATAGAGTGGAAGCTATTGTTGTATGAGAACTCAACCAATGGGAGATGATGATCCCATCAAACATTGAATTCTCGAGAGCAGACCATAATAATATCATCAAGTGTCTGAATAGTTCTTTCAGACTGGCCATTAGTTTGTGGGTGATAGGCCATGCTGAAATATAATTCAGTACTCAAAGAATGATGAAGGCTTCTCCAAAATATAGATCTGAACCTTGGATCATGGTCAAGGATAATAGATATTGGAACTCCATGTAGTCTCACCACTTCCTTCACATATAACATTGCATATTTTCAAGTGAGATATGTTCCTGAATAGCGATGAAAAAGGATGTCATGGTGAGTCGATCAACAACAACCCATATCGCATTATTTCCCTTTGACGTCTTCGGGAGACCCATGAAAAAGACCATAGTAACAGTTTCCCACTTCCACATGGGTATAGGAAACTGATGCATCATACCGTTGGTCTTTTGTTGCTCAGCTTTAACTTGCTGACATAACAAGAATCTAGATATATATTCCGCAATCTCATTTTTCATGTTATCTAACCAAAAGTGTTCTCGGAGATCACGATACATTTTGGTACTCCCAGGATGGATAGAGAAGGTCAAGCTGTGTGCATCATTCAATATATCCTTCATTATCTCTGGATCAGATGGTACACATAATCGTGTCGCAAATCTTACAACTCCTTCCTCATCAATTTTGAAATCGGAGGATTTACCATTTTTAACATCTCCCACCCTTTTCTGAATATCCACATCCTTTCTTTGAGAAAACATTATTTTATCTATGAGGGATGGTTGAGCAATCATTAGAGAAAGGATTGATGATGTTCCTCCCTTAATGATTCCCATGTCCATCCTTTTCAAATCTAAGAATATCGGATCCTTTTCAATTCTCATCATTGATAAAGATGCATGATCTTTTCTACTTAGAGCATCTTCTACCTTGTTGCCTTACCGGGAAGGTAGTGGATTGAGCAGTCATAATCCTTGATGAGCTATAACTATATTAATTGAAGAATATTAAGCTCTTTTTATGTGAATATATATTTGAGACTCTTGTGTTCAGTATATATCTCACATTTTTCCTCATAGAGATAATGCCTCCGGATTTTCAAAAAAAAGATCACACCCACCACTCCAGAACATGTGTGGGATAGTTTTGCTCAGGGATTTTCAACTCCTTGAAACAATCTTCACATTACTGTGTCTAGAAGAAATTTTCTCCCTTCCATGTCATCTTGGTCATTGGGTTTTAAAATGATGAAAATTTCTACACGAATCATCGATAATAGCCAGTTAGACCTAAAAAGATGCGGATCTCCATTATAGTAGTTGGCCTCATCCACTCATCAATTGCCTTCATCTTGTAAGGGTCCATATATATCCCTTTCCTTGTGATAACATTCCCCAAGAATGATACTTACTCCTTCTAGAACACACATTTATTTTAATTTTCATACAAATTCTCCCTTCGCAATTTCTTTAACACAGTTTCCAAATGCACTTCATGTTCCTCCTTGCTCTTGGATTATATCAGAATATCATCAATAAAGATCACCACAAATTTGTCGAGGTAATCTATAAAGACTCTATTCATTAAATACATGAAAATTTTTGGAGCATTAGTGAGTCTGAAGGGCATCACTATGAACTCTTAGTGTTCATAACTCATTCTAAAGGCACTCTTGGGAATATCTTCATTCCTCTTCATTATTTGGTGATATCCTGACCGAAGGTCCACCTTAGAGAAATAACTGGCCCCACGATGTTAATCGAACAATTCGTCTATCCGTGGAAGGGGATACTTGTTCTTTATAGTGATTTTATTGAGCTCACGATAATTAATGCAGAGGCGCATTGATCTATACTTCTTGATGAAGAGGACTGGAGCCTCCCACGGTGAAGCACTCGGGCATATAAAACGCTTCTCCATATTCTCCTGTAACTGCTTCTTTAGCACTTCTAGCTCTATGGTGGCCATTCTGTAATGTGTCATTGAGATTGGAAGAGATCAATGGACAAGTTCAATTGGGAACTCAACCTCTCAGTCAAGGGGAAGACCAAGAAACTCCTTGGGGAATAAATCAGTGTAATACCTCATGAGGGGCATGTCTTCAAGCATGATACTCTCCTTTTTCTCAATCATTTGTTCTAGGTATGCATGCTCACATGAAAACAATATCCAAACTTAAGATGAAGATTATAAATGAGTCTCATCTACCTCCTTGCACTTGTATTGAATCATAGGATGCTTCGGGATGTGAAGAGTAATCTACCTTTCCCGGTAGTTGATGTTGTCCTTGTATAAAGATAACCAATCCATGCCCAAGATAGCGTCAAACTCCACTAAAAGAAGTATGACAAGATTTTCTGGAAGTTTAACTCCACAAACATTAATCTGGTAGGAGTTATAAACCATGGATGCAATAATTTCCCCATTTGATGTTCTCACAGAAAAAATTTACTCCAAATTTTGAGGTGGTGTATGAGTAGTTCTACTAAACTTCCAAGATATGAAAGAATGTTTTGATCCAGAATCAAACAGTATGTTTTCTATTCAGGAATTAATAACTCCACCTTAGTAGTAGGGATAGCATAAGCCTTTCCTTGTTTCCTTGGAGGTTGTTTCTGATTGCCTCCGATTACCCTTGGTTTAGGGAAATTGTTCAGATAATTCCCAAGCTCCTTGCATTTAAAACACTGCACTGCAGGCTGAGTGATGATCTGAACCTTCCTTTCTTCTTCAACAATAGTGGAAGTTTTCATATCCATTCGGCAGTTCTTGTCCAGATGACCAGACTTTCCTCATTTGAATCAATTCCTAGTTCCCTTGAGACAATCACCAAGATTCTTCTTCCCAAAATTCTTGAAAAGTGGAAATTGTGGCTTATTTCCATCATGTGATTTGTTTGATGAACAACCGATGTTGTTATCCATTTTCCGCTTCTTGTCACTTGGCCCATGAGACCACTAAGATTCTCCAATATCCATTTCAACCTTAAGGGCACAACAGACAATCCCCTCATAGCTATCGAAGTCTCGAATTTCCAACACTTTTCATATACTCGGCATTAGTCTTATAAAGAAGCGATCTACATTACTTTCGGTGTTCATCAAAAATCCCGATGCATACCTTTCAATCCCTATAGAGTTTGCTTCATATGCCCTGATGGACTCATCTTACTTTTACTTGAGTCCAAGGAACTCTTTTCCATATTGAGACGGGGAGTTTGAGGAAAATATGTGTTGAAAACATCCTCTTGAATTCCTCCCAATCTATGGAATCAATTTCCTATTGGGAAATCATACTATTGATCAGTTTCCACCACTGATCAGCTTCCCCCTAAAAATGATAGATTTGAAGTACATCTTTATCTTCTTCTAAGCACTATAGGATAGAGAAGATCTTTTCAATGGAGTTAATCCATTGTTCTGCGAGGAGGGGATCAGAAGACCCATTAAACATGGGAGGCCTTTGCCGTATGAAGTATTCTAAGACAACTTGCTCTTTCCTTGGAGGAGGGGGACGTTCCACTTGATTCAAGTTATTATTCACAACTCGATATAGGTGAGAAAGTACTGCCATGATGTTTTGAGCACCTACATCCATCACATCAGGCATGTCATTAAGGAAATCATCACATTGCCTATCACATTGGTTGTTGGAACGTGTTCTTCTACCTCCTGCCATTAACTATGAAAAATAACATATAATTAGAGATCTTGAATATTTAGCTATTGAGAAAAAAAAAAGATACCCTGAACATTAACGGATCATATTATAAAGAATTTGTACATACAAAATTGTGATTCCTTAGGTTTATATCTAGGATATCCTTGATCGATTTCTCAACTTATATGATTATGGGCCTTTTTTGTCCCTTAATAATGGCTGGTACTAAGCTCTTGAATCTGCTGAAACATATCTCCCAGGAGTGTCATAACCAAGAGTGCAACAAGGCCCGTTATCATGCACCAGTTCCCATTGAATTCTAGCTAAATGTGGTGTTCTCGGGTTTTACCCCTAGATACACATGTGCTAGAGCTACCTCTACCTTCTCGTATCCAAGCAGGGATGTATTTTCTTGATAAACCACTTATGTTATACTCAGAAAAATTTAGGACTGTTTTCTTATACTTTGTCTCATACTTAAGGTTCTTACTAGGGTTCTCTATTCCTAATCTCCGAAATTAACGAGACCATCCTCTGATACCAACTATTTCAACCCAAGCCTTTTACATACAATATTTCATGATTTTAAGCATAATTAATCATCAGAGTACAAGCCAAGGATCATTAAGTCTAGTGTCTTGGAAGACTAGGTACATATAACATAAAACATAGACAAAAAACCTTCTTTATTTAATTTCCATAAAGTGCTTCAATCTTCCTTTGAGCTCTTCCATCTACATAGGGTACCCTGTGGAAACACATGAACAAAGGGATGAGTTAACGATCCCCAAAAGGGAATGAACATAGGGATACATCTCAAGCACATGAGTTGAAAGGCATGACATAATGATATACAAAGCATGAAACTTATGAAATCGTTTAATATAAGAATGGGATCATATAAACATGGAATAATATAAATCTGGTAGAATCATAAATCATATCATTATTATAGGTCATGGCTAACCGACAATCCCATTTCCCATTTTGGTACAGGTCAAGGCTAACCGCCAATCCCGTTTCACATCACATCTCATGAGACTTATCCTTAACCAATGCATTGGAACACTATCTGGGAACACACATATCAACATATTAATGAATATTATTACCACATAAACAATATTTCCACATAAATAATCATACATAATCAACCATACATACACATAAGTTTACCCATGGAAAGAATTGGGTACCATAATCATGACATAAACATATCCAATGGGTGTATCACAAAAGTGTCCATGAAATGAAGGGATTAGAACATAAATTTAAATTCATAAGGTAAAATAGGAACATAAAATGGTTAGTGGTGTCAAATATAAGTGACAACATAAATAAAATGTTTTTTAGAAACATTAGCATTAAATCATTTTAGTGCGGTCTTAAGGAAAACACTCTAGATGTTTTCAAATAAATTAGAAGAAATTATTTTATATAAAACCAACATTAAACAAAGAAGGTTTTAATAATAAAAATACTTATTTTATAAATACAATGCTGTTTAAAAATATAGGATAGATTTCACTTGAAATTTGGGTAAAAATATGGCCAGTCCCCTTAAAAGAGGTTGGCATATCAAATAGTTTTAAGGAGGGATTCTTTCAAAATCATGAATATCCATGAAAGAATGTGATGAAAGGGTCTTGATATAAGAATCATGTACAACTAAAAAGAAGAAATAAGAATCAAATAGATAGATAATATAATACCATTTTTAAAGAATGAAAAGGAAACCCGAAAGAATAAACAAGGTTCGGGTAGACTTTCTTTACGATTATATCGGCATGGTGTTTGGTGTGACAAAGAGGGATTGATGAGAGGGAAATTGGGTTTATCATCACTTCTAAATCCAGAAGGAAATATTGGGGTGGTTCTTAAACATACCCCATCATTTTCTAGTACACATAAAAAGGCATTGTATAGAAGATAATCTTGATTAAGAGGGAAACAGAGAGGATCCCTTACCTCAAATCCGGTGGTTTTCTCAAGTTGTTATTAATGACCGGAAAAGACAAAATAAGATTATTTGTTCATAATTAATGAACCTCTTATATATGTAATTGATTTATTATAACCCTTTTTAGTTCATTAAAATCCTTTTGATTAGGTAAAAGGTTTTATTTCATTGTTCAGGCTCGTTTGTTTACTTGGCTTTAAAAGATCGGTTCACTTATATTCAAGTTTGGATTATATTCAAGATCAACGTGGTTGTCCAAAATTGAAGTTACATTATTTATTTCATATCCAAGATATTACATGGTTTTATGTTTAATTAGGTTACTTAGAGTTATTTTTAATTATTTTATATATAACCTTAGCGATTACCGTTTTTGTTAATCGGTGGATTTGATTATAATGAATGTGTCTTTCATTATAACTTAATTTCATCTGTACCGAAAGATTACAGAAAAAAATAGGATATATTACATATATAATAATCTGGTTCACCCATAACACAGATGTTTTGATGACCATAATTAATGATAATAACAAAAATTGATAAATTATTGTCCTTGAATGTGCTAAATTAACACATCTAAATTGGTGCTTTCATTTCGTTCAAAAAAAGGGTGGAGAAAGGAGAGAAGATAATGAATTTTACAACTAGAATGAAGAAATTCCAATACATTTATGCTACTTGATTTATCAGACTATTATGGTGAATGGAGGGGATGAAGTGAATTAAAAATAATATAACTTAAAAGAAAAGTATAAAATTTGGAAGAGGAATTTACCTCTTGAGACTTCGTCCTCTGATAACCTCTTAAGGGGAGAGGTTTTGGTATTTTTAGGAGACTAAGAGCTTTTGGACGTGGGGGAGGACATTGGAGAGAGATTTGGGAAGAATTTAGAGAAGTCTCAGAGCTTGAGAGGAGTGGAGAGAAGAGGGAGTGAAGGTGGGTTTTTATAGTGGAGGAGAGGAGGGATTTCATGATCTTATAACCATTAATTTATTATTTCTTCCCAAGACAAGGAATAGTAAGTATTCCATGACCATGAATAGTGATTTTATCATGTGATCTCAGATAGGTGGGATTACATCACCATAGAATCATCGATGACTCAATTAATCCATTATTTAGCATTTATTGTAAATTATCAGATTCTACTATTCATAAAAATTCAATTATTTCAGAAAAATTCCAATAATTCACCCTAACCATTTTCAACATTTATAATACAAAAATGAATTCCAATTTTTGAAAATAATTTTCTAAATATTATTATTTTGATATTTAATTAAAATAACAATTTATTATAAAAACCAGTTTTAAAACATTCATTAACTCATTATAAAATATAGGTATATTGCACTTACAACTGGAATATTATTTTTATACCACCATAGGTGATGTTACTATTTGTTAGGGTATATTACTATTCATAAGGTAATGTTACTATTCATTAGGGTAGGTAACTATTCACCAAAAAATATTTTTGTTTTATTAGACTCCAAAAAACATGTTGAACACAATCGTGTATGCCAGATTTTAGAAATTCCAAACACAGAAGTGACAAAAATATGTTTAAATGTCACTTATCACTTAGTAGTTAATTATTTTGTGCTTTCATTTGATTTAATGAAATATTTATAAGAAGTGAATTTACATTAAAAACATTGGGTCGTTACAAAATTAAAATTGTGAGGACACAATTTCCAAAAGGCGAAAAGGATGTAACATCTCAGGTAAATGACGAATAAGATATTTTCAAATTTAATAATATTTTCGATTAAATATTAATTTTACTTTAAAATGGTTGCTACATTTGATAGTGTACCTGGTACGCAACAACGAGTTTCTTTGAAATCTTACATTGCACACTAATAATATAATATTATTATTTTAAATGGATGTTAACTCCTTGTCGTTCTATTGGTAGGAATGAAAATAACTAACTAGATCAGGATTATACATTCTTGTTAAATGTTTTTGTATTTATCCAATAAATGTTAGAGGCTTAAAATGTGAATGAATCTAATTTTAAACATAATTTTCATTAAAAAGTTGATTTACCACATTTTAATGGTGAACCCTTTTTAAATATAGTTTTGGTCACTTTAATATATTCTATATGACCAAATAAAATCCTTATTTAGAACTGGGACATCAAAATTTACTTTGTGTAAATTTTTGGAATTTTTTTGATAAAGATCATTTTTTAATGAATAGTGAAAAATATTGTATTTTAATTCGAAACTGTGTTTTAATATAAATTATTTATATAGTTAGATTATCTTTTTAATAGGTTTTAATGTTTAATTATAATATATTTTTACCATTTAATCTAATGTTGGTCATTGGAATTAATTTCACTTCGAAATTTAACATAAACAAGTGTCAATCTTTTGATAATTATTGTTTCATAAAAACACGCTATTTGTTTAAACAACAGGAATTAATTTTAAATTAATTAATGAAACTTCTATGTTTTTATTTTAGAAAAATAGTAATCATTTTTTAATCGGAATATAAAATATTGCTTAGGTTGAATTTATGGTATTTTTCTGAAAAACATCAATTTTTGATGAATAGTGAAACCACTTCGTAGTAGTTAAAAAAACCAAACATTTAATTTAAATGAAATTTTACCACTTCTATGAATTGAATTTCTAAAATCTCAAATACATGGTTTTTATTAGTAAGTAAAATTTGGGTCAACAAGATTAAATAATTTTTTGGTGAATAGTAACATTGGGCTTTTATTTACAGTGGGTAAATGTAAATATGGCAATTCAAGGTAAAAATAATATTATAATAATTCAAAATTATCTTAAAATTTGTCCAAACCTTATTGGTTGAGTCATTAATGACCATAATAATCTTTGGGTCCATTATGGCACCACATTGAGCCACATGGAAGTGATAATGTCACTTTAGATTAATTAATTTAATGTAATGGAAAAAAATACCAAAACAAAAGTCTTTTAGTAAATTTATTTTTATATGGTGTTATATAAGTAATATTTTTGACTATAAATATACATTGGAAATATAAATAAATTTACTACATCATGGTATTTGTTTTATAATTTTTTGACAAAAATAATCTAAATTATTTATTACACAATAATGATGAGGTGTTTACCACATTAATAAATAATTTAAATAAATAAGATTATAAATATGAAAATAACAACCAAAACTTGTCCAATTATTATTGGATGATTTTATTTCGACCATGAGTCACCTAATATTATACTCTATTTATTTTTGGCCCTTTTGAAACCGAATATCAATATATAATAAAATCATATTTTTACACTTTCCTAAAGAGCCCCTCCTCTCCCTTATAAAAGGAGACCACTTCTAACCAATTACTCACACCTATCAAGCCTTTAGGATCATCTAAACTCTGCCCAATTAGTCTCCCTACATTCCTATCCTATTTCTAAAAGCCTTACCTTAGGAATAAGGCACTTCAAGACGTCCTTTTTGTTCAAACCAATGACAGTTACCCAAATTAAAGGTAACAATTTTTTTAACTTCTTTTATTTTATTTTACTTATCCAACCCCAAAACTCTTTTTATACTTTTATTTTATAACAAACCCAGTATCCTCAATATATTAGGATGTTTTTATGATAATTATTATAACTACACTTACACGCACCTCCATATAATGGTTGAAGAATATATTATTTCTGTGGATGGAAAACTAACACATCACCAAATGATGATTGTTCGATTATCTCCTACCACCTCTCATGGTGGCCATTAAGATGGAACTATATTTAAATACGATTTATATTATTTTTATGTTTTCATTATGCTTTTGTAGTTTTCGTTTATAGAATACCTTTATGGTTTCCATTATGTGTAAACATGATAATTTCGTTTGAGGAAGTGCGTACTACCGCCCCCTCAAAGTGATATAAATCGTTAATGCCATATGTGGGAAGTATAAAGGACGGAGATAATGATTTTATATATGATATTATACTGTAATTATAATATAACTATGTCTCATTATGTTTTAATTCCATTAAAATAATTAATAGAAATGAATGTAGCGTTCATGCGTACGTACGACTTACCGTCTTCATGAACGATGCATTTCATTTCTTACCTCCAAATGATATCTACTGTTATAAATAAATAAATATATATATATATATGATGGATATATATGATATAAATGATATCTAAATAATGAATATCATTCTGGATATAATGGACTACTGACCACATGGAAAACTTGTAAATATAAGGTGTTCATTTTTTACTCAAGTACCAAATATCGACAAAACGACCATTATTAACTTAAATTATTACATAATGTTTATAACATGGTAATAAGTGATATAAAATGAATAATAAAATCGAAAAAGGTTTTTAATAATGTAGAAATTTACTCTAGTTTATTATTCAGGATATTAAGGAATGATCTAGTCTAGTCGGATATGAGGTAAGGGACTTCATCTCAATCTCCTTCATTGAGACATATTTTGATTTAATACATAAATTTCTTTTATAGGCTGTAAAAAACCATTGAAATTTCAAAGGGAATATTTATCCATGAAGCGTTTTACAAAACAACAAAAAGTAATGTTTCTTTTAACATAAGCGGTGACAATGACCTTTTCTACTGTCGTCGATATTATTTGAACTTTGGCTTCCTCAAAAAGCCGTAATGTTTTTAAAATGAAATAAATACCTTATACTATTCTATTTATTTTGGTATTGAAAATGGTTTTGATAATGGATTTGTTATTTCAATATATTTATGTGATATATTTTGATTAAAATGTGGAAAATTTCTCTTTCCTTTATATTTTTAAATGTCTTATGATTTTATAATGGTACATGGACATTTAACAGGTGGTTACATGATAAACCAAATGACGGGTGGTACTATGAATACCAGCACAGGTGGTTACATTATATCCTCCAGTGCATTGGGTATGAAAGTTAGCCGTATGGCTATTCCATTTAGTGATATGTATAGAATTTGACTGTATGGTTATTCCAATAAAGTATGTTTATGTCCCAAGTTACCTATTTCTATTATGTTTTATTTATATAGGTTTTATGGTAACGTTTTGGTTACAAAAGGGTAACTAGTGATCTTTTATTAATTGAAGAGTATTTACTACTTCATAAAGGTGAAAATTATTTCTTATGATAATGTATTTATATTTTAGTTGTTATTTTGAAAAACTAATAGTTATCCTTATTTATGTATCCCTTACTGAGCTTTTTATTCTCATCCAATGTTTTTGAAAAAAATTTCACCAGACATAATGTGGAATAGCGTCAAGGACGAGATCAAGGAAAATTCATGCTATCTTAAACATGGAACTAGACATGACTATTTTTTTCCAGAGTTTATATTTTATGAAAAAATGGAAACTGTGTAGAAGTGTCTACTTTGTAATCTTTTGAGATGTAGTAGTTATGTCCTAATTCTCTAAAACTATAAACCTGAAAAGATCCTCAATTTGAATTATTAACGTCATTCAATATTGTGTTTGTTTTAAGGATGGGTCTTTATATTAACAATAATGTTGTGATTTTCATCTTTCTTTAGTTAGGTTTGCATAAAATATTAGCTTTCATTCTAGTATTCAGATGGAATATTTTGAGGCACTGTATGTGAAGTAGTGTTGAACTATATTTTTTTGGGATGATGTCAGGGATAGGAAGTTAATGGAAACATAATTAATAGAAGAATTGTGTGAGAACGTGAAGAAAATATTTTAACACATGAGGACAACTCAAAGAAGGTGAAAAAGTTATTCAAACAAGTGGAGGAAAGACATTTCATTTAAGGTTGGTGATAATATTTCTCTTAGAATCTCACCATGGAAAAGTGTTATTAATTTTGGTAAGAATGGAAAGAATGGAAAATGGTTCGTTGGAACATAAGAAATCACAGATAAAGATGGATCAATCACCAATCAAGTAGATTTTCTTCCTTGTTTATCTTAGGTGCATAATGTTTTTCATGTTTTTATGTTGAGAAAGTATGTGTCAAATTCATCTATTGTCTTGAGCCTAGAAACCGTTTAGCTGCAAGAGAACCTTTCTTATGAAGACAAAAAATTCATATTCTAGATCATAGAGAGTAAGTATTACAAAACAAGTTAATCCACTAGTTAAAGGTTTTGTGTAGAAATCACACGGATGAAGAAGTAAAATGGGAATATGAAAATGATATGAGGGATATATACCCAAATCTTTTTAATATGTCAAAAATTAAATAAAAACTACGAGGACACAATTTTTAGAATGTTGGTATAAATTAACACCCCATGGTTTTTATAATAAAATGACATGCATGAAACAGTGATTCTATAAATATAAACACTTTTTAAGGATATAATTATAAGGTATCCATTAAACATATTTTTTCTGCTACGATGAATTGAATTTCAAAAAATGGACATACATAGTTGCGATCAATACATAATTTGGATTTTGACATGACAAAATTATCTAATGGTGAATAGTAACCTACCCTTATGATTAGTAATATGAATATTAATATGACCCTTATGAATATTAAATCCTATTATTATTTTAGTTTCTTAAGGATATAACATAATGAATTGTTGATTATTTATTCAAGGTGATTTAATATGAGTTATATTTTAACAATTGTTATTTTTTTAATAAAATTTTAATTTTTTTAAAATTAAATTAATAATATTTATAAAATAATTTTCAAAAATATATGGTTATTTTTTTAATTCATAACATTGAAAAAAGTTTAGTGTTTTTTTTCATATTTTTCAGAAATACTTGAATTTTTGGTGAATAGTGAAATCCTGTAATGTACATAAAATGCTAAATAAAAGAATTTATTCATTGTTCTTGAGTCATGTATAATGTAAATGTCCATTGGTTTGAACTAAAATTCACATATTTATATTTTTGGACACAATAATCAAGACTAATAATAGTTTGGAGGAAAAATATTAAACTAATGATTAAAATAATGTAAAACCCCTCCTCTCCTACACTATAAATTACAGCCTCACCCCCCTCTTCCACTCACACATATAAAACTTTTAGAATTGTGTAAATTAATAAAAATAGAATTAAAATTCTATTCCCAATGTCAAAGACCATTTGGTCTCAATAAAATGAAAAAACTAAAGGCCATAATGAGGATCTCAAAGAGAAGAGATCATGAGGTAAAAATCTTATTTCATTTTCAAGTGTTTTCTTTTCAATTCATTTTCTTTTCTTATAATATAATTCCCTACCCTTATACAATAGGAATAAAAGCCGTAGAATATTATTAATTCACTATGTTGTCATGATTAAAGAAAAATTCATCAACATACTTCTCCTCCCCCTCATAGAAAAATTCCATTTGTGATATGTCGATTTACCGAAGTCTTAGATTATATATTTGAAATTTCAATTAAATCCTTAAAAACCATTTTTAAACCTATTTTAACGGTTGAAAAACATTTTAATGTGTATTATATAACATTTTTATGTTATTTAATGAACTTTTATTCATGAAAATAAATTATATAACAAAACAATGTTCTGATTATCGAGGAACCGAAAAAATAATCTAAACAAATATCACTAATGAATTATATAATGATTCATAATCATTAAATAGATCAACAATAATTTTAGAAATCATTTAATATTATGGAAACAAATTATTACCATTTCATTCCACTTGTTTAAATTCATATCCATAGGACAAGAAAATCAAATTTGAACCGACCATAAAAACCATGAAAAGTATGCACCTGAAAAAATGGAAATAAGAAAGTATTATTAATAAATAAGTGGAATGATGTTATAAAATGGTAATATAAGGTTTTATAAACCTGAATATGTTTCATTGATATATTAATAACACTATTTTAACCAGTATAACAGAGTTTTAAACGTTTTTTTATGGAAGATGAAAATGAGGTAAGGGAATTATTAAACGAATTACTATTCATTGGGTTAACCTTAGACTTCGTTGATTATATGGTTCTATGATTTTTTGTGCAATTAATATTTGTTTATATTATGCTTTATCATGTGAATTTATATTGTATACACATATTACTTTCTTTTAATTATTTCTAATATCAATTATATGTTATTTTTTATGGACTTTTCTTATAAAATCTTCTTTTAACCATCTAGTTTTACAAAATAAAGAGTGAATGTTTTTATGAAAGTATTTTTATTTTATGATTATTTTATGGAAATTGGGAATTGTTTATTATGATGGGTGTGACCTATATATCCTTCCAATGTATTGTGTATTTTTATGTTTGAGGTCTGCTATATGGTTACTCCAGGTTTGACAGCGATGGTTACACCGTAAGGGAGCCGTGAGAGTTTATATTGTAAGGTAGCTGTGAGAGTTAAACATAATATGGTATTCATGAGGGTTAAATATTTATGTAAGTAATTAACCAATATACCATTATGGTTCTACTTAATTTATTTATGTTTTGTGTAAATATCTTTGAAATATCTGGTTTCACAAAGATAGTATAAATGGGTGAGAAGCATGTATTTGTGAAAATGAGTTTTTATGTTTACAAGTATTCATGGAATAATATTTTCGTTCATTATTTTTATACCCCTAACTAATATTTTTTACCTAATCCCGTGTATTTAAATGTTTTTACAAGCTATCAGGATATGTAAGAAAAAGAAGGATGTCAAGTTAAATGTTATGATGATTTTTCAAAGAAATCATGTTTTGTTTAAAAAGTTTAATATTTTGGAAGAAATTGTTACTATTTTAATGGAATCCACTATATATTAATATGAATGTTATGTTTGTATTATTTCCCAAATATCTAATAATATAGATTTGAGAAGATCCTCAGTTTGAATGGAAGTGAGTTAATGACTAAAAATAAAAATTATTTAATGTTTAAAGGATGCGTCCTTATATTAATAGAGGATTTGGATGAGTTTGGACCCCTCTTCACAATTTTAAAAAAATTTAACCTTGATGATGATATAAGTGGTGAAAATGTCGTCTCCATCAAAACTGATTAATATTTCAATGATGGAATGGAAACATTAATGGTTTAATAGATCCAAATATTTGATATAATTATTTGTAAGGTGATATATGTTCTAAAAATCCTTTATAATTATTTTTCACATGCATTTTAATCATGTTTCAAGTGATTCAAAACTAGTTTTTTATATTTTACCATTTATGTTCTGACCATTGTAAAAGCTTTTTAACCGTGTAATTATTTTTATTAAAAATATTATTTAACTTTAATTAAAAAAAATTCTTGATAGAAAAACATATCCTCTATACATAATAAATACATTTGTAATGAATATAAACATAAATTTGAAATGAAAAATTTTAATAGGAATTTTTTTTTGTAGAAAAATATTTTCTTCCATATCAATGGTTGTTTATATTAATTAGCATTAATTTTAACTTTTATGAGTGGAAATATAATATAAAACATGTTAAACATTATATAAATGTAATTATATAAAATAATAAAATTTGATATGTTTGATAAAAATTATACACGATTAATAAAACAATTCATTGAGAATAACTTTATTGCAATTTTTATGGTTATTCAATTTAATAATAGTAATCAAAATTTTACACATAAAAATAAAATTGAACATATTGAATAAGATGAAAATATTGATAAACATTATAAAATAATAATTTATGATTAAATATATATAAGTGAATAATAATGAATTTTTTATATAATCAGATAAAAATTGTTTTTAGATTAAAATATTAAATATGTTTGAAAAATTTAAAAATGGAATATATAAATAAATTAGAGTATTTTTAAAGGCACCATTTAACATTATAAATTATTTTTTTTCTAAAAAATTAATTATAAGTGTTCTTTTTTTATCTACTTCATGATATATTCATGACCTCTATGATTTTCGTAAAAAATTTAATTATCACTATTCATCTAAAAATCAATGACTTAGAAAAATCCACAAAATCATATTAATTAAATATTTTCATGTGAAATTAAAAAATGATGTCAATTTATTTAATATTAAAATTCAGAAATATTATAAATTAAAAGTTAAATTAAAATATAAAATATAATTAAATAATGTTTTTATTTGATGACAACTTTTAAAAGTATTATCCATTATATCTCTTAATTTTTATCAATTAAAATTAAAATAAGTGGTATTCTATTATTTTTATCAATCATTTATATTATTTATATAAAACTTATACAATTTTAATAATATAACTAGTTTCATAATATATACCATATTAATATGAAATATTACAGAAAAATACATTTTATCATATAATAGTAAAAAAATTTATTTAACTACACTAATTGGACACAATTGATATTTACTTTAAAAATTGACCTTTATTGTTTTTTTCTAAATGTATTTCATATTTTTACCTCTATTTATACCTATTCACATGAGATGAATTATCTATAGGGAGTTAATTTTAGTTCTTAATAACAAAATTATTATTCTTGAAATTTATAAATTTAAATCCACTCAATTTGTAATACCAGACCTCTTAAGACATGTAGTTGGTATATTTAATTTCAAAATTTTGTATACATTATAAAAGGATCCATTATAACATATCCAGAAAAAATGAAATCATTTTTACTTTGAGAATACAATATATATATATATAGCTATTAAGTGAAAAGTATCAGAGTATATTTTAAATTCATTATTGAAATTGTTTTTATAAATATAAGATGTATTTAAATTATTTTTAAATTAATAAATGAAAGAAAAATTTATTTCATATTGGATATAAATAAATGGTTAACTCATTGTTTGAGTTTAGTATTATCCCCTTGATAGTATTCAACTACCACAAATGTTTATTAACTCCCATTAAATAGTTCTAAAAACTAAATAAGGGTTCTACATAAAAAAATTCATTTTTAAGTATATGTTATATATGGATTATTAAGATGTTATAATCTTGATTAAAATGTGATGAAATAAGATAAATGATTATATGGGGACTACCCATTATTGTACTAGATAAGTTATTAGTAAATATATTAAATATACAAGAACATTAAACATATTTAAAAATAATCATGTTAGAGAAGTAATTGTGTTATATTTGATATAGATAATTTTCTATTGAAACTTTATATTATTAGGATTATTATCCTCCTTATATTATCATTTTAATAGGTTTCAAAAAGAATGTTGTAATTATTTTAGATATCATATGAGTTTTTCAATTTTATTAAGAAAACATATCTTCATTGATGAGCGGAAATTCCAGATTCAATCACCCACACACTATAATATACACACTCACTGACAAGGGAGCCATTATTTTATTTAAAGGGAATTATACAAAATTCATCCATTGAGGAATGACCATTTTGAGAGTGAATTATATTAACATATTTGAAAATTATCTTTTAATTATAAAACTATCCCTCGGTATTTTTAAAATTATCAATTATTTCATTATCTCATATATTCAATATAGATACACCTTTATATGGATTCAAATACGATAAGATTTTCATATATCAAGATGGTCATGTGGTCGATCTGATTTAATATTGTTGTAAATTCATCCATCAACACACAGTCAATTTATTTCATTCACACGGTCACTTACAAATTCAACACATGACAGCTTGAAATAAAAATGTGTCCTCTCATAACATTCTTTATGGGTTCACATAATCACTTTTACTATTATCATTATTTTAACTAGTATGGATAATTGAAATTATTCTTCTAGTTTTTTAATGTCTTAAAGAAAATTTTCCAATTCATTAGGAATTGACTCAAACACTTAATGAAATTTCATCACAGAAATTTCAATGGGCATGTGGTCACATGAAATATTTTTTTTATCCGTTAAATAAATTTTATATTGGATCAATAATTTGGGTTATTTTTTTCTTACCATTATTTTCTCTTCTTGTTCCTGGCAGGAAATAATTATGTATACCCTTTCCATAACATTTTGTAGATTCCATACCAATCCAATTTTTACATTTCATCCATTCAAAATGATTACTACCCTAAATCTTATAATTCATTACCTACATAGTAAAAATGAATGGGGTTTATTAAAATAAAAAAGTAGTTACAAACAAAATATACATCCCCATTATGATGATCAAAGATCATTTATTGATAAAAATTAATGATAAGATACAAATTTTAATAAACAAAAATATTTGATTCTTTGTTGCAAAATTAACATTATAAGTAGTACTTCATAATTATAGTTAACCTTGTTTTTGTGTTACCAAACATATTATAATATAAAATAACTACAAAAAATCTAATCTATAGAATAAGTAATATATCCAAGATAATAATGAAAATGATAAAGGTAAAAAAAATTAATTCATGTTGAGGATGTTTAATAAAAAAAATATAATTTTCTAATAAGATAACATAATTAAAAACTTCATTACTGTATTTTTCTATAGGGTATATAGGAGAAGTAATATCCAAATAATTATGCATAAATGGAAGATATATTTGTTGAGTTTTTGGATGTTTTTGAGAGGATAACGTAATGTAAAAGCTAATTCCTCTTGGGAAAAGACATAAATAATAAAAAACATTAATCGGTGTAAAGCCAAAAAGTAGAATTAAGATGTCTATGAAGGTATACCTAGAAGAGGAATGAAATATAAAAATATAAGGTATAGGCATGGATTAATGGGATATAATATTAGTGTAAGAAATATCGATGATGAGCACTATTATCTCAGTAAAATCCTTCAGTTCTAAGGATCCTCACTCAATAATTAGAAAAATTTATTCTTCTCATACATGAAAATATATAATAATCATAATATGACCTTAAACCTATCCTATTACTCTTTGAGGTCCCTAGTGACAAGTTTTATCTTAAGTTATCTAGATAATAACTTATAATAATCATTAGGTTTAAAAATTTAATTATTAATCTCAGATTGTAATTAATGGATCTATAGATAATCTCTTTGTCCCTTATATCTTGACAAGTTTAACTTTAGAATACCTATTAGGTTTTAGCTAGATGAGTTTGAAAATAAGAGAGTTACATTATCTTATCCATGATAAATAATTTATAATTAGTTTTATCTCATCTCTAAAAATCTTTATGGGAAGCTTCTCATCCAAGGCAACAAAATTTGGAAGAGGAGAAGGTGTAGAAAGAGAGGAATTTCGCATTATGTTATTAAAGTACCGTTGTTTCTAATTTAAAAAATGTCCTGTAATTATTCAAATTTATTTCTCAATTTTCCTCTCAATATATATATCTAGATTCATGGGATAAAAAATTATAAAATATATATTTAATTTCAGTAAGTTCAAGTGACACATTCTGGGATTTCTTTTCCTTTTTTTATTTTTAAATCAATGATCTTAACCACATTTCTAATTATTTAAATACATTCATCAAGATAGATTTTTAAACACTTATGTACTCTATAAAAATTTAAGAAGATGAATTTGCAACATTAGAGGGTGTTTATAGTGCATAAGATTACACACATTTACACATTTCATAAAAAAGATGGGATATCCCCCCAATTGGAGACACCCTAAAAACATCGTCAATCTCACAAAATGATTATTTAACATCCTCTAAATCAAAATGATTAGTTAAATATTTCACAATAGATTAAAATATGTCTAAATCACTAGGTTATTATATTCTTAAATAATCATTACAATAGTAGGTTAAAAACATTATAAAAAACAACATGAACTATTTATTTGAACCCACGACGAGTTAACACTAGATTGGAAGAACATGGATCAGTCTATTCTCTATGATCAACATTAAATACATGATATCAATTAAAATATTTGGATATATATGATATTTATATTCTCGATGCCTATATGTACATCCCATAATAGGGTTACCATTATATTTGGAATCAAATTTATCTTCCATAAGAGATGATTCCCTTTCAAAGTGGCATAGATTATGGCTAATAAATATACATTCCATACATTCACCAACAAAAAATAATATCTCTCTTTATCCATATACTTTATAGATAATTATTTACTACATTATTCTTCCCTAGTCTCATGACCAAAAAATTCAGAATCAACACCAACATTATCATTCATAGAAACATCAGTATCATTATTAACATCATCATTATCTATTTCATCATAGGGTAGAAACATAGTTGGTCCACCAAAGCCAAAGGAAATATACTTATTTTTAGTATCCATATCCAATCATTTAGGATAAACTATTTATTCATTTTAATATATTCAATTTATACCATTTAGTTCAATAGTATCATTTACATAAAAATATTCATCTTTATTAGAATTTTTTATTACCACCTCTAGTTCGAGACTTAGACAAAAATATTCCATTGATTTCATCATATTATTTAATAGATTAGACTTCTTAAAAACATTTCATTATCAAAAAATAATATTTTACTCTATATATACCATTTAATCCTTATACTCTTATAAATATTTTTACTTAAACAAAGTTTACTACATGATATTCTCTATTCCACCCACTAATTTAATTTTTTTTAAAATACATTAAATTTGAAATAAACATTGGTTAAAGGAAAGAATTAAACCAAGAATAAGGTATATATAACTCTTCCAAATGACCAACTAGATTCCTTGTAAGGATAATCTTTACATCACCATTTATTATGTTTTGAAAAATATATCTTAATGTATAAGGATACAAAAATACCATTTTCCTTGAAATATTAACCATTGGATAAAAGTTTACAATATGATTCAGTCTTTATCAAATTGTAAAACAATATGAAATAAGTGGGTTCTATCAAAAATCTTCTAAATAATATCCCTTTCATAGAATAATGATTCAAGGAAAACAAAGCTATAAGAATGAAAATCCCCATCCTCCCATTTATAAGGTACCATCAGTCATTAGGACAAATTATTGGAGGAAAAGTGTAATATTTATCCGAATATTGATTTCCTTATAATTTATTTATTACAAACCGTTTCCAATTCCATATTTAAATAGAATTAAAATTCAAACTTTTGATATAAGGTTATGTTGTAATTACTAAACCATGTATCTCAATACAGATTCTAAAAAGATGCCCAAATTAGTGAACTAAATATTTTCAACCATTCATCATAATGAAATTTTTTTTGTATGAATGATCATGTAGAATAATGAACATTGAAATTTAATAAATTATAACTAAATAAATAATTTCATTTTGTGAAAGAATATGGACTTATATTAGATTAAAAAAGGATTTCTATAACGACCCATACTTTACATACATTGTTAATACTTCAAAATTGAAGCACACTTATTACAACATATGACAAAACCACAAAGGACCGTATAGGTATAGTGTCTTTAGAAACTGGGAAACATAAACAACTGGTTCATAAATCTTCTACAGTGTCTCCCATTTATTTCATCATATCCAGGGTCCCTTTTAGCATATTCTACTTAATATCCATCTTCCTGACTAGGGGAAAAGAAAACATAAAAGGGTGAGCTCAAATGCTCAGCAAGGGCAAATAAAGGAAATAAAAATCATATCATATCTTTTTGAAAATCATAACCTGAAAAGGAGATCATAATATCTTAACATGGAATAAATCATAGAAGTGAAAATGAGATCCCCATAATCATAACATAAAACATGAATCTTTGTGGCATGCACACATAATCATGGAAAATCATTTCTTGTTAGTCATGACTCATTGCCAAGACTATCTTAGTAGACAAAGTCCCTTTCTGAACCGAGTCACCCTCGTTCCAGTCCTGTTTCACTGAACCGGTATAACCTACCGTTCCAGCCATGTCTATCTCATGAGATATAAAATCTTTACCCAATGCATTGGAGGGAGATATAGGTCCCACCCATCTTATAATGAATCCTTTCTTATGTGTGCCACATAATCATAAATCATACATCATCTCATAACCCATGTAATAAAAATGGGATTCTTAAACAACATGACATCATAAAACAATTAATATAAGATAAAGGAATTCATAAAAATGTTTCCATCACAAGATAATCAAATCCATGTAATAATAGGGGTAAAAACAAAACCCTTTTATTATCTTAGATGGAAAATAATTTTGATAAAATACTTGAACTTCATTCTTGAGGAAAATATCCTTTCTACTTCAAAAACATTTTTCCTTTCATAACATGTCATACAACTTTAACATAAAAGAAGTTGATTAAAAATAAACTTGAAAACTTGTAAAGGAAGCTTCTTGGAAATAATGTTTTAAAAAGCCATTCAGGCCGTATAAGTTAAAAAAAACATTCTTCTCGTACTTTTGTCGGAAAAGTCAAAAAGTACCTCGTAGGAAAAACGACAAAAGATTCCTTTCATACTTATTACTAAAAACTCACCTAAGGGTAAAAATGGATTTAAACAATTGTAGTTGGATGGAAATAATATTACATATTGATGAAACATGGATTTGGATGATAAAATACACCCGAGTAAGTACTTACGAATAAACAATCTCGGATAAAAATGAGATTGTGATATTTCCCTTACCTTAAGTCCGATTTGCTTTGTACGTGTCCAAAGCTCCTGTATAATGGTTTAAATAATGTTATTGACTTATTCCAGAATTATACATATTGATATGATATCATATATGGTCATATTCTTAGCTTCTTGTTAGTAATATTTCATTGTTACTTGTTACTCGGGTCTTTATTGCTTTTTGTTCTTATGCGTGTTTTGCCAAATACATTCTTATTATTCTTTTAAGGTTATAGATACCTTATATCCAGAATGGTATTAGTGTAACATATATCATATTTATTCATTCAATTCATTTATATAATTACTATGTAATGATGATCATGTAGAACGAGTCGCATCACATCGTGGAGACGATATTCCGTACGTACGCACGAGTGATGATATCGTTCCTATGATCGTGGAAATGTATTGGAGTATATATATATTTTATTTCAGTATAAATATTACTTTATAATAATCATAAATATTTACTCATTACACCATTATACCCATCCTTGTAAAGTGATGGTGAAAAAATAGATTACACCACGGCATGGAGACGGTATTCCGTACGTACGCACGCGCGGTGATATCATTTTTCCGTGGGATGGATAGAAGGTGAATTAGGGTTGTTTCATATTTATAATAACATATCAGTATGTAAGTAATACTGATGTTATTACTTTATCATGAAACAACTAAAGAAGAAGAAGTTGAAGAAGAAAGAAATTGAAAAGATCGGTAATGGATGTTACCTCTTCTTTGGAACACCTCTTTGAATCCTCCACTTAGGGAACTAAGATTGGTCTTTGAAGAAGACCAGGACCTCTAGGATTATTTTAGGGAAGTGGGGAGGAGAAAATGGCAGGGTTTGGCCGAGCTTGAGTGCTCAATTTGGTGTGAGGAGGAGGGGGAGGAGGTGCCCTTTTATAAGGGAGGAGAGGGGCACCTTAGGAATATATCAAAATATTATTTTATATTAAAGTCAAAATCAGTTTATAATGGTTCCAAAGGGTATTATTTCGAAGATAAAGTGGGGATGGGTCGAAATCCTATCAACCAATAGGATTTAGACAAGTTTAGGGAATTATTTTAACCTTATCAATTAGATTTAACTCTAAGTTAAATAATTTAACTTTTACCGTGTCTTTTGTTTTCTTTCACTATATGGTTAATAAACTTACTATAACATGAAAAACGAACCCCAAAATGTTTATTATTAATATATATATCCTTATCTAAGTCATATGGCCAAACCTTAGATTTTTAGGAATAAAATAACAATTAATAATATAATATTTGTTTTAAAAACTATTTTGTGTCAATTTTGACACTATTTGATATATGATTTTTGTGAAAGTCATAACAGAATTATATGTTCCAAACAAGTTGATTAAATCAACAATAATATATCATAGTAACCTAGAAAATTAGTGGAATTCATAAAAAGTCTCAAATTACATTTATTTTGGTGTTTATAACATCAATTATGTCAATATGTCATGAATAAGATAATTACTTCATCATCGTTGTGTCATAATTAAATTAAATTATTTAATGTCTAAAAATTATAAATAAAATACCATTATGTAGGAAATCTTTTTATCTTTCTAATGAATATTTATAGTCGAATTTATCTTATGTATAACCCCATATTAAAAATGATTTACTTATTAAACTTTGATTTTAACTATTTTAACCCTTCTTTAAATAAATTAATAATAAATGTCCTAATCTAATCCAAGTGGGCCTAAATGGTCATATTTTATTCATAAGTTTGTTTTTGGTCGAATTAAACTTGTCCAATAGAATTAGGACATGTGTTAGGGTAATAGTAATATCATATTTACCATTAGTTACCCTATTTACTATTAACCGCGGTAAAAAAAGTAAAAAGTTACTATTCACCAAAAAATTATTTTTATCTCATTGAACCACATTTTACTTACTGATATCAACCGTGTCTGTCGGATTTTCGAAATTCCATTCACAGAAGTGGTAAAATTAAGTTTAATGCAAAATTCAGTTTTTAACCCACCACTTAGTGGTTTCACTATTCATCAAAAATTGAAAGTTTTCAGAAAAATACCAAAATTTCACCCTAGGCTAATTTCGATATTCTGAGTCCAAAAATGAAGTCCATTTTGAAAAATAAAATTTATAAAATTTCAAAAAGTGGTTATTACTATTCATAACGGCTAGTTTTAATAGCATATTGTTGTTTAGTGAAACTCGGTATTGCGTACGACGCAAGCTATCGAGGAAGGTCACGATTGCGTGTAAAGAAAGCCAAGCAAGTGTTGTGTAGAAAAAGATTCCTTTGATGGTTTATATAACATAAAAGTCTCGGGTGTAACATTCTACCCCCCTTAAAAAGAATTTCGCCCTCGAAATTCATCACTTTGTAACAAACAGATGAGGATACTTCTCCCTCATCATATCCTCAAGCTCCCATGTAGCTTCTTCAAGTTGGTGGTTCCTCCATAAAACTTTCACCAATCGAGTGGTCTTGTTTCGTAGGACTTTTTCGCTACGATCCAGAATCTCTATCGGCTGTTCTTCATAAGAAAGATCTTGCTCCAGCGGTACTACTTCTGAGCTGAGTACATGTGAAGGATCTGGTATGTACTTTCTCAGGAGAGATACATGGAACACATCGTGAACTTGAGAGAGATTCGGTGGAAGCGCCAATCGGTAAGCTACCTTCCCAACACGATCCAGTATTTCGAAAGGACCGATATATCTAGGGCTCAACTTCCCCTTCTTTCCAAATCTCATAACCCTCTTCCAGGGAGATATTCGTAAGAACACTTTATCACCCACTTCAAACTCTAGGTCTTTTCTTCGGTTGTCAGCATAGCTTTTCTGTCGACTCTGAGCTGCTCTTATGTGTTGTTGAGTAGATCTAACCTTTTCTGCCATTTCATCAATGAGATCAGGTCCTAATAGCTTTCTTTCCCCAACTTCATCCCAGCAAGTTGGAGTCCTGCATTTCTTTCCATAGAGAGCTTCATAAGGAGCCATCTGAATACTGGAGTGAAAGCTATTATTATAAGAAAATTCCACCAAAGGTAGGTGTTGATCCCAACCTCCTTTGAAATCCATAGAGCAAGCTCTCAACATATCTTCTAGGGTTTGAATTGTTCTCTCAGACTGACCGTCTGTCTGGGGATGATAAGCAGTGCTGAAACTCAACTCTGTATCCAGAGTATGCTGAAGACTTCGCCAGAACTTCGAGGTAAATCTCGGATCCCGATCAGATATAATAGAAAGTGGTACTCCATGCAATCTTACCACTTCCTTTACATATATCCTGGGAAGCTGATCTAGAGAGAAATCCTCTCTAATTGCAATGAAGTGTGCAGACTTTGTAAGACGATCAACTATGACCCAGATAGCATTATTGCCTTTGGATGTTTTAGGAAGTCCTGTGACAAAGTCCATAGTGATGTTTTCCCATTTCCATTCGGGTATGGGTAATGGTTGTAACATCCCCTTAGACTTCTGTCTCTCAGCTTTAACTTGTTGACAAACCAAGCATCGAGAGACATATTCAGCAACATCTCTTTTCATGCCATCCCACCAGAAGTACTCTTTCAGGTCCCTATACATCTTCGTGCTTCCAGGATGAATAGATAATGAAGAACTATGAGCCTCATTCAGCAGCTCCTTCTTTAATTCGGGGATGGGAGGAACACAAACCCGATTCCTGAACTTTATTACCCCATCACAATCAAGGTTGAATTCAGGAACATTTCTCACATTCTTTTGTAACTCGACATCTTCTTTCTGTGCCTCCTTAATCTTCGCATGTATAGATGGTTGAACATTCATTTGATAAAGATAATATTTTTCCCCTTCCATTATAATTCCAAGATCCATCCTTTGTAAATCCATAAATATTGGATCTTTTGTGATCCTCATCATGGATAAACTTGCATGGTCTTGTCGACTTAATGCATCTGCCACCTTGTTTGCTTTCCCAGGGTGGTAATTGATTGAGCAGTCATAATCCTTAATCAGCTCCAACCATCTTCTTTGACGCATATTCAGCTCCTTTTGTGTGAAAATATACTTTAAACTTTTATGATCAGTATAAATATCACACCTTTCACCATAAAGGTAATGCCTCCAAATCATTAATGCAAAGATTACCGCAGCCAACTCCAAATCATGTGTTGGGTAATTTTGCTCATGGATTTTCAACTGTCGTGAGGCATAAGCTATCACCATATCATTTTTCATAAGAACACACCCCAATCCCTTCTTGGATGCATCACTGTAGATCACAAACCTTTCTCCACTACAAGGCAGTGTGAGCACAGGTGCACTGGATAACCTTCTTTTCAACTCCTTGAAATTCTCTTCACATTCCTCTGTCCAGACAAACTTAACTCCTTTCCGAGTCAACTTGGTGAGTGGATTAGATAATCGTGAAAAATCTTTTACAAAATGTCGATAATATCTAGCCAAACCAAGAAAACATCGGATCTCAGTTACTGTTGTTGGTCTTGACCATCTTTCGATAACCTCTGTTTTTGCTGGATCCACAGATATCCCCTCTTTTGAGATTATGTGACCCAAAAATGCAACTTTTTGAAGCCAAAATTCACACTTGGTAAATTTGGCATAAAGCTTCTCCTTTATCAGGGTCTTCAATATAATTCTCAAGTGATCTTCATGCTCTTCCTTTTTTTGAATATACAAGAATATCGTCTATAAAGACTACCACAAATTGATCAAGATAGTCTCTAAAGACTCTATTTATTAGATCCATGAAGATAGCAGGGGCATTAGTAAGACCAAACGGCATCACTATAAATTCATAGTGTCCATACCTTGTACGGAAAGCCGTCTTTGGTATATCCTCCCTTTTGTCCCTTAATTGATGATACCCTGAACAAAGATCAATCTTGGAAAAGTATTGAGCTCCGCGTAGTTGGTCAAATAAGTCATCAATGCGTGGGAGAGGATATTTGTTCTTGATAGTGATCTTGTTAAGTTCTCGATAATCAATGCAGAGTCTCATTGATCCATCTTTCTTCTTAACAAATAGAACAGGTGCTCCCCAAGGTGACGCACTAGGGCGTATGAATCCCTTATCAAGATTCTCTTGGAGTTGCTTCTTCAATTCCTGCAACTCAATTGGGGCCATTCTATAAGGTGTCTTTGAAATTGGCAAAGCGCCCGGTACGAGTTCTATTGAAAACTCAACTTCACGATTTGGTGGAAGACCCGGTAATTCCTCCGGAAAGACATCATCAAACTCCCGTAAAATGGGCATATTCTTAATCGTGAGTTTCTCACCAACCATTTGAGATAAATAACCTTCATTTAGTGGAATCAATACCCATAAGATGGAATAAATTTCCACTGGAAGATTACGTTCATCCTTGCATTGATATACGATCGTAGATTGATCTGGAATATGAAATGTGACTTCCCTTCTTTGGAAATTGATATGAGCTCCATGTAGAGAAATCCAATACATGCCAAGAATCACATCAAATTCCACTAAAGGAAGTATCACAAGATTTGCAGGAAGCACTTTCCCACAAACTTCGATCGGAGAAGAATTATAAACTTTTGATGCGACTGTTGTGCCATTAGGTGTTGTCACAGCTAACTCAACATCTAATTGTTGAGGTAATACGGTGATACCCTTAGAAAATTCTTTAGAAATAAAAGAGTGTGTGGATCCAGAATCAAATAAAACATTTGCTACTTTAGAGTGGACGGTAAGTGTACCTTTCACCACTTCATTATCGTACTCCACATCGCTGATAGAAATTGCATGTGACTTTCCTTTGTCTTTAGCCATAAGATTTTGTTGACGTCGACCATCATCATCAACCCTTGGATTTGGGCATTGATTGGCATAATGCCCCATCTCCTTGCACTTGAAACATTGAAGTGTAGTAGGTTCATTTTGTGTATCCCTTCCTTTGTTTGCGTCATTAGACATCTTCTTCCCATTATCATGGCATTCAAATGCCCGATGACCTTCCTTTCCACATTTAAAACATTTACTTGTCCCTTTAAGACAACTCCCTCCAGGTTTCTTTCCACACTTTGAGCATAAGGGAAAGTTCATCTTCTTTTCCGTGTGCTCTTTAGATTTTTCTTTGAATTCCATCTTCCTCTTCTTATCAAACCCATGTGACTGATGGGTTACTCCAATCTCCATCTCTACTTTGAGAGCACATCGAACGATTTCCTCGTAGCTATTGAAGTCCCTTATGGCTAACGCCCTTCGAAGACTTGGTTTTAAGCCACTAAAGAATCGATCGATCTTACTCTCATGTTGGATAATAATACCAGAAGCGTACCTTGCAAGTCTTGTAAAATTTGCTTCATAGGTACCAACAGATTCATCATCCCTTTGCTTCAGTTCAAGAAACTCTTTCTCCATATTTGTTCGGAGAATACGGGGGAAGTACTTATTGAAAAATAAGTTCTTGAACTCGTCCCATTCCATAGACTCAATTTCATTCCTTTGCCTCGTATTCTTAATAAGATTCCACCATTGATCAGCATCTCCTTCCAAACGATACACTTCTAGGCTGACTTTATCATGCTCAGAACATTGAAGAACTGAAAATATCTTTTCAGTATTACTAATCCATTGTTCAGCAACTAATGGATCAGTAGACCCGCTGAAAGAAGGTGGACGCTGCCTCATGAAGGATTCAATAGAATGTTGCTCCTTCCTTTGCTCGTTTGGAAATCCTTCATGATTTATAGCTTCAGAAAGTTGTGTGAGCATGGCTACAAGATTTTTCATTCCAGATCCCATATCGTTTGGTTTCTCAGGGGGACAATCATTGCATTGCCCATCGCATTCCGCATTAACACGGTTCCTTCGGGTTCCAGCCATTGACTAAAACCAAGAAGAATAGTGTGAGCAACACTAATTATAATAGGAAAACCACATAATCAAGGATAAAATTTCACACTTAAGGTTTTATCCTAGGGTATTCATGGACATTTCTAAAACACTAAGATTGTGTTCTATGCTTAGACTTATCCTTAGGGTTCTTACTAAGGCTTTCACATCCTAGTTTCCAAAGGTTGACTATACCTTTCCCCTGATACCAACTATAACGACCCATACTTTACATACATTGTTAATACTTCAAAATTGAAGCACACTTATTACAACATATGACAAAACCACAAAGGACCGTATAGGTATAGTGTCTTTAGAAACTGGGAAACATAAACAACTGGTTCATAAATCTTCTACAGTGTCTCCCATTTATTTCATCATATCTAGGGTCCCTTTTAGCATATTCTACTTAATATCCATCTTCCTGACCTGGGGAAAAGAAAACATAAAAGGGTGAGCTCAAATGCTCAGCAAGGGCAAATAAAGGAAATAAAAATCATATCATATCTTTTTGAAAATCATAACCTGCAAAAGAGATCATAATATCTTAACATGGAATAAATCATAGAAGTAAAAATGAGATCCCCATAATCATAACATAAAACATGAATCTTTGTGGCATGCACCCATAATCATGGAAAATCATTTCTTGTTAGTCACGACTCATTGCCAAGACTATCTTAGTGGACAAAGTCCCTTTCTGAACCGAGTCACCCTCGTTCCAGTCCTGTTTCACTGAACCGATATAACCTACCGTTCCAGCCATGTCTATCTCATGAGATATAAAATCTTTACCCAATGCATTGGAGGGAGATATAGGTCCCACCCATCTTATAATGAATCCTTTCTTATGTGTTCCACATAATCATAAATCATACATCATCGCATAACCCATGTAATAAAAATGGGATTCTTAAACAACATGACATCATAAAACAATTCATATAAGATAAAGGAATTCATAAAAATGTTTCCATCACAAGATAATCAAATCCATGTAATAATAGGGGTAAAAACAAAACCCTTTTATTATCTTAGATGGAAAATAATTTTGATAAAATACTTGAACTTCATTCTTGAGGAAAATATCCTTTCTACTTCAAAAACATTTTTCCTTTCATAACATGTCATACAACTTTAAAATAAAAGAATTTGAATAAAAATAAACTTGAAAACTTGTAAAGGAAGCTTCTTGGAAATAATGTTTTAAAAATCCATTCAGGCCGTATAAGTTAAAAAAACATTCTTCTCGTACTTTTGTCGGAAAAGTCAAAAAGTACCTCGTACGAAAAACGACAAAAGATTCCTTTCATACATATTACTAAAAACTCACCTAAGGCTAAAAATGGATTTAAAAAATTGTAGGTGGATGGAAATAATATTACATATTGATGAAACATGGATGTGGATGATAAAATACACCCCAGTAAGTACTTACGAATAAACAATATCGGATAAAAATGAGATTGTGATATTTCCCTTACCTTAAGTCCGATTTGCTTTGTACGTGTCCAAAGCTCCTGTATAATGGTTTAAATAATGTTATTGACTTATTACAGAATTATACATATTGATATGATATCATATATGGTCATATTCTTAGCTTCTTGTTAGTAATATTTCATTGTTACTTGTTACTCTGGTCTTTATTGCTTTTTGTTCTTATGCGTGTTTTGCCGAATACATTCTTATTCTTCTTTTAAGGTTATAGATAACTTATATCCAGAATGGTATTAGTGTAACATATATCATATTTATTCATTCAATTCATTTATATAATTACTATGTAATGATGATCATGTAGAACGAGTCGCATCACATCGTGGAGACGGTATTCCGTACGTACGCACGAGTGATGATATCGTTCCTATGATCGTGGAACTGTATTGGAGTATATATATATATTATTTCAGTATCAATATTACTTTATAATAATCATAAATAGTTACTCATTACACCATTATACCCATCCTTGTAAAGTGATGGTGAAAAAATAGATTACACCACGGCGTGGAGACGGTATTCCGTACGTACGCACGCGCGGTGATTTTATTTTTCCGTGGGATGGATAGAAGGTGAATTAGGGTTGTTTCATATTTATAATAACATATCAGTATGTAAGTAATACTTATGTTATTACTTTATCATGAAACAACTAAAGAAGAAGAAGTTGAAGAAGAAAGAAATTGAAAAGATCGGTAATGGATATTACCTCTTCTTTGGAACACCTCTTTGAATCCTCCACTTTGGGAACTAAGATTGGTCTTTGAAGAAGACCAGGACCTCTAGGATTATTCTAGGGAAGTGGGGAGGAGAACATGGCAGGGGTTGGCCGAGCTTGAGTGCTCAATTTGGTGTGAGGAGGAGGGGGAGGAGGTGCCCTTTTATAAGGGAGGAGAGGGGCACCGTAGGAATATCTCAAAATATTATTTTATATTAAAGTCAAAATCAGTTTATAATGGTTCCAAAGGGTCTTATTTCGAAGCTAAAGTGGGGATGGGTCGAAATCCTATCAACCAATAGGATTTAGACAAGTTTAGGGAATTATTTTAACCTTATCAATTAGATTTAATTCTAAGTTAAATAATTTAACTTTTACCCTGTCTTTTGTTTTCTTTCACTATATGGTTAATACACTTACTATTACATCACAAACGAACCCCAAATTGTTTATTATTAATATATATATCCTTATCTAAGTCATTTGGCCGAACCTTAGATTTTTAGGAATAAAATAACAATTAATAATATAATATTTGATTTAAAAACTATTTTGTGTCAATTTTGACACTATTTGATATATGATTTTTGTGAAAGTCATAACAGAATTATATGTTCGCACAAAGTTGATTAAATCAACACTAATATATCATAGTAACCTAGAAAATTAGTGTAATCAATAAAAAGTCTCAAATTTCATTTATTTTGGTGTTTATAACATCAATTATGTCAATATTTCATCAATAAGATAATTACTGCATCATCGTTGTGTCATAATTAAATTAAATTATTTAATGTCTAAAAATTATAAATAAAATACCATTATGTAGGAAATATTTTTAGCTTTCTAATTAATATTTATAGTCGAATTTATCTTATGTATAACCCCATATTAAAAATGATTTACTTATTAAACTTTGATTTTAACTATTTTAACCCTTCTTTAAATAAATTAATAATAAATGTCCTAATCTAATCCAAGTGGGCCTAAATGGTCATATTTTATTCATAAGTTTGTTTTTGGTCGAATTACTTTTGTCCAATAGAATTAGGACATGTGTTAGGGTAATAGTAATATCATATTTACCATTAGTTACCCTATTTACTATTAACCGCGGTAAAAAAAGTAAAAAGTTACTATTCACCAAAAAATTATTTTTATCTCATTGAACCACATTTTACTTACTGATATCAACCGTGTCTGTCGGATTTTCAAAATTCCATTCACAGAAGCGGTAAAATTAAGTTTTATGCAAAATTCATTTTTTAACCCACCACTTAGTGGTTTCACTATTCATCAAAAATTGAAAGTTTTCAGAAAAATACCAAAATTTCACCCTAGGCTAATTTCGATATTCTGAGTCCAAAAATGAAGTCCATTTTGAAAAATAAAATCTATAAATTTTCAAAAAGTGGTTATTACTATTCATAACGGCTAGTTTTAATAGCATATTGTTGTTTAGTGAAACTCGGTATTGCGTACGACGCAAGCTATCGAGGAAGGTCGCGATTGCGTGTAAAGCAAGCCAAGCAAGTGTTGTGTAGAAAAAGATTTCTTTGATGGTTTATATAACATAAAAGTCTCGGGTGTTACAATTGCACTCTTCCTCCCAACCATCTTCTACATAGATTAAAAAATTCTAGTGAATGGAGATTAGGTGAAGGAAAAGTACTGAGGTAAAGGGATACAAAATTTAAGGTATTTAGGGGATTTTATATAAATATGATTGGATTTTTTATTTAGGGATATTTAAAATCAATTATGTCTTTAACACGTTTCACAATATAATCTTATATATTTATTTTAAAATTTATGTTGTTATTAATGGAAACTTGAGTAATCTTTTGAAATGTATTACTATATCTTTACAATTTAAGGGCCATTTGGAAGCATGAGATGATAGGGTAGCATGATCGAACACATGATTAAATTATCACAACAACTTGGATAATAGAGTATCTTTTCCAATCCCTAGACCAAGCATTATGACACCATTCCAGAGAATTATTTCCTATCCCACCACACGACTTGTAAAAAAAACCAAAATCATAGGGTTGATTGTGTCCATATAAAACAATATAAGTACCATATTAATATTAAAATAAAAAAATTACATTATATCGTAAATAATAATTCCTAACTCCCTTTTGATATAATTATATTAATCAAAATTTAATGGTTCTATGAATATATTACTAATCTAATGCTTAGTTATTATAAACATGATCGTGATATTCCACTTATGGGAATTTTCTATAAAATAGTGGTTTCACAATTCAATTTTTTCATAAAATAATTATATACATGATTCTTATAAAGTTTAATATAACTTTTATTGTTATAAATTATATAGAAATTTTAAAGTTGATGTATATATTCTGGTAACATGTGTTTCATCCATGGAATTTGGGCACAAAAATCCATGAATCAATTTAATCTTATTCAAAATTAAGAAATGAAATAGAATTATAATTCCTAATATACTAATAAAAATATGCTTTCTCAAATAGTGACATTCACCAATGGTGGATTTTTTATCTATATTATTACCACCAAAGGCTGAACTGGGATTATTAGCATGTTCGGTTGAATTATATTTTTTGTATTATAGTATCAAAAATTTTCTCCTTTGAGGAATTCTTTTTTCATATTATTTAAATAAAATCCATTAGTATGTTCTTGGAAATACACACACATTTTCACTCTAAAAATTATATTTTTTTTCTTATAGTTAAGTATAAAATCCTTCCAACCATACCACTATAATTAAAAATTTTCAGTATCTATTAATTAATTTCCCCTTTTAATTATAAAAATCACAATCCCTAAATCTCAAAATTAATCCCCAATTAATTATTATATTTTATATCCCTTTAATCACATTATTAATTAACAAAATAATTATCCATGAGAATGATACTTCAATTAATCAATTAGAATGATTAATTAACTCAATTTACGAATTCCAATTGTAATAGAATACTAAATATTATAGAATGTTCGTACATATATTAAATTCACTACTATAGGAATTGGATATTTGACCACTTACCTCAAATCATAGAAGAATATTCACCCAATGAAAATCCCCAATAATTGGGTGGCACAATGAAGTAGATCTAGATCTAGATATCACATCCATGATTCAAGATTAGATAAAACAATATATCTTAATTAAAAGTCTAGATCCATAATCCTAGATCAATATTCACTAAATCCAGATCTATATCTACCAAAAAATATATATTACATCCCACCAAAAGAACAAGGTAAGGATGGATGATGAATAGAAAAGAAACGAGACTAGATTCACGTACAAAGAGAGTATAAGACATTGATTTAGGCTCTAAATCATTAATAATTGAGGTTGTAAAGGCTTGTAATTCTTATAGAGAGCTCCAAAATCATGAATTACAACCTAGGGTCTAATGGGGGTCAAAATGGGTGAGTTTCGTGGGATCATGGAATTTTAAAATTAGTTTTTATGAGATTTTAATTCTTATACATGGTTAGCTGGGTTGGGGTGTATGAATTTCCCTAACTGTTGGCCAACTGTGAACCTATTATTTTAGTGGTTCATAGTTTATCCTATTATAGAACACTGTTTGACAAAAAAATGCCAATCGTTGACCCCCACTGTACAAGAAGAATATATATGAGGCAAGTAATAATTAGGGATTGGACTTGTGTATATGCATGGTAGTTGGAAACCCCTCTATGTGGGGTGGGGGGTACCAGAGTACCTATGTGGGATTTTTGTTGTTGTTTTTTCCATTATAGATGAATATTATTTCACCCTCAGGGACACAGTTGTATTGTGATGTGTATTTTTATTTAGATTTTCTAATAATTGGCTAATAGCTCAGAATGGAACTAGTGTTAAGTCAAAATTATTCATTTTGGGAACTCAATATTATTTTGTGACATGTATCATTTTAGGGATGCTTTTGAAAATGGGTTTTAGGAATTTTGATGAACATAGATTATTTTTCCTTTCTTGTGAAATTGAACAAAACATAGTGTATTATAAGAGTTGAAAAAAGTTCTAATGATGAAATAATATGAATACATGTATTTAAAATGGAATTTTATTAATTAGAATTTGAATACCCTTAGATAACTAGTAACTAGTAATATGATGGTTAAGGGTAGTGTTAATAGCTCAGTTTTGACTACATGCTGAGCTTTGGGGAAGTGACTTGTTTTAATTTTCCTCTAATGTAAATGTTATAAATTTATGTTATGAGTCATAATGTGAGTTTTTTCATTGTAGATACAATCCACCATGATGATTCTTGTTGAGAGGATAAAATGTGTTGACGAATGGTGATGGATTATCTGATGTTGAAACTGAGGCACTAAAAGTGAAGGGTGAGGAATCTGAGGAAGAATTCTATGAAAAGTTTTCTCACATTATGAAATTAATTGGAAGAGACCGGGGGAGGGTTATGAAGAGTATTCCTAGGTTGATAAGTTACTTTAATTTATATCATTCTTTTAATTTTATTGGTGGGTTAGACCTAAGAGATATGAGTTCTGGGATGAGTCTATCGAGACAATATATTACCATTTTGATACCCCAAAGTATAAGTTGGTCATGTTTGATACTTATATGGTATGAGGATTAGTGAAATACTGGTTTTATGTTCAGTTATAGACTCAAAAGAACAATATTATGTTATATGAGTAATTCTTGAAGATGTTCCTGGGAAACTTCTATCTTGAGATGCCGAGGTGGGAGAGGGAAGAGGAGTTCATATAACTGACTCTGGGGACCATTTTAGTAATGGATTATTCTAGATGCCTTACAGACCAAAATTATTTTCCTTCATAATTGTTATAAGATGATATAACTATGAAAAGATGAATATAGTATAGAATTAAGTGCGAAATTAATTCCCAAGTTAACCTCTTTAAACTAAAGTACTCTACTATGGCGGTGGATCAGGTTCTCATAGCTTCGTAGAACCTGAAGGAGGCTTCATGTGATGCAAAGATGGTTGCTAATAGATGATGATGCGGTGGGATTTCTGAGAGTAGGAAGCATCATTGTGATAAAATTAACTAGGTAAGTGGTAAGCGTTGTGCATAGATTGAGGGATCTATTTCGCTATACCATATTGGAGTGCTCTTCTGTTAGTGAGATAGGCCAGGTCCCCGTGATCAAAATTGTCCTCACCTAGATGTAGAGGGAAGATTCTATGGTATGATTAAACATCTAAAAATGTATTATAGGAAATAAAAAAAGATGATCACTGATGGTGCGTCTATATATATTCAATGTTTGGAAAGGAGATATTCTACACCACATTAGACTAGAATATGGAGTTCCACTAGCTGGTGTGGTTGGGGAAGAGAACGTGGTTCTTATTTATAAAAGTTCCCATGTCAATCGAGTGGTTCATCTTAGGTGACTCATAGAACATTAAAGGGAAGAGAGGAATGATGGTTGCATGAAGTGAAAAATAAACTTTTGGATAGCAATGTTGGAACATTGATAGTGGGGGATTCTATTCTTAGTGATTCTATGTTATACAATTTATTATTTAATTCTAGTGACACTCTTTCCATTATATTTTAAAATATTACTAATGGACTATGCCTGTCATTGGAATTTGTGAGTGGGTAACTAACTATAAACAAACCACCGGGAGTACTGTCTAGAGACATTAGTATCTGCAAGTTATGTTCTCTCAATATGGAGGAGTATATTTTCCTCTTGAATATCTAATTATTTGATATTTCATGATTCGATAAAATTATGGACACGAACTGGATAGTCTCATTCTGATTCCACATCGATTATTACCACAAGAGGGTGACCATTAAATTTCCTATGGTTTATTATTAATTTCACCATGGAGAGTGGGATATATAGGTATGTATCATAGAGGAAATAAAACAGAAACCTAGGGAGCATACAACCCTGGTTTCTAGATTATTTCTAGATGATGGAGGAGTAAGGGATAATATCTTTACCCTAGTGGTGAAATATTTTATGGATTATTTTCATAAATAATTATCAGGGATTCCACATGAGAGAGATTTGAAATTTACATTTGATCTTAGACTGGGAGATGATCCCGTTTCTACTCCACTATATAGAATGGAACTAATAGAGATTCAAGAGTTTAATATTCATCGGGGGGAGTTGGGGGATAACTGGATTATCCATTGAAGTAAATTTACATTCGGATCACCTGTTCTATTTACAAATAAGGATGATGGGATAATTTTATTTTGTGTCAATTAATAGATTCTTAACATGATGAAAATGAATAAACCTTATCGTCTTCCATGTATAGACAATATTTTTGAATAGATAAGAGGATTTTGTGTGTTCTCAAACATCGACATGATATTTGGGTATCATCAATTGAGAGTTTGGACTTCTGATATAATGATGACATATTTGATAAGAAGTTTTGGAGTATATTAGTTTCTGGTAATGTCATTTGGGTTTGATAATTTCATATTACTATTTATGGCCTTGATGAATATGATCCTCCATCTGTTATTCGATCAGTTTTTAGTGGGTTTTTAGATGGGATATTGGTGTATTACAATACTCATGATGATTTTTTCTAGCATGAAGACATATTTAGGATTACACTTAGAGGGAATTAGATATACAAAAATATATACAATTTCAATATTTAATTTATCAGATATACTTATTGAAAAAATCATCTTGGAGGATAGGGTGTGAGTAGATCTAGATAAGGTTCAACCAATGGTATCTTGGTAGCATCCTTGAAATGTATTCGATATCCACATATTTTTGTGGTTAGTGGGATATTATCAGATATCTAGTGTGGACTATTTCTTTTTATAATCTCCACTTTTGGGATTGACCAAAAATAGGATAATGTTTTATTGGTAAAAATCACAGGATAAGTCCATCATGTAGTTGTCGAAGCTTTTGTGATAAAAAACAATCATGATCTTACCTCAGCCAGGTGGGGAGTACACAAGGTATTTTGACACTACTAGGGTCGTACATAGAGAAACATTGATCCATAGTGATCGATTTGTGGTGTATGGTTCATAATAGATGAGTCCACATGAATAGAACTACCCTAAACATGACCTCGATTTTCATGCTATGGTTTATACTTTTATGCGTTTGTGGTATTATCGAATGATTTTAAATTTTACTTCATACACATAACACAAGATATTTAAATAAATTTTGTCACAATGAGATATGAATCCTTGATAGAAGATATGGATTCAATATATGCAGTATTATTATTTTTAAATTGCATATATTTGAGGAAAATGGAATTAATGTGGTTTATGCTTTGAGATGGAAAACTCCTACACACATGGTTTAGAATTATAATGTTGGGTTGAAGATAACTCCTTTTCTATGTGAAATTCATGAGGTTGTTTAGGAGAGTCAATAGTAGATGACTCAAATTTTAGTCTCAGAAGATTCAAGGTTTTTGATCCATGTTAGACACAGATAGTGTGAGGATCTATAATTCTTGACCTTTATGTTAATCCATAATGGTGGGGAGTCACCTTCTAATTGGATCATAGTTAACGATGAGGTCATCTATTTCATGGAATGGGTTGTTGTTCCTAAAAATATGCAAGATTAGTTATTGTTGGAATTTTATTCCTCATAGATGGCGATACATCCAATGTTACTAAACTATACCATTATCAACGACTATTGTTTGGTGTCCATGTATGAAAAATGAGATAACATGGTTAATGAAACAATGCTCCACCTGTTAGTAGGTGAAGTCAGTGCATTAATGACCTTGATGATTGCTGCATGGATTATAAATTCCAGAATGGAAGTGGGATGATGTTAGAATGGTTTTTTTGAGGATATCCTAAATAGAGAAAAGTAGCATGCTGTTATATTGCTTATTATGGATCAAATGATGAATTTTGTATATTTCTAGCATACATGGAAAACTTTATCAGTTGAGTAGATGGTAGTTTTTTTATGTTCAAGAGATTGTCCATCTTCATGTGGATTCCATGGACTATAGTTTTAGATGGTGATTCATACTTCACATCTTTCTTCATGAATGGAAAAAAAGGCGCTCTGTATATATGAATTATTGAGTACGTCCTTCCATCCACATAATGATGGGATATTGGAACATACAATACAATTTCTTGAGGATATCAATTAGGCATTTGTAATTGATTTCATTTTGTTTGGTAGAAGCACATAGATTTAGTGGATTTTTCTTATAACAACAATTAAAAAGAAACTATACCGATGGATCTACACATGGACCATTTTCGTAGGCTATACAGATAACCTCTACGTTTGATGGAGGCTGGTGAGCCAGTGTTTTGGTACCATGTCATATGAAAAAGACAACGAAGAAGGTTCAGATAATTTGAAAATGTATGTCCATGACTCATTGTATACGAAGTCATATGATGATTGATATCAATGAACCATAGTGTTTATAGATGGTGATTGTGTATTATTTATGGTGTCTCCTAGATTGGAACACCGTAAGAAATGAATATAGTGAAAGGTAGTGGCTAGGATTGTTGGACCCTTTTATGTTGTTGAGAGAATTGGGATGGTGGCATACCGAATTGATATCCCCTATAATTATAGTTGTGTGAATGATGTTTTCCTTATATCACAACTATATCAGTACTATCCCAGCCATTTTCATGTGATCAATATTGAAGAAATTTAACATGAGATAGATGCATATTTTGAGGAGCATCTGATAATTGTTTTGCATTATAGTGAGAAAGTGTTGTGGGGAATGACCATGCCAATAGTTCCTGTATTGTGGAAACATGGACATGTGAAAGAGGAAACATGTGAATAGGAAGTAGATATATAGGCTTTGTGGATCGATCATTGTGAATAGTAAGATTTTATATTCTCAGATGTGAAACTCAAAGATGATCTATTTTATGGTGGGTAGATTGTAAGATCCTGAATATTTTTGGAGTATTTTTATAGGAATAGTTTTTTCCTTATTTAATTACTTTTTTATGGGTTGTAACATGGAATTTTATTGGATGAAATTTTAATAAAAAGAAATTAAAATTGGTTCTACATGGTTGGCACTTAGTTTGAAAAAACCAAGCACCCCATCCCAGCAAACCACACAACCCTAGATACTGGGGGTTCACATAGTTTGAGCAGTGTTAGGGAAAAACATGCACCCCATCATAACTAACCATGTGTGGGAATTAAATTATTCTAAAAATAAATATTAAATTTCCCCGTGACAATGAAGCTCGGCCATTTTGAGTCCCATTCAACCGTGTGTAGTCTTTCATGATTTTGATCTCACTAGGTGGATTCCACGCCTTCTTGAATTCCATTAATCATGATCTGAATCCACGATCAAAGATATATCCCTATTGTGGTAAGTGGATACTATCATGTTGCTTTTATATTCATCCTCCATCCTTATCTTAATATTTTATTGGGAACCAATCTTTTTTTTTTCTATATATAGTTCTAGATTTTTTGAATCTATATATATAATTCTGGATATATATTTTCAATTAAGAGATCTTGTTTTTTTACTTAGAGTTTTGACATATCTTTCTAGATCTATATCGTTGTGCCTCTCAATTTTTGGGGATTTCCATTGAGTGAATAGTCTTTGAGGATTTGAGGTAGGTGGTCTAATATTCAATTCTCATAGTCATTATTTTGATTCATCTATAAAAATTATAGACTTCTTCACCTTTATTAAATGTTTGAAATCATAATTTGGGTTTATTAATCTATCCAATTGATTAATTGAAGTATCATTGAAACAAATAATTAATTTGGGAATTAATTATGAGATTTTGTCGCTATAAATTTTGACAATTAATTGGATGATTAATTATGATATTTGGGGATTGTGATTTAGATAAATAATTAGGGAAATTAATTGTATGATATCGAATTCACGAAATTGAGATAATTAATTTTTGGATTAATTAGGTGATATTAATATGATATATTGAGAAAATTAAATGTTAAAATAGTTAGGATTAATTGATATTTTGAATGAGAAAATAAATTTTTAAAATATATTATGGGACATTATGTTATGGGTATTAATTAATTAATTTTTAAAATAACTAATGGAATTGATATACTTAAATAATTGGGGAATTAATTAAGATGAATTAATTGATGATCTAACTCTTAAATTAGTTATTACATTTTAATTATTAATTAATTTTCAAATTAAATAATATATTTAATATTCTTATTTTATTGATATAATAACTAATGAAATTGTTGAGTCTAACTGACTGTTTAGTTGGGAATATAAATTGTATGGGTAATTAATTATGTATTGATGAATCATAACATAGTCATTTGAATGTGAATTAAATAGTGCGAGTGTGACCATTCTGATGTGTGATGCATTAATGGGAACATGGACTTCCAAATTTGTGATATCAGATTGATGACATGGTCATTAAAGTGTGAATTAAATAACTGCAACACTGTTATTATAATGTGTGATGTATGAATGTGAACATGGCCATTCATGTATGAATTAAAGAATGGAAACATGTATGTTCTACTCCATGTATTATGAATGGTATCATGAGCATTAAAGTATGAAATAATGAACAAAAACAAAGGCGCACTCTAAGATATGAATTCACATGAGAATTCTCTAGTGGTCAACATGAGCCAAAGTAGGTACTGAGATATGATTTCACCTTTGAATACATCATTCTCCAGCATGAGTCGAAGTAGGTATTAAGATATGATATTACCTATGAACTCATTGGGATTTCTCATGATACTTAGTAGGCATTGATGTACTATTTTTCTTTAAAACATTTAGATAAGGTGGTTATGTGAGGAATAAATGATAATGTGATAATAATTTATTTATGAATTGTACTTATTTATATATACAACTACATAAACTATTTTACTATACTTTTTTTAGAAACTGTCGGTGGTGGCCTACTTATTTGTACTCACACCCAACATGGGCATCCTAATAAGTACCCAAATAGACATTTTTACCGCATGATAGGTTAAGTTAAAAGGACATATGATATATGAATGATTTTTTATGAAGTTTGGAAGAGGAACCAAATGGGGTTTGGGACTCGCATGTGAGTCGTCAGTGTATGAATTTTTAGGTTTAATCTCATACACTTAACATATATATTAGTATGTCATGTTTTTTACTTTAGTGGGATATTGTATTTTTCTAATTGATTACCATGATATATTTATTATGGTTTATGGTTATATATCTTCTTTCTGTATTAATTATTACTTCTAATTGTGTTTTACTCTGATAAAATCAAGTATTGTCTCCCCATAATGAACTTATCAGACTGTCACTACTAGTTAGAATCCTCTAGAATACAAGGTGGTGTGCTTGAGGTCATGTGATGGTACAGTTCAAGGCAGTAGTGTGAAGTACCTGGGTTGGGAAATTATAGTTATACATTTTGAAAATCAATTTGAAATAATAAATAAGTGGATCATATCTTACATAGGTTTTGGATCCACTTTTAATCAAGATAATTATTTTGATATTTTGATAAAATTATTTTGTATACATGTGATCAAAAATATATGCAGGTTTTCACTAAAAATCGTTTCTAACCTATCCATTAAGGAATGAAAATTTGAAATCCATTTAAATAGTTTGAAATTAAGATGTTTCGTATAAAAAATTAGTATTAAAATATCTTCAATGCGGGATAGTAGTGTAAATATCTCTTCATAAACATTCATATCATTTTAAGTAGAATACTCTAAAAACCATATCCTTGTTTATAAGTATTGTTCTATACTAATAATCCTTTTTCTATATTTACATTTACTCTTAATGTTAGTTATAAATTAGGTCTCTCATATAATCTGGAGAAAATATTGATTTTCCAACTAACTCAATTATTCATGCATAAAAATTACCCATTGTTTAGAATTAATTTATTTTTTGATGTTATTACGTTTTTTTAGTCAATATGTATTTGTTTTAATATTGATTATAAGAGACACTTTGGAATTGAGTTCCATTGTCTAAATAAAATAAAAAAACATTGACACTATGGTATCTATTGGTCCAAACTATTATTTGAATAAAAGTAAATCATTAGTCCATGTATTCCTCATGGTTTGTTTGGTCCAGTTACCAATTGTTCGGATATTTTAAAAATAAATTAGCAATATGGATATTGGTATTAGAAAAATTACTGATAGTCAGAATTGATAAATCACCCTAAATGTTTTCTATGATATTATTTAATTTGTATGGATCAGCCTCATCAAAAGTGACATGTACATATTCTTCTAAAATAATAGAATTCATTTTGAAAACTCGATATGAATTTTTAGGTTGTTGTAAATCTTGGGAATATTAAATCATAATTCATTGGTGTAAATTTTTCTATATTATCCAATTCATTTTTATTATTGTCTATATAAGAAAATAGACTATTGTAATTTTCACTTTTGTCCATTCCATAATTTATGAGGATTATTTTATATGAATTGTGTGATTAGAAAATTATTAGTTACATATTAATACTTGCAAACGGCTTCCTCCCAATGGTCGAAAAGTTAGTGACAATCACCATGCACAATTTGGGAAATTTCATGTAGTGTCAAATTTCGAATTTCAAAACCCATATATTTTTAAGGTCATCTGGGTGAAGAATTTTTTTATTATATTTTTTTTGTTAATAGAATGTTTCAAAGTCATGTTATCTACCTTCAAAGAAGTTATCACTATTAATGGTCTCAATGTTAAGCCCAATAATTTTCCATAGTTGTATTTTCTTTTTAAATATAGATATAACATCTTAATATTTGAATATTCATTTCATTTTAGAAAAAAACTATATACCATATTTGTTTTGTGCCCATAGAATATTGATTCATAAATAAATCATTAAAAGGAAGACTAATTAATATCACAATATTCTTATCTAAAAATATTTCCTTCTGGGTTATATCATACATAATATCACTCTTCATAACCTAATGAAATCAAATATATAAATGGGATATATAATATAATAAATAAGGGTAAATAAGGGAGATATGAACATTATATGAGTATAAGTGTTTGAGAACATGAGAATATCATTTGAAAAACACACCCTATATACCTTTGTTCATTAAAAATATTCATGTCATAAATCGCATAATTTTATAAGATATAAACCATAAAACAATATCAGAACATGATCCATGGGAAAATAATATTGGCATATGATCTAGATCTATGGAATTCACATAATCCTATAACATTGAGGACTTGTATAAATATGAAATTGTATACTAATTATATTAAGGACATTAAATAAGGGCCTAACAAAAACTTATGCAAATGAAAAGCATGTCCACACATAACCTTATGGAGATGAATGCAAGGTCTACAAATAAACTAAAGGAATTGAAGACTAGGTAAATTATAAATCTTATGGACAAGAAAGAATTTTCTAGAATTTTGAACCTCAAAATAGGTTATTTAACAACATGTTTACTCATTTTTTTTAAATATTCATCTTATTTATTGGAGGGAGATATAGGTCCCACACACCACATAATGAATATCATATATATTTATGCCACAATATCCCCAAACATTCATCATATCTAAACCCATTAATGATAATGGGTTTCTAAGACACGTAATCATAACATAACCCATATAAAAGATATATGTTTAACAAAAATTTCATAATATCATCACAATATTTCCCGTGGAAAATAATTTCTTTTAATAAAAATGTCATCATTTAATCATAAAAAACCCTACTGAAAAAGAACATCCTTCGTGTACATCATTTAAATATAAAAATAAACAATCCTGAGATTGAAAATTGATGGAATCATTGGATTAAATTCCCAAAATAAATTATGTAACATCCAAGGATGTCATCATATATGGAAAAGAATTTTGAGAGATCACATGGTACATTTCTTATGAAAAATATACTGTCCCATTTTATATAACTTTATTAAAAAAGAAAAATATCCAAAATAGAAAATAATATATTTTATTTTAAAATAACCTTGGAAACCTATTATGTAACATTTAAATAAATGAGTTATCATGACAGTGGGAAATACCATTGATTTTATTTATGTTAAGATAATGAATCTTTTCAGATTTTTTGTAAAATAAAAAAGGGAATTATTTTGAAAATTAAAAAAATATTCCTTTTGATTTTTATAAAAACTAAAATATGGGTAATAATTTCTTTAAAAATTAAAATTTAAAATAAATTTTTTAAGACATATTTAGAAAACATTAACATGGTACAAGAAGGATTTTTTGACTGAAGACTGAAATGAAGTTTTTTTCATTAAAAAATTTATTTTGATCTCATTTTTTCATAAAGAGAGAAAAATAAATGAAATAATGTGTTTAAAATAATAATAGATAGGATATGAAATTTCATAATCTTAATTTTTTTAATATACTAATATGTCATCATCCAAAACTTATTCATAAATAATATGGAAAATAGTTGGACTGTAACATTAAATCTTTACTAGTTTAGTAGATTTTGAATCATATTCCCCATGTACGAACTAACATTATATTGATTTTTATACCAAATATTTTCATGAGAATAATCATAAAAGTCCTTTATTTTAAATATATTTTATACACAAATAAATGAGTTGTGTATAAGGAATGTGTCCCCCAAAAATAAACGTGTCATGAAAATTGCTTTCCACATTGGAATCTTTTGAATCATAGGCCCCGTTAAATAATATCATCATATGATAAATATAAGATCAATAAAACATAGTTATATATGAAATTAAATTTTATTATGGAATTATATACATAAAAATAACTAGGATTTGAATATGGTATTTTTCTCCCAAAAATAAATGAAAGATTAGAAATCCCTTACATTGAGTATAATCATTCTCCAAACATGATCAATACTCCCCTAAAATAAATTTAGATTTTCTATAAATACATTGTATAGATATAATAAAATATATCATACCAAATTTTATTTAATTATAACCCTTTACACCATTTTTTTAAAAATTAATTATTTAAAACTATATTTTTTGTGATAAGTGTTTCGTTATTCATGTAAGTTTTGGTTTGGTAGTTTTTGTTCATAATCATTGATAATATTTTATTAATATCTAGTATACTAATAATGATATAAATATAATATATACTCATTATATTTGTAGTTAAAATATTAAATTTAATGTAGTGTTGTAAAATGATATACATGGTTAATGGAAATATTAAGTTGTACATACAAAGAAACATTCTTTTCTTTTCTCGACAGATGGAATGGAAGAAAGGTAAATGTTGTATAAAATTTACCTATTTTTTTATAATTAATATAATATATAATTATTAAATATATAATTATTACCTTCCACTTCAAAATAAAATGAATAATATGTCACATAGCTTTGCGAAGGTGGCAGTTCACCCATAGACATGGGGGATGTTAAAATTTTACAACATAATGAATGGTAATAAGGTAGATATGATATTATAATTTCATTAGTATAATTATGTATTATATATTATATATATATACTTATAATTAAACATTTTATCCACCCATGAGAGGTGGTGATAGATAAATTATTACATTACATAGGGAGGTGGTAGTCTATCACACACACGATTGAAAATTTCATTTCCAATTTTGTGGAGGAGGAGAGTGATATAATTTATTCAATTAAAATAATGAAATATCATTATATGTAATAAAAATATGTTATTATATCATCATATTTGTGTATTTTTATAAAAAGAATGACGAAAAATTAAATAAAAAAATGATCAATTAAGAACGATTCATTTTCCTCAGACACCCTCCAAAGGATAACATAAAAATCAATCATAAGAGAGTTTCATACTAAAAATATTTTCTCTAAGAAATTAGAAGATAATTCATGATATATTTTTTAAAATTTTAATCCAAATTTATTTTAATGTTTTAAGAGGAGATGAGAGTGTGTTTGTCCTTATAAGTTTGGGGGGTGGGGGACACACATGATATTATGGAAAATGAAAAGTTACATCGACATTTAACGATTCTAAAAGAATTAAAAATTGATCCTTCTAATTCCATCATTTAAATAAGGCCAATAAAGTTATTTAAAATAGGAATATGACATGTTTTTAGTTTATTTTACCAAATATCATTTTAGATTGACCCCCGGTAAAGTCGCTTTAACTATATATACAATAATTAATTTTTACAATTTTTACTATTTATTACAACAAAAAATTATTTTTACATAATAATATTATATTAATTATTCTTGATCAAAATACGGAATAAATTTATAAAAAATAAATTCAAATAATTGATATAATTTAATGTAAAATAAAACTCAAAGACGTGATGAAAAAGTGGGTTTCCAAGAAAATGTTTTTCATAAGTGTAGAATGATTTAATATAGGAATTCTGTATAATATTATGAAAAATAACATATATTATTTTAATAAAAAAATTTAAATAATATATTTTTTATATTAATTTATGAACAAAAATTTGAGTTTGTGAATTTTAAAAATAAAATATAATTTTTTTAAAAATAATTACTCATTCGCTATTAATAAAAAAATTAATTTTTTAGAAAGATTTTAAACAACTCACCCAAATGAAATTTATATATGTTAATTAAAAAAATAAGGTTTAATATTTTATATATACATTTCTTAAATTAGTGGAAATTTGTTTTATTATAGGTTAAAATAAATTAATAAAAAACATTTTTTAAGAAAAATGTATTTTCAAAACATATAAATACTTTCATTAGAATTATATACTTATTTACTGATTTTTATTGTTTATAAAAACAAATTATAAATATTCCTAATATTTTAATTATTCCTATTTATAATTTTTTTTAATGGATAGGTTATAACAATAATGATTAAAAAATAATATTAATAATATATTGGAGTCCACTAAAATACTATGTTGCATGTAAAGTATAATACAGATAAAGTAAAGAAAATATTGAAAAAAATATTTCTTAAAACCGCAAGGTGTAACATTGTACCCCCCATAAAATTAATTTTTCCCTCACAATTTTATCACTTTTTGAAAAATAAATAATGACATTTTACTTCATCAAATCCTAAGATACCCACATAAATTTTTAAATTTTTTTCTTTTTCTAGAAATAATTTTCCATTTTAGTGGTCTTATTTCATAATTTTTTTATATGTGATCCATTAACCCCTAGGTTTTTATACATAGGAATGATCATAAACTAAAAACATGACCTTTGACTTATTTGATGTGAATGATTAGGTTTGAATTTCTTATAGAGAGATACACGGAAAACCTAATTTACTTGAGATAGTCTTGGTGGGCGCACCATGAAATAAGAAACCATCCATACTATATCAAATATATTAAATGTTTAAATATATCTATGTCTCACATTTTATTATTCATGATCAACAAATACTTAAATGAAGGATAAATTAATAAGAATTTTGTATCACCAACTAAAACTTTAATATCACATAGATTATTATCAACAATACTTTTTTATCATCATTGTGATGGCCATATATTCCTTGGATGGGTGATAATATTCAATTCAATTTCATTAGATAGATCTATTCGCAATATATTTCATTCCCTTTATTTATCCCAACATTTAGGGGATCTAAAATTATTTTTACAAAGGTATTTATAAGGATCCATCTATTTGATTGATTGAATTATATTATTTCAATAAAACAGAATTAGAGAAAGGTTTTGATCCCATCCACCATTGTAACACATAAAAACGATCTTAGAATATCCTCCAATGATTTAATTATTATCACAATCTAAAAATCAATTAGAGGATAATAATTTATTATAAGGAAAAACACTACATTCAAAGACCATTAAGGACATATATATAATGTTTATGTAAAGCATATATCTTGATCATATATTTGAAACCTGCATTTTTGATTCCATTATTTGTTTCAAGTCCTCTATTGGTTCATAGATTTGTATTTGTTTCCCGATGTTCTGAGTTTAAAATTTTGGTTCCTCTTATGTTATTAATCTATGACTACAATCAGGGGGGTCTTGTATGGTAATTTTCCTCTTATATTTTCAAAGGTATGGTATGAGGTTGAGGTGGTTTGGATTTTGATTTGTGACACTTCTCGTGAAACCACTTGTGGGGTATGTTGTTGAGGTGGTTTGTACCCATGAAATGGATGAGTTTTGGGGTGAAAAGAGTGATTTGTTTTGGGAAATTGTCTCCTATATACATGGCCTATCTTTCCCCATAGATTTCCTCCTCCGGGACACCTAATTTTTTCGGAGAATGGCATGGTTTGGGATGCAAGAACATGCCACGTAGTTTGGATGCACGATTTACTAAACTATGCAACCAAACTGTGCAAGGTGTCCAACACATTAAAATTTTATGTGTTTTGACCCTTTTTCCTCCTGAAAAAAAGAATATTCCCAATTCTTTCCCATTTCATTCCCTAACAACATAGGTATCTTACAAGGTCTCTCACCCTTTCTTGGAAGTTAACTTTGATGGAATATTTGATGGGGAAACATCAAAATCATGCAACTAAGTCTTTATCCCTTTTCTTTATTCCTTCTTCTCAGAGTTTCATACAACTTTTCATGAGGTTCTAAAATGTACAGAAACTTGGGTTAGTAAGTAGGGTTTAAGAATTTGTTTATTTGATGAAATCATGTGGATTAGGGCTTGATTTCACATTATTATGGTGCGGTGGTGGTGCAGTTGAATTTTTTCACAATGGGTTGGAGTTTTTGGTGAAAATGGCAGTTGATTCCATGGGTAAGAATTATTTGATGAGTTAGTTGTTGTTGATTTATATTTTTTTCATGATTATCTTCCATTATGTGTGGTGAAAAAATTATATTTGGAATCATTTGTTAAGTGGTTGGTTTCTAAATGGAAACATTGTGAAAAAATGATTTTTTTCCCATATATTTCATATTGTGTCAAGTGGGGTTGTTCTATGATCCATGAAATGGTTTTATTAAATGGTTTTAGGGATGCTAATTCATGTTTTATGTTATATTGGAATGCCTTTGGACACAAAAGTGGGTTTTTAGAAGGGTTTTATGTTCAATTCTTGGTTACAGTCCTTGGAATTTTATTAATAAGGTTTTAAAAGGTATGTTGTTTTACTTAAGAGGTGAAACAATTCTTCCAATATTTATTTGGGAGGATTTTGCTTTTGAAATTGTTTATTTTAATGAGAAAGTGTTTTTGTGTGATGTTTCCTATCTTGTAATATTTTTAAGAAATTTTTTAATTTATTTATTTAACTGTGATGGAGGTGTGAAACATATTGTGGGCTATTTTGGTTTGAGTATTGTTTAAAAATAAATTTGATTGCAAAAATGGATTATCTGAATTTTTTTATATAAATATGGGATGTTTGGTGTTGGTGTTATTTTTTAATGGCCATTTTATGTGGAAATGGTACTTTATATTATGTGAAAATTATTTGAGCACAAGAGGTAAAACCCATGTATCTAGGTGGTGGATGTGTACTATCTTGCTAGTGATCTGGTGGGGTTTGGTCCCTGTTTCATGAAGAAAGTTTGATATGACAACACTAACTATAATATGATGATGATGATGTTATGGAACTACAATGTTTTGGGTATTCTCCCTACCAGTTGCTCATGTGCACGATAAGGGATATCACAATGGTTACTTTCCCGGAGATACGTGGTACCTAGGACCACAGTGAGCTAGTTCCTAGGGGTAATTTCACATTTCTAGTGCTCATTAGATAATTTATAATTACCATCAGAATACGATATGATTATCTAGAATATTCATTATATTTGGCATTCATTTTGGAGGTGTTAATTTCTTTCAATTTTTTTAGTTGAAACTATTTTCATTTAAAGCTGCATCTTTCGGAATCTTTTACTAGAATATCTTGTGTACAAAACATGCAAGAATTTTTACTTACAATTATTATCACATGGAATTATTTTGAATTGGTTTTCAACTAGGTTTTTTCTCAAACCCTACTTACACCTTATGGTGTAAGTAGATAGGTTTATTTTCTCGCTAGTTTGGGTAATGATTTTAGTGCCAGTTATTTGGGTTATTAGCCTTCCTTCTTGGTGCTCTATAATATAGATGGATTAAGGGTGGTTCCCCATTACATGTGGAGGTACTTGGGGTGTCCTTTTTTTCCATTGTTCCTTTGTTATTGTCTTTGAGTTTTTTTCTAAATTATATAATTCAATTCTGATTATTTGTAAACGGTGTTTTGATGTGATAAATCCAATTTTGGTTTATTGGTTTCATTTTTTGTTTTATCATTATAATCTTGGGTAAATCATTACCAAATTAATTTTTCATGATTCCAGGTAGTTGTTCTAGATTATGGTGATTGAGAATGCTCTTTGGGTCTTTCCATGGGTGATGTTTGGTGCTGCTTTTATTGGAGATCAGATTTGGTTCGTGATGAAATCGAGTCATAGGGATATGTTAGCTCTCTTCAGTCATGTTATTTGAGGAATAGTTTGATAGTATAGAGTTTTTTATGTAAATACATGGCATTATTATTACGAGTAGGGTGCCTGGCCATCACACCTCAAGATGGGATTTAAGTCCCCCAGAGAAGTTAGGTTTTATAGGAGTCCTTTGATTTTCATGGGTCATCATTGATTGGGGAAATTATAAGATAGTTGGCACAATGGTCTTATTGAGCATGCTATGCCTGTAAATACATGTTGATCTAGTGATATTCTCCTAGAAAACTCTCCATGATGGTTATGTGATTTGTGTATGGAAGATAACCATATGTCCAAGTCACTAACCAAAACTAGTTTCCTCTCACGTTGTCTTGTGTCCTTTTGTTTTAGAATCGTGGAATTTTGGTTTTAAAATTGTAAATAAGAATTTATTTATGAAATTTGAACTTTTATAAAAATATTTATCAGCAATTAGGACCTGGATAGATTTTTAAATTTGTAGAATTGAATTTTCTGATAAATTTTGAAATGGAAAATGGTGGTTTTAAACCTATTTTAAAAGTATAAATTATGTTATAGTGGGTTTTGAAAATCCATTTCATATAGACTTTTTTGAATTATTGGAATGGGTTTTGAGTTTAATGATGAGTTTTGGGAATTTATTTTTGGGTTTTTAAGATATTTTTTTGATTTGGTAATCAGTAAGCATTTGAAAAGTTTTATGAATAATTGTAATATTGTTTTAAATAAGAAGAGATGGGTTTTTAAATGGATCGGTGTTGATTAAAGGGATTTTTTTCAATAAAATTGGAGTGTTTTAAAATGGGATAAAATATTTTGACATTAGTATATGGATTAAAAGAGAGGTTTTATTTGAATAAATTTGGATTTTAGAAATATTTCGTGAGATGTAAATTAGGTTTTGAATATGTGGGTAGTGGTTTTGTGAAAAAGGAAAGTGTTAGTTGATTGTTTTTCTTTTGAACATTGGAAAGTTATTTTACCCTGTGGTATTTCCAATAGAAACTACATTCATAGGGTTTTATGGGATGATTTTTGTTTAATAGAACGACTGGATGAATGCCGGGAAGGATATGTGGAGGGTGCTCAGTGTGGCATTGAAACCTTCATGTGTGAGGCCCATGGGGTACCATTGCTAGATATGGTAACCACAAACCATTTATTTTCAAAGAGATGATTTTAATGGAAAACTTGATGTCTTGATGACTAGTTTGGGATGGTATGTCTTATGTGTTTTTGTAAATATTTTTGTTGTGGGATGTTTTGAGACCAAGAACCCCTCTTGTATGAATGGTGTTCTGGTTTTGTGTTTGCTCGGTAAGCTTGGTTAAAGGGATGGATTGTGGTCTCCTAATGAGAAACGTTTCAGTATGGATATATGGTGTTCCCTACATTTGTTTGGATATGTTTTGTGGTATGTCTTGACCAATGGAACATCTTGGTTGGTTCCATGGGATCTATCATTGGATAAGGAATTTCCCCATTAAGGGTTAGTGCACAACGGATGTAAACCCCAGATTGTTTCTTCATTGGAAGATCATCTAGTTGATCAATATAAGGAATATTTTTCTTGAGCTTTAGAGATTGAGACTACACCATTCTCATTTCATGGTTTTGTGGATCCTCTTATGGAATGAGAGTAGTCTTGGGAGGATGAAAGAGACCTTAGTTTCTTAAATTACCTAAGGAGTAAAAAAGGATAATAGTTCAGGGTTGTTAGTGATCGATTTTCTCAAGGATGGCCAATGTGTCATTTTTCAGTCACTTCAAAGTTAGGGATAATGTTACACCACCAATGTGGAAAATCTGGTAAAGAGAGGCTATAGTTTATGTTTACCGGAATCGTGTTATGTTTAGGACTTGGCATAAGATCCTTTTCCTTTTCTAGTTTCTATCAGTCACACTGGTTATGTTTGGTGATTCCTTGAGATGTTGTTTCCTCCTTTGACTAAAAAGGTGAAGGTATTAAAATCCTCTAAGAGAATCTTCTTTCAGGAAGTGTGTCACCCTTTGGAAAATCTCAACATCCTCTAGTTAGAGGAAAGTGTTTCCATACTTCCATTCCTATTTCTGTTTATAATCTAACAAAACAAGGGGTTAAGTGTGTGCATCTTCTATTCCTTTATTTTGATAAAATGTTGGGCTTTTGTAAAGTGAGGTTGGAGTGTGTTATGTCTTGTTAAACCCCTTGAGGATCTCATTGTAGTGGTTTGTGGCACTAGATGATGAAATTATATTAAAGGTTTTCTAAAGCATGGATTCAAGTCTGAAGATTCATGAATCATCTGAGCTCCAGCTTTATGCCCCAGAGTGAAGCTGATGCATAGTTAGTGAAATCCCAAGGCCATTCAAACCTTTGGTTTAATTATTGTCCTTAGAATGAAATATGGGAATAATTTAAACCTCATGTGTCGTCATGTTGTTCCAATTGTTCCCATTCAGTGGTAGAGGTGGGAGGACCGTATTTCAAAATAGTATCATGAGATTATACTTTCACCCCTTTGGTTTCATTCATGTTTTTTGAAAAAATATATAAATTTGTGCTAGGCAGATTAAAGAACACAGTTTGTGAACAGTTAGTAGTAACCATGCACCATCATAAGAATCTATGGGATAAGATACATTAGAAACCACATGGACTCCACATGGCCATGTTCCTTGGCCCATGTAATGGTGTGAAGCTTCCCCATTGGACATAATGCTCCACACAGTTAGCACACAGTTTCCCAAACAGTGTGGAAACACCATGCTGTAGTGCCAAATATTTAAATTTTGGGGGTTTTCAAGTATCACCATGCTATTCAGTTTAGATGGTTTCTTTTATTGTGGGGAGACCGACTATGGGTATCATGTATGATCTTTTGAAAAAATATAATGAGATTCTACCCCTCATGCCAGTGAGTCCTTTTGGGCCTCCCCCTTTTAGTGTCCTGATTCCGTCTTAGTAAAATTTATGTTTTCCCTTATGGTGATGATCCCAATTGTGTCTCCCCTTATCAGTAACATGGTTTTGTACTTGGTATTAGATTGACGGTAGGTTGTCTCTTCAGAGTTATCTTACTACCAAAAAATTCTTTTGGTAAACGTCAGGATTGGAGAGAACCCAATGGTTTAGCAAATGTAAGTTAAGTGTAACCTTGTTTGATATTGTTGTTCATTTGGGTAAATTTCTTGAGTTTTGTTTAGATATTATTTGAGGTGATTCATTTTAGGATGAATTAATAATGTACATGATCATTTTAGGAAAGTGGTTTATGTTTTGGATTGTGAGAGTATTCATTATTGATTGATCCACTAGAGATATCTTATCCTTTTTGGTGGCAGATGAAACATGGGAAGGGATTCCATTTCGGTCTATCATTTGGGTTTGGTTTTTTGCTTTTTACCTTGTTGTGGATTTCCTAGGGTGGAAATTTTTTTGGTGGGGAAAATTGTCACACCTAGATTTTCGATTTCATGCTTTGTTTCAAATCCCCTTTAGGTTTTTATCTTTCACTTTGATTTCAGGTGTCCCAAGTTTCCAATTTTGGGGACTCTAGTGTTATTGATCTATGAAGTTAGTCATGGTGGGTCATGTATGGTAATTGGAGTCCTCTTTTTTCAGAGGTATGGTATGAGGCTGTTGTGGTTTGGCGTTTGATTTGTGACACTTTTAGTGTCCCCACTTGTGGGTTTTTTTGTTGAGGTGGTTTGTACCAATGAGTTGGAGGAGTTTTGGAGTGAAAAGTGTGATTTTGTTTTGTGAAAATTTCTCCCCTATACTTGGAATACATTTCCCCATAGGTTTCCCTCTTGGAACCCATGAAATTGGAGGAGAATGGAATGGTTTTGGTTGGCCAGAACTGGACGCATTGTTTGGACACATGGCTTACTAAACCCTGCAACATAACCATGCATGGTGTCCATTACAATAAAATTTAATGTGTTTTGACCATCTTCCCCTTCTATAAATAAACCAAATCCAACCAATTCTTCTCCATTTGATGCAATTCCTCCATGTATGTCCCCCAAGCTATCTCACCCTCCCTTGTAACTCAAATTTGATGGGATATTTAATAATGGAAACTTTAAAATGATGCATGTAAATTTTCATCCCTTTGATTTTGTCCTTATTCTTAGCATTTCTTCCACCCTATCACGAGGTTATATAATTTATAGCAGCTAGGATTTATACCTAGGGTTATACATGTGTATTATTTATGAAATCTTGTGGATTAGGTTTTGATTTTACTTGTGGTGTGCAGGTGGTTTAATCGAAGTTTCACACAACTATTTGGAGTTTTTGGTAAAAATGATAGGTGATTCCATCTGTAATCAATTTTTGATGAGTTAGTTCTTCTTGATTTATATTTTTATCGTGATTATCTTCAATTGTGTGTGGTTCAAAAGTTATATTTGGAATCATTTGTTAATAGGTTGGTTTTAAGTGGTAAATTTGTGAATAAAAGATTTTTTTATATGTATTTCATATTGTTTCATGTGGGGTAGTTCGATGATCCTTGAAATGGTTTTATTAAAATGTTTTAGGGCTTACAATTCTAGTATTAAGTTATATTCGAATGAATTTGGACTCAAAAGATATGTTTTAGATTGGTTTTATTTGAAAATATTTGTTACACTCCTTTTAATTGTTTTAAGAAGGTCTAAATGTATTCTTGATTTATGTAAGAGCAGCAACTATGTTGCTAAACTGTTTTGGTAGGAGTGGACTTTTGAAATGGTTTATTTTAATGGTAAAGGGATTTTGTGTGATGTGTACTATCAGAGAATGTTATTATAGAATTTCTTAATGTATTTATTTATGCGTGAAGGAGGTGAGAAATATGATGTGTCCTATTTTGTCATACAATATGTTTAGAAGGAAAATTCAGTTTCTTTTTTATTCAATTTGGATGTGTTTAATTCTTTTAAATTGTCCACTTGAAACCTTTTTTATTTAAAGCTACATCTTTTAGAAACTTTTACAAGTATTTCTTATTTAAAAACATGTAATTTTTTTTTATTATAATGGTTATCACATGGAATCTTTTTGAGGTAGATTTTTACTAGGCCTTGGATCACACCCTACTTACACCTTTTGGTGTTTGTAGACTTGGTTATTTTGTCGTAGGTTTGGGTACATCTTTTAGTGTCATGGTTTCAGTATCTAGTTGTTCTTCTGGGTGTACTGTCACAGAGATGGCTTGAAGGCAGTTCACCTTACCATGAGGTGGTTCTTGGGCAGTCATTTTTTCCTTTGTTCCATTGTTATAGTTTTTGAGTTTTATTTTAAATCATGTAACTCAATTCAGAATTTTTTTAAATTATTTTTTTGTTTGAAAAATCCATATTTGGTTTGTTGGATTCTTGTATTGTTTTATCTTTAAAAAAACAGGTAAATAAAACCCAAATTAGTTTTTTTTATGATCGGGAACATGATACAACCTATAAGGTTGGGAACACACTTCAGGTCATTGAACAGGCAGGGGTTGGTGTGAGTTTTGAGTGTGACCAGATTTGGTTTGTGAAAATATATAATAGAATGTATTAATTCATGAATTTTTTTGAATTACTCAATGTATATATGGTAATGATAATCTTGTGATAAATATTCTCTATGTGAAATGAAGTGTTTTTAAATATTCATATGATCAACTACAACCCTATAACATTATTCATTTTTGATGTTTTGGATAGTATAGTGACAAAATCCGTGGTGATGATTTCCTATTTATATTATGGTATAGTTAACGGTGGTAACATCGAAATAATTTTTTTCACACTACCTTAACTTGATGACTAATGATGTATTTTGATTGAATCTATAAAATTTAATTCTTCATGACATCCCACTAGAAATATTCTTTCAGATATCTATACATCATTTTTATTTTACAATTAATAGATAATGAATAACGATAGATTTCTCTAATTGACCCTTCTTCAAATTGGTTATGCATATAACATGTAAACAATTATTAATCCTTTTTCATTCCATAATATTCATGTTTAAAAATAGGAAAATTTATCACCATCTTTTATAACTCAAAATAATACTTCTTTACATATTTAATATTCTCATGTATAGATGGTTATACACAATTTTTAGAAATATAATATTTCCCTCACTACATCAGGATTTCCATGTCTATAAATTTAAAATCCATAAATATTGGATCATTTTTATCCTAATAATAGATAATATTGCTAGATCATTTTGACTAAAATAAATGGTCACATTATTAACTTTTCTAGTGTTGTAATGTATCGAATAATCATAATGATAAATCAGTTGCAGCCATCATATTTGGTACATATTCAATTCGTTATTTGTGAATATATATTTTTTCTTTCAAAATAATCTTTCCATAGAAATTTTGATCCCTTATGAGTTGAGTTGGTCAGTGGATTACATATTCATGATAAATTCAACAAAAAAGTTTATAATATTTATCAAAATGTAGAAAATATAAACTTACCAAACCGTGGTTAGTCAATGTCGACATTCAATAACTTTTTTATTTGATGGATCCATTGATATAATGTCAATTGAGATTATATTACTGATAAATGAAACCTTATGAATCCAATAAATCACATTCCATTAATTTTAAATAAAATTTCTCCATTATTAGGTACTTTTGTAAAATTATCCATTTATATTTGTGATCCTCCATTATCATTTAATGGATAAGAATATCAATTAAAAATACTCTAAAAAACTTGTCAATATAATCACTAATGAATACATTCATTAGATAAATTATCTTAATGGGGGAATTTATAATTCCAAATAGATTATATATATATATTCTATAAATGGTATATAATGTTTTATTGGTTATATTTTTTTCTTAACCCTCAAATGATGATATCCAAAATAATCTTCAACATTGGGAAATTATTTATCTCATTGTAGTTTGTAAAAAAATCATCAATATGGGGAAGATGTTACATTTTCTTGATTGGGATCTTGTTAATATCTTGAAAATCAATTAAATATATCATTAATCCATAAATATTATTAATAAAAATAATAGGTTCACTCCCATGGGACATACTTGGAATGCATATTGAACTCAAAATTAGTTATATTGAATACTAAAATTCATTATTTGATAGAATACAAATTAAATAGTCTTGATATATATATATATATATAACAACCACAAAAAATATATATCATCTATGGTACATTTTTCACGAAAAATTTCAGGTAATAACTAATTTTGAATGGGAATAAAGACTCATATAATTGATGTGAATTTATCAAAATATATTATTTATCATTTCATTGATATATGACAATATATTGGTTTTAAAAATCAAACATGACATCCCTTAATCATTAAATAATGTTGTGCTTTTTTAGGTAAATTCAATCCTCACAAAAGAAAACATCTAATTGATTAACCTGAAGAATAATAAAACATTAAGGAATTATATTCCCCATAACTAAAAACAAAGAAGAATCATAAACTTAAAATATGATCATCGTACCTTAAGATAATTTAAATAATAACATAGCATCTAAATAATGGTTATAGGAATTAAAATTCAAAAAAACTTATCACTATATAAGATAATTAATATAACTAATTTCAAATATAATACTTCAATATTTGAAAATGCATGCCACTTCCACAACATCATTGTTCTATCATCAGTCACATATTAATTCCAAAATGGTCTACAAGACCATCATATATTTGAGGAATACACATATTCTCATAGAATTTTGAACATGTATAAAAATGAATTGGTTCAATCATTTACTTACGTAAATGAAACCATACCCTCATATAATTATATAGTCACGAATGATTGGTCAGTGAATAATAATAAATATGAAATCTGGCTCCATACATACACTTATGAACATGAGACTATTTCCATCATTAATCTTATGGAAATGAAATAAATTTGAACACATGAAATTGCTATCAAGAAATCAGGTTAATAAATAACATATTTATTCATGAGTTATCCATAATTACTCAATACATTAGACAGAGATATTTGTCCAATATGTCATAAAATTATAATCATATATATATGTGTCTGTTCCAATGATCATAAAAATGCCACATATAATTCTATATTATATGAATGAGATTCATAAATATTTTACCATAGTATAACTCATGGAAATGAAATTGCTTTAATAAGAATTTCATATTTCCTCATATTGTTTCTAATAGAAAAGAAAAATATTTATTAAAAATTTCATAAAATAATTATTACATAAATCATGGAAAAGGAATAAATTTCATAAAAAACATATCATCATAAATTAAAAACATCCAGAAAAATAATAGGGATGGTATTATTGGGTCATATCCCCTGCAAAGAATATGTAATGTTGAAGGAAGTCATCATATATAGAAAATGAATTTGAATGATCAGTCTGTATATTTATTGAGGAAAATATCCTTTACACATAAAAATAACTTCTTTAAAATCTTAAAACTACACAAATATTAATGAAAATGTTTTCCGTTAAAATACTCATTGATAAATTTAATGGAATATTTAAATCATTGATTGATCTGGATGACACGATTTTTTTCCATACTCGTTAAAAAAAGATTACTTTCACATTTGTGGTAATATATAAAAGGTCATTATAACTAAAATGAAAATATTATTCTGTTTAAAAAAATTTAGAAATTAACAGAATGGGTAAAATATATGTTAGTGAATCCTTGGAGAATATTAAAATATTTTTTGATACATTTTTAGAAAACACCATCATTAAAGGGAAATGATTTTTATCTGAATAGAATAATATTGTCGGTTTTTTATAAAACATTATTTTGGAACCATTAAATCATAAATAGTGGAAAATGATTAGAAAATATAATTATTTTGAAATAATAAGTGGATATAAGTGTTCATGAAGTACTTCATAAGTATATCGTAATATTTTATAATCATAAACTAATTAGAAAACAATCATTATATGTAGTGTGATTGTAACAAAAAGGCATTACCACTTTGGTAACATTCAAATTGTATTCCACGTGATTGAAAAATATTATATTGATATGTATATCGTGTAATTTCATAATTATAATAAAAAAATAAATTATAGTGTTTTAGATACACCACAAAAAATAATGAAGTGGTGTACATGGCATGTGCCCCATGGAAACAAAATTGAGATGAAAATACTTTACATCTTTGTTAAATACTAAATAGAATGGAAATATAATGAATAACATCAAATTGAATATTATATATCATTAAAAGTAAGATATTAAATATATGACATCATAATGGAACTGCATATCGATATAAAAAAAGAAGGTCTGGAATATGTCTTTTGTCTCCCTGAAAAAATGGAGAGACAAGAAATTTCATACCTTGTGTCTTGACAATCATCAAAAACATTTGATCCTCCTATATAATAAATATTTTTTTATTATAAACTCATTATAGATAAATTATCATACATAAAATATCTTATATTATTTAAAAATAATCGTTTACTATCCATTTATTATCAATTCATTATTAAAATCACAATTTTGTGTGATAACTACTTCATTTTTCATGAAGGTTATAGTTAGTTTTTTTGTCCTTCAGAAGTGACCAGAGTTCCATCATATAAAATATTATAATAATTTTAAAATTATAATAAAATATCATTATGTATATATTTATGTTAATCCATTGGTGTTATAGATATAAAATGAATTACATAGTTAATAAAAATGGTAGGCCATATGTACGCGTGAACGTTGTTTCCATTTACCAATGGATGAAAAAATAAATTTAAATGTTAATTAACATTTTTAATATGATTTTTTTAATATATACTGTATATATATATTTAATATATCATTATTAGGATCCATGACAATAATAAACTTTAAACATATCACCAAACTTCAAGGGGGAAGTTGTCCACATGTATGCATTTGGGACGTAATCATTTTCCAATGAATCAAAAGTTGAGAAGTTATATGTGATATTATAATTCAAGATGAATAATAGTTTTTTAAATATAATATATATAATTTAGATACATAATTATACCCACATATGTGTTGTTGGGATTGAAAATTAATTACATTGTTTTGTGAGGTAGTAGTCCAACGTATTAAAGATTGACAATATTGTTTCCAATTCGATGTAAATGAGAGAAATATAATTTATAATATTAAAAATAATAAAAATTTAGTATTTAAAAGATATTTATTTTATAATATTTTCTTATTTATATGTTATTTTAAGGAGGTGGAATAATAATAATACAAAAAACACTCAGTTAATAATCATACAACTTCTTTGGTCAATATCCATAGGATAACATCAAATTCTTGAATGGTAACGTCTCATAATAATATAATGGTATCTAAGAAATGGTTTCAGAAGTATGGAATGTATTTTTTAATGAAATATATGAACTAAAATTTATTATAAGTATGATATGAATGAAAATGTGGGTTCCCTTTTACTAGGAGGTATGATCAAACAATTTGAATTTTTTAAATGAAAAATTTATTACCACATTTTAAAAATGGAAAAAGGTGCCAAAATGCCACATTATGCATCCAAATATGATATAAGATAAAATTATGGTTATAAATTGGTAATTACACATGTTATTAGATCATTTTAATGAATATATTTTTAGTGAATGACATTGTAAACCAGTTCTAAAATTAATCACTATAATTAATTTTCAGAGTTGTTACTATTCCCTATGGGAAAAATTCATTTGAACTTATTATAAAATATTAGTTATAAAAAATCAAAATATTGAATAAATTTTAAAAATTAAATTTAATTAATTTTAAGATGTCATTTTTAAATTATATCCCAAAGATACGATAAGATGCAGTTTTCAATGGAAAAGGTTTTCATAAGTGTATAATGATTTAATAAATAAATCTAATATAAAATTGATTCAAATGAAATAAATTGTATTTAAAATAATACAATTTAACTAATTTATCATTTAAAACCATTTTAGAAAAGGTATTTTTATTTATGATGTAATAATTGTCATGAACCGTCCCCTGGGGCCTGTGTCGTGACTCCCCCAAGCCCGCCTTCCATAGGCTAGGGGCTGGTGACAAGCACTGAAAGGCGTATTCCCTAAAACGGGAAGACATTACCTTTATAATATCTAAACTCACACAAACCAAGAACATAAAAATATACAAGCACAAATTAAACAATAATCTAAACAGGGTGTGTACTGAAAGAAAAGGGTCCAGAATACGAGCCCAACTGAAAAGTACATGTAAAACCAGAAAGTTCAAGTAAACTGGAAACAGCTCTTGTGAACACTCACCAAGCATCCTACCTGAAGGGTAAGTAAAACTCTCAAATAGTCTTATCTGTAGTAAATCTCATCTAATGACCACCTCTAAGAAGTCTCTGGTACTGGTACCATCGTCCTCAGTCAGCACTATCCGTCATCTGCACAAGACACACCAAGGTGCGGGCGTATCCCATACATGGATGAGTATAACAATACTCTGTAGGGACCCCAAGACCCTGAAGGTTTCTCAAATCCATGAAGTATAAACCACAAACCATGGAAACAACAGTGAACCTAACTTATTTATATGCCCATACATAGACCTAAGTTATCATGATAAACTTATCTTACATAGGAGGGATGGATACCACAAAGGTAACACCATGATGGTAGGAGTACCACACATGTGACTTCATGAAGATATAGTACCACACAGGTACACCATGAAGATATAAGACATAACTCACTCAGCTATAAGTGAAGTATAAAAGTACATATTATTATTCGTGAAGTCAGATCATCTTATTATTTCAAGAGGAACTACTTCTTATTATACAGAGTCTGACCCACACATGATCGATAGGCACTAACCCCCGCAATGACCCACACAGTGTCCAACCCACTCAGAGTCAATGGGTACTAACTTCTACTGACTCAAACATGATCTGACCCACATAGGATCAGTATGCACTGACCCATATAGGATAATTGAGCACTGACCCACACAGGATCTGACCCACACATGATCGGTATGTGCTGACGAACACTGGATCGCTGAGCGCTGACCCACACAGGATCTAACCCACACATGATCTATATGTGCTAACCCACATAGAAATTTTGTGCACTGACCCACATAGGATCGATAGGTACTAACCACAGGAATGACCCACACAGGATCCGACCAGCCCAGAGTCGATAGGTAACTATCTTCCGTATGATTCATCTTAAACCTATGCCTCATTGCAAGCCATAGGATTCCTCACAACCTGTATGGTCAAATTAAGAAGAATATTTCTCTCGGGATATCGTTCATACCTCAACCACCATGAATCCCCACAAAGAAGTATCCCAAAGGTCTGTCACATTATAAATAACCCAACGAAACAGATGGTGTGTCAATCAGACGCCTGGTCAATATGTTATTAGAGTTTCCGCTCTAAAGGCCTGGTAGGATTTGGGGATTGATCCAACCCAGTCATACTATATCTTTATCCAAAAATCCAGTGGAGTATACCAAAAGTACTATCTCGATCCAAATATTGTGGTGTCATAGAAGAATCTTCAAACGAACGCCCGGTTCTCAAGATATGGACAAAAAGGCAAAATTGGGTCCGGATGGTCCCAGTTTCGGTCCGACCTGGACTTTACCGACCCGACCTGGTTTGGGTCGACTAGGTCCGACCCGGGACTAGCCTGGATGGCCCGGGCCTCGGCAGGCTCAGCCCGCTTAGTGGGTGGCCCGGTTACATGGCCCATGGAGCACGACCTAGTGGCGCGGCCCGGTGTTGCTGTTCTCCTGAGCTAGCGAGGAAGGGGGAGCACCCCCTTTGGTTTGGGAAACCAATGGGAAGAGCCATTAGGCACTGCCACGTCACCTGTGGGACCCAAGTAGGTTCCACCCTACCGCTAGCGTCGTCCGGTCCTCCTTCCAGCGGGGTGGTCGCACGCCGCTGCTCCTCTGCGGCTGGCCGGGTGCTGGCCGCCCTCCAGCCTCCACTGCGGCCTCCTACTCTGTGGGTGCGGTGCATTCTACCTCTCTACCACGCGGCCGACCGACATGATTTTTTCTGCCCCTTTCTCTGTTGCGACCAACGAACTGTGACCTCCAGCTCAACTGGTGGAACGAACGCACGCCACCCCACCTTCCTCGTGGACAGCCGAGTTCCGGCCACCACTTTCTTCTGCGACCCATCACGACTTCATTCCAATTTGAAAATTATTTTGTTCATATATTCTTGATCCTCATGTCTAGGGCTCTACTTCCATATATTGCACTGAACAAAACATTTTGTCTCTAGCGTCAATAAATATTTTGTGTTGAAGAACACATAATGAACAAACAGCGAATCAAAAGATAAGTGGTAATCTATATGCGCGAGATGATGTGCATTTTATTTTGGCCATCATCATTGAGAAACAAAAAATATAAAGTATTATTAAATATGTTATATCACATCAAAAACAAACCCCTACCTTGACATTCGCTCGTAGGAGTTTTCGTGAGGAAGAAGACGAAGTCGGTGAAGATGGTGATGTCATCGTATGTCGCTCCTACAAGATGTTTCTGATTTGGGCTCAAGAATCGTCCTCATTCTTCGATTACGGAGGATTATCTTTATTATAGAGAGTGTTCTTTGTTGAAGAATGTTCTCCCAAATATTTTCCCCTTGTAAAATCCTTTCCCCCACGAGAGATGAGGTGCCAAATTAATATGATTATGTTTAGTAATTAGTGAATAAATTTTTTGGCTCATTAATTGGGGATATCCAAGGGTTAATGTAGATTCATTAATTCAGAATTAATGAATCCTATTAAATACAATTTTTTTTACATATTTTGTGTAAAAGGGCATTTAATTACCATCATTAAATGCCCTACAACCCTCATGCGGTCCCCACATTCATGTTTCAAAAGGCAGGTTTCAATTTCAAATATAAAATAAATCATGTTTATTTTATTTTCTCCCACTAAATATTTGAATTATAATTTCCACCCTCGACCAACCATGGTAGCGGTGAAGGTCTCATTAAGGAAATATCGACACTGTGAGTTCAACAGTGTCCATGTATTTAAATTTCGAGGACTTGTTCCGAAGTTAGAAAATACCGCTCGTGCATTTACTGAACGTACATGAAAAAAAGTTCAGAAATTCATTTAGGGCACACCGAGCCACAGAATCATGTTCTGTCAATTTTCACATATTTTTAATATTCCCATATAATTAAAAAAATTACATGTAAAAAATATGGGTCTTCACATTCTTCCCACCTCCGGAGTTTTCATCCCCAAAACCCACAGCACAAACTAGGGAAAAAATTTGGGGTACTGAGCATGAATTTGAGCCTCCCGCTCCAATGTTCTCTCCTAGAAGTTCCTATGCTACCAAATAACTTGTACTAGAGGCATTGACTTCAAATGAAGGACATGCTCTTGTCTATCTGAAATCTCCATTGGAGCCTCCGAAAACGACGCCCCATCATCGATGTCCAGCTCGCCCTAGTCAATGATGTGAGAAGGATCGTGTACGTATCTCCTCATATGGGATATGTGGAAAACACCATGCACTCGGTGCAACTGAGGTGGAATATCTAAGCATTAAGCATCCTCGCCATCACTACTGAGGACCTATAAGGGTCTGATGATCCTCGGAGATAATTTTCTTCCGCAGCCAAATCTTCGCAAACCTCATCGAGATGAGACCCATAGTAAAACATGGTCATGATCCTTGAACTCAAGAGGCCTCTCTCTCCTGTCAGCATTGAATTTTTGCAACATCTATGTAGTCTACATCTGCTCTTGGATGATTTTTACCTTCTCCATTGTATCCCGTACCATATCTGGTCCCATGTTTGCTGACTCCACTGGGTAAGTCCAACACACAGGTGATTTTCAAGGTCATCCATACAATGCCTCAAATGGTGCCATACCGATAGTGGAGTGATATATGTTTTTGTAGGAGAACTCCACCAAAGTAAAGTGATACTCAAATATGCAACCAAAATCAATGATGCATGCACATGACATGTCCTGGATGGTCTGAATGGTCTGCTCTGTCTGACCATCCATTTTAGGATGGAAGGTGATGCTCAACCAAAGCTACGTTCTGAATGCCACCTACAACACCATCTATAGCCGGGAAGTAAAATGAGAATCACGATCAATGACAATCATAGACGACACTCCATGAAGCCATACAATCTCTTGCATGCATATGCATCCCAATCTCTATACTGATTCATAGACTATAATTAGTAGGAAGTGGGCCGACTTGCTGAGTCTTTCAACGATCACACCGATTGAATCAAGACCCCGGGACATTCCTGGATGTCTTGTCATGAAATCCATGAAAATTCCATCCCACTTCCACTCTGGCACATCTAGTGGATGAACATAGCCTACCGAGTCTTGATGCTCGGCCTTTATTTACCGACAATTGAGGAATCTTGTAACAAAATTTTCCTCTTCATTATTCATTTTTGGACACCAGTACTGACGTCGTAGGTCCTGGTACATCTTCTCCACTCTTGGATTCACTGCTAGAGGGAATGTATGGAACACTATCAAAACATCCTCTATAAGCGCCACTGGTACCATAACACGTCCTCTAAAGAGTATGATGTGATCCCAACATTTAGAAAATCTATCAGGTGCATGTTCTGTAGATATCTGAGCACGTAGAGACTAATAGTCAGTGTACCCAAGCTTCACCTCTCTGTCTCACTGAATGAGTGGGGGAGTGACTGTCAGAGACTGAAGATAAGCTGATCCATCTCGATCCACATAGGATATCCTCAAAGTGGAAAGGTGATCCACCGCCTCACTCATCAACTATATACCATATCTCTTGCAGAGTGCATCTGTAACTACGTTCCCCTTCCCAGGAGTATAGACTATCTCGAAGTCACAGTCATGGAGGAACTGAAGCCAACTCCACTGTATCAGGTTCAGGTCCTTCTGAGAGAAGATATACTTGAGACTCTTGTGATCAGAGTAGATAGTTAAACATTTTCCCATCATGTAATGTCACCACATATTCAAGCCAAAGACCACTGCAACTAACTCCCTACCATGGGTAGTGTAGTTATGTTCATTTTTTCATAGTTTTTGATAAACATAGGCAATTACTACTCACTCCTTCATCAGGACACATCCAAGACCAATCCCTGATGCGTCACAGTAGACTATGTACCCAACGCCCTCCTTCAGTAGCCTCAAGATGGGGGAACTCGTCAGTCTCTACCTTAGATCTTGGAAATTCTTTCAGCATCTCTCTGACCACATGAAGGGGTTCCCCTTCTTTGTCAATGCTGATAAGGGTTCCAAAACTCTAGAAATGACTGGCACAAACCTTCGTTAGTAACTATCCAAACCCAGAAAAAACCACACCTACATCACCCTCTTAGATGGATCCCAAGAAAGAATAAACCCAATCTTCACTGGATCCACTACAAATCCATCCTCTGAGATGACGTGTCCCCATATGTGAACTTCTTAGATCTAGAACTGGAAATTCGAGAGCATTCCATAATGCTGGTTCTCATGGAGTGTGTCCAGAACAATCTAAAGATGATAATCATGATCCTCCTCCATCACTATGTATATCAAGATGTTGTCGATGATGACTACCACAAAACGGTCGAGGTGTGGCTGGAATATCCAGTTCATGAGTCCCATGAACACCACTGGGGCATTGGCCACACCAAAGGGAATAACCAAGAACTCATAATGGCCATACCGACATCTAAAGGCCGTATTTTTCACTTCCTCATCTCATAGCATGATCTGGTGATAGCCTAATCTGAGGTCTATCATTGAAAAACATCGTGCTCTCTTCAGCTAATCAAAGAGATTGTTAGTCCTTGGGAGTGGGTACTTGGTCTTCACAGTCACCTGGTTCAGGTACAGATATCCCCACAAAGTCTCAAACTCCAATTTTCCTTCTTGGTGAACAAAATCGGGGCTGCCCAAGGAGAAACACTGGGCCTAATTAAACCCTTTCTCTGCATGTCTTCCCGCTATACGTGCATCTCTCAATGCTCTACAAGAGCCATCCAATATGCTGGTCTAGATTTAAGTGCTTTCGTGGGGTACAAATCGAAGTATAATTCCACCTCTATGAGAGGATGTAGACCCATAACATCATCCAAAAAACCATCAGTGTACTAATCCACCACTATAGGATTACTCAGACTCTCAACATCAACCGATCCGAGGGTAAGGCTATCCAACTCATGTGTGATTGGATACACCCTCCTCTGTTTATGTCCATCCTATGCTACAAAAGTTCCCTTCTCACTGGTGGAGGAAAACATGGTCCCATCCATGAAAACACACTGCACTATGCACCTAACACAGTCGATCTAATCATGGAATGTGGGTAACTAGTCCATACCCAAGATGACGTCGTAAGGCCACGATGCCGCTACTAAGAGATCCCAACCGATGATATCTCCTCCTATAGTAAACTCAAACTACTTTCTCTAGTGTATAATTGTTGAAACCACTCTCGTAGGGGTCCTTATCCATAAGGATCGAGAAAAATCTCCACCGGTATCTCCGAGCTCCGAACAAGGGCCATGGAAAAAAAATTAGTGACTGGAACCTATGTCTATAATTAGTACTGATTGGGTTGAGTAGACACATATCGTACCTTATATCATCTCTAGAGAACCATGATGATAGGCCTCGGGTGCATGGAGATGAGCTCATCCCTGTCCACCTGCAACCTATGGTCGGCGTGGACCACCTAGATGTGGTGGTGGTAGAACCTCGGATCACCGCCCACCACATACTGCACAACCTACTCCTCTGAAAAATATTCCTCCTGCCTGTGGAACTCCTCGATCAAATCTTCCCCTCTACCCAGGTGGTACTTTGACCGTGTACTGATTGTCTGTATGGTGGGTTGGTCAGTCACGAGCCATGTGACCCTGCCCGCCACACGAATAAAACTACATGATCCTCACCTGTCCTGCTCTGTATCGAGTGCCCCACACCACCTACCCTCTATCCGGAGGTCGTCATCCTGTAGGTCTGTTCCTTTTGGACCTCTGAGTCATATTTCTATTTCCAGCTGCTAATGAATATGCTATGTGGCATCTGGTGGCAGGTCTCATAGCCGGTGACTGCTTAGCAAGGAAGCTCTCCAATAAGAGTGCTCTCTCTCACACCCCTACCTACGTCGGAATTCTGAGAGAAACTATCATATCTCTAATATCTTGTCTAAGACTCAGCTCAATATTTTGGGACCCGAAGAAAGGTCCCCGCACCATGTCTATGGAGTAGAACGAGAGGTCGGTTACCCTCAATAAATACTGAGCTACAATCACCCTACATTGATGGATGTGGAGAAGCCCCTATGTACGCACTGTGCGTATGGTCTCTAGGATGAACTCTTCCATAAAAAGTACCTCAAAGTGTGACCAGATGAGATTCACCTCATCGTGAACCAAGAGCATCAAGCTCCGCCATCTGTCCGCTACAGCCTGGAGAAGAATGAAATCAATGATCACCATTAGATTAGCTAGTGTCCCATCTAGTCGAAAAACTCTAACCACAACCTCCATACAGTCCTCTGATGCTTGTGGATCTGTCTCTCCTCGGAACCTCAGTGGCCAGTGCCATTGGAATTCATGCAATGCGCTCAAGAAGAGTTCACCCTCTATATCTGGGGCTCAGGGAATCAGCTGCCCAACGAGTAGTGGTGATGCTGGTACAATGCATGATGGTACAAATGTCATCCGGGGGCCCTCCACCAGAGCCTCATCTCTCGGTGGTCTATCATCATGTACTCTACCTAGAACCCTGGCTAACTCTCTGTGTGGAGGTATCCAGAAAAGATACAGGTGCACCACGTTCATTAAGATTATACATGGTGAGCTGACTAGAAGAGATCACAAAGAATCCTTTTCCATAACATATACGTAATCAGTGTATTCATGAACATAGTTGGAAATAAGCAGTCAGGGTCCTGGTGTATGGATACGTCAGCCACCACACCAACACTAGACTCCCCGAACTGAGAACCATACTCAAAAAAAATAAAAATATTTCTTCACACAGAAAATATAAGAGTCCAAATTTTTCAGTAGAAACGAACTCATCTGATACTAATTTGTCACGACCCATCCCTTGGGACTAGTTCCATGACTTCCTCGAGCTCGTCTTCCATAAGCTAAGTGCTGGTGACATGCACTAAAAGGCGTATTCCCAAAAACGGGAAGGCATTGACATTATAAGATGTAAACTCACACAAACCAAGCACATAGAAAGATACAAGAATAATGTAAACAATATAGTAAATAAGGTGTGTACTGAAAGCAAAGGGGCCCAAATATAAGCCCAACTAAAAATTACAAGTAAAACTAGAAAGTAAAAGTAAACTGAAAACAGCTCATTTGAACACCCGTCAAGGATCCTACCAGAAGGGTATGTACAGATCCCGAACAATCATCTCTGTGGTACTCCTCTTATAATGTCCACCTCTGAGAAGTCTTTAGTCATGGTACCCTCATCCTCAGTCAGTGCTATTTGTCGTCTTCACAAGACACAATAAGGTGTGGTTTTAGCCTATGCATTGGTGAGTATAACAATACTGAGTAGGGACCCTAAGACCCATGAAGGTCTCTCAAATCCACAAATGATAAACCACAAAGCATGGAAACAACAGTCAACCTTAATTATGTATTTTCCCATACATATACCTATGTTATCAAGATAAAATCATCTCACACATGATGGATGAATACCACAAATGTAACACTATGATGGTTGGAGTACCACAGAGGTAACTCAACAAAGATATAGTACCACACAAGTACACCATGAAGATATAAGACTAATCTCACACAGGTATAAGTGAAGTATAGAAGTACATATGATTAGTCGTGAAGCTAGGTCATCTTATTCTGTCAAGAGGCACTAATGGTGATTAAAAAGAGTCTGACCCACAAATGATCGATAGGTAGTAACCCCTGCAATGACCCACAAAAGGATCAGGACTTCCCGGAGTCAATAGGTACTAAACTCTGCAAACCCGCATAGGATATGACCCACAAAATATAGATATGTGCTGACCCACACTAGATCAATAGGTACAAACCCCCACAATGACCCACTCAGGATCCGACCTGCCCAGAGTCGATAGGCAACTGACCTCCGTATGTTCTGTCTCCAACCAACGCCTCACTGCCAGCCACTGGATTAATTGCACCTGATGTTCTTGAGTACCGTAAAATCTATCCCTCAAGATATCTTTCATAGAGTGACCACCATGAATCCCCACAAAGAAGTTTCCCAAAGGATTATGTTTTCATAGTGAACCCAAACCAACATAAGGAACATCAATTGGACACCCGATCTCTATGTTATTATCGTTTTCGCTCCGAGGGCCCGGTTGGATTTGAGGTTCGATCCAACCTGTATGTACTCAAACTTAATAAAATGTCAAGTGGAGTATACCAAAAGGACTGTCTTGATCCAAGAATTCCAGTTCCATACATGGTTCATCAAATGGATGCCCAATTCTCAAGATATGGATAAATAGGTTAAACTAGGTCCGGATGGGCCTAAATCTGGTCCGACCCAGCCTGACCCAGCCTTGGACGACCCAACCTAGTTTGGGTCAATCTAGCTCAACTCGGGTCCAAAACGGAGGGCATGGGCCCAGCCTGCTGAACCGTGGTCTGGCCTGGACTGCTGGGCGTAGCATGCTGGCACAACACAATGGCGCGACCTGATAGTATAGCCTTGTGGAGTGACCCAGTGGTGCTGACCGAGGGTGCGGCTTTGTGACACGGCCCGCCCGATCTGGTACTGTAGGGTGAGCGCACCCCTTTCTTTCGGGATGCCATAGGGCAGTGCCTTTAGGCACTTCCATGTCACCCGTAGGACCCGATCGGGTCCCACCATACTGCTATGACCGATCTGTGCTTTGGCTGGTCCCCCTCCCAGTGGAGCTGTCGCGTTCCTCTGCTCCTCTATGGCCAGCCGTGGGTCGACCTTCCTCTGTTGTAGTAAAGAGGCTACACCCTCCTCCCCAAGCGGTGAATACGCGCGCCTCCGCTCCTCTGCACACCCGGCCGACGTGCCCTCTCCCACCCCTTGCTCCGCCGCACCCGACGGGTCGTGGCCTCCTACATAACCGATGGCGCGAATGCGTGCCACCCCTATATACCTTGCGGATGGGCGGGTTCTAGCCGCCACCTTCTTCCACGAGCCATCGCGACATCATTTGAAGTTTGAACATTATGTCATTCTCATATTCACAATTCTCGTGTTGAGGGGTCCACATTCTTATGCCGTACTGGGAAACAAATCGTGTTTATATCATCAAAAACTATTTGGCGTTAAGGAATGTAGAAATAACATTTACAGAATCAAAAGATAAGATGCAAGGTATATGCGTGGGATGATGGCCATGTTAGATTGACCATTGTTGTCGAGAAACCAAAATATGAAGAATTATCAAATAAATAAAATCATATTAAAAACAAACCCCTACATTGACATTCCCCTATAGGAGTAGTTGCGAGGAAGATGATGAAGTTGATGAAGATGGTGGCATCAGTATTCGTCACTCCCGTAAGATGTTTCTGATATAGGATCAAGTATCGTCCGTGTTCTTTGATTCTGGAGGATTCTCTTCATTGGAGAGGGTGTTCGTTGTTGAATAATTTTCTCCAAAATCACTTTCCCATTTCTAATCCATTCCCCCATGAGAGATGCGGTTCCATATTAATAATATTATCTTTATTAATTATTCAAATAATTTTTTGGCATATTAATTGGGGAAATCCAAGGGTTAAAGATAACTCATAAATTCAGAATTAATGAATCCTATTAATTAAATAGCAATGTCATTGCACATTTTATGTAACCATGCATTTAATTCCCACCATTATATTCCTGACCACTATCATGCGGTCCCCATGTTCATGTTTCAAATGTGAGGTTTCAATTTCAAAAAAAAAAGCATGTTTATTTTATTTTTTCCCACAAAATGTATGAAAAATAATTTCCACCCTTGACCTATTGTGGTCAAGGTAAAGGTCTCTTTAAGCGAATATCGGCGCTGCAAGTTCAACAGTGTCATCATATTTCAATTCCGAGCACCTGTTCAAAAGCATCAAAATGCCACTCTCATGTTTATTTAACTAACCCAAAAAAAAGTTCAGAAATTCATTCTAGGCAGACTAGGCCTTAGAATCACACACCGTTAATTTTTGTGGACTCGTAATATTTCCATAAAATTAAAAATAATTATAGAGATAATTTCTATGTCTTTAAATTTTTTTAATTTTTATATATCTCTTAATTTTTCAACTATTCCTTATGAAAAATATCATTTTAGAAAATTATAAAAAAATTCACTCGAAGTTAATTTTTTTCTTGTCGATTTGATAAAGGATGTTTATTTTTTCAATTAAATTTTAAAAATGTTAAAAAAATTAATTTTATTATTTATCTACAAAAATAAATATGAGATTTTATATGAAAAAAGTATTTTCAAAACGTATTAACCATCAATAAAAATTATGCACTTATTTTTTAATTTATTTTATTTATCTAAAACAATTATAAATAATATTAAAAATGTTTTTATTCATATTAATACATCCAAGATAAATGGATTGGTTATAATGGTTATTATTAAATAATAAATCAAAATTTTTATAATGTCGTCATCTATTGATACCAAGAGTTACTATGAAATTTATTACATGGTAATTAGACTAAATAAGACCACATTTAAAAGAAAAATAATAATTTCCCCCAAGATAATAGAGACATAAACATTAAATATCAACATTACATATTAAATAATTAAATTGTACAACATTGATACTTATTCTTATCCACATTGATAATCACATATAATATTCATTATCAATACTTATTATATTCTTTATATTTTTTTAAGAATTAATTTTTATTATATGTATAATTTTCAATATCCTTATTTAATTGATTTTCACTATACCACTATATATATTTTATTTATTTTATAAATACACTATTTAAATATTCTATAATGTTTGGATGAAAAATTAGAATAAAAAACTATTAGATCATTAACTAATCATAAAAATAATCCACAAATATAATTAAATGTGGATGTAAAATTCAAAAGATATATAGTTAATTTTAATAAAAAATTCTATCTATTTTAATAGATTATTTTGACATAACTCATGTAAATAAACATAAAGACTCCAATTTTGAATAATTTTTCTTTATTTCAGAATTATATAATGACCATGAAAAACATCCTCTTCTACTAAATTATAATAAATCCATATATTTTCATAATGAGTGACAAAAAAATCTTTTATAATCTTTTATTTTTTTTAATATTATTTTCATATCTACTATATTTTAGAGTGAGTTACTATTTCAGCAAGGACATAACCATTAATTTTTTCAATAAGAACCAACTAAAATTCATAATTCAAATAATGTCTTAATAACAAACATTGGAAAATAATTTTTTCATATATTATTCAGAGTATATATATTTTATCACTATTCTATATATGTTTTGATTTTATCATTGTAGCTAGTTAACATTGTATTTTAATTTAATCAATGTAAAATTTTATTGTATAAATTAGAAGTCTTTGCTATTAATAAATTGATATGTATTGTTCATTCTTCGATATGGGGTGAAAGAAAATACTCAGTTGTTTATATTAAAACACAATTATGATTTATTTTCAAACATAATTATAATTTTTTTGTCCAACTATAGTCATTATAAAACAATATATTGTACTTTTATTCTTTTTTAAAATTATTATTAAAAAGACCACAAAATTATGGTCATGTTAGGAAAATATGATTTTATAAGCTATTACTAACTGAAACATAGGGGTTTTTACCACCATAAAACTTTTTAATCCATCACATGTCTTAATTTTCTATTTTATAAAACATAGAATAATATTTAGAACCTATTCATTTATGATATGTTTAATACATTTATAATCAATATAGATCAACCTATGATTCCATAAACAATTCACTTGTTCTATTAAGTGAAGTTATAATTTTCCTTTTTTGTCTAGTTGATAATGATCTTCATCCTTTCTTATTGGTTTCATTAAAAAAAATTATCATTGATTTTAATAATAAGAATCATTATACATAATGAATCCTTATTGAGAAAAAATGGTGTCTTTTATTTCATATTTTAGAAATATAACGATAAACAAGTATTTTAATATAATTGAATAATAATTTTGATATTTTTTTGATTTCATATAAGAATGAGGTTAAAAAATATATTTGTAAAAGATCACATATATATTGATACTATTGGTTTTATGGTTTTATATCTCTCATTAATGAACTTTAATATCTTTAATTTTTAATTTCCAAAAATTTATTATTGAAATTTATATAAACAAAAAATGAGAAAAAACAAACTAATTTAAATGGAATTATTTGTGAAAATTATCTATTTCATACCATTACCTAGAGGAATTATTATTTTCATATTATTTGGATAAATAATGTGACCCACTATGTAATATTTATAGAATGGTGAAATATTTTAATAGATGTTTGAATAACTAATTTTTAATTCTATATTAATGTATAAATACTAAATATGTAATGTTATTTCATTAAAATAATAAATTCTTATATTTTTATAATCAAATTCAAATAATTGTTGTCGTTTTTTGGTCTAAGAAGAAAAATTTTATATAACATAAAAATAAGGATCTATAAATATTACTCAAAGTTTAACAAATTAATAAAATATTCATATTTTATTAAATAAAAGGAATTATATAATATTAAAATAATTTTACCCTAGGGAATTTATGATTCAATAAATGATCTTTGAGATTTTAGTTTGATAAAAAAAATTCCATTGGATAAGTAACATATAATATCTCAGTATAGATTGATTTAGTTATGTATATCACATTACTGTATTGAGGTACAACCATCTATATGTTTTGTTTTCTTCTTCAATGATTTGATCAATGCTTCCTTTAGGATATTTATTTTTATAAGATTTGTTATATTTGTGTCTTGATTCATCAATGGGTTATAGACATGATAGTTTAGTTAGTAATATTGAATGATGTCTATTGTTTAAAAAGTGAGGGTCCCTATCATATCGGTGGAGGTTTGCTATGTCTATAGCCCTTTGTTCTGGACATCGACCAACTATTGGGATCCCGTAGGTCCCCGGTGGGAGGGTTAATGGGCATGAATTATTTATCCACCCAATGGACTATCGGTGGGTTATTAATGACAAAAAATGTAGCCACCAACCAACTCATGGAGTTTGGTGGTAGGCTGGTGGTGGTGATCTAGGTTGGGGTTGCAATGTTGTTATCATCTATTTATTCAAAAAAACCATTTACCTTATTAATCCTCCTCCCTTTACAAAAATTCAGTCCATTTGATCCTAGAGAATATATGAAAACCCTTTTTCTATCCCAACTCAATTTTGTGGTGAATCAAAGTGCCGAAAAATGCTAGAAACCACTATGGGAATGATTATCACCATTTTATCATTGATATATTTATTCCATTGACCTATATTAATTATCTTAATGTATCAATAATATAAATTATCTGATTTTTTAAATCCATGTGCCTAATGGTATTCTTTTTAGTTAGGTAGTGGAATTGATTTCCCTTTTTTAGATATTCACTTCCACTAGTGTGTTTTTTAGGAATTGTGCTGTTATTTAATTGCATTATCATCCTTATATATTGAAATAAATTATTTGGAGAGTACATTTCCTGAATTATTATTTTTGGATCCTTCCTTGTTTCACCGAATCCTTAGAAAATATAGGCCTATGGTTTTTTGGAATATTTATTTTTCAAGTGTTTTAATGTATGTTGTTTCCTTATTTGTTCTTATGTTAAAAACCATACTTTCATTATGATTTTTTCTAAATCAGTTTAATACAAGGTATATAACTTTTATATTGATAATATATTTAAATAATGTTTTAATGGAATGAATTGTAACATATAATGGTTTTGGTAATGATTTAGGAAAATGGATTTTTCATATAATTTTTTAATAGAAATGGATTAAATTCATGATTTATATGAATTTATAGGTGACATAAAAATTAAATGATTTTTAAATGGTTAAAAAATATATGTTAATGATGAGGCATGGATCCAGCATTATATATGACCTCATTTGACCAACACTTTTTCATCTAGGGTTATGTGTTCACCATGTCAATTATGTTATATAATGAATCCACTCATATGAGTGATGTCTTATGCCAAAACTTATTATACTATAGAAATGTACATAGAAGGTGAACTAACAATTACATAATGTTGTATATAGACCATATTTGACATAGAATTCTTATTAACTGAAGGGAATGTGTTGCTTATTGATATATTTGAAATATACATTTGAATTTTTGTTTACATTTATTAAGAAATAATTTATTGGAATATTTTAAAAAACTATGAATTGGAATAATTTACTTATTTTATATTAAGTATTCTAAAAATATTACCTCAACCATTATATTTTTCAAATTGAGATTTATAGGTTTATTTGATGAATATTTCTTATGAACCAACGAGTGTGATATTACCTAGATTTTTTTTTCTAACACCCTATATAAAACATTTAGTGTATATATATCTTATTTGATATGATACAATCAATGGAATGATTTCCTATGGTGGTGGAGGGTTTTCTCATTAATATGTTATGGGATACTTTGTTTCACTATATGTAACATGGATTCAGGGTTTTTAATATATTGTGTCTTCATTTTGTGTTGTGTTTTTTAACATATATTAAATTTTACATATATTTTTGTAACGGCCTTATATTGGAATAAAACCAATTTTTCTTTTTATAACATCATGTTTTTTATTATGGTGATATTAATTTCAAAGGATTTAATGAAATGGTTCTTATAGCATTCCTTTAGGAACTAATAATTCCCTTTGGGATGGGTTGCGTATCGTATAGGGTTCTAGATTTTAGGGTAATATGGGTAGGTGAGTCTGTTTTTTTTATCAACGGGCAGCTCAACTATTTCTAATGTAATTATACATGTTGGGATGTCTAGGTAGATAAGAGATATGAATTTTGGGAATTAAGGGATATTTTTCAAGTGAGTTTTAGACCTTATATCATCGGAAAATGACATAAATCATGATTAGTGGTGGGAAAATATGACTTTTGGGATTTATATTTTTATTAATATCATTCATTTTAATTAAGTGAATTATCATTTCAGGTGGAACTATGTAATTTTAAATCATAATTGATTCATGGATATCATGTTTTGATGTCTCAATTTTTATTATTAGTGTCATAGTGATTCAAGTTCCAAAAACCATTCACATATTTGTTTCGAAGCCCTAAAAATATTGATGTGGTGATTGAGATTTTCTTCCCTCATAATTTGGATTTTTAATGGTAAAAGATTAATTCTCATGGACACCCCATTACTTCTCATTTATTTTTTTCACATGTTCAGAAACATTGTTTTCATTGTCACATAATCTATTTTATCTATAAAATTCATTCATGTTATCTGAAAACTTATAGTCATTGTAACAAAATCAGTTAACATGGTATCTGTTTCTTCACACATTCACAATTTTTCATTGCTAGTAAAAAATTATTTATCCTTGTCAATGCCTTCCCTCAGTTATATCCTTCATAAGCTCTCTAATTGATTAAAAAATTAATAGTTTTTAAAAATTAACATATCCTTCTAATTGAGGAGAAGTGTTATTAAAATAATAAAATAAATTTTATTCTATATGAAATGTTCATAGAAAACCTTTTTTTGGGATTTAATCATGAAATTTAGTTCCATGAACCACATGGATTTCAAATATGGTGTCCATGGGTTTTAAATGAAAACATATTTATTTTATATTTATTGGAATTTAGACAATGTTAATCATTAGAAAATCATATTTAATATATTATAATTATGTGATCATCACCATTTGAGTGTTAGATTGTTTTATTTGAATTAAAATTAACCAAAACCATTTTATCGATCATTAAGAGTTATCTAATTATACCTACAAACTTTTTATTCGTGATTATAGTATTTTTTTAATAGCAACCCCATTCATATTTATATATTAGTATATAAAATTTTAGGTAGATAAAATATATTTTATTCTAAATTTTTCATTGTGGAATGGTTTATGACATCTTTCCCATAACTTATTATGGATCCTTGTTCTCCACTTATTCATATATAATTGCAAATAGAATACATTTATTTATAGATTATGTGTGGTATAGATTGATAAAATAAGATATTTAACTGGATTATATTAATTGGAATGGGTTATACTGACATGTTTTTACATATCTGTTGATATTTCTATGTTGTGATTTGATATAGGATTAAAAATTTTTGTTGTCTGTATTTTGTTACTAGTACAAGTTATTAACCCTTGTCCTGGATTGATAACACATTCTCAATTTTTTTATCATACTCCCCATAATGTTTTTAAAACATATAATCATCTATAAATATGTTTCCCATATAAATATAGAAGCATGTATAAATTCTATTAAAGTTCAATATTACTTAATATAGGAGACCCTAGTATATAAATTATAGTCGAATAAATGGTTTTCTAATCTATTTATTTGTGCTACATGTGTGTTTGGTTTTGGTATTTTTGTTATGTGGCCTTTTTTTACATTTAAATGATGTAAGTGATATGTTCAATTATAAGATATGTTGAGGGTTGTGGAATTATGGTGGTCGATGTGTAGTTTTTGAGGTGAGATGTTTTTTATAGTTATTATGGAACTGAGAGTTGATGTAACTGTAAATGGGAAATGATTTCGATCAGATGTGATGGATTCAATGATGTGTCATTTTTTCTTTTGGGTGGATCCTTGTTTTAATATCCAGGTATTTGAAGAATAAAATTTTAAATTGGGGGAATTTAGGGAATGCGGGAAGGAAATCATGTCTAGTAATTGAATAGATTGAATGAGTAATTATGAACATTGGATGTTAATATAATAATCTAGAAATTTTGGTGATCCTAAAATATAATGAAATTGAATTGCGGTTGTGTATATTTCTATGGATGGGTTGGATATATTTTATATTAGTGTATGAAAATTAAGGTTTGGTATTGGTTTTAGGTTGAGGGTGATGAAGTACAAATGTGAAGACATTCCATTAGGATTGTGTTATATCAACACGTATATATACTATATTTTTTCATTTGATTTATATAGTCTCCAAACTGACATCTTGTTTCAAGAATCTATATAATGATGTTTTGGAAGTTTGTTTTCCTCCACATCCAGATGGTGAGGAAATGACAGATTTTTGACCAATCATCCCCACAATTCCATTATTAGAAGTGATGATAACATTATGATGGTTGATATTCCCTATAAAGATGTGGATATTGAATGTTTTGAGGGTGATAATTTATATGATGAGGTAACATGTTTTATTCTCTCTATGTTCATGATAACCTACCACTATGGTTCACTATGGAAATGTTATGAGGATGTTGGCTCGTACCAACAGTAGATGCCATGCCCAATGTAAGGCTAGGGTAGGTTTGTATGCATCCCGAACAACATCATTGATATATATTGGAGTAGCCTAAGAGCTGTATATGTTTTGAAGGATTTCATAATATGACATTGTTCACTATGAGATGCTAGGGTTTGAAGGGTTGTGACTCAACCAATATTACAGAAGACATATTGTGTGATGATGAAACTTTATAGAACTAATGAGAGCATTGGATGTTTTATGATGGGAATGGATATTAGAAACTCCAGGGTTGGTGGATATTAGTAACCAATATCAATGATATCATATAAAGATATTACTACTTTTTTGTGTTATTTTGTGAGTGTTACATGATGAGGATAGGATGGAAAATTGTCTAGTTTTGGTGATTTTTTTTTCTATTTTTTCATTTCTACATTGGTTTGATCTTTAATATTTTCATGGGAGTCAATTTTTATGATCCTACTGATTATATGTGTTAATAACAACCAATATATATAAACTATATTAAGGCTTATAGGAGGATTATAGGGTCATAGATAGGCATTACTAGTCTGTTAATTGGTGTTGTTATAGTTTTACTTCCATAACCATTCTATTTTTATGTTTTAGATACATTTAACAAGATTTATTGACATTGTACGTTTATGGTGGGCTAGTTCGTGTTCCTTTATAAAATAATCTAATGGAGTTTTTCATTAGTTGATTTTTTCAATATATTGATCCTTATTCTTTTTTGGGGGGTAATTAAATCAATATTTGAATTTTAATACCCCCATTGATAGTTTCCAACTAGGGGTCTGCTAATTGTGGGTCTCGTATATTATTATCTATTTTTATTAATTATATTATTAGGAGGGGTACCTTGTGATGGAGGGGGACTTTAAAATGTTTTCCTAGTTGTTTTTATTTGGAGATAAGATTATTATTTAAATTTTTTACATGTGTTAATTTCATTGATTTCATAGATATTTAGTTCTATATGATCATAGGATGTGATATAAACAATGATGATATAATATTACATGTAATTTTAGGGAAACTTGTGGTCTTATAAAATTACTTTGAACCATCTAAAAAATGATGTGATGTGGTTCTTCTTACTTGGTAGACACCTAAGGGAGTTACATGAATAATGATTTTTCCCTTGTGATGGAATTAAGTAGTTTTGGGATATTTCAAAAGAAATAATTAATTAAATCAATCATCAAATCAAATTCATGTTTGTCTAATGTATCCAATGTTGTGGTTACTAATGAGAAATTATTATTTTCCATATTAGTCATATAAAATGAAATGAAATAGTAAAAGCGATTAACCAAAAAAATATTTTTATATGAAGCATTGTTGATGTTTTAACTTTTTCCCTTTCTTGTTATGGAATTATTATTTACGAATTTAATAGTGTTTTCATTATTAATATTCAGAAAAATCTAACTAGTTTTTCTATTGTTTCAATTTTAAGGAATTCCAACTAGAATATTTTTTTGTAAATAACATTTTATTTTTTAAAACCATTATAAATATGTTATCATGTGTATATTTAAGGCTTCCACAATGAAATTATTATTCTCATTACATTCATTGGAATATTATTATTCCCATGTGAGATGATAAGCCATGTGTTTATATTCCATCATAATTTAAAATAATATTTTTTAATGAAATAATTATTAATTTTTTTGGACATTTTTATTTTGAAATTTTAAAAAATGTATATCATTATTATTGATAATTTATTATAATTTGATAATGATGACATTAATAAATTTAACCATTAATTGTAGCATGATTTTTTTCTATAGTAATAATATTTGTGTATATTGTAATCCTTTATTGTTAATTTATTCTATTGATTGAAAGTCTTAATTTGAATAATTTTTAAATTTTTGATAGAGATATGATTTTTTTCTAATAACCGTTAAAATTTTGAATGTTTTATAAATCAATAAATTTGTCTCATTTAACATGAATGGTTGAAAAAATAACGTTTTTATTGATTATTAAAGAAAATAAAATGCTACTAATATTCCATTTGTAACCTTTAAGTCCATGATAGGTAAATATCTTATTTTATAATTTTTTTAGAAGGATAAATGTTTATTTTTTCTTTATATTCAAGGAAAACAATGAACATGATTATGGTAACCCATTGTGATTGTAAATTTCATACATAATTGAACATTTTATTTTAAATATAGATAAAATTTTCATATTTAAGAGGAAATAACTCACAATTTATGTAAGTTATAGTTTATTTTTTGTAAAATATGTAAAGATCAAAACAATTGTATAAACTGTTAATTATTTCAAGTATATAGATCATGAACATGTAACATGATAAGTATGTTGTAATTAGAATACAAAATCAAGATATTTATTATTTATATTGTATTTTAATTTTGAAGGAAATTAATTTTACGCTTAAGTAACTGTATAAGAATAATATCCTTAATATTTAATTGTTTAATGAATATCAGTTCAAGAATGTAAATAAAATATTATTATACAACATGGGTAATTTTATTTGATGATATTATAGATTGTTCTATATTAAAATATTAAATAATATCTCATTCATGAAATTTTTTTTATAAAATGTGAAATTTGTGGACAAATTCAAGGAATGAAAAATTGAATCGTGCACAATGTTTATTCTGTGGGAATCATATTCCCTAAAAAATAAAATATTTATTTATGTATGAAAATTATAATTTTCATTTCCAGAACATGTTGTGTATTTTATTTTAATTTGGTTTTATATAGAAATTATCAATTTATAATGAAATTTTATTCACCAAAAAATTATTTAAAAATATTTAGTATAATTTTTGGATTAATTATTTATTGAATTTTTCTTTGAAGTGATAAAATTATTTAATTAAAACATATTATCTAATTATAATATTATTATTTAAAGTCTATTTAAAATGGTAATGTTCCATTGTAAAGTTTCTTCCCTAAACCTTCCATAACAAATTACTTAGAGAACTGTGATAATATTGAAATGATTTTTATTAATATTGTGAATATGTACCCCTACAGCCACTACATGTCATGTTATAAATATACTGAATTAATTTCAATACTATCTTAAAATGATAAGTATATAAAGATGGTAAAATATTATATTGTGTGTAAAATCTTAAAACTGATGAAGATACGATTTATCTTTATAAATAAATTGTTATAAATAAGTGAATTTTTTCACATCCTATGTTTAGTGTTTGATATGATTAATCTTATACATGAAATTTGTGTCATTGATTTTTTAATAGGATAGGATAAAATACCCAAGACAATCATGATGTGTTATCTATATGAAATGTATTAAAACCATGTAGTATAGACATGGCCTCCCAAATCAAAAACTATCCTAATATTGTAGGCAGGTCCCCATGATTTATTATCTTATGGTAATTAATGTTTTTCCATTATATTGGGATGAGGATTTTTTTGGTTGTTATTGTAGATATTTTAATTATATATATAGAGGAAGAGTTAGTACTATGGATTTATATATGGAAAGTAGTGTATTTTTATTGGTGAGAGATGTTTTTCCATTGTCCTTGGGTGATGATAATAATGTGGCTATATGGGTTTTTTTAGGATTGTTGGATTGGTTTGACATTATTAATGAAATTTTCAGATGTTTGTTGTGTGATTAATTTAGTACATTAATTGTTTATGCAAACATTTTAGTTACTTTTTAAATGTTATTTCTTTGAAATGAATTTGAGTTTTGGGGTGTGGAAAGGAATAAATGTTTTAGGATATATCCTTTTGGTTATTCATGTGTATAGATTTTGTGATGTTATTTTTTGGGACCCCCAGTACAAAAAATTGACGATTGGTTATAGGGGATTAAGGATTTTTTGGGTGTTTTGATGTCCTAAGGTGAATCAAGAGGTTATTTTTAATCATCCCTTTTTCAAGGTGTATTGAATGTTATAGGATAGGAAGTATGATGACCACATATATATTACTTGTAAATCATTTAATAAATTAATCAATAATTATTTTCTTTCCGAATTATATTTTTCCTGATCATTTATAAGAGGGTTCTATTATTTATACCTGTAGAGTGGGTGGGAATGTATAGTAGAATTATTAGTGTTCTCTACCTCATGCTTCATGTGGGAAGAGAGTGATTTGGTTATCTATGGATTGATCACATGTTTGTGGCCATGGGATGAGTAGTCCAAGATATTCCATTTTTGGTTAGATGATATTTTTATTGGGTTCTCTTCTGGGGAATATTTAGAAAGAGTGTAAAAATATTGATATTTTCACAAACTATTTATTGGATAGTTTTTAATGGGTTTTTTGTATTGTTACACTACGTTCAAGGAAACCATGTAGTATATTTGTAATTTTTTGAATAACATTTTTGAATGGATTGTAAATTTATATATTTATGTTCAATTAAAATTTATGGAATACATTTTTTAAAATTGAACAAAATGATTTAAATAAATAAAATAAATTATCATCCATGGTATAGTTATATTCCAAAATTTGTAAATGTGTAATGATTAAACAAATAATTCTATTCATAATTGAGAATAATTATACCATAATTAATTAATCTATTACTGGTTTTCTGATTTTGTTCTATCTATAATAGTGAGTAAGGTCTCTATGATATGTTTTGTGGAAAGATTATTTTTTCTATATTAATAAGGGTTTTGGAATTAAGATATTTTTATTTGAGAAGATTCTTCTATGAGAGTTTATTTCAGGATTTGGGATATTGGTTAGTGATTCCCTATCAATTAGATATATTCAACAATGTCTTCCATGATTCCCATCATTTTTAGTACATTCTAGATGACTCTCATTTCATCAATTTGGAAGAGTTGGATATCAAGGATGTTTTGATATTAAGGAGTGGCTAGTATATATCCATAATACTTGAGATAAGGTTATATATAGATGAACACTTCCCTTAGGTCAATTGTTGTGGTGCTATTTTGGATTGAAGAAGATTACATTGGATTAAGAGTCATATTTGTGTACTCTATACCAGGACATATTTTGATGCATCTATGGTTATCATTTTAATGAGATGATGTATATGATACTTATGAATTATATGAGGTTATCTTTCCCCCATGATTTATGATTTCTTCCATCTGTGTGTTTGGTTCCCAAAATGTTTGGCCATTCTATTATTTTTTAAACACCCAAGAGAGGTATCACACAAATGGTTATCTATTAATAATTTCCCTTGTCCTTGAGTTTTTTGTTTATTATGACTTATGAAAACTATTCTATAGGTATATAATAAAATTCAATTAGTTCTTAGTATCTTTCCCTTGGGGTTCTCCATGTCTTTGTGGCATAATGGTGGGGTTTGATGTCTTTTTCCATATGATTTTTGAATTTTGGTCTCACCAATATAAATTTATTCTATCATTAAAAAAATTACACATCACATACATATTTTGGTTCAATAGTTTTATAACATGTTATAATTTTCAATAAAATCTCTTATCATGGTCATAGTTTGTTTAAATAATTAGAGAACTTGTTCTCAAGGGGGAAAAAATTCCATTTCATAGTATCCTTTCGTCAAAAAAACTCATAGTTTGGCCAAAAAATTTCACTATTAATTCCCAAATTTGAACCTTTCTCATAGTCAAAACTATCATGGATTCTCCAAAAAATTTCAATATTTTATGTTTTTTAAATGTTTCATGATTTTCCATAGTGATGGAAAAGATTTCAAAAATACAATAATAAATTTAAGAACATAATAAATTAATTAAAAGTTAGTACTATATGTATTAATGTTGAAAAAGTTTTATATAAGCCCTATGGTTTTGAGGAGGATAATTACACATGTTTAAATAGAAAAAAATAAAGTAAAAATAAAGATGAATTTCTACTATGTTTATCATGTGAAATCTGTATATGAAATTTTAAAAGTATGGAATCATCTCTATTAAAGTCACAACATGATTTACTTATGTGAATATGAACCATAAACTTATTAATGAACATTTTCCGTTGAATTATTCTACCAAAATACTTCATATAAATTATTTAATGCATGTTTTACAGATTGTATTTTTATTTTTTCTATATTAGTGAATCAGGATTGAGCTAAAGACATTATCTTTTTCTATCCCCATTTAATGATTTCTGAATATTTTAACTAATAAATGTTATAAAAATATTTATTCTATTATAATAGGGTATATTCACATGTTTTAGAATATTTATTATTATTAATAATTGAGTTTTTTATCCAAAATTTTAAATTTATGATGTGTGTAGATTGTTAATACTACTAATTTTAGACCACTATTATAGATTGATATTACATGCACTCATTTAGGATTTTACTCACCACTCATAAAAGGATTAATAAATATTTTTGACTTTGAATTAGTTTTGGGAGTAAATATAGAACTATTTTAAAATATCCTTTTATAGGAAGATAAAAAATGTGGAATACTATAATAATTAATTGTTACAATATATTTTGTTTGGGAATATACTAATTCTTGTCAGTACCGTGTTTAGTGTAAACACCCTAACCCCATTAGCATGGAGCCAGAGACTTACATAATTTCATTTGTACTAATAATAAGAATTCACATACATAAGGACAAAATAGTTTTGTATTTTTGAAAAAAATAGACCCCAAAATAATTTTTTCATTACAACTTGAATTTAAAGGAAACATAGAAACACTACTAGAAACACAAAAAAATATTACGTTATCCCTCAAAATATTCATAATATATATATATATATATATTCATCCTAAAGAAAATTATAACATAAGAAATCGGTGAGATCAGATTCTTAGTAAGATTATGTTATACAATAGAAGATAATATAAACAAAAACAATAAGGTATGCTGAATAACTAAAATCACATTTCATTAAAACCTAATTTACAACATATAATGGAATGAATAAAGGTAGAATAAATTTTTACCTATAAATAATCATATAAGAATGAAACATAACCATATTCTACTAGATCAATAATCACATGGATTATAAATTACAAATATCATAATGATGGAATGCATAATACAAGACATCTGATAAATTTCTTCGAGTCCTCGACCAAGACATATGAAAATAAATGTTTAAGGAATCTGAAAAATACATATCTATTATGTTTCATGAGAACTTATAATGAATTTAGGGGCTAAAAAAGTCACTTAAATTCACATACTATATCAAATTATTTCCACATATGAATGGGGTGAATCTTAAAAACCATATACAAAACATTCCCAAGAACAAAACACATAACCACTAACCATTCCTAGTAATATGGTGAATGGTAATATGATTGCACATTCTCATTCAAACTAATCATAATCCATTTAATAAAATATGGTATATTATTTCATAAAAGGTCAATTACATTTAAAATTAACATTTTATAGTGTGTGTTGAAAAAGATGGAAAATACTAAAATAAAATCCATGATAAATTTATGATAGAAATATCTTTTTTTAATTTGGAAAAATAGTTCTTATGGAAAATCATTTGTATTTTTCAAAAAATAATAATATATATATAAATATATATATATATATGAAAAAATGTAGATAAAATTAAATTATATTTTAAGAATAAATTATTTCCAACTGATGTGAAAAAAAGTAAAAAGAGAATTTAAGAAACATTAGATAATATCTACTTTAGTGGGTTTAAGGAAAATTACTAAAGAGTCTTTAAAATAGTCATTCAAATGGTTTTTTATATAAAAATGGAAATTAAAAAAATAGTTTTTAATTACAAAACAAATGATTTTAGTAAAATAATTTTGGGATAAAATATGTTATGGATGACATGTGAAAATGTGTATGAAAATGGAATGTTCCCTCAAATTTGGAATTCTTATCAGGATGATTTGAGAAAGAATCCATATAAAATTATGTATTTCCCATAATAGAAATATTAAATGGTCTGAATACATGATTTTGGAACATATAATAAAAATATAGAATAATTATATAAAACTAAATAATAATTGGAATAGTGTAATGAGAGATAAATCATAACCCGAATGAAAAAATGAGGTCTGAGGAGTTTTCCATCCCTTATATCCAAAACTATTATAAAGTTACCATTAGTGATCTAAATAATGATATTTAATTCAGTAAAAATATAATTCAGAATGTATTGAATATTTATATGATATATTTTAATTTTATTAGGTTTATTCATAAACTTTTTATGAGTTATGAGATTGAATTTCACCATTCATGAGTGTTTGTTTCATTAGTTTTCATGATTGAAAAACATGTTTACAAGTATGAATGATAATTAAAAATAGGAATAGTTATCCACAATTAAAATAATATTTTATTAATTAAAATATTGGATATGGAATGGTCTTTTATATCATATTTTAAATATAATGATTATTTATCAGATAAAGCATTAATGAGAACCATTTAGATTATTTTTGTAATTTTTCAGTCATTACGAACAAGTTTTGTCTTACGTGTAAATATTGGGTAGCTATAATTCCTATAGAAAATTAAATATATTTTAGTATATTTATTAAATTCATTTTTAATGAGATAAATGGGTTTTTACTGGCCTTGAATGTGGAATTGAAAAATGAAAACTCACCATTCATGAAAGTAGTAAATTAGCACCTCATAGTCAATGTTTTCATTTTTAGAATAAAAAGGAGAAGAGATGGGAATTGATGGTTGATATTGTAATAATATACTCAATTTACTGTATATATAAGATATTTTATTTATAATTCAATTTTAGGTAGAGGATGTATAAAAAGTATAAGATAATAAAATAATTTGAAATGAAAATAACATAATGAAAGGGGGTTTTACCTCTTGAATTCCACTCCATAAGAACCTGCATAAGAAAAATTTCAATGGACTTTTGGGTGAGACCATTAAGACTAGAACATGAGAGTGGGGTGTGGGGTAGGTAATGGGAAGAAATTGTACATGCATAAAGGCTCTTTTGTGTGATGATAAGAGGTGGTGAGAGGTTATATTTATTGGGGAGAGAGGGGGTTTTTTTATTATGTTCGTTAGTATATTTTTTTGATTAAATTTATTAATAGTTTTTAATTCCATGAATAAATATATTAAATAGATAAGCATAGTTTGAGATTATTATCTTAAATATTCCATACATTATCACTGACTCGATAATTATTTTATCTATCTGATTCTTTATATTACCATATTTCTCTATTAATAAAAAATCAAATATTTTAGATAATTCTAAAATATTAACCCTAAATTTTTTTGACGTGCATAATTAAAATATGTAATCGATTTTATGAATATAGTTTTATAAATATGATAAAGTTATGTTTTTTTTAAATCATAATTCATTTTAAAAATACAGATTTTAGAGCCATAATTATTTTTTTGAAACTTTGAATAATTAATTAAGCTATCATAAAATTATGATATAATAATAATAAAATAATAAATTTTGATTCCAATTTATGAAAATAAAATTTCTTTTGATTCATTATATTAATTATGAAATTATAAAAACAAATTTCTTTAAAAAAATATCAACTATTAACTATTATTTTTTAAAACATTTGTTTACTCATTACATGATATTAATATAAGATATATCCAGATATTAGTTACCCAAATATTATTTATACATACAAATGTGATGTTACAATTCTATGGGACATTTTACCAATCCTAATGGCCACATTACAATTTATACAACCAAATTTTATACTATATTATGTTTTTAAACTCAATATTGTATGAATCATAAACTATCAATGATTGAAAATTTTAAAAGAGAGATACAATAAGATCTATATGGTGTAATATTCTCCCTTACCTCATAAAATTCTTCCCTGAAATTTCTAGAGTGTCTCCAAAAAAATATATGGGTAGTTATTAATCATAATTTACTGTGATTCCAAAGTCACTTCTATAATATAATGGGATTTATAAATTACCATTACCAACTAAGTTATATGGTTCCATAAAACCTATTCTTTAGTGTCAAGAATACAGATAAACTCTACATTTTAAGACAGATTAGGTTCTAATTCTATTCCTTCAAAAGTGATAACGTGCATTTGGTCTGACATGTACTTCCTTTATAATGATATATAGAACACATTGTGTACTATAGAATGGATAGGTGGAATCACCAAATGATAATCCACATGCCCAGTTATCTCCAAGATTTTAAAAGGTCTAATGTTTATAGGTCTCAATTTCCTATTATTTCCAAATCATATAAAAACCTTCTGTGGAGTTACCTTAAAAACGACATGATCTCTTTAGAGACCCTATTTTTTATTACACTACTATTACATCATCATCATAAAACATTAAAAAACATGGATCCAAATGTTTAGTGTCTTCGGGACACTAAGACCTTATAAATCTTTTACAAAATGAAACATAATCATTTATCTAATTCCTTCTTCTCTAGCTTCTTGTTGTCCCTTTTGTTCTCCTTAGTACATGTAGTCACCTAAAGATATACATAAAAAATTGGTGTGATAAAAATACCAGTAAGAGGATAATTAAGATCATGAAACAATAGGACATGGGGTGATAAAAATCATAACACCATCATTATGAGAGGAAGCATTATATAAAGGCATGGAATATCGCAATGCATTAAAATGAAACATCATGTCTTAGTGGTCAACTTCCACACATAGTTTTGAACAAAGATATAATCATTTTAACACATATTTCACCTCCATCATGAGATAATTAAAATTACTCAATTCATTGGATAACTATATAATTTTAGGCACACCTATCACATCTTATCATTTACATAGATTTATATAATTTTGAGTTCAGCCATTACATCATAACATTTACAGTATCATGAAGGACACATAGAAAACATATCAATCCCAGACATAAAATAACCCATGTAAAGGAAGGAGTTTCATTTAATTAACCCTACATTCACAAAATTGGGGTTCCAAAATGAAAGAGGTGATCACATACTCAATATAATAATCATCAACTTGAGTGAAGAAGAAAGAATATCACGAAGTGTGTTTTTTAAAGAGTAGTTCTTTTTGAAAACAATGTGTATGTCATAATATCAATAATAAAAAATTTATATCCAAGAAAATATAAGATTGGGATGATGAAATGTTATTTGAGTAATAGCCATACTAAAAATTGGGTTAAATAGGGAAAACCCAAAGAAAGTTAATTTGGTTTGACAATTCCCATTACCATGTATCTGAACGATTTCTTCACATTAATTTACTATATAATCTCATTATATTCATTAATTAACAATTATATAACCTTTTATAAATTAATATTATTAATAATTGTTTTACTATGATTTTTATGGTTCTTTGGATGAGTTATATTATATAATTTCATCGTCCAGGAGGATTCATTTTCATGACTTTCACAATAGGATCATTTGTATTAAGGATTAGAAGATTGTGTAAAATTAGGATGAACATGAAGAATTTTTATTATGTGTTTATAATGCTCCTATATAATCTGAAAATGTTTCAAAATGTATTTGGTTTGATAACATGAGAATGGTTCATTAGATAATAGTTAATGATGACCGTTTAGGTTAATCTTAGGGGGATTCAAACACAACAAACTTGTGTTGTTTTATCATTTAGTATAATGAATTTAAGTTATTTATAGAACATAAAAAGGGTAATATAAAACAGTTTAAAATTTTTTTTGAACCATTTAATGAACTTATTAACATCCTTAATGGTGTTTATGTTAAATTAAATTGCATCACCCATGATGTTGGTATATTGACACATCACATGTGAAAATTTAATTATTATGATAAAAGAGAGTAAGGGGGAATTTTAGTGTTGAATCACACATTAACCCGATGTAGTTATAGTATATTTAAGGTATTTTAGTTGTAATTCCAATTTATTTATGTATGGTGAGGATAGAAAAGGAAAATAAATTGAAATTTAATGGAAATTTAAAGAAAAAGATAGAGGATTTCCCTCTTCAATTCTCTTATTAATATCATTCTCAAGGAACCTAGGATTGGTCTATTGATGAGACCAAGATATCCAAGATGATGTTAAAGGGATAAGGAATAGTATTTTGAAGAATATGGGTATATCAAAAATCTTAAGAGGTGTGAAGAGAATAGTCTGTGATGGGTGGTATTTATAGTGGAGGGGAGGGGTGCTTTCTTATTATTTTAATCATTAGTTTATTATTTTTGACAAAGATAAGAAACAGTAAGGATTATTGGGACTAAATATAGTAATAATGTCATGTGGGTTCGAAACAATGTTATGTTTCATCATCCATTACACAAGCATGACTCAAAATTCAGGTTATTATTATTTATCGTAAATTATAGTATTTTACTATTCACCAAAATTCAAGTATTTAATAAAGTTACAAAAAATTACCCATTAAACATTTCAATTTGTAGTATTATAATATGAACTAAATTTATATAAATAATATTCTCAATATGATTAATTTAATTTTATTATGAAAATCTGTGTTTACTTGGAAAAATAGATTTTAAAATTTTAAATGATTTTATAACACTCCAAAAATTACTTACGGTCACATTAAATTATCTCAAAATAATAAAACATAAAATTATTAATTTCTAAATACATTGTATTCATATAATATTTCTTTTAAATTATAATATTAATCATAATATTGTAATTCGATGTTTATGACTTATAAAAATTGCAACACTTAATTAATAGTTAATAAAATATTTACATACTTATACTCCGATATAATTATATGATATATTCAGTTATGGTATTCCAAAATATTATTTGGACTTTAATGGGTGAGTCTACTATTCATTTTCTAGTTTACTATTCATAAGGGTCATATTTCTATTCCTATTTTCAAGATACTAATTCCTTAGTATTGGTTCCTTAACTTCTAAAAATTCATCTTATTTCAATAATAATTCATTTATAATGTTTTTATTTTGTTCTGTATGTGATTTTATGTGATTTAATATATGTTAAATTAATATAATAAGGGACAAATTCCATTGATAATGTTGGGTCATTACATTCACCCACTTGGAACTCTAAATATTTCCTCTGATTATCAACATAGCTATTTTTACTACATTATTCTCTCAGATATGTTTTTGAATTGTCAATACCGTTTACACTATTTCCTTTCCACGCTTTGGGCCTACAATATTACATTCACCAACATCATCCCAATGTTTTGTTGTAAAATATCTATTTCCACACAATGCATCATATGATTCCATTTGAAATGTTTATTGTGAACTATTATTATAGGAAAACTCAACTAATGGTAAATATTAACCCCACATACCATGAAACCCAGTTGAAAGTGATTGAAACATGCATTACATTGGCTGTATCATCCTTTCTGATTGTCCATCAACTAGAGGGTTATAAGAATATCTCAAATGAAGCTCATTATCCAAATAATTTGAATAATTTTCTACAATTTCTATGTAAATAATAAAACACAATCTGAAACTATTCAATTAGGTCCTCAATGATTTCCTAGAACATATGTAATATAAAATTTTTCATGTAAATATTGTATAAAATCCTCTCTTATAGTGAGGAAATGTGCATCTGTGGTAAGTCGATCCACAATTACCCATTTTCATCATTATTTCTTAGAGATTTTAGTAATTTAGGGAGAAAACCCTTAGTAATGTCTTCCTATTTTAATTATATAATATTATGAGGTTGCATTAATCTTCAAGGATATTGTATTTTATCCTTTGCATGTTTACAATCTAAAAATATTTTTACATAATCAACCATTTACCTCTTTATATTATCCATACCAAACACGTACTTACCATTTGTATACATGTTAGTGCTACCAAGGTGTATAGAGAAATTAATGTTTTGGTCATCTTCCATTATTTACATATTTAGATGAGGAATAGAGAGAACAAAAAGCATATTCCCATATTTTAGAATCCCATCACCATACATAGAGTTCAACAACTTATTATCATTGAAATATTTAAATCTCATTGGAATGTTATAATCTTCTGAAAGGTAACATTTAATCCTGTAATATAAATATAGTTATAAAACCAATAAAAATGTAAAAAGGTTTAAAATTTCATGCTAATTCCCATATCAGTTTTCACAAGATCCATAAACATAATATCCCATTCAATCTTCATTTTGTATAGAAATCTGTGATACTTCCTACTCAATGAATCATCTACCTTATTTTCCATCCGTCAAGGATAGTGTATTGAGAAATAATATTCCATTAGTATTTTATGATATCATATTTAATTTAAGTAGAGTTATTTATATGAGAATATATAATTTACACTCTTTTTCTCTTTACATATCCTATATATTTCACTACCAATAAAATTTATCCATATCATCAAAGAAAATATTATGGTTACTAACACAATATCATGAGTTGGATATTTCTGTTTATGAGTTCTTTATTACCATTATGCGTGGTAAATAACTCTATCATTATTCTTAAGGAAATAACCAGGTCCTTTCTTTGATTCATCACTATAAATCACAAATCTACCATTTCTCAATGGTAGAGTCACGATCGGATAATTCAGTAATCTTATCATCGATTCATCAAAGTATTATTCAAATTATTTTGTCCAAATAAACATAACCCATTTATGAGTATTCTGGTCTAATAAGATAGCTAATTGAGAAATTTATTGAATGAAACTCTAATATTTACTATCTAAACCAATTAAACTATGTACCATGGTTATTTTAGTTGGTGTAGGACAATCATGAACTTCTTTTTTCTACACAAGATCAAAAAATATACCATTCTTATCGAGAATATGGACAACAAATGAATATTTTTGAAGTTATAATTCACTCTTGGTAAAATTACCATACAAATAATTTCCTCTATGATGCTCAAGAACAATATAGAAGTGTTTCACATGGTCCCCATATATTGTGTAACATATCATGGTATAATCAGTTAATACAACAAAAAATTCATCAATATATTTCAAGAACACTCTATTCGTTATTTCTATAAAAATATAGGGTGTATTAGTCTTTCCAAATTGAATTATTTTAAAATCATAATTACCATACATGGTTTAGAATGATGGGTTTATAATATCATGCTTCATCGTATGAAATTGATGTTAACATAAATTTTGTGAAATATTCAAAAATTATTGAGCACTCTGAAGTTTAACAAATAAATCATCAATTACATGAAGGCGATACATGTTCTCTTTTGTGATATCATTTATTTATCCATAGTCTATGGAGGTCATCATGTATGCATATTTCTTATTGATATAGAGAATAGGGGCTCTTGGTGGGGAAACACTGGAGAGAATTTATCCCTTATTAATAATATCATCTTCATGTTTCGTAAGCTACACTATTTCCACAGTGGTCATTTAATAAGAAGACTTTGATATTATCTATATATCCAGGACTAAATTAATAGAAAATTCAACTTCCCACTCTAAGGGATGCCCAGTTAAATCCTTTTGAAATAAATCAACATATTCTGGTACAATATGTATGTCCTCCATTTGAATATTTCATTTCACATCCATAGATGATGTTTTCTCTTCATCCCTAATAATTTCATTTAGAAAAGGCGGTCGAGTTGGATCTGGATATTATTGAGATCGTGAAGTCTCCCCTATAAAGTTAAGAAATTACACATCTTCTAGATGGATCATAATTCTCTTCAATTTTACTATTTTTCATTCTCATTCGCATTCTAGTCCATAAAAAATATTATATTAAAATTATATATTGTTATGATGATATAATCTGAAAAAAGTGATTGTTTATTATCATGATTGGAATTGATAAACACATCTTTTTTGGAATAAGGTTTCTAGTAATTTTATTTATTGATAAATACCTTGTTAGGGTGAATTGGAAATATCTTATTTTTATATAAAACTGGGAAGATATAGAGAAATGTGAAGATTTAGAATCAAATGAAGCTTTAGCTAAATTTTAGGAGATGATTATGGTACCTACAACCACATAATTATGTACTTCAACCTCAATAGTTTTGATAACAGAATCCAAGCCTTAAACTCTTGTCCCATTCTATCAAAAGATTCTATAATACATTGGAAAATAATTTAAATATGTTCCCCTCTATTTATAATTTTATCATTGTAAATTTTTATATAATTTATTTCCCTTGAAATTAAGGCGTTGGGGGACTTTTTATCCAATCATGTAAAAAAATAATTTTCTTTTTCCGTAGGCACAACCATGTTTCCGTACTCAAAGTATCACATGTTGGAAAATTACCTTTTTCTTCCCTTTATCTGTGGTTTTCTCTACCAACATCTTCTTCTCTGATAATCCCATAAATTCATAGGCCCAATAAATTTTTTTTCTCTATATTGATAGCACATGAGACTATATCTTCGTATGATTCGAATATTTGGGAGACCAAATTATTTTGGATTAATGGTTTTAAACCATCAAATAAATGATCAATAATATTCTTTAGATTGTTGACACATTCTATAGGAAGTTCTGCTAACATTTTAATTTTGGTTGCATATCAGGAAATGTTTTCATACACATTTTGTCTCAGACTCAAGAATTGTCCCGCCATTTCTTATTATTGTTCTTGATGGAAACATATTTCAAATAAAATTTCGTTAAAATACATCAATTCCATATTTTATAATTACTACACATATTTTGTGTTTTGAATTACTGAGCACCATTGATCTTCGTATCCAAATAGATGGTAAACATACTTTTTAACCTTCTTCCATTAATTACTAGCAAATGAGAGAATTATATTCTCTATTCAACTTATCCACTGTTCTTAAAAAATTCGTTTTTAGTCCCATTTAATTATGTAGTTTATTTTATAATGAAGTGGTTTAACATTGTTCCTCTACATTTTTGATGAGTATGATTCACATGGGAAATGTTATTATTCAAATCATGAGTTAGTTGTTATAATATTGTTATATATTGATCGACTACAATTTAGATCCCACTCAAACTACATTTTATTGCATATGAGGGAAATACCTATATGGGATATGTGTGTTGAAAAAGCATCCATTCCTACAACATAGAACCATTTCTAAAAAATGGAATACACTAAATTAATATATTAATCACAATTTCTAATTTATATCTAGAAACACACATTACATGAATTGAAAATTTATGAATATCAAATCTCATAATCATAAACATGGTTTCATTGTGGACATATTTACATTTAAATATTTCATAATGGGTGGTAATGAAAATGTGAATTATCCCAATAATATCAACCGGGTATGTCAAACCAGGTGCATAGTAAGGACAATTTTTAGGTATGAGGTTACATTGTTCCATGCTCGATAATCCTTTTCAGAGATTGTACCCCTAGGTATGTCTACGGTAGAACCAAATCCACATGTATTATCTAGACATGGATGTATTTATAGGAAGATCCACAAAATATACACCTTCCCAAAATTATAGGATTTTCTTTAATTCTTACCCTCAATCTATATCATATGGTTATGTTGCCTAATCCATGTTTTATGATATTTTTTCCCATGTTTGTACTAAAATTCCTATGATACAAACTATAAAGTCACTGACCCGAGTAGATCGGAGGTGGTTCCTTACATAATTAAATTGGTATAATGAAAAAAAATTCATATCCTAAAGTATAGTGTAGTTAATTATGTTTGTAAAACCACACAATAGAATAATGTTTACATAAAAAATTGAAATGGAATTTAAGATAGAAAATCTATTGGGAATACCCCTTAATTCCTAGACTATATCTGAGTGCCATTCTTAGTATACATATTCAAATCCTAGGGAAAATTAAAATATAATAAAGGGTTGAGAGAATATGATATTTAAGGGTATGTAATATAGTATAAAATAATATAAACTTAAAAAATATTGAATGATGAATTATGAAAATCACATTCTTTTACAACATAATTTTATACATATTATAGATGGAATACAAGTTGAATAATTAATGACCTATAAATAATAACTTGAGAATGAAGCTTAACCATGAATGTTATACTATTTAAGTATTTTAATGGATTATCAAATAATAAAATCAAAATGATTTAATGCATAATGTTGGATATCCGAAATATAACATTACGACCTCGGCGAAGACATTAGAATATAATATGATAAGGCCGTATCCAAATTCATATATTTATTATATAATGATAATTAAAAATGAATTTAGGGGATATATATGGATACTTACATCAAATAATATGTTCAATTATTTCCTCATATATATTGAATGAAGCAAAATAAAATATACATAACTTTCCCAAATCGTAAACATAATCACTAACCCTTATGAGTAATATGGTGAATAGTATCAAGATAACACCACAATAGTCAAACTGGTCATAATTAGCCGAATAAAATATGGTATATGATATCATAAATGATTAATAAAAATTAATTGTAACATATAATAGTTGGTGCTAAAATAAATGATAATACTCTAATAAAATCATCAATGAATTCATGGGAGAAATACCATTTTTTTACTTTGGAAATATAATCTCTATTGGAAAATAGTATTTTTGACATAATATCATATTCTAATATATATATATATATACTCAAAAAGAAAATATAGGTACAAATATATTATATTCTATAAATACATTATTTTCAAATGAAGTGAAAACATGTAAAAAATCATTTAAGAATATTTAGAAAAGCGCATGTTTAGTGAGGTTTAATGGAAAAATACAAAGTTTCCTTTTAGAAATAAAAAAGAATCATTTTTGTATAAAATATGAACTAATATATTTTTTTAGGATAAAATGATTATTATTATATACATAATGGTGGATTTAAACAAAAAATGAAGTGTACTTAAAAATTTGTAAGAAACTAGGAAGTTTCTTTAAACATGGATTGCTTATTGGGAATAATTTAGAATGGAACCTTATAAAATCATGTATTTACCATTAATAATGATGTATTGATATGGATATATTATTTTTAATCATATAAACTGAATTTATAAGAATTATATAAAAATAAATAATAATTTCATTTGGTTAAAGAGAGAGAAATCACAACCCGTATGATAAATGGATGTTTTGAGAGAATTCCTTAACATACATCGGAAAGTATTGCGAACATGTTGATAATGTTATGTATAATTAAGTTAGGATCATTAATAATTAAATCAGAACCTATTAGACTTTTATTATTTTACAATAATTTTATTATTTTCACTTTTGGGCTTTTTGATGAGTTATGAGATTCATTTCATCATCCGCGAGTATTCATTTCCTTGGTTTTCATAACAGGATCACATTTATACATGTACGAACGATAATGTAAAATGTTCATAGTTATCTAGAATTGAAATTATATATTATTAATTGTCTTTCAGGAGAATGAATCACATTATATATATATATATATATATTCAAATATGAGGATGATTCATTAGATAAATCATTATTAATGACTATTTAGATCAATTTGGTGTTATTTTTTTATCCTAACAAACTAGCTTTGTATTATTTTTTAATATTATGTATACAGATAATTTTTAATAAATTGCTTTTTTATCATAAAATGGTTTTATTACTTCCATTTATTTATGAATTGAAAAAAAATTGTCATCCACGAATGTGGTAATCTAACACCACACGGACAATGCTTTAATTTTTTGAATAAAATATGTAAGAGAAGTGAATTGATCAATGATATTACATTAACCTAGTAAAATTATTTTATATATATTATAAAATATTTATCATTATTTCTTATATACATGAAGTATCTATTGGATAAAAAAATAAAAGAAATTAATAGAAAATTAGAAGAATGAAAGGGGATTTTACCACTCAAATTCTTATCCTTGAGAACCTCCTCAAGGAATATTGAAATCCTATATTATGCAAGAATATCAGGATAAAAACATGGGGGAGTTGTTTGGTAGAGGTATTATAAATATATTTTACAAGATTAAAGTCTTTGTATGCGCGTGGAACTGAGGTGGTGTGAGGTGATATTTATAGTGGAGGAGAGCTGTGTTTTATGAATATTTTATTCATTAGATTAATACTCTGGGTCGATACTATGAATATCTTTGACTACAATGAATAAATATTGTAAATAGGGAAGGAAAGTGTTATATTATTATCTTATATAATCCTTAAATCATCCAAGTGGCAATAATTATTGTATTTAGCTAAAACCATATATTACCATATATCAATATTCACAAAAATTCAATTATTTTAGAAAAATCCAAAAATTCATCCAAATTATTTTTTTTCCTATAGAATTAAAAAATTGACTAAATTTTATGAAATTAATTTTATATATATGATATATTTAATTTTTAATTATTATTTTAATTCATTTTAAAAAATAATTATTTTAAAATTAAAAATGTTTTTATGAAACATTGAAAAATTAATTAAGGTCTACTATAATTATCATATAAACAAGAAAAGAAAAAATATTAATTTATGAATCTATTTTATGAAAATATATATTCTTTTAAATTATTTTATTATTTTTAAAATTACAAATAAACATTTATGTCTAAAAAAGCGACACCAAATTTATCATTTTTAATCATTTATTTACTTATTCTATTATATAAATATAACATATTTTCATTTATATGTTATTGAAAATTTATATATATTTTAATAGTTTAATTAACAATTCAATTTATAATATTAATATTCATAATTTTCAGATTACTATTCCAACAGTCATATTTAACATTATATTATGTTTTTAAACTCGGTGTTGTGTGAAGCATAAATTATCCATACTGATAAATTTTAAAAGTTACCTACCATAATATATTAGGGTGTTACATTCTGTTTTTTATGGATGGGAAGACTATGTGGGGTTTGTTTAGTGATATTAATGAATGATTCTAGGGTGCTATGTTTGTGGGATATGAAAGTGTGGTCGCTGAAATGTAGTTTTTATAGGGATATGTCTTTTTCATATTATATTTTTTTAGAGGTGGTTTTGTTTCAACTAAACTTTGTATGGTGTGGAATGAATTAGTTTATAGTATGATTTAGTTCATATAATGTTTTGTTCCTTCTGTTTGTAGCCATATAAAATTAGAATATATTATTAACAGTGGAATTTAATGATTGTGGGTTGGAATTCATGTTCTGTAAATGATTAAATGAATGTATTTGTTATGAATAATATATGTTATTTTATTAATCTGAAGTTTTTGGTTATCTTGTATTATAATTAAATGAAATTTTTGATGGTTTTTCATTCTATGGATGGGTTTCATCTAGTTATGGGTTGTGTATACAAATGTTTTTATTGAATTGATTTTAAGGAATAGTTGATAATGTATTTATGTGAAATTATTATGGAATAACCGTGTTTTCTCTATGTGGATATATATATATATATATATATATATTCTTGTATTCTATATTTTATTATTTCACACAATGAACAATGAATACCGTCTACCAATAACCTGATGTTATGGAGGTGGTTCTCCAATATACACATATTTAGTAATAGATGAGTAATTCCCAACACTTCCCCACTCTTTCATTAATGGTAGTGATGTCAAAAGGAAAATGTTGGTGATTCCTTATGACGATGAGGATATGGAATATAGTGGTGGTCATGATTTGTAAGATTATGGTTTGATTTTGATTTCCTCAACATTCATGAAACCTTACTACATTCTTTTAAGATGATTTTGTGATGTGGATGTTGACTGATTCCAACATGAGATAACAAAACCTAAATGAGTACTGGGTAGGTATAGATGCATAATAACCTACATAATAGACTAATAAAGCACTGTAATGATAGGTTTATAGGATTAAAATGATTCAATCATGGGATATTGGAAGAATTTTTTATGTTGGGGTATTTAGGATTGTGATAGTTCTTGAACAATTAAGTATTTGTTTAGTTCTCACTTTTAGGTACTCCTTTACCCTTGTTTTGATCATAACCTGGATGGGATTTACATTGGAGATGCATAGGGTGAAACAATATATTTTTTATGTTTTTGGAAGAAAGTGGGAATGTCAAATTTTGGTGCATGTTAAGGGAAAACTTTGGGATTTAAACATGGAAATCATGCACCTTTTTTGGAGAGATAGTTGGTGGACCATGTTTGGAAGAATTTTTGGCGAAACCATAAGCTATACGTCCCCCAAACCATGAAAACCCAAAAGGGGGGTTTCCTGGTTAACACTAGGTTTTAAAAACTATATGTTCTCTTAGTTGAAATAGTGAAACCCCTATTAGGGGAGCATGATTGGAGAACACAGTTTGTAAAACCATGATTCCAAAAGTAGGAAACCATCGTTGTAAATGTTGATCTCTTGAAAAATTATTTTAAAATTGTAAAACCCCCAGGTATTAACCCCAACTTGACATGTCTTGGAAATAATATGTTTACTAATTTTTAGCGATCTCTTTGACATATTATAATCATCTATGAACAATATTCACGATGAATCAATAATACATTTGACATATATCCACCAATTATTATATGGAATCTCTTGTTATTTGGATTTATGACTCTCCCCTATATGATTCTAGATTATGTGGGATGTTTAATCCTTTGTTAGAGGTGGGTTTGGATATGGGTTATAATATATTTGACCTATTTAATACTAATCAATATTTTTGTTCTAGATATAATTATTCACTATGAAATTTATTTGTATGTTTCAATATAGGGATTTCATCATTGGAAATGTCTATGATTGCTCATTAGGTAGGTGTTCTAAATTTAAATTCACGTAATCTTGATTTAAATTTATGTGTATGTGACTATGAAATTTGAATTTCCACTTTTGGTAATCACTTATTGAGTTGGAATAATTTATTGGTTAATTAGTAAATAGAATAATGGAAGGAATTGAATGAGGTTATTATGTTTTTTTTGAAATTGTGATTATGAAATTAGTGAATAAATGGGGTTTATATAGGTTGATTAATAGGAATTTGGGGATGTTTGGATAAATATTTATGGGGTAATGATATGAATGATTACATATTGACAAATGGTTTAATAGTGGATTATTCATATTATACCACGTGAATTAAAGTGATGAACCATGATTGATTGACAAATTGGAATTCCATACCACGATATGAATATTGATAGGAATTTAATAATTAACCATAATGAATTATTTTTTTATGAAATCTGTGATATTGTGATACATGTTGTATACATTTTTGGGATGAGAATTGATGATTCAAAACTCTAATTGTGATTGACTATTTTTTTGGGATGTTGAATGATGCTTTAAATTATCATATGTTATTTACTGGTATAAATTTTTGGGGAATGGAATTATGCTCCAATATCCCATATATGATAACAATGAGGTGTAGGACATAGAATGATGCTCTAAATAACAATGAGGTTTTAGACATAGAGTTCTAGTACCAAAATGTTGGTATTGGACTATGATTCCAAGTATCCATGAATTGAATTGAAATTATGTGTATAATGTAACCCTATATTAAAATGAAATATGATTCCCTTTTTGGTATGGTTCAAAATCCAGCCTATGAAAAATCAGTTATTGATGGATCATGTGTCTTCAAGAACCCAATCAACTTATGTTGTAAATTAAAGAACAATGCAATATGATAAAACATTACATTATTAAACAATTTTATTTATACAAATGAATACATTGGTATAGACTGTATTTTGATTTAGATGAAATAAGTGGTGGCCTATTGAATTTTACTCGAATCCTACTTGAAATTCCTAATTGGTACCCATGTTGATTTCATCTATTCAAGACATGATAATCAAAGTAGCCCTATGTTATATGGATGAGTTGGGATGGGTAATGGATGAGGGAAAGAGATATGATGTTAGGACCCTCTTGGGGAGTTAATAGTGTGTCTATATTATTTGGTTTTATTCAGAAACTTTAAACCTATATGGAATGAAATATCTAATATTTTCGTATGAATATTGTCTTCCTATTTTTCTCATCATAGATACTAGTAACATTCTTGTTGTTACTGATATTTTTATTTGGTTATTGTTTATTTATTTCAATTTTTTCCAATTTTTGATAAATAGGTTACAGTCCCCCAATTTTACATATTTTACCCTCTTTACTAGTTTGAAACTACTTTAATATAGGGATACATGCATGAGGTCTCATGGTAAATTGGCTTGGGGAACCCGTGTAGGCACCCAGGTTGTGACATCACTAAGTGGAATAAAAGATATTTTTTAATTTTTTCCTTTTTTATTACTCTTTGGGAATGGTATAAAAGAAAATAAGGTTATTTATTCCTCAGTTATGATCTCATGGATGGATATAGGTAACCCATGTACATTATAAAAACCAAGAACCCAGGCTAGGACATATATTATTTATGTTTTCTATTATAGTGGAATTTTCATTCACTGTGAGTGATTATAAATTTGTTTTATTGTGTATCTGTTTATGAGATTTTTTTCGCAATGGCCTATAATATAACAATAGTTGTGTTACAATTAATTATTTAGTCACTCGATACATATTATGACATTTATAATTTAATGACTACACATGAAACATCGTTTGGGTTAATTTTAGAAGTAAAATTATTTTCTTTATTGTGTAATTTAAATGAAAATAGTTTCAAATTTGTAATTAGAAATTTTAAATGATACTAAAAATGTTAAATGCAATGGATTATATGGGTTTTTAATTAGAAAATTAAATTATTATAATGTTTAACATATGTGATACATGACCTAGATGATGGATAGGTGAGGGTAGTGTTGGTGCCTCGGGTCTGACCATGTGGTTGGGTGTATGGGAATAACATGTTGTGGATTTTCCTTAATCCCTCTTGTTAATGCATTTTAGTATTTTGTTTTTTCCCTAAGGCGTGAGTTAGTAATTGTAGAGAAATTCCGCTATGATTACACTTCTTTAATGGAATATAGTATGACCTGGATAGGAATGATACTCTATTAGTGAAACCTAAGTCTATGAATGTTCTGGGTGAGGATGTAGGAGAGAAGTTTGAATAGAAGATTTCATGATTTATGAAATTTGTGGAATGAGACCTATGGTGTGTTGTGAAAAGTATGTCTGACTTGACATGGGATATCCATGTTCAATACCATACAATTATTACTAAATAGGTCATATATGAGGCTTATATGTTTTCAATTTAGTCTATCTAGACAATTATTTAACACTTAGCGGCTCCTACTGAGAAAAGAGTCAAAATGAATTATTATATGTTACATAGTCAAGTTAATCATTGGTGGGAATCCAAAATCAAGACAAATATTTGTATAATATTGTGTTGAAAATCTTATAGGGTAATTTCTTGGAGCACTATCACCATAAGATGCTCAGGAAGGATACGGAAGCAGAGTTCATGGGGCTGACACATGGGATCATGAATGTGATAGACTATGAATGATGCTTTTCTAATTTTCATGGATTTTTAGATCATTTCCAAAATATGTGGATAATATGGATAAACAATTTCAGGATGGGTTAAAATATGAAATTAAGTTCTATGTTAACTTCTTTCTACTGATTTTTTTTTCAGGATTACTATTTGAGGTGGTCATATATAAGGGTAACCTAAAAGAGGATTCTAGTGGCATGTATGTGGTATCTATCAAATGACTAGGTGGTGTGTCTTATGTGATTAGGATCCTTTACTTCAAGATCATTATCTAGGTAAATAACAAATAGGGTGGCCATATAGATGGATCATTTACACAGAGCATTAAATGTATATACTACCACCAATAGGATATGAGGGAACATATTCATTGCTAGTGTCCCTAACAACTGGTAGAATTATAATCATGTGGAAAGATATGTATTCTACAATGGTTCTTTAGGAACACATGATAAATGTGTAGTGATATGGAATCTTGGAAAAACCAGAGTATGGGAATGGGTTCTTCTACAACATATCATTCTACCAGTTGGAGTTCTACAACCCATGGTGGTTAAGGCAGTTGATGTGGTACATTTGGCAAAGAGAGCCCATATCATCAATGTAGTATAGATAATGAGAGTTAGGATATAGATGATTGATGGGTGGTGATATAGTTTCATATAGTTCAGTCATCACATTTGGATTTCAATTCAAGACCATCGATTATTAAATGTACTATTATTGTAGGTTCTAAACATGATAGTGCATTATTGGACATTGGTTCCTTTCATTCATTTCTATCTACACATATTGTGAGATAGATGATTCGAGTAGTGTAGTTTGTGAGTGACATCACAATTTTTGATACACCATTTCAAATATGGTTAAGAGACATTTGTTTATGAAAAGAGTGTTCTATCGAGGTTGGGGAGTATTCTTTTATATAGGATCTTTGCATACTAAATCTGTTAATAATTGACTTGATTTTCGGGATATATTAGTTTGTAACATAACGAGAATACATAGATTCATACCTCATGAGAGTGACTATTACATATCATTAGGGTTATAGTTATACACATCATAGATAATATGATATCCATATGGGTATTGGAGGGATTTTTCATTAGTAATTTGGGATGTTTACCACCCCAATTTAATGTCCATTGCTAGATGATAGGGGTGAGAAATTTGTTTCCTTACTAAATAAAGTGGATCACTTCCAAGACATTTTCCTTAGGACGTATCAGGTTTTCCACTTATATGGATGTTGAATGTATGATTGAACTCACCCCTAAAGATGAAACAGTTTTATCCACCATTTATAATTGAAAAAATAGATCTTCAAAAGCATAATACTCAACTGTAAGTGTTGATGGATTTGTAGTCTACCCTTCCAATTATGTTTCGGTAGGGTTATATAGTTTTTTTCTGGTGAATTATGATGAGGAATTACTATTATGTGTTGACTACAAGAAGTTAAACATGATAACAATGAATAATCACTATCCTCTTCTGCATATGGATGATATCATTGAACAATTGATAGGTTCATCATTTTTCTCCAAGGTTGACTTGATGTTAGGGTATTATCAGTTGATATTTCAACCTTATTATGTACTAAAACACATTCAAAAGATGTTATGTGCTATATTATATCATTGTTAATCCATTCGTGATGAAGAACGCTCCTTCTATGTTTATGGAATTGATGAGTCAAATATTCCACCCGTACCAAGATCATTTTTTGGTTATTTTAGGATGTAAAATCATGGTGTACTCTAAGACTCAAGGAAATCATGGCCAACATCCTAACATCATCCTGGTCACTCTGAGAGATAATTATCTATACTCAAAGCAATCTATGTAAAAATTATGGTTCAATCAGGTGTATTTCTTTGGTCACATCATCTTAGAGGAAGGTATGTAAGTGAACTAAAATAACATTGGGGGAGTGGTTTCATTGACGAATCCTAGGAATGTTTTCTATATCTGATGCATGTTGGGCATAGAGTGTTATTATGAAAGGTTCACTCATGATCTTTTCCTCTCAGAAGAATAACTTTTAAGCCTAACCAAGAAGGGATTTATATTTGAATGGTCTATAATATATGATAATTCTTTCTTAATGTCGAAGAAGTTATAGAAAACCACTCTTATTCTGGTACTACCCATTCTAAGTGACGAGTACTCATTATTTTCTTAATGCACATGGGATTGAACATATAGTATTATTGATGATGGGGGACCGATTTGTGGGATATGGTTTAGGGAAAATTATACATAATAATCAGAATTTCTATATGCATGACATTGAGTTAGCTGTATTGGATTATGATTTTATGTTTTTGAGAATGTATCTTTTGGGTGAAAATTTTACTATCTAAACGATCAGATGATCATAATGAATATCTTTTCCAAGGGATATTTTTTTCTCCACTAGTGGAGATGGGTTGAGTATATGTAGTTTTTTGACATTTATATGGAATATAAGAACATGATGGAGAGAGTTTTGCTGAAACATTAAGCATTAATACTCAGACTCAGGTAGTTCAGGAATCGTGATTTCAGTGGAAGGTGATGAATTTACTGGTTGAGTTTTGTTTTTTACTTTTAGGAGGGTCAGGAGATGTTGACCCTCACATGAGTTATAGTAGTGTTTTCATTTTTTTGAGTCAGATCAGGGATATGATGTATCAGGTCCCTGAGTGTCTGGCCCTGTAGGAAATCCTTGAAGGTAGGGAGTAACCTTCCAATTAGACTATATATAAGGATGAGGTCATCTTTGTTTGGGTATGTGTAGTTGTGACTATGTGTAAACAAGAGAATATTATTAATTAATTTCATGGATCAATGTGTGTGCTACATCCATGTATTAAAAATATGTACCATGACCTACATATATAGTATTGGTGTACGGTCATGAAAAGGGAGATTTTAGGGATCATAAAACGTTATCACACCTTTCAATAGGTGATTCCTGATAATCAATGAACTGGTTTTTTACTATTTCCATTTTCTATTCAAGAATTTATGTAGGGATATATTTCATTGTATTTTGTTGTGGGTCTTCTATGGTAACCTTTTAAGAGTGATACGATTTGGATGACAATATATTTTTCCCATGAGAGTAGAAAATTTCATACCTAAACTAGATACTTTTATAGTGTCATAGTTGGGAGACTTGCACATTTGTGAGATAGTACATATGTGAGGAGCCTCAAATAATAGTTTCATACCATGACTAACGTTTCACTTCATGATTCTAGTATGCATTATACAAGGAAAATGGAATATATGTCTTATTACGTACATCATTCCACACACTAACAAATAGGTTGATTTAATGTACTATTTAGGTAACTGAGGATATGCTCCTTGTTTTTGTTATTAACTTTGGTGGGTCTTTGAAGAAGCACATAACACTCATTGAGTTTACCTATAATAATAGTTATTAGGAAACTATTTGGATAAAACTATATAAGTATCTTTATGTTAGTTCATGATGATCACCTCTATTATAGATGTAGGTTGGTGAGTTAGATTCATTAGAACAGATCTCATGCAGGTGATTATAGAGTAGGTTCTAATATTTTTGAAATGTGTTAATGTGGATACGTGTAGATAGAAGTTGTATGATAATATAAATTTTGAAACCATTTATTTAATAGTGGGTGATATTTTGTTCCTTCAGATGTCTTTTAAATTAGTTCAACATATGATTCAAAGATTATGATGATGGTTCCAATGTTTTTCATTCCTTCTGAGGTTGTGGAGAGAATCAGGATGGTAATGTGGTGACTTTCCCTTCCATCAATGCAATGTTCTATTCATGGTGTTTTTTATGTGTCACAACATTGGTGGTATCACCTCGAACCATCTCATGTGATCGATGTGGATGTGGTTGAGCTTGAGTCTGATTCTTCCTTTAAGGGAATTCAATACATGTTACAGATCATAGAGACAAAGTGTTTCAGGGAATGACTTTGATCATAGATCATGTATTGTGACAACATTTTCATGTTTATAAGGAAACAAGGGATGTGGAAGTATATATATGATCTCAATTGAGATAATTTTTACCACGAAAATTAAGATCTGCAAGAGAGTACTGCACGTCGATGAGCTGTTATAAGGTGAGAATATTGTAAGATTCTGACCTATTATAGATATTCCTTTTTCTCACATTTAGGTAGTATTTTATTCCTATTTTGAACATAACATGGCTAGGTTTTAATTTGGGGATTATTCATGGAAAACAAAATTATATTTTGATTTTTCGAACAAAAAATGAGATGTTTTTGGTTCGGTAATGGCTGAGGGAAATAGTGTAATTTAAGACATGAATCCATGCACAGTTTTTGGTGTGACAAGGGGCGACACACAATTGGTGAATGGTTTTTACAAACCATGAATCCTCCCTCCCCAAACTATAAAAAAGAGAGGGACTTAAGACTAAAACACTATTTTTAATATCACTCACCATATTAGTTATAACCATGTGATTTATTGAAGAGGTGTATGGTTTGGTTGTAGTTTTTTATTTCTTAATGCATTATGTCTAAGAATCATAAACCCCAAGGTATCACTCATAATATACACATTATAAAATAAATATAGAATTATATTCCAACATATTACATTTTAACTAGAACTCCATGAATTAAGAAAACAATTTTGGTGGTGATCAATTTTATGACCAATTTATATAATTTTGTATGAAATTTTGATATCTATGTAGTGGAATAAATGGTGAAATTGTATATGCCATAGGTATAAAGGATTCATAAGATTCAGATAGCCATTTCCTTCAATAAGGACCCTCTCTTTACAACATAGTTTATGAAGGGTCACTCTGAAGAAATTAGAATAGAAGTCCTGTTGATATTTAAACATAATCACTATATAATGGGGAAGTAAAAAAGGGATAATCAAATTCCAGGTGATATGATCCATGCCCATGTCTTTCATTTTAGTTTTTCTTGGAGCATCCACTTTGGAAATTTTTAGTTTTATTATAACAATAGTTACTAATCAACATCAAATATGCAAACCATTGATGAACTATTCAGCCAACCCTTTACTCATCCTCTTTATTGGTATGGGTTGGTGAATCATCCTTGATATCAATTAATTTGATATATAAAACACTGATGAATATTCATTTGAATAAAATTTGTTTTTTTATGTCATTGATCTAATAAAAATCATTTTTCATACCATCATTGTCATATTTTTTATTTTTCAGTTGGTGACTAGGTGTTCTTGAATGTATCACCATGATTGAGTCACTAAATACTCAAAATAAAACAAAATCTCACTTCTATGTAGGTGGCACCATTCTAGGACATTGAATGACATTTATTGAGGGATTACAACATGAATCTATTACATATTTCATTAATCCATAATGTTTTTAATCTTCCTCAACTCAAAAAGTTATATCATGATATATATCTTGTTTCGAATTGGGAATACCTTGATATAAAACTAGTTATTTTTGTAATGGAAAAAATTACTATATGTTGTAGAAAATCCAATTGTGATTCTATATGAAATTATTTTCAATTATTTTGATTTCTGTGGTAATATGGGGTCTGTATTCATGAATCATTTGAGTGATAGTCCATGATTATTGAGTAGTGGCCTCATTTATTTTAGGGTAACCAGTTCTAAACATCACATAACGGGTAAGAAATCAATATTTTAAGGATACTTGGAACATCCCTTTTTCTATTACTACCATTTACATGTTTTCCCTTCATTTTTTTTCTATCACTTCTTATTTTAGGTGCCTTTATCACTATGTAAGGCTTTTTTGTGTTTTTACAAATTTTAACCCCCGTTAATCATTATAATAGTCCACTCATGACAATATATTAATCCAATCAATATTGGATAAACTCATGGGACCCCTTTTTGTTTTAAAAAACTATTCCTTGTGAGTAAAATGTCCAATTAGTGTAATGAACCTCTTCAAATTTATTTATCGCAATTTTGGTCTTGGATCTCTTTCTTCCCCAGATCTCTATGGTCTCTATCTTTGGATAATCTATTTTTATGGTGGGATTATATATATCTGAGCGTATAATGAAATTCCATTTATATTTCTTATGTAATTTAATTCTCTTGGATGGATCCCCAGTCTGATAGGTTCATTTTTATGAAATATATTGTGAATGTAGTACGTTTAGCTTACACCAATCTGTAAATTTATAAAATTGATATTTGTGATTATTTATTATTAGATTATGATTCATGATTTTAATTATGCTCAGTTCATCATTTAATGTGTTTCCATGTGAGTTTTTATATTCAATTTTATTCATAGTATGTGATTTGATGAATCAGATTTTTTTTATGAACCACTACTAGTTCTTTTTTAAAATTGATTTCAAAATAAATTAAATACTTGGTTTATTAATTTTTATAACATTGTATATTTAAATTGTTTAAATTCTATAACCAATTAAATAAGGGTATTTTATTAATTATTTTTGAAATTGGAAATTATCGATGATGTTTCTAAGAGAAAAGGTTTAAATTAATGATTTAAGTGAAATAAAAATTTAAGTATTTTTACGTTGTAAAAAATGTTGTAACCAATGATGATATAAGGGTCCTTCCTCAGAGAGGAATATTTTCCACCTAGAGAGATTCTTCTTGGGTAGTGTGTGCACTAAGATTCATATATTGTGGAATGGAGACACTCTTATGAGAGAAATATTTCCCCATAGACCTATTAATATTGGGTAATGTGCACACTAGGTGTCTTACTGATCAAAAAATATTGTAGACAGATCCTAAATGTCTTGGAATTGATTCCGACACAGGGCTATGAATTTATTTTTCATATCATTAAAATTATTTTTTGTATTAAAATAGGGTTGCTGGTAAAATATATAAATTGGGGAAGTGGTTATTTTACATAATTTATATTATCGAATGAAATATTATAACTCAATCCATAGATTTTTTATTTTGGGACTTAATTATTTATTTTATATGAATTTATATTCTAAAAATTAGTCGGATTTAATGGGGATATTTTTGTCACACAATCTATATACCATTGTCTTTATATTGATCATGTTTGATATGGTGAAATTAAAGGAATGTTTTAATAGGGCGATGGATGGGTTTCTTCATAATTTGGTGTGGTAATCTATTGGATATTAGATGTTAAATGTAGAATATTTTCTTTACTACATTTAGCTTTTTTTTTGTTGTATTTTTCAGAAACCTGTTTTATTTTACTCTTGTAACCATTCTATGGGAAACTCGAGTTGGATTATTTTTTTGTTATCATGTTAGCCTATATATGTCCAGTTGGGAAAAAATTGTGCTCAAAGGCTAATTTTTGACTCCTAATAGATTTTCACCAGCCCGTTTTGGTTGGGTAAAACATTAAGTCTATGTATAAATCCATCTCCTGTTTTTTATAGTTGGGTAATTTTCGTTAGTTCATGATAAGTGGTAAATTTAAAATTTTATTTTATTTAAATATAAATAGGTGTAGATATATAATTTTTTTATCACTTAGTTTTATTAAATATTTTAATTTGAAACAAAATTATATTCATGGTTTGGTAATGAGGAAACTATCTATAATGATTAAGTAATGTATAAATTTTTTGGTATTTTTTCTATTTAAGGAGATTATATTATGAAGAGTGAGAATAGTGTAAAGGTGGGTGTAAATATTCTTTTTAAATTAAATTTGGATTGATAGAAATTTTATAAGGTTATAAATACATTCCACTATATAATGAATTGGAAATTGTTAATCATGAATTATAATGAAGATAATGTCCGTCAATTAACATTTAATTTAAAAAGAATTTACATTTCATATATTATTGAGGGAAAAGAAAATAATTGATTTTAGTCGTTAATTTTTCAGATTTTTTCTAGTGTAATGGTTTCTAAACATAGTTTTTAGGGACAATTTGTTTAAAATATTGAGATAAATTACTAATTTAATGATTCATGAAAGGAAATGAGTTATAAATTCATTGAACATTCACCATCATACATATTGGAGGGGATCAAATTATTCCATGTATACTTTTTGATCTAAATTAAATGTATATATAGGGGGATATTAATTTATGAAGACATTATAAATAATGATATTAATAATATGCAATGATATGTAAAAATATCATGGTTTTTTTAAATCTCCATTCACCACTCATTGGGTGTTAATATAATGGGGATATAAATTATCATTAGATAATTTGTATTAAGTTTGGTGATTATACTATAAAATGATAAATCATGAATACTCTAATGGTTCATATATTCACCCAAATAATATATTTATAAAATTTCTAATTATAATAATTCATTATGCTTCACAAATATTAATCACTTATTATTTTAGGTTATATAATTATGATATATAGAATATATAGTAGTGATATGATTAAAATGGTTGTCTACTAATGTTTTCTAATGGTATTTCATAATGTAGAGAATGTGTGGAATTGATATGATTATAATTTATTATTAATTTGTATCAATAACTATTGAATTTATTATTAATAAATTAAATGTTGAAAATGTGAATGAATAAAAATGAATGTATTTCATATGATATAAAGGAACACATCTTGAAATTTTAAAATGTGATTTAAAATATACGATGTTTCAAACAATGAGTATTCATATATTCTTCATGATAGTGATTTTTATTATTTAAAATATGTGTGGTCTAGGTGATTTCAATTAATATATTATCATTGATAAACATATAAATTGAATTATACCCATATGTTTCAATGAAAAAATTAATCTTGTGTATAAAGGGGGTATTAAAATGGGTTTTCATAAGGGTATTAAAATAAATATAATTTCTTATGAGTTCATGATAAAAACATATCTAATAATGAAAAAAGTGATGAATACTACATATAAATCCATGAAACATATTTTAGTGAATGATGATCTAGAAGAAAATTATGTGTACTACCTTATGATATTCATATAAAAAAATAAAAATGGGAGAATAATTTAAAATGGGGTAAAAATTAATGAAAATATTCAATTTATATTTATTCAATTTTGATGAGTTGGAAAAGTATCTGCTCATTGCACTCAAAATTTTAATAAGGTTGATTATGGAAAATTGGATCCAAAAAGAACCTCTAAGAAGGTATGTAATTGGAATGAATTTTACAGTGGTATTTTAAAATAAGTATCAAATAATAAGATGAATCATACGATTAATTAAAAAATAATTATATTTGGGATTATAATGACAAATTAGATTATTCAATGTTCTTGTTTTCAATAGAGATATTGATGAAATGGGTAATAAAAATAATGTATAATAAAAATATAGTATAAACATAACTGAGTATCATACTTGATGATGATGAAATATTTATTTTTTTATATGACTCATGTCTATAAGAATCATAAAATAACTTCCAACATTGATTCTTAATTTTATAATTCTCATACAATAAAACAATAAAATGATTTCACTTTCTCAAAATAGGTGACAAAAAAAATTAAATAAATTTTTTAATGACATGTAACTCCTCTAAAATTTATTTTAGAAGAATAATTATCTTGATCAGTTTTATAACACTCTACAATGATCTTTTAATTAGTTGTGACATAATTTAGAAATATTAAAATATAAATTTTCTAGTTTTAAACTATTAACTTAATTGGTATGCATAAATTAGAATAATCGAATTATGAAAAATATTCATCATCGCCCAACTAAACGTAAATGTATTAATTACTTATAATAAAAAACACTCAATTTATGGAAAACTCATTATATAGATTGTAAATATTTTTTTCAAATATTTCTATTATATTTTTAGAATATATATTATAATCAATTTATTCAAATTTTATAGTTATAATTTATAAAAACTATTTAATTTTTCATTTAAAAATATGGAAATTTAAGGATGTATTCACATTGGGAATTTATTGAAAATATTAATTTATTGGTGATGCCGGATAAATTATGATTTTATTTATTCTTTATTCTTTTTTCGGTATTTACAATGCCAGTTTTTTTTTAATTCCTTTTTCTCATTTTTATCAAGTGTTTTATATATAATTTAATTATAATGTAATTTATTATTATTTTTGGTATAAATATATTTTTTACTTAATAATAAATTTTTTAAATTGTTTGCATTTTCGTTTTATGGGATTAACATAAATGTTATTTATTCAAAATATCAAAATTTAGTTTCATAATTTTTTTTCGTATTTGTTATCATAATATCGAAATTTCATAAATAGTTATACTTTATTTGTTGACATAGTTAATCGTAATCATGCTCAGTATTTTTCACTTCAATATGGTTGAACATAGTAAATAAGTATAATGATAATGTGATAAGGTGTTAAACTAAATATAGCATCCACTATAATTATATTCAATTATTTGTTTTTTCTATAATCATATAATATTCTATGATATGGAATATTGGTTGTGGTTTTCATTGATAATGATTTTAATATTATTTTATGTACCAATAATTCCAAAATGTCACTATCATTATTTTAATAACTCTACTATTTTTATCAATCAATTTTTTTTAATTTTCATTTATAAATAGTGAATTTTAACATGAATGAATTTTTTATCATGGTAATTCTGGTTAATTTTTTGTTGTTGAATAATTAGCTCAAATGTCTACAAAACCCGATATAGTACTTTTGGAAGAAAAATGAATATCAATTAAATGATTTTAAAAAACAAAAAATATATATCATATAGATGAGTTGTACTATTGAAATGATTTTTGGGATTTATAAAATTTATTAGTTATTAGATAAATGTTTATAATATAATTATAATATTATTTTTTTTTGAAATCCAACAGTGTAAATTATCCCAAAATTTATGTTAATGTTATCATATGTTAAATAATTTTTTACCAAAACTTATTAAAATTCCTAAAATATTTTCATTGGAGTAATAAATGAAATATGGTGTAAAATAATATCTATTCTCTACAAAATCTCCACATTATATTTATATTTAGATTACTTACCCATAAATAAAAAAAATCAATGATGCTATGGTAATTGTAAAAAAGGGTTGTGATAGTGTTAAAACTATGATGTAGTAGAGAGAATATAACCAAAACATGTCAAAAATAAGATTTTATGTTAAATTTATAATAATCCTTTATTTGAATCTTTTCAATTTTTTCCCATTTGATGAGGAAAAATAATTTATATTAACTATATAATTTAAGTAATTCACATAGACCCCCTCACATCTCTTACATAATAAAACCAAATATCCTCAATTACTTACACATATTGATCCTATTATATCGAAAAACACTTTAAAAATCATATTGACATAAATAGATACATTTTGTACATTTTAGTATTCATAATAGATAATCCCCAAAGTCATTAATCTTATATCCAAATGATGTTATTTTGAGGGGATGAAATCATCTTTACCAACCATTTTCAATTTAATACTTATACCTAATTAAATTATATAATAACAATTAAAAGATAATAAAATATGATTCTCACATATATTGAGATGATATTATGTTAGTCTTATAACCTTATTTATCATCTTTTTTTATCAAATGATAAATGAATGTATCATGCATGCATGTATGTGGACTACTACCTCCATGAAGTGATATAATTAATTTTCCTTCAGTGCCTCACATGGATATTTTTATGGATAACATTAATGAATATATGTTATTTTTATTATATATTTATAATTCTATAAAATACAATTTTTTCAACTTTATTCAATTACATATATCGAAATGTGGAAACATCACTTATGCTTGTCCATTGACTACCACCTCAATGAAGTGCCATAATTCATTTTTATCAATATTTATATTAGTTTTTTTAAATTTTTATATAATTAATAAATATTATAAACTAGAATATAATAAATTTTGGGATATTAAGGAACCATTATCAATGTAAAATGACTAGCACTACTAAATTTATACATTTATGAAAATTGAAAATAGTTTAAGCTAGAAAATGATTATTTTAATAAATAATTATTAGTAAAAGTTTTTAAAATGTAATAATTAGATCAGATATGATATTATAATTATTTATTTGGTTATATCATATATTTATAATAAAATTACATTTATTATATAAAATATTAGATTGCTTACCAAGAAATTCAGATGTGATTTAATGATTTCTCATCTCACTTTTATAGCATTGATACATATACAATATTCACTACATGTTTCCATTGTATAGATTATATTCTAGAAATTAATAAATGTTATCATTATTTTAATGAATGTTATTAATATTTATATTTTTATATTTTATCCTTTCTTAAGTGTTTTATTTTTACATTACCATGGTTGTATGGTTTCATCATTTTAATATTTTTTATTGGGACATGATTAATGTTATAAATCTATTTGTATTTATGAGAAGTATATAATACCCCATTTATATGTTATTTCCTAAATCAATATTATTTCATTGAATGTAATGTCACAAATGTGATTCAATGGGTATTTATTTATACATTACAAAAGTTGTAATGATTTATATTATCAAAATATCATCATTGGGACATATGTTATGTTACACACTTCTCTAATTGATTGTGGTTTAATTGATTTACAATTGACATGTAATATATTGAAACCAATTATGTTCATGACATATAATGTTTCCCTGGATGTTATCCATTCATGTGATATATAGTTCATATGTAACAAAATTAGAAAGGGTTAATTATTTGATCTCACTTTTCTTTTGACCATTAATGTTTAAATTATATATTTGTGAATTTAACTAATTAAATATAATAAAATTCATTGTATTTTACAGATTGGTGAATTATATAGTTTTTATTTTTATCTCATTTTCCTCAATTTTGTAGTCCAATTGAACTAAAGGAATGATTTTAATGAAAAAATATTTTATTCATTATGGTGGGTAACCATTTCCTTCCAAAAAATAATTTTCTAAAATTATTGGAATAATATTTTTTCATATTATCTTACTATTTTATCAATTTATTTATATCAATTTTAAACAGTTTATTTTTCTAAATAAATGAATATATTTTTTGTTTTCTAATTTTCTAACTATTTAAAATTTTACAAATGTATGAAAAAACGTTTTCTTAACATATACAAAATCTGAAGATATTCCATCCAATATGAAAATTATTTTTTTAATATTCATTTAAAGTTTTCAACTGTTATTTTAAACTTAATTCTGTTTTTAAATACATTGGTAATTTTTTTTAATGGAATCAAAGGAAATGGATATATGTAATGTATTATATTTTTTATTAAATGTTATTTTAATTTAATTTTTTATCCATTTCAACATCATATTATGTTTTCAATTCTCCACTAGGTTATGTTATAATGATACAATAGAAATTATTTCTCGGGTTGATTTATGATGAATTTGGTATTTATATGGGACTCTTCTTCTTTCATCAGGTAACTTAAGACTTAAATAATGCTTTTATGACTATGATGATAAGATATTTACATAACCCATTTTTTCATTATTTATGATGAAATGGAATGATTACTATTTTAATAAACATTAGAATACAAATGGATGTATTAATATATGTTGATTGGTGGTATTAGGATTATATATCCCTTCATAGCATTGGTTAATGATGAAAAATTTAACATGATCGTGTTATTTCCCAAGAGAATGTTGGAATTAACCATTTTTTGAATTTTTATATTGTCTTCCACTACTAGAAATTTATTCTATTCCAACATTTTGGAACCATTAGTATAGGCTAGAAAACTTTTGGTATAATTTATACCATCCGTTTTCCAAATCATTGTCCAGTTTGGAATTGGAATATGCATATCCCTATGGATCTACATCAACTGTTGGTTTCGATCTCTATAAATTTTAGGATCCCAATAGCTTCAACAAACTGTTGGTATATTTTATATTTTATCAGTTTACCAATGGTTTTAAAACTATGGGTATAGAGTTTTACCAATACTTCTAGAAAACCATTGGTAAATACATGCATTTCAACACTGTTCCAACAGGTCTAAATTATTAGCATATAGGTTTTCTATAATTCTGCACAATATCCAATCTGAATCCCCTCCATTTCATATACATGAATACAACACTTAAAAAAACACAAAAAAACAACTGGTATAGCACAGAAAAACAACAGACTCTTCCAAAAATGTCATGTAAAATAATATATTATTTCCCTTTTCAATATTCATATAAAAACCACTCTTCCAACTAGCACATTTCAATTTATTTGGTGAAAACATATAAACATGTACAGTTTAGTCAAAATGCTCACAAATATTTTATCTTCGAGCTGTCAATGGTGTGTTATATACTACACCCTAATATAGTTAAATATTCTTTTTTATAAAATAACATGAAAAATGCTTATTTATTTGGTACAAAACCTAATTTAAATCTCATGTGAGCATTATACATCCTTATGGAATAGTAATAATTGATTGATGAGTTTAGTTTTTATAACACTAATGATTTTGTGCAATTGGTTATTAATGGTAGGTACTGATTTTTTTAGACATATTTAAATGAAGGTTTATAATTAAATTGAGTATATAAATTACTCAATGGGATATTGATGAAACAATCCATTAATGTATGGATTAAGCGATCCTTCTTCATCACCCGGATAGTGAGAGAACAATCACCTTTAAATAATGGGAATGAAATAGTATCAAAATGGTGTCCCATAAGGTAAAGAATCAAAAGAAAATTGATCAAAGAAAGATAATATTGAAGTGATATGATGAAAATGATTATTCTCAGGTTCTTCATCAAGGATTTTTAGTGTATTATTTGGGGGATCTTGTGACTCACTAATGGTTTACGGGTACTTTGAATGGCCATTAAGAACCCATTGAGAGTCTAATAGTTGTCAATATGTTGGAAAAATTTTCCATAATGATGTTAGATTTTGAGTCTCTGGACCCTTCAATTAGTAGGTCCATAAGTAGTGGAATAGTTCACACCACCATGTCTTTTAAAAGATTTCATCACACTATGGGAGGGGCATAAAGAGATAACCTAGAAGGGGATACATGGAGGGGGCATGGACATGGGTGGTTTTGGCTGGGAGGGTGGTGCGTTGGGGAGGGTGTCATGGATGAGGAAAGATAGTGTTGTGACATATCATTGATACCATGTAAAAATAGAATTCATAGAATCCAATTATAGATAACGAAATAAAGATACAAGTATGTTCAATGACCTAATCAATCATTTGAATGTAAAATAATATTTTAAATATAAAAATAGCCTAATTACATTATCTAAAAAGATGATAATACATTTGTAAAAGGATCTATGATTAAAACTATATGGTATTTAGGCTACATGAGATAAGAATAATGGGACCTACCTAATCACACATATATTCAGTCATAGAAAATCAGCAAACCTCAAATGTTAGTAATTTCAGTAAAATACTATAAAAGATCAATTTTTCCCACATCACCATCACCATCACTATCATCACCATCATCCACAGCCTCACCCTCATCCTCATCATCGTCATTACTTCTATCCTCATCCCCATAATCATCCTAGACCTTATCCTCAGCCTCATCCTCACCCCCATCCTTTGCCTTAAGATTTTCCTCTACCTTGGCCTCAGTCATAGCTTCATCCTTGACCTCAGCCTCGACATCATCCTTGTCCCCACCATCTTCCTCACCATCATCATCACCAAGAACTCCATCATCTTGAACACCACTATAACTATCAACCGTTTCACTATATATTGTATGTATTAATGAAATATATTCATCACAAGCTATGCAAACCTCTGGTAGAAGTGATGGACATATAACATTCATCAGTTTAATAAATTCAGTGTTTTCCCTAGAAGAATTTTATTCCACCTATGTGGTCCTTTTTTTTAATCTTATTCTACCCATGGAATAACTTTTTAGAAATCAGTGGAAGTACAACTGTACCAAAAAATGTCCAATTCCTTGTTGAAGATATACTATTCCCAGGTCGAGAGTCTACTCTACGAGGGTGGTCATCTCCCAATACCAAATTTAATTGATCATTTTGCCCAAAATTATCTGGTTCCATGGAATCAAGGGCCTCTAAAGAAGCCTTTTAAAATATAAATATATTATTGAGTTACAAAATAGATATTAAAATTTTTAATAAACAAAATAAAACTTAAAACAGCTACTACTCCAGTTCGTTAACTGCAATTCTATATTTTTTTCCGTCTACTTGAGAATTTTTTTTATTAGACACATGTCCTTCAATATTTAAAACCGTAATCTATAATGACATCGAATGTATGAAAACATAAGTAAATATAGATTAAAAATAATGAATTTGATAACTAAAATTATAAGAAATCTTTAAAAATCTAATAAATTATAGTGGAAATAATAGAAAGTGAAAGTCCTAAAGAAAAATTAAAAACAACTATCAAACCTACTTCCACTCCCGATCTGACATCATTGTGAACCACAATGTATGGAAGTATTTTTTAGAATCAATTTTGTTTACGGATCATTACTAAATATAATTTGATAATAGAAAAGATATGATTAATGAAAAACATGAAAATTTTCATTTACATAACCTAAATATGATTAATATCTAAAAATCGATAGTCATCGAATGAGTAATCATTTGACTATGCAGTTCTATCAGACAATCATACATTAAAGGTACTGTCTCTAAATCTATGCGAAATCAATCACATTATCCAATATAAAACTCATGATTATAGGCTATCTGAATCTCACCAAACCCTTTTGTACATGTTGGACATGCACACTCAACATTGGGAAAATTAAACCGAAGATGACTCCCAAAAATTAACTTATATAAATACAAAAATAATATTAAATTAAATACAACTTATTTTTACCCATATATATACAAAATAATGATTTTTGAATTTGGATGGAAAATTTCTCCATGATATTGGGTTGACATGAATGGTGTCGATGTTTTTGTCAATCATTGCCAGAAAACTCTAAGATACCAACCCTATTTCATTTGAGAATTTTTTTTCTTTAGGGTAGTCCACTATCAACTGTATGTGAATGTTCCACACTAAACACATGCATGTATTCCGCCACCCCCACAACCTATCAATAGATGTGTCTTTTATTATTGAAAAATAAATATGATATCAATAAATGTTTTATGGAAAATAAGTTACGGTAAATATTTTTATGGTTATAAAATTTACCTCCACCTATCTGATCAATGGGAGATTATGGATCCACTGCCATAGAAGGAACATCACCCTATTCAGGGTGAGTGGGTCTAAGTTTATTCTACATAGGCACAGTCTATGTCAGAGTAGCAGTTGAAGAAGAAATATAGATGCCCCGAGAAAAATAAGTATATGGTAATGAATATGGCATGGAGGACTAACCAACTTCATAATATAGATGGGGAGTGCGAATCATCCTAGATAATTGTAATGATGGATGAGGAGGCACAAGTGTGAAGGGTTGTGAAAATATTGGAGGCCTAAATATCCCTTGTATCCCTAACTACATAGAACGATAAGAATGTGTGGAAGATGGTACATTAGTGGGGGATGAGAGGGGGTAGTCTAAATGGGTATGCTGATAAGAGCACCTAGCTCCCATACCAACCCCCCTCATACAACTAGCCTGGTTACAGGGAACACTACTATGCTGCTTGTAGAATAATTGGTTCTTAAGAAGATGATCGAGAATAAATGTTTAATACAAAATCTATCAAATGACATTATATGTTATATATATATATATATATAATAAAATACTCACAACAAGCATTAATTGAATAATTCCTATCACATCCCTTATACAATTGTTGTCCGTTATATTTTTTATTTTCCGCTCCTCATATGGTTTCATTTACTTCATTTGAAAATTAATATAGAATTATTTATAAAAGGATAACTACTATGTAACCAGGAAAAAAATTTCATACATGGATTATTTGTCTAGAGTCATTTGTTTCATACTTTCAGGTAGGTAAATTTGCTATTTTTTTGGGTTAGGTCATTATTTTAATTGGTTTTTATTTTCATATCATTTAGATTAATATATCTAATTCAATTCATTTATTTAATTTTACAATTTAACTATTTTGGTTTTTTTTTGGTTTTGTAGGTCTGAATAAAATAAAATTCAATATTATAAAATGAAACTCAAATAAAATTAAAACTATTAAATATTGAAAATTCACAAAACGGTCTAATTGGATAAAAAATTTTGTAATCAATATTATATGACTTCTTCTACCACAAACTTCAACAAATCATGTTGAGATAAACCAACAGAACTGAAAACACAGATGAATGCTTCTATATATTTCCCACCATATATTCACATTCACAATCATCTCTAACAATTTCAGTATTGGATTCATCATAAGTAATAAATTGACCAGGTACAATTGGAGGAGGGATAATGTCAATTCCTTCATGACCGTCATAAAAAAATGCATTGGGATTAATTTAATAATGGCTCCAAATTCAGTTCAAATATGATATTTAACATAAAATTATGTTTCTCCATTGATTCCTATACATACGGTTCATCCCTAGTAAGAGTGTGAGTCTGATCAATAAATCAAAATAAAAAATCATTAATAAATATTCCATGCCTCATCATTGAATTAAACAACTAACATTTCATCCTAGTGACTTGACCGTGAGAGAAATAATACAATATTATTAATTTTTTCAATGACTCTATAATAAGAAACATTCTCAAAATGAGGTATATTATTAGATGCATTGGAATAATGGTATGTTGTGGTAGTTAGAATAACAACATCATATTGTGTTTTCACATTCTTTTCTCATTCAGTGATATTAAATTTGTACCCATTGATCACAATTAATTTACATTTACAAACCATGACATTAGAGCCAAAAGACAAAGCTATTATTTCCCCAGAGATGGTGTCAGTTGGAAAACACAATACCTAAAATATAAATGAATATTAAACTTAATTAAATATTTATTTTTTTATTTATTATAGCCATATTTCTACCATTAATTTCAACCAAGAATAAATCTCTTTGCTATAAAAATTATCTATTCTTCTCAAAGATAAAGAATGATGATTTCTACTTATCATTTATTTATGTTCCCTATAGATAAAAATAGAAATAGTTTAACATATATGTACAATTACAACAATTGAGATAATATATACATGTTCAATTTACTTACATGATATAGTCATTGAACAAATAATAATTGAACAGCAGTATGCGATTTTCCATCTTGTGCTCTAAAAGTCTTAATATTGTCAATGTATATGTTTTGATAATAACTCATGTTGAGGAAGGGATGGAAAATTGGGTTCAATTTTCATATAATATTCTTCTTAATTTCTCATTGGTCGGTTCATTATCATAGTAAGATTATTCAAATACATTGAGCATACATCAGTACATTCGTTTGGAAAATAATAATTCATGATAGAACCTTTGGGATGAATCCTTTTCAATACAAAAGATTTCAATGTGTACATATTTCTTTCTGTTGGATACATCCAACAAAAATCTTCAGGGACTCCAAGAGGTATTTCGGTTTGCAGATGGATAGTTAGATGTAACATGCATGTGAAAAATAATGGAGAAAATATTTTCTTTAACTCACACCAAATTAATGGTGAATCCATTGACAATTTTTTCAAGAAAAACATGGAATACATTTTTTCCCAAATATCACCAAACAAATGTCACAAATGAATTACTAATTCCCAAATATTATTGGACAAATGATGATTGATTTATATTGGAATCAACTAATGTAGAAGGACGTGATAACCATGATCCTTCAATGATATGAACTTCAAATATTTCCTATTGTACTCTTTTTATATATTGTTTGAATATCTATCAGTAACATTAATAGTCTCTAGTACTTCTATAAATTGGTTTTTTTCTACAAGTGTCATAACATAAAAAGATCATGTAAACATACGATTTATTTTCACTGATACACACAAGATGAAATTGTGATCAGATCCTCCAATCCACAAAGTCACCCCAAGATCGTAAATAAAATTTTTTATTTCATTTTATATTTAGATGAATTTAATGTAACATTTCACATATATTATTTTCAATGTGAATTACATCTATGAAATGACAGAACATATTGTTTGACCAATAATGAAACTTAAAGAATAAATTCCTCTTCTTTGAATTGTAACATGTATCATAGGAAACATCCTTCCCCTTTCTAGGTTTCAAAAGACCCTTCCTGAATGAAAATCTAAAATATTACAATTCATTAAGCACATCAATTTTCAACATTCATTAACGTAGATTGTCATTCTCCTTGGTATTGTAAAATATTTTATGATTATTTATATATGTAAGGTCTATGAGAAAAAATCATTCATATCACATATTACTTAAAATATGATCATATTTCAGTATTTAGGATTGAGTATTCTTTATAAAAATAGGAAATTATATTTTTCACTTCATGCTCCATCCAGAAATCATTGCATATGCAGGAAAATCAAAGTGAAAGGTTTTTCATACACAACCCAGAGGGAAGGTTATAAATGTGTATGAAAACTAGACATGTGTTGTGAAAAGTATGATTCTACCAAAATGGATGAAAACCATCACATGATTGTCCTCGTCTCACATTATATACATCAGTTGCAATATTAGGGTATCGATTATCAAATATCTGCCATCAAAATACATCTTTAAGGAGAACGAAAACATCATTATTCTTCTTTCTCTTAGTATCATGACATTACATTTTTATTGATATTTCATCATATATAAAATTATTCTTGAGTATGGGGATAAATGGAAAGAACCAAAATATGTTTTGTGTCACAATATACGATGTTCCATTTGATTTTGATTCCACTGGGATGTTTCAAATTTTATATAATTATTTCTTTTAGCAGTTTTCCCCTAGAATAAGCTGCAATCATTTGGGAAAAATGATTTTTTATGAAAATCAAGTTTCTTCAACTAACATCCATTCCATATAGTGTTTTGAGTTAATATCTACATCATTTGGAAGTAAATAATTCATGAAGGTAATAAGGTAATCGGTGGAAGTACCAAAAACTTCATACATGGTTTTCTTATGAAAGAATTAGATTAATAAAATCTTCCATTTTCGTTTTACCACATTTCCAATATACTAGATTCTTCCCCACAACATTCAATTTTTTCAATTTATCAAAATTAAAATTTTTATTGGATGCATCATGTGTGTCAATATTGTAGTATTCTAGGGCCGATATCCTTTCCTTCTACTAATAATGAATAAAGTGAAACCATTTATATATCAAATTATCCAATCCAGTCATCTCATTTGGATTATCAGCATTTTGAGATTCTAATTCTCCCCCTTTGTGATACCAAACATAGTATTATATTTGAAAATAATATTTAGTTTTTTGTATCTAACTACTTTCTAGCTCAATTAAGGTCTTATAACATAATTATAACCAGTAAAGTGTATATAAACCCTATCTGAAGGATTTTCAAATGAAAAATCTAAAAAAATATAAAAATTATTTTTAGAAATGATTGATATCTAATCAGTTTCATAAATCCAACTTATATCCATTTTGTGATAAAATTTTAATATGTCATTTTGTAAAGTTCAAGTCAGATGAGGAGAAAAAATAATTTAGTCTCTTATGATTGATGATGAGCACAAAATAATCAACAATGAGGTAATTTCTCAAAAACACCATGGAAAGAACCATTTACACCAACTGGATATTATGGATGGAAAAGTTATGTTCATGGGGACACAACTTCCATGACCCATAAGAAATGTACACTCTTAGTGGCATCATAAAACATCCTAACCCCTGATGTGAAGCATCATATAAAACCTAAAACTAAAATCTTTATGATTGAATACGATGACACAGATTACTGAACAAGTTATCCTTCAGTTTCTTGAAAGCTATCTAAAACTTATCAGTCCACACAAGTGCCTGAAACTTTTGGGTAAATACAGTTAGAGGAGTCAAAACCTGATAGAAATCATCTACAAATTTCCTGTAATTTACTACAAGACCAATGAAACTTCTCACCTCTGCCACAATATTGGGGGATTCCCAAGACCTAACTACCCCTACATTTAACTTATCCATATATAATCCCTATTGGGATACAACATTCCAAAAAGAAACAAAATTATTGAGTCCAAAACTCAGACACTGAAAACATCCTAAACGATTTTTTTCGATGAAAAACTCCAAAACATGCATGTAGATGCATTGTATGCTCCCCCTCAAACATATATTACACAAGGATTTAATAGATAAAGACACCCACGAACATATCTATAAAATCATGGTACATAGTGTTCATCAAACCCATGAACACATCTAGAGCATTTGTTAAACCGAACAACATCACAACGAAGTCATTTTTCCCATAACAACTATAGAAAATAGTCTTCAGGATTACTCATACATGACATGGATCTGATGATATCCTATTCAAAAATAATTCTTAGAGTAAAAACTTTCACCCTCCAATTGATCAAATAAATCATCAATCTTCAGATGAGAATAGTGGTTCTTCACTAACACATTGTTCAAGCAATGATAATTTACAGACAACTGCAAGCTTCTGTCGTATATTTTCACGAGTAAAACTAGTACACCCCATAGTGACATGCTAAGCCAAATGAAACTGCCACACAATAGTCCATAAAAATGTATACACAGATCTTGAAACATAGGAGGCACCATATTATATGGATACATTGAGAGAGGAAACACGCCTAGTTCTAGATCGATCCTAAACTCGATATCCCATCGAGAGGGTAAATCTACAAGCTCTCCTGGAAGGAAATCAGGGTACTCTTCGATGACCCAAGGAAACACTGAATACTGAACCTCTGATGAACTCAACATCATATTTTTCATCAAGGATGACAAGAATAGAACATAAAACCTACACATATAAGGGTCTTTCTCACCAACAAACACTGTTGGCTCTCCATCAGCATTGAAGAACACCACATGCCTTCAGAAGCAATCCATTATAGCCTAAACCAAATATAACAAATCCATGATAAGAATGAAATCATATGGTTGTATTTGAAAACATGGGAAATCTCTCAACGAGTGGTTCTTACCTAACAATAGCTCAATGTCTCTACATACTTCAAACAAGTCATCTCGACCTCCAACTGGAGTGGAAAACGCAAAGGGTGCTCGAAGCCTCTCTACATCAAGTCCAAATGAATAGAAAGGGTAGGTGATATGAAAGAGTGAGTCACTCTTGAATGTAAAAAGGTATTCACCTATGTACAAAACAAAAAAAGGTTCCTCAAATGATGTATGACTTTCCATGTGCTGGAATTTCTTACACATGAAGCTAACCAAGACCTTCTCCATGACCTCTATGGCCATGCTTACAACCACCTCCATGACCACACATTTCTCTATAAATACAGCTGAATCTTGATGTTATCCATGTCCTGCCACATATTCTATCTACTAATCTCAAGCTAGTGCAACATGTATCTGATTCCTCAGTTGGAGCTCCCTCAATAGAGGAACCTAGAGAAGAACACCTAAAACACGCTGACTACTCAAAAATTTTAGGCACTAATGCCACTGATGACCTCAAAATCCATAATAAAAACAAACAACAAATCCCTTATCATTGGATTTAGAGGCAATTCCCCATAGATGTGAGACATTGACGGTTGTGGCCCCACACTGAAAATCTTTTTCCCCAGACATTGAGGGCTGGGACCCCATCCGAACAAAAAAACTTCTTCCCTAAAAAATTGGAACCTCAAACAGCAACTCTACTTTGTGAGGAATGTAGAAGAATCCCCTCTCATGATGATATATTTCAAGATAATTTCCTCTCGATGAACTCGACCCTCACTAGCACCTCGATATATGTATTCAACATAAATAAGGTGACCTCGGGATAAATATTTGGATGCAAAGCCTTCTCAAAATTTTTCACTCTAACCTCCTCATCTAGAAATAGGTCCAAGGAATATTGTAAAAGGTACCAAAAATGGATCCCAAACTCTCACACACTGATGTTTCCCTGTCGAAGGGTAAGAAGATCTTAGCTACTGGCCTACTTCATGGTCAAAGATAGAAACTAGGCCCTGAACTATTCTCAAAACTTCTCCCATGAAACTTTTGACACATCACGAACCCCAATGAACAAGAACTACAACTACCTCACATCCCCAGTCAAAATCATAATAACCAACGATACATAATGATATTTATGAGCACATATCAAACTAAAATATATTTCAACATCCTCCATCTAGTCTTACATTAATGAATCTAAAATGAATCCCTCATGGTTCAGCAGACTATGACATTGAAACTCTTAGATTTCCCTACACTAAGTGTAATTTTCATCAACCAATGATATGCAATGATCTTCTGGTGTATCCATTTTAACATATACTACACATACCTGATGAGTACATCGACCTAGAGCCATACCTAAAAAAGAACAAACAATTAGAGATCAAATAAATGGAATATGGAAGACATTTACATTAATTAATTTTTTCATTTTATTCATTTTAGTTTAACCTATCTCTAGGCATACCCATTCAAGAACATGAAAAAACAAGAATTATGCATGATCCATTCTAAGGAATTTACCATGAAACAAGTATCACCTCATTTAGTAGGAACTAAAATATTAAAGGTTTGTGCATCAGATTACAAGGGGCCTAAAAAACTCATGTGTCACCCAGTCTCCCTTGTTTACAACGGTTCCTAATATTTTATAACACTATTGTTCTATGAACCCATGCAACCTCACATGTTCCTAACTAAAAACCCCATCATATCTCTCAACCAATCCTCTGATACCGATCTCTCATGACCCCCTCCCCACCAAGTGTAACCCTATTGTGACCAAAATGTTAGAAAGTGGATAATAACATTTGATTACCACCTTCAATAGTTCAAAGGATGGTGACTAGCATCGAGGGTATAACAAACACACCGAAGGGAGGCATTACCCGATAAGAGAAAACACACAGAAGAGATAGATATGATAAAAACAAACCTACTCATGATTAGATCACAATATTAAAAAAATCCAAAGTTCCGAAATGTAATGTGATGAAAATATAATAAAATGGAAAGTGTAACTGGATGTACGAAATTAACATAAAACGGTAGTGGCCATGAAACCGAAATAGATCATGAAAAACCCCATAAGCTAGTAGTAATTATAATGATTTCCTACATGCTCCAACTAAACTAAAAATAGTTTATATTAACATATTGTATGTATAATAGTATACATAGTAATATAATCCCCATAACCACTCTAGAAAATGTAAATGAAGCATGCTAATTAACAGTGAACAATAAGTGAAAATAACTCATCACCTAAACATGTACGCTATGTTCCAAACCTCCCCATGGATACTCTCACCAAGTATCACTTACAAGAGTATAAAATATAATAAATAATATAATGTATACCCTACTACCTATTCCCATGTGGGCTTTCACTTTTCCTATATATTCCACGTCTTTAACATCTCTCTCCAAAAAGGTTATCCCGAAGACACCTGTGGATAGCACCACATAATGAAACTCGTTCAAATCGCCACCACAAACAAACTACCAAAAGTAACCAGATATTTTCCAGGAGACATCAAAGCATGCATAGCATGTATCATATATCAGGTATTATACCTCATGCTATTACACACCATAAACTAAGTGTGGATCCTTAAGCCACCACATTATATGCACTTTAGACCTATAATAGTCCATAGAAAACTATATCTATAATATATGTGTGTGATCTAATCACAACCCACTACAAACCTATACAGAGATATATTAGGAAATATAATCATCTTTTATACTACGACATGTAACTACCAAGAGAAGTGAGGATAGACAAAGGGGGTAGTCTGCCATCCATCCTCCCACAGAGATATTGGGGAAAACACCCCTTGGGGTCAGAATCCCCAGGGTGCCAATTTACCTAACCAAAAGGGTGGAGTAGTATATAGAAACAAAAAACATGATATAATATAGATCACAACCAAAATATGGTAAAATACTAGTCCTAGAACCATCTACAAGAAATGTATCTCAAACTCCCATCTACCCCTGCTAAGACTAGATATCCTATCAGAGAACAACCATTTTAAGAGATAAATTAAGTTAAATATCCTTTTTTATATATTCAACATTACATTATATAATTCTTTATCCATTAATTAACCATTATCAATGTCCATGTATCATTTCCTTACCATGTCTACAAAGTTGCACACCCTACAAGCATAACCAAACCAAGTTAATGACTTCTCTTAATCATAACCTCAACATTTCATTTTAGTAAGCTCCAAACCCCTTTGTTAAAAAACATTTATTAATTTTTTTAACAACTTTATAACTTTCCAAAATTCCAAGTATTAAAGGAAAACATTCTAAGATACCAAAAACAAGGTACTTAACACCTTGAGTATGTGACCAAACCATAGTGTCTTCACCAACTATAGTAGGAGAATAGACCCATCCATCTTTGAGAAGCTAAAAACTAAAATAAAATGCAATACCCCACTCATCTTAGAATCTTTTGGATAGAGGGTATGAAAAAATATATTCTTGAAATAGTCAGGAAATTAAATAATATAAAAAAAACATATTCAACAAGAATCCACTTTCATATTAACAGGTAAGCCCTGTGTCAACCAATTCAATCATCACTAGTGTCCATTCTAAATACCATATGCCTAATCCAATGTGTCCCTCCACTATGGGAATCAACTTCTACCACAACCATTGTGTCTCCCTACCCCTAAATACCACAATATCCCTTCAGGATCAGCCATATCTGGCTAAAGTCACATTAGTGACCCCCTTCCCCCACAACCACAAGTCTTATATCTAGAGCACATCATAAGAATCATGGAACAACATAGAAATTAGTTTTGTTCCCCAAATCAAGGCATCCATACTTCAAGAAACAGTGATATCTCGTGACTCCAATGTATAAGGTACTTGGCCCTCAATTTTTTTGGAAACTCAGGCCCTATAAAAGAATTATATTTTATCACAAAATCAGTTCTTATTCCATATTGAATTGACCGATTCATTATTAATTTGTCCAACTATGGTCTTCCTAAGTATTATGTTATCACAGGATATCATAAATTAATTATAAAATTTAATTAACATGCTTCTGATACTTGTAACAACATGTATCATCATGCATTAGGTTCATTAAGAAATTAAATTAAACATGCCTACTTGCATCAATTAAATAATCACTAAATTGAAAAAAACAATATGATCATTAAACATTCCCCTCTAACCAATTATCCGATTAATCCCATATTTATGTTATTTACCAATTTTTTTCCAGAACGAAATGCTAAATCAAGAAGGTAATATATACCACACTATCTATAAAATGAAGAGTCAAAATGTTATCAATGACTAAATCAACATCATCGCTATGAAATCAACACCAATTATTTAATCCATTTTAATTATTTAATCAGGCAAATCGAATTGCAATCCAAGGGTCTAAAATACGATAATTCCAAAATTTGATGTAATTAGTTAGAGATGCAATAATTTCCCAACCTCAAAATGTATTTTTCATTCTTTTTAAGAGAACAGATCAAAGAAACTGATCACGATCACGTATCCCACAACAACTACATCCACCCAAGGACACCATGACACAACCACACCAACCAAAAACCCAATAATATATTTTAAAAACATGTAGATCATTCAACATTACATAGAAACGATAAATGTGAGGAAACATACCAAATAAAAAAAAATAATGGTGGTAGATCATACTATATTTTGAATACAGATCGAAGGAGGGATCCACTGATCATTACATGATGAATGAATCTACTCAATGATGAATAGATGGTTGTTGGGTCTTCTAGGGATGAGGGAAATATATTTATGAAATTTTTTTGCAAAAAAATGTCCAGTTGAAAAACACCTAAATTATACAGCACTGGGGAATTACACAATATGTAATCCCCTTTCACGCTATAAAATTACTGACGGTCAAGTTCCATTCAAAAATGAGTCACCTCAATGGTTTATTTAATTTTTTAGACCCCAATGTATTTCATATCATGATATTCTCTTTCAAACCATGTAAAAATTTGACATCATGAATCGTTCCCATAAATCCTGTGAAACATGATTTCATGTCATTTAATTTAGATACATGACATGTAATCCCCCTTTTAATGCTTTTTATTAATGAACTTCTCTAAACATCTTCCGAGACACCCTTGAGAACTTCGATTTTTAAAAAAATGGAAAGGGTTGATCCACACAGATCTAGGCCCTTACAATGAAGCACTGAGTTCATTAAAATATTAATTATATAGCAAATATCATAATGATATATAATTTCCTCAACATGTTTATCTAATATCATTAAAAAGTTCAACATATTTTCAATATCATTTATATAATATTTACAATTATATTCTTTTTTTCTAGAAAATTTCAATATCAAATTCTTGAACTTAAGTAAAAGAATAACGATTACCCCACACATGTATACACATTACTATTATTATTGTTTCACCATTAATATAACCTTAATGTTTAGTATCCATTTTACTATACAAATGTTTTCCTTTAATAATATATATATATATATTAAGAAATAATTTTTTATAACATATTATACACATAATTATTTTTAAATGTTAATTTAATTTGGTTAAAGTTTATATTCCAATGTTTTCAATTGCATGACAATTATCATATTGCCTAAAAATCATTCTGTACATAATTTCTGGACAGGTTGATGGAAAGAAGTAATTAAATATGTGTACAAAAATATCATGTATCATTGAAAATGACTCAGAACCTAAAGTATTGCTTAATAAAGTAATTAAAAATGAATTTAACTTAATTATATATAACCCAAATAAATCATTTTCAATCAATCCTTCTTATGATAACAATAATATTCTATCATCATATCCTATCAATAGCTTTATCCACAAAATTATGTTATAAGTTCCCTGATAATTCATCATGAATTCATTAGATAACTCCCCCTTTATACCATTAATACAATACCCGCCTAAAATAGAAATAATAAGGTCATCTGTGTAGAGAATTAGTATCATTTTCCTATAATATATTAGATTTATGTTTTTATATTTTTCATTGGTAATTAAAATTTATTCATTTTTACTCATAAAATCACTACACACTTATTTTATTAATTATATTTATTCTCCATGAAATAAAAATATTATAATATATTATACATCAAAAGATTACTTTTCAACTCAATGAATTATTTATGATTATCAATATGGATGTTCTCTTATAAATACCCATCTATGAAATTATATATCACAATTTGACATTTCTGATGTAAGTCATTATATGAAAAATACTATTTATCAATATTTTGTTTTCCTAGGATACGAGTCAAAATATTAGTTAAATCATCATTTTTAGTATATTCAATCCCCTTCACAATATTTTTTGTCCAACATTATCTTATGATATCATTTTATAATTTTATACAGTATTACCTCTGTATCAAGATCTATTTATTTCTCTATTGGAATAATGTCAGCGACCAGTTCTTGTTACTATGAAAAAAAGAATATATTCTTTTATAGTAGATATTATATTTTTTAAATCAGTGAATTATAATGATTATTTTTTTGTATTCCAAGTATCTACCATCAAAAAAAGAAAAAAATTGTATCAATAATATCTAAAAATAAATGTGTCAATTTACCTGAATATATCTCATTAATTATACCTAATTTCTATGATTCATTATTTTTATAGTCATTTTAACATTTATTACTTAAGAATAAAAATTATTGTGAAAATTAAATTCCATAATCCAACTAATAGTTTAATTATAATACCAAATATTGGTCATGACATGTTCATTAGAAAAAATATTTCCATTTCTAATTAACTAATTTTTCATATAATCTCAAATAAAAAATTATATATACTCTTTCCCATAAAAAATGATGAAATTCTATAGATATATCAATATTTATTTATCTTAAATTATAATAAACATTCATGGGATTCAATGCATAAAAGAAAAAAAATTGAACTATAAATTATTTTACAATCTATATGCTTTTAGAGTCAGTATCTCTTCGACATATATTAAATTTAACTGAAAGTATATGTTGATATATATAGTTACTCTAACCATAATGTATTGTGTAGACTAATGTGAAATGAAAAAATGCAAGTATATTCATTAATTATAATATTTTTTCTATATATTTCATATATAGTTCTCATAAAAATGTATTCATCTAAGAAATTTCACTCATTGTGAAAAATTCATTGATCTATTTACTTATATATTCCAATTTATTATCAAAGATCAAATATATTATTTTTTAATTTTGATTTATTATCCCCTTCAGTATCACACTTAAAAAAATTGTTTTCTTTGGGAAAAAAATTTTTATATACAAAATTATTTCCTTAATTGTTGACTCATTAAATAATGTAATTTAATATAAGAACAACTAAAAAAGTGTTCAATATATGCTATTAGACATCTATATTAACTAGGTTCATTATTTTTATATTGATATTATTTCTCATATCATAAATAACACCATAATCCAATTATTAATGTTACGATATTATCTTAGGGAAATATCTACTACATTAAAATATGTATGAATTCAATTTGTAGAAGTGACTTTCATCCCAATATCACAAAAGAGACCTCAACCAGTCTTGAAATTTTATAGTTTTTTATAATAAGTGATTTTGAAAATGAGTCTGTAGAATCAACTATAATTCATGAATATTTTAATAAATGGTGATATTTTATTATTATTATTTGACCATTTCATTACCTTGAATTAAGAATCAAATATTTTTTAAGGGTTTAAATATTATTTCATGTTTTTGTTCTCACATAACAATTTAGAATAATTGTTATTTTTAATCATCTATAAATTGTATTATCCATAAAATCACTTAAATATATTTATTCAGTATATGATTCTATTATAGAAAATATATTTATTAAATTTAATCTAGAATTCATCAACCTATTTGAATAAAAATTTTCTGTAAAAAATTTCAAAATTTCAATCTTATATGATGGATATATTATATTCAGATACATTACTTGTGTCTTCATAACACATCATAGGAAGTACTTTTTTAAACCTCTCTAGAATTTATTAGTTTTAATATTTAATTTCCGTAACTATATAATCTAAATTTATTTATTTTTAGATGATATTCATAATATGTATATCCCCCCAAAACATTGATGATTAGTTAAAAATAAATAAACATTAAAAACACTATTTTATTAATATCCTAACTCTAAATTAAATAAAATACATCATTAAACATAATAATGTTTTACATATATGTTTTACTAAAAATTAATACACTACCATTCCATCACTTGTGTACAAGAGATTAAAAAATTATTAAACACACATTATATTGAAAGATAATATTTATAATTGTTAACTAGCCTATTATTATGTTATAAACATTGATATTGTATTAAATATGTCATTAATCCAAAATATCTCTGATAAATAATTATTAAATGATAAATATATTATTATACACAATTCTTTTCAGGTATATACATTAATATTCATAATTTTGGTCTCTTGTTTTGTCATTAACTATAATATTTAATGTAATGTTCTTATTAAATATTAGAAAAATATCCCAATATATTTTCAATTGTTAATATTTTACATATTATTCAATTTCACATCATGTTCGTGAAGATAAACAAGAAAAATTATTTTTTAAGATATATATTTTCATCAATTAGAATTCTCTAAGGGCTAAAATTAGATTTATTGATTTAGTAAATTTCGTAATTTCTATAATTTATTTAAATTATTTAACTAAAAAATTACGACCTTGTTAATGTAAATTAATTCTTTAAAATTAGAATTTGAAATAGAATTTATAAAATATATATGATTCTATATAAAAATTATTTGTAAAAAATTAAATAAAAAGAATACATAAATTTCCTCAAATTTTTAAAGAATCCCAATGACCATAGAGAGAAAATATACATAGACTATTTCAGTGTTGAAATATTATATATTAATGTACAATATAATGTCACTATATCTAAATTATCTCATAAAATCCAGGTATTGAAATAAAATAGGTTGTTAATTTTCACATTTTTTCTATAATATAAAAAAATTATAGCATCCCAGTATACTATATTAGACACTATTTGTTTAAAATTTCCACCTAGGGATATTTCTTAGAACTATTAAATAATCCTAATTCATGGTTAGGATAGTTGTACATATAGCTTCCTAGTGGATGGGAAACCATTTCTAGGTTCCCCAGACTAACATCATCATTGAGGTAAATTTTAATTGGTTATAGAACTGTAAATTATATAACATTTCAGCATTATAATTTCAAAAAATTAAAATAAAAATTCATCCTTTTATAATCATAAATCATTATTAATAGATTTATAATCCGGAAATGACCACATTTAAAAGGATAAAAATGATTAGAGTATAATAACCATAAATATTACATAAAACCCAATTAATAGAATACACCTATAACACTCTATAATAAACCATATTTTGGTGTTCTCAAAAATGATGTTAACTATGAAAAAGATGATCAAAATATACTCAGTTGTTGTGAGGTTTTATTTTCAAGGTATGTAAATTCATTAAATAATATTAAATAGATAGCAATAAGTATGAAATTATAATAAAGAGCTCAATGTAAATAAAATATATATTGTAACAATATTAATATTTAATAGAAACATTTTTGGGTTGTTTTTTTATTATTGTATTTTCACTATTTAAATATATCATAAATAATGACATCACATAGAACTACCACCCCTGAGATAATGTGTTCCACCTCCTCAAATATTTCATAATGTGATACAATGGTCTAAAATTAATTATATTATTATTATTTTTCTTATTATTATAAGATTTCTTCTTAAACTATGAATGGGTGAATGTTGTTATAAGATTCCAAAAAAAATTAAATCCATCGATGAAGAATATAAATAATGCAAGGAGGATGTATTTTAAAGTCACTGTAAATTAATTTAATGTTAAAAATATATATATACATGATATTATTTTTAATCCCATAATATAAGAAAAACAATACTTTAAATAACCTCAGGTGTTAGGATACCAATATAGTTTGGTCTAGAAATGATAGATAAAGATTAATATGATATAATAATCCAATAATGAGTAATAAATACATATATTGATCTCATGAATTTATATAAAAATATTAAGGAATAATATGGTAACATTCTGAGTTTTTTAAAGGAAAAACTATGTTTAATAGTGTAAATAATATGCCACATCGAGCTTGAATAAATAACTAAATATTATTATATAAATCTTACCAATATATAATTCATTAGAACGGTGGGAATTAATTTTATTAATTGAATTATGAAAATATTTTTTTCACATGTAAAAATAATTATTTGGGGGATAATTAATTATAAGTGAATTTGAAACCCTTTTTAAAATAAAAAGAAATGTTTTCCTGAAGATCTATTTAAATGTGAATAAGTGTGATTTATAAATAATAAAAGCACTCTTATTATAATATATTAATGAAATATATACTTGATAAATTAAATATAATTAGGTATATTCATACTATGTGGTTTTAGACTTGATATATGAACAAATTCACTATTATGCTTACATGGACTATTAAAATATGTCGTTTTACTATGTTTTGATGGTCAAAAGATTTTAAAAGTAGTTTTTTCACTTTTATAAAAAATAGTTGGCAAAGTAAACTTCTTCCATAGAAAATATGTATAAAAATTTACAATGGTTTATTTTTTGGTATTTTTCAGAGAACGTTAATATTTTGATGAATGGCAAATAAAACAAAATATTAGTTGAAAACTTATTTTCTATTAAATTAATTTTTATAGTTAAATTAAGGATATAATTGGCTTAAAAGTATAATTAAATCATGTATTTATAATTTTATCCAATTTAGTTCATTTTAATCAATATCAAATTAATAGTGGATATACTAACTTTGGTACCTTTGGAATGTTTTTACTCTATAATCTCATTTTCTAGGTCAGTCCACGAGATTCATTTTGAATTTATTGATAAAAATATGTGTTTTTGAATTTGAAAAAATGGATTCCATATTTAGAAGCATATGGTAAAAATTAGTTATATATATCACTTTTATTTTTGGGCATTATGTATTATAACTTTAGTAATATTGTTATTACCATTGTTAAGAGAAAATAGTTAATTAAAGGTATTAATAATATTATAACTTATATAAAATCTACCTAAAACAAGTTCAAATTTTATTGGATTACTTTCTTTTAATAAAATCATCATTGGGTCGATTTAATAACCTTCTACTACCACCAGGGTGTGAGTAAGACATTTATAATATTATATATCAAAGAGAAGAAAAACTTTTGTCCCACCTATGTTTTTAACCAATAAAGTATTTTTAATATGGTTTAATATTACATATATATTTTAATATAATGATTTTAAAAGAGTATAAAATCTTAATAAATATCTGTTTAACTTATTTATAATTTTATTAATGATATAATTAAATTAAATTGTGACACATTTATGATGCAACAAATTTTTTTAAGAAATGAATCTAATAAATTACAATAAAAATATTTAAATAAATTTGATTTCAGTGAATAAATGTCATAAATGAATTTTATGGATTAATTTTATAGGTTATTAATTTTTTAAAGGGATTCTTTCTAATATATATTGTTTTTATAATATTTTTATAAAGTCATGAATTGAGTAGGGTCAAAATTGATTGTAATGATATTCTAATATATTAAATATTTTATTAAATGGTATAAAATTTATATAAATATAATATTTGACCAAATAATTTATATAAGACTAAAAAATTCACTCTATAATCATTTATTGGTCATTTTTCTTGTTATTGTAATTATATTAACCCTCAATGTGTAAATTAGAAGACAACATTATAAGGGTTCAAAGCGTAAAATAATGGTTAAAATGATATGGATTAAAAATTAATTAGAAACATTTATAAATTTCATTTATTATTTAATTTCTACCCATAATCTTCTTAAATTTTAATAAAATTATTTTTATACATTTGGAATTGAAAATTAATTTATATTTATTCAATATATTAAAGAGCTCAATGAGTGCCCCTCATCTCTCTTATAAAATAGAACTAATTATTATCATTTACTAACTCTTAAAAACCAATATGATTCTCTCAATATCTTACCTCATACCTTTATGTAGTCCCTACCCTCATTTTAGGGAACTCAATTTAGGCATTAGATTCACCTTTGATGTGTTAAGGTGTTTATGAAAAGAGGTCATATGAAGAAGAGGTATTGTTTAAATTAAGTGTTTCTCTTTTATTTCTTCCTACAATTCATTGAAATATTTTCCACTATGATTAAATAATAAATCCAGTATCATTAATATAATAAGATTTAGTTTGGTTAAAATCATCACGTAAAACCATCTCCACTTCCATAAAATGGAAAAATAATTAATCATTCATGCGTACGTGGGAACTATCACCTCTATACACCGATATAATTTCTTCCATGTCTATCCCTCAAAAAATGTTATAGTGATAAAATTAATTTTTATATATGAAATAATGAAATATTTATTATTATAATATAATTATATATCAATTAAATTCTTACATTCCATGCACATAAAAATTTAAATGTTGTTCATGCAGATGTGTGAACTATCACCTCCATAAAGACATGTGATTTATTTGTAATTCCCACATAAAATTAATAATATATATAAGTATATTTAAATGATTAATATGATATTAATTATTTTATTATAATTTTTTAATGATAAAATAAAACTTCTAATCCTTTTATAATGATCAATCGAAATTGGAAATGTTACTCATGCGTACGTATGTCTTACCGACTCCCGGATTGTAACATATTTTAATTTTTATATAGATATGTAATTAATGTATTTAAAAATATAATTAATATATAAATGTTATTATAAAAACATGAATATTATACTGTATAATATGGACATGTGACCACTTTGATTGTTGACGTCATACCAATTTCATTTTGGAATCTAATACAGAATATCATCAGATTGTCTGACGTGATGACAAATAATTATATCGTTGTTTTAACATTATAATAAGATATATAATATACAATAATAGAATTGTAAAAGGTTTTTAATAATGTAAATAATTATCCTATGTTTATTATTTACTAATATAAAGAACATATGTTACAAATTAGACACAAGGTAAAAGATTTCATCTCAATATCCTTTAATGGAGGAATTTTTTGATGATATTAACCATTATTATTTTATATGGATTATATATGGCTACTAAGGAATATAAAATCAGTATTTTATATATTATCATTTTATTTATTGTTTTGGTAATTTTATTATTTCATAGATATTATGATTTAAATTCTCAGGGTGGTATGCATCAACTGGCATGATTAATGGCTTAATGTTCACATATTTTTCTCCAAGTAAATATTTTTGAAATTATTTTACCTATTTACATGAATATAAATGTATTATAATGAACATTCCATGTCTATTTTTAATTTCATTTTATGGTTTCAAAATTAATATTTGTAATTTTTTTATACGAAACATTTTGTAAAATGACAAATAGAATGTAATTTTTAACGTATAATGTGAAAAACAATTCTCAATCACCACGAACATTATTTTATATTTGGATTATTATAAAATCATTCATATTTTTTTCAATGAAAAATAAATCCCTTATTACCTTTTTTCGTAATTTTTTTTTTAAAATAGTTTTCAAAATGGATTTTTTATTTATATACCATGAAATGATTTCTTGTGGTTACAAATAAAATTTTATGAATAAAATTATAAAATATTAAAAAATTTAGTTTTTATGAAAATATAAATGTAAATGGACATTTAAATTGTGGTTATATGATAGACAAATTATGGGTTCTTCTATGATAAACCCAAGAATACTTTTTACATTTTAAAATCCAAGGATTGGGGTACATAAGGTAGCAGTATGAATTCTCCATTTGTAAGAGTGACATGTATTGAAGTAGATTAAATGTTTATTCCATTTATAAGAGTGAAAAGTATATTAATTTCCTAACATAACATTATATATTTCAATTTATTGTAATTTTTTTAGTAATATTATGATTAAAAAATGTCTTAAATGAGAATATTTTAAAATGAAATTATTTACAACCAATTAAGAGTGAAAATTATTTCGTTATGATAAAATTTTCATGGGTTGTGATATTTTTCAATGGAATAATGGTTTCCCTATTTTCATATCACTTAATGTAATTTTTATTCTCACTCCTGGTTTTTTCTTCACAAGACTTAAAGAGGATTATTGGATTGGAAGATGTTATGTTGAATGATGTACTGCGATTTTATAAATGTGATCATGTTAATTTTAAATTTTTTATTATGGAAAAATCTATACTATTCATAGGTGTTCACTTTGTATAGTTACGGTTTTTTATGTTTGATTTATGGCATAACTCTCTAAGACTCTAAAACTGAAAATATCAATAATGTGTAGAAGGTAAATCTTTTGAGATAACTCGATATTAATTAATATTTGTAGTTGGGCCCCTATAGTATTTATCAAATTAAATGTTTTTAAATACATGTATATTAGGGTGACTTCTGATTATTTTAAGATATCATCATGGTTTTATAATTTTAAGATTAATCATAAGATCAATGCCTTAGAAGTATTTTTGAGGGTTTGAATTATGAAAATTTCAAGTGATTAATATTATTTTTGGAGATATTTATTTTTGAGGTATTTTTCATATTTTAAAATTTTAATATGAATTAATTTTTTTTAGTAAAATAACAACCCATATGAAATGTGAAAACCCATCGCGTTTGGGAAGACAATTTGTTTTTAAACCAAAAAAGAAGGGTGACAAGTGTGAATGACCTACCACTGGCATACAAAAAGTCCTTGGTTATTATTAATTTTTATATTTAGTTAAATGAGTTGATGTAAGAAGAATAATTTTAATTTTTCAGAAAATATTATCATATTGAAAAAATGATTTAGGTATTAAGTTGTTAATGTTATTTTTAGAGACATTCACTATTTAAGAAATCTTTTATGATCAATGTAAATAGAATATGATGGTATTTTATTTTATGAAAATACTTTGAATTATATTTTGGAAGAATATATTATTTAGATGGGTTTTGATGTTGATGTAGTTTATTTATTGAAATGGTTATCATATCTCAGAGATTACTTGGGAAATTATTTTTTGGGTATGAGTCTTCAAGAGTAATTGATATTATTTAGAGATAATTCTGAAAATTTATCTTGGAATGATATGGGATAAAATATTTTTCTATATATTTTAATCATTGCTAAACTATTTTTTTGGAATTTTATGGATATATTTTTTCTGAATGGTCTATGTGGAACTATGGTTATTACGGGTAAATTTTGGAGATTAGTGTAATTTTTAATTATATAAATATTTATTTTCATTGGGGAATTATCATATATTGCACTAAAAGTTTTTTCATTGGTTAATTTCTAAAGTCAATAGAAATATTTAGTTAACATTTAGTAAAATATGTGATTATCTAGTAGTTTATTCAAGTGCTTCAGTCGTGAAAAATCCACCTTGAATAGTAAAATTTTGGAGAAGAAGATGAATTTTTGGATTAATTTGATTAATGGATGAATCTATACTTATAATAAATGAATATTTCCTTGTTTTATATGGATATCTTGGAAAATAATTCCTTAACTCAATTAAAATTATTTTGAATCAAAAACATTTTACATTTACATTGCTTACTAATAAATCAATAAATTTCAAACCCATAACCGATTTATGGTTCTATGTCTCTTAGCATTGTCATGGACATTTGTCCAATAAATATCTATAATAACATGTTGCATAGTTTTCTATTCAATATCAATGTTTTCCTCTATGTTACTGATTTATGTGTTATTTTATGTGACAAACATTCGCCCCTTTCAAAAATTTAAAGTGGTAATGTTACCAATCCTTTTTCTGATCTAGGATTTCAACAAAGGTGTTTTGAAAAGTCCAACCACTAAATTTTTACCCTCATTTAACATTTAGAGGAAAAAATTTATTAATTATGAGGATAATGTAACATCTTGAGTTTTTAAAAGGCAACACATTGTTCGTTAGAGTATATAATACACCACATCGATCTTAAACGAACAACTAAATATTATGATTTTAATGATTATATTAAACTAGGTTTAAGAATTATAGGAATGTATAGTATTAATTTAATTATTTAAATATTTTTGTACACATGTATATATAATTATTTGGCGACTAAATAATTATAAATTAATGCAATTTTTTTAAAAATAAAATTATAAGTTTTAAAACAAAACATTTTAATTGTACAAAAGTCTATTTTATAAATAATCAAATCAATATTTTTGAATCATATTATTTATTTATATATTTAATATATTCAATTTAATGTATATAATTAATGTAACATTTTTTATTGACATGATTTATGAATCCAAATTCATTTTAATTCATAAAACGAGTGCTAAAAAAGTATATTTTTACCACATTTTGATGGAAAACCCATTTTAAAACCAGTTTTTTAACTTTTAAATTATTTTTTTCAAAATAAACTTCTTATATAGAATTTTAGTATCAAAATGTATGGTTTTTTGGTATTTTTCTAAAAAAAATAATATTTGGATGAATATTTAATAATAAAAAATATTAGATTAACACTGCCTTTTCATCAAGTTGATTTATATTGTTAAAGTATGTTGTTAATAGTTTTGAAAGTATAATTATATCAGGTTTTTATCAGTTAATCCAATGTATTTAATTTTAATAAATTTAAAATTGAAATTGGTTAGAAAACATTGTGAAATTTTAAACGTTTTTACTTTAAAATTTTGGTTTCCTGATACGTTTGTGTGAATAATTTTTAATTTATTTTCCAATTCTGTGTTTTTAATTACTAAAAATGTATTCCATATTTTTATTCAAATTTTCCATATTATTTATATAATTACCTGTTACTTTTTATATTAATAATAGTAACCTTAGTTATATTTTTATTATCACAGTTTGAGGTAAGTTATTTAATTAATGGTAAAACTAAATATATAACTAATATAAAATCACCTTAAGAAAGTCTTAATTTAATTTCTGTGGGTTTTGGACCAATATAATGCTTATTTAGATTTTATACCCATTTATATCACTTTGTTATTAGAAATACATTTATATTAATATATTTAGTGGGAAGACAAATTTTGTTAAAGTCATTTTTAACAAGTGAAGTATTTTCAATATGGGGAAATACTAGAGATAAATTATGTGAAAAATATTGTATATAAATATTATATGATTAAATAATTCATTGTAAATAATTTATAATTTTTAGGAATTAAATTATCAAATTAAATGGTGAAGAAATTATATTGGGATAAATGCTTAATTATTTAAATAATAAATAATTGTTATTAAAAGCAAAACAGTATATGTAATTTGAGTGAGTTAATGTCATAAAATTATTTTATGGATTTATTTTAAATTATATTTATTTATCAAAATAGTTTTTTTGAATATTATATTTTGTAATATTAATTTTTTAAAGTCAAAAAATGAATAGTGTCAAAGGTGACAATAATTGTAATTTAAAATATAAAATATTTTATTAGATGTTCTAAAATTTCTAAAAAAAATTAATTTTTAGCCAATTTTTTTTACTAAGTCTAAAAATATCATCATTAAATCATATATTGGTCTTCTTATGTGTTATATAATTATATAGACCCTAAAAGTGTAAATGACATGACAAATAAATATGAGTTAGAATTGTAAAATATGAGTTATAACAAGATGATAAGGACTAAAAGAAGATAAAAACATGACTAATTATCACTGGATGATTGTATTTTGATCCATACTCATACTATATTATAAATAAATCCAATTTAATCCTATTATAATTCAAAATAAATCTTTATTAATTTAATATTTTGAAAAATTTTAAGAGGTCCCCTCCACTCTCTTATAAAATGGAAATCTTTCTTATCATTTATTTACTATTAAGAACCTATTTGTTTTATAGATTATATACACTAATAACTTCCTATAATCCTTACATACTTTATAGTACAATTATTTTAGCCATAACATTAACTTTAGCGTTGTTAAGTTGTTAATAAACTGAGGTTATCCAATATTGAGGTATTGTATTAATTTTCTGTTTGTTTTTAATTGTTTCTTCAACATACATTAAAAAAAAATAAACCCTTTTGAAATAATAAATACAATATATTTTATATATTTTGATTCTATTATGTTAATTTCATCAAATAAATCTATATCTACTTCCATAAATGGGGAAATTAATTAATCATTTGTGTGTATGTATGAACAATCACCTCCACGAACTTATATGATTTTTTTACTATTACCATCTCTCAAGAATAAGTATAATGATGGTATTAATTTTTATATATGATATTATTCAAATATTAATATTTTATATATAATTATAAATCAATTATGTTCTTATTTTCCATGCACATAAAAATGAAAACTTCATTCATGTGTACGTGTGAACTATAACCTCTACGAAGCGATATGATTAATTTATAATCACCAAATCACATGAATCGTATATAGAAGTATATATAAATTATTAATATGATATTAAATATATTATGATAAATTTTTAATGGTAAAATGATAGTTTTTTATATTTCATAATTATCAATGAAAAACAAGAAACATTACTCATTAGATCATATGACATACTATCTCCGTGATGGTGATATAATTAATTATACATTTACATATGTAATGGATGAATTTAAAAGTAACATTAATATATAAATGTTTTTAATATTTCATTAATATTATCTTATTGATGATTTACTTATGACCACTTATATTATTGACCTCATGCTAATTTCATTTTGGATGTGAAGGAAAAATATTGTAGAAATGTCCAATGTAAACATAAATGATTAAGTAGTTGTCATAACATTGGAATAATATAAAAAGAATAATATAGTTAAAAAAGATTCAGAATAAAGTAAATTATTACAAGATTTTATTATTCAGGAAGATAAAGAACATATAGAAGAATGAGACTCATGGTAAGGGATTTCATCTAAATCGCCTTTTGTTGAAGTATTTCAGGATGATATGTACATTTATTCTGTTATAAGATATATAAACTAATAATATGACATTGTATATCCATATTATATTTTTTAATTGCGTTACTTAATTTTTTATTATGTAATCGTTCATGGATTTTATGATTTAAATTTTCAAAGTGTTTTGAGACTCCTTGAACATTTAAATACTTAATTTTCATATATTTTTCTCTATGTTAATATTCTGGTTATAATTTTACCTATTTATATGTATATAAAAGGATTATAAAGGAAAGAAAATTGCTATTTTGAATTATAGTTAATGGTTTTCGAAAGGAATATTTTTATGTTTCTTATGCAGAATGTTTTGAAAATTGATAAAAATAATGTTCTTTTAATTCATATAGTGAAAAAAACATCTCCACTACCATGAACGTTATTTGATAGTTGGACTCCTCTAAAATCCTTAATATTTTATTAAATTAAAAATTAATTCCTTATTCAAATCTCTTGTTATTTTTTTATTGATAATGTTTATGTAATCAGTTGATTTTTCAATTCCATTAAATGATTTCATGTGACTTCAAATGAAATTTTATGAGTGAAATAATAAAAATTTAAACCTTTTATGTGTTACAATTATATAACAGTGCGTGGAAATTTGATGGATTATTACTTGATACATAGAGTAATGTTATTTCAATGATAAAATAAAGATGGTTTGTTACGTTATAACTTCTAATATATTAGGAATGATAGTCGATCATTCGACTATTATATTTTTAAAAGTGACATCTATGGTCATCGACCACATAATTATTTCATTTATATGGGTGAAAAATTACAATTTCCCAAGGAACCATTATGTAGATTATACGATGTCTATGGGTTATATGGTTATATTTTTGTGACAAGAATATTCATAAGTGAGTTTATTTTCAAAAGAATGTATTTCCTGCTTAATAAAAGTGAAAATTATTACTTTATGACAATGTTTTTTGGGTTCTGATCTTCTTCAATGCACAAATGGTTTCCTTCATTCTATATCCCTTACTAAGCATTGTATTCTCATCCCACATTTTTAATTTTATTTAACATAGAATAAGGATGATTAAGCGATTAGCATAAGACATGTTGAATGTCATGAAATTTTTTCCTAAAATTGATAATTCATATTTTAAATTTTTTATACTTTAAAAAATTGATATTGATTAGGGATTTTTTCTTTTTATTGTTATCATTTTGTTATGCATGAGTTATGGCCTAATTATCTACAACTCTAGTCCTGAAAATATCCTCATAGTGGAAAATTAATTGTTTTTAACATAACTCAAGAATATGTATTGTCGATGGTTGATTCCTTATCAATATATTATTTATTAGTAATATATAAGTGATTAAAAATTTTATTTTTAACCTCAAATGACACAGAAAGTAAACTTATGTGGTTGTTCAATAATTTGAAATCCATAAAAATATATAATATTCATTATATGATTAATAGATCATAGATCAATTATTTTATTTGAAGGATGATAAAAATAATATTAGTCTTAAATAAATTGCTACAAAAATATTAAAATGAAAAATTATCAATGTATAATTATTAAAAATAAATAGTTATAATGAATGACATTTGTTATCTTACACATTTTGTTTATAATGTTGAAAAAATCAACCAGCGGAGATTGTTTCAAACATAAAAGATGTTCTTGCAGTTGTTTAAGGTCGTTCATGTTGATGTAGAGAAGAACATTAATACCATTTTATTATTATTTAGATATATATTATATTATATGTGATAATTATTATTTAATAATATAATGGGTGACACGAATTCATCACAAATTAGTTTGCTTATTTTAAGAAAAATAGAAGATGTTCAACATGATGTGAGAATGAAATAACATTTCCTTGAGATCCAATAGAATGTCATAATTCTTAGGTAAAATTAATAATGAAAATATCAAAACATATGAGATATTAAATCCACAGATGATTGTGATGAAACCCTAATAATGTGATTTCATTTACATAAAGAGCTGAATAATAAAAACCATGATTAAGTGAATGCTCATTATAAGGAAACATTTAACAAAATATTATAATGAATATATAAATATTCAATTTGGATTAAAAAATTATTATTTCCACACTAATAATGTGAGAACTCATTATAATATGTGGTTCATGGAATAATAATATTTAAATAATATTTTAAATGCATATTTTAAAATTATATCATAAATAAAGGAAGAAATGAAATCTAGAATAGAAGAGAATCATGTAAATATATATTCATGATATTTTAGGGTATAATAAAGGATTTTATATTCATCAGTAAATGGAAAATAAATATGGTTGAATTTTTGGATGAAAAAATATTTGATAGTTATAATAAATGTGTGAATTAATTAATATATTTTTTATGTATATTTAGTGAATGAAAATACTATGAAAAAATTATAAACTAATGATGTTGATCGACAAGATAACTATTAAGATTAGGAAAATATTTTTAAATATCAAATATGTAAAATAAAAAATCAACAAGATACACATGTAATGATGTGAATAACATTTATTTATAGAAAAATAATTCTTCAAATGAGTAAAATTGATAAAAATAATTCCATTGGTTTAACATATTGAACTAATAAAATATGAGGGAAATGTAGGATATTAATGTTTTAATATTTTGATTAATAAGTATCATAACTAAAATGAATAGTGTATTATATTTTATATCTATCTAATTATAATGGTTAAATATTTCATTGAACCCAAATGGGGTTTCAAAAATAAATTTTATGAACATGTTTTAGGATATTTGTAGAATGTAATTTCAGGTACATGAAGACAATTTTCTAATTAAATAGGGGATTAAAATGGACAATTCCCCCATATTTCATGGTTTAAATTAATAAGTTTTTTCATATATATTATTAATCAACAAATATAATTTATATTTTATATAGAAATAATATATTCCATTCATAATAGACTAATATAAAATGAAATATATACTGATAAATCAGATAGTTTTGAGATAAATAACTATTTTAGTGTTTTTATAAATAAAATAAAGAGTTATATGGTTTGAAATAACTACTATGATTATTATATTCAAAAATAGATCAATTTATGGTGAAAATGGGATTTTAACCTTGAATATGTAATCACAGAAACTATCCAATGAAGTATCATAAAGACTAATTTATTGTTATATTATATTTTATTGAAATCATAATTTTTTAACAAAAAATGGAATGTTTTGATGATTTTTATAAAAAATATAAAAAAGAAATTTTTATTTTATTTTGTGTTTGATTATATTTATATTCCATTATATTTGAATAATTAACAGTGAGTTATATTTATATGATAAAATATTTTATGATGGTGTTTCTAGGGAGGTACAAGGTCTGATAGATTTGGGAGATGGTGATGGGACTTATAATTCTCATAAGTTGGTCTAGAATAATATTAATCCCAAATCTACTTCATATATAGATGTTGTGCTTTCAGAAAAGAAGATATTACCTAGGAGAACTAGTCCAAAACAGGTGTATCATAAGGTTTTAGAGAGAGAGGAGACACTTATGATAAGGTTTATATTCTCCCATAAATTGGTAATGGGGTTCAGAATTGAAGGGAGGTGTCAACTATTAAGTTGGAAAATCGATTTGAAGGGATGGCGAGGGAAGGGTTGGAGGACGATGCAGCCTCGGTAGAGAGGCCAATTGAAGAGAAGAGTCTCCAAATGAAATTATATAGTGACAAATATTCTTTTCATATTTTAGTGGATTATGAAGATTAATTTAAGGATAGAGGGATTCACATCCTGATTAGAAATAATGGTTGTAGGGGAAATCTGGAAGTTGGAAGTTGTACCCTAATTAAAGAACATAAGTCAATATGGTAAAAGGACTATTCCTACTTACCCTAGCCAATGAAGAAATGACCCGAAACAAATCAAATTCCTAGAAACAATGGAGAATAAATTTGAGGGCCTCTATGAAAAATAACCATTCTTTTAACATGTTCAACAATGACCGGGTTAAAGATATTGGTGAAGGGGAGTTATGGGAATGCATTATTCAGTCTGATGATGAAATGTTAGAGAAATTACATCTGATCAAAGCCTTGGAAAAATATGACGATAATATGATGGAAATATTGTTATGTGCTGACACTAATAAGGTGAAGTTGGTGTGGATTAATAAGAAATATTGTATTCTGGTAAGAGGATTCAAAATAGGGTTTTTAACCATGGAGGATTTCATTTAGATGTGGGAAAATTAGGTGATTGGTTTGATGACCTTGTCTATGATGACCTGGATTTAGAGGAAATTCGAATAATTCGAAAATTAGATAAGAATTCTACGTCTAATAGATTTAAATTACATTTTAACGGCTCATCTATTTCTTATTATGTTTGATACTTTGTGTGTATACTCGCTTGGGTTATCACTTTCCCTTAAAAGTGTTTGAAAAGTAAATGTAACATTCAATTCAGGATGAATAGTGTATTATAAAATTTAATAATTCACAATTTATTTAATCCATAAAAATTAATGAATTTAAAGTATTTAAAAAATAAGAACTATACTAATTTTTAAAACTATTATCTTATTGTATTGTTTTTTTATAAAAAAATCGTTCTTAATTGATTTCGAAGAAGGATGAACAAAAATATCATGTGAAAAATGATTTCATACTTATCATATTTAATTGTAAAATGTTAAAAAAATTAAATTAATATATAATATAGTGAAATTATCTAGGTGAGAATATTTTGAGATAAAATATAACTTCATTTGAAAAAGGTAGAGAAAGAATTTTTGAACCTTAAGAATTTATAGGACGTTATCTCAAAGAATCTCCTATGGAAATTTTTTAAGAGTAATTGTTTAAATGTCATATTTCATTCTAATAATTATAGAGTAATGTTTTTAAAGAAACCATGTTCTTATTAAATATATAAAACTAATTATTGCAAACTATTGTTTATTGGGATAAAAGGAAATAATATCAAAAATAATACTATCTTTGGAATTGTTTCCTTAGGATAAGAAGAATTATGTGGAATATTTTTAAACATAATAATATAAATAAATATATCATAGGGGGTTGATGATGGATAATTAATTAATGAAGTTATCAATGATAGTTGGTTTAGTTTTTAATTTTAATAATTTTTTTAACTAACTAGTTTCATGTATATTGGACGTAATTTCTCTTGTTGAATGAGTTAGAATCATAAATAATTATTGAATATTTTTACCCTCATTTTTTTCTCATTTTTTATTATTATTATCTTAGAGTAAATGGGTGTAATTATATAATAATTTTTTTATTTTTTTAAATAAAATAATGTTTTTATATTTTAGAAAATCACGATGTAGTATATACAATGTAATGGCCACTGGTGCCTAATATAAAAAATAGGGACATTATTGGGCACAAAATTTTTGTGTATAATATGGTTTTAGTTTTTAGAAATAATATCAAAATGAGAAGACTCTTTTTTTTTGGGGAACATTAGAGATAATTCCTATATCATGGTTTCTATCTTATCATGGAATGGAATATCTGGAATAATATTATATAAATAAAAAAAATGTCAAATATATAATAGTATACATAAAATTTTTTCAAAAATCATAATCATGAAAATTTCAGAGAGAAATTTAAAATTCATTATTTGTAATAGATAATCCGTATTTATTATTGGGATGATTATATAAAAATATTATAATTTATTTCAGTTTGTGAGGAATTTCCATAAAATATTTCCAAGAATATTTATTTTGAATAATAATCATTACATTTTCAACAATTAATAGAGTGGAAAGGAACATAAAAAATTAAAATGCGCAATATAAATAAGTTCTTATTAATGATTTTGATTTAATGTAATCTAAAAACAAATCTGTGTACTTGTGAAAATGGTTGCTCTTCTCACAAGTTAGTTCGTATGAATCTATTTAAAGATTTTATATGTTTCTCTAAGGATAATCTCTATTTGGTAACAATGAATGACTCAAAATCAATAACGGTAGATCAATATATATTTTATAGAATATGATGAAAGTAATGATCCCTCAATATATTAAATAGTTTAAACACTATATATTTCGAATACAAAATAATGTTATAAATTATTTAATGTTATTATAGGTAATGATGAATTTATAGGAAGTATATGAAATTATAATGTGTCATGACCTTCGGTAAAAGGACTATAAGAAACTAATTTCATATTTGAGGTATTGAAAGGTTGGGTTTATTCGGTCACAAATTAGGTGAATTAGCTCATTAATAGAAGATTTGATTATATTTATAAAATGATTTTCAAAAATTTCAATTGAATTTTTTTTTATGTTCCATTATTAAATATAAATGAATATTTAATTTTTTTAAAATAAATAAAAACTGAATATCTGACACACACAAAAATGAGTAGAGATCAAATAAAACAAATTATTATAGATAGTTCATAAAAACATAAATTTAAGGAAAACTAAGAAAATTATAAAGTGATTATAATATATTTTCCATTTTAAAAAATATTATCCTATTATTTCCAACTCCTATTTCATGAGGTAGATCTACGGATTAATGATGATATAATTTGAGTTATTATACAAAGGTTAAAGAAAGTGTTCATTCATTTGATAAGTTTAATATAATTATTTAAGGTGGTGAAAAAAGTGAAATTATTTAATATTAATTTGTGATTTAATGATTTCAGTATAAAAATATTTTATTTTATTATCCTTTTAAAAAATATTTGTTCGATAAGTTGAATCGATTCTTTATTAATAGTTATTCAAATACATTAGTGGATCAATTTACACCTCAATCGAATTAGGGAAAAGTTATTAATATAAAAATATAAATTCAAAATTATTGTTTATTGTATCCTAATTTATATATTGTTATTTTAATAATTATTTTAACAACATCATGGGGATGAATTCTTATGTTTTGATTAGTATTCATTTTATCATATATGTGTAGGCTACCGTTATATATATATTTTTCTGAATAGGAATTAATTTAATATTTCATGGATTTCCAATAGATTAAATGAGATATCACTATTAAAAGTTAATGTGAATTGTTTTTTATGTTCTTCATATTACGTTCTCAAAAATGTATTTTAAATGAAATTATTTATTAGGAAAAGATTATAACAACTGATGCTGATTATGAAAGAATTGTCAGACTACATGATATAAATTTATGAAATTTATGATTATATTGAATAGCATGATAGAATGATTATAAAAACCTTATAAAGAGATGAATTAGGAAATATATTATTTTACTAATTGTTAATATAAAATATCTAGGTAAATAAAATAATTTCTAATCATAGATATGCTTTTGAAATAGAGTTTTCCTTTGGGATATCATCTCATGAATAATTATTTTTTTTTTGAACTTTTATTTTTGAATAATTTAGCGACTAATAAATAGTTTATTTGTTATAAAAAATATAAATTTTATATAATTATGAAGAATAAAATATGGTATTTTTTAAATTTATAAAAATCTAATGGTTCTTATACCAATAGGAATATTTTGAAACATATTTAAAGATATCAATAATTGATGATAAAAAATGACAGGGTTATTTAAAATTGTTAAACATATGTTGATTCCATTAATTTTAATGAAATATTTTATATGTCTAATAGGGTAAAAAAAATAATGGTCATTGTTTTCGGTTTTTTTAATAAGTTTATTGTTATTTTATATTGTTTTCAAGATAAAATATCATAATGGTGAACATGAAGCGGAAGTGATCATTGATGCCATGAACACAGTCGGGTCAACATTATACCAGATGCCCGACTCAGTCAGTAGAAAGGCCCAAAGTGTGTTCCTGATCCCCAAGGGTAGGAAACTAGTGTCCAAGTATTCAAAATGAGACATGGGAGTTATTTTACCCATCTTTATAGTCACAAAAGACCAACAATACAAATAGACCAAAACTGAAGATACACAACCAAACCAAGCACAACTGATTTCAATATTAAATTTCACAACATTAAGAAAAATCACCAAATAAAAAATCATAATAGAGAATAATTATTTCATCCACACCCTCCAAATAGCTAGAGGAGAGACATCCTGATGACACCACCACTAAAAATGATAAGAGAAGACAAATAGAAACAAAAAAAATCATAATACTCTATGCCTCTTCCTGAACCAAAAAATACAATATAGTCTACATACTCTTAAAGGATTAAGTGGGGTGTGAAACAAATCTCAATAAGATGACACCAAAATAAAATCAGTTCATTCTATAAAATTTAAAAAAAAATTTACATGAACATTTATTTAAAAATAATTAGTGGCATAACTATTAATGGTATCATTTTGAAGAAAAACATGCTAAAGGGAGAGATATTCATGGAAACTATTCTAAAGGAAACATTTTAAAAACAACAATATTATCACAATAAATATTAATTGAAATGAAACACACGTATGGTCTAAAGTATACCAACATATGGAACATTGTCACATTATTCTCATGTCACAATAGAGCATCATGGGTAAATCCCTAGAGTCAATCTAGCTTAAGTGGGACACAGAATCTCATACCTTAGTGTAAGGTAGCTTGAAAACCTATTTTCAATTATTTTTCCAGGGAATGCACCTATCACTTATTCAGAAGAGGATGTGAAGTTGTTTCCCTACATTCCCACATTACAAAGGCAAGTGCAATCCATCGCATATTTTGGGACATTTTCCCCATGATCGAAATAGGATGATGGGATGTCAATTCCTCCATCTGTGGATTCCTCCTCATAAGTTGTCACCAAGTCTAGGTCACCCTCATTAACTTATGAAATTTTTCTTGAACCTCTTATATGTTACATACCCTCATGGATGCCTGTAAATTACAATGCTTCGATAAAGACATTCCCAGGGGTCCAGCCAAGGCATCAACCTTCGTTCTGCAGATAGTCACGTTGGAAATAATTGGCGTGTCTAGACACTCGAACCCTAGAACATCTAGGTTTCTTCCCCTAATGATAGGTCTTCTCAAGGGTGAATAATCTTGAGGAATTCCACATTAAATGCAATGAATTATATTTCATATGGAAGTATCTGAGGTTTTCATCACCTTTCTAGGATTAATATAGGGTAAGTCGTGAGTTTAATGTCTATCAAAGAGAGATCAGACTAATCAAAACACTGATGGGAGTGGATCATATTGGTGTAACCGCTATAGGGATCGCTGATGCTAGGTCTAACACATGTATAGTTAACAAATTATTACTAGACGAATATATAAAGTGGGTGACGTTATCTCAATGGGATGTGGTGGCCTAGGTAAGAATCAGAAAATATATGGATGGTTGAGAGTGGATGGAGAGTGAGATGGAGATGATGTGAGGGTGATGGTGATGTTGGGATTGAGACTCTATAAGAATTCCTACATATCCTTATGGAAGGTAATAAATTTCCACATTGTTTTGTAGGGTGATGTGACACCTAAGGAGGTGACCCATGAGGACATAGGGGCATTGATGGTACCTCAAAGAAGTGGAACCTTTGGGTTGTTCCATGACCTTCCGAAAACACATAGGCTCAATGGAGAGAGAGACCATTATGGGACATGAGTGATGGTTTTGAACCTCAAAGTGGATTCATACATATCCCCATGGTAGGGAACCAATGTCCACATTGTTCTTCCTAGGGGATGGAATTTGGGTGACCACAAAAGACAATGACCCAATGATGTGTTTAGGATTACGCGTTCTTAGTATCCTAGGTTAGTCTGACATCTAGAGGGTGGACCATAGATGTTATTCCAAGTGACGGAGACCATAATGGCTTAGTGTAAATTGTGGATTACAATGGATTACTACTGGATGGGGAACCACAACTTACCATTGGGTGGGTGACAATGGGTTACTGCTGGATTGGGGAAAATAGCTTACTGTTGAATGGGGTAAAATGTCTTACCATAGATTGGGAGCAATAGCTTACAACTGTATGGGTAGAATTGAAAACCATCATTTGGGGAACCTAAAGGCTTACCAATGATTTGGGAACAATATCGCATAAAATAGATTGGGGAACACCAAATATTACCATCAATTGGGGAACACAATGTCTTACTGTCGATTAGGGGTTGGACTTCAGGGGGATTCCTATGTACGTTTTCTAGGATACAAGGATCAAAGACCATGTAGTTCGAATGGGTACATTTTTAATGTCTTGATTGATGAAATGGGGCATATAGATTAACATCAATCATGAAAAAGATAAACTGACATGAATTGTTTGTGAAAAGTAAGAGTTGGGATAGAACATTAGGGAGGCTTCATATGCACCATTCCATGGAAAGGATCAAAGACCACGTAGCCCGAATGGGTGGACACTATTTTATGTAATTCTGGATGAAGGTGAACTGATGTGAAGGGGTTAGAACAAATAGGTGTTGGGATTGATCCTGAGGGAGGCTTTTTACGTACCTTTCCATGTCAAGGATCATAGTCCAAATTGTTCATAAGGATGTTTTGGTGAACCTATGTGATTGTTTGTCACCAGTAGATGTTGGGAATTAACATCATAGAGGATTCCTACATACCATGTCTTGTCAGAGATCAATGTCCATGTAGTTTATAAGGATGGATTTGTGAACCAACATGATAGGGTCGATACCAGTAGGTGTTGCGCATGAACCTCACGGAGGCTTCCAATGTACCTTACTTTGTACGGGATAAAATTCCACATTGTTCGGAAGAATTGTTTGGTGAACCATTATAATTGGGTAGGGACAATTTGGTGTTAGGATTGAACCATATAGAGGCTTCCAACGTACCATTCCTTGAAAAGGATCAATGTCAACATAGTTCAGACGGGTTTGGGGATTACAGACTATGGTTTCCCAAGATGGATATTATTATCAATGCTTATCGAAAACCCATGTTAGACTTGCTCGGTGTGAGAAAAAAGAGGTAGAAAAGGTCTAACGATCACATTGTGGAAGGTGTGTTAGTGGGATGTGGAGTTGGGTTACACGTGGTTAGCTGCCCAAAGAGGAAACATGGGATTCATTATAGTTAGGGTCCCAAAAAGGAAACATGGGCTTAAGCGTTCTTATCAGCTAAGAGAGGAACAAGGGATTATGCATTATAAGTGGCCCAAAGAAATAGAGATTGGGACTTACCCTAGAATGATAGACTACTGGAAACATATCCGAGTGGGATATGGATGGAATAAAGATGGTCCTAGTTCTCATCTCCCTTCTAGTCATAGGCATGCAAGATAGTAGGGAGAGAAGGTATGATTCCTCCCGAAAGAAAGGATGGGGTCTTACACCAAGATCATTGACCTTCTCAATTAACGAGAACTACTCTAGCAGAGGGGATCTCATTAAATGGGAGGAATATCTCACTCCCATGGAGATGAGAAGGTTCAGAGAATGTCTGAGATGGGGAACCCCATGTGTGATGCATGGGGTAAGATCACAGTTTAATGTCAGCTGATGAGGAAAATGATTATTTTTTTTAACGTCATGTAGCTCGGACGAAGAAGGTTCACTCCACACCCCTAGGACATACCTGAATGATATCTACCTACCCTTGGGGAAGGGAAGGAATCAGTAATTTCGTGGGGAGGGGGTATTGTGGAGTGATCCATAGGGGTCCATGTTTGCATGGATATGTGAAGAAGAAATAATTGTTAGTGGATCTATACAAAGAAGCATGATGATGTGAAACTCAACATGAGGCACCACCAAAGGTACCTTGATATTACATTGTTCGAACCTAGAGGATCATACCAGAATGGTTTTGTGGAGAAAAGGGGTTCAAAGGATGAGTCCTTGTGAAGAATTTTTGTTCCATATAGTGGTGGTGCTTCGTGAATGATTATTCCATGAGAAGTGAGGTGGCCTATCCTTGGCATATGGAATGGGTGCACATGGAGGGTTCTTCACGATGTATAGAGGATCTCGAGGAGTAGGGATTCACGATGCTAGGGTTTTTTTTACAAAGCATAACACTGTGAAGTAGTGTTCCTCACAAAGCACTGTGACCATACCTTAGCATGTGGTCCACAAGTGCATGGATGTTACTAAACGAAGAATGAGTGATTTGTAAATACCCATATCCCCTTAGGTATCTCCTTCCTTTTCTAAGGATCATGGGCTCTGTGAATGGAATCTGTACTCCAATAGGGGTTTAGTTTATGTCAACGAAATGCCACTTCACAATGATCATGTACCTCGAAGAGCTCATTTTTCACAGAGCCAAAAGTGCATTATTATTTGAGAGTTGATAAGGTGAAGGGTCAGATGATCCATCCTTTGGCCTTAGGGGATTCACATTATTTATTGTCAAGAGGCGGCACGATGCATGGATCGCACGACGTGATGCCTCGGGGTGCGTTGTCGTAAGTTTGGAGCCTCCCACCTTTTTTCTTCATTGTACCTTCGCAAACATATTTCAGATAATAGAGCCTCCCACCTTTTTTCTATGTGGAATATTAACAAAAAAAATTCATATCTTGGAATTTCCCACCTCTTTACTTCATAGTGGCTTCAAAATGGACAAATTTTCACGCTTTTTATAGTTTTGCGGGTCTCCGTGAACAGGCAACGTGAAGCAGCCAATATGGATTTGTTTTCCTCATGGTGTTTATTTTCTTCATCACATAATTTGGTGCCAACAAATCCCCACCTACATAGATAGAAGGAGGAAATTATGGATTATTTCTTAGGGATAATAGCCAAAAAAAATATAGGCCTATCTTTAATCGTGCTTGCGTGGAAGGGTTGTAATGTAAAGTGGTGATGCATGGGGTGAGAGTGTCGTGATGCTCTTCATGTTCGGGAAGTCCACGAAGCAAAGGGGTCGTCGCCTATAAATATGGGATGTCTAACTCTCTTTCTTAGAAGTATATGATAATTTCAATGATCTGTATCAGGTAAATGTAGTCGAATACCTTTTCAAGGACAGGGGTCTTGGGGTCTCACTCTCTCAGTATATGGTAATGGGGTGGACCATTAAGCGGGGACCTGATTTAATATAATTCTTTCTGGGAGGCAATGTAGTTGAACCTGATGTGTAGTTCCCATAAAGAGGTCATAGTTTAGGGTCATAAAAATCAGACCATTCTGGGGAGAGATAAAGAAGAAACATGGTTTTGTTGTCACAAAACCAGACACGAATGAGAACAAAGAGGTGTTCGCCACAATATATGCATTCAAAGGAGATCAGGATAAGTGGATTAAAATGAGGAAGGATTAATTATTCCTGAGGATAGACCCAAAGAAGTAATGTATGTGTGTTCTTATGTATTCCATGAGGTTGGGATTCAAGACACACTTAGTTCTAGTGATTCATGGTAAGGTACCAAAGCCAATGAAAATGTTGTCATGCAGGTATGGCCCAAAACACAAAATGAAGTAGCATCTGATAGATCTTGTTTGTTCTTTTGAGTGGATGTGTCTTTTTTTGCGAAGCAATAAAACCAAGACGGGGAATCATGTAATTACAACAAGAATCAAGCCATATCAATGCATAGAAAAATGGTATGATGGATTACCACTTCCAAACAAGATTTCCACTCGAGTGAGGTCACCAAATTGCAGTTTTGGTTTTCATCATGTAGTCAATATGATAATGTCATAATATAGGGTCATATTTCTTGGGAACATATATAATAAATGAGGTTTTATGGGGAATGTGCATGGTGTGATAAAGTATACCCGATGTGAATGAGGATGATGGCCACACCACACAACATGAAATTATGGGGAAAAAATATCAGGATGATGGGCCAATAATGTTCCTATAATATGGGGCTGGACCTGAAGTCAAGGAATCGACGTGTTCCTACGTATCCCACGATGACAGGAATTAATCCATACATTTTTCTTAGGGATTAGTTTAACATCATGGAGGAAAAAGGGCGAGAGTGACTAGATCATGGAAGGGAGTACTTGGTGGAGAATTTTCAAACCTGACGTGAATGGGGACGTATTCCCATACCACACCACTCCACATAATCTCATGAAATTTAGGGCCCAAATTTTGAACAGTAGATGTAATTATTGTAACCTAAGATGGACTCAAAAACGAGATTCATGGGTTTTCCAATGTATCCCATGTGGATGGGAATAAAGTTGTATGTAGTTATAGTAATTTCATGTTGTATTATGTTTTTCAACAAGGAAATATATAGATCATAGTTTAGGGTCATAGCTCTCGGACCATAGGGAAATAAGAATTTTCTAAATGGGTGCAGACCTCGACTAAATCCCTAAGCCCACATGAGCTGCACTCGATGTAGGAAATAAGGGTGGAGATGGTCATTGGAACACATGGGATGCATGAAAAGGGGAAATCGGTGAGGATACACGAATGGAACCTCACCATGGCATTATCCTCAAAATGTGAAAACAAGCACTGGGGGTTAACACAAAGAGTGTGAAAATTCTACTTGGACATGATGGTGTGGAAAATGATGTGAATCATGGAACCAATATTTAGGGATTGATGTGTGTAGTGTGACAATAGAGGATAACTATTGACTATGTTCGAAACACATAATCCATACCATGTGACATGAAATGGAAACAACAAATGTGTATTAACTGATGACCATATTCACAACGCTGGACTTGTATCAAATTGTCATTCGAGGTCCTCGAGGACGTTGTCCTAAAACTGTAGGAGATCCCATATGATAATCATAAGTAATATTCAGGGGCCCCTTTAAATGTGAAATATGATGGAACCCCAAACGAAGGGGAGCATGAAGCCTTATGTTAGGCGATAACATGACCTTATAGTATTCAAAACTCTTCGAGCTGAACCGAAGTGCTCCTGTGAACATTTGGTGAGCCACCAAAGAGGGTCGAAGGGGCCCATCATAAAAGCTGCTGACTTGATAAGATATGTGTGGAACAAGGTGGAAGAAGAGATCATAGGGGAAAGAGGTATGAAGTATGTTTGTTTCAAACCTAACGTGAATGAGCACATATACCCATACCTTGCCACATGCACCTATCTTGGAAGAACTCAGGATAGGGGTCCAAGAAGAAATTAATGTTTCTAAGAAATGGGGTTAAACATAAAGGATAAATGTTAACAGGGTCATACAAATCCCAAACGGATGGAAATCCATAAAAACATAGTTCTAGAGGTTGTTGTGCAGTTTTACATCATGCAGAAAAGGTGGGTATAGGTGAAAGGTGTATCAATGAAGGATGAGTAAAGCATGATGGGTAACCTGATGTGAATGAGAACATAATCCCATACCAAATTTTACAATATCAAATAATAAATTTAGATAGGGGAAATAATGTTTGAGGGATCCTTGACAGGAATTCCTTGCCAGTTCACAATTTAACGACATGCGTTCAAAATGATGGTTGTATTAGTTTTTGTTCATTAAGCTCAGATTGGGGTTACGTGACACTTTACGCATGTATTTCCTTACCAAAGCTCATAATAAAATGTGAGTGATGCTCAACATGGGAAATAAGGAATATGAGCAAGCTGTCCCCAACATATAAGGGTACGAGAACTGGACTCACACTCCTACCCGACGGAGACTGACATTTGAATGGATTACATGAGATAATGAATAACAATACCCAATACTCTGGACATATGGTGGTGGTGTCAATGTTGAAGGACAATTTTTGACCATGTACGAAACACAACAACAATATCTTGTGACCTAAAATGTAAACGACAAATGAGTGTCGATAGCTAACCATATTCACTGTGCAAGAGTTCTTTCATTTTGACATTCAAGGTCCTCGAGGATGTTGGCCTGAAATGATAGTATATCCCATTGGCTATGTATATGTCTTATTCGATGGGACCTTTTGGATTTGTAAAATGATGAAGTCCAAAATAAATGGAGTATGTGAATCATGAATGTGCCCGTGCAATTTAACGTCAAGTAGGATGACAAAAGAGGGTTAGATCTCCATGAATAGGGACACATGGTGTGGTCAAGATGAACTCGACGTGAATGAGTGAAAAATATGACACCACACCATGTGTTTCGATCTAAGGGGAGATCATAATATTGGGGCTGAGCCTATGGACACAATTACTTGGCGTTCCTACATATCCCATAAGGATGGGAATCAAGCCTTGAATAGTTCATAAAATGGCCATACAGTTGAGAGTTTTGTTGTAAGGATGTGGGAGGATATAAAAATGAAGAAGGGAATAGGGTGTGATCATCATAATCTAGAAATTAGTGGGGGAAAAAGCCCACACTACACCATGTGGTACCCTCTAAAAGAACTACACCCAGGGGGTAGTCAAACAGAAGAGTTTGGGGTGGGAATCAAGAAGAGGAAGCCGAGCATTCCTATATATCCCATGAGGATAAGAATCAATCCACACATAATTCTTGAGATTCAATTTAATAGCTTGTAGGATGACTGTGGTGAGGGGATTTTATATTATGGTTGTAGAGCTTGGACCATAACCGTATAACATTCGCTCAAAGTTTAACATCATGCATGATGAATATAGAATAGTATTGCATCCAATAGTTCGGATGAATCACTTAATTTTACATCATGTGGCATAGATTGAGCTGTTTTTGTTCATGTAAAACCATATAGATCAAATTTTATGGTCAATGATCATGGACTATTGATCGTTTTACAGTTTATCATCTTCTAGGATTGAAAAGTAGTTAAATTTCATGCGGGACATAACAGTTTAACGTAATGTAGTACTAGGTTCCTCAGGAAATGAATAGATTTATGAATTTGGCATTCATGGGAGGAGTTATACACTATTAATCCATAGTATCCCAAGAGTACATGCCATTATGGTAAACCTAATGAATGACATAAGGTCCTTCCCATTTGGACTCCAGCTTTAGATGTTTCCTACCATATATCAATGGTGTTCTCAGATCCAACACCAGGACACCTTGCAAGAAAGAGATGTGGAAAAATTTCTTGTTCAAAGCTATAAATATTTAGTTCAAATTCATTTCTAGACTGTGAAGGGAAGAAATTATGTTCTTGTCGAGTGCTTCCAATTCATCTAGATAGATTTTAGCTAATTTATCTGGTACATTCTGATCATAGAGAGATGTCCATAATGAAGGAATCTGAATCTCTAGGGGCTGGAAGGACTCTTTTCCATACACTATATTTTATAGGGTCACCTATGTGGAATTGTGAGTCATCATCTAGTAAGCCCAAAGGGCATTGGGGACCCTGTCGGGCCTACTCTTTTATTCTGAACTGACATATTAATAAGAATGTTAGATATGGTTTTTTTTGAACTCCTCGATATTTCCATTTTCATGCACATGATAGCGAGATGTATGGTTAGAACGAATGTTTTACTTTGCATACAATTTCATCAACTCAAAAACCTTGAACTCGATGACATTTTCGGTGAGAACAACATGGGGATCATCATATATGTAGATGATGATGGATCTCACTAAAATAATGATAGAATGGTCCATGACCTCCTTGAGTAGAATCGCATATACCCAATTGGAAAATAAATCCATAGAGGTTTAGATGAACCAACACTAGTGAGCTTTCACTAGTTGATATGGTCCCACAACGTCGAGTCCATAGACCACAATGGTCCATGAGTACTTGGTGGTGTGGAGCGGCTCTCTTGACCGATGCATAGTGTTGGCATGAATTTGGAACGCATGACACATCTGGGAAAACTCCATGTAGTCACAGATCATAGAGGGCCTAAAATACCCTATCCTCTGTATCTGTTTAGATAATTTTTGCCCAGTCTAATGAGCCCCATAGAAACCGGCATGAACCTCCAATGTTTCTTGTGAAATCTCAACTCCTTAAATTAAATGGAAGAGAACCCTATCAAACCCACTCTTGTAGAATATATTCTGAAGGCCATGAACACTCTGTAGGTTAAACTACAATGTATGGTGTTGTTTATGCTCATGCTCCGCTTAATCATCCTGGAGATTACATTACTGGATGTACTAAACAAAGGGGGTACTCCAATCATGAGTTACTTTCATCACTATGTGAGGGGGACCTAAGGATCCTAATGTGGAGGCACTGGCGGTAAGGTGGCTTACCAATGGTCTATCATCATCATCTATAGTGATGAGGGAGATGAATCTCTAGTGTGCCATGTATATAGTCAAATCATCCTGATCAGGCTCCAAAAAAGATGATTCTATGCTTTCCAAGGCATCACCTTGACCGTTCTGGGACTTAGGGACATGGGTATCATTTGGCCAAGATGGGAATTAGGCTATTAGCTAGAGGCTGTGTTCCAATAGTGGCATGAGATCTCGCTTTCTGAATACATTGTCTCTGTTGATCTTATTGATGACTAGTTTGGAGTCAAGTTTCACATGATAGTGGGGAATGTAAATCTCGAGGGCCAGCTCGACGCTAGTTATGTGATCCTGGTAGCACACCTCATTGTTGGTATATCCCTCAGACAGTAGGAATGAATATAGAAAAACAACTTCTTCTAGAGTGATGAAGATGATACTCAGGCCTACCCTGTTGAGTTTGGGGTCATTAAGCCTTATAATGGTATGGCTCTGGGAATCTCCCTCAAAGAGAATTTTCGAACACAAAATGGATTGGTCTACTGAGAGGATTGCCTCATTAGGAAAATAATGGTACAAAGACTGGTCCACATGAGCTGGATGGGAAATAATGAAATATGTCAATGCTTTACCCTTAATAGCCATATAAGGGACAAAACTGATGTCAAACTACTTTAGGATCACTACCCACCAATTGAGATAGTATATCAAGAAAGGGAGATTCAGGATATACATTATCATATCAACACAAGAAAATATTTGTACCTCATGGTGTTATATGTAATGTCTCAATTTTTGGACTATGAATACTAGCACAAGGAAAATCTTCTTTATAAGATGATATCTAGTCTTTGTATTGAGGAGCATGCGACTGAGAGAGTAGAGACTATTCTTTACCCCCTCTTTGTTCATCTAGGTGAGGAGGGAACCGAAAGATCCTTCTCGGGTGGTCACATAAAGGACCAGTGGCTTTCTGGAATCTTGATACATCGGGACTAGAGGTTGGAGAAGATACTACTTGATTTCTTCTAATGAAGTTTGACATTTTTCATCCCACTGATAGACAGTGCCTTTCTTCATGAGCTGATAAAAGGGATTACACATTCCTGTCAAATTCGAGATGAATCTGTTTATGTAATCCTAGTGGTCTTGAAAGCCTCAAAGATCCCAAATGTTTCTCAGAGGATACAAATGACTAATAGCCTTAATCATCTCTAGATCCATTTTGAGGCCACTGTATCTGACAATGGTGCCAAGAAACTTCTTGAAGGTGACCATGAAGTAACACTTCAATGAGTTCATCTACAAATAGCAAGATCATGGGATTTCAAACAATTTATTAAGGTCATTGAGATGGTCTTAAAGTAGGTGAGATTTTTCCACCAGATCATCCACATAGTATTTCACCAATGACCTGAGGATTGGATTAAATGTGTGATGCATGGTATGTAGATAAGTGGCCCCATCATTACATAGACCGAAGGATGTGACTTGGAAACTAAAAGTAACAAGTTGTGCCATTATTTCTGTAGACTCTTCATCCTCGTGGGCTATTCAGATCATATTATACTAGGAATACACATACATGAAAGAGAGATCCTAGAACCTAGCTATGGTAGTGATCAACATTTCTATCACATGATGTTTAAAATCATCTATCAAACAATGATGGTTGTGATTTTGGAATCCAATCCAAACTCTGATCTATCTGTTCTTCCTCTTAACGAGCAAAATGTTGGCAATCCATCTGGGGTACTGGACCACCATGATGAAATTGGATCTGATGAGCTTGTCAACTTCAACAATGACAATGGAACTGTGATAATGGTTCATCATCCTATTATGCATCTTAAACCTGTGGTGATTTGCTGGGAGACTAAGGTGGTGGAAAACTACCTTGGGATCTAGTCCCGACATCTCATCATAACTCCCAAAAAATACATCATAGTTCTATTTCAAGAAGTTTTTGTAATGCTATTTCTATTCAAAAATCATATTGTAACATATCAATGTGGTTTTCAGATCCTTCTCGCTATCGAGGTTCTTCTATACCAATTCATTGACCATGGTGGAGACACCCTCTTTGAATTCAAGAGATGTGTCCTCCAAATCCACTTCTTCACTTACAGAGTATTGTTCCCTAGAGGGAAGCGATTTCTCTATGTCAACATATCCCAATGGGAAGTTGGTTCCTGCCTGAGTGGTGGAAAATAGTGCATTAGGGGAATCCTATGCTACCGAAACCGTAATGATAAATGTTGTCGACTAGATCCCATCTGGTTTTTAGGCCATGGGGCCATGACTGATGATATCAAATAAATAGTGTCATGTAAGATCAATATATTTTCATCCCATTCCATAGAAACAAGTAAGTATGTAATATTAATGGTTCCATGGGGCGGACATCCCAATATCATATGGGAGTAGGATTCTTTGGGATCACCTTTGCCCGATTCACGTAGAAATATAATGTGATCTTACAACATCACTTGGAATTGGGAATGTGCTACCCCCTCATTCCTGAAACAGTGAAGAATATCCCCAGATATGGGGTCGTAGATTCCAATATATGGATCATAAAGATGTAATCATCATCCAATTTTTTCCACATGTTTGTCATAGCCATATGATGTTCAACATCATTAGCATGAATCTTCTTGTCCGTACTATAGTAGAAGTCATCATCCAGATAGTGGGCATAAAAATATGTAAAGGTAGATGCACCATCGTGGAGTATTCCCACTAGACCATTAAGGTAGTAAATAAGGCATGGGTGATGCGATGAAGGGACTTCCACATGTATGTGAATCTAAGGCCAACTGATCAATTCTCTGTAGGCGACGTCTTGGGAGTCAACCATAAACTCGGTGCTGGCAACTAGACCACAGAATAGGTTCTTCAAAAGAATCATGCTGATCATTGTTTGTTCCTTCCTACCATAACCTTGTATATTTAGGTCAACGGGACATATATCATACATAGAGAGCCCCATATTTCGATGCATTAGAGTGAGTATTTTTCTGATCGAAGATCATGTTTGGAAAAGACAATGACGAACCGCCATTACATTGATGTGGACAGTGATGTATAGTGGGTGGATGTTCCCCAATATGGGAGGTCCTTCATCTTCTCCTGAGAACTAGTTAATGGGTTATAACTCAATATGCTTGATTTCCTCATCATGGATTGCATCTGTAGCAGTCACCTCTGTCTCAAACTAGAGGGGGATTATAAAATCATCGGCGTGAGCTTCACACATTTATGCTTACATGAAACGAGCTTAAAGGATGGAGAGCCTTACCAGAATGATTGTGAGATTATAGAGTAAATCAAAACTCCCTGGAATGAGTGAAATATGTCTTATAGAAGGTCGTTCCTCAGCCAAATGTAGGATGGGATCTGCTAGATGAACTAACTGCTGATTAGTATTGGGAATATCTTGTTTCTCACTAGTCGAATTATATGGGGAAACTGAAAGATGTGGTCAAAAAAAAATTTTGGTGCATAATAGAACCCAGGTGATCGCAGTGAGGTTAGGGAAGCTTCTACTAGTCATGTGACACAAAATGTGGTGATGGCGGACTTGATGATTCCAGATAATAAGCTTGCATGTCTTGACCACTGTGTTTAGCCTGTTTTTAGGTTTCGGTGAAATGCACAGCCTATACGTAAGTACGGGCTGAGTCACACCAAAGACCCATATAGCCATGGCTCAGTCGACACTATTAAAGGATGGGATCATTGGGATGATCATTCTGGATATCCTAGTTGTGGGAAATCATATAGGTATTTACCATCTCTATGTTGTTTACTAAGGCGTTCCCTAGATTATAACCTGAAGAATCTTCTACTACTGGAAAAATTAAGAGGGGGAATTTCCATGTTTGGGGGATGAAGTCACTAAGAGTATGGGATGAAAATGAAATCAGTTTGGGACTTTATTTTCCCTTGCATCACAGATGCCTTCTCTTCTGGGAAGAGGAAGGCTGAGTTGTTGATGCATGGGTTCTGGTTGCGGGTGATGTAGTGTGTTCTGATGGATATTTTCGATTGATACAGGCACAAATAATACCAAGGGTACAGAAAAATATGTTATCATCAATCAAATCATCATACTTCTATGATCTTCGGCTAGAAAACCAATGCGACTAACCATCTCTATCACTTCCACTGTCAGGCTTCACGAATACCCATGCCACCTGTGCTGAGACATCGCCTAACTTGACATTGTTCTTATAAACCATAGAATGATGCCAATATTTAAACACATAGAACTATTTGAGGGAGTTACCCATGATCTGATGACATGGTCATTAATTGGGGTGATCAGTGAGATCTACCTCATCGAGCCTCTTGCAATCAAGAAGACATTAATGTCCTTGTTCCAAGGAACTTCGTAAATAACCGGGGACCTGATACTTGTTAAATGAATATGTCTATTTTATCCTATCCATGAATGGTGTCTGGTAGCTTGACCATGAAGATCTTATGGATGATCGTATCGAGGAGGTGGAACCCTGTTATCTCGCATGGTTGGCGATAACACATTATGATGGGGCACATGCCAATTCATAGGTAGGCGCTACTAGGCCGTATGTTGCGCCTGAGGAGGAGGGAACATGTAGGGATGGGGTGGGGACTCCACTAGGAATAGATATAGTTTCATGGGGGTTGGCTTTATTTGGGCCATGCTGGTAGGCTCATGCTAAGCATCCCTTCTTCCAGGAATTGTAAGATGCAACGGATGTGCCTGCTTGTCCAGCTACAGGGCTTTCTAAAGACAATGGGCCTTATCATAATAGTCTCTGAACCCCCTAGGATAATTCTATGTAATGAAAGAGGGGACCAGTTACTTCTTGGAATTCCCCAGACACATTGTCAGTGGCTCTTCATTTATCAGAAGCTTATCCAAGAAGTAGGTGAGGCCTTTCCACCAGGCGACGAAGTCTGAAACACGTTCATTAGGCCACTTATTTAACTTGAAGAGTTTTTCAATACTCGTATTCTGGGTGGTGAAGCTGAACTGGAAGATAAACTACCTATAGATATGTTCCCAGCTGGTGCTTGACCCAACGGGTAGCTGGTTGTACTAGAAAAACACATTCCCTTCCAATGTCTATATGAAACACTAGAGTTTGGAGGCCTCATGATGTTCTTGAGTTTGCTGCATGGGTCCACACCTTGAGAAGAAGTTGGCCAGATTCTACGGTGGGTCGTAGTCCCATTAAACGAGGAAATGGTGGGATTTCAGAATCCTGTGGGTGCTGGAATATCATTTAACCACATAAGATATGTATAACACCGGAGAATTTTAAGAGAAATATTCTATTTTTATGTTATATAAATCATCAAAGAAATCTTTCACTACACAAAACACTAGCTTGGCTTGCTTTACACGCAATCGCGACCTTCCTCGATAGCGTGCGTCGTACGTAATACCGGGTTTCACTAAACAACGATATGATATTAAAATATTATTAAAACTAGCCATTATGAATAGTAATAACCAATTTTTGAAATTTTGTAAATTTTATTTTTCAAAATAGACTTCATTTTTGGATTCGGAATATCGAAATTAGCCTAGGGTGAAATTTTGGTATTTTTCTAGAAACTTTCAATTTTTGATGAATAGTAAAAACACTAGGTTACTATTTAAAAACCAAATTTTTATTTAAATAATTATTTATTTTATTTAAATTTATTTTAGAACAATATTGATACATAATACCTATATAAGTTGTATGTAGTTCATTGAGGTAATTTTATAATAATTTTAGATATATAAAAATTTTATTGAACTTTTCACCGTCTTTTACCCACCTCCTATGAAATTTGAAAATTTACATAAAACATAATTTTACCGCATTAGTGAGTGGAATTTTAAAAATCCGAGAGAGACGGTTGATGTCACTAAGTAAAATGTGGTTCAATGAGATGAACATAATTTTTGGTGAAAAGTAACATTTTACTTTTTTTACCACGGTTAAAAGTAAATAGTGTACTTAAGGGTAAAAATTATATTATTATTACCCTAACACATGTCTTAATTCTAATTGGATAAGTGTAATTTGACCAAAAACAACCTTATAAATAAAATATGACCGTTTAGGCCCACTTGGAATAGATTAGGACATTTATTATTAATTTATTTAATGAAGGTTGAAAATAATTAAAATCAAAGTTTAATAAGTAAATAATTTATAATATAAGGTTATACATATTATAAACTCGACTATAAATATTAAATAGAAAGATAAAAATATTTTCTACATAATGGTATTTTATTTGTAATTTTTAGAAATTAAATAACTTAATTTATTTATGACACAATGATGAGGCAGTAATTATATTATTAATGAAATATTGACATAATTGATGTTATAAATACCCAAATAAATGTAATTTGAGACTTTTTATGAATTACATTAATTTTATAGGTTAATATGACATGTAATTATTGATTTAATTAACTTTTTTCGAATTAATAATTTTGTTATGATTTTTTAAAAAATCAATTACTAAATAGTGTCAAAATTGACATAAAAAATTTTTTAAAAACAAATATTATATTATTGATTGTTATTTTATTCCTAAAAATATAAGGTTCTTCCAAGATACTTATATCATTATAGGCGTATCATTAATGAACCACTTGGGGTGTCTCTTGGAAGTATATGTTATGTTTATTAACTATATAATATAAAATTACAAAGTGACATGGTAAATGTCAATCTAATTAACTAAGAGTTAAAACTAAACGATAAGGTTAATATAATGACCTAAACTTGTCTAAATTCAATTGTATGAGGGTATTACGATGAATCCCCACCTTATCTTTTAAATATATCAATTTGGAGCTATTAAAAACCGAATTTTACTTTATAATAAAATAATACTTTTAGTTATTCCAAAGGTGCCCCTCTACTCCCTTATAAAAGGGAACCTCCTCCCTCTCCTCCTCAAACCAATTTGAGCCATCACTCTCGGCCAATAACTGCCCATTTCACTTCCCCACTTCCCTAGAAACATCCTAGAGGTACTGGGATTCTTCAAAGACCAATTGTAGTGCCCTAAGAGGGGGTCTCAAAGAGGCGCTTCAAAGAAAAGGTAATGCTCCTTACCGATTCTTTCATCTTTCTTTATTCTTCCACTTCTTCTTATTTAGTTGTTTCATTATGAAGTAATAACATCAGTATCACTCATATACTGATATGTTATTATAAATATGAAACAACTCTATTTCACCATCTATCCATCCTACGGAAAATGAAATCATCGCGCGTGCGTACATACGGAATACCGTCTCCACGACGTGGTGTAATCTATTTTCCACAACCACCTTACTTGGATGGGTATAATGGTGTAAATTATTACTATATATGATTATTGAATAGTGATATTGATTCTTAAATAGTATACATACACTCCAATACAATTCCAAGATCATGTGAACGATATCATCGCTCGTGCATACGTACGGAATACCGTCTCTACGATGTGATGTGACTCGTTCTACATGATCTTCATTGAATAATGATAATATAAATGAATTTAATGAATTAATATGATATATATTACACTAATAAAATTCTGGAAATGAGGTATCTATAATCTAACGAAAAGAATAAGAATTTATTCAACAAAACACGCATAAGAACAAAAAGTAATAAACACCCGAAAAACAAGTGGTAATGAAATATTATTAATAAGAAGCCTAGAATATGACCATATATGATATAATAACAATAATTATGATTTTTTAATATGTCAATAACATTATTTAAATCATTTTACAGGAGGTTCGGACACTTACGAAGCAAATAGGACCTAAGGTAAGGGAAAATATCACCATCTCATTTTTATCTGAGATTGTTTGTACTTTGGTATTTACTAGGGTGTATATTACCATCCACATCCATATTTCCTCAATATGTAATATTATTTCCATCCACCTATAATTGTTTAAATCCAATTTTACCCTTCGGTGAGTTTTTAGTAAAAGATATGAAAAGAATCTTTTGTCATTTTTCGTACGAGGTACTTTTTGAATTTTCCGACAAAAGTACGAGAAGAATGTTTTTTTAACTTATACGGCATGAATGGATTTTTAAAACATTATATCCAAGAACCTTACTTTACAAGTTTCCAAGTTTATTTTTAATCAAAATCTTTTAGTTTATAATTGTATGACATGTTAAGAAAGGAAAAGTGTTTTTGAAGTAGAAAGGATATTTTCCTCAAGAATGGAGTTCAAGTGTTTTATCCAAATTATTTTCCATCTAACATAATAAAGTGTTATTTTTATATACCTATTGTTACATTGATTTTATTATGTTGTGATGGAATTATTTTTATGAATTCCTTTATCTTATATGAATTGTTTTATGGTGTCACGATGTTTTAGATTCCCATTTTTGTTACATGGGTTATGCTATGATGTATAGTTTATGATTTTGTGGCACACATAAGAATGGTGTCATTATAAGATGGGTGGGACCTATATCTTCCTCCAATTCATTGGGTAAAGATGTTATATCTCATGAGATAGACATGGCTGGAATGGCAGGTTAAACCGGTTCAGTGAAACAGGACTGAAACAAGGAATGAACTCGGTTCAGAAATGGAATTTGTCCACTAAGATAGTCTTGGCAATGAGTCTTGACTAATAAAAAGTGACTATCTATGATTAAGTGTGTATTCCACAAAGTTTCATGCTTTATGTTTTGATTATAGAGATTACATTTCACTTCTCTGATTTATCCCATGGTATGAATTTATGATTTCTTTTGCAGGTTATGATTTCCAAAATGTTATATTCATGATGTAATTGATTTTTATTTTGTTTACCCTTACTGAGAAATTGAGATCACCCTTTGGTATGTTTTATTTCCCCCTGGCCAGGAAGAAGGTTATTATGTAAGATATGCCAAAAGGGACTATAGATATGATGAAATAAATGGGAGACAATGTATACGCTTTATGAACCAGTTGTTTATGTTTCCCAGTTTCTAAAGACACTATACCTATACGGTTTTTCCATGGTTTTGTTATATGTTGTAATAAGTATGCTTAAATTTTGAAGTATTAACAATGTATGTAAAGTATGGTTCGTTATAGTTGGTATCAGAGGCAAAGGAGGTAGGAATGAATCTGATCCTTGGGAACTCTCACATGTGAGTGTTGGACGAAGCATGGATCTCCACCCAAGGGCTTCATGAGGAAATGGCTGCCACTAGTGATGGTGGTGTGTCCCTCCTTGGGGGTGTAGCTGCCCATGGAGTGCCCTAATATCTATCAATTATAGTCCACTAGAAGTAATTCCAGACCGTTATAGTTGGTATCAGATTAAAGGTATAGTCAACCATTGGAAACTAAGGTGTAAAAGCCTTAGTAAGAACCCTAAGGATAATTCTAAGCATATAAAACAATCTTAGTGTTTATGAAATGTCCATGAATAACCTAGGATAAGACCATAAGTGTGAAATTGTATTCTTGATTATGTGATTTTCATATTATAATTAGTGTTTCTCACACTATTCTTCTTGGTTTTAGTCAATGGCTGGAACCCGAAGGAACCGTGTTAATGCGGAATGTGACGGGCAATGAAATGATTGTACCCCTGAGCAACCAAACATTATGGGAGCTGTAATGAAAAATCATGTAACTATGCTCACACAACATTCTCATGCTATGAATCATGCATGACTTCCAAACGAGGAAATGGTGGGATTTCAGAATCCTGTGGGTGCTGGAATATCATTTAACCACATAAGATATGTATAACACCGGAGAATTTTAAGAGAAATATTCTATTTTTATGTTATATAAATCATCAAAGAAATCTTTCACTACACAAAACACTAGCTTGGCTTTCTTTACACGCAATCGCGACCTTCCTCGATAGCGTGCGTCGTACGTAATACCGGGTTTCACTAAACAACGATATGATATTAAAATATTATTAAAACTAGCCATTATGAATAGTAATAACCAATTTTTGAAATTTTGTAAATTTTATTTTTCAAAATAGACTTCATTTTTGGATTCGGAATATCGAAATTAGCCTAGGGTGAAATTTTGGTATTTTTCTAGAAACTTTCAATTTTTGATGAATAGTGAAAACACTAGGTTACTATTTAAAAACCAAATTTTTATTTAAATAATTATATATTTTATTTAAATTTATTTTAGAACAATATTGATACATAATACCTATATAAGTTGTATGTAGTTCATTGAGGTAATTTTATAATAATTTTAGATATATAAAAATTTTATTGAACTTTTCACCGTCTTTTACCCACCTCCTATGAAATTTGAAAATTTACATAAAACATAATTTTACCGCATTAGTGAGTGGAATTTTAAAAATCCGAGAGAGACGGTTGATGTCACTAAGTAAAATGTGGTTCAATGAGATGAACATAATTTTTGGTGAAAAGTAACATTTTACTTTTTTTACCACGATTAAAAGTAAATAGTGTACTTAAGGGTAAAAATTATATTATTATTACCCTAACACATGTCTTAATTCTAATTGGATAAGTGTAATTTGACCAAAAACAACCTTATAAATAAAATATGACCGTTTAGGCCCACTTGGAATAGATTAGGACATTTATTATTAATTTATTTAATGAAGGTTTAAAATAATTAAAATCAAAGTTTAATAAGTAAATAATTTATAATATAAGGTTATACATATTATAAACTCGACTATAAATATTAAATAGAAAGATAAAAATATTTTCTACATAATGGTATTTTATTTGTAATTTTTAGACATTAAATAACTTAATTTATTTATGACACAATGATGAGGCAGTAATTATATTATTAATGAAATATTGACATAATTGATGTTATAAATACCCAAATAAATGTAATTTGAGACTTTTTATGAATTACATTAATTTTATAGGTTAATATGACATGTTATTATTGATTTAATTAGCTTTTTTCGAATTAATAATTTTGTTATGATTTTTTAAAAAATCAATTACTAAATAGTGTCAAAATTGACATAAAATATTTTTAAAAACAAATATTATATTATTGATTGTTATTTTATTCCTAAAAATCTAAGGTTCTTCCAAGATACTTATATCATCATAGGCGTATCATTAATGAACCACTTGGGGTGTCTCTTGGAAGTATATGTAATGTTTATTAACTATATAATATAAAAATACAAAGTGACATGGTAAATGTCAATCTAATTAACTAAGAGTTAAAACTAAACGATAAGGTTAATATAATGACCTAAACATGTCTAAATTCAATTGGATGAGGGTATTACGATGAATCCCCACCTTATCTTTTAAATATATCAATTTGGAGCTATTAAAAACCGAATTTTACTTTATAATAAAATAATACTTTTAGTTATTCCAAAGGTGCCCCTCTACTCCCTTATAAAAGGGAACCTCCTCCCTCTCCTCCTCACACCAATTTGAGCCATCAATCTCGGCCAATCACTGCCCATTTCACTTCCCCACTTCCCTAGAAACATCCTAGAGGTACTGGGATTCTTCAAAGACCAATTGTAGTGCCCTAAGAGGGGGTCTCAAAGAGGCGCTTCAAAGAAAAGGTAATGCTCCTTACCGATTCTTTCATCTTTATTTATTCTTCCACTTCTTCTTATTTAGTTGTTTCATTATGAAGTAATAACATCAGTATCACTCATATACTGATATGTTATTATAAATATGATACAACCCTATTTCACCATCTATCCATCCTACGGAAAATGAAATCATCGCGCGTGCGTACATACGGAATACCGTCTCCACGACGTGGTGTAATCTATTTTCCACAACCACCTTACTTGGATGGGTATAATGGTGTAAATTATTACTATATATGATTATTGAATAGTGATATTGATTCTTAAATAGTATACATACACTCCAATACAATTCCAAGATCATGTGAACGATATCATCGCTCGTGCATACGTATGGAATACCGTCTCTACGATGTGATGTGACTCGTTCTACATGATCTTCATTGAATAATGATAATATAAATGCATTTAATGAATTAATATGATATATATTACACTAATAAAATTCTGTAAATGAGGTATCTATAATCTAACGAAAAGAATAAGAATTTATTCAACAAAACACGCATAAGAACAAAAAGTAATAAACACCCAAAAAACAAGTGGTAATGAAATATTATTAATAAGAAGCCTAGAATATGACCATATATGATATAATAACAATAATTATGATTTTTTAATATGTCAATAACATTATTTAAATCATTTTACAGGAGGTTCGGACACTTACGAAGCAAATCAGACCTAAGGTAAGAGAAAATATCACAATCTCATTTTTATCCGAGATTGTTTGTACTTTGGTATTTACTAGGGTGTATATTACCATCCACATCCATATTTCCTCAATATGTAATATTATTTCCATCCACCTATAATTGTTTAAATCCAATTTTACCCTTCGGTGAGTTTTTAGTAAAAGATATGAAAAGAATCTTTTGTCATTTTTCGTACGAGGTACTTTTTGAATTTTCCGACAAAAGTACGAGAAGAATGTTTTTTTAACTTATACGGCATGAATGGATTTTTAAAACATTATATCCCAGAACCTTACTTTACATGTTTTCAAGTTTATTTTTAATCAAAATCTTTTAGTTTATAATTGTATGACATGTTAAGAAAGGAAAAGTGTTTTTGAAGTAGAAAGGATATTTTCCTCAAGAATGGAGTTCAAGTGTTTTATCCAAATTATTTTCCATCTAACATAATAAAGTGTTATTTTTATATACCTATTGTTACATTGATTTTATTATGTTGTGATGGAATTATTTTTATGAATTCCTTTATCTTATATGAATTGTTTTATGGTGTCACGATGTTTTAGATTCCCATTTTTGTTACATGGGTTATGCTATGATGTATAGTTTATGATTTTGTGGAACACATAAGAATGGTGTCATTATAAGATGGGTGGGACCTATATCTTCCTCCAATTCATTGGGTAAAGATGTTATATCTCATGAGATAGACATGGCTGGAATGGCAGGTTAAACCGGTTCAGTGAAACAGGACTGAAACAAGGAATGAACTCGGTTCAGAAATGGAATTTGTCCACTAAGATAGTCTTGGCAATGAGTCTTGACTAATAAGAAGTGACTATCTATGATTAAGTGTGTATTCCACAAAGTTTCATGCTTTATGTTTTGATTATAGAGATTACATTTCACTTCTATGATTTATCCCATGGTATGAATTTATGATTTCTTTTGCAGGTTATGATTTCCAAAATGTTATATTCATGATGTAATTGATTTTTATTTTGTTTACCCTTACTGAGAAATTGAGATCACCCTTTGGTATGTTTTATTTCCCCCTGGCCAGGAAGAAGGTTATTATGTAAGATATGCCAAAAGGGACTATAGATATGATGAAATAAATGGGAGACAATGTATACGCTTTATGAACCAGTTGTTTATGTTTCCCAGTTTCTAAAGACACTATACCTATACGGTTTTTCCATGGTTTTGTTATATGTTGTAATAAGTATGCTTAAATTTTAAAGTATTAACAATGTATGTAAAGTATGGGTCGTTATAGTTGGTATCAGAGGCAAAGGAGGTAGGAATGAATCTGATCCTTGGGAACTCTCACATGTGAGTGTTGGACGAAGCATGGATATCCACCCAAGGGCTTCATGAGGAAATGGCTGCCACTAGTGATGGTGGTGTGTCCCTCCTTGGGGGTGTAGCTGCCCATGGAGTTCCCTAATATCTATCAATTATAGTCCACTAGAAGTAATTCCAGACCGTTATAGTTGGTATCAGAGTAAAGGTATAGTCAACCATTGGAAACTAAGGTGTAAAAGCCTTAGTAAGAACCCTAAGGATAATTCTAAGCATATAAAACAATCTTAGTGTTTATGAAATGTCATGAATAACCTAGGATAAGACCATAAGTGTGAAATTGTATTCTTGATTATGTGATTTTCATATTATAATTAGTGTTTCTCACACTATTCTTCTTGGTTTTAGTCAATGGCTGGAACCCGAAGGAACCGTGTTAATGCGGAATGTGACGGGCAATGAAATGATTGTACCCCTGAGCAACCAAACATTATGGGAGCTGTAATGAAAAATCATGTAACTATGCTCACACAACATTCTCATGCTATGAATCATGCATGACTTCCAAACGAGAAATGGAAGGAGAAAATTTTTATTGAATCCTTCATGAGGCAGCGTCCACCTTAATTCATCAGGTCTACTGATCCATTAGTTGCTGAACAAATGGATTAGTACTACTGAAAAGATATTTTCAGTTCTTCAATGTTCTAAACATGATTTAGTCATCCTAGCAGTTTATCATTTGGAAGGTGATGGTGATCAATGGTGGAATATTATTAAGAATACGAGGCCAAGAGATGAAATTGAGTCCATGGAATGGGACGAGTTCAAGAACTTATTTATCAATAAGTACTTCCCCCGTATTCTCCAAAAAAAGATGGAGAAAGAGTTTCTTGAACTAAAGAAAAAAGGATGACGAATCTATTGCTACCTATGATGAAAATTTTACAAGACTTACAAGGTACGCTTCTGGGATTATTAGCCTTCCTGAGAGTAAGATCGATCGATTCATTAGTGGATTAAAACCAAGTCTTCAAAGGGCCTTATCAATAAGGGACTTCAATAGCTACGATGAAATCGTTCGATGTGCTCTCAATGTTGAGATGGAGATTGGAGTAACCCATCAGTCATATGTGTTTGATAAGAAGAGGAAAATTGAATTCAAAGGAAAATCAAAAGAGCACACAGAAAAGAAGATGAGCATTCTCTTATGCACAATGTGTGGAAAGAATCATGGAGGGAGTTGTCTTAAAGGGAAAAGTAAATGTTTAAAATGTGGAAAGAAATGTCATCGGGCATTTGAATCCTGAAATGATGGGAAGAAGATGTTTATGGATGCAAACAATGAAAGGGATACACAGAATGAACCCACTACACTTCAATGTTTCAAGTGCAAGGAGATGGGGCATTATGCCAATCAATGCCCATATCCAAGGGTTGATGATGATGATCGACGTCAACCAACTCTAAAGGATAAATACAAAGGAAAGTCGCATGCAATTTCTATCAGCGATGTGGAGTACGATAACGATGTGGTGAAAGTTACACTTACCATCCACTCTAAAGTAGAAAATGTTTTATTTGATTCTGGATCCACCCACTCTTTTATTTCTGAATAATTTTCTAATAGTATCACTGTATTACCTCAACAGTTAGTTGTTGAGTTAGCTGTGACAACCCCTAATGGCACAACAGTCGCATCAAAAGATTATAATTCATCACCAATTGATGTTTGTGGGAAAGTGCTTCCTGCAAATCTTGTGATCCTTCCTATAGTGGAATTTGATGTGATTCATGGAATGGATTGGATTTCTCTATATGGAGCCCATATCCATTGCCAAAGAAGAGAAGTCACATTTCATATTCTAGATCAATCTATGATCGTCTATTGATGCAAGGATGAACATAACCTTCCAGTGGAAATTTCTCCCATCTTATGGGTCTTGATTCCACTAAATTAAGGTTATTTATCTCAAATGGTAGGTGAGAAACCCATGATTAAGAATATTCCCATTGTACCGAAGTTTGACGACGCCTTTCCGGAGGAATTTCCAGGTCTTCCACCAAATCATGAAGTTGAGTTTTCAATAGAACTCATACTGGGTGCTTTACCTATTTCAAAGACACCTTATAGAATGGCCCCAATTGAGTTTCAGGAATTGAAGAAACAACTTCAAGAGAAACGTGATAAGGGGTTCATAAACCCTAGTGCGTCACCTTGGGGAGCACCTGTTCTATTTGTTAATAAGAAAGATAGATTAGTGAGACTATGCATTGATTATCGAGAACTTAACAAGATCACTATCAAGAACAAATATCCTCTCCCACACATTGATGACCTATTTGACCAACTACGCAGAGCTCAATACTTTTCCAGGATTGATCTTCATTCAGGGTATCATCAATTAAGGGTCAAATGGGAAGATATACCAAAGACGGCTTTCTGTAAAAGGTATGGACACTATGAATTTATAGTGATGCCATTTGATCTTACTAATGCCCCTGCTATCTTCATGGATCTGATGAATAGAGTCTTTAGATACTATCTTGATCAGTTTTTGGTAGTCTATATAGACGATATTCTTGTATATTCAAAGAGAAAGGAATAACATGAAGATCACTTGAGAATTATATTGAAGACCCCGAGAAAGGAGAAGCTTGATGAAAAATTTACCAAGTGTGAATTTTGGCTTCATAAAGCTTCATTTTTGGGTCACATAATCTAAAAATAGGGGATATATGTGGATCCAACAAAAACAGAGGTTATCGGAAGATGGTCGAGACCAACAACAGTAACTGTGATCCGATGTTTTATTGGTTTGGCTGGATATTATCGACGTTTTGTGAAATATTTTTCACGATTATCTAATCCACTCACCAGGTTGACTCAGAAGGGAGTTAAGTTTGTTTGGACAGAGGAATGTGAAGAAATTTTCAAAGAGTTGAAAAGGCGTTTATCCAGTGCACCCGTGCTCACACTGCCTTGTAGTGGAGAAGGGTTTGTGATCTGCAGTGATGCATCCAAGAAGGGATTGGGGTGTGTTCTCATGAAAAATGATATGTTGATAGCTTATGCCTCACGACAGTTGAAAATACATGATCAAAATTACCCAACTCATGATTTGGAGTTAGCTGCGGTAATATTTGAATTAATGATTTGGAAGCATTATCTTTATGGAGAAAGGAGTGATATTTATACTGATAATAAAAGCATAAAGTATATTTTCACACAAAAGGAGCTGAATATGTGCCAAAGAAGATGGTTGGAGCTGATTCAGGATTACGACTGCTCAATTCATTACCACCCTGGGAAAGCAAACAAGGTGGCCGATGCATTAAGTAGACAGGACCATGCCAGTTTATCCATGTTGAGGATGACAAAAGATCCAATATTTATTGATTTACAAAGGAAGGATCTTGGAATTATAATGGAAGGGGAAAAATCTTATCTTTCTGAAATGAATGTTCAACCATATATACATGTGAAGATTAAAGATCCACAAAAAGATGATGTATAGTTTCAAAAGAAGATGAGAAATGTTCTTAAATTCAACCTTGATTGTGATGGGATAATAAAGTTCAGGAATCGGGTTTGTGTTCCTCCCATCCCCGAATTGAAGAAGGAGTTGCTGGGTCAGGCTCATAGTTCTTCATTCTCTATTCATCCGAGAAGCATGATGATGTATAGGGACCTGAAAGAGTACTTCTGGTGGGATGTCATGAAAAGAGATGTTGTTGAATATGTCTCTCGATGCTTGGTTTGTCAGCAAGATAAAGCTGAGATACATAAGTCTAAGGGGATGTTACCACAATTACCCAAACCGGAATGGAAATGGGAAAACATCACTATGGAATTTGTCACCAGACTTCCTAAAACATCCAAAGGCAATATTGCTATCTGGGTCATAGTTGATCATCTTACAAAGTCTACACACTTCATTTCTATTAGAGTGGATTTCTTTCTGGATCAGCTTTCCAGGATATACGTAAAGGAAGTGGTAAAAATGCATGGAGCACCACTTTCTATTATATATGATCGGGATCCGAGGTTTACCTGAAAGTTCTGCAGATGTCTTTAGCATACTCTGGATACAGAGTTGAGTTTTAGCACTGCTTATCATCCTCAGACAAATGGTCAGTCTGAGAGGACAATTCAAACTCTAGAAGATATGTTGAAAGCTTGCTCTATATATTTCAATGTTGGTTGGGATCAACACCTACCTTTGGTGGAATTTTCTTATAATAATAGCTTTCACTGTAGTATTCAGATGGCTCATTCTGAAGCTCTCTTTGGAAGGAAATGTAGGAATCCAACTTGCTTGGTTGAAGTTGGGGAAAGAAAGCTATTAGGACCTGATCTCATTGATGAAATGGCAGAAAAGGTCAGATCTATTCAACAACAAAAAAGAGCAGCTCAGAGTTGACAGAAAAGTTATGCCGACAACCGAAGAAAAGACCTAGAGTTTGAAGTGGGTGATAAAGTGTTCTTACGAATATCTCCCTGGAAGAGGGTAATGAGATTTGGAAAGGAAGGGAAGTTGATCCCCAGATATATCGGTCCTTTAGATATAATGGATCGTGTTGGAAAAGTAGCTTACGTATTGGCTCTTCCACTGAATCTCTCTCAAGTTCACGATGTGTTCCATGCATCCTTCCTGAGAAAGTACATACCTGATCCTTTACATGTACTCAGCTCAGAAGTTGTACCGCTGGAGCACGATCTTTCTTATAAAGAACAACCGATAGAGATTCTAGATCATAGCAAAAAAGTCCTACGAAACAAGACCACTCGATTGGTGAAAGTTTTATGGAGGAACCACAAATTAGAAGAAGCTACATGGTAGCTTGAGGATATGATGAGGGAGAGTTGTCCTCATCTTTTTATTACAAAGTGATGAATTTTGAGGGAAAAATTCATTTTAAGGGGGGTAGAATGTAACAACGGAGACTTTTATGAGAAATATTTTGCTTTTATGTTATAAAAATCATCAAAGGAATCTTTCACTACACCCAACACTATCTTGGATTGGTTGACACGCAACCGCAGCCTTCCTCGATAGCTGGCGTCGTACGCAATACCGAGTCTCACTAAACAACGATATGCTATCAACATATTATTAAAACTGGCCATTATGAATAGTAATAACCACTATTTGAAATTTTGTAAATTTTATTTTTCAATATAGACATCAGTTTTAGATTTGGAATATCGAAATTAGCCTAGGGTGAAATTTTGGTATTTTTCTGGAAACATTCATTTTTTGATGAAAAGTGAAAACACTAGGTAACTATTTAAAAACCGAATTTTTATTTAAATAAATATTTATTTTATTTAAGTTTATTTTAGGTCATAATTGATACATAATACCTATATTATTTCAATGTAATTCATTGGAGTAATTTCATAACAATTTTAGATATATATAAATTTTGTTGTACTTTCCACCGTCTTTTACCCACCTCCAAGGAGAATTTGAAAATTTACATAAAACATAATTTTACCTCTTCTGTGAGTGGAATTTAAAAAATCCGAGAGACACAGTTGATGTCAGTATGTAAAATTTGGTTCAATGAGATGAAAATAAATTTTGGTTAGTAGTAATTTTTTACTTTTTTTACCACGGTTTAAAGTAAATACGGTAATTAAGGGAAAAAATGATATTATTATTATCCTAACACATGTCCTAATTTTATTGAAAAAGTGTAATTCTACCAAAAACAACCTTAGAAATATAATATGTCCATTTAGCCCCACTTGGATAAGATTATGACATTTATTATTAATTTATTTAAAGAAGGGTTAAAAAAGTTGAAATCAAAGATTAATAAGTAAATAATTTTTAATACAGGGTTATACATATGAAAAATTCGACTATAAATATTCATTATAAATCTAAAATTATTTCCTACATAATGGTATTTTATTTGTAATTTTTAGATATTAAATAATTTAATTTATTTATGACACAATGATGATGTAGTAATTATCTTATTATTGAAATATTGACATAATTGATGTTATAAATACCCAAATAAATGTAATTTGATACTTTTTATGAATTCCATTAATTTTCTAGGTTAATATGACATGTTTTTATTTATTTAATTAACATTTTTCTAATTATTCCTTCTGTTTTGATTTTCACAAAAATCCATTACTAAATAGTGTCAAATTTGACATAAAATAGTTATAAAAAAAATATTATATTATTGATTTTTAATTTATTCCTAAAAATATAAGGCTCGGCCAAGATACTTATATCATGATAGGTGTATCATTAATGGAACACTTGGGGGGTCGTTTGGATGTATATGGCATGTTTATTAACTATATAATATAAAAATACAAAGCGACATGGTAAATGTAAATCTAATTAACTAAGAGTTTAAACTAAAAGATAAGGTTAATATAATGACCTAAACTTGTATAAATTATATTTTATTAGATTATTTCGACCAATCCCCACCTTAGCTTCTAAATATATCAATTTGGAGATATTAAAAAACTAATTTCACTTTATAATAAAATAATACTTTTAGTTATTCCAAAGGTGCCCCTCTCCTCCCTTATAAAAGGGAACCTCCTCCCTCTCCTCCTCACACCAATTTTAACCTTAAATCTTGTCCAATACATGACCATTTCACTTCCCCACTTCCCCATAAACATCCTAGAGGTCCTTGTCTTCTTCAAAGTCCAATTTTAGTTCCCTAAGAGGAGGTCTCAAAGAGGCGCTTCATAGAAGAGGTAATGCCTGTTACTGATTCTTTCATCATTATTTCTTTATCCACTACTTCTTCATTAGTGGATTCATTATGAAGTAATAACATCAGTATCACTCATATAATGATATGTTATTATAAGTATGAAACAACTCTATTTCACCATCTATCCATCCTACGGAAAATGAAATCACGGCGCGTGCGTACGTACGGAATACCGTCTCCACGACGTTGTGTAATCTATTTTCCCCCACCACATTACTTGGATGGGTATAATGGTGTAAATAATAACTATATATGATTATTTTAAATTGATATTGATTATTAAATAATATACATACACTCCAATGCAATTCCATGATCATGGGAAAGATATCATCGCTCGTGCGTACGTACGGAATACTGTCTCCACGATGTGATGCGACTCGTTCTACATTATCATCATTGAAAAATGATTATAAAAATGAATTGAATTAATGAATATGATATATATTAAACTAATACATTTCTGGAAATGATGTATCTATAACATAAAGAGAAGAATAAGAATTTATTCGACAAAACACGCATAAGAACAAAAAGTAATAAACACCCGAATAACAAGTAGTAATGAAATATTACTAATAAGAAGCTATGAATATGACCATATATGATATCATAACAATAAGTATGATTCTAGAATAATTCAATAACATTATTTAAATCATTATACAGGAGGTTTGGACACTTACGAATAAAATCAGACCTAAGGTAAGGGAAAATATCACAATCTCATTTTTATCCGAGAGTGTTTATACTTTGGTATTTACTGGGGTGTATATTACCATCCACATACAAGTTTCCTCGATATTTAATATTATTTCCATCCTCATACAATTGTTTAAATCCAATTTTACCATTCGGTGAGTTTTTAGTAAATGATATGAAAGGAATCTATTGTCGTTTTTCGTACGAGGAACTTTTTGACTTTTTCGACAAAAGTATGAGAAGAAGGTTTTTTTAACTTATACGGCATGAATGGATTTTTAAAACATTATTTCCAAGAAGCTTCATTTATGAGTTTTCATGTTTATTTTTAATCAACTTCTTTTAGTTTAGAATTTTATGACACGTCACGAAAGGAAAAGTTTTTTTTGAAGTAGAAAGGATTTTTTCCTCAAGAATGGAGTTCAAGTGTTTTATCAAAATTATTTTCCATATAAGATAATAAAGGGTTCTATTTATATCCCTATTATTACATTTATTTGATTATGTTGTTATGGATTTATTTTTATGAATTATTTTATCTTATATGAATTGTTTTATGATGTCACGATGTTTAAGATTCCCATTTTTGTTACATGGGTTATGCTATGATGTATGGTTTATGATTTTGTGACACACATTATAATGGTATAATTATGAGATGGGTGGGACCTATATCTCCCCCCAATGCATTGGGTAAAGATTTTATATCTCATGGGATAGACATTGGTGGAATAGCAAGTTAAACCGGTTCAGTGAAACATGATTGAAATGAGGAATGAACTCGGTTCAGAAATGGACTTTTTCCACTAAGATAGTCTTGGCAATGAGTCTTGACTAATAATAAATGATTATATATGATTATGTGTGTATGACACAATGTTTCGTGTTTTATGTTATGATTATTGGGATTACATTTCACTTCTATGATTTATCCCATGGTATCAAATTATGATTTCTTTTGCAGGTTATGATTTACAAAATGTTATGTTCATGATTTGATTGATTTTTCTTTTGTTTACCCTTACTGAGCATTTGAGATCACCCTTTTGTATGTTTTCTTTCCCCCAGGTCAGGAATACGGTTATTAAGTAAGATATGCCAAATGGGACTATAGATATGATGAAATAAATAGGAGACAATGTAGACGCTATATGAACCAGTTGTTTATGTTTCCCAGTTTCTAAAGACACTATACCTATATGGTTGTTCCATGGTTTTGTTATATGTTGTAATAAGTATGCTTTAATTTTGATGTATTAACAATATATGTAAATTATGGTTCATTATAATATGGGTCTCCATCAGGTTTGATTGCCACCTGTCGAGGTTCCAATGCGCAGAGGTGAGAAATGAGAACATCCATTGCCTCATCTGGGTAGGGATTCGTGTATTGATCACGATCACTAACAAAATTTTCTATCGATGGTTGTTCAACGTGATAAGTATGAACAAAAGATTTTGCAGCAACTGGTGGGAAGACCTGTCGAATAACTGGGTGAATCTGAGCGAGGTATCGGGGACTATAACGACACACAGGTGGGTTTTGTGACACATACCACACCCTCTTTCCAAGGTTCCTGCCTCTATCCTATCTACGCGGTTTGGAAGGTCAGGGACATTTGGAGGAAATTTGATGAGGGACTCTTGTACCTACCCCTATTTCCCTGGCCAAAGATTTCGGTAGTGTGGTCGCCCTTATACGAAATGTTCATCAAGGAGGTCATTTATAGTATTTTTGTGCTTTGTGATCAGCTGAAGCAACGCTTATTTTTCAGGACCATCCTCCATCTTTTTCACTAATCCAGATGGGTTGGAGGGCTTGATGGCTCTGAGGTTTTTCCCTTATTGGGATTCTGACCGAGTGCTAATAAATCAGTGTGTACAAGAAGACCCAGTAAATTTATTTACTGTCGATTGATCGTTCACAATTAATCAAACAAGTGTGATACCCCCTTGGGGATAGGTCCTCTAAAACAATCTCTAGATCATTCTCTCCCATTGGCTATGTCATCCATGTCAACCCTGACTCTTCCTAGAGGAATATCCTCAATATCACCTTACTAAACCGATAGGCACCGAATAGAATTGGAATGAAGGGCATCATACTGACCCCAACTATAGAAGAAAACCTAGGGGAACCCTCTTTGATAATTCTACGGGGTACATTAATGAATTGGACACATCATAATTAAAGGGTCCAATAACGATCGGGCGACTCAGGGAACTAGGCCACAGGGGGTGCAGCCAAATCATCCAAACGACATTGTTTGCCAATTCCATAGAAGTGTGCTAGACTCTTCGGGTAAGCCACTCAGTGATGAAAAAGGTGAAATTGTGTCACCCATAGGGTGTATCAAAAGAATCCAAATTCCTCCTGGGTGAGTGATACTAGTGATCTAAAATTCAGTGATGTGATTGGCCAAAAAATCATTGTGAAATTTTATGGCATAAGAATGTCCCACACCCTCCTCAGCTTAGACACTCGGTCTAGCCCATGGTTTCCCAACACAGTAACTGCATGCGGCTTGGGAACCGGTAGCGGTACTGATGGAGACTACTGAAACAAGATGCAGGTCGGTGGAGAATACAACGAGCTATGTTACTCGCCACCACATCTCGAGATATCCACTGGATGACTGTAGTGACATAGCCACTACATCATAAAAATATGGGCTAGTGAACACAGTTTCTGGTGGAGGAACTACAAATATTGGCAGTGGAACATGTGGTCGGTTATCTGCATCTGTCCCAAGAATAACTCTCTATAAGCTCTTGTTGATGTAGATAGTGCTTCTAATGATGATAATGGTGATTTCACAGCCATACCCTAGGTAGAGGACAAGTCTTCATCATCTTTGATATATATGTGGAGGGAGGTAGGGATCTGATGGAACTCACATTCTTGGTGAATAAGGCGGATACACCTCGTCCCTGCCCCAACACCTAATATAGAGGATTGAGGTGATTGTTCCAGTGCCGAATCATATTCCACCTCAGAATCTATGATACATACAGGTTTAATATCGGTCTTTATCATCTTTAAATTTTCTTTTTGGGAAAAGAGGCATGCCCTCCTACCCCAAGATAGATCTTCGGGATTGGATTGATTTTCAGCTCGAGGAGGACCTTCGGCCGAACTGGTGTTGGAGAAGAGTTAACATATTCCTAGAAGAGATGGAGTGCGAGGAGCCCTTGGAAATATCTCATGGGGAACAGGGGGAGGGCCATTGTGTCCACTGGCTGATGCGTGAATTTAATCTCCTTGGGAAGTGATGGGGTGAGTAGGACCTCTTCTGGAGTTGGTGGGAGCATGGGTAGGGCCTCCATGCTTGTGTCCCCTTGAAGTGTCGGTACATGGGGGGTCCCTGTACCGGTCGAGTTAAACGCAGGTCAGACCACCATGTTTGGTGTCTATAGATCTAGGAAAGCATATGTACATATGGTAGCAATGACGGGGAGGAAATTTTTTGGTTTCCGTAAGGACATAGGGAATAACCCAATGTTGACGATTAAATAGATGTGTAGCATCTTTACACTGAATACCTGTGACAGGAGGTACGACTACATTCCTGAGGACATGGGTGTGATGGAGGATTTCGTACGAAGCATTACTACAGTGGGGGAGGACCCTTGATAGAATTAAATCAGGAATGGGGAGGACAACCACACCGATCATAGGATCTGAATGAAGCAGTGCTCTCATTTGTAATAGAATGGGGATGACCTCCATAATGGGAGTCATTTCAATGGGTCGGTCCATGGTGGGATCTACCTATTTCAGTGACCAAGAGAGTTGACCCCACCTATCTGTAGGGAAGTATGGCTTCAATCCTTGTCGGTCATGTGATTTCCACTGCTCGTGATTAATAGGAGAATGATGGTATACATTCATGGTGGCATGTACCCTATTAGTCTTTGACGTTGACGTCCCTTAGAAAGCTTCCTCCTCGTCCTATGCCTGACGCTGACCTTATGATAATCGGACTAGGGTTCAGTGGTGCAGGAGCATAGCATACCTTATTCTCATCTCATGGGATTGTGTGGTAGCGTTGTCACGACCGATTAGGTGCGCTCATTGGGAGCCCCTAGAACTAGGTCACCGTTTCACCGGCCTGAAAAATCCCTAACCTCATCAGCACAAGAGAGTGTGTCATTGAAGCATTATAGGGAGAGGCTCCTGATACAGTTATACATCAGATTTCAGAGTAGTGGCTCCCTTCACGGCCCTTGGGGATGGTAGTGGTGATGATGCACAAAAGCCTCTAAGTCTTAATAGCCATATCCCAGTTTGGGATAATCCCCTCCTCCTTGTATCGTCGAAAATGATCATTTATCACCCTTCAATGAATGATTTCAGAAGCGGAGATGGGTTGTTGGCCCCCAAAAACCATGGACATAGAGGAATCGATGGGGGAATTTAGGCTGCATGATATTTCCCCATTGACGTTTCACATGCCCCTGCATCCGGGGGTGGGCAGTGATCATTTATTTGGGATGAAAACCAATGTCTTGAAAAGAAGGGAGATTTAAAAATTTATGTTGAAATAAAGAAAGTGATGTTCAGTGCCCCATAAGCTATCCGTCTTCCACGGTTGGTAAGAAATATTTATGCTAACAACGTCGCAAACAGAGACGTCCAATGTTCAACAGCACAAATTTCATGTGATATTCACACCAATCCCACTATTATCATGGCGGGACCCAGTGCCAGATTCATGGATAAACTGACATTCTAGTACACTGAGGTCACAAATGATACTAATCTCTACATTGAGGAGAAAAATTTTCTGTCTGGTTCACAATTTTTGTTTCTGACTCTTTCATCAGGGTGCACATCCAACTCTTATTTGGAGGAGGACATGTATCTTTTGACCCAATTTCCCTCTTTCCAAATCCAGGGTTAATCCGTTTCTTATTCAGGGATGTTTTCTCCTTGATCGAAATAGGATGATGGGATTTTGGTTCCTCATTATGTGGATTCTTCCTCTTAACTCATCGCCATGTCTGGTTCTCCCTCATAGACATAAGACATTGTTCGTTAATCTCTTCCCAGTGACATGCCTTCATGGACGCCGGTTAATTATGCTTCTTATGTCGGGACATTTCAAGGGGTCTCGCCAGGTCCACAAACATCGGTCGGGAGTGTAGTCATGTTGGACATCACCGGCATGGTTGGATGCTGGAATGTGAGCATGTCTGGGTTTCTTCCCCTTATGATATGACTTCTCAAGGGTGTGAAGCTCGAGGAATCCCATGTCAAATGTGGGGAATTATATTCCACAGTCATGTCTTTGAGTTTTGCATCAACTTCCAATGTTTAACACATGGTATTCCATGAGTCTAATGTTTAGCAGAGACATATCACATTGATCAGAACACCAGCGCTAGTGGATCAGTTGATTACAACCCATGGAATGGTCACTGATGATGGGGCTAACATGTGGTTAGTTACCCAACTACTGCTATGAGCTACAAGAATGCGGGTTAAATGAACTCACTCGGATGTGGGGGACTGGGTAAGAATGATGATGAATATCGAAGGTTGAGAGTCAATGGAGTGTGAGATGGATCTGACACGAGGGTGATGATGATGTTGGGATTGAGCCTCAAAGAGGCTTACTATGTATCCCCGTGGAATGGAACTATTGTCCACATAGTTTTGTGGGTAGATGGGACACCTAAGGATACAACATATGATGAAAAATTCATTGATGGTACCCAAACAAAGTGGATCCCCTAGGTTGTGTCATGACCTTCCAAAAAACACATATTCTTGAGGGAGAGAGGCCACAATGGGACATAAGTGATGGGATTGAAAATCAAAAGGCTTATTACGTAACCCCATGGTAGGGAATCAAATTCCACATTTTTTAGGAGGGTGGATGTAATTGGGATGTACACATAGTCCTATAACCCAAAAATGTGTTGGGGATTATGCTTGGTTAGCAGCCCAGGTTGGTCTGATGCTCGGGTGGTGGACCAAAGACTTGGTTCCCCGCGTAGGGGACCACAATGGCTTACCATCGATTGTGGATTACAAAGGATTTACTCCAAATGGGGAACAATGACATACCACTGGATGAGGGACAAAATCTTACAACTGTATGGGGGACAATTACATACCACTGGATGGGGTACAACAAATTTTCATCAATTAGGAATAATGACTTACTACCGGATGGTGTACAATAGTTTACCTTCGATTGGAGAAGACAACAACTTACAGACAATTGGAGAACCTGATTACATATCGTTGATTAGGGAATACAATGGATTACAGTCAATTGGGAAACACTATGACTTATTGTTGGTTGAGGGTTGGACCTCAGGGAGGCTTCCTACATACCTTGTCTTGGAGACTAGGATCAAATCCCACACAACTGTCATTTATAAAGATTAATATCATAAAGGATTAAAAGGGGAATATCATTTAACATCATGCATGCCGAAGGTAAACTTACCTGAATGGGTTGGGATAAGTAAGTATTGTCTGTGAACCCCAGGGAGTCTTCCTACATACCTTGACATGGAACTGATCAATATCCATGTAGTTCGAATGGGTGACATAGTTTAACGTCATGTAGGATGATGGTGAACTGAAATAAAGGGGTCAGAACAAATTTTTGTTTGGATTCAACCTTAAGGAGGCTTCATATGTATCTTTCCTTGGCATGAATCAAATCCATTTAGTATATAATGATTGTTTGGTTAACTGAGATGAATGTTTCAGGGCTAGTTGGTGTTGTGATTGAACATCATGGAGGATTCCTACTTAATTTGACTTCACAAGGATCAATTTCCCCACAATTCAAAAGGATAGTTTAGTGAACTGACTTGAAGGAGTCAGGACCAGTTGGTGATGTCCTTCAACCTCAGGGAGCCTTCGCACGTACATGGAATGGGAAGGGATCAAATTCGTGTAGTTTAGAAAAATGGTTTGTTAAACCGACGTGAAGGGGTTGGGACCAGTAGGATTTGGGATTGAACCTCAAAGAGTCTTTCTAATTACCTTTCCTTGGAAATGATCAAAGTCCACGTAGATCGGAAGGATTTGGGGTATACACATTAAGGCATACCACAAAGGATTCCGTGGTCAATTCTTACTGTAAGCCTAGATGATTCATGCTCGGTGTGAGAAAAAAGAGGCAGCAAAGGTTAGACGAACACATCATGAATAGTGCGTTAGTGGGAAGTGGAATGTGGCTTACACATGGTTTGCAGACCATATCAAAATAGGGGCATATGCATGGTTAGTGGCCGGGAGAGAAAATAAGGTCTTATGCGTGGTTAACGGCTCAAGGAGAAAACAAGGACTTGTAAATGGGTAGTGTCCCATGGAGATGTAGATTGGGACTCACTCCATGAGGGAGGCCCACTGGTGACAAAGCACATAGGGAGAGGGAAAAGATAACGAAGGTCCTAGTTCCCAACTCTCCTCTTGTCTTTAGTATAGAATAATGGAGGGGTAGAAGTGAAGCTTCTTGACACAAGAAAGGTTAGGGTCCTCGTCAATGATGGTTTCCCTTCCCCACAGAAAGTCGTTGCTCTAATAAAGAGGATCTCATTCCATGTGAGGAAGATCTCACTCTCATAGAGATGATTGGGAATATAGATTGTCTATGATAGGCACCATGCATGTGATGTATAGGGAGAGACCACATTTTAAACTCATTTTTAGAGGAAGATAAAGCGTAGTAGTTTAACATACTATAGCTCAGATGAGGCAGGTTAACTCCGTACCCATAGGACATACATGAAAAATACCTATCCAACCTTGGGGTAGGGAAGGCATCAGTAATGTAGTGGTGATGGTTTGTTGAGGAGTGATCCAAGAAGGGGCCGCTGGTAGTGTGTCAATGTGAAGAAGCAATAGTCGTTAGTGTGACTATGTGAAGAAGCATGAGGCTATGAAACAAAACCTAATGCACCACCCAAGGGACCATGAAATCACTTCATATGAAACTAGAGGTTCATACGGGTAAAGGGTTTGCAGAGAAAAGGGGTTCCTAGGAAGAGGCCTCATGAAGCTATAATGCTTTATGTAATATAGGGGATTTGAAATGGGGTATTCTTCATGAAGTGGGTTGGCCTGGCCTAGTATTAGGTTATAGGTTCACATAGAGAGGTCTTCACAAACCAGAAAGGCTCTCACTGAGTAGGTATTTGTAAACTAGGGTGTCATGCAAAGCATAGCACTATAAAGCAGTGTTCCTTTTGAAGCAAAGTATCCCTGCCATAGCATGTATTCCACCATTGAATGGAGGGTACCTTGTGAATCATGGGTGATTTTTGAAGAACCGAGTCCCCTTAGGGATCTCCTTCGTTTTAAAAGTCTCATGGGCTCCGCAATGGGCATTCATGCTTGAAGAGGGGTTGAGTTTGAGCCATGGGAGTGGCACTTCACGATGCTCAAGTACCCCCAAGAGATTATTTTTCACATTGTACAATGTGCATCACAAGTTGAGATCTGTTAATGTGAAAGGTAAAATGATATGTCTTTTGGTATTTGGGGAATCCCAATTTTTATTTGAAAGGTGTAATGTAAATTTGGGATTGCACGACACGAAGCCTTGGGGCCCTTTTTCGTAACTGCAGAGCCTCTCACTTATTTTCTTTGTGGTGGCTTCACAAACATCTTGTAAATCAGGGATCATCTCTCGTCTTTGCTCAACGGCCACTTTGCAAATTTCATTTAGATCATGGAGCCTTCCACCTCTTTTCTTCACAGCGGCTTCACAAAGGACGCGATGTCGCAACGGCCGTGGTTATATAGGGATCTTAGAACATGCTTCACGAGGTAGCCTCTATGTAGTTGGTTTCCACTTTTTATTTTCTTTTTATCTTCACATTTTACTGTTCGAACAAAACAACAATCACAAATTTCTCATACACAAGCCACAAGTAGTGGAAATCCCAATGGCATAGTTGTATCCCATTATCATAATGAATAGTTACTGTTGTAAGTGTCATTTTTTCTAGATGAAATAGAGATAAGCCACTTCCATGTTATATATTGTACGATAGCTATGCATCCCACATAGATACATTAGATTACATGGTGATCAATCCCATTTTTCATATTATAAAAATTATCATTAAAAATACCACCCCTTTTGACAATCACGAAACTCTTTATGTTACACACATAAAATCATTTAAAACTACAATTATACACCACATAAATAATATAAGGAACCCATTTTTAATACATTACAAGAAATTAAAATATTTAGTTAAACTATTTCCATCATTTGATCTCCTTTCACATATCCACACACACAATCAAACTTCACGTTATTTATGCTTCCAATCCATTGATCCATTCTCATGGAAAACTCATTGTAAACCACGTGGAATCCATCAAGACATTGAGAACCCATTTTAATTAATAACCTTATTTTAAACAGAAACACTACATAGTTGCTTTTGAAAACACTTTTCACATTACTAAAACTATTTATTGGACACATCCATGAGTTTCCACAATAAGGACCCTTTAAAAACAAGACCATTTCCTATAAACAATTCCACATTCATAATATATTCAAGTAAAAAGTCATCCAATACAAATTTCACTCCACCAAAATATTATATGTAACATGATAAATAAAACTCCACAAAATAATAAAATCATATATATATTATTATTTATATAACCACCTACCAAAACCCAAGATGATTCTGAAAAATGGGTTGACACCACAACCACACCTCAATGAAACCCAAAGAATTCACAAAAAAACAAAAATCATCATGATCGACCCATAATCCACATCAAAAAACACTAAAATAAAAACCTTATTCACTAGAAAACTGAATATCGAATGTAGTGGTAGAAAAAACCTACAATGAATTTGAAAAACAGGTAGAAGAGGACTTACATTAGAGATATTTTGGAATATTAGCCAAAAAACCCAAAAATCAAACCCCAAAGAAAATATAAGAATTGTGGTGGTGTGTCTAGGGATTGGGTGTCCAAGAGGGAAGAGAAATAGGGATGTATATATATGAAATAATTGAGAGAGAAAAATAAAAACCCGCTTTTAATGACCTAGACATGTCGAACGGTGAGTCAACATGAATTTCAAAACCATGAAGAGACCATTCAACTGTCTCTACCATGGAGGGTACCAAAGTTACCGTTAATATAAATTTTCTAACATATCATGATGATGTCGTACAACCACTTATTTTGTGACCCTAGCATACCATAAAACTCTTAGGATGAGTCACATGGTCATGTGTTTGCAGTACGATATGTTTAATCTCACCCAGAATCCTACATCATGGTTAACAAGGTAGGTCACACAATTACTAATAATCATGTACCATCAATGATCCATGGTCTGTCTACCCATGAATTATAATTTTTATTTATCATTAAAGTGAAAACTCAAGGAAAATCACCTGGATGAGAATATAAAATGGAAACAACTCAAAATTTTATAGCTTTCACACCTTTTTCCCGATAAAATTAAATGAGAACCTAACCCGAACCAGAACCTAGGTAAATCCAAACACCATGGTGTAACAATTATCTCAACCATAACGCTTTCCACCCTTAGAAATCCATCCAAATTATTTTTTTAAAAATCATAATCGGTACTTCATTATAGAACAATGAGATTCTCAACGAAAAAAATTGGGAAAAAAATAAGAATGCTATGGGTAGGAAAAGCGGTTTACAATTTTGACCCAGGAGACCAAAATGGACTCCCCACTATTTTCTACCATCCCAAAAAATCTAAAACACCTCTAGTTTGTGGTTTAATTAAATGAAGATCCCACAATGAACAATTCAACCACTTCATCAAAAACAACCAATTCATTTTATAAAAACTCTTATCACTTACCATAGACAACTGAATGAATCCAAACCACATATTAAGGAACACATCCAGAATCACACTTCAACAAACCTATATTTAGATCATTAATACCATCATTTACAAAAGATATGATCATGGGGTTTGGTAGCTCTAAACAACACTAACTTTTGTCAAGACAACACTAGAATGAAATTAGAAATACTGACATGGGGAGGACCAAATGGAATTCCAATCATTATAAACAATCCCAAACTCATAATGAGATCTGAATAACAACATGATGATGCTGGAAAAGTCTCCTCAATATTAGGTAAAATGTACCCTTTATTCAATCTAGAAAACATTCCATGAATTCCATAGTCTTTTGTCACACCATAAGAACCAACTTGATTGGAAAACTAGCACCAACCCATATGAGAAATCTAACATTAATCAAATCATCATTGTAAGGTATCTGATGGATGAAAATAAAATCCAAAAAGAAACACAACATATTTAACAACTAATATAAGATACAATCATACATAGATAGGAATAAACAAAAAACTTGGTCTACTCAAAAGTCTGTCCACACAAGAGACATTAAAACGAGACTTATACCTAGTGTGACATAACCATTGGGGATATAAGAAAAGGATATGACATCACCCCCTTATAACCAAGTCATAAGTCTGCCACACAAGTGGTGATAATGTTGATATGAGGTCCCCACACCACTTTCCACCAAATGTATCTATTCAAGTTGAAGGATTGACGTTATATGCTTTAACTAGATCGATTTCCACACTAAAGACAAGAGTTAAAAAATAATCCCTTACCCCTTGGGGGTTCCTAACTACTAGCCATCTTCACTCCAGGACCTTTGGATAGAGAATTGATGTTTGAAGCATCACCAACCTTGTAGTCATTTGTTCTAGACACCTGGACGGAATTCCTCCTTTCGGTGCCAACAACAACTATACAATGATCTAGGCAGTACCAATATGAAACATCACAACCTAAGACCCACTGTGCTCTAGTATGGATATTTCACCAAGATATGAACTTGAGTAAATGCACCTACATAATCCCTTTTCTATTCTAATGAGACAAAACAGAAGTAATAAAACACTTAAGACATCCCCATTCAAACGAGGAATATCAGAGTTACCTGAATGGATGGTACTCCTATCATAATAAAGTGGTTCTCAAATTTTTACAAAACATCAACCATTGTATTTTAGTGAGAACACAACACATTCAGATGTCACGAAACATGACCATTTCAACATATAAGGAGTCATAAAGAATGTGGATTTAAACTGAGTCATAATCGACAACTGATTCTTAAAAGTGTCCATAACAGCCACATACAACTAGATCTTCCACACTAGTGTCTTATAATGATCCCATTATTTTATGGAATCGAAAAGATATCCCTTGACCTTTCAAAGTTTTTTCCAGCAGCAATAACATTAGAAAACTATCTAATTCCCGTATTTAAATTCCCTTTATCACTTATATATAGGAACCTATAGGATTAATGTTTTTAAACATCACCATTGATGACACAAATCACTCATGTAAACGAAATATTCTTTCAAATCACCCCTCATCCTCTCTCCCACTTTGTGTGGTCCTGCTTAACGAAAAAGGGATTGGTGGATTCAATTTAAAAAATTCATGAATAAATTCATTAAATTTATCAATTTTATGTTAATGTATTATATAATGATTTTGTATGTACGTCAAAAATTCTCTATGGGGGCTTCCACAAGAAAACAATGGGAAAAATTCCCAATAAAATCAGTTCATTTGGAAATTTTTACCAATAAAACCGAATACATAAATGAATCCATTTAAAGGCTCCCTAAAACACTTCTTAAAAGCACCCACTAACCAACTCTTCAACCCATCATGTAGATGAAACACAAACCTGAAACTCCATTCAAATAATATGGCATTTAAATTCAAGACACCCCTCTTCCAATGCTCCTATAACACAGCGATACACACCACACAATAATCAGTTACCAAAAAGTCACAGATAATATTAAAGAGATATTTAAAAATATGAAATGATTTGTGGTTTTCATAGACACCAATGGTATCCCATATATCCCTACACACACATATTCACATACCAAACCTAGAACCCCTTCACTTTCCACACATATGAGGTGCATGTGGTCACTCATGGAAACAATAATGGATAAAAAACACTTCCAATTTTTTAAAAACGTTATTCAACCAAAATTTCAATTTCATATTCCATGAATCACAATTTCAAAAAATGGATAACCATAAACCCCCAAAACAATTTTGATCATCCAATTACTATTTTTGGAAAAACACCAACTATTAAAATTAAAACCAAAATTCAATCATTACACATCAATTCCATATACCTCCCCTCATTTCAAAGCATTTTCATTATCATAAAAAACCCCACATTATCACAAACAATTTAATAAAAGAATAAAATGTTTTTATTTAAATCAAGTTTCCAAAACCACTTTTTAAATAAATCTTTATTTTCTAAACAACCTTTTTTTAAACCATTGTTTTTTACTATAAAAATATTATCTCATTTAAATCATTCTTGTTTTACATAAATACATTTCCTTAAAAATCCATTTTTCTAAATATCCCTTCAACTAGTCCCTAAAACCCATTTTCTATCAATACAATACAAAACCATTTCAACTTTAAAAATAATTTTTCGATCATTCCAAATGAAATGGATTTCAAAATGATTTCGAAAACACAAATAGTCATGCTACACTTCGAAAGGGGGGACCAATGCCAATGGAGAACTAATATATATGGTTATCACACATATTTCAGTCAAACCACTATAATAGAGAGTGTTCTAGGACCATGTCCCCACCTTGAAATTTATTTCTAGGCCCTATGAGCTCATTAAGTCCATTTTTCTAACTCCTTGTTCATTTCCAAAAAACTGAACAACCCCGTGAATCAAACATCCTAGATAAAACCTATCTTCCCTTGGTAAATTGAATCACATCATGAGGTGTCTTGGCTAGGAATCATACTTGTAATTAAAATATAATTTCTTGATAATTGTTACTCTAATATACTAGACTCTTCTATAAGGAACATGATCCCAAAGTGTATACCTTGCACTGATACCATTTTATAACAAACAATATCAGGTCACCATTCAACCTGGAACCCAACATAGTGTATGGAAACTCAAGATGGGTTTTCACAAACCCCACAGGCAGGAAACTAGTTTCTGAGGAGAAATAATGAGACATGGGAACTATTTTACCTTACTATATAGTCATAAAGGATAATAGAGTAAACTAAACCATGAATATACACAACTGAACCTGGTATAACCAATATATAAAAATAACATTATGTAAAATACCCAAATAATACAACATAAATGGTAACTATAAATCCATCTCAAAACCACATTTAATGAGCGGAGAAACATCCTAAATCCCAAAAAACATTTATATACATGAAAAGGACAGTAGAAACCACAACCACTATCCTGATACTCCATGACTCTAAATGTACCAAAACATATAACAGGGCCTATAAACACCCCATCATGTATGTAGGGTGTGTATCAAATCCCAGTTGGAATCCACCAAAAAATATGGATTCATTGACTTAAAATTTATCGTATAAATTACATGAATATTTATGTAAAAAAATCAGTGCAACACTTTTACCGAAATATATTGGAAGGAAAATATTCACAAGGGAAACTATTTCAAAGAAACTATTCTCAAGGAAACATTTTAAAAACAACACAGTTATTAAAATAAAATATCTCCAAAATGAAACACATAAATGGTCTATCAAATGGTGTAGGATAGAACCTCATCTTATATGTCTCATGTCGTAATAGAGCACAATGGGTAAAACTATATGGTCAATATTTCTCGAGTGGGACAGTAGAACCTCATAACATAGTGTAATGTGTTTTAGAAATCACAATCACACCTTTCCCATGCTTGAGGAACTAGGAGGGGATACACACATGGCATAGTGGACCCCATCATCAAATTGATCAGTTAGTGTTGTAAGTGTCTATCCCTATAAATAAAAATTAGGATCAACCACTTCTATATCATATAGAGTACTATAACTATCCGAAATTCCAAGATACCTAAGACTCCCTTGTACTGAATACCATTTCACATTTTTAACAAATTTTCCCTATGAAACCCACCCATATTAAAAGTCAAACAAATATTCATTTCAAAGACACCGGAAAATTTAATAACTATAATCTTAGACCACATAAATAATTCATGGAACCCCTTTCCAAACATTTCAAGAAAATCATATATTTAGTTTATCCATTTCCATGGGCTAATCCCCCTTCTCAAATCCACACACAAAATTAATCATCACTTTAATCATTCATCCCACCATATAAATAATTTTTAAGGAAAACTCAATGTGCACCATAAGGGAGTTTTCATGACATTGGAAATCCTTTCCCAGTATGTACCCTCTTTTAAACACAAACCCAAAAATGGTTCCATTGAAAAAACGTTCTTCATTCCTAAAAAAAATACTGAATACTTCAAAGAATTTCCAAAACAAACCACATATAATATCACGACAATTTATTTTAGAGAAATAGACTTTAACCATAAATCAATGTTAAATAATAACCAAAACATTTTTCAAACCACCCAAATAAATTATATTACATGATAAAATTATCAAAACAAATAATGAAAATTGTATAAAAATTCTAAAGCACATAACAACCTCACTTATCCAAAGAAGATTCTAGAAAATGGTACGATTCTACAACCACACATATAAATAAACCATAGAAGTTATTATCAAACACAATATGTCCTGATAAACCTTTAATGAAAATGAAAAAATACTAAAAATGGAACTCTATCTACTGGATAACCAACACCGCAAATGAGAGGAAGAAAAATTCTAGAATGATATTGAAATTGTTGGATAAATCCTCATTCATGATAGATCTTGAGATATTTGAGCCAAAAACACCCAAAAATAGAATTCATGGAATAGTAGGAGATGTTTGAAGGTGCAAATAGGGATGGGGTGTCCATTATGGTAGGGAAAGATAGAGTGATGAATTTAATATTGTGGATAGGGAAAACTAAAACCCACTTTTAATGACCTTGATAGGTCGTACAGTTAGTCCACATGGTTTTTCAAATGTGTGGAGACTTTGTGACTATCTGTCTGAGGAAGGTTCCTATAACACAGTTATTCCACATGGTATGATATTCAATGTGGAAGATGTGTGGTCACATCGAGTTTCAAAACTAACCAACTACATAGTTCTTGGGATGAAGTGTATGGTAATGAACGGGTCATGCTATTGGTTCTATCACCACCAGAAACATACAACTCAGTTAACAATGTAGGGTTCACTATTTCTATTGACCATTCACCAATTTTTCCCCATGGTATGTCCATAAAAAACTATATTTTTCATGAATATTAAAGGGGTGACTCATGAAAAATCTCTAGCTTATGAATAGACAAATTATACTCCTAAAAAATTTCGACCTTCACCCCCATTCCCCGATAAAAATAACCATGAAATCGGCCATAACTAGAAAAACATGTAAATTAAAAAACATGTGTGTGACAATTAACATCACCAAATACATTATTGTAATGGTTTTTGTAACGCCCCGACCCCAGCTACCCAGAGTCGGTGCATTACTTCGTAACATTGGCATGATCACAAAAGACCAAGTCTCGAAAGACCGATTTGTTTAGTAGCCTTGGAAACACTAGATACATTCATAAATGTTACATTACATCATAAATTGAAAATCTACAATAACAAAGTCTCCATAGTCCACACTCATATCCACTTCTGACTATCCCTGCAGGTCATTCATAATATACTTCTTCACATCCTGGAAAATTAAAACATTGAAAGGGGTGAGCTCAGATGCTCATTAAGGATAACAATATATCGGAAGCTTTCAAAAATAAGCATTAACATTTAAGGAAATGTATAACTAAAACAAAAGCCTTTTAAACTTGAACTTTAGCATAATATGGAAAAAGTAAACTGAAATAATGCCATTTACTTACTCACATGGATATTCTACTAGTCGAATAATCACATGAAATATCAATAACCACTTTCATAATGATGGAATGCATAATGCCAGACTATCATAACCATGTAGTCAAGGCCTCGTTCCAAGACCACAAATAAGATTTTGTCAAGGCCTCGTGCCAAGACACTAGTTTGTCTCATGAGACCTGCCGATGAAATTTTTTTAGATGATACTTATGGTTAAAATTGCTCAAATATACTCCAGTGTTTTTTTGAAAACATTATGCAATCTTCTGAAAACAAAATAACTAATTCTGAGACTGCTCGACTAATTACAGGCCATGATCGGTCCACGCCCAATCCCTTCCTGTCTACCACACTCAAGAGTCGGGTTTTCTGAAAACATTTTTACGCTTGCGTTAAATACATATAAATTTGCACTGGATTTTCATATATTTTAGAGAAATATCTCTCTCTCTTTTTTTTAAATCATTTATAAAAAGTTATGGCTAGCAGAGGAAGCCGAAACTCAAATAATGGTCATGGAGGCGGAGAAGTCGTTGTCGCCGCATACGTACAACAAGAAAAACATTACCTTTTTCGTTTAGTAAAACGCTTCGTATAAAAAGATTCCTTTTGAATAAACTTAAAAGTCAAAGGGGTTTATACACCGTATAAAAGAAAGTTGTGTATAAAACCAAATATGCCTCATTGAAAGGAGATTGAGACGAAGTCCTTAAAAAGATCATTTTTAAAATAAAATAGATCAATTATGTGTATTCACTATAGGTACACATAAAGAGAGTAAAAATATAAAATAGGACATAATAACATCATGACATAATTTGAAAGTAGAAGATTAACCCAAAGAATGGAAGTTGGGTTAGGAAGTTCCCTTACCTTGTGTCCTGTCCTGACTTGACCGTTCTTTAACCTCCTGAATAATAAACTAGAGTTAATTTCTATTTACTTAAGAACATTTTTCATGTTCATTATTCCTTTTATATCACTTATTACCTTGTTATGAACATTATGTAATTATTTAAGTTAATAATGGTCGTTTTGTCGATCTTTGGTACATGAGTCAAAAATAAACTTCTTATAATTACAAGTTGTTCATGTGGTGAAATATACATTATATTCAGAATTATATTAATGATGTAGATATCATATATATCATATATATACAGTATATACATTCATTTATAATATTACGTAACATTTAGAGGTAAGAAATGAAATGCATCGTTCATGGAGATGGTAAGCCGTACGTACGCCTGAACGCTACTTTCATTTCTATTTCATATTTAATGGAATGAAATCATAATAATATAAATGTATAATATAATTCCAATATAATATAGTGTATAATACCATTTACTCCATCCTTTATACATCCCACATATGGCATTAACGATTCAAATCACTTTGAGGGGCGGTAGTCCGCATTTCCTAAAATGAAATTATCGTGTTTACCCATAATGGAAATCCAAAAGTATGCCATAAATGAGAAATAAAGAAGCATAAGTAATACATAAACATATTATATATCATATATAAATATAGTGACATCTTAATGGACACCTTTGAAGGTGTTATATGAGTGTTGAACAATCATCGTTTCATGAGGCAGAAATTCGCCATCCATAGAAACAGTATGTTCTTTAAACATTAGATATAGGTGTGTGTAAGTGTAGCTCGAATACTTCTTCAAACAACATCCTAGTATATTGAGGATACTTCTGTTGTTACAAAATAAATGAATAAAAATATTTTAGGGGGTTGGAGAAGAAAAATAAAACAAAACAACATTAGACAAGACATTACCTCAAAATCGGGTAACTCTTTTTGATTTGAGCCAAAGGCTTCCTTGGGAATAGTTCTGCCCAAAGTGAGGCTTCTAGGAGTAAGGGAGGGAAGTTGGGAGAGTATTTGGGCAGAGGTTGGCCGAGCCAAATGGCTTGAAAGTGTGAATGAGGTGGTAGATGTGGGGGCCTTTTATAAGAGGAGAGGAGGACCACTCTTGGAATGTAAAGGAATTTTACATTATTATACAATGCTTTTCGGATTCTAAAGGTCCCACACTTATATAATTCGTGGCTAACATGATAAGGGTTCGAAATATACCCATCCAATAGTCTTTGGACAAGTGTATGCCTTGTATTGTACATTATCTTTTCATTTTATTAAAATTGTTAAATAATGAGGTCATCGCTGCATCATAATGATGTCATAAATAATTTAATTTATTTAATGTCTAAAAATTATAAAAAAAAACTATGATGTAGGAAATCTTTTTAGATTTCAAATGACTATTTATAGTCAATAATATGACTTGTATAACACCATGTAAAAATTATTTTAGTAAAACATTTCATGTTTGTGTCAATTTTTTACTTTAACATTAAATAAAAGGTATTTATGTCATTTTCCAACTAAAGTGGCTCCATGGGGTCCCCAAGTTGACCCATGGATTGTCTTTGTCGCCCATGGAACATCCAATGAGGGTAGGACATGTGTCAAGCTCATCTCATATTATTAAAAAATTATTTTTACCTTAAACTACACCAATTATCTCAAATCGCAATTAAGAACTTAAAAAGTTACTATTCACCAAAAATTATTTTAATCTCATTGAACCACATTTTACTTCTTAATGACAACCATGTATGTCGGATTTTTGAAAATAAAAATACAGAAGTGGTAATATTTCATTTAAACGAAAAATCAGTTATTTAACTACCACTTAGTGGTTTCACTATTCATCAAAAATTTATGTTTTTTAGAACAATGCCAAAATTTTACCGTAAGATATAATTGATATTCCGAATTCAAAAATGATGTCTATTTTACAAAATTCCAGAAATCTATGTTGCATTAGTTAATTTTATAATTAATTCCCGCCATCACAACAAATAGCGTGTTTTTAAGAAACAATTTATATCAAAAGATTGGCAATTATTTATGTCCAATTTCAATGTTAAATTAATTCTAATGACCACCATTGGATAAAATGGTAAAAATATATTCTAATTATACTTTAAAACTACTAAATATTATAATTTATCACAATAAATTATTTTGATTAAAAAAATTGTTTTAAGTATTTTTCACTATTCATAAAAAAATTGGAAGTTCTCAGAAAATTACAAAAAATTCAACATAGGGTAATTTCAATATTACAAATACAAAAATGAAGTCCATTTTGAAATATAAAATTTCTATAATTTTAAAAAGTGGTTATTACTATTCATAACGGCTACTTTGATTAGTCGCGGTGTGTTAGAACTCGAACTTGCGTACAATGCAAGCTATTGCATTATTGAAAGAGAGGTGTATCGTGGAAGCTCGGGGGGTTACATTCTCCCCTCCTTTAATAAATTGCGTCCTCGCAATTTGAAATATTTTTGGAAAATAAAAGGTTGAAAATAAAAAATACCTTTGTGGAAAACCCACATCGGAAATAAGATTAATAAAATTTAGCCTTAATAAGAGGGAAAGGGAAATGAAAAAGCCACCACCCAATTATGATCTTGATTAGGAGAACATTGGTGGAAATAAGAGACATATAATTGAAGGAAAAACGTAAATATATGTAGGGAGTGATTGAGGTCATCAATCACAATCAACTATCAAATTGAGGGCCTCAAAGCCTTCAATCTATGTTGAGTTCAACAAGACATATGGTATTAGGATAACATATTTTTTTGTTTTAATATCCCTTTACTAATGTTTAGGAATTAATTTATTCATTGAATAAGAGATAGGTATATATATATATGCTTGAAAATTAGTGTTTCCACCATCAACTCATCTTTCACTCAAAAAGATAATAGAACTCAAAAATATTATACTTATCCTAATTGTATAAGGTTCCAAATGTTAACACATACCATTTAGATTAGTAAAATTATTTTGTAATAACCAGGGACTTCTTGTAGGCTAGTGGTAGGAAATAAAGGCTTGTCGCACTACGGTTGTGGGTTCGATTCCTACAGCTTTGTCTGACGCGACGGTTATGCCCCACCCTACAGGTTGTCCTTTTCCTAAAACTATAGTATTATAATATTCCAAAAATAATATTCATAAATTTTTTAACTTTTAACAATACTATCCAAAGATCAACTTAATCCACTCCAACCTTTATAGTTATCCAAAATACCTCTGTCCAGACTTTCTCTAAAAGGTCTCTTAATTCCAAAATCAATTGTAACATCAGATTCCCCAAACAATGTAAAGTTTCTCTTATTGTCACATACTAAAAATATGATTACCTTCATCATATTAAAACCTTAATGACAAAAAAACAAGTACTGCAGTACAATCCTTATATATATCACATTATTATTATAACCAGAATATAATCGTTGAGTCCAAAAGCACCAATACATTAATTATTCCACTTCAACTGTAGTCACATCATAAGATTGTCCTTGATCCTTTGGCATTTTCTGAGGTATGATTCCTTGACGCTTAGGACATTCATTTGCATAATGCCCCATTTCCCTACAATTGTAGCATTTAACATTGATATCCTCTTTCTTTCCCTTGCAATCACGTGCCTAGTGACCTCTTTCTCCACATTTATAACAAACTCCCATTATTTTTAGGCAAGTACCAGGGTGATTCTTCCCACAATTATCACATAATGAAAAATCCTTCTTTCCCATTTTCCATTTATCTGTCTCTTGATCCACCGTTCTCTTCTTCTCCTGCTTTACTTTGTTATCATAAGACTTAGAGAATTCCTTTTCTATCTTGATAGCACATGAGACAATATCTTCGTATGTTGAGAAAGATTGTGATACTAATTCTCTACGGAGAAATGGTTTTAACCCATCAAAGAAACGATAAATCTTACCTCTTGGGTTATGTATATAATCTGCAGCATACCTCACCAACCTTGTAAAGTTGGCCTCATACTTTGCGACATTCTAATCCTCCTTTTGTCTCAGACTCAGAAATTTCCTTTCCATATCTACTCGATGGTCATGAGGAAAGTATTTTTCTAAGAAAAGCTCTTTGAACTCCCTACATTCCATATTCGATACATCATCATCTTCCTTGTATTTTGAATCAACGACCACCATTGATCGGCATCTCCAGTGAGGCGGTAAACTGCCATGATAACCTTCTCCCTTTCGCTACTCCCTAAGTCGTGGAATATTTTCTCTAAGGAGTTTACCCATTTCTCAGCTACTAACGGATTTGTACCCCCATTAAATGTTGGTGGTTGTTGCCTCATGAATCGGTCTAACATTGATCCTCCACGTTGCGGATCAGGTTGCTCCATACGAGTAAGGTTATTATTCATAACCTGAGTGAGCTGTCCCAGTATGGTAATAAGTTGATCAACACCAGTTGTATCTCTATCTCCATAATAATTATCTTGAGCAGGAGGGAAATCCCTACACGGAGTGCGTGAATTGATACGGTTTCCATTCCTTCTACTAGGCACCATTTCTAAACAATGGCATAAACTAGATTAGTTTATGAATCAAAATACATAATTCCGTACTTGAAAAACCCTTAACACTAATTGAACTATTTATGGATATAATCCATAATCATAAAAAAAATTTACTTGGAGGAAGTATATACTCACAACCCTTCATAGTGGTTTGTAAATAAAATGAGAATTATCCTAAGAATATCCCCCGGGAGTGTCGTAACCAAGAGTGCAGCAAGGCCCGTTGTCGTGCACCAGTTCCCGTTCGAGTCTAGATCAAAGCAGTGTTTTCGGGTTTTACCCCTAGGTACATCTGTGCCAGAGCCGCCTCTACCTGCTCATATCTAGACAGGGGTGTATTGCTCGGAAAACTCACAAAATCTCTATAATACCAAAATTCTAGGAAGTTCTTCTATACTAATCCTTAAAGTCTATCTACGGGCTATGTGCTCTAATCAGAGTTTATCTAAATCTAGCTTCCAAGGTTAGTACTAAACTGCCTCTGATACCAACTATAACGCCCCAACCCCAGCTACCCAGAGTCGGTGCATTACTTCGTATCATTGGCATGATCACAAAAGATCAGGTCTCGAAAGACCGATTAGTTTAGTAGCCTTGGAAACACTAGATACATTCATAAATGTTACATTACATCATAAATTGAAAATCTACAATAACAAAGTCTCCATAGTCCACACTCATATCCTCTTCTGACTATCCCTGCAGGTCATTCATAATATACTTCTTCACATCCTGGAAAATTAAAACATTGAAAGGGGTGAGCTCAGATGCTCAGTAAGGATAACAATATAGCGGAAGCTTTCATAAATAAACATTAACATTTAAGGCAATGTATAACTAAAACAAAAGCCTTTTAAACTTGAACTTTAGCATAAAATGGAAAAAGTAAACAGAAATAATGCCATTTACTTACTCACATGGATATTCTACTAGTCGAATAATCACATCAAATATCAATAACCACCTTCATAATGATGGAATGCATAATGCCAGACTATCATAACCACGTAGTCAAGGGCTTGTTCCAATACCACAAATAAGATTTTGTCAAGGCCCCGTGCCAAGACACTAGTTTGTCTCATGAGACCTACCGATGCAATTTTTTAGAAGATATTTATGTTTAAAATTGCTCAAATATACTCCAGTGTTTTTCTGAAAACATTATGCAAGCTTCTGAAAACAAAATAACTAATTCTGAGACTGCTCGACTAATTACATGCCATGATCGGTCCACGCCCAATCCCTTCCTGTCTACCACACTCGAGAGTCGGGTTTTCTGAAAACATTTTTAAGCTTGCATTAAATACGTATACATTTGCACTGGATTTTCATATATTTTAGATAAATATCTCTCTCTTTTTTTTAAATCATTTATAAAAAGTTATGGCTTGCAGAGGAAGCCGAAACTCAAATAATGGTAATGGCGGCGGAAGAGTCGTTGTCGCCGCATACGTACAACAAGAAAAACATTCCATTTTTGTCATTTAGTAATATGCTTCGTATAAAAATATTCCTTTTGAATAAACTTAAAAGTCCAAGGGGTTTATACACCGTATAAAATAAAGTTGTGTATAAAACCAAATATGCCTCAATGAAAGGAGATTGAGACGAAGTCCTTAAAAAGATCATTTTTAAAAAAAATAGATCAATTATGTGTATTAACTATAGGTACATATAAATAATTTAAAAATACAAAATAGGACATAATAACATCATGAAATAATTTGAAAGTAGGAGATTAACCCAAAGAATGGAAGTTGGGTTAAGAAGTTCCCTTACCTTGTGTCCTGTCCTGACTCGACCGTTCATTAACCTCCTGAATAATAAACTAGAGTTAATTTCTATTTACATAAGAAACTTTTTCATGTTCATTATTCCTTTTATATCACTTATTACCATGTTATGAACATTATGTAATTATTTAAGTTAATAACGGACGTTTTGTCGATCTTTGGTACTTGAGTCAAAAATAAACATCTTATAATTACAAGTTGTTCATGTGGTGAAATATCCATTATATCCAGGATAATATTAATGATGTAGATATCATATATATCATATATATACAGTATATACATTCATTTATAATATTACGTAACATTTAGAGGTAATAAATGAAATGCACCGTTCATGGAGACGGTAAGCCGTACGTACGCATGAACGCTACTTTCATTTATATATCATATTTAATGGAATGAAATCATAATGATATAAATGTATAATATAATTCCAGTATAATATAGTGTATAATACCATTTACTCCATCCTTTATACATCCCACATATGGCATTAACGATTCAAATCACTTTGAGGGGGTGGTAGTCCGCACTTCCTAAAATGAAATTATCGCGTTTACCCATAATGGAAATCATAAAGTATCCCATAAATGAGAAATACATAAGCATATGTAAAACATAAACATATTATATATCATATATAAATATAGTGAAATCTTAATGGCCACCATTGAAGGTGTTATATGAGTGTTGAACAATCATCGTTTCGTGAGTCAGAAATTCGCCATCCACAGAAACAGTATGTTCTGTAACCATTAGATGTAGGTGTGTGTAAGTGTAGATCGAATCCTTATTATAACAACATCCTAGTATATTGAATATACTGGTGTTGTTACAAAATAAATGAATAAAAAGAGTTTAGGGGGTTGTAGAATAAAAATAAAACAAAACAACATTAGTGAAGACATTACCTCAAAATCGGGTAACTCTTTTTGATTTGATCCAAAGGCTTCATTGGGAAGAGCTCTGCCCAAAGTGAGGCTTCTAGGAGTAAGGGAGGGAAGTTGGGAGAGTATTTGGGCAGAGGTTGGCCGAGAAAAATGTCTTGAAGGTGTGAATGTGGTGGTAGAGATGGGAGCCTTTTATAAGAGGAGAGGAGGGGCACTCTTGGATAGTAAGGGATCTTTACATTATTATTCAATGCTTTTCGGATTCTAAAGGTCCCACACCTATATAATTCATGGATAAGGTGATAAGGGTTCTAAATATACCCATAAAATATTCTTTGGACAAGTTTAATCCTTTTATTGGACATTATCCTTTCATTTTATTAAAATCGTTAAATAATGAGGTCATCGCTGCATCATAAGGATGTCATAAATAATTTAATTTATTTAATGCATAAAAATTATAAAAAAATACTATGATGTAGGAAATATTTTTATCCTTCAAATGAATTTTTATAGTAAAAAATATGACTTGTATAACCCCATGTAAAAATTGTTTTTGTAAAACATTTCATGTTTTTGTCATATTTTTACTTTAACATTAAATAAAAGGTATTTATGTCATTTTCCAACTAAAGTGGATCCATGGGGCCCCAAAGTTGACCCATGGATTGTCTTGGTCGGCCATGGAACATACAATGAGGGTAGGACATGTGTCAATATCATCTCATATTATTAGAACATTATATTTACCTTAAACTACACTAATTACCTCTAATCGCGATTAAGAACTTAAAAGTTACTATTCACCAAAAATTATTTTAATCTCATTGAACCACATTTTACTTCTTAATGACAACCTTTTATGTCGGATTTTTTAAAATCAAAACACATAAGTGGTAATATTTCATATAAATGAAAAATCAGTTATTTAACTACCACTTAGTGGTTTCACTATTCATCAAAAATTGAAGTTTTTCAGAACAAAGACAAAATTTCACCCTAAGCTATAATTGATATTCCAATTTCAAAAATGATGTCTATTTTACAAAATTCCAAACATATAAGTTTCATTAATTAATTTTATAATTATTTCCCGTCGTCACAACAAATAGCCTGTTTTTAAGAAACAATTTATATCAAAAGATTGGCAATTGTTTATGTCCAATATCAATGTTAAATTAATTATAATGACCACCATTGGATAAAATGGTAAAAATATATTCTAATTATACTTTAAAACTACTAAATATTATAATTTATCACAATAAATTATTTTTATTAAAAAAGTTGTTTTAATAATTTTTCACTATTCAGAAAAAAATTGGAAGTTCTCAGAAAATTAAAAAAAATTCAACTTAGGGTAATTTCGATATTACGAATACAAAAATGAAGTCCATTTTGAAATATAAAATTTCTATAATTTTAAAAAGTGGTTATTACTATTCAAAAAGGCTACATTGATTAGTCGCGGTGTGTTAGAACTCGAACTTGCGTACAATGCAAACTATTGCATTATTGAAAGAGAGGCGTATCGTGGAAGCTCGGGGGGTTACAGTTTTTGCCTTTTATGTCCATTGTGTTTCTATTTTCTGGTCAATACATGTGGTCAAAGGAGGTTCTGGGAGTTTTTTCTAGGTACTCGAGGTGTAACAAAGCTACAGTTGGAGTAAAACATCATGAAACTCTATTACACACTGTCAATGTCAGATTCACAACTTCTCCATGATTTTTGCACAATGTGAAATATTTCAAGGTCTGAATCGAAGGAGGAGGGGGTTTTAACATTAGATTACTGTGTCACATTACACAACATGAAAGGTTACTTTACATCCTATAATATCAAACTACGAAAACGTTTATTTGTTTTTTGAGATACTCTGTATGTCAATCCCTACAGTTAAACTGAACCTTCATTTATGAATGGTGTACCAAAAATTATCCTTCCAATTTTTTAATATATATATGCCATGTATTGGTTCCTAGATTCCCCCTTTAATCCCTATTGAACCATCTTCAATCAACAGTGCATCCATTTTTAGTTATTTTCATTACATCCTGTTTATTCTCATTCCCCTCTCATTTCTTCATTCCATGTGATGTGTAATTTTCTCCTATAATTTTAATGAGTTTCCCTTTGGTTTTTTTGATGTGGTGGTTCGGTTACATCATTATGTGGATGAAAATCTTATGGAATAGGTAATCATAGGACTGTAGTGTGATTGTTTCTTGTGTGAGGATACAATAATCCCTTTTGAAGAATAATTTCCAATTTTTTTCTTTATTTTTTCATCATGTGGTAGTGAAATTAATTTTATCACCATTGGATCATGATTTTTCCAAGATAATTGATGTTAAATATTTAGTTAATTTAAATTAATGGGTATAGGGAATCTTTTTCGCATAATTTTAGACATGAATGTTGATTGTGATATTTTTGATTATATGGAATAAATTCCCTAATAAAATTTGTGGTCATGGGTGGGTTTTCGTTCACTATTTATATGAATTGTGGTAGTTTCTTGATCAAGATTGTTTGGTATCACCTAAAAATGGGAATTGGATAATCAGATTTATATAGCTAGTGAATGGATGCCCCAAGATCACATAGTAATATGATAACAGAAAAATAAAATGAAAGGAAATAAATAAGGGATACCAAGTAAAATATTAATTTTATTCCTTTGAAACAAGGGGTGACGTGATTTGTTGTTTTTATCATGTTTCGGTTTTATTAGGTGTTTGGGCATGGTTTTGTGATGTTGGTTGGATTGGGTGGTATCTCATATTGTCTGTTTTACTGATTGTGGAATGGATTTGAAGTGTTGTATAGTGAGGCTGGGAAACTATTTCATTAGTGATGTGTTATTGGTTGGGATTGTGAGTTGAGGGTTGTTTTTTTGTATGTGACCCTATCAGGATATGTTTTATGAAGGAATGTAGTGATTTCTATAGGTAATTCACACAGATTTTCTCCATGAGTAACATTCATAAATATTCACCCCATATCTATAGATCAATATATATTATAGCATGGATGGGTGTTAAATGGGGATGTTCTGAATCGATATTCCTTTACAGCAAAGTCATATTTTTTTATCGGGTCTCTTCACTTACTAAAAACATTGTTATTTGTTTTTATGCTTCTTGTGATGTTTTGTTCCTGGTAGCTTCTTAGGTAGAGATGGAATAATAAAATAACAGAATAGTAAAGCAAGTAATGGTTTTGGTTTTATTTGATAATAGGATAGAAATGGTCAATTAACATTGTTTGGATATATGTAATGGTTTTGTGAAACAAAATGTGTGGTGTTGTGCATTTAGAGGTTAAAACAATGTTGGTGGTTTTATGAGATGGTGGTTTTTCTATCAATCCAAAGTGCGGTCATGAGTGTTTGGTATTATATATTTATATACATATATTTTCTTCCTGATTTTATTATGTACCAAACCCTACAAGATAACTATGTGTCAAACACTCCCATCCTCATAGGGAGGGTGTCTTAACAAAACATCCTGGTGGGGGGATGAATTCATGTCCAGCCACTCTTTCCTTCTCCTTATTGAAAGTGGTGATAGATTAAACTTCATTTCAGTATGGTTGTGCTTTGTGAGGCCAAGGTATGTGTGGGTGAGTTGTTCTTTATCATGTATCATTGGAATGAGATGTATTGTGCTTTCTCAGGTGACATTGGGATGGGAAGTGGGTTGTGGCCTAGGTGTCTTTGGGTGACATGTGATGTTTTTGTGGTCCCTTTTTTCTATGTGAGGGATGCTATGGGGCTTATGGTCCATGTTTCTATAGGAGGTATGTAGTGTTTTTTGTGAGGCCCAGGTGCAAGAGAGCAGTTTGTGATGTGTTATGTTTGATACAGGTGTGATCACAATGATGTTTTCCGTTATTAAAGCGATATTATGTAGTGGGAAAGTGGTGTCAGGTACAATATCATCAATAATCATTATATTACATTAATTTACAACTGTTAATTTGTGGATGTGTCTTAGTGATAGTGGTATGGTTAGTATACATGTTAGTTACTATTTGGTTCTATTGTTTTCTCATAGTGTAATTGTAATTCTTCTTTCACAAATACATGTGAGAATAAATTTTTCTCACTGAGCATACATGTATTGTCACCCCATAAATACCAAAATATTTTTATTTTTACAATGTGACTTTTTGGACTATGATATACCTTTTTATCTTAGGCTTGGGACTGTTTCTCATTCACTACATTTGCTATCTATTGGATACTTGAAATTGGAGACATTGTTTTATTTTCATAAGTTCTATTTTGAAACATCCATTTGTGATAGTTTTTTTTTATTTTACATATTTCTTGGTGTTTTTTCAGGATGATCCATTATATCACTCGATCGTGCTTTCCAAAATGGGTAATGACTCCCATATTATGAGATTTATATAACATTGGATCTAGTCTCCAACCTAGTAAAAAAAGGATGTGGGACTCAATGTTCATCATCTCCCTTCATCAATTTCTAGCCAATGAAATATATCATAGGATAAAGGGGTTATGATAGAATGGCGTCAGAGGTTATTGTTGTGTGATATAATGGAATTTGTGGTGACGCACAGGTTGAATTTCATGGTTTTGTAGGGAAACATTTTCACAAGATCATGGTTCATGGAATAGGTTAGGGAAGATAGGCTAGGAAACATGATTTTAGGGGCACCCATGATCTGATGAAAGGACTATGTTCCTATTAAATAAACAGGTGATGCAACATCATTTTCATTGTGAATATCCATAATAATGGTAAATTAATCGTAATGTTGTGCATTCTTGATTGAATTTTTTGTTTTAGGAAAGTTAAAATTGAAAAAATGATAAATATTAAATTCAATAACTTTTTATAAAATTACATGCCACCCGGGATTTGGAAATTCTTGTATGTCATTTAGATATTGCATTCTTCCATCATTTGTATGTGGCTCGGGAATTTGAGGCTCATCAAGTTGATCTGATTGATGGATGGTGGGTTGATCTTGTTGCTAAGGATGAATATTTGAGGGGGATGTTCCATTCCTTTCCATGTTAGGATTTGGGAAAGAACAAGGGATGTTTTTATGAGTTGATTTATATCACATTTTGTTTGATATAGCCCCGATGAACTGATGGGTTCTGTTGACAGTAAATCAGATTCGAGGAGCATCACATCAGTGGCGGGAACTTTATACGTGGGATAGGAAGAAATGCGGTTTTTTTGATCTACCTTGAGAAAAGATTCCAAGAATAGATCCAATAATTAATAATAAATTCTGAGAAGAAGTAGGAGATAATCTCCCTGGAATATGACAGTATGTTAGTGCGGTGTCTTGGGATCATGATCAAGTATCTCCTTCACTTTTCTAAATATCTTTTTCCAAATGAGGATTCGTGTGATAGTCACCTTGAAGATGTTCTCTATCCTTGGATACAACACATAGTCACTAGTTTAACATTTCCCAAGTACATGGAGGTTCAAGATAAGAAAAATATGATATAGAGGATTCACTAAAGAGAGTTTCTACCTTAAGAGGGGATCTATAATATTTTATTGAGATTTATAGTTACCGTTGGCATGTCTTAGCATCCAGGACCATTGGGGTTTTGACTAGCAAGGATTCAACCTCAGCAGCTTCCTTTACATCCTTCCAGTGCTAGTGGATTCAGTTCTCTTACATGGGTCTTGGGGCTGAGGTGTTTCCTATGTGGAGTTCATGCCCATATTCCAAACCCGTTAAATGAACCTATTCAATCCCAATATTGTTGAGGTGGAAATGTTTAGTTCGTTCCATAGAACTAGTAGCTGCTGAGACCATTTCAATAGTATGTTATTCCTCTACTGAGGAGAGATGGATTAGGAATAGGCGTTCATCATGTTGTTCCATGTGTTTAGATCCCTCAACATTGGCATGGTCGTGGAGGTGGTTTTTATGAATGAGGAATAGGATCCTTTTTTGGTCAGCTACAGGAAGCGGATGTGGATTTCCTAGTAGGGATATAGATCATTAGAGGTATCATTAGTTTTTTAGTACCTTTCCATGTTCATAGTTTGATTTTGTAGCTTCACATGCTTTTGTCGAACCATCTCTATCCCATTCTATGGGTGTAGACATAGAAATGATTAATGTTCCCATAGTGTTGAGTTTTCTAGTTAGGGATCAGATAAGATTTTATGATGTATTATAGGGAGGTATACTGATTATGGGACAACATTAGTCCCATGGGGATCACTTCTTACACTATATGTAATCATTTGATGTCATCCTTATAATTTATGGGTTGTATTCGATGAATATTGTTTCTGAATCCTTCAAGAAGAGATTTGTGTTTTAATAATTGCAAGGAAAGTGTACATATTTTTTGAGAGTGGAGTTTTTAGTTGTGAAATCGGTGTGGGGATCCTCATCATTACTTTTATATGTGGAATTTATGTAAGATGTGATGGTAGGGGTTTCTATTGTTATTGGGTATTTCAATTAAATTTCCCTTAAGGTTGTTGTGATACTACCCTGTCGTTGTGATGTTGGGGACATGATAGACTTGAAGCCCACTTATTCTCAAATTTAGATGGCCTCTTATCGAAATTCTTGTTTTGAGCTGTGGAAGATGAGAATTTAGATAGATGATTTCATAAAGAAGAATATTATTCAGCCTAATGTGTCATTTTTGTGGTTATAAGATATTGTTTTCCTAGAAGGCATATGGTAGTCTAGGGCCTTGTATATGCTAACATTGGTTGTATCAAGTAGCGATCAACAACAATTACACCCTTCCAAGGATGGATGATCTTTTCAAACAGTTGAGAGGAGTGAGTTGGTTTTTATTGATCATGTTGTGGCCTGAAAATCTACAGTTGACAGTGAAGGAGGGAGAGTTACATATGACATCCTTCAGGTGCAGGTATGGGCATATTTAGATTGTAGTCATGTAGTTTTGTTTTACGAGAAAACGAGTTGTGTTCATTGGGCTATGAAATCATTGTTCTATGAGTTTCTGGATAAGTTATTTATTATGTTAATTGGTGATATCTTAATATAATCAATGATATAAGAGGAGTACCACAATAATAATAGAAATATATTTCATTTTCATTGAATCCTCTTTCCCTATGGAATTTATTCAGAGTGTAATTTTAGGTCACGAGATGTGAATTTACTTAGGAAAGTTGTGTCATAACATTGGTGTAGAATTAGACAAATAAAAGTTATAGAAATTTATTTATAAATTAATACCACATAACATTGCATAAATTTAATTTTTTCATTGGTTATGCATGATATTAGCGTAGGTTTGTACCTGATTTCAATCAAGTTGAATCCTTTTTGACAGCTTTTACTGGAAAATACCATGAATTAGTATGGAGATATCTGTATGAATAATCCTTCGACAATGTGAATGTGAAAGCGGTTAATTCTTAAGGTTTCTTATTTTTAGTTGAAGGGGTGATGTTTGAGGTGTTTTGTGACACATACCATCTGGTCATGTGATTAATCATGATGTTATAACAGTAAGTGATCTATTACGTGTCCATGCAGTTATGTCCTCATGAACATGGCTATGCCACCCATGATCTAAAGCTAGAAAAGATCTTGATTTCCATGAATTTTTTGTGGCACTACCAAATTTGGGATCAATTTTTTCACTTCATTGATCAATAGAGTTTGTGGAATATCTTTTCCCAATAAGATGTAAACATGAAATAGTAGTGGTTGATTGGGTTTCATTACGAATTTGATTTTAAGATCTCTTTATCTTCTAGAAAGGGGTATATCATAGATGATTATTTTGGAAAGCAATCATATAATGAGGTTTTCTAGGAATAAGCCAATTCATGGAGTTTTATTGAGGAGTTGGAAGCTCTTCACTTGGATGTAATGGTGTTTGACTATAAGGGAAATTTGTTTTAGCACAAAGTGAAATCATTTATGTTGTAGCAGGTGGAAGAATATGAGTGTGGAGACATAGAGTATGGGGTGTTCTATGATGGTGTCTTACCATGGTGATGCTTTATAGGGATGTTAGGAGGATGGTAAAAATCACATTTTCATTCATGTTCAGTTTTTCATTCTAGTGTAGATATGTGACGAAGTCCTCAGTGGGTTTCATAAATCACTTTTACTGTTATACCATTGAATTTATAAGTTCTACCATGGCGTGATGACATATTTTTTGTGGCCCATTATGATGTGTGATATAGTGGAGTTTTTAAAAATATGCCAAGTCTTCTAGCATGTAAATTATGAGCACTATGTTCTCAGTGGTTTATTTTAGACATTTATTTTTCCCAAGTTGATGTGGGATGACATAATAATTGATATTTTCATAGGGATACTCTCGTCTCAAATATGTTGATATTATATCTAGTCGGTAGTGTATTGAATAATGAAATAGGGACACATCATAGAGATAACAGAGTCGAGAGTATTGGATATAACGAACCATACATTACATACGTTGATATTTCTTCATAATTGAATTATATTTATTACAACATATAAAAAACCATTACATGACCGTATATGTATAGTGTCTTCAGAAAATGGGAACCATAAAAAACTGTTTCATAAAACATTGACATTATCTCTTGTTTATTTTATCAAAACTAGAATTCCTTTTGTCTAATCATAATTAATACCTTTATTCCTAAACTGGGAAAATGAAACATATGAAATGGTGAGTTTTAATTCTCAGTATGGGTAAACAAAATAAATATCAATAATATATAACATTTTACAATCTTATCCGACATATAAGAGTTCATATTATCATGTCACGTAATAATTCATAGATGTGAAATGTAATCCTTATAATCAAAATAGAAGAAATGAAACTCTACAGAATAAACACATAATAATTTAAAATAATTTGATTTTATTCAATGTTCATTTTGAAGACCCTCAAAGTGGACAATTTCCTTTATTGAACCGAGTTCACTTTTTGTTCCAACCCTGTTTTACAGAACCAAATTTACTTCTCATTCCAGCCATGTTTATCTCATGAGATATAAATCATTACCAAGTCGATTGGATAGAGTTATAGGTCCCAACCGTATCCTAATGAAACCATTCTAATGTGTGCCACAAAAACATATATCATTCATCATAGCATAACCCAGGTAATAAAATTGGATTCTTAAACATCATGCAATCATAACATAATCCATATAAGAAAATTGGACTTCATAAAAATAATATAATCATAAATTTAATCAAATAAAAGTAGTAATTAGGAGAGAAACATAACCCGATGTCATCTTAGATGGAATGTTATTTTGATAAAACACTTGAAATTAATTCTTGAGGAAAATATACCTTCTTCTTAAAAATTGACTACTTTTCTCAAAATGTCATGAAATTTTAAAAGAGAAGAATTTAATTTAAAATACACATGTAAACATGTAGTGGAAACATTTTGTAAATAAGAAATTATGAAGTTGTAAAAACTCATTCATGTTGTTTAAGTTAAAATATCATTCTCCTAGTACTTTAGCTAGAAAAGAAAAAAGTACCTCATATAGTAAACAAAAAAAATCCTTCCATACCACATTATAAAAGTTATAATGGGTACAAATAACATTAAAAACACATAAAAATAGCAAACATTATATAAAATCATTTTTACAAAACAAGGACATGGATGAAAAAAATATCCCTCGTAAAAACATACTAATAAACAATCTCAGATAAAAATGATATTAGAATAGTTATCCCTTACTTTAGGTCAAATATGATATGTATTTATATGAACCTCCTATATAATGATTTAAATAAATTTACTAATCCATTCCATAATCATAATCATTTTTATGGTAACATTTATTATTATATTTTCATCTATTTGTTAGTAACATCACAATGTTACTCGTTATTCTAGGATTAACTGCTTTACGTTATTATGTATGTTTTGAAAGATAAGTTATTATTCCTATTATTTTGGTCATAGTAATATAATTTAAAGTATGTAATTAGTAAAATATATATCTAATTTTCATTCAATTAATTTTTTTATCATTATTTACGGAAGATTATACTGGACGAACCCCATCACACCATTGAGACAGTAAGTCGTACGTACACACGAGCAGTGATATAATTCCCAAAATTGTTGAGTTGTATTGAGTTGTATTATTAAGAGTATATCAAAATTAGGATAATGATATATTAGTCATATATAGTTATTTTATCCACCATTATACCCATCCATGTAAGGTAATTGTGTAAAACAGATTACACCACGACAAGGAGATGGTAAGTCTCACGTACACACATGCGATGATATCATTTCTCATTGAATGGATAGAAGGTAATAGGATGGTTAAATATTTATAATAACATATAATTATATTATTGATACTTATTTTATTACTTTATTATGAAACTAAAAAATAATATGATGTATATGAAGAATGAAATTTGAAAGAATCGATAGAAGATATTACATCCTCCTCAATATGCCTACTATAAATTTCATCTTAAGGCACTAGATTTGGCCTTTTTGAGAAGAAAGGATCCTCTAGAATGTAACTAGGAATTTTCATAAATGAAATTGGATGGTGTTTGCTGAGCATGAAGTCTCAAAATTGAGTGAAGAGGATATGGAGGAGGTTCCCTTTTTTAAGAGATTTAAGGGGTACTATAGGAAAATCACAAAAATATTAAGTTATAATAATTTACATTTCGATCATAAATGGTCCCAAAACATATTATATTCAAATATAAGATGATTTTGGATCGAATACCCATAATAAAATAATTATTAGGCATCTTTATTATATTTTTTTATCCTTATCATTTTGGTTTAACCCTTATTTTACCCTTTTTAATCATACCGGGATATCATGTTATTTACATATTGATGGTTAGTGTAATTAAAATATCATTTAAAAAGACTCATAAAAAGTTATTTATGACATATTTGGACTTATATAAACAATTTATCTGAATTTTTGATTTTGAATAATTTAATATCATTTAATAAACTTTCTTAGGTTTTATGTTTTGAATTGTGTCAATTTTGGACACCATTCATACATTACTTTATAAAATATCATAAATAAATGATTAAATAAAAAATATGGAATTAACTCAAATATAATATTCTAATGACATACATAAAATTCTTGTATAACATCAAAATAACCAAATAACATTTGTTTTAATATTTAAAAATTCATTTATTTAAATATTTCTTTAATGAGGTAATCAGTACATCATATTTGTGTCATAAGTAAACCTAATTATATAATCTATATGAATTAAAAATAGAATACCATTACGTAGAAGTATTTTTCTACTTCTAATGACTATTTATAACCATTATTATCAGTTATATAACCCTATATAAAAGAAATTTAGTAAAATATATGTGTTTAGGATACAATTATCTTTTCATTAAATTATTTCTCATAAAATGTCATTTTCAAATCCATGTGAATCCATGGGGTCCCAAAATCAACCCAAGGATGACCATGGTCGAAAATATTTCATACAATAAGATTAGGATATGTATTAGGGTAGTATTATGTTGTTAAATTATTATAATTTTTACTCTTATTTACAAGAATTACCCTTTATCCATAGTAAATAAAACAGTTAGTAAGATAGTATTCATTATGTTCAAATAGTAAAAAGTACCTATTGAAACAATTAAGAACAATTGATTCCTAATATAGAGTCCATTTTTAAAAATTCAAACCACTTAATTTGCATTATTTGACTTAAAATTAATATCGTTGTTGAAATGAGAACACATGTTTTAAAAGTTAAAACATTGCAAAAGATTGAAATGTTTTTACATATGAATTTAATGTAAAATTAATGATAATGACATAAATTATATTAAATGGTAAAAATATATTATATTTATGCATTTAGAGAATTAAATATTTTAATTCAATCATATAAATTATATCAATTCAAAAAGATGTTTTTAATTAAAATTTATCATATTTTTACTATTCAAAAAAACATTAAAGTTATATGAAATTTATCAAAAATATGTTTTTGTATCCTGCTTCAAAATAATATGTTTTTATTGTTATATTTAACTTATTAATGTGTCAAAATATTTATTTAAAATGGGTTCTCCCTTCAAGGGTATACAATTAACCTTAAAAATGTAGTTTCTTATTCATAAAATAAGGTTTTACTCAAACCCTGTGACTAAAAAACCAGTTGGATAAATATAAAAATATATTTTATTAAGTATATAACACATATATCTAATTAGTATCATTAAAATATGTTATTCTCTAAAAAATAAAAATATCTAATTGCTATATATTTTTCATAAATAATTAATAAACATTGAATACATTATGCAATTTCATAAGATAGTTCTAATTATTCCCGCTACCCTAAAGGCTAGGCTATAACAGTAATTTAATATTAAGGTCAAATATTTGTTAGTTTAAACTAACAATTTCATGGTAATATATCTACTTAACCATAAAAATTATTTAAATAAATTATTTCATAATAAAAACTAGGTGTTACATTCTTCCCCCCTTAAATAGAAATTCACCCTCAAAACATGTCACATGGAAATAAAGAGATGAGGATACTACTCCCTCATCATATCCTCAAGTTCCCATGTAGAATCGTCAAATTTTTGGTTTTCACATAAAACATTAACCAAGATAGTGGTCTTGTTTCGTTAAACTTTTTCTTTATGATCTGGAATCTCTATCGGTTATTCTTCATAAGAAAGATCTTTCACCTGTCGTATGACTTCTAAGCATAGTACATATAAAGGATTATGTATATACTTTCTCAAGAGAGGTACATGAAACATATATTGATCTTCAGAGAGACTCATTGGAAGCGAAAATAGGTAAGGATACTTCCCAACACGAACCATAATTTCATAAGGACAGATATACCCAGGGCACAACTTTCCCTTCTTTCAAAATCTTAGTACTCTATTATGGGGAAATATTCAAAAAACAACTTATCAAACACTACAAACTCTAGGTCTTTTCTTTGGTTGTCAGCAAAACTTTTTTAATAAATATGAGCTAATCTTATGTGATATTGAAAATAACTAACCTTTTCTTCCATTTCATCAACATGATCTTGTCCTAATAGCTTTATTTCCCCAACAAAATCCTAGTAAGTTGGAGGCCTTCACTTATTTCCATAGAGGGATCCATAAAGTGAAATATGAATTCTTTAATGAAAACTATTATTGTAAGAAAACTCATCCAATGGTTGGTCTTGATCCCAACAACCATTGAAATCCATAGATCAAGATCTCAACATCTATTCCAAAGTTTCAATTATCCTCTCAGACTGACCGTGTGTCTGAAGATGATAAGAAGTACTAAAATGTAACTCTATATCCAGAGCAGGTTGAATACTTATCCCGAACATCAAGGTAAACCTCTGATCCCTATCAGATATAATGGAAAGTGGTACTCCATTAAATATTACCACTTCCTTTACATATATCTAGGATATTTGATCAAGGTAGATATCCTATTTAATATAAATGAACTGTCCCAACTTCATAGCGTGATCAACTATAAGAAATATATCATTATTGCCTTTGGATGTTCTGCGATGTCTCAAGAAAAATTGCATATCAATGTTTTCACTATTACCTTATGGTATGGGAAATAGTGGTAACATCCCCCTAGACATCTATCTATCATCCTTAACTTGTTGAAAACCCAAAAATACAAATACATATTCAAGGACATCTATATTCATTCCATCACACTAGATGTACTTTTTGAGGTCCGTGTACATCATTGTTCTTCCAGGGTGAATAAAAAATGAACAATTATGAGAGTCATCCAATAAATCATAATTTAATTATACTATGGGAGGAATAAATATCATGTTCTTGAACATTTTTATTTAATTAGAGTCATGGTTGAATTCATGAACATTTCTCACCTTTAATTTAACTATATCTCTTCCTAATGTGCCACTTTAATCTTCAATAGATTATATGGTTGAACATTCAGTTGAGGATGATATGATTTATCCCCATCCTTTATAACATCAAGATCCATCCTTTCTATATCCGTATATAATAGATCGTTCATGATCATCATCATGGATAAGGTGCAATGGTCATGTCGACTTAATGTATATTCCACATTGTTTTCTTTCCCATGATGGTAATCTATTGAGAATTCATAATATTTAATCAACTCCCTCCATATTTTTTGGGTCATATTTAGCTTCATTTGTGTGAAAATATTCATTTAACATTTATGATTAGTTTTCATATCACACATTTCACCATAATGATATGGCATCCATATAATTATTGCAAAAATTATTGCAGTTAACTCTAAATCAGGAGTTGGGTAATTTTGCTCATGGATTTTCAACTATTGTGAGGAATAAGCTATCACCATAACATTTTGCATGAGAACACACCCCAAACCCTTCTTGGATGATTCACCTTATATCACAAACTATTCTCCACTTCAAGGCAGTGTACGCATCAGAGAACTGGATAACCATATTTTTAGCGTTTTGAAATTATCATCACATTCCTACATCCAAACAAACATAACTCATTTCGATGTCAATATGAAGAGTAAATTATACAATCATGAAAAATTATTCACAAAATGTCAATAATATCCAACCAAACCATGAAAAAATCAAGTCTCACGTACTGATGTTGGTCTCGACCATATTTTAGCATGATTTGTTTTTATTGATACCTATATATCCCCTCTCTTGAGAGTATTTGACCGAAAAATGAATCTTTTGTAATCCAAAATTAACACATGGTAAATTTTTCATAAATATCTTCCGTTATCTAGGTCTTTAATAAAATTCTAATTTGTTCTTTATATTCTCAATTTAAAATTGAATACAAAAGAATATCATCTATAAAGACTACCACAAATGGATCAAGATATTCTTTAGAGACACAATTCATTAGATCCATGAAGTTAGAAGGGAAATTATTAAGACCAAATGGGATCACTATAAATTCATAGTGTGCACACCTTGTTTGGAATTCCATATTTGGTGTATCTTACTTTTTTACCCTTAATTGATGATATCTTGAATGAAGATCAATCTTGGAAAAGTATTGAGCTCTTCGTAGATGGTTAAATAAGTCATCAATTCAGGTAAGGGGATATTTTTTCATGAAAGTGATCTTGTTAAGTTCTGGATATTCAATTCAGAGTCTCATTGATCCATTTTTCATCATAACAAACAGAACATGTGCTCTACAAGGTGGCCACTATGGTGTGTGGATACTTTATCAAAATTCAATTGGAGTTTCTTCTTCAATTTGTGCAATTCAATTGGGTCTATTAGATAATGTTTTTTTTAAATAGGTATAGCATCTGATATGAGTTTTATTGAAAACTCAACATCTTCCTTTGGATTAAGACTAAGAAATTCCTCCCGAAAAAATCACCAAAATCCCATAAAATGGTAATATTATTAATTGTGAGATTCTTCCCAACCATATGATAAAAATATAAATCATTTAGTGGAATCAAGACATATAAGATGGAATAAATTTCCACTGGAAGGTTATATTCATCCTTGCACCGATAGATTATCATAAATTGATCAGTAATATGAAATGTGACTTCCCATCATTGGAAATTGATATGATATCCATATAATGAAATCCAATCCATTCCATGAATCACATATAATTTCACTATAGGAAGTATTACAAGATTTGTAGGAAGCACTTTCCCACACCTCATTGTTACTCGTTATTCGGGATTTAACTACTTTACATTCCAATGGATATTTTGGTAGATAAGATCTTATTTCACATTTTATGGTTATTGATATATAATTTATCACATGGTATTAGTATAATATATATTGTATTCATTCATTCAGTGAAATTATATAATCATGATTATGTTAATATTATCTAGAACGAATCACATCACATGGTGGAGACGGTATGTCGTACGTATGCATGAGCGACGATATCATTCCCATAGTTGTTGAGTGGTATTCAATTGGAAGATTTATAGTTCCTCAGAATTATTATAATGACATATGAATCATATATAGTAATTTTTTCCACCATTGTACCCAATCTGGTATGGTGGCGGTGAAAAACATATTACACCACGACGTGGAGACGGTAATCCGTACGTAAGCACGCATGATGATTTCATTTTTCGTATGATGGATTGAAGGTGAAATATTATTGTTTCCTATTTATAATGTAATATCAGTATATGAGTGATTCTTATGTTATTACATTATAATTAAATAACAACATAAGATGTTGTAGATGAAGAAATAAATTCGAAAAAATTGGTAGTAGAGATTACCTCCTCCTCGACGCACCTCTTTAATTTTCTTCTTATGGCACTAGAGTTGATGTTTTGAGAAGACCAGACCAATAAAATATATTTAATAATGTTTAGAAGATAAATTATCCTGGATTGGCGGTGTATGAAGTCTCAAAATGGAGTGAAGAAGAGAGGGGTGAGGTACCCTTTTATAAAGAGAAGAGGGGCACTTTAAGAATCACAATAAAATACTAATTTATAATAAATTCAATTTTGACTAAAAAATGTCAATAAATAATTTAATTCAATGATAAGATGATTTTTTTTTGAATTCCAATCATACAATAATATTTATACATGATTAGAATATTTTTTAATCCTTATCTTTTTAGTTTTACCCTTATTTTACCATTTTTAATCTTATCGTGAAATCATGTTATTTACACATTGTGTGTCATTATAATTACCATATCTCATCAAATGATCCAAAAAAAGTTACATATGAAATATTTGTACATATATTAACCAATTTTCATAATCGTATAATTTTAGGAATTTTATATCATTTGAAAAACTATTTTATGTTTTATGTTATGAATTGTGTCAATTTTGGACACTATTCATACATGTCATTTTAAAATTTCATAAAAACATCATTTCATAAAAAATAAGGCATTAAATCAAATATAATATCGAAATTTCATCCATAAAATTTGTGGCTGACATCAAAATATCCAAATTACATTTTTTAATATATATTTTAATTTATTTAATCATTCATTAATGTGGTAATAACTAAATCATATTTGTGACATAAAAAACGAATAATATAATCTCAAAAAACTATAAATATAATACCATGATGTAAGAAGTCATTTGAGCTTACTAATCTCAATTTATAAGAATATATATCGATTATATAAAACTATATTTAAATCAATTTAGAAAAAGATATATGTTTAGGTTAAAATTATGTTTACATTAAATTATTTCTTATGAAATGTCATTTTTACATCCTTATGAATCCATGTGGTTCGAAAATCGACCCATGGATTCCCATCATCAGAAATATTTTAATCCAATAGGATTCTGAAACGTTTTAGGGTAGTATTATATAATTAAAATATTATTTTATTACCCTTAGATACTATATTAACCCTTTAACCATGATAAACAAAATTAATGAAGTTACTATTCATAATGTCAAAAAAAGGCACCTATTCACACAATTTGGAACATATAATTAAAAATAAGAAATCCATTTTCCAAATTCAAAAAACAGAAGTTATCGTAATTGATTTAAAATTATCCTTGTTGTTGAAATGAGATTACAGGTTTTAAAAGTTAAATCATTGCAATAGATAGAAAAGTTTTTACCTATAAATTCAGTGTAAAATTAAATCTAATTTCATAAATTTTATTAAATTGTGATAATATATTCTATTTATTCATTAAAACCATTCACTTTTTTAGTTTAATCATATAAATTATCTCGGTTAGAAAAGTGGTTTGTAATTAAAATTTATCGTATTATTTCTATTTATAAAAACAAAACTGTTATCTGATAAATATCTTAAATTTATCCAATGTAAATGTGTATATAAAGATTTAAACTAATATGGTTTATTTGTCATATAATAATTATTAATGTGTCAATATATTAATTTAATATTTCTTCTCCATTCAATGGTATAAAATTACCCATTTAAAAATATTTGTTCTTATACATAAAATTGAGTTTTATTCAATACCTATAATTAAATCAATAATTGGATGCATATAAAAAATATTTGTTAAGTATATAACATGTAAAAGTCATTAGTCACATTACCAAATGAAATTCACTCAAAAAAAATAACTAATTAATTTATATTTTTTATAAATAATTAAATTCCAATTAATTCATAATGAATTTTCATAAGTTAGCTATTATTATTATCGAACGCCTAAGAGTTGGGAAATAAAAATAATTTTATATTATTGGAATCTTGCAGTTCGTTTAAACACACGACTAAGTTAAAAAGAAGCTATTGAATAATAAATTTTTTTTAAATAAAATTGTTTCTGATGATTTCATTGTGGAGCACATTTGTCATAAAGGACATACTGATCATTTCCCTGCATTCATGCTTTCCAATGGCGGGAGGGATCCATCACTTATTCAGGGAAGTTTTCTCCATGATCGAAAAGGGATGATGGGATGTAGGTATTTCCTTCTATGGATTCCTCCTCGGAACTCATTCCCTAGTTCAATTATCCATTAATTATTTGAGTCATGGTTTATGAATCTCATCCCTAGTGACATATTTGTGTAGATGCTGGTCAGTTACACTACTTCTGTCAGGTGATTCCATTGGGTTTGACATGGTAGCAACCATCGATCACATTAAGTGACAATGTGAGGCATGTCGGGGAATCTCAGGATGTTTGGACATTTGTAAACCTATATTGTTCCTCATAAGAGGGAATATCAAGGGCATAGAACCCGAGACATCCCATGTCGTTCATGGTGTATCTTATATAAAAGGTATGTCTCATAGGTTTTCCTCATCTTCCCATGTTTAACATGTGATATGTCATGATTTTAATGTCTTATAGAGATGGTTAAGCCAAAGGCGTGTCTTCTAAGGTTTTCCTTAGGAATATTATGTTTAAAAAGATGTAGGCCATGTGTTTATCATATTATATATTCCAAATGATATTGATCAAAACATCCCATAGAGATGGATCGGATCGGTATATCCTAATGAGGGATCATCCGGATTGTTTACCAGATGGATGGATCAGAACACCCAATGAGGATAGATCTGAGGTGGTGTGTCCCATAAAGGGAAGATATCACACTGTGAAGAATGATATGGACACTAAATATCGAATATCAGAAGTAGTGCTCCCCAAAATGGGGAACACCATATGGATAGGTCAGAATTCCCAATAAGAGGAGACCTAGTGTGGTGTATTCTATAAAGAAGAGATTTCACACCATGATATCTAATCTGAAAACCCTTGAGGGTGGATCAAGGAGAGTTCACCCTAGAACGGCGGACACCAAGGCTTACCATTGGCTAGGAATGAACGTCATGGATTTTTCATATGTACTATGTGTAGATGATAGGGAAAACACCACATAGTTTGAAGGGTGATGAATCAGGGTGTACACGATGGGAAAAAACCCAAATACATGATGGGTCTTATGCATAGATAGCAGCCCATAGCAAGAGGTACACTCATATTTGAGTGATTATAGATTATGTGGGGATTTTTCATGGTTAGTTTCCCAAGGGAATGGCATGATCCCACCGGGATGTGGCATCCTCGGTAAGAAATAAGATGGGTCATGGACAGTTGAATGATGTGGAGTGGGAATGAGATGGAACCATCATTTATGTGACGGTAGTGTTGGGATTGAACCTCATTGAGGCTTCCTACGTATCTCCATTATAGGGAATCAATGTCTACGTAGTTAAGTGGAAAAATGGGACACCTTAGGCATTGACCCGTGAGAATGGATGCATGGATGGGACCCGGTGGAAGTTGAAACTCTGGGTTTGGGGGAATATTTGGGTGTGTTTATTGGGCAGCGACCAAATGACATGCTTGGGATTACAGGTGTTTAATTTCCAGGGATGGCCTAATGCTCGAGGGGAAGACCAGAGTTTGGGGTACCAACAGAGGGGACACCAATTCTTACCAGTGTTTGGGGTTGAACTAAAGGGAGGATTCCAAAATACAATGTATTCGAGATAGGGATCAAACATACATAGTTTATCTTACAATGGCTTAATGTCACATGGGATTTCCAAAAACTTACCGCTGTTCTAGATTCCAATTGCGTACCACATGTTAGGATTTGATTACATACCATTGGATGGGGTACAATGTCTTACCATTGAATAGATGAAGAAATTAATTACCATCTTTTGGGGATACATTTTAGTGTCATGAACTAAAAAAATTGGCATACCATTTAATAGATTCTAGGATAAGGTTGGACCGACATAGATTGGTCATGACCGATGGGTGTTGGGATTAACCCTTAAGGAGGCTTCCTATGTACCTTGCCTAGGAGACAAGGATCAAAGTCAATGTATATCAGAATGATGGATATTTGAAATGACATGGAGTGGTCTGGACATGTAGGCATTGGGATTGAACCTCAAGGAGGCTTCCTACGTACCTTTCTCTGGCAAGGATTAATGTCCACGTTGTATGGATTGATGTATTGGTGAACTAATGTGGAGTGGTTTGGAAAAGTAGGGGTTGGGACTGATCCTCAGAAAGGCTTCCTGCGTACCTTGCCTTGGAATGGATCAATGTCCACGTGGTTCAGAATAAGGGATGAATTTTAACTTCATGTGGGATGAAGGTTAACTGATGTGAAGGGGTCAGAAAAAATATGTATTGGACTTGAACCTTAGTGAGAATTACTATGTACCTATCCATGACAAGGATCAATGTCCCCATAGTTCAGGAGAAAATTGTTGGTCGTGTTCCTTAGGGAGGATTCCTATATAACCTGCATTGGAAAGGATCAATGTCAACGTAGTTCTGGTTGGTTTGGCAAACCGATGTGAAGGGGATGGTACCAGTCGGTGTTGGAAATGAACCTTATCCAGGCATCCTACGTAACTTTCCATTGAAAGGATCAAATTCCATGTAGATCAAAATGGTTTGGGGATTACACGTTAAGGAGGACTGGAGAGGATATTAAGTTTAATGCCTACTCTTGGCCCATGTGTGTCATGATCGTTGTGAGAATCAAGTGGAAGCATAGACCCGACAATTATGTCTCATAAGGTGAATCAATGGGAAGTGGAATGGGGCTAACAAGTGGTTAGAGACCCAGGTAAAAATAGGGGCTTGCGCATGGTTAACATCCCAGGTTCAGCTAAGGAGTGGAAAAGGTGAATGGGGATTATGCATCAGAGCTTCATGGCTTCCACTATGGCGTGACAATGGTGAATGGGGATTATTCAGGGGAGAATCTTGGGTGTCGTTATGGAGAGACAACTGTGACTGGGTTTATGCATGGGGGATGCTTGGGTTTCTCTAAGGTGAGGAAATAGTGGATGGGGCTAACACATTGATGCTTCCCAGGTACTACTAAGGAGTGGAAAAGGTGGATGGGGATTATGAATTGATGCTTCCCGGGTGCTCTTAAGGAGCGGCAATGGATGGATGGGGATTGCAGATGGAATATGCCCACAATGAATTCCATAGGTCTGTCCATGAGGGCATCCCAACTCTCTGGTGGGTTGAGGCATATAATTGAGGTCTACTGTAATGACCCATTGTTTTTAATGGAAATTCTCTTCTTATAAATATTCCATAAAATCAAATAATAATGAACTTATAAGTGATTAGTGAACTTTAAACATAATTTGTCACTACTTTTTTTTGAATTTTGAAAATATGACATACATGGTTGTGTTAAAGATGTTTTTTGGAGTCTAATAAAACAAAAATAATTTTTGGTGAATAGTAACCTACCCTAATGAATAGTAACATTCTCTTATGAGTAGTGATATACCATACTAAATAGCATCCTCAGCTATCGTGGTATAAAAATTATATTCATGTTGGAAGTACAATAAACTTATAGTTTAGAATGAGTTAATGAATGTTTTAAAACTGGTTTTGATAATAAATTATTATTTTAATTAAATATTAAAATAATCATAGGTATAAAATTATTTTTGAAAAATGGACTTCATTTTTTATTCAGCATGTCATAAAATTGTTACAGTGAATTTTTGGGATTTTTTTTGAAAAACATGAAATTTTGATGAATAGTAGAATTCAATAATTCAAAATAAAAGCTAAATAATTGATTAATTGAGTGACCGATGATGTTCTGCAGATGTAAGCCCACTTGGTTCGAATTCACATGACCCATTTACTATTCTTTGTCGTGGAATACTTAATATTAATTTTCTAGGGATGAAATAATAAATTAATGGTTATAATATCATGAAATCCCTCCACTTCTCCACTATAAAACCCCCCTTCACTCCCTCTTTTCTCCACTCCTCTCAAGCTCCAAGTCTTCTCTAAATTATGCCCAAATCACTCCCCAAGGTCCTCCCCCACGTCAAAAAGCACTCAGCCTCTTCAAAATAACAAAACCTCTCCCCTTAAAAGGTTCTCAAAGGAGGAAGTCTCAAGAGGTAAATTCCTCTTCCCAAATTTCTTCTTTTCCTTTATGTTCTTTTCTTTTTAATTTATATCCTCACCTCCCTTCACCATAATAGTATGATAAATCAATTAGAATACACGTATTGTAATGTCTTCATTCTAGTGGTATATTTCATTATCATCTTCTCTTTCCCCACCCTTTTTTTGAATGAAATGATAGCACTGTTTGAGATGTGCTAATTTAGCACATTCATGGAAAAGAGTTTATCAATTTCTATTATTATCATTAATTATGGTCATGAAACCATTTGTGTTATGGTTGAACAGGATTATTATATGTTTAATATATCCTATTTTTTGTTCTGTAATCATTTGGAACAAATTCATTAAATTTATAATGAAAAACACATTCTTTGTAATCAAATCCACTGATTATCAAAAACAGTTATCACAAAGGTTATATATATAATAATTAGACTTCACTCTAAGTAACCTAATTAAAATTAAAACCATGTAACCTCATGGATATGAACTAAATAATATAATTTCAATTTTGGATAACCACTTTCATCTTGCATACAATCCAAACATGAATATACGTGAACCAATATTTTAAATCCAAGTAAACAAACGAGGCGAACAATGAAATTGAACCTTTATAACTAATTAAAAAGGATATTAATGAACTAAAAAGGGTCATAATAAATAAATTAAATATATAATAGGTTCTAGAATTATTAATTAATAAGCCTAATTTGTTTATTCAGATCATTAATAACAAGTGGAGAACACCACTAGATTCAAGGTAAGGGATCCTCTCCTTTTCTCACTTAATCAAGATTGTCCTCTATACTATGCCTTTATATGAGAAATAGATAATGATGGTGTTTTATTAAGAACCGCCCCCATACATCCTTCTAGATTCATAAGTAATGAGAAACCCAATTTCACTCTCATCAATCCCTCTTGGTCACACCTGACACCATGCTGATAAAATCGTAATGAATTATGCCCGAACCTTCTTTGTTCTTTCAGGATGCCTTAACATTCTTTCGAAATAGTGTTATCTTATCTATTTATGTGAGTCTTATGAGTTCTGGTTAGTTGTACCAGATTCTTTTATCAAGACCCTTTCAACACATTTTTTCGGGGATATACCTGATTTTGATAGATTCCCTCCTTAGAACATTCCGATAAACAAACCTGTTTTAAGGGGACATCCCAAATTTTTACCCAAATTTCAAATGTACTCTATCTTATGTTTTTAAACAACATTGTATTTATAAAATAAGTATTTTAATTATGAAAACCTTACTGGTTCAATTATTATTTTTATATAAATGAATGTTCTCTTTTCTATTTGAAAATCTCTAGAGTGTTTTCATTAAAACCAGACAAATATGTTTTAATGTTAATGTTTTTAAAATACATATTTAATATTTTTTCAATTATATTTGACACCAATTACCATGTTATATGATTTTTTTACCCAATAAAGGTCCATTTATGTTCAAACCCCTTCATTTCTTGTACACTTTCGTGATACACCCATTAGATATGTTTTATGTCATGATTATGGTACCTAATTCTTTTCATGGGTACCCTTATTGTAATGTACGGTTGATTATGTATGACTATTTATGTGGAATGATTATTTATGTGGAATGAATATTCAAGAATATGTTGATATGGGTGCACCCAGATAGCGCTCCAATGCATTGGTTAAGGATAAGTCTCATGAGATGTGATGTGAAACGGGATTGGCGGTTAGCCTTGACCCATACTGAAATGGGAAACGGGATTGGCATTTAGCCTTGATGCATACTAATGATATGATTTATGATTCTTCCACATTAATTTGATTCTATGTTTATATGTTCCATTCTTATATTAAATTATTTTATATGTTTCATGCTTTGGATATCATTATGTCATGCCTCCTAACTCATGTGCTTGAGATGTATCCTTATGTTCATTTCTTTACTGTTATTTTTAGCTCATCCCATTGTTCATGTGTTACCAAAGGATCCCTATGCAGATTTAAGAGCTCAAAGGATGTTGGATTCTCTTTTTGGAGATTAAATAAAGTTGTTTTCTAGTCCCATTTTTTATTTTATATGTACATAGTTTTCCAATACACTAGACTAAACGATCTGTGTCTTGTACTCTGATGAATAATTATGCTTAAAAACATGAAATGTTTTATGTAAAAGGCCTGGGTCACTATAGCTGGTAAGAGAGGATGGTCTAGTTATATTTGGAGATTAGGAATAGAGAACCTTAGTGAGAACACTAAGGATGAGACTAGGTAATAAAAAGAAGTCTTAAATATTGGTTAGTATAGAGTAAGTGGTTTGTTAATAAAATACATCCATGTCTTGATACGAGCAGGTAGAGGTGGCTCTGGCCCAGATTTATTTATGGTTAAAACCCAAAAACACTTCTTTGATCTAGACTCAGACGGGAACTGGTGCACGATAATGGGCCTTGATGCACTCTTGTTTACGACACTCCCAGGGGATATGCTTTCGTAGATTCATGAGCATAATACAAACCATTATTAAGGGACATGAAAAATTCCAATAAGAATATATGTTAAGAAATAGATCGAGGATAACATAGATATAAACCTAGGGAATCAAAATATAGGTTGTACTTATTCTTTATAACATTATAATTTAATTTTCAATGTTTCCTTTTTATACTTAATAGATAATTATTCAAGACCTCATCTTATACTTTACTTTTCTTAGTTAATGGCGGGAAATAGAAGAGAACGTTCCAACAACCAATGTGATACGTAATGTAATGATTTCCCCAATGATATTCCTGATGTGATGGAAGCAGGTGCTCAAAACATAATAGAAGTACTTGCTCAGATGGCTCGAGTTATGAATAATAACTTGAATCAGGTGGAACGTCCCCCTCCTCCATGGAAAGTGCAAGTTCCCGTAGAATCTTTCATGTGCAAAGGCCTATTAGGTTTAGAGGGTCTTCTGATACCCTCATCACAGAACAATGTATTAAATCCATTGAAAATATATTTTCTGTCATCCAGTGCTCAGAAGAAGAGAATGTTGTACTGGCAGTCTATCGTTTTTATGGGGAAGCTGATCAGTGGTGGACACTGATCAAAAATATGAAGTCCCAAGATGAAAATGATTCCATATATTGGGAGGAAATCAAGAGGATGTTTTTCAACAAATATTTTCCTCGAACCATCCGTCACAAGATGGAAAGAGATTTCCTTGGACTCAACAAATATTTTCCTTCTCCCACGATCCCCTATAGTCATGAATGCATGATTGAAGTATTTTTTCAAGAATATTGAAATATGACTCAGTCTGGATATATTTATGGGGATGATATGTTTTTCTAAACTTTTATTGAGAACCCCTCACAACATGTAAACCAATCTAAATAAGGGATGTCATGTGATGGTACCTATCAAAAATAATAAACGATGTCACACCATGGATTCATACATTCTCCTCAGATAGAAAAATGCTCAATATATTCTACCATAACCTTGTCCATGAAAGGAATTATTTTATTTTATTTTCAAGAATCAAATAATGACTTCAAGAAATCCCAAATTAAACTACACCGACATTACATTGTAGTTTAACTATGATTTCTTTAGGTCCTTCATTCATCTTATATATATAAAGGATAATGTTATATAAATTTAAGATTTATGTGGCATGTAATATCACCCTTATAACATGTATGGAATCTTGAAATAATGTATTTAGTTGGCTGGGTAATTTGGACCATTAAAATTGATATCTTGGATAATGAAAAATCATGGAACCCCATGAGTACATACACTGACTATACCTTTGTTCATGATCTATAAACCCCGATCATAGATCAACTAAACCATCCAACAACCTATGAAGACACAAAAAACCATCGGGAGAACTAAATAAGAAATAAATTGGTCTCTAATACAAAAGGATTCACTAAAACACTGTATAATATAATCTAATTTTTGCATAAGATATTTTTGATTTCATAAGAAATAGACATATTCCTCACATGATGAGAATCCATGAAAATTGGATCCTCAATCACAATAATGGGGAATATTTTTAAAATGGTTCTCTAAAGTTCCACATTTATTTGATTCCATTATATCCAATAATAGTAGTTCCTTGGTGAAGGAATCTATGACCACATTCCATATTTCAACAATTTTCACCATATTGAAATCAATGATTTAAGAGAACATATCTTATTATTTCTATCATAGGATCAAATTCATTTGCATATTGTTAAACTACAAGATGCAATGATCTATAAATATATTAATGTTATCTCTAATGTGTTAGTTTCACTATGTTCTATGCGAATGTAAAACTGATAAAAACTGATGTTCATGATGACAAAGATTATTTCCATGAATCTATAAATTAAAAAATACAAAATCCAACAACAATTTTTTCTATCATAATGAAATATCTTAACTCCATACATGGGCCTTCAAACAAACATCATCAAGGATTCTCTGCTCAGAGAATTAATCAACAATGGTGATGAATTTAACCTCACTTACGACCATTCAATGCATTCATAGGTTCATGATTATCCATAATTATGCAATAATGAAACCAAATACCTAAATTGTGACTCCCAACCATTTTAATTCAATTTAAATAGTGAAAAAATGTGAACTATCATCCAATATAATAATGGTTCAAATTCAATTTAAATGAAAAAAACAACATCTCCATCCCCATCCAATGGAATATCAATGTATTCTTACATGATTTAACCTAGAATGGGGAATGTAGACAAATCATATGAAAAAAGAACCATACATAAGAAATGAAAAAAATGATTACTAGGATGAAACACTGAAAATATAATTAATAAGGACCAATATAGAAAACCAAATCTAACATATATCTCATGACTAGAAAAACATCAAAAAATGGAAATCCTCGAAAAGAAATGGAATATCTATAGTCATGGGCCATGAGACCACCCTCAATATAATATAGTTTATCATGCAATCCAATATATAATAATTTCATCATTAATGAATTATTTATCCTATTAGGTCATTAACAAATATCTAGTTACCTATGATAAACTCGAGGATCATGTTATTCATATCACAATGACCAAACTCATGAAATTTATTTCTCAAAAAAGAAAAAATCCCAAACATCAAGGTTCACAGTGTGAATAGGATAATTGAAGCATAAAGATAGATGAGAGGTATAATTATTTCAATGAAGTATCGTATAATAGTTATAAAATATCACACAGAAACCGGATTATCATATACACAAAACCATTCAAAAATTATTTAGAAATAAACCATAAGGATCAACACCCATATCCTAGAATGCACCCAAGATTCCACTAATCTATAAGAATGCTATAAACACAAGAAAATTGATCATAATCAATTCGACTACCAAACAGAACCTATATAGTTCATTATAAGGGCTACAGAAAACATAGTTTGAAATGATAAAACTCAGTAATCCATTCAAATCCTATGAATGATTTATGATAAGAGGAAAAGATCACTCTTGAGTAATGTATCTCACATTAACTGATGATATATCTAGATTAATTACTCAAGAAACATGATATAAGAACTGTATCTATCCACACACATAATAATACATTAAATACCTATTACATATGATAAAGGATTACAAAAACAAAAAAATTAATATGGAAACCACAATACATTCTAAATAGTTATCAAACTAATCCCCCATATTGAGAATAAACCACATTCAAAAACTAATAATTTTATAAAACATATAAACAAAATTTCAAAATAATTTATAAAAATAATCAATTTCAGAAGAACCAATTCATTATTTATTTATAAATAAATCTGAAGTGAAACATTTATCAAATCCTCAATTACATGATGAAACATCTTACCTTTCAAGAAATATAATTAAATAAGATTTATTTTGATCGTGAATTTAAATATTGTTGTTCAAAATTAAATTTAAGAAACCACCAGTATATGTTATAATATCAAAAAATTTCTATGTTAGAATATTATTTTGAAATATCATTCTTCTTTTTACATCCATTTATCCTTATATATTACATGTTACTAATTGCCTCAATTTTTCCATTAATCCAAAAAACCATCCATTTTAAACATTATGGAATGAATTTTGTTTTTTAAAAATTAATTCTTATTAAATAAATAATAAAATTTATTAAGATTATTATATGATTAATTTTAACTAGTTTGAAAACCAATTCTGTTTTTGTGTTATTAGTTTAAAAAACATCAAAAACATGATCAAAAAATGATGAATCATTTTACAAGCATGCATTAAGGCTTATCATTTCAATCAAATTTAATTTTCTTTGAAATATATATTTTACACATAAAACCAATTATATTTCACTTTCAAAAAATAATTTATGTTATAACTATCAATCAAACTAATTCTTGACATCAATATATCCTAGAAACCACATTGAATGTTTTCTCATTGAGGAGAGACTCTTAAAGAATCCTAGACTCTAGGGATAAACAGAAAAAGGATTTGGATTCCTGGTCAATATTTAAACATGTTTAATGGAAATTTTCCATGTGTACCAAAACCACATTAATGTTTATTAATCAATTTTTCAATTACTGTATGGGTTTTGAGGATATTCAAGATGACTTCAAAACTAGATTTTCCTTTCTATTTACACAGTAAATCTAGAAACATCCCCATGGAATCCAACACATTACAAAAATAATTAGAAACCATTATATGAAATAAAATTTCATAAGTTACATCAAATAATGTTTAAGTCCCAAAAACACAAGGTAAAAAAATTCATCCTGATATATAGTGATTAGAAAACTATTCGTAATCAAGTCCAATAGTTATGATATGTTCTTGTATTCAAAATACCAAACTTCCCCAATATTGTGATTTTAGAAAAATATGACCTTACGAAGGGAAAAATAATTTTTATTTTGATACCAATTATTAATAGACTGACTAGTTCTAACCCATAATGTCATCAAACATGGAATACCACCCTACCTGAAGCATAGTCATGATTTCTATAACAATAGTTTTATGATTTTGTGATGGTTTCACATTGAAAAAATTAATCAAGGATAGGAATGAAGCATAGAAAACTCATAGTATAAAATAATAGAACAAATATATTTATTCTCAATATTCTATAACAAATTATTATTATACAAAATAGACTATGGTTCCATCTCAAAAAAAAAACAATAATTTTATAAAAATTAATTAAAAAGATTTAAAAAACCAATGAAATTATGTAAACTATACAAATAATAATAAAAAAAGAAGAACTAAAATTTAAAATTTAAAAATAAATTTTAAAAATATAACAATTCCATGCATAACATTATTATAGTTTTTCCCACACTATATGCTTGTCAAACCAGAATACATAACATTTATAAGAAATTGAGGATTAGATGGTATTAGAGAAAGTAGGATCATTTGAAGGGTGAGAAGGGAGCTCCATATTATCCCCATTAATAAGTCATCATATATAATCCATCTTATTACCATATCAATGATGAAGATACTCATTCTCCCCCTCCTACTCTATCAACATCCATAATATCATCTCATTATGAGCTCACAACCACTCTTCTTATTATGTAGAGGAATATGATAACGACTCTGAAAAAGATTCCACCATGCTAATGAATGTCATCCTAGTTATACAATAATTACTAGTAGGATCCAATCAGGATCCAATACTGGTCAATTGGACTTTATCGACACAATGAATTATCATCTTCATTCAATCCCCCCCATAAAATTCATGACTCATACTGAGCATTTATTTCACTCTTGGAGTTAAATTCTAATTAATGTTATGTTGTAGACAAATAATATTCTTTATAATATAATTATAATTTAAAATAATTATAAAATTAAATTGAGTAAATTTTTAAATGATTGAAAAACATTTTAGTTTTTTGGTATACTAACAAGCTGTCTTATATGAGGAGTAGTGGAAATCTTCAGGTATTATTCAAACTCTGTACTATAGGGCTTAGTAGAATCCTATATAATATAATAAAAAATTAATCATTTAAATTATATATACTTTCAAACAAAATTTTACATTCCATATGTTTTTGATGTATACCAAATATATAACTATCAGTCCCATGTGTAACTTCCTATCTCTTCCAGTTTGGACTCCCAAAATATGAAATCCTCATAAAAGCCTCTAATATCTAGTAGGATCACAACCCATCCCATAATAGAGTTGAAATATAGTTTGGCATGTGTCGGAATAAAGTCTATTTGAACTTGTATAATAACCATTATCCATGTCTCTCATTCATTTGGTTTATTACAATAGATTAAAATGTTCATGTATAAAAATCCCTTAGGCCTCCCGGATAAGAGATTCTATGATATCATCGACCAGTGAATAAAGATCCCATAATAAAATTAATAAATCATGTAGCTGATTAAATAAAGTAAAGTAAAAAAATATTATTTATTAACATACAAACCAATGGTTAAACATTAAATGACAAATAATAATGGGAACCTGATACCAAGAAACCACAAGCATATAAAAACTAATTCATAAAATTACACTAGATCACACAATATCTAAATGAAAAAGTTTATGAAAATAAAAAAATAGAATAGTATTACCAAAATAAATAAAAAACATAATATAAAATAAATAAGATATTTATTATAACAAACCATATTTGATGATCAAAATCATGATATGAATGTATTTCTAGGATAGGTATCTGAAGCTATGATTTATCAAGGTCTTTTTACCTCCTAAAAAACATGGTTTTAGAAACTTCTTTCTGGTTAGATGAATTGAGATCACAATCAAATTGCCCAACATTTGTGAGAGAATGAAAAAGATTACTGAGACCATCTCTACAAAAATTAGAAAAATAAAATTACATGTAAAAATATATTAGTAAAAATATAAAATATTAATATATTACAAGTAAAATAAAATGATAATTATTTTACATATTAATAATTATTAATATAGATATAAAATATAAAACACTAATAAATATCACAATATAATAATTTCCCATAGAAATACAAGAATATGATAATATTAGTTATAAATAATTGATATTACACATATCAAATACAAAACACTAATAATATAATATAGAATAGAATATTCATATTTCTAAAGAATTTTTAATCAAGATATCCAATATAAAAAAAAAAAATACCACCATAAATGACGGAATGAAGTGTATTTTTGGTACCATCTCCAAGAATCTAAAACAATCATGATTAAATATAAATAATTTGTAATAAAAATATCAAATATAAATATACCAAAAATAACTAAATATAATACATCCTTCCTCATATGCATCCTCATCTTCATGGATGAAAATTTATTCCCCTTCCTCTTCAATATTATAAACATCCTCAAAAAAAAATTGTTTCATCATCCCATTTTAATTTAGTAATATTAAAAATATCATTGTACCTTAACTGGGATGATTTATCATCGATATATATATCTCATCGAGTAACATATGTATTAGGGGTTGTTTCAGGGAAATTTTCAATATGTTACACTTTCACAGAACTGTTTACATGTTCATGACACTATTTATGATTTGAGTTCCTATTTATTACACTATATAATTAATCTTATTCCCTTCCAAAACTAATATATTTTTAAAAAAAACATGATTTTCTTGATGTGCCCACATAAATGGTTTATTTGAGGAAGTACTTTTTTATATTTAATCTCAATGCCCTCTTGTTGTGGATGAACTCACAACACTATATCAGAATCAAACCAAAATGATTTTATCATTTTCAATAAATTGGTCACTAATATCATAACTCTAGTATTTCATCTACTATGACATAAACCTCAACTTCACATTATTTATAATGATAAAATTTCAAACAAACACCATTACACATTCATTTATTTGATTCTCCATATATGCATGTATAAAATAAAAATCCACTAACCACATTACCATTAAAATATTTTATCAATTTAGATGGAGTGTTTTTTTAACACACATAATAGAGTATAAATATTATTTTCATGTTCTATTGCCTACAGATAATAAAAAACATTATTAGAAAATATCAATAAAAAATTGATTTAATGTTTCTTCATAAACAACACATCTTACCAATCATTGTTTTAGAAACAATATGTATTAGTGATCCCACGTCAATTTAATTATTTTTCTTATCAATTTTAATGATTTATCATTGAACATAGTTTTCTTATAATATTTTGAAAAAAATATCTATTTGAGGAACAATCATTAGTTCAACATATATACAATTAATTATGGAATGTTTCCATATGATCTACAACTTCTAAAATCTACCACTTTCGACATATATTGATGGGATGATCTACCATCATAATTGATCTACCATTGAACACATCAACAATTATGATATAAATACAACTAGATAGATCTGCAACTAGATATATCAATTGTGGGGATAGATAAACTAACAAGAAAAATGCACTATAAGGTTAATCTACTTCTAGTTAGATATACCACCTAGTTGATCTACTTCAAGTACGTATTACTATTCTAATTTTCTACTACTTGAGTTCTTCAATTAATATCTAGATTTATTTCAAAATTTATCTTCTGAAATGGCAAGTTTATGAAATTAAATATAGTCAACCACATATGGTCTTAAAAATCATTAATTCTAAAATAATCCATGTAATCATTTCAAAAATGTTAATGAATTCTTTATATTGTGATATGTATTTTGAATTATGTTATATTAATATTCTTCTCTATTTGATAATTAGAGTTGGAGGGATATAAAATCAAAAGTACTCCCTCAATAGAGATAGAGTGACACATTCATAGAGAACACTAAACTTCATATATTGAATAAAAAATAATATATAATATACAATTATTTATAAGGATCATGGATATCTATCGAGTTAATATATATGTATTTTTTCATGATTTATGACAGTATTTTTTTCTATACATTTTTTGGATCCTATTAGAACATCAAATAAATACATATTAAAGAACCCACTAGTATATGAAGCTACTATGATCCATAAACATTACATTTGCACATATCCAATCACTATCTCTTTCTATTTTGTATTTATATTTGAATTGTTTTTATTTTTAGCATATTTATCTAAATAAAGACAAATGTACAAAACTTGATAGTTCTCATCACTCTTTAAAATTTCATTATTTGTATATATAGAGTTGTTTTGGAATAGTTGATGTGTTGAATGTACTTATTTTTATCAAATATATAATTATGGAATATGATTTTTTAATTTATAACATTATGTGATGTTTTATATAAAATATAATATAGGTTCTGGTTCATATTTATTATTCAATAAAAATATTATTAATGGTTTATTCCCTAGTATTGTTAATTAAGTGGTGTCATGAGACCAAACCCCTTGTTGAAATTCTACTGTGTGTTTTTCTAGTACTAATGTCTATTTTTTGAATGTAAAAAAATATACTTTAAAATATGTATCAAAATTATGATCAAATGTTTAATCTTATTTTGTTTTCTATATTGAGTTTTTGGATCTCGTAATTTTGTTGAAAAAGATAATGTATCAAAATTATAATTTTAATGGATCATTAATCCTGCTTTAAGAAGCTATTTGAAAAATAAAATTATAGGTTTCTACTATTTTCATTATCTAGTTGTTTTTCTTAATTGTGAGATTGATGGTTTATATTATTTTTTTAATAGATTTTTTTTATAAACTCAATTAACCCCACGTCTGTGTTCCTAACTCCATTAAATAAATTATATTAGTGATTCTCCAAAATATCTATTTTCTGTGATCATGTAATAAATTAATGATACATAATTTATGTTTATTCAAAATTAATATATTTATTTATTATAATAGAGAAGAGGGATATTTTATAAATTGGACTCTATATTATTATGTTACCAATTGGTCTTAATAAAATATTAAAATGAACATTAATATTGAAATCTTCTATTTGGTAATTTTAAATGTTGTTGAGGTTTCATATGAATTACCCATAACATTTTGAGATAATATGAGTAATCATACTAAAGTATATTAAAAATGTAACTATAAATATATGGATGACTTGTAATATGCCTTGTGATTTAGATATTTTTATTTAATATATTCATGTACTAGTTTAATTATGATTTGGGATACCTTGGTTGTTTCTCATGAAAGATCTTCAAATTTCATAGAAATTACCTTAATCACCTATAATATTCAATATGTTACCTTTATGGTGAAACATGATGAAAGAACTTCATATATGTGTCTTAGGTACAATGATAATTTTAACATGATTCATATACATAGATAACTAATTACTAAAAAATATCTAGTGATTATACATCTATGTTGTTTACTTGATAGATAGAGAGGAATGTAAATTTCAATTAGAGTGTCATGTTATATAATAAAGTTTCCAATTAAGATGAAAATTGGACTTTTCGTGATACATGAGTAGGAACATATTTTGAACATATAAGAATAAGATGAACCAATGTGGAACTTAGTAACCTTCAAAATTTTAACCTCAAAGAGAGCAAGGAAGATTATAGAAGAGATCTCATGTGATGAAGAATCATCATCTCAGAGTTATGAAGAATTTTTTCATTTATTTAGATGACTCATGAATTTCTACAGATGGAAAAAATTATTCATAAATTCTATATATAAATGAAAGTATGAAAATATAGGTTACTATATAAATTAATTAAAATTGATGATTTTAGAAATGATATAACATGATATAAAAGCAATATAAATTAACCTATCAAAGTAGTCAACCCAACTATAATGTTTAGAAAAAGTTTGAAGGCCAAGATAAAATATATTATAAGGATATAAATGAATATTAGAGGGATTTAAAAGATATTTCAAGATATTCAGAGTGAAGTGGAGAGGATAATCCTGATAGATCCAATATATTTTTTATGAATATCGTATAAGAGGTATCTAATATTTTTTCTAAATATCATGTGAATAATTCAATCATTTATGAATATAAAAATTGCGAAGAAAAAATATCCAATGACAAAGTGATTCAATGTTTTAATATATTGGAAAATAAATTTTGTGAACATTAAGAGATATAAAAATGTTTACAGGGAAATCATTCATTTTATCATCACATTAAAATATATTTTGATATAGGTATGGGTAAAAAGTTTCAACTGCTAAAAAAATAATGACCTAAGATTATTCAAAAAACAATTAAAATGTATCTGGAGTGATTTTATATATGAAGAAATACATGATCCCATTGGATTGGAAATAAAATAGCACATATGTATACCACATGAATTGGATTTCAATATAGATGGTAAAAGATCAATAAAACTAAAGTTATTTCTAGTACTAATTCTATCTGAATTGTGAATACTTCAATAAATTACAGATATAATAATGTCATTATTACTAAAAGATTTAGATCTACGTACTATAAAATAGTAAAACAAATATGGGCTTCTTAATAAATTATTTCTTACATATATTGGCCAAGATGGATATGGGTACCAATATCATTAATTATTTAATTTATTTTTGGGAACCCTTATATTGATATTCACATAATAGCATAGGGTATTTTTATTTTGGATTCTCAAAATACATTATAGTGTGTTATCAAATCATTAAGAACTTATTGAAGGTTTATGGTGGACTTTTTACATTCAATGACAATGCTGAAGAATAATTTATTAGAATAGGTATATTATTAACTATAATTCTATTTTAATATTAAATGTTGTATTTTTAAATGTATAAATGTATAACTTTATTATATTCTCATTATTTTGTTACGATGGATTAATTTTGTTCATATGATTCCTGAAAGGTTTTTAATTCGAAAAATATTTTAGTTTTCTTAACTTTGATAAATGATAATGTATTTGGTATTAATTTAAAATCATTGTTTTCTAAAAAAAATTACTACTTGAGTGTCGTTCGAAGAGATTATTGTCTTTTTAATACAGGACTATGATATTAAAACAAGTATTCACTTAGAAATCCAACCAGTAAAGGGTTATTCTAGGAACTTCCTAAAAAAGAATTATGAAATGATAATGTATGTGTCTCATGTCAAAATGAAACCCATATAAAACACTTTTAAATAAAATAATGAAGTTTCAACATCTAAATCCATATATTTGGATCTAATGTATATATTTGGATCCCATATAGTTTGTATATAATACACAAAAATTCAAAAAGAATAAAATTTTGTTCGAAAATATATACGACCTACAACACCATGCTTAATCAACCCGTGAAATATATTTCTATAAATATAATCTCGTTGAAATCTTACTGAACATGAAACCCCATGTCTAAATATACAATAATATAGTATACCATGATGAACTATATGTTAAATTGGTTGGTATAAATTTTACTAACTAAATGTAACATGATGGGATTTATGGATCGATTAACTACCAACCCAATATTTATCCATCCCAGGCTTAGGGATGATTGTGTAGTGTTTTTTATGCTTTTATAAACATGATAGGAGTATAATTTATGTAGAGGGTTTAGTTATATAATACGGTTCATTTTAGTTAATACCTCGTGACAGATATTATCCAATGAATGACCTGAAGCCAGGTTTAGTTGTTTCTACCTTGAAGTATTAAAAGAATTAACTATTGGGATAATATTTTACTATGAATATGAATCTCAATATCATAAATTATATATTTTCACAATGATGTTTGAATATATGGTTTTATATATGGTTGAATTATATGATGTATTTTAATTTTCAGCAGGCATATATACTTAGTAAGGTAAATAGTGATTTCAATTCTTTGAGTAGTAAAACTATGAACCATGAGTGGAAAATGATGACCTTTCTAGATGAGATGAATTTTTTGGTTACACTTGTCTTGGTGTATATTTCTCTCTAATAAATATAATTAGATTAATCATTTCGAAACTAGATCATAATGGTATTATGAGGATCATGAATTCATTGGCCTGAGGGAATACATTCAAGGCGAGGAGTCACCATCCGATTGGATAATTGATGAGGATGAGGTCATATATATTTGGAACCCTTCCATTGTCCATATGTGTACGCAAGAGGAGATGATACATGAATGTCCTTATTTGTAGTTAGTGGTGGATATAGGTTTGAAAAAAATGTACAATGACATATGTTGATAGTATTTGTATTCGTGCATGACAAAAAAAAATTAGGTTAATGGCACGATGCTAAACCTATTAATATGTGATGACTGAGAATAAATAATAGGGTGGTTTATTATATCTGTTTCAGATTCTATAATTGTTGTGGGAATATATTACGATGTATTTATTTCTTGGTATATCAATGAAAACTCAATATAATGAAACTATTTGGGTGAATATATATTAACTAACCAAAGAAACACATTTATTACCAACAAGGGATAAATTATTAGTATTCAAGATACGATATTGTTATGTTCAAGAGATATTACACCTATATGAGGTACCATAGTGTATAATTTAATACATTTAATCTTGTTTTATAATTAACATCGGGAAGGGATTTTATAAGGAGTTGGGGACACATGTTTTTCTATGTATGGCAATACTAACATAGATAAATGAGTTGTTGGAGAATTATATTCAGGTGATTGAGGAAACACTATGATATTTCATTATTGACATTGGTAGATCTGTGGAGATTCTCTTACAAAACTATATTTTTTGTATAAAAATTTTTTATAGAGAAAAAATAGAAATCACCATTTGAGGCACTATATGGTAGGCCACATAGATCACCTCAATGTTTAATGGAAGATGGTGGGTCAGAGCTATTAGGGATGAGTCACATTATGGGTACATAATAGAAAGTTATGTTGATTTAGAAATGTATGGATAACATTCAATGTATTCAGATTCCATATGCTGATTGATGTTGATGACCCCTTTAGTTATAGCAAGTGATCGTTTCCTTTGATTGACACATTGGTTGTGTCACCGTTAGATTAATATACATGGAATTTTGGAAACCATGCTTTCTATAACATTCAAATTTCATCTAGAGAATTCGGTGGTGTAATAATGGTTGGTTTTTATATAATGGTACACTGATATGTATGATTATTTGAATCTGTTGTAGCTTCTATGCTATCAACCCATGGCTTCCCATTTGATCGATTTGGTTGTCATTGAGCTTGATACCAATTTTTTATTTGAGAATCATATAATACGGGTGATTGATCACAATGGGAAAGTGTTTTTGGAAAATATTCTGCATATAGTTTGTGTATTGTGGAATCATGTGCTTATTGAAGAGGAATCATGGGAGAGAGAAGTAGATAAGATGTCTCTGTGGATTAATCCCTTTGACTAATAATATTATTGATTCCTGGGAGTAAAAATATGTGAGGATATCTTATTAGGTGGGGACATTATAAGATCCCAAACATTTATAGTAACATTTTCAGCTGTATTATAAAAAATCATTTCACTTTTTTGAGTATATATTGTATGGGATTTACATTGGGGATATTTTTGGGTAAATTTGATGGTTCTCTAAGGGTTTTAACTGGGCACATTTGGCTCATGGTTTTCCCATACCATGCACCCTTCCCTTGAAATTCAGGCATCCTTGGGTGTAGGGGGTCACATGGTGGGTGCATTGTTTTTAAACTATTCACTCTATTAGTAGAAATTATGCACCCCTAAGAAGACACAAAATGTTTTTTCGTGACTTGGATAAATATTAAACCCCTATATATTAAATCATGGATGTGGGAAATTAAAATCCCTACATATTTTTACATATATTCTAAAACACTCTATTTTTCTCACTAAACACCCCGTCTCGAGTCTAACTAGTTTTCTTTAAATTTTAAGGCTATAATTTGGATTTGATGGGCTACTGAACTCCATTATTAACTAATCAATGATTCAATTTATCGGTTTTCTATTCCCTCGGGGAGTGATTTATTCTTGTGTGGTCTCCCCATTATCCTATATATATTTTCAGAAAAAGGTGATTATTTTATTCAATGTTTTCAAGGCATTAGATCTAGATTGTAATGGTTATTACTCGTTTTATTTTGGAAGACAGTTTGGGTTCTAGATCTAATTCTTCAATGTGAAATTGAAAATTCCCCTTCAATTTGGTTATTTTTTGTTTGGTTAATTCTCATCAAGGATTTTGGGTTATGTGTCCTCAATTTAAAATCCAATATTATTCAATAAATGTGTGTGTATGGAACTGTGAAATTGAAATTTACATGTTTGGAAATCACAAACTAAATTAGATTAATTGATCGGTTAATTTAATAATGTAATTTATTGAATTATGAATTTAATGGTATATTATTATTATGGAATTATTAAATTAAATGGTGTTCCATAATTTGTTATTTTTTGAGATATACAATTGGTTAATAATTAGAATAAAGGGAAGGTTGGATTATCAATAACGGTAAATTGAGTATTTGAGTAAATGTTGATAAATGATTAAATGATGAATTATTCATATTATTAAATGTGATTAATGTAAAGGATTTTTATTGTATTGATACTTGAAATAGTTTATCATGATGTGAAATATTGATTATACAATTATGGTGGATTGCCCTTGATAAATTTAATATGTCTGATAGATCTATTTGATTGTGAAATTGGTTGCAGGAGATGGATTGATGCTCTAAATACCCACATGATTGTGGCCATGATGTTCTAGGAAAAAATGTGTGCATGTGAATTTTATTGTATGGGAAATAGACTAATTATCTAAATACCGATGAGGGGTGGTACATGGACTGATGCATCAAATAACCACGGAGATATTGAAATGACATCATATTCCCATAATATTGGCATCAGAATATGGTTCCTATTTGTGGTGTTTTGATATGGATATGCAGATAATAAAAAACAACTATATAATGAATTTTTATTTACCTATGTGTTATAGATAGGATACATTATGGAATGTGGTCAGTATTTCTATTTTGGGTGTCATAAAAAATGTATGGTTGTTGATGTGGTTGGAAAAAATAATATTTAATTATGAAAACTATTTAATTTTTATTGTAGTTTTTTATTCATAAATCTACATAAACTAATATAGGCTAGATATTGTATTTAAAATCATTAGTGGGGTCCTACAAAGTTGTAATCACACCCATATCAAGTGAAATGATTAGAAACTGAATCGAATTCATGATTTTAGTACATGGTAATGGAATTATAACTATATTAAATGCATGAGTTGTGATGTATCATAAATGAGGGAAATATATTTTTTTGAAACCTACTTAGGGATTTGTTAGTGTGTCTTTATTATTCAATTATGTTTAGACACTTGACACATATATGGATTGAAATATCTAATTGTTGTTATTGGATATTTTCTCTTATTTTGGATCATCTTGTTTTATTTTTATACTTGTTATTGTATTATTCTGGTTTTCCATTATTATTAGTTTGTTGTTGATTATAATTTTCTGCTGTTGAGATGATATGATAATGGGGTGTTGACTACCCCTAATATATATTAAACCCCTAATACTAGACGATATCCACTGGTGTGTGGGGAGGAATTAATAAGGTAACATTAAAATATGACTTAGAGAACCAGTCTGTGGAATCTAGGTTTTTATTTAACAATATTCCATTTGTCTCACAAAAAAAATGTGACATGGAAATCCATTATGTCATGTCTCGAATTCCGTCATAAATATTCATAAATCTTTTATAAAAATAATTTTTTATAAATATTATATAATTAAATATAAATATATATATCATACAATATTTTATTTATCTATGTCCCTTTATTAATATTTAATGAAAAATTCCAATTTAAAGTAATGTTTCGGAAAAAAAAAATTATTTTATTGTCCTTTTTAATCTTTTTTCGGTCCTCTTACTTTGATTAAGGATCCATCAACTAAAAAATGCTAACCATGTTATAAATATCATATATATGAAGTGTATTTTTAATTAGATTATTTCATAATAGTTATATATTTAATATTAATTACATTGATTATAGATATTCTAGGTTATACATACATATGAATGTTGCCTCCATTTTCTGGACAAAGTGATAGAAAGAGAGTTAAAAAAGTATATTTCCATTTTAGAATATATATTTTTAAATATATAGGAAATAGTTTCACTAAACACTTCCTAATTAAAATATATAAAATATGTGAATGAATCACATCGCCTCACCATGCAATAGTCCAACATACACAAAAACTACATTAATGCAATCCCATGGAATGGAATGTTATAAATTAAACATGATAACATGATTATGGAAAATATAATAATATCATAATTATAATATTAAATAATTAATACATCTATATATACATTTTATGGGTGTTTATTGAAAACCAAAACCATCATTTAAGTGTTGGTAGTCCATTATACATAGTAATGATGATTTCATATACCATTTATAGGAGTGGATGTGGTTTTAAGTTATTACAAATATATTAAAAAATATAAATATACTGATGATACAATGTTTTTTATCGTATAATTATTTAAATATAATAAATGTTGGTGGAGTAATAAATAAAAAAACATCACATTAAATTTTTTATATTATTTAGATAACCACGTTAGCTTTTCACCAAAATCATTCCACAATTAGATTTATGACCAAAATAATTCTTATAGGATTATATGAAGGAATTTATGTAGTGAATTTATAGGTGGTTTATGGAAGTTTTAATTTTTTTAAAGAGGATGAGAGTGTGGTTCACCTTTTATAAGTTATTTTAGTGGAGCATTTCCAATTTATGATAATAAAAGGTCATCCACAATTTTTGTAAATTCTTTAACGATTTAAATTTTATAATTCTAAAAAAAAGAATATATAAGGTCTAAATACAGAATTAAAATTTATTTTTTACATATATTGGGTAATTTTTATCCCCGGACATTTTTATTTTATCCCCCTATAAACTAATGTTTACCTTCAGCAATGAATTTTTATTAAATTTGTTAGTGTTCATTAAGGAAAAAATTATGTTTATCTTAGTATGAAATAAAAAATTAATCATATTTTAAATATTTAATCTAATTTCCAAAATTCCATACACATAAGTGGAATTTTTTATTTAAAATTTATTTCATAGATGTGATGAGAATGTGGATTTTCAATAAGAAAATGTTCAAAAGTTTAAAATAATTTTGTATCAATATTCAAAAAAATATTAAAATTTCCTAAATTGGACATATATATATATATATATTATCAAACTATAAATTGAATAATATTTTTAAAAAACATTTACATTATAAAAACATTAAAGGAGAAGTCATTTTTCATAAAAAAATAGTTTTCACTATTTCTTGAAAAATTCATCTTTTGAAAAAAATCCAAAAAAATAAACCCAATGATAATTTTGATATTTTTATTTCAAAGATGATTTTTATATAAAATTTTTTTATCTCTATAATGGTCAATAAATAAAATTTTTATTTAGAAAATTATATAATTTTTGTTTAGAAAATAGTATTTTTGAAGCATATAAATACTTTTTTGAATATTAAGTATTTTTTAACTATATGTTTCCTATATATAATATTATTTTGATTATTATTTAAATTTTTCTATTACTATTTATACATAAGAATTCAATGAATATGTTATAATGGATGAATTTAAAAAATAATATTAATAATATTTCATGGTTTGTTAGGAGTCAGTATTGCGTTTAACAGAAGAAAAAATATAGGTCATAAGTAACTCAAGATAAACTTGTTGTTTCATGTAATGAAATATACAAAGGAAATTAAATTTATTCAAAATAATAATAATTAATAAAAAAGTCATGTGGTTACTTTTGTATTCATCAGATATTTATCAAGGTTCATGTTATCAGTGGGTTTGTTTAGTTGGATATATTTATTTAAACAAGTCTAGTCAAATGATTATATTGAAAACTCAACATATAATATAGATTAATAAAATATCACATATTTTATAGAAATTAGGGATATTAAAAAATCACCATGATTGTCTTATGAGTTGATATTCATTGATTAAACCATAATTTTTGTCAAAAAATAAATTTTATTCCACATGAGACCAGACAAAAAATCCACCATCCATATCCTAATCATTATAACATTGAATAATTCTACAAACAAGAAAAAATAATGTCATAATACCCAAAATAAATGTATTTTTTGAAATTTATATTTGGTATCTTCATATTTTATTTAAAAATATCAACCTATAAAAAATTATATAGTGATTAAAAATAGTTCTCCCATTGCAAAAATAAAACAAGGATAACCAATAAAGTGATATCATAACAACAATGTTTTTAAATTATTCCAATTTAAAAGGATTTTTATTTCAAAAATATTTATATACACATTGTATAAAAGGAAAAAAAGGATTGTCAACACTCCTAAGGTACATAGTTTATAGACGACTCATGGAACCAAAAAATATGTTTATGTTGATATGTATGGATATTGGAGGGACTACTGAAAATTTAGATAGAGGTATAAATTCATTTTATGGATTAAATAAAAAGAGTTGGTTGGTATTTATTGAGTTTTTAGTGTAATTTCCTATAATAATGCATTAAATATTTTATATATTATTTATATAATATTCTCCACTACCCCCATAGCTCCCTAAGTCATAATATAATTTTCTACTATTATGTCTTCTTCCAAAATAAGGAAAAAAACACTAAAAATAATTTTATTTATTACCTACATATATATGAGGCTATAATGGACACACATTATAATTTTGTACTGTTTTTTACTATCATTAAAAAAATTTATAATATTTTAAACCATTGAAAAATTAGTTATCCATCTTCCATATAGGGAATCAATTTCATATTATTATTAATCTAATTATACACATTTTGATATAAATTTACTATGATGAATTTAATAAATATTTTCTATGTGGCAAATCACTATTCCAGTTATAAAAAACATACACGTCTATATTAAATAATTACTAAATTGATAATATGTTTTGAAACTAATAATATCCATTAGAGTACAACTTGAAATGGAGGTACATTAGTGGCGATTTTCATTTGAAAATGATAAATTAATTATACTATCTATCTTGAAATTATCATATAGATGATTCCATCAAAAAATTAATTGTAATAATTACTCTATGTCTAATTCAAGAGGAAAATCCAAGTGATACAACATGTATCACAAAATCTGAGAATTGAATTTCATTAGAAATTCTACAACAAAATAAATAAAGTATTCAAAACTACTATATATAATATCATATTTAATTTTTATTAATATATATTAAATTTCATTTTCACTTAATAATTGATATATAATTTATGGCCTTGTTACCCATCAGTTACTATATAAAATGGATATATAATTTTTTTTAATTAAATCTCATAAAATAATACAAACCAGTCCCCCAAAATAGTACATCTCATGTAGCTTTATATATATAAATCACTTATATGGATTGTTAATTTATCATTTTTAGTATTTGATATTATTTTGATTCCAATTTATGATTCAGTGTAAATATAAATCAATATTTCACGTCCATGTTTAATTCTAGCATTGATTAAAAGTTACAGAATTGTTGGGAAATATTCAACATTGAATTGTAATCATTATTTTTTACCAAAAAATTATAATTTATTATGATATATTCTGTAGTATTTAATTTATCCTCAATTATTATAATTTTATCCTTTATGTTTTAAAACTATCAAAGGTAAAACATAAAAATTCCATTATCAATACATCATAAAGATCTAATTTTTCATACAAAATACGGTGATTCCCATGAAACAGATTCACCATGTGATTTTTAGATTTTAATAAACATTATATATCTGGTATAGAATATAATTATTCTTACCATTATAAGATTTTTCATTCTCCAAAAAAACATGATAATGATTTATTACATGTGATTAGTTTGGACTATATTTCAGTTGTTTTGATATATGAAATATATAACTAACATGGGTGAGGATTTATGGTGTGGATAAATAAAAAAATATTTCTAACCTCGGATACAATATTTCAAATTACACAATATAACATATGAAAATATTCAATTTCTTACAAAATATCATAACACCTTTATATGGATTTTTCATTTTAATTTTATGGTCGATGACATAGAATTCACTATCCTTCCACTAGTAGTAATAAAAATATATGTATATAATTTGTGGTCACAATATATTCATTTCAATGAATCTTTGAATCTATGATGTGTCTTCTACATGATTTGGGATAAATTAAGTGATTTTACCACATCAGACCAACATGTCTGTTTTTGAATTATCTTTCTAAACAATTACTCAAAAGTTTCTTTTTTATTTTATAGTTTTAACTATTATTATATGAGAACTTCGTTATATGAAAATATTATTCTTAAATTACATTGTTGTTATGTGATAATTTCTTTATCTTGTATTCTAATACAAAAATAGTTATTTTGGATAGTCTCTCTATTATACTGTGATGGGATATGAAAAGTATATCCACTATTTTTAAATCCTTTGGAAGAATCCTGCTGTATTTTTATTTTGACAATATATCATGATAAATATCAATTCTTATGGGTTCTCTATGATGTCTAAAAAATCCAATTATATACAAACTATCATGTTGACCATGAATAAAAAAATCACAAGTTACATCAAAATTATACGTCATTGTAAATACATCCATACTTATAATATTGTCAACATAATAATTTAAATTTCAAATTGGATAACCACAAAACCCATAACAACTTTATAACAATAAATCCAGTCTTCAAAACTATATATGAAAAATCACTTACATTTCCTATTTTATTTAAAACTATTTTATATATATTTCACTCTTTATAATCAACCCAAATCATATCAAATATTAATATTACCATTATAAAATTTAATAGTTTGAAACACATCAAACCTAATGATGTGGATAGGTTCTAATTTATCAGTCACTAAAAAAATACAAAACCCATAATAACATATAGTGACCTCCATCCCATCACTCACTTTTAAAATGATGTCAATCAAGTAATTAATCCATGGTAATATATGTATTTCCTACTAATTTAAAATTACCCTATAGGAATCCATTATATATCCATTGTCCAAGAAAATATTACCATGATTAAGGCATGAATCACTTTTTATTTTTGAAAAATGTTTTAAAATTAATAATTTACCACCTATAGTCAGGCTAATTTAATTTAAATAGGAAATAATTAAGAACAGAACATAAATTCTTTTTAGTTCATGTGTAAAACAGGTCGTCATAACATTTAAAAACAAGAACACTAGAGTAAATGAGACAACATTGGGATAACATAAATATGAAAAAAAAATATTATAGGATTCATCACATTCAATGGAATATGTTTGTTCATAAAAGACAATTAGGTATTGAATTTTTGTGTAACCATTGTTATTATGGTGTAATGACCCTCTTAAGACACCATCATGATGGTCCACTGAATGTCACCCAAAATAAAACCACTTTTAGGTTGTACCAAAATAACCTGAAGATTGGTAATATTAAAAAAAATCCCATAACTCAGAATCCTACACACCTAGCACAACTTCTATATCACATATCTCATTCACTATATTCTAATTCATTACCTTAGACATCACTTCCTCATTTATTCTTTGATATTTTTGGTCTGACAATACCCCAATACATGATGGTTAATACTATGTGGCTCTCTACATAGTGAAACTCATAAGGCTATTTCATATTTTATCATAATATATATCTACACTCATTCAAATACAAAATCATAATTATGTATCCATATAATGAAATAGTTTAATATTAAAAACCCTTTATTAAATATTTCTTAAACTATTTGAGGAGATCATTAGACACTTATAATAATGTAATAATACTTTTAATTGTTGTATGCTGCCAGATCCCAGGATTTTTAGGAGTCAATATCTAGAAATTTTTCCAATACATTGGATGTTTTGAAGTTCCTATTTTTTGATGTATTGATTGGGGTGCGTTTGGTTGAACTTGTAAGTAAAACTAAAGGTTAGTGGGTTGTGCACGGTTTTTGCACTGTTTGACAAACCCTGTTTCCAAACTATGCCAACCAAGCAGAACAGGAAAGATAGGTATGCATTGTTTACACACGGTTTGACAAACTGTGTGACCAAACAGTGTAGACCTTCCAAATCTGGATAGTGAGGTCCGCACGGTTTCCACAAAGATTAACAACTGTGGACCACTGTCTAGGAAACCATGCATGCAGGTTTTAATTCCAAAAATCATTTTTAAAACCACTCAATCCCCAGGACTTCCTTATTTTCTAACCTTGGCTCAGGCCTGGAAATTTCTAGGTGTTTCCAATGCCTCTTGGAGTTATTCAAAGTTTATCCAAACACCATTTCTCTAGATTGAAGGCTCGTATTGAAGATCCGCTCTCCTTTAGATTAGTGGATTTCATCCTTTTATTTCTTCTGTTCATTCCTCTAACTTTCATTGATCTTTTCATGGTAGATTTAAATAATTTCCATGGATATAAACCTATAAGTTAAGGAATAGATCTAGGATTGTGGATATAGATCTATTTTTGGAAGATCTGGATGCCTTTGATCTTATTTTGGAATGAAGGATTTAGATCCAGAACATGATCGACAACGTTGTGCTGCTCAGATTTGGGGGATTTATGTTGGGATAACTTCCATAAAAAAATCAAGGTTGGTGGTCTAAAATCCAATCCCACAGTCTCATATTTTTAGGCAAATGCAGCTGTATAAATTTCATGGAATAAATAATTAATTGTTCATTTTGTTATGTGGTTTCTTTTGAATTGTGTATCTAGTTGAATATGGGTGAGAGTTATGATGGTAGGATAGTGATGATTAATCATTTGAATATGGTTGTATATGTAAATTGTATATTTGATTTCTATAAGGTTAGTGGGACAAAGAATAATGCTCCTAATACCAACAGAGGTTCTAGACATGGATTTCTAAAACCAATGACATGCATGAAATTGATATCTATTGGGACAAGGACTAATTCTCCAAATAGCCATGGGGTTGTGAGACAGAGACTGATGCTCCAAATAGACACATGTGAGCTAGACATGGCGTATCTGCACTTTTTAATTTTTTTTGTAATATGGTTTCTTTGGGCTATTAATAAACTAAATATTATGACATAGTAATAATGAATTGAACATGGAAAATGGTTTAGGCTCCTACACGGGCCGAATCATTCATTGTATTTGGGTGTTCTTAGGAACCTAGATGTTTAACGTATTAAAGAGAGGTTAATTAGATTAATATAATTGTTTTTTCTATAGTATTTATTTATTATTAATGCAATTGCATACACTACTTAGGACTGGATTTGTTTTTGACACTCTTGGAGGTGATCTACTGAGTCATACTCACACCCTACCGGAGCTTCCTTATTGGAACCCGAATAGACCTTGTTGTGGTAGGACAAGACAAGGGAAAGAGCCTAGTTAGAGTTTTGTTTGGTGTTGGAGTTTGGAAGAGGGAACCAGATGTGGGTCATGACCCGTTTGGAGTCAATTTGTCTTTAAATTCAGTTTCACTGTAGACACTTGGCACTTCCATAGTCATAGCATATTTTACCTTTCAGTTGAGTATTGTATTTCTAGTTTTGATTATTCTAGTGACATTGAACCTTTATATTTATATGCATTTCTTCTATTTCTTGGTTACATCCGCTGGTATTTTATTCTAATAATATAGTGCATAGTCTCCCCAAGACTGAATGAATAGACCCTCACTGCTAGTCGGCACCCTTTAGCATAAGGGAGGGCTCGATTGAGGGCTTGTGACCAACCGACTCGTAGCACCATTCAGTTGCTCCCAGGTCGGGACATTACAATGTGGTATCAGAGCATATTTTTTCATTCTTATTCTTTTTTTCTTACTATTTAGGGAAGGTATAAAGGAGACTAGGGAATGTAGGGGCTTGATAATGAGCTCATCCGTGTGAGTTTCAAACCCATGTATGGGGGAAAACTCAAGTACTAGAGGTGGGATTGTTATTATTTCTGTTTTTTGTTACAGTTTAATATTATTTCACCAAGGGTGATGGACATGTTTTGTGATTTCATTATAATTTCAGGAATTTTTTTAGTATTGATTCGTGGAATATAATGGAATGAGTTTCTCATCTACATGCATCATTCTAGGAACTCAGGATTATTGTGACATGCATCATGTTAGGCACGCATTGGAAAACGAATTATGTGTAGATTGTTGAACCTAAACATTTTCTTTTCCACAATTGTGAAATTGAAATGAATATGAGGTCTGAATTTGTAATTGAATGAAATAATTTTGAATGTATATAAATAATTTGGTTGTGTGTAATTGCGATAAAATTGTGAACTGTTTTCTAAGATACATGTTTGGATTTGTAGAATTATGCCTCCACGACACTTGTTGAGAGGACGAGCGTGGGGTATAGTTAGAAATGGTCCTCCAATGGGTGAACCTGTGGCACCAACAGTACAAACTAAAGAACCAGGGGAAATGTTTCAAGATAACCTCACCAATTTCATGAAAAATATGTAAAGAGACTCAGGGATATTTGTGAAAGTAATGTTTGATATTATGAGGGAGTTTCAGTTGCAGCACCCGCTGAATTTTACTGGAGAGGGTGGTCCATAGAAAGCAGAGTTCTGGATTGAATCTACCTAGACTATACTTGACCACCTAAAGACACCTATTGGGAAGATAGTCAAGCTGGAAACTTACATATTGCGAGATCAATAAAAACGTTGGTGGCACATCCAGAATCCGAATGGGAAGCTGGAAGCTATGGAGTGGAAGAAACTTCAGGAGATGTTCTTTGAGAACTTATATCCAGAGATGCTCAGACATGAGAAAGTGGATGGGATCATGAGGCTATCTCAAGGGAATTTGATTTTAATCGACTATGATGGATGCTATAATGACTTACAAAATTTTTCTCTAGCATGGGAAGCAGATGAGGCCACTTCAGAAAGAAAATTTCAAGATAGACCTAAATGTGAAATTAAGTCTCAAGTGAATATTTTTAGACAGAAGTAGTTTCTGGATGTGGTAAATCAGGCTCTCATATCTGAGGGGAACCTAAAGGAGGCTTCTATTTGTGGACAAATGGCTTTTACTAGATGGTCAGGTGGTGTGACTTTTGATAGCAGGAAGCAACGTTATGAAAATATTAGCTAGGGAGGTGGGAGACAGAGTAACCTGGTAGAGGGGTCGGTTACAGAAGACATGCCCCAAGTGTTTTTCCACCAGTGTGGAAGGCCGAGACATTATCATAATCAATCTCCCTGACCCCCTCCTGAATGCATATCATGTGGTAGGATGATACATCTCTAGAAGTTCTGTAAAATCCCAAATTAGTCCAGGGGTGATAGACTAGAAAAACATTGTTAGAGTGTGGGAAGGGGATCATCTGGACCCGTTCAGTACCAAAGTTGCAGTTCTACTAGCTGAGGTGGTATGGGTGACGAACGTGGTGCTCTTGGGCTGAAACTCCCATATCAGTAGAGTGGTACATGTCATGGGAGTCAAATGGAATCATAGTTATGATAGGCAGCACAGTTTCATGTAGTACAACCTACACTTGTGGATAGAGAGGTAGGAACATTGATAGTTAGAGGTACTATTCTTGTGGCTTCTACATTAGATAATACATTATTTAATACTAGTGACTCTCATTATTATATATCTACAATACTTGATTATGTTTTTAGTTTTACCGTGGAGTTTGTGAGTAGGGTTATGACTATAGATACTCCTTCGAGAGTGCGGTCTTGATACATCTGTATGTGCAAGGGATGCTCTCTTGGGATCAGGGAGTACCATTTTATGTGGTTTCATTATATCACTGACATGACAGTCTTTGACCTAATCCTAGGTATGGAATGGTTAGTCATATACCGAGCCAACATTGATTGTTATCATCGGAGGGTGAAATTTATGTCGCATGTGGGTGACCTTTTAATTCAACATGGGGAGTGGGATATCCTGGCAGGCTGAGCAGTTCTATTTACTCAACAACTAGGAGAGCTCACAACCCATGTTGCTAGTCTTTTACTAGATAATGAAGGTTTTAGGCATGATGTACTTCCAAAAGTGGTTGATTTTTTTAGTATGCTTTCCCAGAAGACTTCTGAGGGTTTCCACCTAAGAGAGATATTGAATTTACTATTGAGCACATTCCAAGAGCTCAGCTAGTATCTATTCCACCATATTGAATGGCACCAACAGAGATTCAAGAACTCAAATCAGAGTTGTAATACTTAACAGATAAATTATTTTTCAGTCCAAGTACATCACCATAAGGATCACCTATATAGATTGCATTAATGGTTGTTGGGTGTTTATGTTTGTGTTTCGATTACTGGAGGTTGAACAAGACGACTGGGAGGAACTGATATCCTCTATCGCATATTGATGATCTATTTGACCAGTTGAATGGAGCATGTGTTTTCTCAAAAATCAACTTCAGATTGGGGCATCAGCAGTTGAGAGTTCTTACTTCTGATATACAGAGGAGTGATTTTAATAGTAGATTTGGGAATTATGAGATTTTTGTAATTCCATTTGGGTTAACAAACGCACCAGCAATGTTTATGGCTATGATGAATAAGACCTTTCATCCAGACCTATATAAGTTTTTCATAGTATTTGTGGACGACATCTTGGTGTACTCCAAGTCTCATGAAGATCATGCCCAACATATTGATATCATCCTGAGTACACTGAGAGAGCATCGGCTATACGCCAAGCTATCTAAGTGTCAATTTTGAATTGATCAGGTACACTTCCTGGGACACATCATCTCAATGAATGGTTATTCAGTGGATCCAGTGAAGGTATGGGCAGTGATTTATTTTGAGCAGACCAATAATATTTTTGAAATCCAAAGCTTTTTGGGGTTAGCTGGATATTACAAGAGATTTATCCAAGACTTTTATGGTTTGGAAACACCAATTTCGGTATTGACCAAAAAGGCAGTATAGTTTTAATGGTCAGATGCTTGCAAGACATCTTTTAAAGAGTTAACAAAGAGATTGACGTCCGCACAAATTTTGGCTCTACCAGAGTCAGTTGAAGAGTTCACGGTGTATTGTGATGCTTCTGGTATAGGACTCAGAGCTGTGTTGAAGAAAAGAGATAAATTTGTGGCATTCGAGTCTCGAGAGCTGAGGTCGCATGAGAGGAATTATTCATTGCATGTCCTTGATTAGGCAGTGGTGGTTTATGCTTTGAAGTGATGGCGACACTACCGACTGGTTGAAAGGTTTATAGTTTATACTGATAACCTGAGTTTGAAGTACATCTTTTCTCAGAGCGATTTGAATCTTTAATAGAGGATATGGGTTGAGTATATGCATTATTTTGATTTTGAGCTGGTATATACACCTAGTAATGGAATGGATGTGGCCGATGCTTTGAGTAGGAAGACTCAGAGTCAGATTGTTCCAGAATCTAGTGCCGAATGGATGATGATGTTGTTTCTAGCAGAAATCCACATTGTGGTTCAAGAGAGATAGGATAAAATGGAACTCATGTCAGTTGCAGTGGATTCTACAATTTTGAGATGGATCAGGGGCAAGGAATATGATGACTATGGATTCTTATCCTTATGGGAAAACACTGAAAATAGGGAGATACCATCAGACTGAAAAATAGATGACAATGATATCGTTTATACGAAGAATCTAGTTGTTGTTCCTATGAGCATGCAAGAGGTGCTCATACAGGAATTTCATTCCTCAAGATTGGTATTATACCCTGGGGTAACCAAGATGTATCATGATCTACGACGATAGTTTTGGTGGCCAGGAATGAAGATGGAGATAAGAGGGTTTGTGACATGATGCTTCAACTGTCAGCAGGTGAAGGTGGAGAATCAATGACCTGGAGGGTTACTGCAACCTTTTCCCATTCCAGAATGGATGTGGGATGACGTGACCATGGAATTTGTGATAGGTCTTCCAAAAACACATAGAAAGAATGATGCTATTTGGGTTATTTGTAGATCGAATAACCAAGGTGGCACATTTCTTTCCTATAATGGAATCTATTATATTTGAGCAGTTGGGAGAGCTATATTTACAAAATATAGTTTGATTGCACAGGGTGCCACGAACTATATTTTTGGATCATGAATCATGGTTTACACTGTGCTTGTAGAAGGGATTGCAGAAGGAACTTTGTATACAGGTTTAATTGATTACAACTTTCCATATGAAAATAAATGGATAGTCAGAGCATATAATACATATTAATGAGAATATGTTACGGGTGTTTGTACATGACTTTAGTGTATCATTGGAGATACACCTAGCTCTAGTGGAGTTAGCCTATAACAATAGTTATCAGGAAATAATACAGATGGAACCATCCGAGGATCGTTATGGTAGGCCATGCAGATCAGTGCTATGCTGGATAGAAGAAGGTGAGTTAGTGATGTTGGGACCAAGTCTTGTGCAGGAGAAAACAAAGAAGATTCATCTAATTCATAAATTTATGGCTACAGGTCCGAGTAGGCAGAAGTCATACGCTGGCAGACGAAGAAGAACCTTAGAGTTTATAGATGGTGATCATTTTTTCCTTTGGTTGTCACCTATAATGGGTCACCAAAGGATACAAAGTAAGGAAACGTTGGCACCCAGGTTTGTGGGACCTTTTGAGATCGTGAATAGGGTCGGGCCGGTAGCATACCAATTGGCTATTCCATTTTAATATAGTGTAATGCATGATGTTTTCCATGTATCACAACTATGATGGTATCTCCCTAACCCACCTCATGTGATCGATGTGGATGATTTTGAGCTAGAGAGAGATGTTTCCATTGAGGGGCATCTGATACATGTGTTGGATCGCAGTGAAGAGGCGTTGAGGGGAAGGACCGTACAATTTTTCATGTTTTATGGAAGCATGGACGTGTGTATGAAGATACATTGGACGGGAGGCTGATATACAGACTCAGTGGCCTGATCATTTAAGCTTGGAATCTCAGAGAAGTTTGGGAGTGTAGCTCGAGGACAAGATGTTATATGGTGGGGAGAATATAAGATCCCGGCCTTTTTGGAGTCAATATCGGGATCATTTTTAGGTACTTTGGATGTTTTTAAGTACCTCTTTTTTGGAGTAGTGACATGGAGTGAGTTTTGGTGAACTTTTATGTAAAACAAAAGGGAAGTGGGTTGTTCACGGTTTGCTCATGGTTTGACAAACCGTGCGACCAAACCATTCCAACCAAGTAGATCTGGATAGAGAGGTACAGACAGTTTGCGCATGGTTTGACAAACCATGCAAAAAAAACCGCGAAGACTATGCAAATCTAGACAGTTAGGTTTTCACAGTCTGTGGAAGGTTTGAAAAACCATGCGCCACTATTCAAAAAACCATGCACGCAATTTATAATTCCAAAAATCATTTTTAAAACAACTCAAACCCTGGGATTTCCTTAATTTACGACCTTTCCTCAGGCATATAAATTTCTAGGAGTTTCAAAACCTCCTGGAGAGATTAAAAGGAGATCCAAACACCTTTTCTAAGGATTGGAGGCTCATATTTAAGATCTACTCTCCTTTCAGTAAGTTTATTTCATCCTGTTGTTTCATCTGTTCTTTCCTCTAGCATTCCGAGATAATTTTCTAGGAGATTTCCATCGCTTCCATTGATCTAATCCTATGTGTTATGGTATAGATCTAGGATTGTGGATCTGGATCTTGTTTTTATAGATCATTACTCCTTTGATCTTATTTTGGTTTTATGTATTTAGATCCATAACATGAACGATGATGATGTTCCACTAGGATTTTTGGGATTTTTGATGGGCTAACATCCATAAAAAAATCGATTTAGGTGGTCTAAAATCCAATCCCACAGTCTCAACTTGTTTGGATACTTCAATTTTATAAATGTCGTGGCCTAAATAATTAATTGGTGGTTTGGTTATGCGGTTCTTTGTGAATTGTGGATCTAGTTTAATATGGGTGAAAGTTATGAGGCTAGGATAAAGATTATTAAACATTTGAATATGGTTGTATATGTGAATTGGATATTTTATTTGAAAAAGTGTTGTGGGACACAAATTGATGCTCATAATACCCACATAGGTTCTAGACATGGAGTTATAGAACCAATGTCAAGCTTGAAATTGTTATTTTAAGAGACAAGGACTAATGCTCCAAATACCCATGGGGTTGTGAGATAAGGACTGATGCTCCAAATAATCACATGTTTTCTAGACATGATGTTCTACACTCTATAATTTATTTTGTACTATGGTTTCATTTGTAAATTCATAAACATAATATTGTGACATAGAAATTATGAATTGAGCAGGGGAAATGGATTAGGCTCATACACAGGCCGAAGAAGGCATTTTATTTTAGGTGTTCCTGGGGACCTGGAAGTTTAAATTATTAAATAAAGGTTAATTGGATAAATATAATAGTTTTCCATATTGTCTTGCCTTCTTCTTAATGCAACTGCATACATAGGTTATGACTGGATTTTTCTTTGACAATGTTGGCAATGATCTACTAATTCATTCTCACACCCAACTCAGGCTGCCTGATTGTTACCCGAATAGTCTTTGTTGTTGCAGGATAGGACAACGGAAAGAGCCCTGGTTAGAGTGTTGTTTGGGGTTGGGTCATAGAAGTGGGAAACAGATGTGGGTCTGGACCCATTTGGAGTCATTGTGTCTTTACATTTAGTTTCATTGTTTACCCTAGGCACTTGGATTGTCATAGAATGTTTTACCGTTCAGTTGAGTTTTGTATTTCCGGTTTTGATTATGCTTTTGACATTGTAATGTTATATATATATGTGTTTCTGCTATAGGTTGGTTACTTCTGCTGGTATATTATTGTAATAATATAGGGTATAGTCTCCCCAAGACTAACTTAATAGACCGAAGATGCTAGTTGGCACTATCTGGTGTATGGGGAGGCGCGGTTGAGGGCTTGTGACCAACTGGATCAGTGCATCGTCCAGTGGCACCGTTCAGTGGCTCCCGGGTCGGGACATTACATATGTACTTTTACATACCATAATAAAGTAATATCATATATCCATTTTCCAAAATTAAACCATTATATATAAATAACAAACCAATAACCACTATGTTCCCTTCACATAAATATCAAAATATTAGAGATGATCAAAAAATACTTGTTGTTTTGGAAGACAATATTTATATTCAAATAGTTATAACATTCAGTTTATTTAAATTACCTCATCATGTATCTGCTCACAATTCTGAAACATTCCAATGTGTCACTAGGCCTTATTGGAGAATAAAACAGGGCTACAATGATAATATTTGTGGATCCCAGTAATATATATCCTCTAGGATATTTTTGTGTTTCAAATACATTCATAATAGAGGATATTCCATAGTGTGAGGTGTCACCACATTATATTCTATTATACTCATCAAAAAATCTCCAAATTATGTGTTAGAATACATATGGACATCATTAGTATTGATCATGTGAAAATATTTTAGATGATATCTTCAAAAATGAGATACAATAAAGCTGTCATGAAAAACACTTTAATTCCATCAATGTGATAACATGTACTTTGATTTACCAATACTCTCCCCAATCCCAAATTACCCAATGAACAAATATTAAAATTACATCATTATTAAATAAAAATTATTCCACAAACATTTTTAATATCATAATACAATTCATAATATAATCTAAAACACTAAATGGACTCATTATCAACCATCATAATTTCTCAAGCAACATTAAGAAACATTAATCAACTTTTGGACCTCATAAAAATTATCACATTTCTTGTTTCATATTCTTTTCCCAATATCCACTAACACATATGCCCGCAGCAAATAAAAAAATGATTTGAATAACCTTTCACATAATTATATAAAAATGAATCCTCTAAATAATATTAGAATATGTTTATTCCCAGTATGCATTTATATATTCTTGGGGGCTCTCTCAAAAACAACCAAAATATAGAATTTGTGCCAACAACATGTCCTCAAGAACTCATATGGTACACTCAGACTACCCATATATTTGAGGGTGATATGATGCAATGAAATACATTTAATTTCTAAGATCCATTCAATAACTAATTCAGAATTTTTTATGTATCCAAATCAACATCATAAAAATTTTTACAGTCATTCACTTATACAATCTATATTATCTTTAGTAAATAGATTTTTTTCAATCGTGGAAATGGAATGTAATTAAATTAGTAGAAAACGAGAAACATTAATTATTATGCCTATAGAAATTCAAATAAAAAGTATTTCTTGGGATGACCATTTCCATACCATAAAAAAATTCCTCATCAAACCATCCAACTTCATATCTAGAAGGGTAATGATTAGTGAATTTATTTTTTCCATTAGTGCTCAATTATCCCCTACTGATTGGTAGAGTAGTCCATATAAAAACTCAATATGTCATTTTTCAACCTCATACACTAGAACATTCTATGAACTTGGTTTTACATATTGGTAATCCCAAGGTGAACATTCCATGATGAGTAGTGTTTGTGCCTTATATGTTCATTAGGCATTATCATTGGGACCATAACCCATCCTATTATCTAATATATCTCATTGAAATTAATATATACATTTGTTGTTGGATCAAGAACATTATATATTTTCAAAAAATTAAATAAAAATAATAATATGATTATTTTATCTACATTACCATCTAATGGAGTAGAGATGTATACCTCACAAATTTCATGGTTTCCCAGATCCATTAATCCCAAGAATCAAGATAGTGCTTAGCAAAAAAAACATAATTCAACAATCTGTTCATGATTTTTACAAAACCTATTAATATTTTTTAACAAAGTCTCTAAATGAATATTATACACTTCCATTTGTTTAACACAATAATAAAGTATATGGTCTTCTAGTAGACAACCAATCATAATAAAAATTTATTATGTAACTCTATGAAAAAATGTGTCACACGATCACATGAAATGTATATATCCCCAAACATTTGTACTAAAGATAGTTTCACACAAAAAAAAATATCTCACTACCTCCAAAATCTCCATTTTATGCATCAGATGATTTTACTCATGAATACAATTCTATTTGGACCCCTAAGTGACTATGTGACACTAATTTATCAAAACTGATATTGGAAATACTCTTGATGCCTCACTATACATTTTACAATATTTTCTAAACTCAATTACATCAAATATCAATATTTTCATCACCCTCTCCAACATCATCCAAATGAAACAATCGCACCCATCTAATGACAGTACCATTTCCCATTTAAGGTTCTTTTCATTAAGGATGGTGCAAATATATATAAATATTATTATTCTTAGGTAATAAATTATTGATCCCATGAAATGGTATCACAAAAAATTAATAATAGGGCACTAGAAATACAATATCTCTGGCATTTATAATGAATAATGATATAATATCTAACAATTACATGTTTATAATGAAATCCCCAACATTGATCCAAAGTTTTCATTTTAAGAGTTTTGTGAAATTTTAATTCTACAAAAGATTTTTTAAAAAGACCACAAAATGGAGAGAATTGTCACCCCTACTAATGGGTACATTATAATTTCATCTACATGTTTATCCAAAATGGAATCTATTTAATAGTGTATGACCATATTCATCATGAATATAATCATTATTAGTATTTTTTCAACCCATTCATCATTATACGACATGGTTTTAGGCCATAAATTCTCTTATTAATAAGTATGAGGTATATCATGGGGCCTAATCAAATCATCTTGATATATTAATCCCAAATAAATGATTAATATCACAATAACATCTCTCAACTAGTAAAATTATTCATCAATATAATGATGTTGATAACAGTTCTTAGAATTCACCATGTATAAAATTTTAAAATTCAATAAACAAACTCAATGAACCACCAACCTTATTGGTGATGAGGACTAGTTCAACATAATGAGACATAAACAACTATATAGACCCCTTCTCACCAGCTTACTCAGTTTTATCCTCCATCTCATGATTCTCCATAACATCCCTTCAATATGGTAGAATATATTAGGGGAATCTCTAGAAATAATCAAAATCATGAACTCTATCACTCTCTTTGGTTTATTTATAAGAATGATTTTAGGAAATAAATCCTGAAATAGGTCAACTAATGCCACAATGTGTAAAAACAATCCCTTAATAACCAATAATAAAAAATTATTAATTTATTTCCATCCCACACAATTGTTGACGGATGGGTCCCATAATCCTAGATTTTAGGTAACATTTCATGATATAGGATGAAATCCCATTATTTAATAGTTATGATTGGAACTCATCCAATATATTAGTTAATGATGGATTGTTACCGAACCTCAAAATCTAATCTAAGGATCACATAAAAATATATCAACTATTGAAAACGTAATTCCAACCAGAATAATCATACATAAATAAATATAGTACAATCATAAAACCAATTATTACCTTTTTATTTTTCACCTAAAAGAATATTTATTAATTACACCCCATAGGTACTCTATGGCTCTACCCATGAAATATTTGACCTTGTTGATGTAAATTAATTTGATATGACAATATTGAATAATAAAGATATAATTTTATAAGATACTAACACCATTCCTAAAACCATAGATCTATTCATAGTATGGTATACTGGTGTAGGCTAAAATTAATACACATGAACAAATACTCAGTCATATGTTTCTGCCTGACTCCTCTTTGAAGAATATTTATACAGATTATGTTTCCCCTAACACATGGAACCACATCCTCTATGATATAATGATTGACCAAAATAACTCAAGTGGATACTATGTCGTGTCACAAACAAAATAGGTTTACAAACCAATACGGTTCATAAATCAGTATTTAAAAGTCCTGAATATTCTTCCCAATCATCACTGGGTTGAATCTAGGTCATGGATATCAAGACATGAATGAGGGAAGGATTTTCTAAAAATAATTATCAATATATTATAATGAATTACACATAAAAAAGTAATATAATTTGGTTTCAAAACACACCAAATTATATAATAAACTAATATCAGATTGATACATGTCCAAAAAATGGCACAATAAATGATGTCGTTACATAACACCATCGATAAATTTTCATAAAATCCATATGTAACAAGTGGATCATCAATTTCATAAGTCACCATCAACAACCATAGTCCTAATAATTAACAAAAAACACCTCATTAAAGTTATTCATTCCCCATTAAAATACCTATTATAATAAAACCAATAAACACCCATTGAAAAATGAAGGTGTTAGAAATATATCACTATGGGATATCTCTAATCATTTCATAAAAAAATTATAAAAGGCAAAAATACTTTTCTCGATTTTGAATAAACCATGATCATGAATTTTTTTAAAAATTCAAATTGTATTATTTTTTATAATATATTTAAGAGGATAATACTATATATTATTAATATTTAATTTCCATAAAAAATATTTTAAATATGTAGTTTTTGTTCAAAACATGCATGAATATGAATTTATATAAATAAAAATCGTACAAAATTATTATAACATTCATGGGTAATAATAATGGTTTTTAGTTATAATTACATGGTTCATAAACATGGGGAATGATAAGTAATGGGATTCTCACACATCATATTGAATTATTGATCTATGTTTGCACACACTCTCTAAAAACTAATAATATAGGTAATAAAGAGAATTCCAAAGATCAAAAAATAATGAAGTCATTATAGACTATCTAGCATTGTCATGAGAAACAAATGTTTTAATCTAAACTGCCTAGGATCCCATGTTCTTCAATTAAAATAATAAATTTTTATTGATATCATCTAATAAATAAATATCAATCATTTTAAATAGTCATTTTAATTTTCATAGAGTTCATATTTTGAAAATATTATTTCCTATAAAAAACACAATCTCAAATGGTTTTCATCAAATAATTATTCCATTAATTTCAAAATATATCATTTTAAATCATTAATATTTCTTTCAAATTCTTCATTTCAAAAATTGAACATAAAATAGTTTTTTCAATTCATCATATCATTAATGGAAATACACTATTAATTTTAGAATTTTATTGTGTAGATATTTCCTCACACACAGTACTCGATTTAAAAATTATTTTTAGGAATTTGATTTTATTAATTAACGTATTATTTAGATTGAATTTAAATTAAAATACATTTATGTTTTAATTAGGTATATATTTCCTTATAAAATGACCTACTTTAATAAAGATCAATTGCACCATTACGAGATGAGAAATATATAAATGAGGTCCATGTTGATCCATAGAATATCTAGTAAAAGTAATTCTTAATTTCAATATCATGTCCATATATGAAATGGATAATCACAAATATAAAATTGTGAGAAAACTGATAGAGGTAGAACAACTTTGTCAATGAGGAATATACTTACCAAAAGAGATTCAATTCATTGAAAGATACTTTAAAACATTACGAGAAGAGATATATAGAGGCAAGATAGTTCCAAGATAGATTATATGGTTCTTAGGTATGAATGATAATAAAGGGAGTATATTTATTCATCAACTAGATATTAATAAAAACAGAACAATGATATATTCATACAGATTCTTGGTGTCATTGGTGTCATTGGCTAGTTGGTTGTCTCCCACAACTACCTTGTGCAATTAGGAAGAGTGAAATATATTCTAAAAATCCCATTGGAATAATTTTGGAATCTATTGGTTATCTGGCGAGATTAATATTTTAATCCACTACTAACAACATCATCTTTGTTGGCTATTTTCCCTTTTCAAAAAGATGGTGGGCCTCATGTAGCTTTTCTAAATACATGAACATGTATAGTCCTTTGAAGAAGTCCACATCCACTTCAAGGACACTAAAACAGGAATAAAAACATCACCCACATGTCTCTAAAAAGTATATAAAGTGTAAAATATAAATAAATAACATTTATAACTAAGAAACATAAAAACAACTACAGATAAAAATCAAAATAGTGTATACCATGAGAAAAATAGTATTTTTACTTGAATGATAGTAATTAATGACTATAATCACCTCACTATTAATGTGTTATGTCCCAAGAAATATTGTCATAGTGACTCTATCACAAAAATGTTATGTCCACTACTCTCTCACAAAATCTATATCATTACACTTCCCATTATTATCATAAACATGCTTACGAAAACATAAAATAAGGTGATATATTTTTATTGGAGATCCTCAAACTGAGTATCAACAATATAAACCAGACAATCAATTAGAGGAATATAATTTTCCACATAAATATTCTCTTAGAACCATTAATTAGAAGGGAAATAAAAATTCTATCTATTTTGTGATTCATGGAATAGGTTTTAGATTAATTTCAACTATGATTGGAATGTAAACATGTATTCAACCTTTCCATTCATCTTAAAAATCATGAATTTTCCCATGTATATTTGTTATAAATTTCTATATTTTACATTCCTTCAGTAATACAACTGAGGTGACACTCTCAAAAACACAAATTCACAAACTAAGAACCCAATAGGGTGTCAATGAATATATTTATAAGACATACTTTATTTATAATGTAACAATTATCAAAATAATTAATTTAATCTTTTCTATCTATTCTTAGAAAAAACTATGTTCATGTAGGGAATTCTCAAAAATATCTAAAAATTGTAGATATTTTTATAATAAAAATATATGTACTCAAAAATTTTCATCTTGATGAATTAATAGTGATTGTGTTTATTAAAAAAATCAATCATCCACAATTGGTAGCAATAATATCTTCCAAAAGTAAAGAACCCGAGTTCAGATCTTTTTATAAAGAATACATATAAACCATTTGTTCTAACAATTTGTATGTGGTTGGAATGGGGTACTCAACCAAACATTCTATATCATTTCATCAAAGAGGCCCACATAAAAAATGATGTTAACTAGAGTTACCTATAAGAATATATGTATAATGACAATCTATGAAACCTGCTGACCTCTAGCACATAAAGAGATACTATGTCCTAAAATATTTTATATATGGAATGGGAATTGGTATATAATATTTGGAAAATTATTAAATCACCTAAAAAATTACATTCATTCCTAGGCATGTAGATAGAAACCTATCCAATGTACATCAATAACTTTTTCCACATCTAGGTTAAAATAAAAAGTATTTGGGGTAGGATTGATGGATTTAAATTCTTGTCCTTAATCTAGTTTAATATATAATAATAAAAATAAATCATCAATTCCTAATTTCATATCTAGACACTAGAAACATGGCCTCATATCATAAATCAAAATTACAGATCCATTGTGTTTCTCTCACATTGAATAATGAATTACCCCCTTCACAACCTCCCTCACTGGATAAAGAATAATTAATCCATTCTTAAATCACATGAAACACTTATAAAATATAATGTATTCAGAATTACTACACCCAAAAAAATAATGATTCCATTATTACATGGATATATTAGTCAATATTGACTTTCTTGATAATACTGTCAGAAGTGGGTATTTCAATATATCACATCATAAAAAACCTATGTCACATTCTCTGAAAATTTAAAATGCCTACAATAAGGGATAACAATCAGATTAAACACCTAATAAAATTCTATTACAAACTATGATATATGTTTAATTTTTACATAATCAGTAATTAAATTAAATTTTTTTGGTTTTATGGTAAATTCATTTTCAAAATAATCCAGTTACTCCCCAAATCGCCTCTGAAGAGGCTAAACATCATTTTATGAGATGATATAACTGATGATATTTTTATCGGAGTGGATGGTGATCCATTCTATAAAATGGTAATAATGTGACCTCCATAGTTCATTCACCATAATAATTTTTCTGAGATCATGGTTCAGGTAATTTCTCTCATATGAATAAAGCTGATGACTAGTATAATCCTACACATGATCACCGTATATATTAATGCACCCAAAAATGAATCCTTATGCATAAAAAATAACAAAATTCTCTACCCAACCATTAGATTTGTAAAAAGAAAGATAAAGTAAAATTTTGGTTCTAATCATTGAAATAAACCTTAAATTATAAATACCAAACAAAAAATACATCTTATCATTGAGATTATCCAATGTTGAAACCATATTTCAGAAATTTTATTTAGAAATATTTTTATAAGGAAACTAAATTCTCAATATGTCTAGAACATAATTCATGTAATTCTCATTATCCACCTTAATCATGTATTATAATATTATTTCACATGAAAATTAATCTAAAAATAATCATAGAAATAGTTTTCTACCATGTTCATTAACTCTAGAAACACAATAATATAACTGGATTTAAAAAAATGAATAACATGATGTTAACAGTGATTATAAAAACTACATAAATCAATATTTATGATTACAAAATTCATGATCCTAATTTGTTGAAAACCACATCAAATAATTTCATTGAGAACTAATTATCCCCACTAATATATTCAATAAATAATTAACACAAGTAAAATCTTCCTTTTTTTGTTGACTATGAATTCAATGAACATTTGTTAATAAAAACTTACATGTCATATATCAACCTCCGTAGTAAAATATATTGGGACTACCAAAGGAAATAACATATATTGAGTAAAAAATTTGAACATAAGTTTATTCAATGGATTATTTAGCTACATTGTTTAATTTAATTTTTTTAATTATGATAGAATTGAATTATCATGGATCCCAATAATAATGACAATAGAAAGCTCCACGTCTCTCACCAATGGAGAACCGATAATTTCTAATAAAAATACATCATTAATCTCAATGGGTAACGAGGAAGATTGTAATTAAAATACTAAAACAGCATTTTAAAGCAAAACATGGATATAATCCAACAAAATCATAATGTTTTTGTCAATCTTGACTCATCCTCAAGTTTAATTTTCCCAATAAGACATACCATAAGACTTTAGGGCTAGTAAAAGTGATCTACATAAGATAACAGTTGATATGAGTCTTATGAGAAATCATCCAATCAATACATAAAATGACATTCGATGAATATATATGTATATATCAAATATTTTAAAATAAATCTAATAATAATGTAATGGGAAATGGGGAGAAGGAAATTAAAGACCAGGTTATGTCATTATCCTACTAATAATATCACCCTCATTACATATTAAATTATCTCTATATAGAGGTTTTACTATTTAATAACCAATGAAATTTTGAAGCAATTAAAACTATTAGTATAAAACAATGTAGACAAAAAAAATGGAGACACATTAATGGAACAAATCATAATCAAAGAACCTCTATCATCTTCTCGTGGGTACTCATCCACACCTAGATGTGTATTTTTTCCTAATTCCCATTATTTAAACACATATTCTTAGGAAGCATCTGATTGCAAAAAAGATTCCCATGATACATTCAATCATGTACTAATATGTTGATAAATAAACCCATGAAAAAATGAAATATCTTTCTGAAGTATCCTCATGATTTATAGATAACTAGTACCAATATGAAAGCACTCATTCAATGATAAAAAATATACTATGTAAATAAGTTAGTGGTCATTTGATATATATTTTAGATGATTTGAAATATGTCTTCTATTGAGATCCACAACTATGGTTTCCAAAACAAGACTCACCTCACACCCTCTTTCCATTAAAGGTTCCACTCGATAAAATACATAGAGTTATTGGAAATCTAGTTATACATGAAATTATAGCTAATTCGGATACATAATCAAATATATATCTCGAGAAATAGTATATGAGGTCATATTCAACAAAATAAAAATTTACCATATATCTATCCAAGGACCCACCACAATCCTTTGACAATATGGATTCTTATTCGATTAAATTTTTTCATAGAAAATGATAAATATCGGAAAAAAAATTCATTTTAGTTAATTATATGACCAACATGTGGAATTTTATGAAGTCCATAAATATAGCAGACATAATCTATTGTAAATATAAATTACTCCATAAAAAACATGAAATCATTCACCTCAAATAAATATTGCTCCCCAGTTTGAACTATTGATTCTTAAAACCTTATTCAATATCCTTAATGATTGAAGACAGAACATATGACAATGTCAAATTCTTTTATCTCCACGAACCAAATAATTTTCTCAATCAATATTGAAAAATCATATGGAAAAATAGGTACATCAATACTATAGAAATATATTAGGATTAGATGAATAATTCTCTTAGAATTATCACCCAAATTTTTATACTATCATATAGACTATATATTAGGAATCAGAATATGTGTAGATCACTAGCCTAGATCATGGACCACACACTCATGAACTACTATTTGTTATTGGTGAACATGAGGTCTCTTTAGTTCTTGTTCATCATCAAATACCTCCTTAGGTTTGTTCAAATGTCTTGATATTGGTATGCTACAACACCGAATCAAAAATACACATGAAATCCCACGTTCAACAGTCACGAGTTCATCAAATATATCCCTTCTAATTCAATAGTGAAACAAAAATGTCACCTAAAATGTGGAAAATATAATTCAATGGTGTTAAAAATCCTATAATGATAATTTAAAAAAATCTCATTGTAAAATAAGGATTTTTATGAAGAAATATCTCTAGAAACTCCCTTATATAATATAATTTGTGTCTTTAAAATCTTTCTTACGATCCTTCATGATATCCAAAACTATATAATCACATGGATGAATAACAAAAAAAGACATTGATAATAATTTTTAATAAGACAAACATGATTACCCGTCTAAATAGTACATAAATTAGTTTTTATATGACCAAAAGGGTATTCTCAATCCCCATGAGATAATGACTAGCTCTTTAGAATATAAATAAGAATATGGGAACAATTTCACCACATGAATATCACATATATAAAATGCAGTGTATAATGATCCAAAATAGTTAGTAGTTTGTATACACATCATGAGAGAAACTACAATAAGTATACCTATATAAATCACAATAATTATATGAAAATCATAGTAATCATATATGACTATTAAAACATATCAAACAATCCATATGTAACATGTGGTTCAATAGTTATACCTATCACAACAAACTCTAAAGGCCCCTCTATTATTTTTCACCACCCACCTCCATGTTGTTCTTTCCCTTTTCAGAAATACGGTTGTTGGAAATTTATAAATACTTAAAGTTGATGATGTGGTGGGTGAGAACAATCCCAGTAGAATAAGACCAATAATTTATTAAGAAATCTATAAAAATCCATTTTGAATCAAACAATTCAAGGAAATATTTTCATATTTCATATCCAACCATTCTTTCAAAAATAAATTCAGTACTACCCTAAAATATATTTCATTATAAATATCAATAATTATAGTACATATTACAATATTTATAAAAATCATGTATAATAATTTCTATCAAAGTAGATATGAGTAAAACATTTCACTTAGTCGGCGTCAAATATAATTATTATTCAATCATATCCCAATAGATAGGATAACCAATGAAATATTTTTATAGGGATTCTAATAATTAATTTTGAAATACATCTTCTAGTGTGTGCACACTATATAAACCCCATGAATATGGAGGATAAGAGAGAATCGAAGAGTATAAAATCTACCCAATTAATATATTATATTTAGTGATTTAATTTTCAGTATTTGTGTTTTTCCTAGATAACTAGTTAAGAACCCATTTGATTCAATGTAAATAAAATAATTATGGGCCACTAATTTAATAATTCCACCTGAATTATTTAAATTAATCATTTCCCTCCTCCCTATGTTCATGTTTGAAAAACAGCTCATTCATTTCAAAAAATAAAAAATGGGTTTCATTAAATAATCATTCATTTCATTAAAAATAATTCCATTTAAAATAAAGAACATTCCATTTCATCATAACAGAAAAAGTTTTTCAAATTACTAATATCTAATCATGATCACTTTTTTTGATGTAATATTTTTTTTTTATATATCCATTACTGAGAAGTTTTATCCCACACACCAGGCCAGATAAAATAATTTTTCAAGAGTATCAATTTGTTATTTAAAAATAAAATGTGGAAAATTAATTTAATTAATAATCAAAGGTCCTATTTTCTAGATATATTTTTATAAAACAAAATTCCACAAAAAAGATTAATGACATCTACACAGGATCCCGTTATTAAAAAAAAGATTCGGATGATCAATATAGATTATTATAAAAAAAATTTATCACTAATGATTTCTATCTAACAATTAAATGATTAATGATTAATATAATTAATGATGATAAATTAATAACGAAAAATCAATAATGAAAAATTATTAGGATTATCAGAAGAGATCCAACACACTAACATAGACATCGATCATTAAAGTGATGAGTTTGCTATAATAATACCCTACATATAGTCCCCATATTGTTTTTAAGGACAAATGAAAATCTCAAGAGGTGTTTTAGGCATAAATTTTTTTTATAAAAATAAAAAGGTTGTGATGAACAAACTATTCGCATCCCAATCTATTTCACTAGCTAGATAGTGACCTCTAATGTCTGCCTAGGGGTGATATAAATAATACAATATATTATATAAGTCCTATCATCTAGAATATTGATATGTTATGGATGGTTGGTGGTATTCATGTATGAATCCTTCATCTCTATCCTCCCACCAATTTTTTATTTACCCTCAATGGATAGATGGTTTCTCTCCCTTAACTTTTCTAAATACATTATTTTTCCAACACCATAACTAGAACACTCATACACCACCTGAACAATACAAACTGAAACAATCCCACTACCGCAACAATCTGAAATATTAAAAAGGCCAAAAAGTGGAAAACAATATTTATAACTATATAATGATTGAAAAGAATAGATATCAACATGAAACCAAATACTACCATGTGAAGAAGGGTCATACCTAAAATATTGTTGAAAATGATAGATTTGGTGTAGCAAACAAGCATAATATTGAATCATGTGTTTCACTAGGTCTTCATACACTTGGTTGATAATAATATGACATTCATTAAAACGAATTGTTCCAAATCTTTCAAAAAAGACTAAAATTCACAATTTTACATCTTTAGGTAGAGAAAACATGAAAAACCTATCAAATGGGTAGCCATCAATAAACCAACTTATAAATTGAGTAATATATAATACACCACACAAGAAAATATCCCCCTCCCCACCATCGCCCGAACCATAGAAGATAAAATACCAACTGCTCAAGGTCACACCATTTAACCAATCGATTGATTTAAACATCACAATTTCATTACCATAATACAAATTTTCAATATATAAGGATTGAATTTTAAATATTTTCTGTAATAAGACAATTGAAAAGGTTTAGCTATTTTCAAATGTGATACATCAAATCAGACTTAATGTTCCTATAACGAACATCCACATATATAGACTACATCTATATAAAATGCTGAAAATCTATAAAATGTAATATATATTCCCTAATTAACTAACCACATAGGTAATTATGTTTATACTCCATGTCCCAATTATTCGAATAAATATCTACAACGAAATATTCATTCAATAGGTAAAATCATTCATTTCAGGAAATTCCAAAAAAAAATCAGCGTATAATATGAGGCCATATTATTGTTTTTTGGCATGTTATATAGGTGTGGATCAATAAAATCCTCTAATTGTGTTTTTGGGGATGGTAAAAAATGGTCTTATTCAACTCCTCCTAGATACTAACTATAACACCCCGACCCTAATTACCCAGATGCCGGTGCATTATTTTAATACAATGGAATGATTAAAATAAATCAGGTCCTGAAGGACCGATCAGTTTAGGAGTCTTGGAAAAATGATACATACAAAAGTTCAACATTACAACATGAAAAAAACACTAATTTATTCCATTAGAAACATCCAAGCCTCCTAGATTATTCCTACAAGTCACTCATAACTAAATCCTTCATATCCTGGTATAATGAATCATAAGAAAAGGCTGAGCTCAAATTATCAGCAAGGCGAAGCAATACGGTGGAAGATAACATAAATATTATGCATGGTGTATAATTGAAAACACATGCCCCAACAAATAATAATCATGGCACTTTATGGATGGAATATGAGATTAGTATATTATTCCATAATAAAACATAGTCATGTGTGTTCTACTAGTCGAATAACTACATGAAATATCAACAACTAATCTCATAACGAAGGAATGCATAATGACGGACATCATAACCACATAGTAAAGGCCTCATGCCAAGACTACGAATAAGATTTAATCAAGGACTTTGGAAAAGACACTTGTTTGTCTCATCACACCTACCGATGCATCAAGGAGCTATAGCAGGATCCACCCATCAATTATTAAGTCCAATGCATTCCTCATATGAAAATAATGAAACATAACATAAATATTCGTATTGAACTAGCATACGAAATGTCAATACATTAACCATAAACAATCAATGGTATTAAATTAGCACATCCAGAGTCAAACATAACACAATAAATAAAATATGGATGATTATATTATGATAAATTTACCTCATTTGATAATAATAATGAAGGATATTGACATAGATGAAAATGATCATCAAAGCTATTTGATGTAAATATTCCCCTTTTAATGAAAACGTTTAAATGTCACATTATTTTTCAAGAAGCCATTTAAAATATATTTTTGAATCAAAGTGTCCCATACAAATTTTAATATTTTTAAATGAGTTAACATTTTAAAACATTAATTTCCAAATAAATAAATCCTTAAAACCATTTTTAAAACAAGGTCATTAATGAGAAATATTTATAATAATAATGTTTTTTAACATTTAAAATGATATTTTAGTTAGCATTCCAAACCATTTGACAGACACTTGAATACAAATATTTGAGGTAAAAACCTTTATAAAATACTAATATTAAAGGGATTCATGTTATATTATGTAAAATTATAATATATACACCAAATAAAAGTGAATTGGCACATAACAATTCTGAAGTCTCAAAGGAATGTAAGTTGAGATGAATCCACATATAACGATTCTATCTTTAGGTTAAGGTATAATCAATGACATAATTATGTGTAAAAAATATAAACATGCTAAATATGGTTGGATATTCAGTGAAAATCAATCAGAGGACATTCACACATATTATTTTAAAAACAACACCAATGATTTGGATGTTTAAGTCAATGAATGAAAATTTAGTTAATATTACCCTTATCATGTTCATTGCAATGACTTGAGAAATCATCAATGGAGTGATTATGGGTATCAAAATTATATCCACACAATGGGGAGTGGAAATTAGTATATAATAATAAATAGTGATTCCACACTTAATCTTGGAGTAAAATAATCATGGATATATGCGTAAGCACAAGGAGTGGAAGTTGAAATTTGAAATTCTTTTTCCAATTTGTTAACTCACGAAAAATACACCCCATGGAAGATGGATTATTCAGTGAAGTTGTAAATACCCATATATTAAATTATATTACACAAGGAATACAATCATGTCTAGTACATAGACCACACAAAATGAAATAGTGTCAATACAACATGAATCTCATTGGAATGTGATGTGAGATGAAATCCCCTTAGCATGTTGTAATCAATCGAGTCGTATGACCAAAATTTAATAACCAACAAATTATTCACATAATACCATGAATATAAAGATATTAATTACAATATATATCAATTTTTAATACACAATACACCACATGCAATAAATAAGTGGCGAACAATGGAAATCTCACAAAATTAAGAATTTGATAAGAAAACCCTTAAATTGTACTTTTACTTGGTCAAGGGTAGGTTAACATTGTGTATATTGGTAAAATCGTTATTATTAAATTATAAAACAACAATATACATTAATATGATATCATATATGATCTTCTAATATTGTTTTGGTAATTATGTTTCAGTAGTATCATCATTTTGGGTGTTAACAGATTAATTTTTCTTTACAGGATTTGTTACATAAGTATTTTTTGTTATTGATAAAATGTATCAGATTGATATTCATAATGATATTATGTCTTTAGACAGTATTTTTAATCTTCATATGAAAATTAGTCTTGAATGGATACGATGGGGAATGAATCACATCACGTTCATGGAGACGGTAATCCGTACGTATGCACGAACGACAATATAATCATGTTGATATTAAAATCATATATAATTCGATGCTATATCAAATAAAAAAAATCATCATAATGTTATATTTATTATTGAAATAATTTATACTATTTATTATACCATCCAAATGATGAAGTATTTGAATAACAAACCACCCCATGATGTGGAGACGGTAATCTGTACTTATACACATAGGGTGACTTTGTCATTTATAGGATGGATAGAATAATGAATATGTATATACCATTTTTATAAAAAAATCACAGTATATAGATTATATTGGATTCATGATTATAGAATGGAAACAATAATGAAATTGGATGTTGATGAAGAAAATAACTTGAAAGAGGTGATAAAATATTTACCTCTTCTTCAGGTTCTACCTTTTGATTAGATTAAAAGGGATCCTTATGTTGGATTTATTACTAATGGAACAACTATATAATGATAGTAGTATAGTTTTGAGGATATTTGGTTTGGGGTTTTCCAAGACAAATGGCTTTGATGGTGTGACTTGGAGAGAAGGGGATGTGCCCTATTAAAATAGGGGTGAGGAGCACCTTAGTAAATGATTGAAATATTATTTTATAAAAACATTTATTCGCTTTATAATTGATCACAAATATATTAATTAAATTATAATGTGTGGAAGTGTCTAAAACCACTCAGAAATAGGTTTTAGGCAGGTTTGAGTCATTATATTAACCTTATCTTTTAGATTTATCACTTAGTAAAATAGTTTGACAATTACCATTCCTCTTTGCATTTTTATATTATATGGTTAATAAACATACAATAAACATCAAATAGAACACCAACTGGTTCATTAATGAAACCACTATTATTATATAATTATTTTTTCTGATCCATTTATTTTTTGGATTATTATATCAACCAATAATAATGTATTTAAAAAAACTCATTTATGGAAATTTTGATATTATTTAATAATTTATTTTTGTTAAAGTCCTAAAAACATTTAAAATTAAATATAAATACATTTATTCAACCCTAACTAATAACAATGACTTATAAAATTAGTGTATGGAATCAAAACTTTAACATAATATTTATTTTAGTATTTATAATATCATTCATTTGATTGTTTCATTAAAAATGAAAATATTGCATCATTATTGTGTCATATATAAATATATTTATTTCAGGTCTAAAAATTATAAATAAAATATCATGAGGTAGGAAATATTTTTATCTTTATAATTTTCATTGATAGTCTAAAAGATAAATTATACAACCTCATATAAAAATTATTTTACTAAAATATATTTTCTTTTGTTATTTTTGTCTTTACTAAAGATTATTTAATATAAAATGTCATTATCAATCCCATGTGTCTCCATGGGGACCCAAAATCGATCTATAGATTCCCATGGTCAGAAATGTAACATATAATTGGGTTAGGAATCATGTTAGTTTAATTTAATATTATTATAATATTATTTGATAACCATATTTCCACAATTTACCCCTTTAACCACTGTAAATAAAATCATTAATGAAATAAATATTCCTGATGTATAAAAATAAAAGGTCCCTATTTACAAAATTGGGACCTCCTAATTACAAATATAGAAACCATTTTTCCTTATTTAAAACATATAATTGGAACAAATTAATTTAATATTCATTTTTGTTGTCAAAACAAAAAGCGTGTTTTCATGAAATAATAACTATCAAAAGATTGACACTTGTTTATGTCTAGTTTAATTGTGAGGTTACATCCAATAACACAGATTATATTCATTGATAAAAATATAATCTAATGATACATAACCAAAATTAAATTGTATAATTTATAACTATAAATTATGTATATTAAAAAGATGTTTTTAAATAAAATTTATTATTTTTACTATTCAATAAAAATTGAATGTTTTCAGAAAAATACCAAAAATTCATCCTAAGCTTATTTGAATAATCCAAATCCAAAAATGAAGTCCATTTTTAATGTTAAAATTTATAAAATTTCGAAAAGTGGGTATTACTATTCATAATGGCCAGTTTGATTTGTCGTAGTGTGTTAGAATCATGAAGATGCGTACAATGAAAGATATTGAAGTATTTAAAGGGAAACATACCATAAATTCTTGGGGTGTTACATTCATCCCCCATTTTGAAAATTGCGCCCTCTCAATTTTAAAGATTGAACTTTGGAACATAATTGAAAGTCCCAAATCGGAAAAAGTGTCAACGAAACTACCACATTAAAAGGCAGAAAGTGAAGTACAAAGGTCACACGAGATAACTCAAACTAGATTACATGTATAAAAACATTGATATAGAATATAAACTACATGTCATGTTCCGATGAAGAGGGATAGATAACATGGCCAGTAGAAGTTTAATAATATGAAAACCCCAAACATGTGATTGGAAAAATGGTCATTAGATTCCCAGTAGGAAAAGTAGACGGACAAATTTTTTTTGTTTTAAGTTACATTTTATAAAGATGATGAAATTATTTATGTGATTGTCTAAAAAAATAACGAGATATACTTTTTTTAAATTATAATTTTTTTATTTAATAAATTTCTACCACATAGTCGTTTTTTTTCAAACAATGTGTATTCAAGATGACTTGGTCACACAAAAAGTGCTAGAATCAACTTCTATAGAATCACATGATCCACAATAGATAAACTATATATTTACCTTGTCTTTAGAGATTAATCAAAATAAAAACTGGTTAGTACAAGATAAGATGATCCCCCAAAAGGATAATCCTTTAGAGAAAGAAAAAGTTATCTTATTTTCTAAAATTAAATGAACAATACCCCATAGTTAAATAAATACCATTCAATAAACAACTATCATTAAAATCCTTCAATATAATCCAATATAATATTTATAATCAAAAAATAGAAGAATTTGATTATGTAGTGTTCCATATTAAATTTTATCTTCAAATGACATCAACAACTCTTAGAGTTACATTATAAAATTTAATTAACCTAAAAAAATATTCTCTATTAAATGTTAATCATTTCCAAAAATTACCCAAATCAGTATAAATACACAATAAAAACATATATAAAAATACAGTAGTACTCCTGAAATGAAATCCCATAGTATTATATTTTCCTTAGGCATATAGTGTTACCAACAGAGCGATCGTCTTCCAAAATAACATTTATCACTTAACCAAAAAATCATTTTCCTATACTAAGGGTATTAATTTAATAAGAAATAAGATCCCATATCAACTTATAATTGATCAATAAAATCATTTAACTAAAAATAATTAGTCACACAAAATAGGGATTTGATGTAGTCTGGTGGGAGACGATAAATCCCAATTGCACTCTGGTTGTGGGTTCGATTCCCAAAGCTTTGTCTGACGCACAGGGTTGTCAGAAGGTTTATGTGTAGTCCTTTTTTAAAAAATATATTTTATAACATTACCAAAATGATATAAAGTCCTCAAAATATCCATAACATAATTTAATCACAAATTTTATCTCATACCTTCCATTTTCATTCCAAAATATAATATCTTTTTATTACTTCACACTCAATATCTTATAAAACCAAATGGTTATTTATAACTATATCCACAAGGGAAAAGATTATTATTTATTAAATATCTTTTTCACATGAAAAACTACAGGGTTACAAATACAAGGGAAAATTATTCCAAAGTAATTCCATCAACAAAGAGCACTAATAATTTTAAACATTTCTGCAAACATTTATTTACACATAGATACTTCTTTGACCAAGAAAATATCCTTTAAAATATGGCATTCACTTGGGTAATGGCCAAGTCCCCAAAATTTATGGCAATTGACGGTAAATGGATTCATGAGACCATTTTTATTTTCTTCTATAGTACTCATCATTTGTCCTCAGCAATTCATTACTTTATGACATTATTTTCCACACGTAAAGAATTTCTTTGTTCCATTGAGATACTTTCATAGGTGTCTCATTTCACATTTTGTGCATGATGGAAATTGAGGATTATTTTCTCCATGGCCTCCACTTCTAGAGCTCTTATCATTCATCACCATTATCTTCATTTTTTATTCCAGGAGTTGATTAATATATATGTTGTTAATCATATTATTTGAAAAATTATTTGGCATGAACACAATATCTTTTTCGCATATCAATATTCAATTTTTTTTTCTCATTTTCACCACCATTCCCACCTTGCACATCATGCTCAATGTTATTATTAATTCTTTGGAATCTATCCATTATCCAAAACCAGAAATCATTGTGTGAGTATCAATAGTCATAAGATAGTTTAGATAATATCATGAAACAATATTTTCAATTTGAAACAACTTATAAATAACCAAGGTCATTTATTCTAATCTTATATTAAAATCATTCAAATTGGTTTGTAAAGTAAATGTAAATTATCTTATGAATATAACCTGAGAGTGTCGTAACCAAGAGTGCATCAAGGCTCGTTGACGTGTACCTGGATACCCAGGGTCAAGACTGAACTATTTTTCAGAGTTTTCACTCTTCATTACAAAAAAATGACCAATATAGAATGTGTTAAATATTACATTATAAGGGGTTATAACCCCTTCTAAAGACATTAGCAGCGGTTCTGAGGAATCGCCGCTAATGTGGACGCCTACTATTACTATAGATGGATTTAAGGAAGCGCTGGTAAATGCATAGTGAATTTAGTGAATGTTACATTAGTGGGGGTTTAAACCCCCTCTAATGTAAGACAAAATTTACCACAAATGGTATTCAGTAGAGGCGGTTATAACCCCAACCACCTCTAATAGAGGGATTAGGGGCGGTTCAAACAGCCCCTAAATAATAATTACATTAGAGACGGTTTTACACAACCACCCCTAATGCCTTTTTTTAAACCCAATCACTACACCTGTCCTATTCCAATTCCCCCTCCCACTGCTCATGTTCGTCCCCCTGGTCTACACACCCCACTACCCCACCTTTCATGTTCCCATGTCCTGGTCTTCCTGTGCATGCCCCTCCTCCCGCCTGTTTTCCCCCAAGTCCCAGTCTCCCCCATGCCTATATGTTCCCCGTCTCGGGTCATCTTCATGTTCCTGTGTGTGTCCTCCATGTGTCCCGCTTGTCACATGTCTTGTGTCCCAGTATTCCCGTGAGTGTGAGCATTCCATGTTCCTGGTCCTCGCCCTCTATGTCTATGTGTCCTCCATGCACTCTGCCTCCAGCCTACCGCCTCCCACCTCCGGCCTCCTGCGTCCTGCATGTCTGTCCCCCAAGTCCCGGTCTCCTCCGGCCTGACTGTCTCCCTCCGGTCCTCGGTATAGTGTCCCCTAGTCAACCCCAGTTTCCCCGCATGAGTGTCCATCCCCTCCTGCGGTTCTCCTTCTTTCCCATCCCCTGGTTCCCAGACGTAGTTGTCCTATGTGAGTCCCAGTCCAGCCACTGGTCTCCCCTGTCAGCATATTCAGCTAGTATCTAAAATTTTTAAACATAAGGGATTCAAACAATGCTCTTCCTCGGTTTAGAGCCTGCGCATAAACCACTATGTCACATGTTTTTTTTCTTATATAATACATATATTATTCTATTTATATATATTCACCAGTTTATTAAAATATAAATTATTTGCATAATATATTTAAATACATATAACAATTTTTTTAAAATATACATATATATTAGCAAACACATATATATATATTAAAAAATTTACACAATTTATATATTATTGCAATTATATATATTAATATGTTTATTAAAATAAACATTATTAAAACAATATATTTAAATATATATAATAAGTTTATTAAAATGAGCTTATATATAAATAAACATATATATATTAAAAAATTTACTGATAATTTCTATATTATTGTATTTATATATATTAATAAGTTTATTAAGATAAACATTTTTTGTATAATATATTTTAATAAATTAAATAAATAACATGTATCTATATTTATATTTATATAAATATATATGTATATATAGTTTCTTCACACCTCAATAAATTATACAATTACATATATCTAAATAAAATTATGTATGTATGTATGTATTTATAAATACATTTCTATCAGACACACAAACACAAATGTGTATTTATATATTTATATGTAATTGTTTTTATTTATTTGAATACATGTATATATATATATATTACAAAAATATATTATGAAAAAATATATTTATATATTGTATTTATACGAACACAATTAATATATATATCTATATATAACATATTTATATGGATATAATATATTATAAATTTATAAATACATTTATATATGTATACAATATATACAATATATGTATTATGATTTTTTTAAAGAAAATAGCAGGGGTTCACAACCCCTCTGATCTATTCAATTAGAGGGGGTTGTTAACCCCCTCTATTAGAAGACATGATTGGGCATTAAAGATGGGGTTTTGAACCCCCACTGATGTCTTACATTAGAGTGCGTTTTGAACCCCCAGACTTTTCATTAAAAAAACCATATAACACACACACATATAACACCTCTAAAATCAAACTGAATATATATATATATATATGTGTGTGTCTGTGTGTATATATATATATATATCACCTCTAACCGAATATATAGTTCTTGTAACTAAATATAAAGCCCCACTAATTATTAAAGTAATTATAATTTTAACATAACCATGACTAAAATCCAACTATATATTGAAAAATGCTAAAACATTTAGAGGGGGATGTCAACCCTCTCTAAATTTGATGATTAGAGGGGGTTGTGCATAACCCCCTCTAATGTTTCAGAAAATGAATTTAGAGGGGGTTGTGCAGAACCCCCTTTAAATAACCCCCTCAAATGTACTATTTTTTTGTAGTGCTTAGGTACATCTTTTCCTGATCCGCCTATACATAATCGTATCTAGACAGGGATGTATTTCATAGAAAATACACAAAATCTCTACATTTCCAACTTTATTGGTTATTCTTCGTTACTAATCCTCAAAGTCTATCTTAAGGAAATGTTCTTTAATCATAGTTTATCTAAATCTAGTTTCCAAGGTTCATACTAAAATCCATCTGATACCAACTATAACGCCCTGACCCGAGTTGCCGAGAGGCCGGTGCATTATTTTAATACATTTTCATGATTACAAGGAATCAATTACTGAAGTAAAGATCAGTTTAGTAGTCTTGGAATCAAGATACACATATAATTTAAACATTACAAATTGAAAAAAAAACAACATTTATTTATTCCTTTAGAAGCATCCAAGCCTCCTAGATTCTTCGAAAAAGTAACTCATAACAAAATCCTTCATATCCTGGGAAAATGTAACATTACCAAGGGGTGAAATCAAACCCTCAGTAAGGGTAAGAAATACAGTGGAAGATAACAAAAATATTTAGCATTGTGAAAAATTGAAAACACATGCATTAACAAAAATAAACATGATCAATTTATGTCATCAATACAATCTGAGTAAATAATGCCATAAAAAACATAGTCATGGGTGTTATACTAGTCGAATAACCACATGAAATATCAATATATAATATATTAATGATGAAATGCATAATTTCATACATCATAACCACATAGTCAAGGACTCATGCCATGACTACAAATAATATTTTGTCAAGGCCTTGTGCCAAGACACTAGTTTCTCTCATGAGACCTACCGATGCATCGAGGAACTATAGCGGGATCCATCTGTCACTTACTATGTCCAATGCATTCCTCATATAAAAATGATGAAACATAAGATAAGCATCTGTATTAAACTAGCATACTATGTATCATTTCTTTGACCATAAACCATGAATGGTATAAATATAACTAATCCACTGTCAATAAAAACTCATTAAAAACAATATGAAAGATTGTATTATAAACAATTATCCTCAATCAAGAACAATGATGTATATTGACATAAATTAAAATAATTATAAATTCAATTTGACGGAAATATCCACCTTTTTCTGGAATACATTAAAAACTCACGTTATTGATCAAGAATCCATTTAAACTATTTTTTTGAATCAAAGTGTCCCATACCACTTTAAAAATTTTGAAAATAATTATCATTTTAAAGCATTTTTGTCCAAATATATAAATCATTAAAACCATTTTTAAAACATTTATATTAATGATAATTATTTAGAAGAATAAATTTTTTAAACATTTAAAATGATATTATAGTTGAGTTTGTAACCAAATGAGAGATTCTTTAATACAAATAATTTATGTTATAAAAACATAATAATATACTGAGATAAATGGATTCATGATATATTATGTCAAAGTATAATATATCCACCAAATAAAAGTTAATTGGTGCATAACAAAAAAGAAGTATCAATGGAATGTATGTTAAGATGAAATCACATATATAGACTGTATCCATAGGTTAAGGATATATCAATGAAATAATTATGTGGGGAAAATATAAATACACTAAATATGGTTGGATATTCAGTTTTAATAAATAAGCAGTCATTCACACATACACATGTAAAAACAACACCTATGACATTGATGTTTACCTCAATGAATGGAAATTGGATAAGGATTACTCTTATTTAGTTCATTTAAATAACATGAGAAATAATAAATGGAGTGATTATCTATATCAAAAGTATATCCACCCAAAAGGGAGTGGAAATTACAACATAAATAATAAATACTAGTTCCACACATAATCTTGGAGTAAAATAATCAATGATTTATGTATAAAGCATAATGAGTGGAAATTGAAATTTGAAATTCCCTTTCCGATTTTGTAACTCACAAAATATACACCCCATGATAGGTGTATTATTCAATGATGTTGTAAATACCCATATATTATATTATATTTTTCAAGGAATACAATCACGGCCATTACATAAACCACACAAAATTAAATAGTGGCAATACATCATGAATCACATGGGAATAGGATGTGAGATGAAATCCCCTTACCATGTTGTAATCAATCGAGTCAAATGACAAAAATTTAATAACCACCAAATTATTCATAGAATAACATTAATAAAAAGACAATCATGATAATATATATCAAATGGCAGGACCCAATACACCACATGCAATAAATAAGTGGCGAAAAATGTAAGTATCACCAAGTTAAGAGTGACACAAGAAACCCCTTACTTTGTACCTTTCCTTAGTCAAGGGTAGGTTAACATAATATATAATGGTCAAATAATTGTTATTAAATTATAAAAAACCATATATATTAATATTATATCATATATTATCTTCTATTGTTGCTTTGATAATGATATTTCAATAGTATCATCGTTTCGGGTGATAACTGATTCATTTTCCTTTATATGAATTTTTACGTAAGTATTGATTGTTATCGATAGGATGTATGTTATTGATATTCATAATTACATTATGTCTTAAAATATATTTTAGTCATAAAATGAAAATTAGTCTTGAATGAATATGATGGGGAATGAATCTAATCACATTCATGGAGACAATAATCTGTACGTATGCACAAGCGACAATATCATTCATTTGATATTAAAATCATAAATATTTGGATGGTGTATCATATTAAATGAATAATTATAATGTTTTATTTATTATTTACATCATTAATACTAATTATAATTCCCATCCAAATGGTGATGTATTTGAATAACAAATCGCAAACGACATGGAGATGGTAATCCGTACGTACACACGTATGGTGATTTTTTCAATTATAGATGGATATAATAATGATTATGGTTGTGAAACTTTTATAATAAAATCATAGTATATAGAAGATACTTTATTTATTATATTATTTTGGAAACAAAAATGAAAGAGGTAGGGGAAGAAGAAAATAACTTGAAAGAGTTTATGAAATATTTAACTCTTTTTCAGGTTTTTCCTTTGTATTAGATCAAAAGGGCAATTTATATTGGATTTATGTCCAATATAAGGACTATAAAATGATGGTAGGATAGATTGGAGGATTAATGGGTAGGAGTTGGCTGAGCCAAATTTCTTTGATGGTGTCAATGTGAGAGAAGGGGAAGTTCCCTTTTATAAAAGGGGTGAGGGGAACCATAGGAAATGACTGAAATATTATTTTCTAATAATATCATTTTCTGTTTATAATGGTAGAAGAATGTATTATTTTATGTATATGGTGGATAAGGGTCTAAAACCACTCAAAAAATATGGTTTAGACAGGTTTTCGTAACTATATTAACCATATATTTTAGATTGAACTCTTAGATATATAGTTTGACATTTACCATGCCTCTTTGTATTTTTATATTATATGGTAAATAAACTAACTATAAACTTCCATGTGAACCCCAAGTGGTTCATTAATGATACACCTATAATTATATAAGTCTTTTGGATGAACCTTATATTTTTAAGATTATTATATCAACCAAAAATATTGTATTTTTTTTAAAAACTCATTTATGTTAACTTTGAAATTATTTAATAATTAATTTTTATTAAAGTCCTTACAACTTTTTTACATTGAACTAAATACATTTAATCAACCCTAAAATGTCATAATCACCTATAAAAGTTTTTAATGGCATTAAAACGTTCAAATTATATTTATTTTAGTATTTTTAATATCATTTATTTTATTGTTTCATTAATAAGGTAAATATTGCATCAATATTGCGTCATATATAAATATATATATATTTTGTTTAAAAATTATAAATAAAATATCCAGAGGTAGGAAATTGGTTTATCTTTATAATGACAATTTATAGTCTAATATATCAATTATATAACCACATATAATTTTTTTTTACTAAAATATATTTTCATTTTTATTTTTGTCTTTGCTTTAGATTATTTAATATAAAATGTTATTATCACGCCCATGTGGCTCAATGGGGCCCCATAATCGACCAATTGATTCCCATAGTCGTACATGTATGAGATAATAGGTTTAGAACACATGTTAAGGGAATTTAATATTATTAATATATAATTTTTTAACCTTATTTAATGGATTTACCCCTTTAACCAAGGTAAATAAAATATTTACTAAAGTAAATATCCCTAAAGTATAAAAATAAATGTTTCCTATTTAAACAATTTGTGCCTCCTAATTCCACATATAGAATTCATTTTTCTAAATTCAAAACACAGATGTTTCAAAAATTAATTTAAAATTTATTCCTGTTGTGAAAACAAAAAATCGTGTTTTTATGAAATAATAACTTTCAAAAGATTGACACTTTTTTATGTCTAGTTTAATCATGAGGTTACATAATATGCCTTAAATTATATTATATGATAAAAATATAATATAATTATACTTAAAAATCATTCCGTTATATAATTTAACACTATAAATTATTTCTATAGAAAAAGTTGTTTTTAATTAAAATTTAGTATTTTCACTATTCAACAAAAATTGAATGTTTTCAGAAAAATACCAAAAATTCACCTCAAGAAAATTTTGAAATTCATAACCGAAAATTAATGTCTATTTTGAATGATTAATTTTATTAAATTTTAGAATGTGGTTATTACTATTCATAACGGGTAGTTTTATTGGTCGTGGTTTGTTATAATTTCGAAGTTGCATACAATGAAAACTATTACATTATTTAAAGGGTAACGTTCCATAGATACTTGGGGTGTTACAATAATATCTTGGTGGCCACCCTCATCAATGAATAATGCTAGATAATGCATCTAAAACACGTACATAAACTTATATAATCATTCATTCATTGGGGGTTTCAAAATTTCATGAAGAATTTAAAACCTCTAATATGAAATTTTATAGATAATCATCAATAGTATGTACCTTAAAAACATGTGGTTAGGACTCAAAAACTAATGGGTAATGAATTTTTATACCCTTTTAAAACATTTATTGTAACACCCAACAATGATATTGGGTTAAATGACTAAATGATATGGATCATGTAAATAAGTTACACCTTCCATTACAAGATCCTACCTAATTAGAACTCCACAGTTAAGCATGATTTGTCTAGAGTACTGATTAGGATGTGTGAAATTCTATGATGTTTCAATAGGTGTGTTTGATTAAGGACTAAGCACACTGGAAAAGACATGTGTTCACCTGTGGGGATAGTCATTATTTAGATGACCCCATCCAGCACGTGGGTGGACTTAGGGTGGGGACCACATGTTTCTGGTGCACATGGTTTTACCTCAGGGGCCAGGACCCGACAAAAACGTTAAGACTGGGTGTCTTTGCTCCCACCATGACCTAGTTGTTACGTTTGGTATCAAAGGTGGCACTCATCGTTAGGAGTGGTTCACTACCTAAGTAGAGCTATAAGTCCTACAAAAAATACATTGGGCTATTGGGGGTTAATGTGGCACCCTAGAATGATAAATTATTAAATGAATAAATGATAGGACTCATGTCAATAAATTTAACCATCCTCTTCCAAATCGTACCTGATTTGAACTCCACTGTTAAGCGTGCTTGGCCTAGTGTAGTTATGAAGATGGGTGACCTACTCAAAACATTCTCATGGAGTATGTGAGTGAGGACAAAAAACACTTGAAATGACATGTGTTGGCCTATAGATATAGTGATTATTCAAATGACCTGTTAAGACATGTGGTTGGGCCTCATGGTGAGGACCACACGTCTGTTGGGAAAATGGTGGTACCTGGCAGGACAGGATTCAATGTCCTTGTTATGGTGAGGTGTTTGATCTATCACCAGGACCCAGTTCCTACAATTGTTTTCAATAGTTTTACCCATCCATAAGTGTGGTGCACTACCTGAGAAGAGATGTAGGGAACACAATGAAGACATTTTTCTCAAAATGGGGGATGAATTTAACACCCCAAAAATGATAAAGGTTTAAATAACTATTGGTGAAAAATTTTGTGAAAAGGAAATATATGAAAAGAGCACACCAATGCCAAAATTTCTGCTTTATGAAGCCCCTTCTCACAACCTTTTGGCACCACAACTACTGAAAAGCCTTTCAAATCCGTGGTTAGAAAAAAACCAGGGCCCCTTCTTAAATCAAAAAAAAGGAAAGAGGTTGAAGACAATATGATTACGACACAATTGAAAAAAATATTCACACTGTATAGGGAAATGGATAGCCTCTATGATCCAATGGAAATTGAAAATGTCTATATGAGAAATGTTTAAGGAATTATGGTGGCTGCTGCGCTGAGAAGGGGATGGAGTTCAACTTTGTTGTTATGACAAACTTGACCCAAACTGCTTCTGAGGGAAAAGCGACTAGCAGCTATGCAACACATTGTCAGAGCTTCGTGTCTCCTCTCGCCTACATGTATCAGGCGTCCCTCAAACCCAATGGATGGATACTCTCACCATTCTCCTTCATAGCTCTCAAATGGTTATGTCACCTATTCTCTACAAATAATTGAGAATAACGAGAACTTCAACTTACATGAGAATTGGTAAACGCAATTCCCATAGCTCAAATTCAAACCTCTCCAAGAAGGGATTGACTTCACAGATCCAAATAACTAGATTTATAGTCAAAAATTGGTTCATATTCCAATATCCCAACCAAAAACAATGATATCTTTACATGTATATTAAAATATCATGTAGTGTGGGTGTAAAATATTTTTGGAAATAACTATTGGTCTCACTAAATATATCCAATATAAAATGTTTCCATATTGTGTCCCATTAAAAATTGTGTAATGGGTAATAATATAAATTACTACAAACACTTAGTTCCCTTAGTTACACTTCTGATCTACCATACATGATTTATCAAGTGCTAATGTGTCTCTAAACATGGTTACAACCCTAAAAGGTGTGATATTAGTGTCCAACCATAACATAATCAACAATTTCCAAAATCCACGAGAAATAATATCACCAACCCTAGATACCATAAAATGTCATAGTAAAATATATGATGTCAGATAGGTTAAATAAAACCATCATTCACTATCGGGACCATGGTAAGATAGGTGGACAACCTAGATACTAATAAATTTCATCCTCTAACCATGTGTTAACATAGGCACCCACCCTAGAAAAAATCAAATGTCATTTTAAATATCCAACTTCAAATAATCACCCAACCTAGAGAACAACTTATATCATTAAAAGCATGAAATATATAAACTTCAACCCATACATTATATCAAAATTTCTCAAAATTTTTTATAATAACTTAATCCCTACGAAAATATCACACGACATCAACAATACTTAGTAAAATGAATATGATTTTTTTCCATTAGTGTCACATTATATTATCTTACAGTCTACTACATATCTGAATAGTGGATTATTTAGGTACAAATATACATTACCCTTAAAATCATTGGTTATAAAAGCACCAAAAAAATGACAAATTTATATAAATTAATCTAACAATTACCATTAAATAATATAAATCTATCTATCTTCAAAATTTATATATAATAAATTTATATAAATTTCACTTGTAATTATAAACCCATCCTTGCCAACTCATATGGATGAAATTATTTTATTCATGGGGTTAGAATTCATAGAAACTAATAACATAGATATGTTGGGATAAATTATTCATGCAATAAACTAATCACTAATAGTAATTCAAAATGGGAAATTATCATTCCCTAATTCAATTATCACATATGGTCATTAAGAAAAATTATCCAATGTAATTCTAGTGTAACAATCTATAAAATATTACATCTAAGGGAATCCATTGTGATTACATACACATTCTTATTAAACCATGTCAAATATAATACAAAATTGGTATAAAAATAATATACACATGAATAATCAATGGGACACCAATTTTATAAATAAGGTATAAGCTATATAACACAATAGAGGTAACTATTTACTTTTTTTTACATAACACAACAAATATAATGGAATAACCTCAATCACATGGTCATTAAAAACACAGATATAACATAGTAGTAGTCAATTTACAAAATGGAATATGTTTATAGGGAGTATAATATTGAATATATTACATTAAATAATGACATGTAGTCAGAATTCTGAAATTAGATAGAAGCGCTGGAATTAGGAATAATCAACCCTTACCAGTGGAAGTATATACATCATCAGTAGAATTAAAATAATACTACATGATTAAATGTTGACCCACTATAATTGATCACTCTTATTAATATATTTTAATATTATTTATATATATTCAACTAATTTTAAAAATAAAACCCCATTCATGTGATATAGTGTGACTATAATTGTTAAGGTGAAACGACCCTCCATTACCCCCATTACTGTTTGACACCTCTTGTCATGTTGTATCACCCATCTGATAGGATGAAAAAGGAGAATTTTATCTCACTCTAACATGGTTCATTCACCTCCTTCACAGTACAGCCATCCCACAAGCCTTACTCGCATTGTGCATCCCACACTAGTTGTGTAATGATTCTGACCCTAATGAAGTCTATAGTGAAGGCCATTGGGTTTGTGGCATGATCATGTTCATATATTATATTTTTAGTCATATAGGACCCTCTATATAGTGAATAAGCTCAGTCTCAAATAGGTATTATCATAAAAATTATCAATGTTTTATCCTATATAGACATATCGAAAAATATCAAACTACAATTATTTCATGTTACATGAACCCCTAAAAGAATAATATTTTTGAAGTAGAAAGAATCATTTAGAATCAATAACCATGAGAAAAATTCATTGAAAATTGTGCTGGATATGTCTACCCATGAATAATAATCATAAATAACTGAATTCAGTTATTCATTTGGGACCTCCAAATCAAATGTCCATCCACTATAGTATCCTTTCATAGTACTAATTTTTTTCATGGGTCAATCAGGATCCCCTTTTCGAAATTTAGTGTATAATGGAACCAAAACCAAAAAAACCCACATTCACCAACTAAAATATTACAAACATTAAATTAATAAAAAGATATTTTCATAAAGTTTTAATGGGGGTTTAACTTAATAATTTCTAGGTGGTCATATTCCTACTGTGTGAAGTCATCATTCGCCCATTATTGGAAAACTTGATATCGTAATTATCTTTAATATAGAAAAAAATTTAACAGTCACCAAATAATATATATATGACAAACGGTAATAATTCCCATTACTAAAAATTAACAATATAGATATATAAAATATACATATTCTTACATCCATTAAATTCACTAATTTAAATCCCAATCATAACTCTTCAAATTTTTAGTAATGATAATATGCAAAAAAAATTAATTATATTATTTGTCCTTTTTAATATATTTATTATATTTGTATAGTTTGTTATATAATGTGATAATATTGATATATCCATTGGAATTATATTAATTTTTTTCATTTATCAATGCATTGTTTTAATAATGTTAGTAAAATTTTTACTATACTTTATTGGAAATCATTTGTTAGAAAATATTTCAGTTTTTTACTGGATATTTTCAGTTATTACAATTATGGTATAAAAATATAATTGAAAATAAAACAATATTAGTTATTGAAATGATTAACTCCCCTCAGATGATGTTTCCCTCATAAGAATTTCTGTCATACCAATATGATATAGGCTATACAATCCCTATGAAGTAGATATAATTTATGGTTCATTACACATAGTAAATATAAATAACATATATGATGTACTCTTATGATAACATCATACTTATAATAAATTTTAATTTTTTTAAAAAATTACTTCCTTTTTAAAATCATATGCTGAGTTATCAACATAAACAATTTTTTTATGTGAGTCATGAATTTTTTATATTTTTTACCATTTTTTTGGTTAAATATAAGAATTTATTTTACAATTTTATGAATTATTCATGTTCAATATGAGGAACCACATCTCATATAAATTATAATACATCATTATTTTAATAAATATCTAAAAGAATCACCCATAATGTTAATGTATCTATTCATTTTATAAATTATTTACTCAATATATATATATATACAGACTGTATATTCATTTATTTTCATCACCATGAATTTCACCATGATATCAATGTATAGATATTAAATCTTGGAATATAATGAGTTAATTAATAAAATAATGGTTGATACACACTTTTCTATAATGTTTTAGAATTATATAAACATATGGGATGATATCATGACTATAAAAAAACATTCAAATAAATAAGTTATCCAAGGATTATGAAAAAATATAACTAATCTTGACATATAAGAAAAATATTAAATTATTTCAAGTCATTATGAGAATAATGATATGTTGTAAGAGTATATGTCATGTCATAGAAAAAATAGGTCAATGATAAGAAATACACCATTATATTATGTAAAAAATATCAATATCATGACCATTTATGTGATTTATGAAAAGGGAAATTAAATTTTTCAAATGAATAAAAATCTATAAAAATGATCATATTATAATAAAAAACAAGGATGTCATTAAACATAAATATTTATCACATTTAATGGGATGAATTATATTTCCAAACACATCCCTCATCAAAAATGGGCATGCATACGTGTGCCCCACTGAAAAATAATAAAGAAAATGTCATACACATAAAATGAAACAGTTTGAATGTACTGGGTTATAGAACCAATACATAAGTCATTAAATATTGAGGTATCATGTAGTATCAATGTAAAAGTTGTTGTGAAAGCATCAATGAAATATATTTCCAAATAATGAATCATGAATCTTAAAAATAAATCAGGATGAGAATGATATATTTTAGGAATATATGATAATATAATAATATAAAATGATCCCAATCATCAAAATTTTAGAATTTTGTAATATATTATTTCCATATATAATATTAATGGGTTTCTATAATAACCCTAATTTTATAAAGTAAGAACATTGTATTTGAATGGGTATATGGAACAAAACAAAAATAATATAATGGAATATAAGATTATGAGACACTAAGATATGATAAATATTTTTTTCAATCTATTATATTGTTTTTATTTCATGAAATGCGTAGTTATATTGTATTTCATGCAAGAAAAACAATGTTTAGTATTTTGTGTTACATGGAAGATTATATTTTGAAAACAAATATATTATTATGATATAAATTATTTAATATTACAAGATACAAACTCTACATTAAATTTATGGTTATGAATATGATATACTAACATATATAAATATATTTTTGAATTCATTGGTTGTCAACTAAATAGAAATGAATATCAAAACAAGTTAACCATATTGAAAAAGTAATTATAAAAATTTATTTTCTATTCTTTGAAAGGCTTTCTAGGATAATAAATTAGATTAATTAATAATTTTAAGGAAATATATATTATATATTCTATCAAATATTTTTTATACTCTTCTATTATATTTTATAGTCATAATTAAAATATACAATTAGTTTATGTTTAATAGATGTATTATTCTAAAAATTAATTTTTGTACTTTTTAGTGGATAACTGGTTTTAAATCTACTTTTTCACAATCATACATATTTTATGTGTAAAAATAAACATTATTTTATATGTATTATTATAAAAAATTACTCAGGGTGGATTTTTTGATTTTTATGTGATGTTTCATTTTTTTTAAATAGTGAAAAATAGAGAAATTTAATTGAAAACTACTTTTTCATCTAAATAAAATATATGATATTTTTTTGAAAGGTTTATAAACATTAAATAAATTATTATTACTGAAATTAATAAAATTTTATTTATTTTAATAAATATTTATTTTTAAAATTGATATAAAAAATTACATAACTTTTGAACATTTAACATTAAAACTCCGCATTGTTGGTCAGTCTAATGGAAAAAATTTAAATTAATTTATTCCACTTCTATGGCAAGAATATGTATATATGGATTAAATATTTGGAATCATCATATATTATGATTTATAATAATTTCAACATAGTTTTTGAAGAAAAATAATAACGGATTCAATAATAATTAATTATAATGATTAAGAGAAACATTTTCAAAAGGACTAAACCATAAACATAAGTCCCAATTTTGACATAGTAAAATTTTAAAAATCCTTTTTATATTGATATTTTGACATAATCATAATTTTTTAATATTTCTACAATTATTGAATCCAAATTTTAATGGATAAACATTTGTGGAATTCCCTTATCTAGAATTTACTAGAATGAAACTCTTCATCCACTATAAATTGTCACTCAACTATCTCACTTATTCACACATATCATTCAAATTTTATCACATATCCTATAGTAAATTAATCTCACATAACACATCCCTAATCATATAACAATAATGTTGGAAATAAATCCATCACATGAGGCCCATTGGTGCAATCCAAATGGGGTTACACAATGAATAAACAACATTATTTCTCAAGATCTATTGTTTTATTTTCATTTTACACCCATTAATTATTTATTATTCCTTGATGATAAAATAAAATAAAATTCATATATATATATATGTTTTTGTTTTATTATTTTTACCTAAACATACAAACACTTTCATCTAAGGGGTTATGAAGATATTGTTTATGTTTATAGAGAAATATAGCCTCATGAAATGATGTCATTAATATTTCCTTCACCACCCCTCATGGTTGGAAATTATGATAGACACCACATTTTTATAATATAAATGTTATATAATCATGATATCATTATTCATAAATTGTAATATAACACACACCATCATGTTATCCATTTTTTGAGTATATGATAACATCATTTGTGGAAGTGTGGACTAACACCTTTTCAAGTCAATGTGATTCGTTCTAACCCTATATGGAACCTACAAAGGGTAATTTTAATAAAAATATGTGACATTTATGATATTAATATAAAACAATAATTTTAATATACATATATATAATTTAAATTTCATTATTTTAATATGCAAAGGAAGTAAATGTATCATTCAATTGTGTGCATGTCCTACAATCTCCATTAAGAGTGCATTTCCCATCATATCTTGGAATTTAATTAATTCTTATAATTAAATTGATTGTAATTCTATTTATAGGGCGAGTATTCCTCACGTGTCATTGTAAAATTATTCCATTTATGACACTCTACATTCTAACATTCCAATGGAGGGAATCATTCATCACTTTCTCACATATATTTATTTGATGGTTGAATTGGGATGATGGGGTGTGATTTCCTCCTTCACCTGATTAATTAATGGAAATTTTCCCTAGTATAGTACACCTTAAATGATTAATATTTATTCATGAAACTCATACCCTTTTCAACTTCTTTGTGGATGTCAGTTAATTATGATGATTTTATATGGACATTCAAATGGTCTAACAAGGCTTCAACCATCAGTAAGGGGAGTACTTATGTTGGGAATTACTAGTATGTATGGTCACTAGAACATTAGGTCGCCTTTTTCATCCTCATGTGGGGGCTATCAAGGGCATAGAACCTGAGGAATTCTATTGAGGTCACAACATATCATATTTGATAATAATTTCTTATGAGGATTTCTAGAATAGTTCCATGATTATCATAGGGTTATGTTGTGTGTTTAATATCACAGAGATATAGGGTAGATCTGATCAAAATTACCCACAGTGGAAGATCAAATAGTTAAATCCCTTAGAAGGAATACCTTTTAATGACTATCAGATGGATGGGATAGAATTCCCAATGGGAGAAGACCCTAGATTTTGTGTCTCGGGAAGGAAAAGAGTCACACCATGATGTGGAATATCCCTAGAAGGGAGGCTCCAATGTTAAACATTTTTGGGATTGAACCTCATGGAGGTGTCCTATGTATACTATTTAAAATACATGGATCACACATCATGTAGTTTAATAGTGTGTGGTGTGGGGTTACACATGGTTATCTTCTATTCTTTGTATTATTTCTATTGGATAGATGATGGATTATGTAGGGATCATGCATGGTTAGCTGACTGAGTGCTACTAGGAATAACGATGATATGGTTGGGGATTAAATATATGAACTGACCAGATGAATGAAATGAACTTATTGGGATGTGGAAGATCAAGTAAAACTAGTATGGTTATGGATGATGGGTTTATATGGAATCTATATAGTGGATAGATTTTTATAGATGTTATTCTTGAACCTAAAAATGATTTCATATGTATCCCAGATAGTTGGAAATCAAATAATGCATAGAACTGGATGGTGTAATTCAATATTACACCAATTAAGGAGGCCTATATACATGTGGTTGGTGATTTTCACTATTATCTTCCTAAGGGGATCCAAAAGAGACATGATCTCTATGTCCAGACAAGATCCTGATGAGACCTAGTGACTTGATGTAATGACTATGATGGGGATAGATAAAGATCATATGTTGAGATCAGAGTGGATTACCCATGAAGGGGGAACCATGTATTACCATAGTTGGTATTGAACCTTGATGATGCTTCCATCATAACCATTATATATTAAAGTTATCAAATCCTACATAGTTCAGAAATGAGGGATGTGGGGATTTCTATAGGAGGAATTATTGTGTGCTGATAGGAACAATGATTATGTAGGTGGGATGTAACTAGAGGAAAAACACAGATGAATGGAATGATTTACTTTTAAGTGAAGGCCTAGGGAAAACCCGGATGTATGTAGATGAGGGGTTGATGTGGCATGGATAAAGTGGATGGATTGTTAAAGATGTTGGGCTTGAATATCAGAGTGGTTTTTTATATGTCTTAGTTTGTAGGAAATCAATGAACATGTAGTTATGAATGTGTAAAATTTGGAATTATACCAAATAGGGAGTCCCATATTCATATGGATGGGGAATTACATGGTTAGTATCCAAAGAGGGTCTAATGGAACCATCATCATTAGGTTAGTTAATGATCCTCCCAATATATATTGACTCGAGGAAAAGACTCGGATAGGGAAGGATGGTTGGAGGATGGTGAGATTCAAGGGGTGAAGTCTTAGGATGGGGGCATGGTTTACCATGGTTTGAATTAAACCTCATAGAGGATACCTCATTACCCAGATTAGAAAATAGGGCTCAAAACCCACTTAGATAGAACATGAGGGGTGTAGGGAATACTCCATTAGGGATGTATATTTTTATAGGGGGGGTTTCATATTTTGTAATGTCTTTTATAGCCATGTGAAACTTTTTGTGTGTGGTAAACAATAGGGATAAGCACACCATTCAGTTGAGTGGTGATATATGATTAATTAGGAGATGGTGTGGGGCTTAGAAATAGAAGATTCTAGATGAGGTTCTCATTCCATGTTAGGAGGATCTAATTCTCCGTGGGAATGATTTCACACCCAATATTGTTAGTGGGTGTATAAAATTCACGATATGTGGCACCCCATGTGCATTTCATGGGGTGAGACAACAATTTAATGTTGTTTAATAACGATGATAGGGGTATGTCATTTTTCTTCTTATAGAAAGGATGAGGATGAACCACTCCTCTTCAATTGATCATACATTAAAAATGATCAATAGCCTTTATGGAAGGGAATAAATTGGAAATTCACAATAGGAGTGGTTTGGAGGAGTGGTCAATATAATGTTCTGTAAAAGAGTGAATATGTGAAAAAGTAAAAGAAAGTAATATACTTATTTCAAACATTTATAGGTATTGCATAACAAAAAGGTAAACCTCGTGAAATAACAAGTTATAAATGTATGAAATCCTAGAGGTCTTAGCATGAGAGGTGTGTGGAAGTTGTCATAGGTGAATGTATATAGTTCTAAAAAATGGTTTTTTATATTAATGTCAACACATATAGAATACAGTAATGCAGTCATGTATCATTGGTTTATTTTTTACAAAAGAGAAGGGATTTAGAAGAAGATGGTATGTTCCCAAGTGGAAGTTGTTTGTGAAAGTGTGGTTTTTGCACGAACATTCAATTGTATGAAAGGAAATGGGTGAGGGTTAAACCCTTGAGGGAATACAAGGAAGGGTAACTATAGTGGGCCTATCGAGAATAATATTATAACATGAGGAATTCATGTCTTTCACACTGTCACAGAATAGGTATTATAGTTCACATGGGATCAATGGTTTGACATCCAGATCATTACCCCAATGAAAAGGGTTTAGCTTCTAAATTAAGGTAAAATTTATGGTTGTGGAGAAATATATTTGTGGTGAAAAATAGGGAATTAGACGCCACATTAGTTGTGTAATATTGTTATGCATGGACTAGTATTTAATGAACTAGCCTCTACACTTCTATGCACCATCAATGTATGTTTTCTTGTGTTGGGTAGTACATGATCATATGATGACACATTGTTTGTGCGTGTTTCTTTTGTGTGGATTTACTTCTTGCGTGAATTCCTTCTATATTTCACAAAGATCCTTTTAAATTACCACAATATTATTCTAATTTTGATGGTGTATTTAGATTTTATCATGTTAACTATTTGCAGACTTAAAATCCACTACCAACAACCCCCCCCCCCCCCCCCCCACTAATTCGAGTTTTATGGGGACCAAATGGTCTAGGTCCAATGGAAACACCAAAAATAACTGTTCCCATGGATATTTCTGTGAAAAATCTAATGACCGGAGTGGATGGAACCTTGTACAGTAATATAAGACAAGGTCCATGCCTATAAATAGGTGGGCCCTTATAAATAGTTCTTTGACATTCCGTATGATAATCTATTTTTTCCTCATGTGTATATATTTCTAAATCATGTGAGAAAACAAAAATTTGGTCGATTCCCTATGTGAATCCACTAAATTCTTACAATCATTAGTTTTAGAAGAAAGTTTCAACATCCATCATTCAATATTATGGCCGACAACCCCTTTTCAGTCTAGTCCTCAATATTTTTTATTGGTTTCAAAACTCAATTGACATGGGAGGATAAGAAAATATATCTAGGAAAAAATATTTTATTAATTTATTGAGGGAATAGATGATCAATAAACCTAAAATAATAAATTAAAAGATCTTCTAGTTGAATAACAAGATTCTATTGACAATGATGATGCAGCCACACAAGGAAAACCTCTTATGTGATAGTATCCTACTGTGGAATTTAGAGATATAAGATGATGTATCCATTCCCAGAATTCAGATTGGCTCACCATGGCCATTGTTCATGTGTAAAGACAACCTCTAGAGGTACAAAATCACAAATATTGGCCATTATATAAGGGAGAATCGATATATGGATATCTATGATCCAAACAAGAATATACTGATGGCCATGGGAGAAAACCCAGTGAATTTCGAATCACATTTCCACTATACAAGAACCTCAGGAAGCATTAAAATGGAGGAAAGTGTAGACTAGAATAAATTACAGGACCTTAGTTTTAGGGATATATTTACAAGTGAATGGGAATGGGTGTATTTGGTGGACAACACATGAAATGAGTTTGTTGATGAGATACACAATGTCAGGATAGTTGAGGAAATATGGACATCATAATTTCACTTCTACCCTCTAAAGGAGCTGGTGTTGAAGCTTCTATTTCGATGGCCTCTAGAAACAATTACATTAATCCCCACCATGTGGATGTCGATATCGATCTCAATGCCATTCAATGAATTGAATGAATTACTCTAGACGGTCTTTATTATGATGAGATCCTACCAATGGAGAACATATAAATAGATAGAGCATGAAAACCCATTCGAACATGGAATCATCTAGTTATAGTGAAGTTGAAGTTGTGGATCAATTACATCCAAAAGAACATCCAATTCCATGAATGGTTGGACCTATTATTTAGGAATTTTATAAAGGCGATGATTCTAGGTTGAGGGATTTTGTAACTGAATTCATTGTAGATGGGAAAGGAATGATTTAACTGGTTGATCCCTGACAAAGGAGAATAAACAACAAGTGGTTTTGGTCTTGATGATATCTAGGAAGCATGGGGTAGATATTCTAATTTCCATCCAACCCATCCTGAGTTGGTGGATACTACCTGTGAGGGATACAAGTATTGGGGTCCAACCAAGGACCTTAGTAATTTGTGGGATCATGGAATCCAAAAACATGATCAACCTAGGTGTGCTAATATTAGAGTGGCATTATAGTATTCCAGGGTGAATCTCAAGGGGAGGCACAAAAAATATAATCTATTCACAATTCCTCACATTCATTGATGTGTTTTAGAAAATAAAATATATGTCTTATTTAATTGCAGTACTCATCCTCACAATAGTCTACAACCATCCCTTCTTAACATTTATGGGATTCAAATATTGACACTCAATGATAATGTGGTGGGGTTCTAGATCAGTAATATTAAAAATATAAATAGTATTCCCTTTAATTCTCTATTATTCTAGATTGTGGATGACTAGAGAAGTTCACCAGTGAAGATAGAATATTTTTACAGCACTCAGTGAGGTATTCTAGTGGCCTGAATTGATCAAAATAACCTTTCTGAGAATACATTCCATCCCACATTTCCATACAGTTCATATACCTTCACCAAATGATGATGAATATTTATGTAGTGGTTCATGAAGAGAATAAACACTGTGTACTCCACCAACTATAGTTGATACTGACAACAACTGTATTTTGGGAGAAAATCATAATGCCCATATAGATGCCGATGTTGTCTTATAAATAGAATATGATAAACAGTGGGTGATGGAATACATGGAAGAAATATTGTGATGACGTATTAATCAAATCAAGTTAATAAGAATAAGATCATATTATTGGGGAGTTAGATGGTATGTCTCTTGAGAGACAAGTAAGTTTGCATGTGCGGCACAAATCAGAACCTCGATGGTGAGGACATCATAGGGTGTGTCTGTGCCCTCAACTATTGAAGTGGGGTGGTCCTTAATGCAGCCTCGAGGACCTGCTATAAAAACCCTAGAGAATCAAATCATTTATCTCTAATATCAAATTAATTATCTCTTATTGTAGATCATATGGTTATATTGTTGGACATTGAGAAAATATCTATAAAATTATGAAATATAGTTGTGAATTATGCATGGTAGGCATGAACTACCAGAAGATGTTCACAGTCACGTAGAAGACATGATGGAAATTCATCGTTGGTAAGTGTAACTAATAGCCATGGATGTTTAATTGTACAAACATGGGAGTTAAAAAGAATAAAATATCTCGGTAAATTTTATTCCCAATCAAGAGAATGACCCAGAATAGATTATTCTTGATGAATATATTAATGATGATGAAGATATAGAAGATGAAGTCGAAGGAGAAAATAGAAAGGATGAGGAATAATTGAATGTAGAAGAATAAGAAAGAGAAGCTGAGGATGAATAGACTTGTGGTGGGGAAGAAGAAGAAGAATTAGTTGTGGATGAAGAGCCCGATGGTGGGGATGCTAACAGGTTAATAGATCAACAAGGTTGTCCCTATGAGAGCTTCCTGAATGCAGCCACTAATAAGGGATTCATCGAAAATCACAAATTAATTATTAATTTATATCTCCCATGTTCCCTTCCATTTTTAAATATCAAATTAGTTAACAAAGAAATATCCTATATAGGATCACATCCGTTTTTATCATGATTCTCCCACTGTATAATGTGAGAACATACTGATGGACATAGAGGGACATGCCCAAGGCTGACATCGAGAGGTTATATCATAAATAAGCTGGTCGTGAATTAGGTTTCTAGTGGTTAGACAATAGAGTATTGAAATGTGAAAACATTGGATTTCTGGGCTATTACAATTATCAAATTGTAGAATGTTCTGTTCATTAAACTAATAAAAACTGGAGAGTCTCTAGTTGTGGAAGTTGCTGTAGAGACTCAAAAAATTTATCTAGATGTGTTTATCTCTTTTAAGTCTCTAACACCATATACTTATATTTAAAATATTATGATTATGTTTCTCGAGTTTCCTAATCCATGTAGTTGTCAAGTGATTACATGCCCATAAAACCAATGAGTGTGGGATATCTACGATAGTTATTTAGATGACTACAATCACACAAGTGAAGTTGTTTTCATGAACTAAACTGGCCTGTGCAATAGATGAGTGGGAAGTTATAGCTATAGATGATTCCATTTTTAGCACCAATCCAAAATCTAGTGTATGTTATATTGATGAGGATGAAATAAGTGATGATGGTCATATCCACAGAAAATATCATATCGTGTGTGAGATGCTTCCATCGGAAGATTAGGCCACTGGAGTCTTGGTCACCTTCTCCATGTATGACCCCACATACCCTAAAGAACCAAATGACCCTGATCTTAATGTAGCTGAGGAATTTTTTATGACTCAATTCTTGGTTTTCATGTGAATTATGTGTTTCTTCATGATTCTAGAGGCAGAATGGGTGATCTAAATAGGGTCACTCCATCAATAGTTTCCCTTTTGTAGAAGTAGAGGGGAAGAATCTCACACTCTTAATATGTTGATCAATGATTATATAGTTGATAACATGTGGGAAAGAAGTCAATACCTGGGTTCTTCCAAGGGTCATGAAATATTATTCAACATCCAGAAAATATGGGAGGATAAAAATATATCTAACTCAAAGATCATTAGTCAAACGAGCACTCCTCCTTCAACAATGATATGTCAGGACATGAAATAGGACTGAAGTTCTAAATAGTTGGGGCCCAAGAGCAGATAATGTTTAATTTTATTCAAGTATAAGATCTCCTTATTTAAAATAACCTTGAACCCATTGAGGAATAGAGGGAGCTCGGGTTGTTGCATCACACACTAGAAGCCACTCGCCAGATGATGGAAGAGCAGAAGCATTCCATAAAAGTGGTAGATCCATAAGGGGTATGTTTTTAAAAACATATTAGACTGTTCTAGATTTATTCCTTTATTTTTAGAACTATATACATGGAAACATTATTTTGTACTTTAATTACAACATCTCAATCATATATTGTTTGAGTGTGTTGAATAATCACCGAATACTCAACGTATGTTACTTTTGAATGACTACATGGAGTTTTTAGGATGAGAGAGGTTGAATTTGGAGAATAATTTTATCATAGATTCCATTTTTCCTTTGATGATGTGAATTAATGCATGGAATAGATAACATTTTGGGGAATTAGAAGCTATCTGAACAACTGACAATGAAAAAAGTGTCAATCGTTATACCCAAAATTGTGAACATGATGAAATTTGAATCGTTCTATGGGATAACTTTTGACCATGTTTGAAAATATATTTTACATATTTATTTTGCATAAATGTGGATAAACAAGTGAGGGTGGACTACTGACCATGTATGAAACACATAACTTTTCTTCATTTTCATAAAAACATCATATGAGGAATTGGTCTATGATTGTTTGGGAGACAAAGCTGAATGAGGCCTTGACATTAGGTGGTCCCTTCATACATGAGAGGGGATTAAGATCTGAATGAGATGAATGTCAAACATGAAAATGGATTGTTTCAGTGTTCTAGTAGATTCCAACACTCTCGACATTTTGCCTCCATGGATTCGAACACCCTGGTGTTAGCTTACTTTTCTGAACAAATTACAAACCTGGCATCCAGGGGAGCATCACCTCAGATGATTATAGATAGAATAATATGTGAAAAAATGTGATATATGATCATAATCGAGGAAGGATACCTCTCTAGAATTTCCGGATATGCATAGATGTTTTACGTCATGCATGTGAGGATGATGCACACATAGTTTATCATCATATAGTGAGAACAATGCATGGTAATGATTAACATCATTTGGTCCAGATGTCTCCTATATTTTAACATCACGTGATTAGAATGTGGAGCATATTTTAATAACATAGTAATATTAATATGAAATATTTATTAATGTCATGTAATATAGACTAATAAATGTTTTAATGTACATGTATGGAAACTATGTAAAACTGTAACATGAATTGGGCCAAAAGGTGGAATGCATACCACCCAAATACAAGGAAATATATGGGATGAAGAATTATGTGATGTGTTAGGAGAAAAATATAACATGAGTGAGGACCATGGGGTACCAATACCACCCCATGAATCTTAGTCAGACACATTGCTTATGGTCCTTGATTTTGGACCCCAATTCCCTTTAATTACTCGACCACATTGGTACCCACCATACCAAAATAACTAATCCCATGTGATACATGCTCTATGTAAGAAACATTTAAATCTTCATTAGGGTTTCTAATATTTGGGATCAGAGATCGAAGTTAAAACCCAAGATGGAATCCCCCCATAATTGAGGTACTTGGAAAGGTGGTAAATCGAGTCAATATAGATTTGGATGAAAAGGTGACTGGAATGTTAGTGTGGAATATAAACTTTATTCAAAACATAAATCCTATTATTATAGAAACCATGAATTGGGATAAATAATGTGGATTTAACTATTTACTATATTTGAAACATAAGACATGTCTTTTACCACAGAACTTCCATTAGGGCATGGTTCCAGGATGGGAGGGGGGACAAATCTACATGAGACCCACACTATTATGGGGACCATATAGATAATAATTTTTATGGAAATCCTAGACCTAATAAATTCTCCAAGTTTTCAATGAACATACTACAGAATGAGATTCGGGCGAAGTTTTTGAAATCGATTTATGTTGTATTACATATGCCTCGGAAGACAATTTAATTTCTTGTCACCCAGACTAATAAAAATTGGTAATAATTATAGTATGAATACGTTATGTATGTGGTAAAAACTGATGTTAATGAATCCAAGGAGTCTCAAGAATTTAATACACACCTTCTGATGAACTACATGATTTTTAATGCCACAATTCTTGTATCGAAATGGAGGCCAAAAACATGAAAATGATAATGTACTTTTGGTTGTTCTAGAAGAAAAAATGTTCAGACATCACTACATATCCTAATATAATGGGAATATGGAATCATGTAATTATGAAACACATTATGGTACTAGACCAAAAATGGTGGGTAAATCCCTTCATGAATGAAATATGATGTATCCCATAATTATCATGGGGTATCCTGTACTATTTCATGGTAGGTTCGTAGTTTAATGTCATGAATTAAGGACATTGTCTCTTAGATTATAGTCATCTTTTTAATAACATGGTTGTTATCTAAGTGGAAAATGAAAAATGTGTTGTAAAAACATAATTTGAATAGTTATCACAATGTTCCCCACATGCCAAATATACATTCATAGGAGGGAACATGAATATAGTATAAAATTGTGCATCATGGACTATGCTGAGGATAGATGGGAATATAAAAATATCCATTCTAAATATATGCATGTGATAAAAAAGAGGAAAATCCCAATAAAAATATAGGAAAAATATTCCACAAATCAAATGCATGCATTAATATGAACATCATATAGTTTAGGGTCATGAAGCTGGGTATGTGATCAAAGCCATGTGATCAATAGTTTAGTACTGATTGATGATGGGACAAAAGATGGAGTGGATGGATGTCACTAAATATCCCATAAATATGGGAATAAATAAACATGTAATTATACAATTCAGGTAATAGATGTAGTTTAATGTAGTGCGTTGAGGACTTTAGCACTCGGTTTAAGGATATAGTGATCGAATCATATGATATGGTGCCTCAAAAGAGTGTATGTAGCAAGGTGGAAAACCAACCCTATGTGAATGATTCTAAAAAGAACTTTTTTACATACCTTATATACCCAAGGAGACCTTTTATATTATCATTAAAGACATACATTTTTGGTGTAAGGAAGGAACATCTGATGTGAGTGGGAAAATGAGCCACATTGGAAAAATATATGGGGAATAAGAGTAATGGAATGAAGGGAATGTAAATTTTTTACTTGGACCAAATATGAATATTTTGGGAATCATTACACATCCCAAAAGGATCAGAATCAAGCCACATGTAGATCATGATGATAGAATATCTCTACATGGGTCTGAACTATACTCCTAGAAGAGATCATTTTTTGTTTATTATTTTTTTATGTTGTAAGACCAACATAGAAAACCCATGAATCATTATATATCATGAGTGGAGTGGAATAAAGAAATATGTTGTTATTGATAGATGAATTGTTGGATGATAATTGAAAAAGAATATTACCTATAAGTAATGAACATTAACATGCTGTGTCATTTTTAATTGTGCAGGAAGGATGATGGTGTCAGAGTTTAATGTCGTGTGGGAAGAATATTCCATGAAGTTTATCATCATTCATTGATGAAAATTTTATCTATTCCTTTAATCATTTTCCAACTAAGACTCTAGGGGGTGTATTCCTTAAGGGATGTGTGTTGGATGGAAAAATATCGTGACATAAACAAAGACCATGGAGGCCCGCACAACACCACATAATCCAATGGTAAATCTCAAGAAATGGTGTTGAATTGTTGAATTTAAATTTTGGGGTAAAATAAAAAATGTATGGGGGTACCTAAATATATAATAAGTAGCAGAATCATGCTATACATCTTTCAGGATTAGGCATGGGTAAGAGACCAATTCTAGAACTGATGTCCTCTTAGATGAGAACATCATGTTGGTGTTATACAGTGTAAAGTCATTACAGAATGGTTGATATAGTACATAGATTAAAGATATATAATTCCAACCATAAGGGGTGGGATTATATGATAGATATGTCCATTGTGAGTGGTGAAAAAACTCAACATGAATGAGGGTGTTAGAGGCCCAATTTCACAAAATTCATTACTGAGAGAACCCGATGTGACTGAAAAAAGGTATTATTCGTAACACATGAATCATCTTAATGGAAAACCTACATGTAGCTTAAAGAAGTAAGGATTTGGCATGGGATCCAAATATACACTGATTTTATGGGATGTGGGATAGATGGAAATGATTCTAAGGAAAAAATAAATAGTATCAAGAGGTGAAAAACACCAATATGAATAAAGGAAATGAAGGGCATTCTCCATAGCACATATTCCTGAGGATACATGCATATAGATTTGAGTTGTGATGCATAGACTATAGGGGATGAAAATAATATAATTTTGTAATTCTTGTATATACTACAAGCATATTATAGTTATGATTCATAGACCATTGTATCTTATTTTAAGGTATCATTATCATTACCATGTAAAAGTGGCTTCAAGTGGATATGTTTAACAAAGTGGTATGAGATCCATAACATGAATACCTTCTAATGAGGGATCAACTCCACACAAAAAAATCAAATAATCAAGAAAATGGTTATAGTCATAATTCTTACACTGCATATTTCATAGATTATAGTCCTTGAATTTAGACTAAGTAATTTGTGTAGTTCCCCATTGTGGATACAAACCCTACCAATATTCCTAATCATACTTGAATCCTGCCTGGGTAACATCAGTTGGTATCAGAGCCACGTTACATACATTTTTTCCTTTCATATGTTTTGAATAGATGTTGTGATGTTGAATGATAATTATGAGAATAGTTAGGGGAAACTGATATTTTTTTGAAATAATTATCATATTTTGATGGAAAAAATGATCACTGATATTATGTATCTTGGGTATGATGTTCTTGAAGAAGAAATGGATGCATTTACTCCTATAAATGGAAAGGATCCCCATACCCCTATTGATAATATGAATATTGAGAATAATGGAAGAAGTAAAAAATCATTACTCTATTCACTTTATGAATTTTAGTTTTAAAGATTGATGGTGTTGAAAAAACTAATGGTATCTTGGATAAGGTGAAAAATATCTATGAAGTAAATTCAATGTGAGGAAGTAAAATATCAATTTTGGAGGCTAATGTATGCAGATTTGAAAATTCGAGAGCTTAAATCTATTGGGTAATTCTTTACTAGGGTAAAATAATTTAGCATCACTATTACTTGTCTTGGTGAAAAGATTGAGGTTTTTAAAACTATTAAAAATATTATAAGAATTCATCGTAAAATTATTAATTATAATGTCTCTAAATTGTGAGAAAAAGATCCTAAATCATTTTCTTAATATGATTTTCATAGCACACTAATCATTTAAGAAATGTGGAAAAGTAATATTATTAAAATAAAAACAAAAGCAGATAGATTCATGTCTTTCAAAGCCACCATGAAATAAAATTCTAATAAGGCTCTTGAAGAATTTGATGTTGCTGACTGAAACACTATCATGAGGTGTGTAAAAATATTGAATAAATATTATCTTTATGTTACTAAATTGTGAGAATAGGTATAAGAAAATACAAAGGGAAACATCCAATCATATGATTTTATGTAGAGTTGTAAGACACATTGTAGTTGATTTCCCATAATGAAACAAGAAGATAGTGATGATCATGAATGAAGGGTAATATTATTTTATATGAAGTAAGGTTACAAGGAAAATCAATTCATGATTGGAAGATACAGAGTTTATCTAATAAAAATAATAATATTTGTTTCCTAAAGATGAAGTTGATGAAAATACTGACGATGAACCTGAAAACTATTTTTCTGAATAATCATGTGAGAATACCGATATTATACCAGAGAAGAGTGTTGATTTTGGGATCATCAGTTCCAATGAATATGAAACTCAACATAAATCTCTTCTGAATAATGATTTGAAATAATGTCTGAGAAATATTAGAAGGCGTGAGATATAGTTGGGGTTTGACTTAGTGGTAAGCACCCATTAATTCTACATGAAAAATGGGGGTTCAAAACCCATTGGGAATAGGTATTGTACCAGTACTGTAGCGTACTATAGCAGTGGTGACACTGTAGCGGCGGCATGGTACTGTAGTGGCGGCATGTTACTGTAGTAGCGGTAGAGCACTCTAGCAGCGGTGGGTACTATGGAGGTTGTAGCTGCGTGGGTACTATAGATGTACTATTCACAGAATGGGCTTTGGGCCAAAAAATGGGTCTACAGGCCATGTAATGGGATAAATGCCCATGGGTACTAGGGGATATATAATGGTTCACCCTCTACCTAGTTAAAGAGGTCTTTGATTTTCTTTAATAATAAATAAGGCTTAGGCTCCACTCTTTACAAAAAAAATTAGAAGGCATGAGAAGTTAAACATGATTTTGATAAATTAAATTTCTTCATTAATCAATCGGTAATGTTTTCATGATGCGAATTTAAATCTGGTAAATGTGATTAGTGATTTTAATAATTATCTTGAGAATTAAAATAATCAAAATGATCATATGGAAGTTATTATGATCGAAAAAAAGAGGATTTAAAACATGTAAAACATAAAATTTATGAATATAAAAATAAAGATATATGTTTCAAAAAATATATCTCACAGTTTTCTGAAATTTAATGTTAGGATGAACCAATTAATGATCACAAAAATATTCCTTCAATTTTTGAGAAGAATGATGATGTTAGTTATCAGAAGAAGAGAGCTGGAAAATATATTTATGTGTTCAAAGTTATCAATATAGAAAATTATTATGTATATTAATATACATAGAATGGATAAGTTAATATTACTTTAGGATAATATAAATCATTAATGAAATTTTAGATGAAGAAGTATGTTACATTTGAAAACAAGAAGATTGATGGTCAAAAATGTTCTGTTAAGAAGATTTCTGAGAGAGGCACTCTCATTAGTGGTCAATATGAATATTTCAAAGGAATATACTATTTTTATTCTTATGGTATTGTGGTGTAGTTGGAAATATAAAAAATAAGTGTTGGTTTAATAAAAAACATTATTAATTTCCCACATGTTATAGAAGGCATGTTTTTAGGGGGGGGTCAGTCCACTCAATAGATAAAGTACAGGAACAAAGTTCAGATGAAATATAACATGGTAGGTGTAAATGTTTAGAATTGGTTTGAACCAATTGATACTATTATTGAAATATGTGAAAAACTAAGAAATATTTCTTAGGATTCTCTCATTTTTTACAGAAAAAAAATGATTCATAAAAATTATCACAGGTTGGAAGTGAAGAAGGAAAAATAAGAAGAAAAGGCACTCATATTTTAAAACTTTTTAAAATAGATAAAATTGATATTGAATAAATGATTCATAATTAAGAGTGTTCATCACATATTATAGGAGACATAAAGTGGTTAAAGAATTTGAAGGACTTCAATGAATGAATTTTGGAAATTAGAACTTATGAATCTCAAAGAATGAAAGGTGTTGGATCAGCCATCAATGGACATGAAATGGTGATATCCAATAAAACATTATATGTAGATGATAGAAACACAACCTAATGAGTGTTTCACATCTATGAAGGTATTAACCACGTTATATAATGAAAAGATGTATTTTTGTGAGAAATGAGTATGATTGAATAACATATAAATGAGGCCAATGTATTAAAGGAAACATTTTCCATGCTGGTGAAATACAATATTTTTGTCGCTTGGTTATGGTGAAAGAAAATAAATTATTGCTTAAAAATCAAGTTCACCTATGTAAGTGAATCATATATATATATCAAAGAGAGAAAATGACCAAGAGATTACTTATATGTCAAGAAGAGGAGTTCAATGCTTCAATATTTATTAGAAAAAAATGATAAAAATTTGGTTTATAAGAATGACGACATTTTTTCAAAATGAATTAGGGAAATTTTTCATTCTGATATTTGTGGTCTAGTGAGAATGAAATTAAAAATGGAGATATTTACGTCATCACATTCATTGATTACTTCAATCAAAATAATTGTGTTATGTACATGAGACATAAGGCAGTTGCTCATAATTTTTTTAAGTGTTTTTGGAGAAATTTATATATGGTATAAGTAATCATTGATGAAGTTGTGAATTGATAATGCTGGTGAATATAATACTGTGTAATTTAAAAATTCTCTTGAGAAGCATGGAATTCTCCATGGTTACTTTTAACCATACACAACTCAAAATTAATTTAGTTTTTAAAATAAATAATATAGGTATAGTTGAAATTGGGTAAACTATGTTAAGTGGACATTTTCATTCCAATTATGATTAGAGGCATGAAATTATTAGTGATGTGTATATTAAAAACTTATTCTTCTATAGAACATGTTATTATATGATTTCATATGAAATGTTTTATGGAAAAACTACACATCTGAATCAAAAAAGAGTTTTTGGAACTCCTTGAATCATAATAATGAAATGTGGAAACCTTGGAATGTCTAAGAAAAGAGGTGAATATGTAATTTTTATTGGATATTATCTAGAAGGATGAGGATATAGATGTTTCAACCCATAAAGATGAATACGTTTTAGTTCTTTTGATGTGATAGTTGTTGAAAATTTTGAGAAATAAAAGTATACATATTCTGGTTTGGATGTTGAGTACGATAAGGAATTTTTTTATAATTATAATATGAATTTTGATTGAGGTATTCCGACTAAAGAAGAGGAATCAGAATTAGATATTTCCTGTGATGAGGATGTATCTCAAATTACTCATCCTAGGATGAGAATAAAAGTGGATGCTATTATCATTATTCGTGATTGACATGAGAATGTTCAATGATGAAGAATTTGAAATGTTGTTACAGAAACTTATTTGTATTCATATATACAGTAAAGTGATGTGACTAAGTCATTTGAAATTACAGAATTGGTCCAGTCAATTAATGAAGAGCATGATCAGATTACAAATAACAATACTTCAGAACACGTAACCAATATATATAAGAGAAATTACTAGTAAAAAATGGGGGTTTCCAGAAACGGCTGACTGAAGATTGTGGAGTGATAAGGAGAAATGAAATATTAGTGTGAAAATGATTCCCACAAATTTGAGGTGTTGATTTTTATGATACTTTTCCCTATTGGGAATGTAAGAAACAATTATAAATTTATCTTTATTACTAAAAACATTTGTTACAATTTTTTTCAAATAGATGTGACATTATAATTTTTGAATGTGGATCAGGATGAGGAAGTGTACATTAAAAAATATTGTGGTGATGATGTTGGGAAAGATAAAAGTATTGTGTACCAGATGAAGAAATATATATATGGTCTAACACAATATCTGAGGTCATGATATATCAAGTTGGATACATTTTTACAACATGTTATTTTTATTAAAGGAAGAGTTGATAAAAATCATTACATCACAGAGGATCCAGAGTTTTTTCTCATCCTAATTATTTATGTTGATGGAATTATTTTTCTATGAAGTAATTAAATAACATTTGAATTATTTTATAGAGAGTTGATAATGTTTTTTGTTATTTCCATTTTTGGATAAATGAAATGCATTCATTGGTTACAAAATTACAAAAATAATAAACACATTTTTATTTCATATAATTATTATGCTAAGGAACATCTTAATAAGTTTGTCATGGAAAATTAAAAAATAGTTTCCACACTAATTTCAATTGGAACCATGTTTTATAGATATGGTGAAGGAAATTATTTTGTTCAAAAATGTTTTTTAAAACATATGGTATGTTTTGTGTTTGACTATATCCCGACAAAATTTTGTTTATTTTGTTACATTATGTGCATGATTCTAGAGTTCTCCCAAATAATCACAAAATATTTCTGGAAAAATAGTCCCCAGATATATCTTAGTAACAACAAAATTGCGAATCATGTATGATAGCTCTGAAATAATATACTTGTTTGGGTATTCAGATGGTGATTAGGTAGTACATGAAGATGATTGAATATCCATATTTGGTAGAGTTTACTTTCATGGGAAATTTTTTTTAGTTGTTATACAAAGAAACATAATTCAGTAACACATAGCATGACTGAAGCTGGGTATGTCGTCTTTACTAAAGATACTACCCAACTTTTGTGGATGAGAAGTCAATTGGAAGAATATATTGTTGAAGTAAAAATACCCTTTCTATTGGGATGGGATAATCAAATTTAAATCCATCTTACAAAAACATGGTTGAACATTCCATTTAAAAACATATTTTAATTAGTGTACCACTTTATCAAATAGAAAATAGAGAATACGAATTTCATTTTGGAGTATGTTCCAATATCAGTAAAATCTGCTGACATATTCACAAAACCATTACCAAAGGAAATATTTTCTAAAATAAGGTTGAACAAGGTAATCCAAAATCATTTACATTTTGGACTATTTAGTTGTTTTCCCCCTCTCTAATCATAAAATGGGATTGTGTTTTCAAGGGGGACAATTGAATCAAAAATCCATTCTTATGGAGGAATGGATAAATGGGATGTAGTGGGTATGTTGTGAATCTTGCATGTATGTTTTTTAACTATTCTATCTTTCTATAGGAGTGGTTGTAGGAAATAAAATTTGTTATTTCTAGGAATGATGAAAAAGTAAACAATGTCTGGAAAGAATGATAAGGATGAAACAATTCACTATATTTCGACAACATGGTTTTTTCTACAAACAATTTGTTTTCCCTACAACATGTTTGGTAACATAGGATAATAATTATTGATTAGTAATACATTGCATGATGATCAATAATTTTGTGATTATTGAATAATTGTTGAAATAAAAACCCAAAGGGGTATATTGTTAGTGCATGATGAAAAGAAATTTTTTTTATTTTCAAGTATTATCATTTGCTTTCAATGAAATTTGAGAAGAAGGGAAATCACCATGAATTGTATCAGTAGATGATATGACTGATCTTCATACTATAAAATTCAGGTTCACACTTCATAATAATGACCTAATTTTTTTAAGGATATATATTGTTGGATGATAGGTATATTACAACACATTCCTTGGAAATCTGATGTTTCTTTGTGGGATTTTATTTCATAACTATCATATGTTTTCTGGGGAAAATATCATTCTTGATGGTTGTTTTGAGAAGGCAAGATGATTCTGATGGTGATAATTTCAATTAAATGAAACATATAATTGAATTCACAATATGGTTTGACATGGAGATCCATGAGAATGTATAATATCAAATGAGAATCGTGAATGGAGAAGCATTATGAATATATTTTTTAGTGATCTGAAAAATACACTGGAGGTGGTGGAGCATCTCAAATAGATGATCCTATTAATTAATTATAGCCCCCTATTTTTTTCAAGAAAAATAAGAGATATCTGAAATCACATTGATCTAATGATGGTAGACATGCTCCATGATGTGTGATTTAAATGAGAGATTAAACAATGTGAAATAACTTCTAAATTCATTGTTCATACCAATGATCTTATGTAATGGGTTCTTCTGAGTGATGGGATATTTCACAATAGCTCAGTAAGCTTCTTGAAGGTAGTTGTATTTTTGATGGATGTTTCCTTCGCAATTTTTTTGACCTTCAGGGGGAGCTTTACGAAAATGTTTTTTTAATACCCATTTTAAGTTAACAGAGCATTCATAGTGCTTCAAAAGATTACTAAGGTGTCAAACATTATACCATTATAAATTACATGTGATTATTACTATATTATTTGTAGGAAACAGAACAAATGATTTCCAAGACCATATTTTTGGAAGTGGATCATGAAGCACTATAGCATTTTATTACCTAATTTTGTTCTAGAACAAGCTCAAACAATATTGTATTTTTATCAAAGTGTTACACGAGTGTAATGGGACATCTTTGTCATTGTATTCCATATCAAGGTATTTTTTTAAAGTGATTTTTGTGGCATTGAAATGTTTCCAAACCATTCAAAGGACATAGCTACTGTTGTTGAGTTGTGAACCATGTAAATTCCAATGTTATAGTAGTCATTTGAATGATGTATGTTTAGCAAAGAAAGAAATATTTAACAAAAGTTGAACAATTATTGAAATGTAGGAAAATATTATAAAAATATAACATATTCTCCCCTGCCCCATCTAAGTGATACTATAATTCAAAATGGGTAACATCACAACAAAAGTTCCTAAAATTGCTAATGTGAGACTTCCCCTAGGTGTTGATCATTATAAGATAAATCTAAGAATCCACCTAGAATATTTTTCTTGACGGGTGAGAGAACCAACACATTTTTGAAATTCTCCATCACATCATCAATAACTCCTTCTAGGTTAGTGGATTTTTGATCGAATATATGAGGCCCTCCCAGCTAGAGACAATGTTTGTGATGTGCTTATCTATTAATTTCTCACAGAAAGAGGTTTTAAATCCTTTTATATAGGATGGTGGAATACAAATGGTAGAGAAAATTTATTCTACAATCTTTCCAAAGAGAAATAGACACGATGAGAAGCTGGTTTTATCAAACAAACACTTTACCTTCCAATTTCTACACAACGTATTATATCATTATGGTATATTTTATCATTGTTTTCCCAAACATGAGTATGATGCTTGAAATTAAGTAATATAGATGAGGTAGTGGGTCTTCTATCCCATTCATGGAAATGAGGGAAGGGTTTCATAAACATGGGTGTACATTCATATCATCTACCAAGGATGGATATGACATGCCATCAGGTGTAGTTTCCCCTTTTTTGTCACTAGGGAATATGGGTGAGTAATGATACTAGCTATCACAAAATCATGGTGAGGGATCTTGTCTTGGGGAGGATTCCTGGCCACGAGTGCATCGATAGTTTTGTCAACATGAAATTTGGGCACAACAGCTCACGGAGTGGCTAGTAGAGAATATGGATGAACTACAAGTAGGAAAATTGGCAGAGTAGTTGGATTCACATCCTGAACAATGTTATCATGGTGCATATTCAATGACACGTAATACACTCTCTTGACATCAAATTTGGTTTCTTCTCTTTTAGGATACACAAGATTGTCAATAATGATCGGGGGAAACTAGTCAAGAAGGACATGTGGAGTCTCATCCCTCTCCAATAGAACGAGGACATGAACTAACTAAGCTTCAACATAACATGGACATGGATATTCAAGACACTCAATAAATAAATAATAATGGAGTGTCCTCTAATATAATATATTTTGGAGAATGGTGGTCGTGGAGAGGTCAACCTCACTCTCTTATATAGCATTATATATGTCATGTGGCTTGGATGTCCCAATATGTACATTAATATTTTTTGTTCATATTTATATGAAATGATGTAAAAGAGCTTCCAATGTAATTATTTCTTTTTTTACTGAGTGTCAACCCCTGATGTGACCAACTAATGATGTGCTATCCTAGGGGGTTAGTAATGTTCATGGAATTGCACACTAGTTTCCCCATATAAATTTATCTCAGGGAAATACATGTTCATTATGAAGGTTCACATTGGAATATCTTCAATGTCTTCAGTAATTTTAATCTATCACATGAAAGTACTGAAGTGAAGAGAAGCATACCTACCCCTTCCCATGATTGTCATATATAGGGATTCTTATTCAAGATTACTAAAGAGAACCATGATGCTCTTAAAGAATCATTATTGATGGGTCTAGTGGTAGATGGGTGATGTAGGCTGTTAGGACTTTTGAATAGCTATAAACTCAACCATGAGACAATACTAGTCTATGTCATTGAAATGAATATTTCTCATTGGGTACACCATCTAATGATCATGGAGGATATAGCACATTTCTTATATTTTTTGGAAAAATCACAATACCTCATATTGTGTGAGGTACTCCATAATGCCAATGTCAGGAAATATAATGGGATAGAACATATCATAAAAATGATATAATAGGAGGGTTTCCAACAAGAATCCCTTCATAGAAGTGGGGTTTTTTTTCTACCCTAGTAACTGATTGGTGCTGGATGACAGGTTGATAACAACACAGATGCTGCCAGGTGCAGTAGCAGATTGGTCGATGAAGAGACTATAGTATTCCCTGAGTGATCATTGTATATCAGGTAGTCTCTCGTTTTCCATGCTAGTAATGCCGTCACGTCTCTATAGGATGGGGTACGTACCAGTGCCTCATGTGTAAGGGAATCGAAAAACATATATGGGTCTATCATGTTATCATTAACCATCACATCCTATAAATAATATCTATTTTCTTTTTTAGAGGTAGATAATGATGATGGTGAAAATACAAATAACTGCACATTGAGTCCATGGAATGGAACCAAATATTCCTTCACATGCATCTACCAATAACATTAGTTAGTGATTCTTTGCATCTGGCCTATTTGGATGAGAAATATCACCCATGAGGCTCCTACCACATACTCGGATAGAGATGACTGGGGTGAAGGATACATCAATGAATTATATTCAGCATCACAATATAAGAAGATGACATGAATGATGATGACATTTCTCTTCCTATAGATGTTCCATCAGTGGTGAGGATTCACTCTACTTCCTTGGAATAGATATTATAGGGAAAGGAAATTTCTACGCACTAAGAGGACCAACGTGTTGGATGGTGACTGAGAGTGGTAGGAACATTCCTCTTGTGAGTTAATGTGCATGGTACACTTGGACATATATTAAGTGTGATATGGGGAGCACCTCTGTGTGGGGAATCATGGTCATTATGAGGAACTCAATACTTGTTGTTTGGCATGTGGATATGAAAATCATGGGGGGGTGTGTGAAAGAATGTAGGTCCTCTGCTAGATCTAATGGAAACATGGGGTGGAACTCCATGTTTGAATCCATGGGATTTTGTACCTAATCTGTGTTGATATGAAGGATCATAGAGAGGATTTCCGTACTGATCATCAATTAAGTAGGAAGTTCATGCTCTTCAATGGGGGCTAGAGTAGTTAATACCTTATCTTGAGATGATTATAACATAGGGCATACCCTTATGCTGATGGTTGATGGGGTGGGGAGGGTATCCACTATAGATGATTGTTTTCTGGGGAGTACCTTCATATTGATTAGTGAAAAACTGATGGGGGCCTTTTCTTTGTTCAGTGATGGTGCATAGAATTCAACTTCTTGATATAGTGATGGTGCAAGACATTCCTTCACATTGATGATATGTGGCAGGGGGAGGGCCTCTATACTAGGAACCCTAGGTATGAGGAGAACCTTAATTCTTGATGTCAAAATGTTGGGGATGAAATCGACATTAGTCAATGTTGGGAACATGGGGGGACCACTATTTGGGATGTGAGAGTGGGAAAGACCTCCAATATAAATGAATATGGTTCAAATATGGCCTCTTTACTAGATAATATCATTACGAGTCTGCCTGTTAAGGTCGGTGGTGGTTCCAATGATTGAAAGTGTCATCCCATAATTCCCGTGTGGTAGATGAGGTCTCAATTATAATAATGAGTTGATGGAATCATACACTAAATTGGCTGGGAACAAGTATAATGCATCGGTGGTGGCATGTTCCAAAATAGTCATGGAAGACTATGATTCCTCATGGGGATCATACTGATCCGAGACTTGAAACAAGAATTGGGTTATCCAATACACATCTGGTGGAGAAGGGGTGTAGTCCCCCATCTCTTCATCCTAAGGGATTGGTTGATGGTAGAATTGATGTGTCTTAGGGGGATCCCTAATTTGTGGATCCCAGGTGGTAGTCAAAGCTGGGGTGACCCAAGAATCCTTCATCTCCTCAACGTAGGGGTGATTCATAAGAATGATCTTGGAAGAGGTTCCCAATGTGGTTGGACATCAGAGTGGGGAGTAGTGTCTCCTTGTGTAGCCTTTGGGGAGGCAGTGTCAGGGGCATATACAAATCTATTTCATGACATGTCATATCCAATATGGGATTGACTGCATCATTCTTGTACCATCATTTGAGGGTGTCGATCATCGTTATATAGATGCTTTTGGAGGGATATATGGAGAATGGGTTCTTGGTATCCATTGTCACGTATGATGTCATGATGATGGGGAGTCATGCAGGGATGCCACACCATTACTTCCTGTTCCCCTAAATAACCAGGTTTGGGTGATTTATTTTTGGGTCGCTTGGGTCCTATAAAGATGAAAGATGAATATATTAGTATTTATATCATAAAAGTTATTCATGATTACCCATCATCATCCAATATTTATTGGATAGAGAGAGTGATCCACATTTAATTAGTCACTACTAGAATTCCAAACAATTAACTTCTCCAAATTCTTGTGTTTTCCATTATAGTCCTAATATTTTTTTGGCAGTACATGGCACAAGATATTTGTATCTGGTGGGATTATCATCTATGGATTTATTTAATGATAAATATTCCCATTTTTAATATAATAATTCACACCTGGTTTATAGTTTATATTTCAGATGATTTTTTTGTCCTATGTATTCCTGGAGTGTCATCACACGATGTTGTCACAATTGTTTTCCCCATATTCTCACATTCCAATGGCTGGCAACAATCATCACTTTCTCAATGATGTTTTCCCATTAATGGAAATGGAATGATGGGATTATAGTTTCCCCTTCAATGGATTTCCCCTAAGAAAATCCAACCTAGTCTGAGTGTCCCTTAATTATTAAGAAATGTTTTTCCAACTCATTTGATGTTCCATTTCTTTGGAGATGTTGGTCAATTACACTACATCTGTCTTGAAATTCCAAGGGGTCTAAAAGTGCAACAAACATCGATCAGGGGAGTAGTCACATAGTGAATAAATAAGATATCTATAAATTGGAATGTTGAATACCTATATTAATCATCATGGTAGGGCTTTCCAATGGCATGTATCTTGAATAATTCGGAGATGATCAAAATTTATCTTATTCCATAGTCATTTTTTTGTGGTTTCCCCGGACATCCCGTGTTTATCATAGGGTTGTACATGAATTTATCATCTAATGGGGATAAAGTGGAACTGATCAGAACACCTGATAGAGGTGGATCATGTAGGTACATCCCTATAAGTTAATTTATACAAATCCTATTGAATATAGTGTTCATAATGAAAAAATGAGAGAGAATCCTTGGTAGTGTATCCCATGATGGGAATATGTCACAAAATGAATGGGTAGTTCACTATAAGGGAGGCACTAGTGTTTACCATTTTATGAGATTGACCCTCATGGATAAATATTATGTACCTAGTTTATAAAAACTGAATAAGAACCCACATACATTGATAGGATATAGTGTGGGTCTTAGACATGGTTATATTCCTTTCATAAGAGTATTTAGGTTGGTCGGATGTTGGATGATGTGTTGATTATGCATTTTTATATTCCCAATAGCGTCTAGGGAAATTGATTATGAGGGTGGTGACTATGTAAATGAAAGGCACAATTAAATGGAATGAATTTAATGGGATTTGGAGGCCTAGGTAAAATAATGATCGATTTGAATGAAGTTTTAAGATGGAAGGAATAGATTGGATGGGTTTCTTAGGATGTTGGGACTAATCCTTAGAGTATTTTCCAAAATATCCCAATTAGTATGGAATAAATGTCCACTTATTTTTTGGATGCTGGAATTGGGACTTATAAATAATGAGGAGGCCCTGATTTATGTGGTTGGTGGTTTTATGGAAAATCTTCCCTTTGGGATATGGAAGAGATTTGATATCTAGGTTAGGTAATGAACCTCCCATGACATTGTGACATAAGGTAAATACTAGGATGAGGATGGATGGTAGGCAGATAGTGAGATCTAATGGGTGAAACCCTAAGATAATGCACCAAGTATTAACATGGTAATCATTTAACCTCATGGTGGATTCAAACATTCCCTGTTTTGATGTCAGGGATCAAACCCCTCATAGATCAGACATGAGGCATGTGGGCATTACACCAAGAGGGATGCTTGAGTTCTTCTTTAAATGGAAATTATGTTGGCGGTATATTCATGTAGGACCCTCTTAGATGAATGGAATGATTTCACTAAGATGTGATAGCACATGTAAAATAAGTATTTATATGGTTGAAAGACTTGTAATGAATTAATGTAGTTGATGGAATGTTGTGAACATTGGACATGAACCTTAGAGTGCTTGATCACATATCACAGTTGGATGATAATCAATGTACTAATAGTTAATGATGGGCTCAATGTGGATTATAACAAATAAGGGCTCCCATATGCATGTGGTTTAGAATATTTGTTGTTAATTGCCCAAGGGGATCCAATGGAGACATGATCTATGGGTCTGGGCATCATCCTCTTGAGGCATAGTCACCTAATAGAAAGATGATGATGTGGATTGATGGTATGTGTAAGTTAATATCAGAGAATTTAAAACCTATGAGGGGAACCATGTTTTACCATGGTTGTTATAGAACCTCATGTAATATTCCAATACACCAACTTTAGAAAATAGGGATCAAAACCTGCAACGTTCAGGCATGAGGGGTATGAGTATTTCTTGAGGAGGGATTCATATTGGGATTAAGGACGGTGTCAAAATCACTACATACATATTACCCCACATGATTCATGATCTTTGTGAGAAATAAGAGGTTGTAGTAGACCTGAAATTCATGTCACTAAAGATGTCTCGACAAGAGATGGTGTAGGGTTTACATATATAAGATGACATATGATGATCTAATTCAATGAGAGAAGGATATAATTCCGTGAGGGGAAGATCTACCTCCATGGAGATGAGTTTTCATGTATAATTCTAGAGTCGCGGAACCCCATGTGCATTTCACGGGGTGAGACAACAGTTTAACATCATGTGGGGAGAATGATGGAGCTACGGTGTTTTTCATCCTTTTTCACAGAAATGGAGGAATCACCCCTTGCATGTGTGTCCTACATAACCAATGCTCACCAAACCTAGGGGAAATGATTTCATAAAAAATTATCAATGGAAGTGGTTTGGATGATTGTTTTATTGTGAGTTCCATGATAGTGTGGCTATGCAAGAATAATAATCCATTGTCGTACCAATGCCCAAAAGTAAGTGGTTGCACATCCCAATAAGGGAAACCAAGTTAGGGACCAATAAATCAGTACCCACAATCATGGAGGTATGGGAATGATAGTCTCCAAATTGATTAGAAGGTTATATGAAAAGGGTCTGAAACGTGGTACATTAGATTAAGGATAACCAATTGAGCCTAATGTAAGGGGATTATTCATGATTAAAGGCCTTCATGAAATTAAGAGGGGTTTTCTAGAAGATGGGGTGTGCCCAATTCTAGGAGATGCACCCAAGAAGGCTATTTATATTAACATTATTTATGATGAAAGTAAATGGGGGAGGGTAAATCCATTGTGGGACCATAATAAGGGGTATCGTAGGGGACCTTTCACGCAATATCCTATACCACGAAGGCTTCATGGCTTAGAAGTTTGTGACAGATGTGTTGATCATGTGCACAAGGGATCAATTGATTGACATACATATCTTTCCCCTGAAAAACGTTGTGACCTTATATATATATGAAAAATCTATGAATGTGATGTTTATGATTTTTGAAATCGAATAGGAAATCTTTCATCTCATTGGGTATGTAAGAAACGTACATTTGTTATAGAATTTTACGCATCATCCCCTCTACATCGGTGCACCAGTGCTGGCCATTTTTGGGTTGGTCTATGATGAATATGACCTCATCACGAAACACTGTAGGAATAAGTTTCTTGTGTTTGTATTTCCGTCTGGTAAAATGGCCTCGATTCTTATTCCTGACTCCCTTGGCCTTCTCAGAATGTTTTTTTAGTCAGTATGTGTCTTTTTTTTCATCAAGTTAAATATCGGTGGCATCAAAGGGAATTTGGTGAAAGAATAAATATTTATTAAATATATAAGATATTTAAATCATGGTTTACATAATATAACAAATTATATAATGTTCTCTATAATAGAATAGAAAAAGAACATGGTAAAAGATACTCCTAAAACTAGATAATTATCTCTCTAAATATTGAAAATAATAAATTATTATTAACTAACTAGTAATAATATAATATAATAAGATCATATATGATTTCATAAATATTATCTTTATTCTAGGGTTTATTATTAAGACCTTTTTAACCAATACATTGACAGTTAAAGACCACCCAACTAAAATGAATGATATGGTAATGCATTTTTATCTCACTGTTTACATCGGTGAGAAAAATTTTATATTCACTACATACTTCTTTAGTGTGGTTAATATACTACCACTTTTGATTCATTAAATCTTAAATAAATTTATATTCATTTTATTTAATGTTCTTCATGTAATTATATCATCCAATTTGTTTTGACATGAATATTACAATATGGTTAATGTTATTTTGCAGCATTACTTTCATTGATGATTGGTATCTTTATCACGAAAGAGGCATTAGATTATGATATTTTTATATTAAATTTCCATATTATTCGTAAAGGGATATTATTAATTCTTAAAACATATACCATTTAAGAACATGTTATTATGATTTAATGTTATTCAATCCACTAGGGAATTATTGATAAATATATTTATTTTATGTAATGTAGTCATTTGATAAAGGAAATTTTTTCATAATTAAAAAGATTATTCAACTCTTGAAGAATTCATTGGAATTATAAGACATAGGTGGTGATTGGTTATAAATACCCTCATGATGAATTAGTAATGTTATGAGATAAATTAGTTGGACAAATTAAATGAGTTTTACCCTATATGCTAAACTATCTTGTGAATGGTCGTTACGGTAAAGGTTCAATGTACATAAAAACATGTAATACAATAATTATGAATTGACCTAATTCAAATTCAGTACTAATTTATCCATTATATTATTTATTTTAAATTTTCTATTTATTTAGTACATTACAAGTTTATTGTTTAAATATATTGTGATTTGGTTATCTACCCTTCAATATTGATTATTCCATATCATGATATTTATATAGAAAGTGTACTCAATTAATTACCATAACATTATAATTTTTTAATTTATTATTTATTTCTTATTTTTTACATAGTGTTACCGAGCATTCGATCTCACCGATAATTTATTTCCATTCCCTAGGACATGTAGAATAAAATTTTAAATTAGCTATCTTGGACTCAATTTATTACTATTTAATATGTTTTATGTTTTATGTTAGAACTCCAAATGTAATATTGTTATCCTGTTTGTAATATTGTATTCAAAATATACAATGTTTTTTGATACTTTGGGATTTGTGTCTTATACCAATTATAATGTAATAAAAATACAAATTCCCTTTCTTCTAGGGTTGGGGAATTATTGTTGGTATTAGAGTGGGTTAGGAATCAACCTTAGAAAATATATTTATAATAATTATATTAGAGAAAAAACACTAATACATAATTCGAGGATAAATATAAAAGATTATCCTTGAATTTTGTTAGTGTATAAATTAAGTGTATCTTCAAAATAATATATCTCTTTCTAGATATAAAAGGTGGATATAATTCTAGAAATTATGTACATAAGGGGTCACAACTATGGAATGGTCCATTAGAAAAAATTCTTGAATCACATGGTATATGAAATCAATATTTAGTGTGTATCAAGAATGATATTCCTAGGGGATGTGCTTTTGATAATAATTTTTTTTATTAAAACGCAGTATAAATGATTTAAAATTAAAAATCACCACAAAAAAAGAATTATTCTAATTTTGAGATTATCTATTCATATTAATTTAATTTTATATTATGCGTTATGTCATATTTAGAATTATATGTATTAAGATCATGAAATTTTATAGAGATTACTCATGATTATTTTAGGTTCCATTTCTTAGAATTTTGTTTAATTTTTGTTGGTTTATAACTTGTGTTTTGATTGGGTGTAATTTTGAGAAAAAATGAAGAAACAATTCTATGAATGGTTGTTTTACAGTTTATGAAAATAGTGTGCCCAACCCTTTACAACTGTGAAACCCTAGATAGGGGGTGTTCTCATTGTAGGAACATGGTTTCTAGAACCATGCACCATAAATAGGGAAAATATTCACCCATAAAATAATAGCACCACTGTAAATGTGCATGGTTACGCTAAATTGTGTGCCTCTACCTAGAAAACTGTGATCGTGGATTTAATTAGTGATATTTTTGGATTTAAAATTACATGAACCTTTTAATTATCCCAAAATAGGCCTCTACTCAAACCATTACATTTTATCATGATTTTGGAGCATCCTAGAAATATTAATGGTTCACCAAAACTCCATTTTTGTTGATTCTATGCTCAGATCAGTGACATTATCCCAAATATGATTGTGTATCCTACCCCATTTCATTCTTGACCATCCTAATTTTTTACCACATTCATTTAGTGGGACGTAAAATACTATTTTAATAGGTTTATGTCTAGATTTTATGACACTATATATGGGATTTTGGATCTATATCGTTGATTTGGAGATATTTTTTAATACTGAATTCGGGTTTTAGATTGAAATCCCATTCTATGTCGTTGCGATGCTCAATTTAGGAGAATTTATATAGGTAAATGTTCTTCACCAAATTTTATGTGGGTGGTTTAATATTAAATTCTATTAATTGATATTTTGATTTAGTGTGTGTAAAGGAATATTTTCAAGTGCCTTTAGCAATTTTATTTTTATATTGGATTAATTAATGTAGAAAACTGATAAATTTAAGTATTGTTAATGTTTATAATTAATTTTCTATTTATTTGTGACAATTATGGATTTAGATTTAGATACGTAATTTTATATTTTATTATGTGATTTTGATGTTACCTTGTTAAATAATTAGTATAATAATTGATTCTGAGATATTGGTGTAATTTGTTGGAGATATTTAAATAATGAATTAATTATTTCACATAGATATGGTTGGCAGGAAATAATTAACTATTGAATTAATAATGAGATATTTTGGTTATATCATTATGTTAATTAATTGTAGAATTAGTTATGTGATATTTCGAAGGTTGACTTGAGATGATTAATTTATGAATTGGTTTATTGATATGTGGTACATAATTAATCGATGAATTAATTTAGGGTATTTATGTGTTAATAAAAATTTTGAATTCCTAATATTATTGAATTTGTGTAATTTATTGATGAAATGATTTGGTGTAAATGAATGGGAACGTGGTCATTTTAAATTGATAATTACAAATGGAATTATGTTCCTTAAACGTGTGAGTAATGGAATGGGTAAATAGTCATTCAATTGGGAAGTATAAATAGTAACATGGTTATTTTACTTTTGAGTAATGAAATGGGAATATGGTGATTCTGTTGAGAAGTAATAATTGTAACATTGTGATCATAATTTGTAATTAAATAATATTAATGTGGGAAATTAGGTGTGAATTTAATATAGGTGACTTCTGCATTCATGTCTGAATTCAACAACGCTAACAAAGGTACTCAGAAATATGACCCCACTTGAGAATACTTTGGGCTCTAGCATGATCCGAAGTTGGTATGGCGATATGATATAACATGTGAATACATTGTGTTCTAACATGAGGAGATGAAGGTATTAAGATATGATATTACATATAAATACATCAGGCTTAGGCATGTACCGTAGAACATGTTGATAAAACAGTTTCCTCGGGATCAAGGGTGTTTATGTATTTAAATAATGAATAATTATATAATTTGATTACTATTATTTATGAACTGTAACAATATTTGACTGGATTTATATTTTAAATCGTTGGTGGTGGCATACAAAGCCATACTCAAACCATAATCAGGCTGTCTGATTGGTACCAGAATAGAATTTATTATTGTTGAACATGTCAAGGTAAAAGGAAATATAATTTGTGGCATTTTTGGGGAAGGATATTGGATGAGGGAACCAAATGTTGTTTCTGGACTACTATGGAGTAACAATTATTTTTATCTTTAGTTTTCATTTTAGACATTTGACATGTACAATAGTATGGAATTTTCTCTTCTTAGTTGGGTAATATATTTCCTTCATTTTTATCATGAGATGTTGGTATTGTTTATAGTTATATATGATTTTTTATTTATTTTTATTTCCACTAGTATTTACATTCATAAAATAAGATATAGTCTCTTCATTGCTAACTTATCGGACCCTCACTAATATACAGTGGCCTCTGGCATACGGGGAGTTGTGGTAGAGGTAATGTGACTGGCTAGTATGGGACACCAATATGTGGGACCTTGGTTATAAAATTATAAACTTCTCTTATATATGGTTTCATTTCTATTTATTTATTCATTATTATTTTTTATGGTTTACTATATACTGGGAATTATAGGGGAATGGACATGAGATCATGCATGGGAGTAGAATACCTATGTAGAAAGGGAAACCATGTGGACAAGGTGGGATTATTTTAATTTATATTTTCTAATTGATTTGAATATTATTTCACCTAGGGGAAGAAATTTTGTTGTTGTTGAAATTGTTTTTGAGTTTTTTTTGTGATTTGAATCCCTGTTTGGAAAAACATGATGGTTGAGTCTACATGCATTTTTCTTGGCAATCATGATTACTGCAAAATGTATCTTTTTATTAAAAATTGGAAAACATTTTTTTGGTAAGTTGTTGAACAAAGATTGTTTTTCTTTTCATGTAAAATATTATCGAAAATGGTTTCTAATATGGAAATTAATGTAGTTAAATGATTAAAAATGAGATTGAATGGGTTTATAATATAAAAACATGAATAATGAGAATGAGAATACACTTTGATAACCAAGACCTAGGTTCGGGATATGTAAAGGAAGTGATTGTTTCATTTTTTTGATAAGATGGTGTGATTTAGGGAAAATAATCATTTTTACTTCTCCTAATTATCCACAAATGTAAATGTTTTAATGATTTGTAATTTTCATAAGATGTGTGTCTATAATTGTAGAGAGTATACATCCATGAAATATCTTTTTGAAAGGTATATCATGGGTTAGGTCTAGGAATGATTCTCTTTTAATGAATCACAAGGTATTAATCATTCAGTGTGAGGAAGATGGGTAGCCTTTCTATGAAAACATTTTACACTGAATGAAACTCTTGGGAAGAGACCCAAGGTCGGTTTGGAAGAGAATTTTTGACCTAAATAGGGAGTTTCTGTGAAATATTCTTTAATATATTACTTATTATGGAGGACATTAGGAACCGGAGTACTACGTTTTGTCCATCGATATGATTCTAAACAAATTGGAGACTCTCATTGAGAGGTGGGTTTTGTTGGCTATGTTGGTGATATGAGGAGTATAAGAAATATAGATGGATGTTCAATCACTAACCGGATAAACTGATGATATTTTATAGAAGGGCTTTTGGAGATGTTCATGGGAAACTTATATCCAATGAATTAGAGGTTAGAGAAATTTTTATAGTTCATGTTACAAACTCAGGGGAGAATGACTGTGATAAGCTATGATGGAAAATTTATTGGATTGAAACATTATTCGCTGTCACTGAAAAGTTATGGAATTACATGAAAATACAATTTGAAGATAGAATTATGTGAGAAATTATGTCCCGTGTTAATATATTTCAATTAAAGATGTATACATAGGTGGTGGATAATTCCCTCATAGCTATGTGGTACCTAAAGAAGGATTCCATTGTTGGAAATATAGTTGCAACTATATGATCATAATGTGTGACATTCCTATGTAGGAAGAAACTTTATTAGAGAATTAGTTAGGGTAGTGGAAACATGGATGGTCAAATAAGAGGAACAATTTTATAGGATCTTAGTGGAGTGATCGCCCATCAGGTGGTAGGCTAGATCACAAGCATCAACATTATATTTGACAACCATTGTAGTGTAGATTTATCAATAGGATGGTAAATCTATAGATGTTCTCTATAGAATGGTTGTATATGTCTACTGAGGGTGTATTTAAAAAGATCTAGTGTGTTGTAAGGGGAACTTATAAACTATGTCAGACTACCGGCGTGAGTTATACTAGCTGAGGTGGTAGAGGTAGAGGATATGGTGCTTCTGGGAAAGATCACCCATATCATCATAATAATGAAACTCATGGTTGTCATACTATATCACATGGATGAGGGGTAAAAAAATTATATGCACTACAACCTACACATGTTGATGGGGAGTTTTGACCATTAATTGTGATATGTATTGTTCATGTAGCATCTACATTATCTACTACTTTATTTGGTTTTGGTCCCTCTAAACCCATGATATATTTGAAACATGTTAATCGTTTGAGCCTAGTGGTGGAGTATTTGGGTGGAAAATATGATGATAGAAAAACTATTAAGAATATGATCTTGGGAAATATAATTGTGCAATGAATGTTCTCCCAAGATCAGGGAGTATTTTTTTCATTGGGATCACAATATTAGGGAAATTTCATAATATTACATAATAATGGTTATGGATTAGCTACTTGCTTACTGAGACCAGATTGATTGTTATTGTACGATATAGAACATTAAATCTCATATATGTTACAAACTATATTTACTGTGGAGTGGGATATCTATGTAGGCCAAGAAGGGGAAAATACATAGCAACAATGAAATGACACATCCATTTTTTATTGTTTTATGATATATGATGAAGGAGTAGAGAATGATATCATTCCACCAGTTGTGCAATAACTTGTGTATATTTTCACGGAATACATATCATGGTTTCCAACAGAGAGATATGTAGAATTTACTTTCATGCTCGTGTTGAAAGATGTTCTAGTTTCTAAACCACCATTCAGATTGGAAACATAATGTTTCATGATATATAGACATTGCAGGAAGAGTTGGTGGATAATGGATTTATTAATCTGTGTATGATATAATGGGGATCACTTATGTTGTTTTAAAAGTATGATTATGGGATCATGTTTATGTTTTTAGATTAAAGTATGTTTAAAATGTTGAGTAGGAAGATCTAATATTATATTTTTTTATATTATATTTTTTACTAGTTGAGAGGATCTTGTGTTTTCTCCCAAATTGAATTCTAATGATGGTATCATTATCTAGGAGTGTGTACATCTGATATACTGAGGATTGCATCAAAAAGCTGGTTCAACATTTATGGGTTCATCATAATGTAGTTGGGATGACGAAGTCACTAGTGATGGATATTATCATTATGTAAATAATATTCCATCAATACATGAATCAATTATTTTTTTCTATTTTTGGATGACATCATTGTGTATTCAAAGACTCATGATGATCATGAACAACACCTTGACATCATCATTAGTACACTGATAGAACGTCATCTAAACTCCAATCTAACTAATACTCAGTATTGGATTTATCTGGAAAACATCATGGGTCACATCATCTCCTAAAAAGTTGTGTAAGTGGTCCTAGAAAAGGTAAATGAAGTTGTTTCATGGGAAAATCCCAAGAATGTATTTGATATTCGTAGATTTATTTGGATACGTGGTGATTTTTGGAGTTGCATCAAGAACACTACATAAATAGATTCAATTATTTTCAGCTTGTTAATATTGGGGATATTGTTGCAATGGTCATAATCTTGTAAGGATGCCTTCCATGATTTGAATAATTATTTGACATCTGAACCAATCACGATCCTACAAGATCTAGGTGAGGAGTATACTATGATGTTTGGACACTTCTGGAATTCAAATCAAAGACATCATGATGCTTGAAGATAAAATTATTGTTTAGGGGTCTAGGAAGTTGATGCGTCATGAATAAAACTACCCAAAACATGTTGTTATATTAAAATCTATGCATTATTCTCTGATGTGTTGGTTGCATTACCTATTGGGTGAGATGTTTAATGTTTATACATATCACAAGAACTAAAAATCATTCTTATCATCGATATACATAAATTAATGACACTATATTTGGGTAGAGTATATGCTATATATTATTTTGATCTAGTATATAATCAAAGAAGGGAAAATGTGTCGATAATGCTTTGAGTATAAAATTTTAGATTTATTTGGTGAATTAGTCTGGTGATGTAACGCCCCGACCCCAGCTACCCAGAGTCGGTGCATTACTTCGTAACATTGGCATGATCACAAAAGATCAAGTCTCGAAAGACCGATTAGTTTAGTAGCCTTGGAAACACTAGATACATTCATAAGTCTTTCATTACATCAAAATTAAACAAACTACAATAACATGGTCTTCATAGTCCACACTCATATCTTCACTGACTATCCTTGCAAGTAAGTCATAATAAACTTCTTCACATCCTGGAAAATATTTAAACATTGAAAGGGGTGAGCTCAGATGCTCAGTAAGGATAACAATATTGCGGAAGCTTTTATAAGAAAACATAAGCATTTAAGGCAATGTATAACTAAAACAAAAGCCTTATTGAACTTGAACTTCAGCATAATTTGGCAAAAGTAAAATAAAATAATGCCATTACTTACTCACATGGATATTATACTAGACGAATAATCACATGAAATATCAATAACCACTTTCATAATGAGGGAATGTATAATGCCGGACATTCTGAAACATTTTGTCAAGGCCTCGTCCAAGACGTCTAAAATGATTAAGGCCTCGGCCAAAACCATAAATCAAATTGGGAAAGGGCCTCGGCCAATTCCATGTCTAGTTGCCTCATGAGACCTACCGATGCATCGAGAGGCTATAGCGGGCTCCACCCGTCACTTATTAAGTCCAATACATTCCTCATATGAATAGGTTTAAACATATCATAAACCATAACATAATCGTGTCACATAAAACATGTATAAAGGAAACATAACATTTCCACATTTCAATCACAAGATATCAATACAACACATTGATATAATAAAAACGCTTTCAAAACCATTTTCAACACCAAAATAAAAGGAAGTTAAAACTTTGTATTTATTTTTCATTAAAAAAAATGATGGCTTGTAGAGGAATCCGAAAATCAAATAATGGTCACGGTGGAGGATAAGTCATTGTCGCCGCATAAGTACGGAAAGAAAAACATTCCCTTTTGTCGTTTAGCAAAACACTTCGTATAAAAAGATTCCTTTTGAATAAACGTAAAAGTCAAAGGGGTTTATACACCGTATAAAAGAAAGTTGTGTATAAAACCAAATATGCCTCAATGAAAGGGGATTGAGACGAAGTCCTTAAAAAGATAATTTTTTTTAAATAAAGTACATCTATAATGTGTATTCACTATAAGTACACATAAATAATGTAAAAATACAAGATAGGACATAATAATATCATGACATAATTTTAAAGTAGAAGATTAACCCAAAGAATAGAAGTTGGGTTAAGAAGTTCCCTTACCTCATGTCCGACTTGAATCAACCGTTCTTTAACATCCTGAATAATAAACTAGAGTTAATATATACCTTATTAATAACCATTTTCAATTTCATTATCCTTTTTATATCACTTATTACAATGTTATGAACGTTATGTAATTATTTAAGTTAATAACGGTCGTTTTGTCGATCTTTGATAGTTGTGTCAACAATAACCTTCTTATAATTACAAGTTGTTCATGTGGTGAAATATCCATTATATCCAGAATTATATTCATGATGTAGATATCATATATATCATATATATCCAGTATATACATTCATTCATAATATTACGTAACATTTAGAGGTAAGAAATGAAATGCACCGTTCATGGAGACGGTAACCCGTACGTACGCATGAACGCTACTTCCATTTCTATTTCGTATTTAATGTAATGAAATAATAATTATATAAAGGTATAATATAGTTCCAGTATAATATCATATATAATATCATTTACTCCATCCTTTATACATCCCACATATGGCATTAACGATTCACCTCATTTTGAGGGGGCGGTAGTCCGCACTTCCTAAAATGAAATTATCGAGTTTTACCCATAATGGAAATCATAAAGTATGCCATAAATGAGAAATACAGAAGTATAAGTAAAACATAAACTTATTATATATCATATATAAAAATAGTGACATCTTAATGGCCACCTTTGAAGGTGTTATATGAGTGTTGAACAATTATCGTTTCGTGAGGCAGAAATTCGCCATCCACAGAAACCGTATGTTCTTTAACCATTAGATGTAGGTGTGTGTAATTGTAGCTCGAATCCATCTTATAACAACATCCTAGTATATTGAGGATACTGGTTTTGTTACAAAAGAAATGAATAAATAGAGTTTAGGGGGTTGGAGAAGAAAAACAAAACAAAACAACATTAGAGAAGACATTACCTCAAAATCGGGTAACTCTTTTTGATTTGAGCCAAAGGCTTCCTTGAGAACAGTTCTGACCAAAGTGAGGCTTCTAGGAGTAAGAGGGGGAAGTTGGGAGAGTATTTGGGCAGAGTTTGGCCGAGCCAAATGGCTTGAAGGTTTGAATAAGGTGGGAGAAGTGGGGACCTTTTATAAGTGGAGAGGAGGGGCTCTTTTGGAAAGATTGAAATGTTACATTATTATACAATGCTTTTCGGATTCTAAAGGTACCACACTTATATAATTCGAGGCTAAGGTGATAAGTGTTCGAAATCTCCTCATCCAATTGGCCTTGGACAAGTGTAATCCTTGGATTTTGCATTATCTTCCCATTTTATTTAAATCATTAAATAATGAGGTCATCGCTGCATCATCATGATGTCATAAATAATTTAATATATTTAAAGTCTAAAAATTATAAAAAAAATATTATGATGTAGGAAATCTTTTTATCTTTCTAATGAATATTTATAATCAAAATTTGGACTTGTGTAACCCCACTTAAAAACTGTTTTAGTAAAACAACTCATGTTTGTGTCAATTTAATTTTAACATTAAATAAATATATATTAATGTCATTTTCCAACTAAAGTGGCTCCATGGGGTCCCCAAGTTGACCCATGGGTTTTCATAGTCGGCCATGACTCATAAAATAGGAGTAGGACAAGTGTCAATCTCATATCATATTATTAAAACATTGTTTTTACCTTAAACTACACTAATTACCTCTAATCGCGATTAAGAAATTAAAAGTTACTATTCACCAAAAAATTATTTTGATCTCATTGAACCACATTTTACTTGTTAATGACAACCATGTATGTCAGATTTTTGAAAAACAAATCACAGAAGTGGTAATATTTCATTTAAACAAAAAATCAGTTATTTAACTACCACTTAGTGGTTTCACTATTCATCAAAAATTGAAGTTTTTCAGAACAATGCCAAAATTTCACCCTAAGCTATAATTGATATTCTGAATTAAAAAATGATGTCTATTTTAAAAAATTCCAAACATATAAGTTGCATTAATTAATTTTATAATTAATTCCCGCTGTTACGACAAATAGCGTGTTTTTAAGAAACAATTTATATCAAAAGATTGGCAATTGTTTATGTCCAATTTCAATGTTAAATTAATTCTAATGACCACCATTGGATAAAATGGTAAAAATATATTATAATTATACCTTAAAACCACTAAATAGTATAACTTATCACTATAAATTATTTTGATTAAAAAAGTTGTTTTAAGTATTTTTCACTATTCATAAAAATTTGGAAGTTCTCGGAAAATTACAAAAAATTCAACATAGGCTAATTTCAATATTAGGTATACAAAAATGAAGTCCATTTTGAAATATAAAATTTCTATAAATTTAAAAGGTGGTTATTACTATTCATAACGGCTACTTTGATTAGTTGCGGTGTGTTAGAACTCAAACTTGCGTACAATGCAAGCTATTGCATTATTGAAAGAGTGGCGTATCATGGAAGCTCGGGGTGTTACATTCTCCCCTCCTACAATAAATTGCGTCCTCGCAATTTGATATTTTTCTTTGGAAATAAAAGGTTGAAAATAGAAAATACCTTTGTGGAAAACCCACATCGGAAATAAGATTAATAAAATTTAGCCTTAATAAGAGGGAAATGGAAATAAGAAAGTCACCACCAAATTATGATCTCGATAAGGAGAACATTGGTGGCAATTAGAGACATATAATTGGAGGAAAAACGTAAATATTTGTAGGGAGTGATTGAGGTCATCAATCACAATCAACTGTCAAATTGAGGGCCTCAAAGCCTTCAATCTATGTTGATTTAAAATATCATCAGTTCAACAAGACATAAGGTATTAGGATAACACATTTTTTGTTTTAATATCCCTTTACGAAAGTTTAAGAATTAATTTATTCATTGAATAAGAGATAGGTATAAATATATTTATGGTTGACAATTAGAGTTTCAACCTTCAACTCATCTTTCACTCAAAAATATAATAAAACTCAAAAATATTATACTTATCCTAATTGTATAAGGTTCCAAATGTTAACACATAACATTTAGATTAGTAAAATTATTTTGTAATAACCAGGGACTTCCTGTAGGCTAGTGGTAGGAAATAAAGGCTAGTCACACTATGATTGTGGGTTCGATTCCTGCAGCTTTGTCCGATGCGACGGGTTATGCCCCACCCAGCAGGTTGTCCTTTTCCTAAAACTATAGTATCATAATATTCCAAAAATAATCATCATAAATTTTTTAACCTTAAAAAATAATATCCAAAGATTAACTTAATCCACTCCAACCTTTATATTTATCCAAAATACCTTTGTCCAGACATTCTCTAAAAGGTCTCTTAATTCCAAAATCAATTTATCAGATTCCCCAAACAAAGTAAAGTTTCTCTTCTTGTCACTTACTAAAAATATAATTACCTTTATCATATTAAAACCTTACTGAAATCAACAAGTACTGCAGTACAATCCTTATATATATATCACATTATTCTAATAACCAGAATATAATCCATGATTCCAAAAACACAAATACAATAATTATTCCGCTTCAATTGTAGTCAAAGCATAAGATTTGCCTTGATCCCTTGGCCTTTTCTGAGGTAAATTTTCCTGACGCTTAGGACATTCATTTGCATAATGCCCCATTTCCCTACAATTGTAGCATTCAACTTTGATAGCCTCTTTCTTTCCCTTGAAATCACGAGCCTGGTGACCCTTTTCTCCAGATTTATAACAAACTCCCATTCCTTTTAGGCACGTACCAGGGTGATTCTTCCCAAAATTATCACATAATGGAAAATCCTTCTTTCCCTTTTTCCCTTTATCTGTCTCTTGTTCCACCGTTCTCTTCTTCTCCTGCTTTACTTTGTTGTCATAAGACTTAGAGAATTCCTTTTCTGTCTTGATAGCACACGAGACAATATCTTCGTATGATGAGAAGGATTGTGATACTAATGCTCGACGGAGAAATGGTTTTAACCCATCAAAGAAACGATCAATCTTACTCCTTGGGTTACGTATATAATCAGCAGCATGTCTCGCTAACCTTGTAAAGTTAGCCTCATACTTTGCGACATTATCATCCTCCTTCTGCCTCAGACTCAGAAATTGCCTTTCCATATCTGCTCGATGGTCACGAGGAAATTATTTTTCTAAGAAAAGCTCTTTAAACTCCCTCCATTCCATATTCGATACGCCATCATCTTCCTTTGTGTTTTGAATCAGCGACCACCACTGATCGGCATCTCCAGTGAGGCGGTAAACTTCCATGACAACCTTCTCCCTTTCACTACTCCCCAAGGCATGGAATATTTTCTCTAAGGAATTTATCCATTGCTCAGCTACTATAGGATTTGTACTCCCATTGAAGGTTGGTGGTTGTTGCCTCATGAAACGGTCTAGCATTGATCCTCCACGTTGCAGATCAGGGTGCTCCATACGAGTAAGGTTATTATTCATAACCTGAGTGAGTTGTCCCAGTATGGTAATAAGTTCATCAGCACCAGTTGTATCTCCAGATCCACAATAATTATCTTGAGCATGAGGGAAATCCCTACACGGAGTGCGTGCATTGATACGGTTTCCATTCCTTCCACTAGGCGCCATTTCTAAACAATGGCATAAACTATATTAGTTTATAAATCAAAATACATAATTCCATACTTGTAAGATACTTAACATAAATTGAACTATTTATGGATATAATCCATAAAAATGTTTTCTTTGAGGAAGTATATACTCATAACCCTACATAGTGGTTTATAAAGAAAATGAGAATTATCCAAAGCATATCCCCCGGGAGTGTCGTAACCAAGAGTTCAGCAAGGCCCGTTGTCGTGCACCAGTTCCCGTTCGAGTCTAGCTCAAAGCGGTGTTTTCGGGTTTTACCCCTAGGTACATCTGTGCCAGAGCCGCCTCTACCTTCTCGTATCCAGACAGGGATGTATTGCTCGGAAAACTCACAACATCTCTACAATACGAAAATTCTAGGAAGTTCTTCTATACTAATCCTCAAAGTCTATCTTCGGGCTATGTGCTCTAATCAGAGTTTATCTAAATCTAGCTTCCAAGGTTAGTACTAAACTGCCTTTGATACCAACTGTAACGCCCCGACCCCAGCTACCCAGAGTCGGTGCATTACTTCGTAACATTGGCATGATCACAAAAGATCAAGTCTCGAAAGACCGATTAGTTTAGTAGCCTTGGAAACACTAGATACATTCATAAGTCTTTCATTACATCAAAATTAAACAAACTACAATAACATGGTCTTCATAGTCCACACTCATATCTTCACTGACTATCCTTGCAAGTCAGTCATAATACACTTCTTCACATCCTGGAAAATATTTAAACATTGAAAGGGGTGAGCTCAGATGCTCAGTAAGGATAACAATATTGCGGAAGCTTTTATAAGAAAACATAAGCATTTAAGGAAATGTATAACTAAAACAAAAGCCTTATTGAACTTGAACTTCAGCATAATTTGGAAAAAGTAAAATAAAATAATGCCATTACTTACTCACATGGATATTCTACTAGATGAATAATCACATGAAATATCAATAACCACTTTCATAATGAGGGAATGTATAATTCCGGACATTCTGAAACATTTTGTCAAGGCCTCGGCCAAGACGTCTAAAATGATTAAGGCCTCGGCCAAAACCATAAATCAAATTGGGAAAGGGCCTCGTCCAATTCCACGTCTAGTTGCCTCATGAGACCTACCGATGCATCGAGGAGCTATAGCGGGCTCCACCAGTCACTTATTAAGTCCAATACATTCCTCATATGAATAGGTTTAAACATATCATAAACCATAACATAATCGTATCACATAAAACATGCATAAAGGAAACATAACATTTCCACATTTCAATCACAAGATACCAATAAAACACATTGATATAATAAAAACGCTTTCAAAACCATTTTCAATACCAAAATAAAAGGAAGTTAAAACTTTGTATTTATTTTTCATTAAAAAAAATGATGGCTTGTAGAGGAAGCCGAAAATCAAATAATGGTCACGGCGGAGGATAAGTGATTGTCGCCGCATAAGTAAGGAAAGAAAAACATTCCCTTTTGTCGTTTAGCAAAACACTTCGTATAAAAAGATTCCTTTTGAATAAACGTAAAAGTCAAAGGGGTTTATACACCGTATAAAAGAATGTTGTGTATAAAACCAAATATGCCTCAATGAAAGGGGATTGAGACGAAGTCCTTAAAAAGATCATTTTTTTTAAATAAAGTGCATATATAATGTGTATTAACTATAAGTACACATAAATAATGTAAAAATACAAGATAGGACATAATAATATCATGACATAATTTGAAAGTAGAAGATTAACCCAAAGAATAGAAGTTGGGTTAAGAAGTTCTCTTACCTCATGTCCGACTTGACTCAACCGTTCTTTAACCTCCTGAATAATAAACTAGAGTTAATATATACCTTATTAAGAACCATTTTCAATTTCATTATCTTTTTTATATCACTTATTACAATGTTATGAACCTTATGTAATTATTTAAGTTAATAACGGTCGTTTTGTCGATCTTTGGTACTAGTGTCAACAATAACCTTCTTATAATTACAAGTTGTTCATGTGGTGAAATATCCATTATATCCAGAATTATATTCATGATGTAGATATCATATATATCATATATATCCAGTATATACATTCATTCATAATATTACGTAACATTTAGAGGTAAGAAATGAAATGCACCGTTAATGGAGACGGTAAGCCGTACGTACGCATGAACGCTACTTTCATTTCTATTTCGTATTTAATGTAATGAAATCATAATTATATAAAGGTATAATATATTTCCAGTATAATATCATATATAATATCATTTACTCCATCCTTTATACATCCCACATATGGAATTAACGATTCACATCACTTTGAGGGGGCGGTAGTCCGCACTTCCTAAAATGAAATTATCGAGTTTTACCCATAATGGAAATCATAAAGTATGCCATAAATGAGAAATACAGAAGCATAAGTAAAACATAAACTTAATATATATCATATATAAAAATAGTGACATCTTAATGGCCACCTTTGAAGGTGTTATATGAGTGTTGAACAATTATCGTTTCGTGAGGCAGAAATTCGCCATCCACAGAAACCGTATGTTCTTTAACCATTAGATGTAGGTGTGTGTAATTGTAGCTCGAATCCATCTTATAACAACATCCTAGTATAGTTAGGATACTGGTGTTGTTAGAAAAGAAATGAATAAAAAGAGTTTATGGGGTTGGAGAAGAAAAACAAAACAAAACAACATTAGAGAAGACATTACCTCAAAATCGGGTAACTCTTTTTGATTTGAGCCAAAGGCTTCCTTGAGAAGCGTTCTGACCAAAGTGAGGCTTCTAGGAGTAATAGGGGGATGTTGGGAGAGTATTTGGGCAGAGGTTGGCCGAGCCAAATGGCTTGAAGGTTTGAATAAGGTGGGAGAGGTGGGGGCCTTTTATAAGTGGAGAGGAGGGGCTCTTTTGGAAAGATTGAAATGTTACATTATTATACAATGATTTTCGGATTCTAAAGGTCCCACACTTATATAATTCGAGGCTAAGGTGATAAGGGTTCGAAATATCCTCATCCAATTGGCTTTGGACAAGTGTAATCCTTGGATTTTGCATTATCTTCCCATTTTATTTAAATCATTAAATAATTAGGTCATCGCTGCATCATCATGATGTCATAAATAATTTAATTTATTTAATGTCTAAAAATTATAAAAAAATATTATGATGTAGGAAATCTTTTTATCTTTCTAATGAATATTTATAATCAAAATTTGGACTTGTGTAACCCCACTTAAAAACTGTTTTAGTAAAACAACTCATGTTTGTGTCAATTTAATTTTAACATTAAATAAATATATATTAATGTCATTTTCCAACTAAAGTGGCTCCATGGGGTCCCCAAGTTGACCCATGGGTTGTCTTGGTCGGCCATGACTCATCCAATAGGAGTAGGACAAGTGTCAAGCTCATATCATATTATTAAAACATTGTTTTTACCTTAAACTACACTAATTACCTCTAATCGCGATTAAGAACATAAAAGTTACTATTCACCAAAAAAATTATTTTGATCTCATTGAACCACATTTTACTTCTTAATGAAAACCATGTATGTCAGATTTTTGAAAATCAAATCACAGAAGTGGTAATATTTCATTTAAACAAAAAATCAGTTATTTAACTACCACTTAGTGGTTTCACTATTCATCAAAAATTGATGTTTTTCAGAACAATGCCAAAATTTCACCCTAAGCTATAATTGAATATCTGAATTCAAAAATGATGTCTATTTTACAAAATTCCAAACATATAAGTTGAAATAATTAATTTTATAATTAATTCCCGCTGTTACGACAAATAGCGTGTTTTTAAGAAACAATTTATATCAAAAGATTGGCAATTGTTTATGTCCAATTTCAATGTTAAATTAATTCTAATGACCACCATTGGATAAACTGGTAAAAATATATTATAATTATACCTTAAAACCACTAAATAGTATAACTTATCACTATAAATTATTTTGATTAAAAAAGTTGTTTTAAGTATTTTTCACTATTCATAAAAATTTGGAAGTTCTCGGAAAATTACAAAAAATTCAACATAGGCTAATTTCAATATTAGGAATACAAAAATGAAGTCCATTTTGAAATATAAAATTTCTATAAATTTAAAAGGTGGTTATTACTATTCATAACGGCTACTTTGATTAGTTGCGGTGTGTTAGAACTCAAACTTGCGTACAATGCAAGCTATTGCATTATTGAAAGAGAGGCGTATCATGGAAGCTCGGGGTGTTATAGGTAATGAATGAAAATAAAGACTTTACCTAATGAAATTTATGTGGGGGATCTGAATTGTTAGGATAAGATTACTCATGTATCATTCTGAGTGGAGTAGACACTATTGAACTAGATTAAATCCCTTCAATTTGATGATGCAGAATGATTTACAATTAGGGAAATCCATGAATATTGGGATTCACATTTTAATTGGGTAATAGATGAGGTTGAGATTAAACATAACATGAATCATGATTTTTTCCTATGATAACAATAGAGGGTTTGATGTGAGAATTTCATTCCTCAAACAGGATTGTATATCCCATTGTGAACAAAATGTACATATACCTTTGATGAAATTGCCGGTGGATATGCCTGAAAGGGGAGATATTAAGGTCCGTAAGACGATGCTCAATCTATCAGTATGTCCGGAAAGAGATACAATGATCAGGTGGTTTTCTAGAATTTCTTTTTATTCTAGAATGGTAGTGAGATGATGCGGCTATGGACATTATGTGGGGTCTCACGATGAATCCAAGGTAGAATGATGCTATTTGGATTGTTGTGTATCAAATGAAAAAAGTAGTTCATTTCATTCAAACATGTGAAACCTAGTTTGTGGAGAAATGGGGATACTTGTATGTTTTGATGATAGTCAATCTGCATGAGGTTCCATAGACAAGTTTAAGATCATGTTTCTCATTTCAATTCACACTTCTAGAGAGGTTTGTTGAAAATTCCTTGTATATATGTATTATTGGGTATGGTCGTCCACCCATATAAAAATGGGTATTTGGGGAAAACTATATAGATTCTTGATAATATGCTTCATGTGTTTGTTATTGATTTATATGGATCACAAGAGATTCACTAAGCATTAATAGATATTTCCTATAAAAACAGTTATAAGAAAATGATATATAAGTAACCATATAATGAAATTTATTTTAATACATTTAGATAACCTTTATGTGGGATAGTGGTAGGAGATTTATAGGTGTTGGGACCATGTCATCTTCAAAATACATCATATTCGATATAGCAGATTTAGAAATGTATGACTATAGCTATGTGTATACACAATTCCTATGTTGATAGACCGCAATGACAACAGAAGTTTACATAGGATGATCATGTATTCCTTTAGGTTTCTCCTAGGTTTGGATATCATAGTATATTGAAAAAATTAATGTTATCACTATGGTGTTTTAGGAATTTTGTTATTGTATAGAGAATCTGGATGAAGGTGTATCGATTGGCTCTACCATAGAAATGCAGTTCAATGCATGATTTTTTCAATGTAGCACAAATATGATGTTAACCACCCAACCCTTCACAAGTGATTGATATGGATTATTTTTACCATGAGATATATGAATCCTATGAGGATATTTTGATACATGCGATGGATCATTGTGAGGAATTGTTGTAACGAAAGACTCTGTCGATAGATTGTGTATTCTGGAAACTTAGGCGTCTTCATGATGAAACAAGGGAAACAGAAACCGATATGTGGGCTCATTTTCATGATATTTTTGAATCATAATCTTATTGATTCATGGGAGTGTATCTAAAGGATGATATATTATATGTTTCATTGTTGTAGGATCCTAAAAATCCATGTAGATGACTAGGGATTATTTTCAGGTACTCTATATTCCTTATTTGATTAATTTTTTTGGTTATAACTTTATGTATTTGTTGGTGGGTTTTTGAGAATAGAAGAAAGAAAAAGGTGTTTTGCACAATTATCTCTTAATTTGAGATAACGCTGCACCCCATCCTAGCCAATCTTGTAACATTAAAATAATAGGAACATGATTAGGGAAAACTATGTAACTCTTCCCAAAAAATTATGCTTATAGTTTTAATTAATCTAATTTTGATTTTTAAAAATACCCAAAACCCATAATTTTACCATAATAGGCAACCACTCGATCCATTACTATTCCTCATAAAATTGGTGCCTCTCAAATATAATTTTAGGTCTCATGACCACTGTTCATGGTGATTTGATGCTCTGATCCAACATCATCTCCTCTCCTAGTAGGTGGAACATATCCTATTTCATTCCCATTGATTCTCTATTCATCCCTCATTCTTTTAGTTGGATGTTATCTACTTTATTTCTTGATATAGATACAAATTTTAGGAATCTAGATATTTTATTATGTATCTATTTCATAGATTTGGACATATAGTTTAATATTTATTTATGGATATAGATGCATATCCCAATCTATGTTGTCGTGCTGCTCAATTTTAGGGAATTACATTATTGAATGTTCATCAACACAAATGAGGTAGTTGGTTCAATATTCAATATCCAATGTTTTTATTTTGATAATTAAATTTAATTGTATAATTTTTAATGTTATTAAGCAATTATATGAAAGAAATTTCGTTAATTAGAGGGCCAATTGATTAATTTGAGTATTGTTAATGTAGATAATTAATTTGGTAATTAATTATAATATTTAGTGATTATTATTCTGATAATTAATTAAAGAATTATTTATTTTCTTATGATTTTATTCATTGAAATAATTAAATATAGAATAATTTAAGAGATATTGGGGTCATTATGTGAGATAATCAATTGTAGAATTAATTATGTGACATTTTGATAGTTTGATTTATAAATTAATTATTGAATTAATTATCATATATTCGGGTAAAAAATTAATGATAAATAATTTTTGTATTAATAAGGTGATATTGGTATGTTTCTCTTGAGATTATTTATTGATAATGTAATTAATGGATTTGAGATACATAAAAAATTTAAGAGTTAATTAAATTTATTAAGGTGATAAATTAATTTTTGAATAAGTAAAAAATTGATGTTGAATAATTAATTGATAAATTAATTATGTATAAATGAATGAGAAAATGGTCATTCAAAAATTACATGTATAAATAGAAACATGGCCACTATACATGTGAGTAAAATAATGTGGACATGATCATTAAATTGAAAAGTATAAATGGTAACACGGTCATTATACTTTTGCGTAAAGGAATGGGAACATAGTTATTCTGTTGAGAATAAAGAATGGTAACATGGTATCCCTTCTTGTGAATTAAAAATTGGAAATGTGGGAAATTATGTTTGAATTTAATAATGGTGATATGGTAATTCTAGTCTAAATTTAGAAATGGTAACAATGACACTTTGAGATATTACCACACTTGGTAATACTTCAAAAATCGGCAAGAGGTATCGTATGTATTGAGATATTCTATCACGTATTAATTCTTATGTATCCAGTATGAGCTAAAGAATATTTTTAATATTTGATATTTTATTTAAATACTTTGGGCTCCAGAATGATCCGATTAACACATTGAGGTATGAGTGTCCTTTGGAACCTTGGAGTTTAGGTTGTTAAATAAATATCAGTTCAATGATGTGACAACTGTTTATTTATTCACTATAGATATTACTTTTTAGAACTCCATACGCTATTAGATTATATTTTTATTTGACACAATTGGTGTTGGCCTATTAAGTCAAACTCACACCCTAATCAGTCTGACTGATCAATACTCAAATAGACTTTATTGTTGCATGAAATATGAACAGAAACTTACCTATATTAAATCAATGAATTTTGGATAGATCATATATGATAGAACTAGATGTTGTTTGGGAAATTCATGGGTTTAATCGGAGCATTTATATTGATTTTAAATTTTATAAACAAGATACATACATTTGTATGGAATATTTTCTCTATATTTGGGTATTTTACTTCCTTTATCATTTATCTTGAGGTATTGGAAATGTATACAGTTATTTATGATCCTACTATTTTTTTATCATTTCTGCTTGTTTTTATTCTTATAAAACAGGGTATATTCTCCCAATGATTAACATATTATACCCTCAATAATAGTTAAATGCTTCTGTTATATGGGGAGGTACACATGGAGTTATATAACTAAAAAGATCTGGGCACAGACATGTGAACCCTATGTCCGGACCTCACATAAATATATCATAGTTTTAGGAATTAATATATATGTGTAATTTTTGATAAATGGAACCTTGATAGAATAATAGAATCCATAGTTATGGGAAATGAATATATTTACCTATTAACGAAACAAATATAACTGAAATTTGAATTTATAATATTATGTCTACAAAAGTGAATCATAATCAAGTCATGAAAAATAGCCTTTATGGAATGGTCAAACCTATAGCATATAAAGATTTTCATATGTTGTATCACCTTATTCTATAGAATCCCTAATAGTTTCGTTGTACTACTAATTCAATTGTGGAAGAGAATTGGATTTATTATTTGGACAATATATTCAAGTAATAAATATGTGTTGAAATGAAAAGGGATAAACATGAAATGTATTGTCTAAATAGAAATAATGATTAATTGGGGTCATTTTTCACGAATATAACAGGGGATGAGGAAAAAAACTCTTTGAACATATCAATTTTAATGAGAAACTCTTCCAAAAATACTTCCATGGTGTTCAAAAAATTTCTTTGTTGAGTAATCTCATTGTCATAAATAGAATGTCAAAATATAGTGTTTACAATTTTGAATCTACTTTTACAAGGGTTACTATTTATGCTACAGATTACATATGTAACCAAAAATAATATATATATATATATCATGAATATCATATATATATATATATATATTTAATCCATAATTATAACCATCGATTCAAGGTGGTTATGAAAATGAAATTATATTGGTCATTGAGATGGTAGTCCACTTCAAAAATGGATGATGGATTCTGTTCACATTTTATAGAGGAATGATATGGATATTTTATGTTAAATTAAAATTAAAAAGCCATATATATATATATAATATTTATGTAATTTTATCACAATATTTTTTGAATATTTTAATGGGGGAATAATAAAAACTAAATGATCATTTAATATATACACATATTTATCAAACATCCACTTTTACATTCCTCTATGAGACCTCTAATATTGTTATTGTCACATCCCCTACCTATAAAAAAGACCATACTAGATAATAAATGATTAATGGGAGATAACCAACCTTGCATCCCACCTCTAGTAGGCCATGGGGTGGTGACCAACACAAAGGGTAAACAATTCACACAAAATTGGTCGAATTTCCCCTTTTTAAAAATCAATATCATGATTTAATATGTTTCATCCATAAAAACAAGATGATATATATGTGAAGGATGGAAAATATGTTGCACATGAATCTTTAAAATATAACTGATAAAAAACAATATTATATAAAGTATGTTCCCTATGTAAAGATAGGCATCGACACAACATCTATCAAGATCTAAGCTAGTCAAGTTTAGCACTGTCCATGTAGTGCACCTAGAATCCAGATTAATGTTTTTCACATTTTGTGTGAGTATGTTGGTTATCTCAGTATGAAAACCAATGTCTCTTGTGCACTTTCGACTGATACATAATAATTCACTAGTGAGAAAAATAAGATAACCAATAATAACATATATTGTTATAATAACCAAAATTACATCGTCTGAATGGATCACTTACCAAGGCTCACTCACCGATTAACACATTCATTTATAATAATATAATATGATAATATCAATGATATGTTACCCCAAAATTATTTCCTATGAATTTGCTCTTCTCACACCGCAACGTCAAACATCATAGTTCTCACACCTCTTCCTAATAACATCACATCACATAACACCCCAACGACTCCTTGGAAAACACAACCTACATTCACACACCTAGGAATCACAATCCCAACCTTCCCAAAGAATCACGGGCTATCACCACATGGAAAATGGATCAGGGAAGTGTAGATGTCCATCTATCCATCCTCCCACCCGGATGTTAGGGAAAGTAACCCTCCCCTGTGATGATGGGGGTGTTTGGAATATAGTCTTCAACAAGGGTGTGTTGTATATTGAAATAAAAAATAAAAACATGTATATATAGATATATTTCCAAAAACACATACCCAACATATGGGCTCTCAAACAGACAACCATGTCACAAAAAGGGCAACATCAATGCTACCTATAAATGTGAAACACTACATATCCAATCACAAACCATATCATATTTCCAACTAATTTAATTTATCATTTATCGTTCTTCATTAACAATTGATTTTTTCATTATATTAACCAATGAAACCCATTCTAGTACCAAAAATCGTTAATAAATTATTTATTCATTTACACTATTACTACCAGAGAATGTTCTAAGCATAACATATAACAAGCCACACAAGAAAAGTCACAGATGGAGAAAATCTATGGAAACATCCATTACTAACTTCAAATTACCCAACTCTCATATACACTCATTAAAAGTACCAAGGAACACCCTTCTTTGAGCCCCATTATACAACACATCATATCCATTCCATAATCAATAAATCTCTCATCATGAGATTCCATCAACCATTCTGAACCACCCAATAACTCATAATTGCAATCAGAACCATATCAGCACATGAAAAAAACAAATCATAAATTCATGATATAATAAAGAATAACTTATTAAATACCACTTATCAATTTAGGGGATATCTTATAAAAATATGATCCTAGTTCATCCATTAATTTGATGAATATACATGAGAAACCTATTTCTATTAAAGTTGATACCAAAGAAACCACAACCAAGTAAGCAACAGAAAAAATATATTACCAGAAATAAAATCAACCAATGACATCCATAATTAGAGGGGTGTTCAGAATGAAAAATAACATTATAATAATCAATAAAAAGGTTGTGAAAAATAATGAAAAAACCCCATTTCCCATATATTATAATTATCCAGTCATTTATATTTAATTAGATTGAAAAAAATAATTCACTGATTAAAAAATAAAAATTCAAAAAAACAGGATGGAAAATAATGAGAAATAAGGTAATGCATAACTCAATGTGGTGTCAATATTATTAAAATGAGAATAGATCATGTGATGTCCCTCTGATTACATATCCCATAATATTTGGATCCATCTGAGGATACCATAGCCGGATGAAACCAACAACAACCAAGAGATACCATATAGAATGCCAGAGATAAAAAGTTGCCATAGTTCTTGAGAGGTGATATGGATGATAATGAGACAAAAATAATTTAAATTTCTATAAAATGAATTGGAGAACGTACCATGGATGACCACAAATTTCCAAAAAATGATCACTGAGATCTTGGTTCAGAGATGGAGGAAGTGGGTTCCAAGAAATCATGGGGGTGCCTTTGGTTTTTCTCGAACAAAACATATTACGACATCAATAGTATTTTTGAAAATCAAAGAGGCTAGAATGTTTCAAAAAATTACAACATCGAAGGATTACCTTAAATAAAACCACCTTTCATGCTGTGAAATTTGAGGTCCACTTATGTTGAAAAATGTATTGCCTCTCAATTTACATTAAATTTTCATATCCAAAATAATTTAACACCATAAAAAAACATGGAAAACCTATGAAACAAAAAATCATGTCATTAAATTATGTTACATGATGTGTAATCTCCCTATGTCAATATTTTAACAAGTGAACATCTCCAAACTCCCTCCATGACTTCTCAATGCACTTCCATGAAAACAAAATCTCAAATTAACTGAGATAAAAGGCACATAACATTAAATTTCATACCTCTAAAATGATTCACATCCTTGAGAATCCATGGAAAAATGGTTCTATACAACTACCCTCTGAGATAACTCAAAAGGATCTCACTACACTTGTCACACTATAAATAGCCAAACACATTAACATTCAATGATTGAAGACACTATGTAGTTTGAAATATTGAGGGGATACATCCAAATCCTAGAATAACTCATCTAAAACCTATAACCATGCCTTATTAGGTCAACGAAAGTGACCAAATGGAACATCACATGAGTATAACAAACTCATCATCTCGTGCACAAAAATTAGGGAATCCCATTATCCATGCCAATAGACTATCCTCTATGGGAAGAAATGACTCACCCGCAATGGTTTAATGGCATTGTAGTTAATGAATCTCTATTTGGAATATGTTCTCCCCTTTTAACAAGTCAATTAATTATCTGACATTACATCACACAGAAAACAACCCATGGGGTGATCAACTCAGCAAATATTAAATAAGGTTGAAGAATTAAATTTTAAAACTAAAAAGAGAAAACAAACTAAATACACCTCTAGATATTGGGTACACAACTATGAATCATGTTCCAATGTACTCTCATTTAGGCCACCAAACCTCCACAACACATGAATAAAAGTAATGATTTCTCTGTGTAAATCATTCTCCTGATGATTCTGGATCTCTATTATCCATTCCACATATGTCACATCGTGCTTGATATCCAACCCTCCAATTCAAGAATATGGGATTCACCGTATAGATACTAATCAAGTTTATACACGTGGATGACATCATGGATCCTCTCTAATTGTGGTGGAAATTCCACCCGGTATGACACTTCCCTAACTCCTCTTAACACCACAATGGGTCCAACAAACCTTCCAAAAAGCTTTCTCTATCGGCCAAACATATACTAACCATATCGAGGGGAAACCATCAAGAACATGTGGTCCCCAATATCAATCTCTAAGGGCCTCCTCATGTGATTGATATAAAACTTATTCTAGTCATGTGTGACTTTCTTCCTACCATGAATGATCTAGCCATCTCTGTCAAGCTCTGTACTACCTCAGGACCGTAAATAACTGTAACCTCAACATATGTACAACAAAAAGGTGAATGGGTCGTACATCCATGAAATGAATCAAAAATATCCATTCTAATTGAAGATAGATTTATTATATTATATGAATACACTCGCAAGGGAATGTTTCACACCGAATATCTTCTAAATTCTAAGACAAATTTCACAAAATGTCCTCCAAAGGCTATATAGTACACTCAATTATCCCATCTGCATTAGGGTGGAAATAGATGATATATTGTAACAGGGTTACAAAATCTTGTTTAATCACCCCCAGACACATGAGGTAAAACACACATACATATTTTACAATGTAGACCTTATTAACCTGTACAACTACACCACTTCATCGACATACCTCTGGGATAATGAATCCATTATGCGTGACTCCCTAATTGCTATGAATTTAGCCATTACGGCAGTCGATCCACTACTACCTATTGAGAATCAACGTATCTATAGGCATAGGATAACCCTATGAATAGATTCATAAATATGTCTTCCCATATCTACTCAGGAACAAAAAGGGATGAAACAAACCACCAGTAACACGGTGCTCTGCATTTACCTGTTGGTAGACTAAACATATTTTCAGAAACTCTACAACATACCATTTCATCTTGATCCACTAAAACTAAAACTTAATCCGAGATGTAGTTTATAAATACATTGTTGTAGTGCTAATGGTTTCATATGAAACTCTTAAATAACACCCTCACACATTTCTATGAGGACAATCCACCTTGCAATGAATTGAATTCGATTCATAACATCCTCCAACAATCCCACCAGAGCATCTCCATGGATAACATGATCTAGAAAAAACTCTATCTCAGAGTCTCTGCATTGGGACACATCAATAGATACATCTGAGAAGATTGCAATATCATCTAGAACCGAAACCCTCTAAACCATCCATTCCATCATCTATGTTCAAGGTTTCCAACTTCTCCATCACTTTCCAAGAGTTTGAAGATTATCTATGAATATCTTTATTATAATTTATTCTGAAAGAATCATCTGTTACCTTACCCATTCCATAACTATATGATATCTCCAAATCATATTATTAATGAAACTCCATACACCTATACTACTGGAGATTCAGATCAAGCAGTGAATAGATATACCTCAAGCTCTTGTGATATGTGAAGACCAAAAATCAGTACCCAATGAGGTGGTTCTACAAATAAATTAAATAAAAAAACCAATGATAACTTCAGATAATGTGTTGTATAATACCCTCATCAGAGAATATCTAAATATACCCATAAAATTTCAGTGCTCGATGTTGCATTGAGAAGCATTCGATACATAGACCAGAAGAATCTCAGAACACCTTAGGCATTAATCCATCCTCAAGAAACCAGTGAACAACATCACACACCAAAATACAAATTAGATTGTTGAATGATACTCAGAAAAACTCACTCCAAAAAAATATTGTTCATTCCATATCAAATCTTTAAATAGAGCTACAACTCGAGATAAATCACATACGAATTTATGATAACAACTTGTGATACCATGAAAACTGTAAACTTCTACCTCATCTTGGGTGCTACACAAGACACAACCACCTCAACCATTGATGGGTAAACTATCAAACCCTACTACAAAACAACATTAGAAATAAAATTCACATCTCATGTACGAAACATACACTTGTGAAACCATATGTGGATATGGTGGCATTAAAGAACGAGTAATACTGTTATGAGAAGATTGGAATACTCCTCCTCTTAAATCAAATAGATCAGTATATAATTGATTAATATGATGATTATCTATCCCAAGAAATTATAAAATACAGAGTTCATTTTCCCTACAAAAAAGACTAGTTCCTTTATAATTTTGAGTGGAATGACTACTAACGCGATGTGCCCATAACTACATCAGAAAGTAGTATTTAGGATATCTCCCTCCTTGAACCTCAAATGGTGATATAAAGACAACATATTGATCATAGAAAACACAATTTTACCTCAAAGAGGTTCAAAAATGTCATATAACATTGGTAGTGGTTAACAGTTCTTTAACGTCACATAATTCATGCTTTGGTAGACTATGGACAACCTCAGACTACCATCTGACTTCATTGAGAACAACACTAAAGCACCCCATGGTGACATTCTAGGAAGAATAATTCAATTATTCAAAATAGAATATATCTAATTCCTTAACCCCTTCATCATAGAAGGATCAATCCAATAAGGAGAAATAAAAATTCAAGAAGTATATTTCTCCAATTCTATCCCAAACCAAAAGTCACATCGATGGGGTAGAGTCAAAATATCCACATAAAAACATCAAGGAAATCCTTAACAACTCTAGGGACCTCATCCATACCAATATATGTCAATTCCAATAATAGATTATTCAAGAAAAAACAAAGATTCTATATATGCAAGCTTCCCACTAGTCATCTCCTCTCGCTAATGAAATCCACACGATAGTCATCCATGTCTAAAAACACTAATATTCCATTGAATTAGTCTAAAATTTAATCCACAGAATAAAACTACTGAATTCATAGAATTACAACATATGGTTGCATCTATAGCATGATGAGATCACCATGGGAATGATGTAGTGAGATCATCATTCTACATACCCAGAACACATCAAACAAGTTGGTCTAACATCCGACTGGAATTCTCAACACCAGTGTCATGGTTAGAATTTTTATGTATAGTCTTAGATCATCTGAATTAATTGGATCTAAAAAGGATTGAAAAGTTCATGTATTGAAAAATAATATGAAAATGTATTAAATAAGATGATAGTACCTCTAGAAATCTGTAGTCCTACTAAAACTACTATCTCCGCTGCATGAAACTGACCATGTACAACTCCACATCCCCTTTATTGGGGACATAATCCATGAACGTAACTAGTTAAAGGTCCAGGATGATCTCCATGATACTAGACTCTACATTATCTATCTCCCCTAAATGGAGAAATATTTGGATGTCCCTAATATTGAAAATGTCTTACATGTTACTACTCTTGAGGCTAGAACAAAACCTATCCACTGCTTCTAAACTAAACTAGAGTAGCCACTAGCCAGTGACTCTTATGATGTTTTAGACCCTACAAAAGACACCTTAACCTAGAACCAACATAATTTAAATGAGAACAACTAGAACTAGATGGTCGTAAGGGAAAATATTGAGGTCAAATCTTTGTCAGTTGAAACCTTGAATGTCATGGATCATAGAACATACTATAGATAACCCTTATACATAAAGAACTATATTGGATCCCTCATCGTCGTAGACCTCCTAGCGAGTTCATCATCTCGATTACAACAAATTACTTTAGATCCCCAGGATTCATTAGAAATGTAAAATGAATAACAAAATACTCGATAGATGGGTGGAGGTACTCCTAATGAAGTCTTGCTCAAGAATCAGCAACACGAATGAGATCATGGGGTTGGAGAAAAGATCCTTAAACATGATCCCATGTTCCTGCTCTGAAATACTCCTCTATAGAAGGGAAATTATCTCTTACCTCTTCTCAGAATTAATATTCTATGAAAGGGACTCCATCCAGTACACTATCATAATGATGTATAACAACACATCTTTCTCCTACATATCCCCCAGATAATGTGTCCACAACTGATGCACATCTCTCTATATCTGACTAACCTTCAATATAACATATTATTATGTCATATATCTGATAAAACTAATGGTTATCTCAAGATGCTTGAGCTAACTCTCTATCTCTCTTTCGGAAACACAACCCTTATATATTCTTAATGCATGCCGCTGGAAAGTACATAACATTATATTCCACTAGTCATCCACTTCCACTGGATCAACCCATATATGATCAACTACATAAGCATTCTAATCCTAAAAATATGTAACCACACACTGACGATGACCTGTTTCCTTAGCTAAAAATGGAAAAAATACATTCCCAAACCTCAAATAGTATGGAAATTTTTTAGGATGAATTTTTTTATTTCATTATTTTCATCCTATACATTGTTACCTTTTCAAAACAACTGAATTCATATAAAAAACAATACATTATGATGCATGTAACATTCATAGGTCTCCCACCCTCAAACAATGTTTCCTCACATGATCATTTGGTAGGCTCAGAGTCCTTTCATTGGATCACGGGGATCCCTAAAATAATGTCTCAAAGACGGTCATCTGTGGCCTATGTCATGCACCAAGATCACCAAACATTGTTTCCCTAAAATCCTATGAAATAATCTTTTTTCCTAACCCCAAAATCCATTTTATCTCTCAAACATACCACTAATACCATTCTATCCTAACCCCACCCTCCTATGATTCCCCTCTCCTACTAGAAATGATGAAAAGGAGATAATGACCACCTGATTCCAACCACTAGTTTTCCCTGTGGTGTTTACTAGCACCAAGGGTATACAATTCTCATTAAATTTCAGTCATTTACGTTTTTTAATGAAATAAAATTGAGTTATATGATGCTTCAACCATAAATTACTCCAAGATATATACATAAAATAAATCCAAATCCTTCCCCATGCATTTTTAAAATAGAATTGATACAAAAACTATTCGAAGTAAGTACCAAAACAATAGTGGGGAAGTTACACAACAACACTCATGATTTGAGCTAGTAATGTACATTATGGTCCATGTAGTCCTAAAATAATTTTGAATTTATTTTATATATGTATGGTTAGTATCCAGTTAAACTCAGTATGAAAACAAAATCATTTCATGCACTTGTGAAGGAAGCATATTACTGCCCTTATGAGAAAAATAAGAGAACCAAGAATCACCTATATAGGTATACATTCAAAGTATCCAACCTCACCATGGTTATCAAATAAATAGCTAATTTATATGTATTTTTATTTTCATTTCCATTAATGATTTTTTTGGGGGTGTCTAAAGGTTTTATGTAGAATAGTTCAGTTTTAATGAATTAGGCCAAACTGTGAGCCCAATTCTAGATTTAAAAATAAATTTTGTTTCTTTTATAACTTTTTAATTTTTAATACATTTCACTCATTCCAACTATTAAATGTCCTCCCCTGATATATTAACACCAGAAATAATATTTGGAGCCTTTAGAAATCCATAAACAATGTTTATTTTGGTTTTTATTTAAGGGATTGGGACTTCCCGGAAGCCCATATCCAGTTTTAAAAATTAATTTTATTTATTTAATAACATATTAAATATTAGGTATTTTTCAGTGATTCCAATACTCACACGATCCCATTACACCCTGACGCATCCCCAACCTCTTTACCTCCTCTTTGGAGCTCTTAGGCATTGAGATTTAGGGACTAACTTTTTACGGTTCCTCAAATCATCCATATTTGAGAACGTAAGTTCATTCTTTCATAAATACATTAATTTTCACTATTTTTCCCCCATTTCAGTCCCCACATGACCTACACATCCCCGTTAGAGATTCCATATCATTTTTTTGCTTGGATATTCAAATTTTGGTGTATTGGGTTCGTTTGATTCAAGATGTTTCAAGTAAGTGTTTCTTTCCTTGATTTATTCCCCTTCCGTAGGGTTTCTTTCACCCTTTCATGAAGTTCCTCATGTCCAGAAGTTGAGGTTAGAAACTGAGGTTTTATTTGGTGTCTTTTTGGTCAAATTTTGTGGTCTAAGTCTGGATTTATATTCCTTGAGGTGCGGCGGTGGTGCAGTTGATGTTTCGCACCATGTTTTTAGGGTTTCGACATAAAAGGTAGGTGATTCCATGTGTAAACATTTATTGATGAGTTAGTTTGAATGAATTACATATTATACATGTTACTAATATGATGTGTGTGGTGTGTGAACTATTGATGTTGGATTTGGTAAAGCATTTGTTTTTAAATTTTTATTTTAGCTTAAAATTTAGTGTTTTTCATGTGCAACCCTTTGGGAATGGTTTGGGTGTGTTTTATAACATATGAATTTGGTTTAATAAATCTTTTTTGAGATGATAATTCTGATTTGATAAGTTATTGGTGTGCCCTTAGAAATTAAACAGGTTTTTTAAGGGTTTAAAGTGTAAACCCTTATTGTAATTCTTGAAATTGATTTTGAAAACGTGTTCTTTTCATGTGGATCTTTTGTGGTATTGTTTGAGGTGTTTGTATAACACTTGGGGGTAGTTTAATAAATGTTTTTGGGGTTAAAAATTCTGTTTTGAATTTGTATTGGTGTAATTTTGTCCTTGAAAAATGGTTTTGAAATGGGATTTATGTGAAAAGTTTTGGTACACTATTTAGAATTGTTTTAAGAAAGTTTTGGGTGGTTTAATGATTTATGTAATAGGTGAAACCATATTGGAAAATTGTTTTGGTTTTTTTATTCTTTCAAATCAATGATTTTAAATATGAATAGTTCTGTCATGTGATGTGATGTGTATCCTATTGGAAATGTTTTATAAAAATGATTACTGGATTTACTGAAATGTGAAAGAGGTGTGAACGTGATGTGGGCTGTTTGTGTGAGTGCGATGTGAAAAATGGATTTTGTTTATAAAAAGGGTTTTTTGAAACATGTTACTGGGTTGTAATGTGATTTTTATCATATTTTTTGGGATTTCATAAAATTTTTATAGGATGTGTTGATTGTGAATGTTATGAAAAAAGTGTTGTGGGATATTTTGGTGTGAGTATTATTTCAAAATGCAATTGAATGAAAAGTGGAATTTGTGACTTGTGTGATGTACATGGGGCGGTTTGGTTAACGTGTGATGTGGAAGATATTTTTGCATGTGAAATGTATATTTCATGGCTTGTTGACCTTGTTTGAGCACAAATGGAAAACCTGGGTATTTAGGTTGGTGGACATGTCTAGTATGCTAGTGAATCCGTGGGGTTTGACCTCAGTTTCACTTTGCAAGTTTGACTCTTAAAACTCTAAAAAAACTATGATGATGATGAAGATGATTGGGGGCCACTAGGTTATGGGTATGTTCCGTACTAATTTCTCATGCATGAGAATAGATATTTTTTGTGGTTACTCTCACCGAGATACGAGGTACCTGGGACCCACAGCTAGCTAGTGCCTAGGTGTTATTTCTTATTTCTTGTACTCATTAGATCCATTATATATACCATCGTCATATGGTATATTTGGCTGGAAAAATTCAGTAGCTTTTAAATTTATTTTAAAAGTGTTGATTCTTTAAATTAGCCCACTTGAAAACTGTTTTTTTAAGTTGCATCTTTTAGAAATTTTAACTAGAAATTACATGTTTTTGAAGACTTACATTCTTTTCATCTATGAATGTTAATCGCATGGAATCTCTTAGTGGTGGTATACTACTGGGAAATGGATCACACCCTACTTACACCCTTGGCAGTAAGTAGACTTGGTTAATTTTGTTGTCACATGTTTGGGTATAACATTTGTGCTAATAGTTCGGGTTTTCACCGGTCATTCATGATGCGGGGTTGTGGAGATGGATTGAGGGTGATGCCTCGTGCCATGTTGAGGTTCTTGGACTGTTCATTTTTGGTTTTGAGCCTTTTTTATTGTATTTTTTAGTTTTTTTAGACTATGTAATTCAGTTCTTAATTTTTTTAAAACATTGTTTGCTTTGAAAAATCCAGATTCGTTTTATTGGATTCATTTGTTGTTTTATATTTATAATCATGGGTAAATCGTTCGCAATTCTCATTTTATGATACCCAGGCACTTGTGCCAGCCCGTGGGGATTAGGAACGCCCTTCGGGACTTGTCCCTGGCCGGGTTGGGTGCCAGTTTTGATGGAGACCAGATTCGGTTCGTGACAATGCCTCGCTAAAAAAATAATGCCTTCAATTAAAATACTATAATATGAAAAAATTGATGGAAGGGTACCACTGACTGCATTTACACTGTTTTTCTACTCTCACATGCCAACATCGTATGTACGGATGCTCCCACATCTTTTTAATAACATAAAATTAAATCACACCTCATAGACACCTACGAAATCACAACCGTCCCACATAGACCTAGTCCTCCCAACCACAAACTCTCTAAAGAATCTTGGGATATCACCACTTCGAATAAGGAGAAGGGAAGAGTTGGTGAATAACATCCACCCTCCCACCTGGATGTTTGGGAAAGACTCCATCCCCCACAATGATGGTGGTGTTCAGCACATATTTCTCTAAATAGTAGGAGTGAATATAGATGTCAGAAAAAATACATACATATACAAACATATATATATATATAATACTAAACACCCCTTCCAATCCTATGTTTTCTCAAAGAAAAAACAGGATCACAACACATCCAACTTCAATACTACATATAAATGTGCAACACCACACATCCAACCACAACCCAAATTATATTTCCATCAAATTTAATATAAACATTACCATTATTAATTCACAATTAATTTATTCATTAAATTAAAAATAACCAACCCAATAAATTCTCCAACATTATTAATAAAATATTTATTCATTACATCCATTCATATCTATGAAATAACCAAGAAAATTTCCCATTAAGGCAAAGAAAAAAAGTTATACCTGGAGAACCTCGGAGATAATTAACCATATTAACCAAAAAAAGTCCCCAACTATCAAACCAACATTTCTAAACTACCTTGGAACAACCTTATTGTAGACCCACATCACAACATCGCACATCCATTTCAATATCAACCAATCTATGAACATGAAATTCCATCAAACCTTCCAAATCACACACAAAATACAACAGTTCTCACATCTATATCTCCACAGAAACAAAACAAACCTTAAATTCCATATTTAATATGGAATCCCTTATTTAATTCCACTAGTTAATTATGGTGTTACCATAAACACTATATGTTCTAGTACATCCATTTATTATCCAAATATACATGATTAACCTATTTTGGTTTTGGGTGATATTAGAACAACCACAAGAAATACAACAGCACAACAAGTATAAAAAGTGCTAACAATGCCAAAAACGAACACAATTTTTTTCAGGGCATTCTTCTAGTACAATCACATTATCAAAATCAATTAAAATGACATTAAAACAATGAAATCAAACCCCATTTCCAATAAATTATAATTATACAATTCATTATCATGAATTGATTGGCATAACCATATTCCATGGTTAAATATTGAAAAACTCATCCCATATGAATCAAATTGAAGTGAAATATGGGAATCCCTACCTTCAACGTGGGTCAAAAAACCTTGCATGAGAACAAATCACGTAACAGTCCTAAAATTACATATCATGTAATATCTGCATCCATTCGAGGATACTGCAAGACCACTCCTCTAGTAACAACCTAATGAAACACAATTAAGAATCATGTATAAGCACAAACCATTGCGAAATGAGGATATATGGAAGTGAAGGAGACCAACTGAGATAAATTTATCGAAAATGAATTGAGAACATACCTTGGAGAACCACATATCTCCATCAAATGACCACAGAGATCAATGGATCAGAGAGGGATAATGAGGATTTGAATAACTCTTTGGTAATGTAGGGATCATCTAGAATATGAGAGATTATGTAACACCCCGACCATAGTTACCCAGAGTCGGTGCATTATTACATAACATTGGCATGATCACAAGGAAATCATGTATCTAAAGACCGATCAGTTTAGTATTATTGGAAACAAGATTCAAACATATGTTCAACAATACATCTTGAAGCGAAATACAACACAAATATATTTCATTAGGAACATCCAAGCCTCCTAGATTATTCATTCAAGTCACTCATAACCAACTTTTTCATATGCTGAGAAAAAATAAAACATTGAAAGGGGTGAGCTCAAACTCTCATTAAGGGTATGTAATACAGTGGAAAATGACATAAATATTATGCATGGTAAATATTTGAAACCACATGACCTTACCAATAATATACATGAATAATTTTATTGCAAGAACATGAGATGAGTAAATAATGCCATAATAAAACGTAATCATGGGTATTCTACTAGTGAAATGACCACTTGAACCATCAATATTTATTTCCATAATGAGGGTACGTATAATGCCGGAATTTATGAAACATTTTGTCAAGGACTCATCCAAGACTTCTAAAATGATTAAGGCATTGGCCAAAACCATAAATCAAATTGTGAAAGGGCCTCTACCAATTCCACATCTAGTTGTCTCATGAGACCTACCGATGCATTGAGGAGCTATAGCCGGCTCAACCCGTCACTTACTATGTCTAATACATTCCTCATATGAAAAGGTTTAAACATATCATAAACATTCGTATTAAAACTAACATAAAAAATGTCAATACTTTAACCATAAAAAATGAATGGTATAAAAATAGCACATCCACAGTAAAAAATATCACAAAAAATTCAATACAATATGGATGTTTAGTATCATAATAAATCAACTTCAAATAAACTTAAAATACATCAAAGGATTTTGACATCGATGAAATAAAACCCTTTTTTTAGAGAGACATATATTTTTATATTTTGAAATAATTTAAGAGTCACATAAAGAAAATATTTATTTTGAAAATATTCTTATAAACTTATAAGGGAAGCTTTGATGATATTATAACGGCAAGAAATAGCTGCACCCACCGTATAAGTTAAAAAAGTCATTCATACCTTAATTTTGTCAAAAAGGTTAAAAAGGACCCTGTTTGGAAAATGACTGAAATATTCCTTTATAAAATCTATATAAAAGTCAAACAAGGGTATAAATGACTTTATCATATATTCGGTAAAATAGTAAGAATGTTTTGAAATTCATTTTTATGAATCATTGATGTGGATGATAAAGAGTTCCTAGTAGATATTTACGTATAAACAACCTCAAATAATGAATAGATTGTGAATTAACCCTTATATTGTACTTTTTCGTAGAAGAGGTTTGGTTAACCTCTTGTATAATGGTGAAATAATTTTTATTAAATTATAAAAGAATCATATATATTAATATGATATCATATATGATCTTTTAACATTTCTTTGTTAATAATATCTTAGTATTATCGTCGTTTTGGGTGTTAAGATACTCGTTTTCTTTTACATGTTTTGTTACATAAGCTGTGTTTTTTATGGCTAGGTTGTATCTTATTCATATCCAGAATTATATCATGTCCTTAAAAATTATTTTTAATCATCAAATGAGAATTATACTTGAATGGATACGATGGAGAATGAATCTCATCACATTCATGGGGATGGTAGTCCGTACGTACGCACGAGCGACAATATCATTCTTTTGATATTAAAATAATATATGATTGGATGGTATATCATATATACAGAATCATTATCATGTTATATTTATTATTTAAATGAATTACACATCATTATTATAGTCATCCAAATAATAATGTTTTGAATAACAATTACACTATGACATGGAGACGGTAAGCCGTACGTACGCACGTATGGTGACATGTCATTCATAGGATGGATTGAATAATGAATATGGTTGTACCATATTTATAATAACATCTCAGTATATATATGATACTGGAGTTATTATTTTATAATGATAATAACAACGAAAGAAGAAGTTGAAGAAGATATGAACTTGAAAATGGGTGGTGAAAACATTACATCTTCTTTGGGTTCTTCCTTTTGATTTGATCAAAAGGTCTCCTTAGGTTGGCATTCAGATCAAACTATGGCCTCTATGTTAAATTTATGGATGTTAAGAGAGTATTTGGGTAGGGTTTTTCTGAAAAAAAGTCTTTGATGGTGTGGATAATTGGTTAGAAGTGGTGTCCTTTTAAAAGGGGGAGGAGGGGCACCTTAGGAAATATATAGAAATATTATTTTATAATAAATTCATATTCGGTTTCTAATGGCTCCAAAGTATATTATTTGAAGCTTAAGGTGGGTATGGGTAAAAAACCACTCAACCAATATAATTTATACAGGTTTGGGTCATTATATTAACCTTATCTTTTAGTTTTGACTCTTGGTTAATTAGATTGACACTTACCATGTCACTTTGTATTTATTATTATATAGCTAATAAACATACTATATACCTCCAGAAGACCCCCAAGTGGTCCATTAATGATACACCTATCATGATATATGTCTCTTGTCTGTACCTTAGATTTTTAAGAATTGAATATCAATTAATAATATAATATTTGTTTTAAAAACACTTTTATATCAATTTTGACACTATTGGGTATTTTGATTTTGATAAATTCATAACAACATTATTACTTCGATAAAAATTTATATAAATAATCATAATATGTCATATGATCCTCAAAAATTATTTTAATTTTCAAAAATTCTCAAATTACATTTATTTCTGGATTTATAATATCAATTATCTTAATATTTCATTTCAGCATCATAATTGGGACAGGAATAAATTAAATTATGTAATTTCTATAAATTATATGTAAAATACCATTATGTAGGAAATCTTTTTATCTTTCTAATTAATATTTATAATCAAAATTTCATCAAATATAACCCTATGTAAAAATTGTTTTGCTAAAAGATATATGCTTATGCCTTTTTTGTATTTATTTTAACATAATTAATATAAAGTGTCCTTATCACCAACTAGTGGATCCACGCGGTCCCAATATTGACCCAAAGATTCCCATGGTTGGACATGTGTCAACCAATAAGGTTAGTACACGTTTTAGGGAAATTTATTATTATTATAATATTATTTTTGTACCCTTATTTAACGGATTTACCCTTTAACCATGGTAAATAAAATATTTACCGAAATAATTATTCAAAATGTCTAAAAATTAAAGTTACCTATTTACAAAATTTAGACATCCTAATTCCAAATATTGAATCCATTTTTCCAAATTCATAACATAGAAGTGGCATAATTTAATTTAAAATTGATTCACGTCATTAAAACAAATAGCGTGTTTTTAAGATATAATAACTATCAAAAGATTAACGCTTGTTTATGTCTGGTTTAATTGTGAAATTATGTCCAGCGACCAACATCGTATTAAATTGTAAAAATATATTCTAAATATACAGTAAAACCACTCAAATTCATAATTAATCACTATTTATTATTTTGATTAAAAAAGTTGTTTTTAATAAAAATTTAGTAATTTTCATTATTCATCAAAATATAAAAGTAATTCGAAAAGTACCAAAATTTCATCCTAGGATAATTTTGATATTCCGAATATTAAAATTAAGTCCATTGTGAATGATAAAATGTAAAAATTTTGAAAAGTGGGTATTACTATTCATAACGTCTATTTTGATTGGTCGCGGCGTGTTAGAATCTTGTAGTTGCGTACAACACACACTACTGTATTATTCAAAGAGAAGCGTACCGTGGAAGCATGGGGTGTTAAATTATCCCCTACTTCAAATAATTTCATCCTCAAAATTTCATGAATATCACTATATAAAAAGACTCGGGTGGTTCTTCTTCATATGTTCCTTGGGTTCACACGTTGCCTCTTCCATTTGATGATTTCTCCATAGAACTTTTACCAGACGAGTCGTCCGGTTTATGAGCACTTGTTCTCTTATATCAAGAATCCTGATGGGCTCCTAGAAATAATAGAGATCAGGTTCCAATTCTAATTTCTCATAGGTGAGTACATGTGTTGGGTCAGGGATGTATTTTCTCAACAGTGATACGTGGAACACATCGTGATGTTTGGAGAGATTTGGCGGCATTGCTAAACGATAAGCTACCACCCCAATTCATTCTAGAATTTTGGAAGGCTCGAAGTACTTGAGACTAAATTTACCTTTCCTACCAAAAATACATGACTCCCTTCCATGGAGATACCTCCAGGAAAACAAGATCTCCTACATGATATTCCAAGTCCTTCCTTTGATTATCGACATAGCTCTTCTGCCTACTTTGAGGAGATTTGATGTGGTTTTCGATTACCTTTAACTTTTTCATCGTTTCCTCCACTAGTTCCAGAACAACAAGTTTTCGTTCACCAACATCATCCCAACAGGTTGGTGTGTGAAATCTCTTTCTGTACAACGCTTCATATGGTGGCATCCGAATACTTGAATGGAAGCTATTGTTATTGGAAAATTCCACAAGAGGTAAATATTTATCCCACATACCCTGAAGGTCACGTGAGAACGATATCAACATGTCTTCTAAGGTTTGAATAGTCTGTTCTGATTGTCCATCTATTTGAAGTTGGTAAGCAGTGCTAAAACGACGTTCAGTATCCAAGGCCTTCTGAAGACTTTTCAAGAATCTTGATGTAAAATGGGGATCATGAACCGAGACAATTGATAGGGGTACTCCGTGAAGGGTCACAACTTCATTAATATATATACTCTCTAGAAGTTCAAGTGGTAAATCCTCCCTTATAGCACGGAAATGTTTTGTCTTGGTAAGACGATCAACAATGACCCCTATTGTGTCATTCCTTCAAGGAGTCTTTGGTAGTCCCATGACAAAGTCCATCGTGATATTAACCCATTTCTACTCAGGTATGGGAAGAGTTTTCATGACTCCTCTAGGTTGTTGCCTCCTAGCTTTCACTTGTTGAAAAAATGTACATCTTGACACAAAATCACCAATCTCCATCTTCATGTTGTCCCACTAAAAATGTTCCTTTTAAATCTCTATACATTTTGGTTCTCCCTTGGTGTATTGAGAAATCGGAACTATGAGAATCTTCCAACAATTCACTTTTTAGATGAGGTATATTTGGATCACAAAGTCTCTTCCCAAACATCAAAATTCCATCTTCATACACAAATTCATTCAATCTACCATCATTCACAGCTTTATTCTTCTTTCAAAACACTTCATCATCGGTCTGAGAACTCTTTATCTTTTCTAGTAAAGATGGTTTGGCAACCATTTGAAAAAGTATTGATATTTCACCTTTCATGGTGATTCTCATATCTTTATATACTAGATCAATGTATATAGGATCCTTTTCTACTCTCATCTTGTCCAAAATTCCATGACCCTTTCTACTCAAAGCATCTGCTACCTTATTTGCCTTCCCTGGGTGGTAGTGTATCATGCAATCATGATCCTTGAGTAGTTCATGCCATATCCTTTACCTCACGATGAGCTCTTTTTGTGAGAAAATATATATCAAACACTTGTGATCAGTATAAATCTCACATTTTTCACCATACAGATAGTGTCTCCAAAATTTCAAAGAAAATATTACAGCACCAAATTCAAGATCATGAGTAGGATAATTTTTCTCATGAATTTTCAGCTGTAATTATGCATAGGAAATAACTCTATCATTATGCATAAGGACACAACCAAGACCTTTCTTTGATGAATCACTATAAATAATGAACCCATAATTACCCGATGGTAGAGTCAATATAGGAGCACTGACTAATATTTTCTTCAATTCTTCAAACCATTCTTCAGACTATTTTGTCCAGAAAAATTTAACCCCTTTACGTGTGAGATACGTTAATGGGTTAGCTAATTGGGAAAAATTCTGGACGAAACGTCGATAATAACCTTCCAAAACAATAAAACTGCGTACCTCAGTTATACTCGTTGGTGCTGACCATTCTTGGATTACCTTGGTATTAGAAGGATCAATAGAGATTCCATCCTTAGAGACAATATGGCCAAGAAAAGAAATCTCCGGAAGCCAGAATTCACACTTTCTAAACATTCTATATAATTCATGTCTTCTAAGTGTCTTCAAGATAATGCCCAAGTGATTTTCATGATCTTCTTAGATTTTGGATTATACCAAGATATCATCAAAAAATACCACCAAAAAATCATTAAGATATTCTTTGAAAACACTATTCATTAGATCTATGAATAAAGAGGTTGCATTAGTCAATTCAAAAGGAATTACTGTAAACTCGTAATGCTCGTACCTGGTTTGAAATTCTTTCTTTGAAATGTGTTCCTTCTTCACACACAACTGATGGTATCCCGATTGATGGTCAATCATTTAAAGGTTTTGAGCTCCATGTAGTTAGTCAAATAATTTATCAATGTGAGTTAGAGGATACTTGTTCTTTATTGTAATAGCATTGATCTTCCTGTAGTCAATTCACAACCTCATAGATCCATCTTTCTTCTTAACAAAAAGGACAGGGGCACCCCATGGAGAAACACTAGGGAAAATAAATCCCTTATTACTCAATTCCTCTAGTTTATTCTTTAGTTCTACTAATTCCATAGTGGCCATTCTATAAGAGGTCTTCGATATAGTCCTTGATCCAAGAAATAAATCAATTGAAGAAATCCACTTCTCTTTCTGAAGGATGTCCAGGTAAATCTTCCAGAAACACATCTCCATATTCGTTCATAATAGGTACATCCTCTATTTGAACATTCATTTCCTCACCCATAGTCATTTCATTCTCTTCCTCCCAAATAATTGAATTTAGTTGAGGTACTGGGGGTGGATCTAGATAAGAATTCGGTGGCACCGATTCTTCTCTAAAGATAAGGTGTTCCATATCATCATCATCATCATGAATCGTAACCTCTTTCTTCTTACAATAAATCTCTGCATCATTGTCCAAAAGCCAATCCAAACTGAGGATTATATCAAATTAAATCATAGTTATGATGATGAGATTAGCGGATAAAGAACATTTATGTTCTCTAATGGGGATTGATTCACAAAACATCGATGTAATGATACTTCATTTTGGAGTTTTAACTGAAAACTCCCTTGTTAAATAAAATGGGAAATGTCTAATTTTCATAGAAAACATGGAAGATATGAAACAAGGCGATGATCCAGAATCAAATAATTCATTTTCTAAACATGAGGAATCCATTAAATTACCTTCCACCATGTTTTTCTGGGATTCAACCTCAGCTGTTGTGATTGCATAAGCTTGGCCTTCATCCCTTGGCCTTTTCTGAGGTAAGTTTCCTTCACTCTTAGGACCTTCATTTGAATAATTTCCCATCTCCCTGAATTTGTATCATTGAACATTGGTAGCATCCTTCATTCCTATAAAATCAACAACCAGATGGCCTTTCTGTCCACATTTGTAGAATACTCCTTTTTCTTTTAGACAGGCACTAGGGTGCTTCCATCCACAATTATCACAGGGTTGAAATTCAATTGTACCCTTATTCCCTGTTTCCTTATTTCCTTTCCCATTGTGTTCAACAGGTCTCTTCTCCTCTTGCATTGATTTAATGCCATATAACTTAGAGAATTCCTTTTCTGTCTTGATATCACAGGAGACAATATCTTCGTATGATGAGATGGTTTGTGAGACTACTTCTCGACAGAGAAATGGTTTTAACCCATAAAAGAAAAGATCAATATTAAACCTTGGGTTACGAATATAATCAGCAGCATGCCTCATTATCCTTGTAAAGTTACCCTCATACTTTATGACATTCTCATCCACTTTTTGCCTCAAACTCAGAAATTGCCTTTCCATATCTGCTCGATGGTCTTGAGGAAAGTATTTTTCTAAGAACAACTCTTTGAACACAATCAATTCCATATCTGATACTTCATCATCTTCCTTCATGTTTTCTATTAATGACCACCACTGAGCAGCATCTCCAGTGAGGCGATAAACTACCATGACAACTTTTTCCCTTTCACTACTCCCCAAGGCATGGAATATTTTTCTCTAAAGAATTTATCCATTTCCCAGATACTATGGGATTTGTACTCCCATTGAATGTCAGTGGTTGTTGCCTTATGAAGATATCTAACAATGATCCTCCATGTGCGGATTTGGGTGCTCCATACGGGTAAGATTATTATTCATAACCTGAGTGAGTTGTCCCAGTATGGTGATTAGTTATTCCGCACCAGTGGAATCACTAGCTCCACTATAATTATCTTGAGCAAGAGGGAAATCCCTACATGGAGTGCATGCATTAATATAGTTACCATTCTTTCCATTACATGCCATTTCTAAAAAATGGAATAAACTAGATTGGTTTACTAAACAAAATACATAATTCCATACTTGTAAAACACTTATCATATATTCAACAGATTATGGATAAAATCCATAATCATAAAAAAAGTTTTTTTGAGGATGCATATACTCATAACTCTTCATAATGGTTTGTAATGAAAATGAGAATTATCCTAAGCATATCCCCCAAGAGTGTCGTAACCAAGAGTGCAGCAAGGCCCGTTGTCGTGCAACAGTTCCCGTTTGAGTCTAGCAAAAAGCGGTATTTTCGGGTTTTACCCCTACGTACATCTGTGGCAGAGCCGCCTCTACCTGCTCGTATCCAGACAAAATTGTATTGCTAGGAAAAATCACAAAATATCTCCAATACCAAAATTCTATGATGTTCTTCTATACTAATCATCAAATTCTATCTTAGGGATATGTTCTCTAATCAGAGATTATCTAAATCTAGTTTCCATGGTTTGTACTAATCTTCCACTGAAACCAACTGTAACGCCCCAACCCTTGTTACACAGAGTCGTTGCATTATTACATAACATTTGCATGATCACAAGGAAATCATGTCTTGAAAGACCAATCAGTTTAAAATTATTGGAAACAAGATTCATCCATATGTTCAACTTTACATCTTGAAGAGAAATACAACACAAATATATTTCATTAGGAACATACAAGACTCCTAGATTATGGGTGCAGGTCACACAAAACCAACTTTTTCATATCCTGGGAAAAAATAAAACATTGAAAGTGGTGAACTCAAACACTCAGTAAGGGTATGTAATACAGTGGAAATTGACATAAATATTAAGCATGGTAAACAATTGAAACCACATGACCTTAGAAATAATATACATGAAAAATTTTATGGAAAAAACATGAGATGAGTAAATAATTCAATAATAAAACATAATCATGGGTAATCTACTAGTCGAATAACCACATGAACCATCATTATTATTTCCATAATGAGGTAATGTATAATGCTAGACATTTTGAAACATTTTGCCAAGGCCTCGGACAAGACGTCTAAAATGAATAAGGCCGCGGCCAAAACCATAAATCATATTTGGAAGGGCCTCAGCCAATTCCACGTCTAGTTGACTCATGAGACCTACCGATGCATCGAGGAGCTATAGCGGGCTCCACCCGTCACTTACTAAGTTCAATACATTCCTCATATGAAAAGTTTTAAACACATCATAAACATTCATATTAAATCTAGCATAAAAAATGTCAATAATTTAACCATAAGAAATGACTGGTATAAAAATAGCACATCCACAGTCAAACATATCACAAAAACATCTGTACAATATAGATGTTTTGTATCATAATAAATCAACTTCAAATAAACATAAAATCCATCAATGGATGTTGACATAGATGAAATAAAAAACATTTTTTAGAGAGACATATCTATTTATATTTTGAAATCATTTAAGAGTCACATAATGAAAATACTTATATTGAAAATATTCTTATAATCCTATAAGGGAAGCTTTGATGATCTTATAATGGCGGAAAATAGCTGCACACACTGTATAAGTTAAAAAAAATACATTCTTACCTTAATTTTGTCAAAAAGTTTAAAAAGGACCTTGTTTGGAAAACGACGGGAAGAATCCTTTATAAAATTTATATAAAAGTCAAACAATGGTATAAATGACATTAACCCATATTCAGTAAAATAGTAATAATTTTTTGAAATTCATTTTTATGAAACATGGATGTGGATGTTAAAAAGGTCCCAGTGGATATTTATGTATAAACAACCTCGAATAATGAAGAGATTGTGAAATAACCCTTACCTTATACTTTTACTTGGTTGATGTAAGGTTAACCTGCTGTTTAATGGTGGAATAATTGTTATTAAATTATACAAGAATCATATACATTAATTTCATATCATATATGATCTTTTAGCATTGCTTTGTTAATAATATCTTAGTATTATCATTGTTTCGGGTGTTAAATTACTCGTTTTATTTTACATGTTTTGTTACATAAGCTGTGTTTTGTTATGGATAGGTTGTATCTTATTCATATCCAGAATTATACCCAGTCCTTAAAAAATATTTTTAATCATCAAATTAGAATTATACTTGAATGGATATGATGTGGAATGAATCTCATCACATTAGTGGAGACGGTAGTCCATACGTACGTATGAGGGACAATATCATTCTTTTGATATTAAAATAATATATGATTTGATGGTATATCATATATACAGAATCATTATCATGTTATATTTATTATTTACATGAATTAAACATCAATATTATACTCGTCTAAATAATAATGTTTTGAATAACAATTACACCACGACGTAGAGACGGTAAGTCGTACGTACGCACGTATGGTGACATTTCATTCATAGGATGGATAGAATACTCATTACGGTTGTACCATATTTATTATAACATCTAAGTATATAGAAGATACTAGAGTTATTATTTTGTAATTGGAAAAAAAATAATGAAGAAGTTGATGAAGAAATGAACTTGAAAAAGGGTGGTGAAAACATTACCTCTTCTTTGAGTTCTTTCTTTTGATTTGATCAAAAGGGCTCCCTAAGATGGCTTTCTGATCAAACTATGGCTTATATTTTGAATTTATGGATGTTTAGAGAGTATTTTGGCAGGTTTTGGCCAAACCAAAATGCTTTGAAGGTGTGGAGAATTGGTTATAAGTGGTGTCCTTTTATAAGGGGGAGGAGGGGCACCTTAGAAAAATCTAGAAATATTATTTCATAATAAACTCATATTCGGTTTCTAATTGCTCCAAATTGTATTATGTAAATATTAATGTAGGTATGGGTCTAAAACCACTCATCCAATAGAATTTAGATAGGTTTGGTTCATTATATTAACCTTATCTTTTAGTTTTGACTCTTAGATAATAAGTTTGACACTTGCCATGTCACTTTGTATTTTTATTTTATATACTTAATAAACATACTATATACCTCCAAGAAACCCCCAAGTCACGCATTAATGTTACACCTATCACGATATAAGTCTCTTGTTCAAACATTATATTTTTAGGAATTGAATATCAATTAATAATATAATATTTTCTTTAAAAACTCTTTTGTGTCAATTTTGACACTATTGGGTATTTTGTTTTTGATAAATTCATAAAAGCATTATTACTTAAAAAAAATGTATATAAATAATAAAAATATGTCATATTAACCAAGAAAATTATTGTAATTTATAAAAAGACTCAAATTACATTTATTTGGGTATTTATAATATCAATTATATTAATCTTTCATTACTGCATCATCATTGTGTCATGAATAAATTAAATTATTTAATGTCTAAAAATTATAAGTAAAATAAAATTATATAGGAAATATTTTTAGATTTCTAATGAATATTTATAGTCAAATTTTCAACAATATAACCCTATGTAAAAATTGTTTTTCTAAAATATATGTGCTTTTGACTTTTTTCTATTTATTTTGACTTAATTAAAATAAAGTGTCCTTATCACAAACAAGTGGCTCCATGGGGTCCCCAAATTGACCCAACGATTCCCATGGTCGGACATGTATCAAAAAGTAAGGTTGAGACACGTTTTAGGGTAATTTATTATTATAATTATATTATTTTTTTACCCTTATTTTCAGGATTTACATTTTAACCATGGTAAATAAAATATTTACCGAAGTAATTATTCAAATTTTCTACAAATGAAAGTTTCCTATTTACACAATTTGGAAATCCTGAATCCAAATATGGAATCCATTTGTCTAAATTCAAAACATATAAGTGGCATAAATTAATTTTAAATTAATTCCCGTCGTTAAAACGATAAGCGTTTTTTTAAGAGATAAAAACTATCAAAAGATTGACGCGTGTTTATGTCCGGTTTAATTGTGAAATTAGGTCCAATGACCAAAATTTTATTAAATGGTAAAAATATATTCTATATATACATTAAAACCACTTAAATTCATAATTTATCACTATTAATTATTTCGATTAAAAAAGTAGTTTTTAATAAAAATTTAATAATTTTAACTATTCATCAAAATATAAAAGTTATCTTAAAAGTACCAAAATTTCATCCTAGGATAATTTCGATATTCCTAATCCAAAAATGAATTCCATTTTGAAAGATAAAAGAGATAAATTTCAAAATGTGTGTGATACTATTAATAACGGGTACTTTGATTGGTCGCAGCGTGTTCGAATCTTGAAGTTGTGTATAACACACGCTACTGTATTATTCAAAGAGAAGCGTACTGTGGAAGTTTGGGGTGTTACAGATTGCAAAATCCATGTGATTTGTTAAAAATAGATCATCTTGAAAGTTTTAAAACATTACAGCTTCAGGGGATTACATGATTTTGGATACCCTTTCACCTGGTGACATCCCTAGAAGTCCAATTCCTCTACAAAACACATCACCTCACAATATTATATTATTTTCGTGACTTTGAAGAAATTAAAACCAAGAATCAATAAGGAAAATATATAGAACAAAACTCAACATTGTGTAATCATGTCACATGGTGTGTAATATGCATGCATCCATCTATTAAAAACTAAACTTCTCCAAACACCCTCCAATCCTCATCATAACACTTCCAACACACAAGCTCACTATGAAATGGGATGGGATGCAACATAACATTAGATTTATCCTTCCCAAAATAATTAATATAGAATGTCGGTATATATTTTTTAATAGTGTTTTTGAATTTCCTGGCTAATCTAAATATTTATTCATTTGTGAATAAATTACATGATTGTTTTCCCATATACATATGAGTAGAGTAAAATTCATGGAATTTCATAAAAATATTAAATTAATATTAATTATTTTTATGTCTAAATATCTCTACACTAATTATATTAATATATAAGGTCTAGATGTTAGTGAATTAAATTATTTTTTTAATATTTTTGATTTCTATTGTAACATTATTTATTGATTTAACCCTTTAATGATATTATTTTCATTTATGGTGATATAAATATTTGTTTCACTTGAGGGGTAATTATAGAAAAAGTTAATGGATAAGAATCCTATAGATATACAATGGTATATATAGTAAAACATAAACAATTCACATTGATGAAGGCAATTTTTTTCTAATTTATAAATAATATAATATATAATATTTTATTTAAAATTATCTTTGATGTAATTTTTCAAAAAATTCATTAATTTTCCTTATAAAAATAAAATATAAAATTGAATTCAAATAAAATTCATCCAAAACTCATTAATACTGATTATGTATCAAAAAATAATTTATTATATTAATTCCTTCAAATTATTTCCCATTTAAGAATTTTAAAATCATTAATCTTATTTTTCTATTAAATGAATAATTAATGTGTCAACATTACACATGTATTTATGATAATTATTTATTCCTTAATAATATTAAGTAAATTATCCAAATTTATATAAATAATATATTTTTAAAAATACAATTTCTTACAAATAATATCATCTTGTTATCCCAATGAAAAAAATATAGGATTTTTATAGACAATAGTGTAATATTTTTTACTTTTCATTACATAAAATATCATAAAGGTCATAATCATAGGAAAATGTTAAAAAAGGTCTTATTACCAATATTGGATGAGTATGGTGGAAATGGAATCATCTAATATTATTATGTAAATAATTATATTGATTTTATAGTCGTTATGAATTTTTTAACACTTTATTACTATATTTAGCAATTATCATTGTAAGAAAATTCTCTATGAATACTATTCCTATCAACTAAAAAGAGGATATATATACTAAATATAGACCCATATATTCCAAATATTTATTATATAATAAATATTGAAAATATAAAATTAGAGGAATTTAATTTAAATTTCAACTCAATAAAAAACAATTAGATTAATTTTTAAAAAAAAAATCCACTTTAAAGTTTAAAATAGTTTTATACGAAATTCATGAAAACAACTTATTTTAGAATCATAATATATCCTTTTTAATGAATAGATTAAAATAAAATAATTAAAATAATAAAAATATAATTTTATATTGTAAATACATTACATGATAATACAATTTTCAATAAAAATCATTTTTTCACAATTAATTGATATGTATAACATTTTATCAAAATTGCAAAATTGTAAAATAAAAATTATTCCTATTAATATATAAAAAATCATATAAATTTATTAAAAAATTATAATGCTCCAAATATTAATTTTAATATTTTCTCATAAAATAAAATAAAATATATTTTTGAAGAACTGATTTTTTTGAATACTATAATCACTATTAAAAATAAAGAGATTATTTCAAAATAATTTGGGAATATAATATGATTTATTTAGTAGATATGTGTATATATATCCAACATTAGTTAATCATATTCATAAGTTCTAGTTCAGTGGTAGGGTTATAATTGTCATATTGAAATTTTAATATCCCATGGTTCATTTATGCTCAGAGTTGTGTAATATGAATGCTCTCAAACAAAATCTATATATTAAAATATCTTGTTTACACTTTCAACTCAATTTTGAGAATTTCATACTCCAAAATTAAAATTGATCTCATTAATAGATTTTTTTCCATTTGAAACTAAACTTGCTGAATTACAGCATCAGAAATTTTTTAATAAATCATCATCTTGATTTATCAGATAAGTATTCATAAAGGTCATCCATTATAACACATAAAAACTATTCCATGTTAGAAAAAAATAGTGGGGGTGAAAAATATGGGCATGGAATGACAAAATAATGTATAAATATTCCTATAGAGTAATAATTAATATTGATCAAAATAAATTGATTAATCATGAAAATGGTAACAATAAGAAAACAAAAAACATATGAGGTGTGAAAAAAGGTCATCCAATAATTAGAAAATATTGTAATAGGATAACATTATTATTTCAAGATCATTTTCCTATTGTTAAAAATTAGTTTTTCATCAATAGTAAAATCAAAACCGAATATAGTTACCTGAAATATAAAACTTCTTCCTTTGATCAAATTCCATCACAAACTCTAATTTTTTTCAAAATATTATTTTCAAGATAAATCATTCACTCTGGCGTCACTAAAAGAATGTTCTAATATATATTTATATTCCATAATATAATGAAAATTTCTGCTACCTATCTACCGACATTAATAAAATTCATAATGGTTATAACAATATAAACTAATTCTATAAATAAACTAACCATAAAATAATGAAAAACTAGTTAAATAACTAAAATTAAACACCAATATCCAAATGTTCAACATAGATTAATAAATAAAAAATATATTTAAAATTTAATGATATGTTACAGGCTATGATTAAAACCCCAAATTTGATTAAATATTGATAAAAAATTTAGAATTTATATTCTTTAACAAAAATAACTATGAATTTATAATAACAAAACATATATTCCCTAATAATATAATATCCAAAATTTTCTAATTATTTCAAAAAATTACCCGAATAATAATATTTCCAAAATAAAATCATGTATTGTTCTAAAAGGTAATTCAAATATTATTTCTCAAATTAAATCCCATTAAATAATATTTACCATAATCCTATAATTTTCACCAAAATAATATTTATATTCATTGAATATAACATATCTCTTTCAATCTCAAAAACTATTTACAATCCAATGGATTGAAATACAATAAAACATATGTTTAAAATTTTCAATAGCACATAATTACCCCAAATTCATATATCATATAATGATATATGATATCAATAACAATAAACATATTACTAATAATATTAAATTTATTCTTTATTAGATATATGTTTTCACATGTACCGATGGGGTTTCATATTTAACCAAAATTTAGAAAAACTCAATAAATTTTCCCCCAAATACATACATCATATAAACCAACCAAATATAATTACATTTTTTAAACATATCATCATTATTAAATATAAAACTATATCATAACTATTTTATCCCTTATATATTAGAACCAAAATATTTAAAAAATCATCATTATCCATTAACCATGTTATGACATCTTAATACCTAAAATATATATCTTATAAATGGGAATATTAATCATTTCCCATGATTAAACTCTAACAAAATAAAATAAAAAAATATTCTATACCCCAAATTTAATTTGTATATACCAATTCATAAACTATAATTAAATTATGAATTAAAAATAATATATCTTTATTGACTTACAGATCTCATCCATGAGCTTCCCCCCTAGGACATAATTTTACATGATGACCGTACTACAAATATTGAAATCAGTTAATGGAAAACATCAGAATGAATATATTCCACTTTGTGGAGTTAAATGAAATATTACTTTTTTTATACCAAATTTCTATCTAATTTCCTACTTTAAATCATAAAAACAATATTCTTATTCTATTATGAATGTTTCAGATGTACTTATTCACATAATATTGAAACATATTTCATTGAATATATTTACCTATGTGATTATTGTCACATATCCATCAACAACGATTCATTTATCTATTATTTGATGCATTTTTTATCTCACACAGGTTCATGATGTTAATAATAACTCATGATATCTTGTTTAGAATAATCGAATGTGTGTTCACTATAGATCCAATTCAATTTTTAACATACAGACAACCATCATAGTTTCCATAAAATTAACTATATATTTCTTTCATATTGGATCAAAAACATACTAAAACCAAAATAATTATTGTTGTTATATAATAAAAAACTATATTATTATTAGAGTAAACATTAAGGTATATTAATTAATTTTATCTCAATCTCTTTCATTTTATCCAATAAAATAATAATTCTACTTATTATTTTATTAATTTTTGTTATAAGGGACTTTTAACTATTTACCATATAATATTATACCTTCCAAGTATATCTAAACCATTACTCTAATATAAAATATGCATACTAAACCTTAAATATTAAATAATCATGTGTATTATGTCAGGAATTTATTTTATTACATTTGGAACATTTTTTAAGGTAATTTTTTTAAATAATTAGGTTATAAATCATACACAAATTACCACATTTTACATGTGTGATTATTCTACTCAATATCCATGTTCAGATGATATTAATCATTTACAATAGATTGTGTTTACTTTTAATTTCAAATCATCTTGACTTTCAACATGGATTTATCTTTTATTTTACTCATCCTTAATCTTTATAAAATCTTTTTAAAAATTTAAAGGAAAAAATCTCAAAAATGAATATAAATGGAAAAAACCAACTACTGTAGTGAAAACATGAAAACCCATTAATCATATACATCTATCCCATGATCTTTTAGATGATACAAAATTTCATTACGACATGAAAATTACACTCTCATTTTTGACACAAGTGATCCAACAAATTCCATAATATGAATAATTAAAATATATAAATAACATTGTAAATATTTTCATGTGATAATTATATATGGATTTACTTCATGGTTATACATATATTAATCATCATGTTTATTCTTAGTGTAATAATCACAACTACACTTGAATAGAAAGAGTATCAGACAAAGTAACTCCTGATATAACCATCAGAGTAATAACTAGAATAACCATCACAGTATATTCAAATAATCACCAAGGTAAAATGAATTAGTCAACTATATCCCTTTACCATATTCCTTGTAGAACAATAATAGTGATAACCATTATTATATTCTATATTTGGAACACCCATGCATTGTAATGGAGCTCATAATGTCGTATAATATGTGTTGGGATAAAAAATTTCATATATATAATGATGAAATATCATATCCTAAATCATACATTTAATTAAATCAATTTTATTAATTTATCATTTTAAATACCTTTATAAACAATTTATAAAACACATTTAGATATCAATGACCGTTTTTCTATTAAAAAAATTTTCAATACCAAACTACATAATAAAAATTAAAAATTCTTTTTTCGTTGAATAATACATGAAATATTTTAAAATAGAAAAATTTTGTAATTTTTTTATGGTGCTGGTAAAAGTGTTTATTGTCATGTTATTTATAATATAATATTCCATTTTCTATTTTTTAACGTGACTCAAAAAACTCTGTAAAAATAATATATCTCAAAAAATTTGAATGAATGTGAAACAAAACAAAAAAAATTCATTAGAATAAATTTACAACTATAAAAAATTCAATATTATATTTTTAGAAAACATGGACATAGAAAGAAAATAGATTTAATAGAGATATTATGAGATGAATTTTATATATAAATTTCGTACCTTTAATCCAACCCTTCATGTGTGTTTCTTATCATCCTATAAAAAAATATTATCTTAATTATAAAAATTATTCAAATAAATCAATTTAATTATTCCTATTATTTAAATTATGAAATCATCTTATGAAAACACATTATAATTTAATATTATGTTATATGATGTGATGATATTTGGATTAATTTTCCCAAACTGTTTTGGTAGGTTTATTATAGAAAAATAATTAATTACCTCACCTATCTAGATTAATAATCATGAAATAATTTTATTTTTTTACATATATAAATATTTCAAAAAATATAGTGAATGAAATTTTTAAAAAATTAAATACATTAATATCAAATAGATAGTTTTCTAATGTTACAAATGAATAATGATTCAATATTACAACGATCATTACAGATTGAAGGTAATTTTATTTTACATTTAAATAATTTTAATTATATAAAAAATAAAATATTATATAACTAAAAAATAATATATATATATATATATATCCTCTATATTATTTGGATATCGAAAATGAATCATATAACATTGTGGAGGTGTTAGTCAGCATGTACTCTCGAATAATGTAATAATTTATTAGTGATTATAACAGTTATAAGCTTGGTTATATATTGTGTTTAAGGAGTGAAAATATTTCATTGATATCATATATAAACATTAAATTCATCGTTATTACCCAAAATTAGGGGTGCTGATGAGAAAAGTTTACATTAATTTATGAGGAGGTTGTTCAACATACAGACTGATTATGGATTTAATTCCAATTTTTTGGAGGTTAGAGATTGATATAGGTATTTTTATAAGAATAATAACATGAAAATATGTTTAATATGTTTATTTTATTATCTAATAATGGTTAGATAATAATATAATTTTGAGGAAGAAAAACTAAAATTAAACTCTCATTAATTAACTATCCCACATATTTGGATGACCTCCCTTTTATTACACCTTTGGACCTACAATGATATCATTATACAAAAAATAATTTCTCTATAAATTGTGTTGAAATGTAGTGAATTTATTTTATTAGGGTTCGGAAAATAAATTTTTTTCTATGGGTGTGATAAATTTAGGTGAAGAGATACTATTTTTAAATATATGACAGGGGATCTCTTGGAAGTTATTAAATTAATAAAAATAATATATATATATATATATTGAGGACAATTTATCCAAATCGATTATTTTATAATATTTTATAATGATAATTTAACATCCATTGATATTATAAAAATGGGAAATTTTTTATCTCATTTTCACCCTTATGGTTTTATTTTATCCCTTTGTTAAACATTTTGAAAATTATAGTGATATTAATATTGCTTAATCTTAATGGTAAATATCATTAATAACAGATGGAAAAACAATCCTTGAATAGAACATGGACTATAAATAATCTATATAAAATTAAAATGGATGAATATTATATTTTTATGAATGTTAAACATTTTAAATTAATATTATTAAATATAAAATATAATTAACAACAATTTTAAAACTATTCATTCCATTTGTATATTAAAACTACAATATATCGATGGAATTAGAAATATATACATAAAATTAATTAATATTAAATTTTAATCAAAAAGAATTTATCACAACTATTATTTTAAATAGATTCATATATAACAGTTTTAATATCATTCATCTTATTTTTATATTAATTTAATAATTACTGCGCCCACATTGCATAATCCCTTAACGTTATCCATTTTTTTAATAAAAATAATAAATAAATATATCTAACTAAAATATATATTTTATATTTCAAACAAAAATTTATGAATGAACATTTCTTTTAGTTATAATCAACCTAAAACTATTGTATTTAATGAAAACAATAGTGTGGCATTTTTTACATTTCATTACATAAAAAAATTAATAACCATAATAAAATTCTAATATAAAAAGGTCATATAACCAATACATGGGGGATTATTAATGACATTATCTCATGCAATAAATTTAATTCTTTTTTAGCATAATTATCACATAATTATCCTATTATTTTTGTACCTTAATTAAATCATTTACTTTTTACTATGGTAACAGTTATCACTATGATTAAAATTCATAATAATTAAAATTAAAAGGGACCAATTTACTATATTTGGATCCAAAAATTCTAAATACTGAATTTATTTTTCATGATTAAAAACTATTAAGTGGAATAAAGTAATTAAAAAAATTAAAAAGAAAAATATAATGAAAAATAGTTTTTTCCAGTAAAAATTCCTCTGTAATGTGTGAAATGTTTTAATTAAAAATTCAATTATATAATTAATATTAAAATTATTATTTTTATATTTTAGTTCAATATGAACTAATAAAAATTGAATATTATTAACAATATAATTTTACATTGTGAATAATTTATAATAAAATAGGTTTTCAATATAAAATCATCATTATAACGAATCATTAAAAAAATTAAATTCTCAAAAGGACTATTCGTAAGAAAATATGGATATTATAATTTTAAAAATGAACTATGTTTTTTTAAAATAGTATTTTTAGAAGTTACAAATGTTAATTTTAATATTCTATCTTGAAATTAAATAATTTTTTTAAAACAAATATTTTTTGGATGAATATAATTTATTTAAAATAAATAAAATTATTATTTCCATTTAATAAAAAAATGAATTTCAATTTATTTAGTACATATATATAAACATAAATATTCCATGATACTATTTATCACATCCATAACATAAAATTTAAATACAGGGGTTTCATGGTTAATTATAAACAATATTATTTTGTTCGTTTCCACTCGTTTTAGTGTATCATGTCTATCATCAAACAGAATGTATCTTTTAAAATCACTTCACATTAAACCGGTCATTTATATAAGTGTATGTTTGGGTCCTTTTGTAGGGTTCACTATTTTAAAATCTCTAAAAAATTAATAATGATTTATTATATGTGATTCTATTTTTCTATATTCCCATAATCGTTTAATTGAAATCACAGGGACAGTTCAAAATGAATGATTAAAAATATAATTTCCATTAATGTTTAATTAGAAAAAGAATTGAATTTATTGGTGATTATAATTTAATATATTAAAAATAAATATTTTTAAAATTAAAAAAAAATAAATTTTTATCACTATTTTTTACTTTTGTTAATGTTTTTATTGGCATTCATCATCTAAAAATTGTTTCATAATTCATACGGTATTCAAAAATGACCATTATAAAAAAAATTCATGATAGTAGAATGTTTAAAAATAATTTGTATGTGGTATAAATTTCAATATAAATAATTCATATTTATTTAGGAATGATATAATTATTATGTTAAATATTATTTATACATATTTGGTTGAAGGAGAAACATATGACTAATTTTAGAAAAAATGATTGTTATGATGAAGTGTCAAGTCTTCTCATATAAATCCTCATAAAAATGTAGGATATGGGACTCAATACCTATACCCAAGGATACCAAACGAGTAATAATATTTTTATAGATATAATACCTTAATGGATTCATGGGCAAGATAAATTAATGGTGTGTGTAGAGGTAGGTATAAGAGTAGTCCTTTTAGAGGATATCATTGGTGATATTTTATCAAATATTGATTAATTAATTTATAGGAAATGACTTATAACATAAAAATAGAATATGAAGATAAAATACAGTTGAGATTGGTTAAGAGTGGGTGTATAATACCCTCATGATCGCATATATATATATATTAATAACCTATTATTTATTAAAATATAATTCTAATAAATAATTCCAATTTGTTCACAATACACATGATTCCATTTTAATATATTTCTCCTCAAATATATTATATTTCATTGATATATTTTGTGACCCACAATACCTTGTTTAAATGAACCAAAATATACTATTGATTTATTATTATTTAAATATGAAAATTATAACCATTCCTTTACAATTTTTAAAATGAATATAAATAAAAAACTTATAATTTTTTATTTGTTTTAGGAAAATAAAAAATATGTTTCAAATTTATTGTAATTTTTTTATATATTTATAAGATAAAGTTTTCTCAAAAAAAGATTCATATTGTTCTTTTTGAACAAACTAAATAAATAGTTTTGTCCTATTTTAGAATTTCTATTACATAAAATGAAATAAATTTCTCGGATCACGACATAAAAATTATCTTATAAAAAATTCATGATTATATTCTAACATGATATTTTTTTTGAATATTGAGAAATTTATATATTCATTGAAAAGTGAATTTTTAATTGAAAATTTTAGAAATTTTGTATTTTTAAAAAAAATCCTTAAAAGTATATTTATTTGAATTATGTTATGAATAATACTATTTACTTCATTGGAATGAATTTTTTATTTAATTTTTGTATATAAACAATTATACATTGGAAAACACATATTTAGGAAACTCATTTAGGATGGCTTTTGCAAGATTAATATTAAATTAATACCTGACACTTTTAGGAGATGAATTTTCTAAATTAGAGTTCATATTTTGTGTTAGTATTATTAAAATAATATGAGAAGTAAAATAAATTTAATAGTTATAATGAAATATGGCCATATTAAATATTTATCACCTTGGATAAAAAGATAAAATTGTGATTAAATAATGCAAAAAATTAAAATATTAGTAACACATTTTTTATCATATTTTTGAAGTGGTGGATAAACAATGGTATTATTATGGATTTAAATATTATATTTTAAATATTTTTTTAAATTTTATATCCCACTTTTTATTTGTGAAGATAATCTATATTTTATTTAAATAATACAATATTTTTGTCTATGATTATTAAATATAAAGGTTGGAAGATAAAATTATAATTTTTATTGACCCAAAATATTGAAATCAATTTATTTATATATCCTACAAAATCCTTATAAAATAATTTATTTTTTATTCAATGTTTAAATAATTTTAAATATAAAATTTGTCATCTTCCTAATAATAATTTTCCTTGAATTTTTTATTTTTATATTAAAAATAATTTTAACCATCTATATAAATAAAATATGATAATGAAAATTTAAAATTATGATTCAAGAATTTTTATAGGGAATCTTTAATTTTTAATCATATAATTACATTATCCAAGTAAAAAAGATTATTTTTCACTATATATGTTTAAATGGATTCAATGTTTTATAATGAAAGGATAAGGTATAAAATGTAAGTAAAGAATTCCCAAATTTTTGGGATTTGTTAATTTCAACCCTAAAACATATTATCATTGTATTTGGGGTTCCATGGTTCCAAATGATTTTATTATGATATATATATTACTTGTCAAGACCCATCATCGGGGCCCATGCCGTGACTACCCCAATCCCACCTTCCATATGCCAGGGGATGGAGACTAGCACCAAAGGCATAATCCCGATAAAAGGTAAGTCATTTCCATTAAACCTGTAACACACACAGTCTGAACAGAAGCTGTAGAAGCAACAAGTACTAATATAGAAAAAAAACTGTGCTGAAAGTAAGTGGTCAAGTATAAAACCCAACGGAACAACAAGTACAAGTAAAAAGGGAAAATATCTCCTGGATAGTCCACTAGGGAATCCTACCTGAATGGTGGGTACTAAACTCGAACAACTCTTCCCTATTGTATGTATCATCTAGTCTAGGTCCGACCAGCCTCCCATTTGTAACCCTCAGCCTCGATCATTGCTGAACATCGTCTGCAACGAACACAAAAAGGTGTGGTCGAAGCCCGTGTAGGGGTGAGTATAACAATATTCAGTAGGGTAACCCAAGAACCATGAAGGTCTTCATGAATCAAAAAATGATAAACCACAGTAGATAGGTACAATCATGAAGTATCAACCATCCCTACTTAGGTATATACCCATACATATACCTATGTTATCAATAACAACCCGAATCCAACTATCGAGCCAAAGAACAGACCACACCACAATGTAAGTAATGTAATTCGCCATGATGATAATTGTTGAAACATATAACTCAGCTCACACAGGTATACATCTTTTGTAGAGTGATAGAGATGATCAGATGTAGTCACTGATTCATATAAGCTGTCAGACCCACACAAGATACTAGACAATCTAAGCTGTCCAGCCCACACAGGATACAAGACCATATATTCTACAGTGATAGAGATGATCAGATGTAGTCATAGATTCATCTATGCTATCTGACCCTCATAGGATACAAGACCAGGTATGTTGTCAGACCCACACAGGATACGCGACCAGCTATTCTGTTAGACCCACACAGGATACAGGAACATAAGTCAGAACTATCAGAGCCACATAGGATCCCGGTACAATATTCATTGCTGTCTAACCCACAAAGGATTCGAGTATAGTTGTCATCACAGCCGAACCCATGGAGGATTCTGGTACATCTCTATCGCAGCCAACCCTTGGGTTCCCGCATACAACACACTCGATTCCGTGAGGGTCCACTCCTCGAGCCAATTTTCAATACATCAACTATCATGAAGTACTGAGTTGATTTATCACTTAGTTCTGTCTCATCATAAGGTACACAACGATACACACAGCGCGTCAATCAGACGCCCAGTCTGAGAGTTAGTGGCATTTCCGTTCCAAGGGCCCGGTTGGTTTTTAGGCTCAAACCAACCCGACCGTACTCCAACTGTGTCCAAACCACAACATGAGTATGCCAAAATAATCATCACGCTCCTTAAATTCCATCGTCATAGATGGTTCATAATTCAGACACCCATAGCCCAAGATACGGGCTAAAAGGTGTAAATTGCCATCGCAGATCTTGGTCCGAACCGGGGTCTGTCCCGGTCTGCAGGTGCGCCCCATCCAGAGTTATCGGACTGGCCCGAGTGGGTGTCCTGAACCAAGGGAGCGGCCCAGACTGAGGGATCGGGCCATCCTGAACACCCGGACCGGCCTGAGGGCGGCCCGACAGAAGGGCGGCTTGACCCACGTGTCACCCTACAGAGGGAAACCCAGTCGAGGGAGGCCGGGCCCATCGGCGGCCCGGTCGAGGGAAGCCTGTCCTATGGGCGGCCACGCTGGCTAGCTCGCGTGGCCTATATGTCCACACTATGAAAGTGGGTGTTGCACCGCCCATTTCTGATCTGAACTGGAACTAGGCGCCGATTCTGTTTAGTGCGCACCGGCAGCCGGAAAAATCGACTGCCCCTGTCTCCTCCACCACATCGCGATGGAGCCGCAGTTCCGCTAGCCTCTGCACGTCGCGACAGTGTCGCACCTGCTCCACCGTGGCCCTACCTGTCCGTGGCCTCTAGCTCCACCACATAGCGCGATAGCGCCGTGCTTATCATCTGAACGTCGTGGCCCTCCATGCTGCAGATCTTCCTTCCGGCGTGGTGCAATGACAACACACACCTCCAGAACTACCACGGCTCTCCTGGCCGCGACTTAGTTCTTTGCGTTACACGATGGTATCATGCCCTTGTGGCGACCCAGTGTCCTTGCACCACCAGATTTCTTCATTGCCTACTTGTTTCCATTCGCTACGTGTAACGCATGCATCATCATCAATCAAGAACCAACAAAATGGGGAGGGTTGGGCTGTGTTCGTGCAGTCTGAACCCTCCTCGTTACGATGGTATCATTTGGAACACGATTCCACAAAATGAACGACATAGAACAGAGGGTTAATTCCTTCATAAAGATAACACCTATCCCGCATTTGTCGTTCATTGACAATCTCGAAAGAATGGCGGATGTCAATTCGTCGATTTCCATGTTCTTCCTGCACTCCCAATTCTCATGCTCATGCGTCAGAAAAGAAGAAGTGTACTCAACATTGGCAGATGATCATTCAGAGATGATGTATTTTTTGGCAACTTTCATCATATGCGACATCTTCTCTATTGACTTGGATGATGTTAATTGGAGATGTTTTGGGCATCGCTTCCCTTAACTTTCCTTGGTTGAAGATTGACGAAGAAGGAAAAAGATGGCATCATCGTGCTTCGGTGTCAGAAGAGACGTTCTTCGTGTTATTAATGGAAAGAATGATCTCTCTATTTCTCCAAGGCTCCACAAAAGTATTACGTGCCAACCAAAATAATAGATTTTTCCATTATTTTATTCTTGACATGAATTCAAAAGAATTAAAATTATGCCAATTAAATAATAGAAGTTCAATTAATTAATTGGTTGTGTTGGCACAAAATTAATGGCGAAGGTGGAGAGGTTCAATTAATGAGAGGTAGTTTCATCCACAGAAATGGGTATTTCAAGAGTTAAGGGGGGTTAAGGGGTTTTGATGCTCGTTTGGGCCCCACCTTATAACATCCTACCAATGGAGGTTATTTGCAGGTGAGCCCCTCCACTAAACTCCTATTGTAATTTTTAACTACCACCTCAAATAAAAATATGGATAACACATATTTTTATTCAGCTTAATTAAAAACCACCCAAAACAAACATCCAATCTCAGAAAAACACAATTGCGGTAATGGTCTCCTTAAGCTAATACCGGCACTGTAAGTTCAACGATGTCATCATATTTCAATTCGAGCACCAGTTTAAAAAATATAAAATCCTGGTAGTACGTTTATTGAACGTATCCAAAAAAGGGTTTGTAAAATTATTAACATCCATCCTCGACCCAATAAGGCCGAGGATAGGATCTTATTTGGTGAAAAATGCCCCAACAAGCCCAATGGTACCCACAGATTTCCAATCCTAGTTACCATATAAAAGTTATGAATTTTGAAATTAAATAATTGGGACTAAATTATTTTATTTGTGGCCCAAAACTAACATCCTCTGGTGTCCCTCGCTGACCCATCTTTGTATCTACATAAAGAATGTCTTCCCTCACAAGATCAGTGGTGGTCGTGGATTTGTAATCCAAGTTACCGTTTGTGAGTTATAAGCATTCGAAAAATCATATACCATCATTTAATTATTTTATTTATTGTTATTCCATTATCAGGTTTTTTCACAGGAGGCTCATGCCGACAAAACATAAGTAACGCCTAGGGTAAAACCACCATCTTTAGAGCAATGGTATCCTCATATTTCTGATCTGAGTAATCATTTATGAGTTATTCCGCTTTTTCAGAAAAAATGCATACGAGCATTAATTTAATTTTAACTAAACTTTGACAGATCATTCAGGGCACTCCGGCCTGTAGAATCGCACGCCGTCATAAACTGCAGACATGTAAAATTACCAGGAATTTTAGAAAAACAATTTTAGGGAATTTCCCAATCATTAAATTCTATCATCGTTAGGGATTTATGTCCCCGTAAGCTACAACTCGAAATAAGTGAACAAATGGGGGTACTGAGCACAAATTCGAATCTCCCGCTCTCATGTGCTCTCCTGGAGGTCTCCGTGCTGCCAGCGAACATGCACCAGAGGTATCTACTGTCCACGTAGGACCTGCTCCTATCAGTCCCCATTTTCCATTGGAACCTCTGTGAATGTCTCCCCATCATCGATGTCCAGTTCCCTATGGTCAATGATGTGGGATGGGTGGTGCACCTAGTGCAAAGGAGGTGGAAGATCCAAGCAGTAAGCCACCTCACCTACCCTACTGAGGACCTAGAAAGGTTCGATGAATCACAGAGATTAGTTTTTGTCATGTCCTAAACTCTGTAGACCACATCGAGATGAGGCCCGTAGAAAGAAGTGGTCCCCATACTCAAACTCCAATGGTCTCCATCTCCTGGATGTACTAGGAAAACCTGTCTTGATGTCCATGGATATCTCATCCCTCTTCCAATTTGGGACATCTAAATGTTGAACCAAGCATGTTGTTACCTGATGCTCTGCCTTAACTTGCTGAAAAGTGATGCATCGAGAGACAAACTCTGCTACTTCCTTCTTCATACCTGGCCACCAGTGATGTCGTCGATATTCTTAGTACATCATCACCACTCCGTGATGTACCACTAAAGGGGATGTGTGAAACATCCTCAACACATCCTATTGATGTGACACTGGCACCATAGTACGTTCTCTGAAGAGTATGATGTGATCCCCACCATCATAAAATTCATTAGGTGCATGTCCTGTGGATATCTGAGCACGTCCGACCTTATAGTCAGTTTCCCCATGTTTCACCTCCCTGAATCACTGAAGAAGTAAGGGAGTGACTGTATGAGATTGATGGAAGGCTACTCCATATCTATCCACAATGGATATCTATAAAGCAACCAGCTACTATGTCGACTATCCTAGCAGCTGTATACTAGATCTCCAAATGACTGTATCTGCTACAACGTTCCCCTTTCCAAGAGTAATGACTATCTCGAAGTCATACTCCTGAAGGAACTTGAAACAACGTCGATGTCTCAGGTTCAGGTTGTAATGAGGAAAGATATACCTGAAACTCTTGTGATCTAAGTATACGTTAAAAAGTTCTCCCATAAGATAGTGCCGCCACATCTTCCAGGCGAGGTTTACAGATGCTAACTCCAGTTTATGGGTAGTGTAGTTCTTCTCATGCTATCTCTACTATTGAGAAATATATGTGATCACTACACGCTCCTGCATCAAGACACATCCGAGTCTGTTCCCTGATGCATCACACTAAACTATGTACCCTACACCTTCCATTAGAAGCCTCAATATTGGGGCAATATTCAGCCTCTGTCTCTACTCTTAAAAGCTCTGCTGGCCTCTCTCTGACCACACAGAGGGTTGCCCCTTCTTTGAAAAGTCTTATAGTCGTGCTGCAAGTCAGGAGATTTCTAGAATAAAAGTATGTCTTGAGAACTCATGTGTGACTGACTACACCCTCTTATACATGATTCCATCTTGCGCTACCGGGGTTTTCATTTTTTCCAACCAAGGAAAAAGCCATCCAAATGTTGTAGATAAACCACAACATTTTTTCCTAATACATTTAATCTGTGTATGAACTATGGTTTCCCATTCCATGCCCAAACTAACGTCGTAAGGCCTCAACGCTGCCGCCAAGAGGTTCCAACTAAAACTCTCACCTCAAGGGTCATATCACACCATCTGTGTATGTGTGATTATCGAGTCTCCTCCCAAAGGTATCTATAGATGTGAGATTCATGTAAATGGTTTATCCGGAAACTCTTGGTCTGGGATAAGATTCGTGGATGTAAAGACTGATTGGTACCTATGTATATTTATACAGTAGCTAGTAGTAGACAGAGACCATAGTTAAAATCATTTATAGAGCCCTTGGGTCAAACTCACTGTCCGCATGCAGCTACTCTCTTCCCCTGCCCTCTAGCCCCCTTAGCCTAGAATGGACTACAACGGTGGGTGGTTGTTACATATCGAAATGTCTACCAACTCATGCTACTCTCCTAGATCTACTTCCACATCTATTACCCTGCTGATTCATCTGTCCTTAACACTTCTGTTCTCGAAATGTCTCACATGGCCAAGACTCTAAGACTGGTGTCAGTTTCATGTATTCCAACTACTATCATTCAATATATGTACCCACTCATCCAATGAACATTCAACCACCAAGGTTCTCTATAGAATCCTAACATAAGTATAAATTCCAAGAGGAAAAAGTGATGTCTCAGATGCCCTTGAACACACCTCACTCAGAGGTCCATGCTCTAAGCACTGATCACATCTTATTCATCGAGTGCCAGGAAAGGTCGGTACAATTCGATGAATACTCAACTACAGACATGTCATCCTACTAAAACTCCATAAGTTCATGAAAACTATCAGCCACCTCCTCACGCCAGTCCTCAACCGCCCGTGGGTCAGTCTTTCCTTGGACCTTGAGGGATATCTGGAGCTAAAACACAGGTCAGGCACTAAGGCTACAAGTGTCCTCTTACAGAACAGCCCGTAGTGTCTACTGACCAACAAGCAGTGTTATAGTTGGCACACTACCTGAAGGTACCATCTCCGAAAACGGTCCAAGTATCGAAACCTCATCACTATACAGACCATCATAATGGTCACTCACTGAAAAAGTTTTGTAGATAAAATCAAAATCTTCTCTACTAGTGTCTCAACTAGGTGGAAAACTCCATTTTTTGCCTCCATCCAGTCCTCTACTGCCTGAGAATCTATCTTGCCTCGTATCCTCGGAGGCCTCTATCGCAGGAACTCGTACAACGTGTTCAGTCATTGTGCACCTTCCTCCAATGCTGCTGGTGGCATCTTCTACCCAATGGGGGGTGGTGATGCTGGTACATCACATGAAGGTTCCAACATAGAATGAGGGCCCTAAACCAGAGCCTCGTCTCTTGGTGGGCCATCAACGCGTACTCTCTCAGAAAACCCTAGCTGGATATCTACACAATGTCACCCTGATAAACAATAGGTGCGCCACGGTAAAAAAATTATACTAGATGATCTGACTCAAAGATTTTACAAAGAAGACTCTTGAAAACACTCTCGCAATCAGTGTTTGTGTGCACTATGTCGGAAATCAGATGTCATGGCCCTGGTTTATGTATATGTCTGCCACAACACCAACACTAGAATATATGGTCCGAAAACCAAACTCAATACTCTAAATGCTATTTCTTCACTAAAAAGAAATATCAGAGTCATATGTTTTGTGGTAGAACTAACTCCTCTGATACCAATTTGTTATGACCCGTCCTCAGGGTCCGTGCCGTGACTACCCCAAGCCCGCCTTCCATAGGCTAGGGGATGGAGACTAGCACCAAAGATGTCATCCTGAAAAAAGGGAAGTCATTTATTTTAAACCTATAACACACACTCTGAACACAAGCTATAGATGAAACAACTACAAATATAGAAATGAAAAGTGTGATTAATGTAAGTGGCCTAGTATACAAATCCAAATGAACAATAAGTACAAGTAAAAAAAGAAAAAAACTCCTCGATTTTCCACCGGGGAATCCTACTAGAAGGGTAGGTACTGAACTCGAACAACTCGTCCCTATGGTATATCTCATCTAGTCCAGCACTGAGCAGCCTCCCATCCGTAACCCTCATCCTCGATTACTGCTGACCGTCGTCTGCATAGAACACAAAAAGGTATAGATGAAGCCTGTGTGGGGGTGAGTATAACAATCCATAGTAGGGGACCCCGGGACCCCCGAGGGTCTCCCAAAATCCACAAAGGATAAACCATAGTAAAATGACGCAATCACGAAGTATCGATAATCCCTACTTAGGTATATGCCCATACATATACCTATGTTATAAATCAAACTCCGGCTCCAACTCTCGAGCCAAAGCAAAAACCATACCACAAAAAAAGTAAAGTCATTCACAACTACGATAATGGTTGAAAGACATAACATAGGTCACACAACTATAAATCATTTATAGAGTGGTAGATATGATCTGATGTAGTCACTGCTTCATCTATGATGTCAGACCCACACAGGATACAAGACCAGGTAAGCTGTCGGACCCACACAGGATACATGACCGGATATTCAAGAGTGATATAGATGATTAGATGTAGTCACTGATTCATATAAGTTGTTGGACACACATAGGATACAGAACCATCTAAACTGTCGGACCAACACAGGATACATGACCATCTATTTTTTCGGACCCACACATGATACAGGAACAGAAGTCAGAACTGTCAGACCCACGGAGGATCCTGATATAGTAGTCATTACTGTCAAACCCACGAAGGATTATGGTACATTAGTCATTTCTAACGAACCCACAAAGGATTCTTGTACATCTCTGTAGCATCCAGGCCTAGGGTTCTCACTTACAGCACGCTCGATTCCAGCGTGGCGGGACGGTGCCGCAGTTCAGCTGGCCTTCGTGCGACAAGACGACGCCGCGCTTCCTCCACTACAGCCCGACCTATCCGTGACATCCAGCTCCACCGTGTGGTGCGAAAATTCCATGCTTTTCGTCTGACTACTAAGGCCCTCCTGGAAACGACTCTTCTTTCCGGCTTGGTGTGATGACACCATGCCCCTCCAGCACCATCGCAGTCCACCTAACTGCAGCTCAGTTCTTTGTGTGGCTCGGCGGTGCCACGCCCTTATTCCGACTCAGTGGCCTTGCGCCGCCAGCTTTCTTCGTGGTCGGCTCATTGCCGATCATAGCGTGTAATGCCTCAGTCATCATCAATAATGAACCAACAAAATGGGGATGGTTCATCCATGCCCATGCGGTCCGAACCCACCTCATTACGATGATATAATTGGGAACCCCATTCCACAAATTTAATGACGTAGAACGGAGGGTAAATTCATATATAAAGTTAAACCCTACCTCATATTTTTCATTCATTGACGATCTCAGAAAAAGGGAGGTTGTCAATTCGTCGATTTCTATGTTCGTCACACACTCCCAATTCTTACTCTCATGCATCAGAAAGGAAGAAGGGTAATCATCGTTGACAGGCAAGCGTTCAGAGTGACGTCATCGTTGGCGACGTTCTTCATGGGTGACATCATCTCCTTTGACACAGATGAAGGTCATTGGAGATTTCGTGGGCATAGATTCCCTTTCCTTGCCTTGGTAGAAGAATGATGAAGAAGGAAAAAGATGGAGTCATCATGCTTCGGTGTCGAAAGGGACATTCTTCATGTTCTTCATGGAATGAATGCTCTCTCTATTTCTCCAGGGCTCCACCAAAGTATTTGGTGCAAACCAAAATAATTGCTTTGTCTATTATTATTTTCTTGACATGAATACATAATAATTCATGTTATGACAATAATTATAGTGAAGTTCAATATATTAATTTCTTTTGTTGGCAAAAAATTAATGGGGAATGTGGAGAGGCTCAATTAATGAGAGAGAGTATCGTCACACAAATGTGGAGTTCAAGAGTTAAGGAGGGTTAAGGGGGATTCATTCTTGTGTGGGCCACAACTTTTAACATCCTCCTAAGGGAGGTTATGTGTGGGTGATCCCCTACACTATCCTCCCATTTGAGGTTCTAACGACCACCTCAAATAAAAATATGGCTAACCCATATTTTTATCCAATTTAATTATAAACCAGCAAAAACTAACATTCAATCATGGTAAAAAGCATATGCGATAAAGGTCTCCTTAAACGAATATCGGCACTATGTGTTCAAAGGTGTTCTCATATTTCAATTCCCAGCACTAGTTCAAAAGATATAAAATCCCACTCATACGTTTACTGAAAATACCCAAAAAAAATTCGAAACATTATTAACTGCCATCATCGACCCACTACCATCGAGGTTAGGCTATGATTAGATGAAACATACCCCAACGAGCCCAACGGTATCCTCATATTTCCAATTCAAGTTATTGTTTAAAATTTATGAATTTTACTATTAAATAATTGGCACTTATTTATTTCATTTGCAGCGAAAAACTAACTTTTTTCTGGTGGCCCTCGTTGACCCAGGTTAGTATCTGCTTAAAGAAAGGATACCCTCACATGTTCAGTGGTGGTCTTAAATTTTTAATCTGAGTTACCGTTTATGTGTTATAACCATTTGAAAAATAAAATAACATTATTTTATTATTTTATTTATGGTAATTCCATTTTCGGGTTTTCTCATAGGAGGCCCGTGTCGACTAAACTTAAGCCACATCTAGGGTAAACCCACCATCCAAAGCACAACGATGGCCTCGTATTTCTGATCTGATTAATCATTTAAGATTTATTACCCTTTTTCATGAAAACTACATAAGCGAGTTAATTTAAGTTTAACAAAACTTCAACAGATCATTTTGGGAACTCCGAGCTTCAGAATCGTGTGCCTTCAGAAACTGCAGACTCATAAAATTACCAAGTATTTATGAAAAAAAATTCGCGAAATTTCCGGGTCATTAAATTACATAATCACTTTTGTAATTAAACATGTGCCGTTTTTCTCCAATAATAAACTATATTGCCTCTCTTATCTTCTCCACAATTTATGAGACATATTGATTCAAAAATAAATTCTATAACACATTTTTATTATATTTCCCCTTTCCATTGAGCTTCTTATCATTCCAAAAGACCATATTTTAAGGCATTACGAGTATGGAAATAGATTTTTCCCAAATAAATGGTACTCTTACAAGATTATTTTAAAATTTTCAAGTTCTTTTCACTCAATTAAATATATGTTATAAAATCAAAGATATTTATTTAATAATAAATCATATGTTTAATTGTTATTTTTATTTTGAAATTACTATTATCCATCTTCCCATATGTTTGAAAACTATGAAATTGTACTACTGTACATGTGGACATCCATTATCATAAATTATGGTCAATATATTTTCATTTAATATTTTCAAAGATGATAATAAGGGTATATTTAATGAATAAATATTATATAAATTATAATACATTTATCATGGAATATTTTTCTATATTTCTGTTGTCCTATCCATTGAAATTGGAAATAATGTTCATTCGATTCTACAGCCAACCATCTCCCTAAATAGGGTGAGTCATTTTTCTTATTTATATCATATTTATATGACTCGAAATTTATATACACAATAAATATTGAATTTATTAATTAGTTAAAATTATTTAGAATATGTAACCTTGATAAATATTAAAGGACATGAGTTGTCATATTGAAATTCCGTAGAGTAAATATAGAGTTAATACCTAGATACAATAATTTTGATACGTAATTATTAATAAATTTTTGTTAAAATGTTATAATTGGGTCATATATGATGATATAGGTATTTCAGGATTGTTATATAGAATTGTGATAAACAAAATTATTAATATATATGTGTGTGTTTTCATTATTCTTTTAAATAATATTGAACTCAATGTATGTTTTTTTGTTATAATATCATTGATTAATGAGATAATGTATTATGACGTTTACAATGACAAAATATCATGATTTAACCCTAAAATATATCATTACAATTTTTATCATCTATTATATTATTTTATTCCTTTAATTTTAACCACTTTATGTACCGAAATGACCGAAATATTATTTTTAAAGATATCTGACTATAGTTCTTTGTTTAGATGGAAATTAATTTCGTACATATCCATGTTTTAATGCCATGATTTCATGAAAAATTTTAATATTAAAGAATTATTATTTAAAATTATTTTTAATAGGGTTTCCCTTAGTAATTGATTTATTAAATGTGATTATCTTATCTTTTTTTAAATAATTTGAATTTCACTTTTACTGAATATTTTAAATGAATACTCTTTTAGAATATATGAAATGAAAATAACATACCACAACTATTTAAACATAATGTATTGATGATTACTATATAATATAAATTTTTTATTTTTAATCAAATTGGTTTACATATTATTTTTTATTTTTTATTTTTTAATGAATCTATTTCATTGTGAAATGTGGATTTTCTTCATGATATTTATAAATGAATATTATAAAAGTTTTTTAAACTTAGGATTTCTCCATTTATATAAAAAATGATTTTTTCATTATATGGTATTTGATTATAAGGATAATTTTCCTGTGAAATTAATTTTTCTTCCATGAATTATTCTATAAATAATTTTTTAAATTTTTACAAAGCACATTTCAAATTTATTTTTTATAACATAAGATGAATTATTTATGATCATGTCACACATATATGAATGGATTATAATAATTTGATGGGTTTTCAAAGAATCAAATATCCCTCAGATGCATTTTCAATATATAGATATCGCATGAGGTAATTTGTACAATAATGTGGATGTAACAATGTCTGATAAGGGACTCTATTCACAATGATATTCATAAGAGTTAACCTAGATTATATATATGATTGTTTTAGTAGTGTACCTGATCCACTATATTAATCATGGAAGTGTGCTCTGAATATTTATTTACGTATCTATATGTGAAAAACTTATTTGTTATTCTAATATTGTACTTCATGAAATATTCTATTTTATTCAGGTATGATTCATGTCTTATAAACAATCACATATTTTTCCATGAGATAATAATATGATCTATGATATCATGGTTATGACTTTTTAATTGTTAATTTCATGTTCTAATAACCTTATTCACAAGTTATTCTTGAGTGATAATTAAAATATTTGTTTTTTTAATTTAATAATCCTTTAATATAAAACATTATAATTATTCCCTTCCCAATTCAATGAATAATTGTTTGGATTATCAAAAATCATATAAGGTTTATATTTATGCACAACATAGTAGTTAACGATGAATATCTCTTATGAACATGTTTATTTTGTATACATGTAACCAGATTCACTAAACATAAACAATTTAGAAGATGATTATAATTTAATATAATTAATATCAATATAACATGATATTATATATTTGTTAAATAATTATGGATCACTATAGTTGGTATTAGAGAAATTCTTAGTATACATTCCAATCTAGGATGACAATACTTTTGTGGGACCATTTGTGATAATACTATGTATATGAAAACTTATGATAAATAAATAATTTTCATTTTACATAAAATAAATATCTATCAAAATACTACCGGTTGACATGGTTTTGAAACAAATGTATATATGGGTAATAAATGTGCCGATGGTTGATCGCGTATCACATGACTAACATTCAAGTGCCGAGTCTGTGTTTATCTACTAGGCACTTAGTTTGACACTCTTGGTATATATTCTTTGGTTAATTCATTTTTTTATTTTGAACTTTTATTATGGATTTAAATAGGTGATGACTATAAATGAAAAAAGATAAACCTAACCTATTATAGATGGAAATTAATGTGTCTTGATTTTAATATCCTATAAATTATTTATCAGGATTATGAGGTTTCCAGGTATGATTATTTGTGCTAAAATTTTTATTTATTTTTTTAGTAAGGTGTTGTATCATAAAAGAACTATGTTAATACTGAATGTGTGAGAGAATTTAATGATTATCCTCCAAATAAACCCAATTTCATTAAAGATATAATGAAAAATCACATTGTCATGCATAGATAACATTCTGTTTTTATGAATATTGAGGACCATCCAAAAAATTAGTGTAAAATGTTTTCTTCATCCCATCAAGAGGAAATATAATCTGTTTATAGGTGGGCGTAATGATCCATTAGTTTATAAGAAATCAATGAGTTCCTATGAAAATAACTCATTAATTTTTTAATTTCAAGATAAAAAATTATGTATTATCTTTTCAATGGTGATATAGATAAATGGTGGACTCTTACAAATAATTGAAAGAAATGGGTTCAAATGGTCTCGATGTGCATGTATGATTTTAATAACCTATTTTTAATACATAAATTTCTCATATACTTCACGTGAATATTGAGAAGGATTTTATGGTTCTAATTATGATGGAAGATGAGTATATTAGTTTATGTGAGGAAGCATTCACAATACTTTCAAGGTACACCTCTAGTTTTAAAATAAAAATTTAATGTATGATTCATCAGTTCAGTAGTAGTTTAAAATCATATATATGAATGGTATTAGTCATAAGAGACATCAATATCATTAAATAATTTTTTCAATATGATATTAAAATTGAAATAGATATTTGAGTTACCCATAATATCCTAGATTATATATGAAATAAATTATATGAAATGGGTAAAATATAAAAAAACAATTGATAAGAAGATTTTTTTTACATTATGATCAAATTTAGTACGAAACCTAGTAAAAATTTTCACAATGGGAAAATTATATTATTTTTGTATATAAAATATGGTAATTGGTAAATCGAATGCTAGAGTGATGTGAATAAGATGTTTTCTAATGATGTGAATATAAATAAATAATAACAAAATTAACCTCCCACCCTATAGATTTTTAAATCAAAGGAGTACATCCATTTTTCAATAAAATGCACACATATGATGGCTAATGATGATGATCTACCTCAACAACCTTTTAAACCCTTAGTAAATGGGAAATATAATGTGATCAACAGTTTTTTATGTGAGGTATAAAATTCAAATGATGGATGGAACACAAAAAATAAAATCTAGAGTTTCTTACATATTATTTCATTCTCACTCAACCTACTGTATTATATCTAAATATTTTCATAATGGTGTCAATGTACCTCCTCAATTATTGGATATTAAATTATTGGTGAATACATGAAATGGTATGATGATGATATATTAATTCGATGATTCTTTATATAATGTTGTATTTGGGAATTCAGCACTGGAAAATAATGTTATTGTACCTCAATTTGAATTCTACGTTATCAATGTTGTGGATTTGATTTTATTAAAAAATTCTATCTGAATTTCAATGAATGTGAAATAATGATTGTTATTCAAAACAATACAATCATAATCTATCAGGGGGTTGAATGATATAAAATTATGATGTAAATCAAATCAATTATAATGATATTTATTCCGAATAAAAAGTGGTGTATATCTTACATTGTTAGAGTGAAATTGGGTGATGAAAATATTCATATTGGGTGGTTGTTTTTTTGATTTATTTTAAGAATATTATCCCATTATCCTATAAAATCATGATGTTAAGGTTCAATAGAAATCTTATATGGTGATACTAAAATTTCAATTTGTCTATATTAAAAAACATGAATTGATATTCATGAATTGATGAATCAACTCATGGAGAATCAAGGAATGGAGCTCAATCAACCATGTGAAAAAAATAATGTTGCACCTTTTCTTGTATACTTAAAAGAATGACAGGTCAATGAAAGTACATAATGATTATCAAGATCTTAAAAACATTAACATTTTGTATAGAGTATCATATACGACATTTTGATGACTTGTTTGATAAACATTTTGGATGTCAATAATTATCAAAGACTGAATATTTTTCTTCATATAGTAATTAATGATCATGGATGATATAAAAAATATTGTATTCTATATCTGGTGTGGAATCTATAAATTTATACAGAGTTCATTTGGTTTTACTAATTCCCTTGATATATTTTGGGATTAAATAAATAGATATTTTATATATTACCATGATCAATTTGTAGTTATCCATATAGTGGAAATAATTATATATTTAATTACATAGTCTGTTCATGAAGATCACATATTTATTTTACTAAATATACAAGAAAACTGATGTTTTTATGAAAAATTTACTAGGAGTTTATTTTGGTTATAAAAATATTTTATTTTGGGTCATATAATGTCATGAAATTTTATATTTTTGTCACTATCAATGATTGTTTTTTTTTGAATTTTGGCATATACTAACAACTATGACTGGTAACTATATATTTAATTGTATTGAAGAATATTATCAATGTTTTATGGAGAATTTCTGCTGAATATCTAATAAACAAATTATATTAACATTGAAGAGATCCTTGTTCCTTGGATGAGATAAATGTGATTGAAATTTAATAGACCTGAAATTATGTTTATTGAATTTACATGTTATTACACAACCATATAGTGGAGTGGGGTTTTTGATATTAAGTGGTTCGTCAATGAAGGTATTTGGATCAATCCCCAGGATTAATGATATGTTGATAGACTCTAACTAATGAAAATATATTTTTCCTGTGAAAATTATCCAACTCATTATTTGGGGTTAACTATGGAAATTTCTCCATTGTAGATATGGAGAAATTATAATTGTAGAGTATTAAATAAAATATATAAGTATCATAAAATAATATTGTATATATTTACATATAAATAGTATAAAATTCTCTCGAGAATATGGTATGAGTTGATTAAATATTTTTACTACTCAATATATTATATCCAGTGGAAAGAGAACTATTTTATTTATGATTTGAGTAGAAATAATCAACCTATTTTGTCTATTATGATGATTATAAAATTTCCAATATTTATGAATTTGGGAATCACATGTATATAAATATTTAAGGTAGGATAGAAATATATACCTTCCAAAATTATATTTCAATCATATATTCATATGGGGATTAAATAGGAAAAAATGGAATATTTAACAAATTATTAAATTGTCAAAACTTTCCTTGAATTGAATATTGATTGTTAGAGAATTATATGGTTCCAGATCAATGGATGAGTTCATTCCATACTATATTTTTGTAAAGTAACTATTGTAAGAGTCTCTTATTTCCCCATTATCTATTCATACTAGATATAAGAATATATATATATATATATATACACGAATAATTGTTATATGTTAATAACATGATAGATATTGTAGTATATGTTTCGTAGTTCATGTTCTGTTATCAACCGAATTCTAAAAGATATAAATTCCCTGATATTTTATAAGCATTACCTTACCAGAATGAAAATGGGAAAAAACACCATAATTTTTTACATTAGCCCCCCAAAAAAACATTGATGTCCATATTGTAATTTAGGTTATATTTGATCATTATACTAATTCAGCACACATCATTACTGTAAGATAATATATAAATATTTATTATATTTTTATAATATACATTCAGTGATAAATTGGATTAGAGTAAAAAACTCAATTATATATTATACGAATATTAGTATAACCTAAATTTTATGGGGATGGATTTAGATTGATCTAGATTCATAGTTCTATTTCAATACTACATATCATCTTCATAAATATTTTTAGTTTAAGAGGACAATTCAACCACTCTGAGATATGTTGAGATGATTATATTGATATTAAATGTGTTCGTAATCATAGAATTAAACTAGTTAATATTCATACAACTGTGAATTTTGCTCAAGAATCTAGATTGATCTTTATGAATCCATATTTGGTTGGAGGTCTAAAAATCTAATGTGTTGATATAAAGTTAGATAAATAGTGATTTTGTGAACTAACCTTTCTGGGGAGATAGTATAAAAATTTATAATCAATAGAAATCACATAATTAAATCTCAATATTGACCATTTCTTTATACTAAAATCCACCATTGATATCTAGAATTTAATGTCGGTAACATAGTTTAAGTTGAATTACACAATGGAAGAATATTATTATTTTCTGAAAGAATATAATTTTGGGAACTAGGTATATATGATCATTATGAATTTTGATTAAGTAGAAGTGGTATCTTATCACATGGTATGTCCATTAATTATCTATTGTGTTCATGATATGTTCCTTTCATCACTCTGGTGTAATTAAATACCTAAACCATCACATTATATAAACCCATTTGTTTTACCATTGTAGCATGAAATTCTATATAATGAAAAACTATAAGTAATCATCAATCATAGAAATTAACTACTATAGAATCATACTACCCCACATGGTTAGTGTTTTCGGGGGAAATCATAAATTTGACGAGTCTACTTTGAAACACAATGATGATATAAGATAGATATATCATTAGTTTTTGTATTTATGTGGTGGAATTTAGATGGAAAAATTAATTTAATTCGGGTAATATGTAACTCAAAAATGTTTATGACTAATTTAAAATTTAAAAGAAAATTATTTTGTTTGATGTATTGTGTTATAAACAAAAATTTTTATAATAAACAATAATATACTAAATTTTTTTTAAAAGATGGTTATTTTATCCATGTTTATAAAATTGGTGGTATAAATAGGAATAAGAAAATTAATATATATATATATATGTGTGTGTGTTTGTATGTTTTAGTTAAATAAAATATATATATTATTATATAATAATTTTTAGTAATGCCTTTCTATGCTTGAAAAATGCATTGAACTCCAAAATGTTTTTTATTTTTCTTATACCAAAAAAATGAAATATATTCTGCTACTTTTATAGATTTAATAGGAATAAATTAACTTCTTTTTTGAAACCGATAATTCCAAAATATTTTAGTGTGTTTTATTAGTAAAATTTGGAAAGGAATAATTTCATGATTAGTACCGAATAATATAGTTTTTCATCATTTCCTTTTTTATAGGGAATATAAAAAAGACAAATCTATTAAAAATTACATAAAAATTATCCGCATTAAATTTTATTATTATTAATATTATTTTAGTCTTCTAAGACAATATTATGTTGAATTATTTTATTAAATCTTTAAATAATAAATGTATTCACTGGAGAACTGCAATTCATTAGTTTTTTGGATTTAATTTTGAATTAAATTCAACAAATTATGTGATTTGAATTTTAAAAATGGAATCAATATTTAAATACATAATAATGAATATAAAATAATTGCCACATCATAATTTTTTTTCATTATTAACCTTGACCATAGTAAATAATCTCCATAGTAGAAGATGTAAAAATTTGGATTAAAAAATTGGTTAAAAAAATAAACCAAAAATTCACAATTTTCATTTTTTATTCCTTGTATTAGAAAAAAATAATCCTTAATTATTTATTTTGTTATTATAAATGATTATTATCTTTTTGGAAATCATTGATTGGCATTTCTGAAGAGAATTTGTAAGGGATTAAAATATAAAAATATTTTTGTGTCTTATATTTAAAAGAATACCTAGAGGACTCCAATAAAAATTCAATTTCCTCAATGTCTATAACTCATAATTTTTCAATTCTGATGACAAAAAATCAAATAGAAATAAATTTATTACATTAAATCAGTGTTATATAATTTTTAATGTCAAATCAAATTTTTTTTAAAACTGGTTTCATGTGTTTTGTGTTCTTACATTAAAATTATTTTATACAAACAATAATAACAAAATAAGATATAATTTATTATAAATTTAGAATCATATTGTTTATCAAAAAATAAACTTCCTCTTATTCCATATAATTATGATATCACTAAAAAAAATTATTTTCTAGAAGACTATTGTTAAAATGTGTTTAAGAAAGATTAACTAAATTGTAATGATTAAAATGAACCCAAAACATGATCAGAAGTGATTGGATGATTTATTTCGACCCTATCATATGAAATATTATATTTTTTCATGACATGGTGATACATTAAATGATTATGATATATTTATTATTATTATTTAATCTTTTATGTAATTCCAAATGTGTCATTTCCCTTTCATGTAAAAGAATAAAACCTCTCATCTGTTCTCAAAAAGACATGATTTTTACATATTGTAAAATACTGAGCATAAAAAATTCATATTTTTCTTCTCCATTACTATTTTTTAATAAATAAAAATCCTTTTTTGAATGGAATAAGTCATATGTCAATGTAAGTCTCTCAACAAAGAGGTATAGACCATAACTGAGATTTGTCAATTTTATTTCTAATAATATATCCTATAAATATATGGTATCCATTCCAACAAAAAGGAATTAAATTTATTAATTATAATTCAGATTTATTATGATAATGGTATAAACATTATCCACCCCTATTCCATCCAAATTAATATATAATATCCATCTTGTGTATATGTGTACTTTCACCTTAAAAAAGCTATTTGATTCATTTAAAATTTATATTTTAAATGAATGGTTTCGTTGATATATCTCATAAATATATAAATTATATAACATATAATAAATATCATGGACTTGTGATCTATTTTTTACAACTCTTTACATTCAAAAGTATAAATTTGAAAAATTATTTATGCAAATGAACGATATAACGTCTCTATAAATAGAATAATTCATTTTTCAGCCCCTACGTATTATGGATGACTCTAAAAAAATATAAATTTAAAATATATTATATTTATATCTTTTTTATAACTCATTATATAATTGATCAATGATCATTTAATGTCTATTAGAGAAATAATATTGGCATTCTAATGATAAACGGAATAGTTAACACCAAAAAACAATGACATTAAAAAAATTATTAATAAATCAGTGTTTGAATTTCCCCAGTGTATCATATATTATATTAAAAGTATGTATATTATATTGATGTATAAATATATTAAATTTTTTTTTATATGATGTTAATTTGTTTTCAATTACCTCAAACACAGTATCAGGTTATTGTGTAAAAATAAAATTCTTTACCAATACTATTTATGATTATGTTTCTGATGATGATGTTTCATGATATTACTCTCAATAGTTATATAGAATTTTCATATCATCAATAAATTTTTTATGATTACATGTTTTCCATTCATTTACCTTTATTTATGATATCATGAAACCAAAATAATGTTTTGTGGAAATATTACTATATTTTTATAATCTATCAAAAATTATTTTACATACATGTCAATATTAACTAAAAATGTAAATCAAGATTTTTTTGAAATCACCAATTACTCATAAAATTCAAGTTCACCCATGATTTAGTATTTGAAAAACATATTAAGAAGTTCCCTATAATCATTTTTTTAAACAAAGTACATTTCACTTTTAGAGAAAATATGAAAGAAATCATTCCGTTTATTGTATAAATCATTAATAGAGCTTCCTACCATATCAATTGCTCAATATTATAGATATTAGTGGATACATTAAATATTTCATTTAAAATAAATTATTTTTAATAGTATTTTAGGAATTAATATATTTTTAGTATATCATATCAAATGAAAAATTGTTTAATTTCTATGAAATATTCAAAGGGATTTTTTAAATTAATATTCATCTTAATTGAAATCCAATGACATTACATATAAATTATTGGTGATATGATACAATGATTACAAACATATCCCTTCTCTAAATAGATTAAAATTATAAAATTTAGATTTCAATGAAACCCATTCATGATCAATGGGTTATAATTTAATGAATTGTTGAAATGTTTCTGATAAATGTCTTGTTTCTAGTGGTTATGATATCTAATTTGTTATTTGAGGTATTCTAGATCCCATGTGAATGGATTATTAACCATCGATTCAAGGTGGTTATGAAAATGAAATTATATTGGTCATTGAGATGGTAGTCCACTTCAAAAATGGATGATGGATTCTGTTCACATTTTATAGAGGAATGATATGGATATTTTATGTTCAATTAAAATTAAAAAGCCATATATATATATATATATATATATATAATATTTATGTAATTTTATCACAATATTTTTTTAATATTTTAATGGGGGAATAATAAAAACTAAATGATCATTTAATATATACACATATTTATCAAACATCCACTTTTACATTCCTCTATGAGACCTATAATATTGTTATTGTCACATCCCCTACCTATAAAAAAGACCATACTAGAAAATAAATGATGAATGGGAGATAAACAACCTTGCATCCCACCTCTAGTAGGCCATGGGGTGGTGACCAACACAAAGGGTAAACAATTCACACAAAATTGGTCGAATTTCCCCTTTTTAAAAATAAATATCATGATTTAATATGTTTCATCCATAAAAACAAGATGATATATATGTGAAGGATGGAAAATATGTTTCACATGAATCTTTAAAATATAACTGATAAAAAACAATATTATATAAAGTATGTTCCCTATGTAAAGATAGGAATCGACACAACATCTATCAAGATCTAAGCTAGTCAAGTTTAGCACTGTCCATGTAGTGCACCTAGAATCCGGATTAATGTTTTTCACATTTTGTGTGAGTATATTGGTTATCTCAGTATGAAAACCAATGTCTCTCGTGCACTTTCGACTGATACATAATAATTCACTAGTGAGAAAAATATGATAACCAATAATAACATATATTGTTATAATAACCAAAATTACATCGTCTGAATGGATCACTTACCAAGGCTCACTCACCGATTAACACATTCATTTATAATAATATAATATGATAATATCAATGATATGTTACCCCAAAATTATTTCCTATGAATTTGCTCTTCTCACACCGCAACGTCAAACATCATAGTTCTCACACCTCTTCCTAATAACATCACATCACATAACACCCCAACGACTCCTTGGAAAACACAACCTACATTCACACACCTAGGAATCACAATCCCAACCTTCCCAAAGAATCACGGGCTATCACCACATGGAAAATGGATCAGGGAAGTTTAGATGTCCATCCATCCATCCTCCCACCCGGATGTTAGGGAAAGTAACCCTCCCCTGTGATGATGGGGGTGTTTGGAATATAGTCTTCAACAAGGGTGTGTTGTATATTGAAATAAAAAATAAAAACATGTATATATAGATATATTTCCAAAAACACATACCCAACCTATGGGCTCTCAAACAGACAACCATGTCACAAAAAGGGCAACATCAATGCTACCTATAAATGTGAAACACTACATATCTAATCACAAACCATATCATATTTCCAACCAATTTAATTTATCATTTATCGTTTTTCATTAACAATTGATTTTTTCATTATATTAACCAATGCAACCCATTCTAGTACCAAAAATTTTTAATAAATTATTTATTCATTTACACTGTTACTACCAGAGAATGTTCTATGCATAACATATAACAAGCCACACAAAAAAAGTCACAGATGGAGAAAATCTATGGAAACATCTATTACTAACTTCAAATTCCCCAACTCTCATATACACTCATTAAAACTACCAAGGCACACCCTGCTTTGACCCCCATTATACAACACTTCATATCCATTCCATAATCAATAAATCTCTCATCATGAGATTCCATCAACCATTCTGAACCACCCAATAACTCATAATTGCAATCAGAACCATATCAACACATGAAAAAAACAAATCATAAATTCATGATATAATAAAGAATAACTTATTAAATTCCACTTATCGATTTAGGGGATATCTTATAAAAATATGATCCTAGTTCATCCATTAATTTGATGAATATACATGAGAAACGTATTTCTATTAAAGTTGATACCAAAGAAACCACAACCAAGTAAGCAACAGAAAAAATATATTACCAGAAATAAAATCAACCAATGACACCCATAATTAGAGGGGTGTTCAGAATGAAAAATAACATTATAATAATCAATAACAAGGTTGTGAAAAATAATGAAAAAACCCCATTTCCCATATATTGTAATTATCCAGTCATTTATATTTAATTAGATTGAAAAAAATAATTCACAGATTAAAAAATAAAAATTCCAAAAAACAGGATGGAAAATAATGAGAAATAAGGTAATGCATAACTCAATGTGGTGTCAATATTATTAAAATGAGAATTGATCATGTGATGTCCCTCTGATTACATATCCCATAATATTTGGATCCATCTGAGGATACCATAGCCGGATGAAACCAACAACAACCAAGAGATACCATATAGAATGCCAGAGATAAAAAGTTGCCATAGTTCTTGAGAGGTGATATGGATGATAATGAGACAAAAATAATTTAAATTTCTATAAAATGAATTGGAGAACATACCATGGATGACCACAAATTTCCAAAAAATGATCACTGAGATCTTGGTTCAGAGATGGAGGAAGTGGGTTCCAAGAAATCATGGGGGTGCCTATGGTTTTTCTCGAACAAAACATATTACGACATCAATAGTATTTTTGAAAATCAAAGAGGGTAGAATGTTTCAAAAAATTACAACATCAAAGGATTACCTTAAATAAAACCACCTTTCATGCTGTGAAATTTGTGGTCCACTTATGTTGAAAAATGTATTGCCTCTCAATTTACATTAAATTTTCATATCCTAAATAATTTAACACCATAAAAAAACATGGAAAACCTATGAAACAAAAAATCATGTCATTAAATTATGTTACATGATGTGTAATCTCCCTATGTCAATATTTTAACAAGTGAACATCTCCAAACTCCCTCCATGACTTCTCAATGCACTTCCATGAAAACAAAATCGCAAATTAACTGAGATAAAAGGCACATAACATTAAATTTCATACCTCTCAAATGATTCACATCCATGAGAATCCATGGAAAAATGGTTCTATACAACTACCCTCTGAGATAACTCAAAAGGATCTCACTACACTTGTCAAACTATAAATAGCCAAACACATTAACATTCAATGATTGAAGACACTATGTAGTTTGAAATATTGAGGGGATACATCCAAATCCTAGAATAACTCATCTAAAACCTATAACCATGCCTTATTAGGTCAACGAAAGTGACCAAATGGAACATCACATGAGTATAACAAACTCATCATCTCGTGCACAAAAATTAGGGAATCCCATTATCCATGCCAATAGACTATCCTATATGGGAAGAAATGACTCACCCGCAATGGTTTAATGGCATTGTAGTTAATGAATCTCTATTTGGAATATGTTCTCCCCTTTTAACATGTCAATTAATTATCTGACATTACATCACACAGAAAACAACCCATGGGGTGAGAAACTCAGCAAATATTAAATAAGGTTGAAGAATTAAATTTTAAAACTAAAAAGAGAAAACAAACTAAATACACCTCTAGATATTGGGTACACAACTATGAATCATGTTCCAATGTACTCTCATTTAGGCCACCAAACCTCCACAACACATGAATAAAAGTAATGGTTTCTCTGTGTAAATCATTCTCCTGATGATTCTGGATCTCTATTATCCATTCCACATATGTCACATCGTGCTTGATATCCAACCCTCCAATTCAAGAATATGGGATTCACCGTATAGATACTAATCAAGTTTATACACGTGGATGACATCATGGATCCTCTCTAATTGTGGTGGAAATTCCACCCGGTATGACACTTCCCTAACTCCTCTTAACACCACAATGGGTCCAACAAACCTTCCAAAAAGCTTTCTCTATCGGCCAAACATATACTAACCATATCGAGGGGAAACCATCAAGAACATGTGGTCCCCAATATCAATCTCTAAGGGCCTCCTCATGTGATTGATATAAAACTTATTCTAGTCATGTGTGACTTTCTTCCTACCATGAATGATCTAGCCATCTCTGTCAAGCTCTGTACTACCTCAGGACCGTAAATAACTGTAACCTCAACATATGTACAACACAAAGGTGAATGGGTCGTACATCCATGAAATGAATCAAAAATATCCATTCTAATTGAAGAGAGATTTATTATATTATATGAATACACTCGCAAGGGAATGTTTCACACCGAATATCTTCTAAATTCTAAGACAAATTTCATAAAATGTCCTCCAAAGGGTATATAGTACACTCAATTATCCCATCTGCATTAGGGTGGAAATAGATGATATATTGTAACAGGGTTACAAAATCATGTTTAATCACCCCCAGACACATGAGGTAAAACACACATACATATTTTACAATGTAGACCTTTGTAATCTGTACAACTACACCACTTCATCGAAATACCTCTGGGATAATGAATCCATTATGCGTGACTCCCTAATTGCTATGAATTTAGCCATTACGGCAGTCGATCCACTACTACCTATTGAGAATCAACGTATCTATAGGCCTTGGATAACCCTATGAATAGATTCATAAATATGTCTTCCCATATCTACTCAGGAACAAAAAGGGATGAAACAAACCACCAGTAACACGGTGCTCTGCATTTACCTGTTGGTAGACTAAACATATTTCCAGAAACTCTACAACATACCATTTCATCTTGATCCACTAAAACTAAAACTTAATCTGAGATGTAGTTTATAAATACATTGTTGTAGTGCTAATGGTTTCATATGAAACTCTTAAATAACACCCTCACACATTTCTATGAGGACAATCCACCTTGCAATGAATTGAATTCGATTCATAACATCCTCCAATAATCCCACCAGAGCATCTCCATGGATAACATGATCTAGAAAAAACTCTATCTCAGAGTCTCTGCATTGGGACACATCAATAGATACATCTGAGAAGATTGCAATATCATCTAGAACCGAAACCCTCTAAACCATCCATTCCATCATCTATGTTCAAGGTTTCCAACTTCTCCATCACTTTCCAGGAGTTTGAAGATTATCTAAGAATAACTTTATTATAATTTATTCTGAAAGAATCATCTATTACCTTACCCATTCCATAACTATATGATATCTCCAAATCATATTATTAATGAAACTCCATACACCTATACTACTGGAGATTCAGATCAAGCAGTGAATAGATATACCTCAAGCTCTTGTGATATGTGAAGACCAAAAATCAGTACCCAATGAGGTGGTGCTACAAATAAATTAAATAAAAAAACCAATGATAACATCAGATAATGTGTTGTATAATACCCTCATCAGAGAATATCTAAATATTCCCATAAAATTTCAGTGCTCGATGTTGCATTGAGAATCATTCGATACATAGACAAGAAGAATCTCAGAACACCTTAGGCATTAATCCATCCTCAAGAAACCAGTGAACAACATCACACACCAAAATACAAATTAGATTGCTGAATGATACTCAGAAAAACTCACTCCAAAAAAATATTGTTCATTCCATATCAAATCTTTAAATAGAGCTACAACTCGAGATAAATCACATACGAATTTATGATAACAACTTGGGATACCATGAAAACTGTAAACTTCTACCTCATCCTGGGTGCTACACAAGACACAACCACCTCAACCATTGATGGGTAAACTATCAAACCCTAATACAAAACAACATTAGAAATAAAATTCACATCTCATGTACGAAACATACACTTGTGAAACCATATGTGGATATGGTGGCATTAAAGAACGAGTAATACTATTATGAGAAGATTGGAATACTCCTCCTCTTAAATCAAATAGATCAGGATATAATTGATTAATATGATGATGATCTATCCCAAGAAATTATAAAACACAGAGTTCATTTTCCCTACAAAAAAGACTAGTTCCTTTATAATTTTGAGTGGAATGACTACTAACGCGATGTGCCCATAACTACATCAGAAAGTAGTATTTAGGATATCTCCCTCCTTGAACCTCAAATGGTGATATAAAGACAACATATTGATCATAGAAAACACAATTTTACCTCAAAGAGGTTCAAAAATGTCATATAACATTGGTAGTGGTTAACAGTTCTTTAACGTCACATAATTCATGCTTTGGTAGACTATGGACAACCTCAGACTACCATCTGACTTCATTGAGAACAACACTAAAGCACCCCATGGTGACATTCTAGGAAGAATAATTCAATTATTCAAAATAGAATATATCTAATTCCTTAACCCCTTCATCATAGAAGGATCAATCCAATAAGGAGAAATAAAAATTCAAGAAGTATATTTCTCCAATTCTATCCCAAACCAAATGTCACATCGATGGGGTAGAGTCAAAATATCCACATAAAAACATCAAGGAAATACTTAACAACTCTAGGGACCTCATCCATACCAATATATGTCAATTCCAATAATAGATTATTCAAGAAAAAACAAAGATTCTATATATGCAATCTTCCCACTAGTCATCTCCTCTCGCTAATGAAATCCACACGATAGTCATCCATGTCTAAAAACACTAATATTCCATTGAATTAGTCTAAAATTTAATCCACAGAATAAAACTACTGAATTCATAGAATTACAACATATGGTTGCATCTATAGCATGATGAGATCACCATGGGAATGATGTAGTGAGATCATCATTCTACATACCCAGAACACATCAAACAAGTTGGTCTAACATCCGACTGGAATTCTCAACACCAGTGTCGTGGTTAGAATTTTTATGTATAGTCTTAGATCATCTGAATTAATTGGATCTACAAAGGATTGAAAAGTTCATGTATTGAAAAATAATATGAAAATGTATTAAATAAGATGATAGTACCTCTAGAAATCTGTAGTCCTACTAAAACTACTATCTCCGCTGCATGAAACTGACCATGTACAACTCCACATCCCCTTTATTGGGGACATAATCCATGAACGTAACTAGTTCGAGGTCCAGGATGATCTCCATGATACTAGACTCTACATTCTCTATCTCCCCTAAATGGAGAAATATTTGGATGTCCCTAATATTGAAAATGTCTTACATGTTACTACTCTTGAGGCTAGAACAAAACCTATCCACTACTTCTAAACTAAACTAGAGTAGCCACTAGCCAGTGACTCTTATGATGTTTTAGACCCTACAAAAGACACCTTAACCTAGAACCAACATAATTTAAATGAGAACAACTAGAACTAGATGGTCGTAAGGGAAAATTTTGAGGTCAAATCTTTGTCAGTTGAAACCTTGAATGTCATGGATCATAGAACGTACTATAGATAACCCTTATACATAAATAACTATATTGGATCCCTCATCATCGTAGACCTCCTAGCGAGTTCATCATCTCGATTACAACAAATTACTTTAGATCCCCAGGATTCATTAGAAATGTAAAATGAATAACAAAATACTCGATAGATGGGTGGAGGTACTCCTAATGATGTCTTGCTCAAGAATCAGCAACACGAATGAGATCATGGGGTTGGAGAAAAGATCCTTAAACATGATCCCATGTTCCTGCTCTGAAATACTCCTCTATAGAAGGGAAATTATCTCTTACCTCTTCTCAGAATTAATATTCGATGAAAGGGACTCCATCCAGTACACTATCATAATGATGTATAACAACACATCTTTCTCCTACATATCCCCCAGATAATGTGTCCACAACTGATGCACATCTCTCTATATCTGAATAACCTTCAATATAACATATTATTATGTCATATATCTGATAAAACTAATGGTTATCTCAAGATGCTTGAGCTAACTCTCTATCTCTATTTCGGAAACACAACCCTTATATATTCTTAATGCATGCCGCTGGAAAGTACATAACATTATATTCCACTAGTCATCCACTTCCACTGGATCAACCCATATATGATCAACTACATAAGCATTCTAATCCTAAAAAAATGTAACCACACACTGACGATGACCTGTTTCCTTAGCTAAAAATGGAAAAAATACATTCCCAAACCTCAAATAGTATGGAAATTTTTAAGGATGAATTTTTTTATTTCATTATTTTCATCCTATACATTGTTACCTTTTCAAAACAACTGAATTCATATAAAAAACAATACATTATGATGCATGTAACATTCATAGGTCTCCCACCTTCAAACAATGTTTCCTCACATGATCATTTGGTAGGCTCAGAGACCTTTCATTGGATCACGGGGATCCCTAAAATCATGTCTCAAAGACGGTCATCTGTGGCCTATGTCACGCACCAAGATCACCAAACATTGTTTCCCTACAATCCTATGAAATAATCTTTTTTCCTAACCCCAAAATCCATTTTATCTCTCAAACATCCCACTAATACCATTCTATCCTGACCCCACCCTCCTATGATTCCCCTCTCCTACTAGAAATGATGAAAAGGAGATAATGACCACCTGATTCCAACCACTAGTTTTCCCTGTGGTGTTTACTAGCACCAAGGGTATACAATTCTCATTAAATGTCAGTCATTTACGTTTTTTAATGAAATAAAATTGAGTTATATGATGCTTCAACCATAAATTACTCCAAGATATATACATAAAATAATTCCAAATCCTTCCCCATGCATTTTTAAAATAGAATTGATACAAAAACTATTCGAAGTAAGTACCAAAACAATAGTGGGGAAGTTACACAACAACACTCATGATTTGAGCTAGTAATGTACATTATGGTCCATGTAGTCCTAAAATAATTTTGAATTTATTTTATATATGTATGGTTAGTATCCAGTTAAACTCAGTATGAAAACAAAATCATTTCATGCACTTGTGAAGGAAGCATATTACTGCCCTTATGAGAAAAATAAGAGAACCAAGAATCACCTATATAGGTATACATTCAAAGTATCCAACCTCACCATGCTTATCAAATAAATAGCTAATTTATATGTATTTTTATTTTCATTTCCATTAATGATTTTTTTGGGGGTGTCTAAAGGTTTTATGTAGAATAGTTGAGTTTTCATGAATTAGGCCAAACTGTGAGCCCAATTCTAGATTTAAAAATAAATTTTGTTTCTTTTATAACTTTTTAATTTTTAATACTTTTCACTCATTCCAACTATTAAATGTCCTCCCCTGATATATTAACACCAGAAATAAAATATGGAGCCTTTAGAAATCCATAAACAATGTTTATTTTGGTTTTTATTTAAGGGATTGGGACTTCCCGGAAGCCCATATCCAGTTTTAAAAATTAATTTTATTTATTTAATAACATATTAAATATTAGGTATTTTTCAGTGATTCCAATACTCACACGATCCCATTACACCCTGATGCATCCCCAACCTCTTTACCTCCTCTTTGGAGCTCTTAGGCATTGAGATTTAGGGACTAACTTTTTACGGTTCCTCAAATCGTCCAGATTTGAGAACGTAAGTTCATTCTTTCATAAATACATTAATTTTCACTATTTTCCCCCATTTTAGTCCCCACATGACCTACACATCCCCGTTAGAGAATCCATATCATTTTTTTGCTTGGATATTCAAATTTTGGTGTATTGGGTTCGTTTGATTCAAGATGTTTCAAGTAAGTGTTTCTTTCCTTGATTTATTCCCCTTCCGTAGGGTTTCTTTCACCCTTTCATGAAGTTCCCCATGTCCAGAAGTTGAGGTTAGAAACTGAGGATTTATTTGGTGTCTTTTTGGACAAATTTTGTGGTCTAAGTCTGGATTTATATTCCTTGAGGTGCGGCGGTGGTGCGGTTGATGTTTCGCACCATGTTTTTAGGGTTTCGACATAAAAGGTAGGTGATTCCATGTGTAAACATTTATTGATGAGTTAGTTTGCATGAATTACTTATTATAAATGTTACTAATATGATGTGTGTGGTGTGTGAACTATTTATGTTGGATTTGGTAAAGCATTTGTTTTTAAATTTTTATTTTAGCTTAAAATTTAGTGTTTTTCATGTGCAACCCTTTGGGAATGGTTTGGGTGTGTTTTATAACATATGAATTTGGTTTAATAAATCTTTTTTGAGATGATAATTCTGATTTGATAAGTTATTGGTGTGCCCTTAGAAATTAAAGAGGTTTTTTAAGGGTTTAAAGTGTAAAACCTTATTGTACTTCTTGAAATTGATTTTGAAAACGTGTTCTTTTCATGTGGATCTTTTGTGGTATTGTTTGAGGTGTTTGTATAACACTTGGGGGTAGTTTAATAAATGTTTTTGGGGTTAAAAATTCTGTTTTGAATTTGTATTGGTGTAATTTTGTCCTTGAAAAATGGTTTTGAAATGGGATTTATGTGAAAAGTTTTGGTACACTATTTAGAATTGTTTTAAGAAAGTTTTGGGTGGTTTAATGATTTATGTAATAGGTGAAACCATATTGGAAAATTGTTTTGGTTTTTTTATTCTTTCAAATCAATGATTTTAAATATGAATAGTTCTATCATGTGATGTGATGTGTATCCTATTGGAAATGTTTTATAAAAATGATTACTGGATTTACTGAAATGTGAAAGAGGTGTGAACGTGATGTGGGCTGTTTGTGTGAGTGTGATGTGAAAAATGGATTTTGTTTATAAAAAGGGTTTTTTGAAACATGTTACTGGGTTGTAATGTGATTTTTATCATATTTTTAGGGATTTCATAAAATTTTTATAGGATGTGTTGATTGTGAATGTTATGAAAAAAGTGTTGTGGGATATTTTGGTGTGAGTATGATTTCAAAATGAAATTGAATGAAAAGTGGAATTTGTGACTTGTGTGATGTACATGGGGCGGTTTGGTTAACGTGTGATGTGGAAGAGATTTTTGCATGTGAAATGTATATTTCATGGCTTGTTGACCTTGTTTGAGCACAAATGGAAAACCTGGGTATCTAGGTTGGTGGACATGTCTAGTATGCTAGTGAATCCGTGGGGTTTGGCCTCAGTTTCACTTTGCAAGTTTGACTCTTAAAACTCTAAAAAAACTATGATGATGATGACGATGATTGGGGGCCACTAGGTTATGGGTATGTTCCGTACTAATTTCTCATGCATGAGAACAGATATTTTTTGTGGTTACTCTCACCGAGATACGAGGTACCTGGGACCCACAGCTAGCTAGTGCCTAGGTGTTATTTCTTATTTCTTGTACTCATTAGATCCATTATATATACCATCTTCATATGGTATATTTGGCTGGAAAAATTCAGTAGCTTTTAAATTTATTTTAAAAGTGTTGATTCTTTAAATTAGCCCACTTGAAAACTGTTTTTTTAAGTTGCATCTTTTAGAAATTGTAACTAGAAATTACATGTTTTTGAAAACTTACATTCTTTTCATCTATGAATGTTAATCGCATGGAATCTCTTAGTGGTGGTATACTACTGGGTAATGGATCACACCCTACATACACCCTTTGGTGTAAGTAGACTTGGTTATTTTTGTTGTCACATGTTTGGGTATAACATTTGTGCTAACAGTTCGGGTTTTCACCGGTCATTCATGATGCGGGGTTGTGGAGATGGATTGAGGGTGATGCCTCGTGCCATGTTGAGGTTCTTGGACTGTTCATTTTTGGTTTTGAGCCTTTGTTATTGTATTTTTTAGTTTTTTTAGACTATGTAATTCAGTTCTTAATTTTTTTAAAACATTGTTTGCTTTGAAAAATCCAGATTCGTTTTATTGGATTCATTTGTTGTTTTATGTTTATAATCATGGGTAAATCGTTCGCAATTCTCATTTTATGATACCCAGGCACTTGTGCCAGCCCGTGGGGATTAGGAACGCCCTTCAGGACTTGTCCCTGGCTGGGTTGGGTGCCAGTTTTGATGGAGACCAGATTCGTTTCGTGACAATGCCTCGCTAAAAAAATAATGCCTTCAATTAAAAGACTATAATATGAAAAAATTGATGGAAGGGTACCACTGACTGCATTCACACTGTTTTTATACTCTCACATGCCAACACCGTATGTACGGATGCTCCCACATCTTTTTAATAACATAAAATTAAATCACACCTCATAGACACCTACGAAATCACAACCGTCCCACATAGACCTAGTCCTCCCAACCACAAACTCTCTAAAGAATCTTGGGATATCACCACTTCGAATAAGGAGAAGGGAAGAGTTGGTGAATAACATCCACCCTCCCACCTGGATGTTTGGGAAAGACTTCATCCCCCACAATGATGGCGGTGTTCAGCACATATTTCTCTAAATAGTAGGAGTGAATATAGATGTCAGAAAAAATACATACATATACAAACATATATATATATATATAATACTAAACACCCCTTCCAATCCTATGTTTTCTCAAAGAAAAAACAGGATCACAACACATCCAACTTCAATACTACATATAAATGTGCAACACCACACATCCAACCACAACCCAAATTATATTTCCATCAAATTTAATATAAACATTACCATTATTAATTCACAATTAATTTATTCATTAAATTAAAAATAACCAACCCAATAAATTCTCCAACATTATTAATAAAATATTTATTCATTACATCCATTCATATCGGTGAAATAACCAAGAAAATTTCCCACTAAGGCAAAGAAAAAAAGTTATACCTGGAGAACCTCGGAGATAATTAACCATATTAACCAAAAAAAGTCCCCAACTATCAAACCCACATTTCTAAACTACCTTGGAACAACCTTATTGTAGACCCACATCACAACATCGCACATCCATTTCAATATCAACCAATCTATGAACATGAAATTCCATCAAACCTTCCAAATCACACACAAAATACAATAGTTCTCACATCTATATCTCCACAGAAACAAAACAAACCTTAAATTCCATATTTAATATGGAATCCCTTATTTAATTCCACTAGTTAATTATGGTGTTACCATAAACACTATATGTTCTAGGACATCCATTTATTATCCAAATATACATGATTAACCTATTTTGGTTTTGGGTGATATTAGAACAACCACAAGAAATACAACAGCACAACAAGTATAAAAAGTGCTAACAATGCCAAAAACGAACACAATTTTTTTCAGGGCATTCTTCTAGTACAATCACATTATCAAAATCAATTAAAATGACATTAACACAATGAAATCAAACCCCATTTCCAATAAATTATAATTATACAATTCATTATCATGAATTGATTGGCATAACCATATTCCATGGTTAAATATTGAAAAACTCATCCCATATGAATCAAATTGAAGTGAAATATGGGAATCCCTACCTTCAACGTGGGTCAAAAAAACCTTGTATGAGAACAAATCAGGTAACAGTCCTAAAATTACATATCATGTAATATCTGCATCCATTCGAGGATACTGCAAGACCACTCCTCTAGTAACAACCTAAAGAGACACAATTAAGAATCATGGATAAGCACAAACCATTGCGAAATGAGGAAATATGGAAGTGAAGGAGACCAACTGAGATAAATTTATCGAAAATGAATTGAGAACATACCTTGGAGAACCACATATCTCCATCAAATGACCACAGAGATCAATGGATCAGAGAGGGTTAATGAGGATTTGAATAACTCTTTGGTAATGTAGGGATCATCTAGAATATGAGAGATTATGTAACACCCTGACCCTAGTTACCCAGAGTCGGTGCATTATTACATAACATTGGCATGATCACAAGGAAATCATGTATCTAAATACCGATCAGTTTAGCATTATTGGAAACAAGATTCAAACATATGTTCAACAATACATCTTGAAGCGAAATACAACACAAATATATTTCATTAGGAACGTCCAAGCCTCCTAGATTATTCATTCAAGTCACTCATAACCAACTTTTTCATATACTGAGAAAAAATAAAACATTGAAAGGGGTGAGCTCAAACTCTCATTAAGGGTATGTAATACAGTGGAAAATGACATAAATATTATGCATGGTAAATATTTGAAACCACATGACCTTACCAATAATATACATGAATAATTTTATTGCAAGAACATGAGATGAGTAAATAATTCCATAATAAAACGTAATCATGTGTATTCTACTAGTGAAATGACCACTTGAACCATCAATATTTATTTCCATAATGAGGGTATGTATAATGCCGGACATTATGAAACATTTTGTCAAGGACTCATCCAAGACGTCTAAAATGATTAAGGCATTGGCCAAAACCATAAATCAAATTGTAAAAGGGCCTCTACCAATTCCACATCTAGTTGTCTCATGAGACCTACCGATGCATTGAGGAGCTATAGCCGGCTCAACACGTCACTTACTATGTCTAATACATTCCTCATATGAAAAGGTTTAAACATATCATAAACATTCGTATTAAAACTAACATACAAAATGTCAATACTTTAACCATAAAAAATAAATGGTATAAAAATAGCACATCCACAGTCAAAAATATCACAAAAAATTCAATACAATATGGATGTTTAGTATCATAATAAATCAACTTCAAATAAACTTAAAATACATCAAAGGATTTTGACATCGATGAAATAAAAACCTTTTTTTAGAGAGACATATATTTTTATATTTTGATATAATTTAAGAGTCACATAAAGAAAATATTTATTTTGAAAATATTCTTATGAACTTATAAGGGAAGCTTTGATGATATTTTAATGTCAGGAAATAGCTGCACCCACCGTATAAGTTAAAAAAGTCATTCATACCTTAATTTTGTCAAAAAGGTTAAAAAGGACCCTGTTTGGAAAATGACTGAAAGATTCCTTTATAAAATCTATATAAATGTCAAACAAGGGTATAAATGAATTTAACATACTTTCGGTCAAATAGTAAGAATGTTTTGAAATTCATTTTTATGAATCATTGATGTGGATGATAAAGAGTTCCTAGTAGATATTTACGTATAAACAACCTCAAATAATGAATAGATTGTGAATTAACCCTTATATTGTACTTTTTCGTAGAAGATGTTTGGTTAACCTCATGTATAATGGTGAAATAATTTTTATTAAATTATAAAAGAATCATATATATTAATATGATATCATATATGATCTTTTAACATTTCTTTGTTAATAATATCTTAGTATTATCGTCGTTTTGGGTGTTAAGATACTCGTTTTCTTTTACATGTTTTTTTACATAAGCTGTGTTTTTTATGGCTAGGTTGTATCTTATTCATATCCAGAATTATATCATGTCCTTAAAAATTATTTTTAATCATCAAATGAGAATTATACTTGAATGGATACGATGGAGAATGAATCTCATCACATTCATGGGGATGGTAGTCCGTACGTACGCACGAGCGACAATATCATTCTTTTGATATTAAAATAATATATGATTGGATGGTATATCATATATACAGAATAATTATAATGTTATATTTATTATTTAAATGAATTACACATCATTATTATAGTCATCCAAATAATAATGTTTTGAATAACAATTACACTATGACATGGAGACGGTAAGCCGTACGTACGCACGTATGGTGACATGTCATTCATAGGATGGATTGAATAATGAATATGGTTGTACCATATTTATAATCACAGCTCGGTATATATATGATACTGGAGTTATTATTTTATAATGATAATAACAACGAAAGAAGAAGTTGAAGAAGATATGAACTTGAAAATGGGTGGTGGAAACATTACCTCTTCTTTGGGTTCTTCCTTTTGATTTGATCAAAAGGTCTCCTTAGGTTGGCATTCCGATCAAAATATGGCCTCTATGTTGAAGTTATGGATGTTAAGAGAGTATTTGGGTAGGGGTTTTCTGAAAAAAAGTCTTTGATGGTGTGGAGAATTGGTTAGAAGTGGTGTCCTTTTAAAAGGGGGAGGAGGGGCAGCTTAGGAAATATATAGAAATATTATTTTATAATAAATTCATATTCGGTTTCTAATGGCTCCAAAGTATATTATTTGAAGCTTAAGGTGGGTATGGGTAAAAAAACACTCAACCAATATAATTTATACAGGTTTGGGTCATTATATTAACCTTAGCTTTTAGTTTTGACTCTTGGTTAATTAGATTGACACTTACCATGTCACTTTGTATTTATTATTATATAGCTAATAGACATACTATATACCTCCAAAAGACCCCCAAGTGGTCCATTAATGATACACCTATCATGATATATGTCTCTTGTCTGTACCTTAGATTTTTAAGAATTGAATATCAATTAATAATATAATATTTATTTTAAAAACACTTTTATATCAATTTTGACACTATTGGGTATTTTGATTTTGATAAATTCCTAACAGCATTATTACTTCGATAAAAATTTATATAAATAATCATAATATGTCATATTATCCTCAAAAATTATTTTAATTTTCAAAAATTCTCAAATTACATTTATTTCTGGATTTATAATATCAATTATCTTAATATTTCATTTCTGCATCATAATTGGGTCAGGAATAAATTAAATTATGTAATTTCTATAAATTATATGTAAAATACCATTATGTAGGAAATCTTTTTATCTTTCTAATTAATATTTATAATCAAAATTTCATCAAATATAACCCTATGCAAAAATTGTTTTGCTAAAAGATATATGCTTATGCCTTTTTTGTATTTATTATAACATAATTAATATAAAGTGTCCTTATCACCAACTAGTGGATCCACGCGATCCCAATATTGACCCAAAGATTCCCATGGTTAGACATGTGTCAACCAATAAGGTTAGTACACGTTTTAGGGAAATTTATTATTATTATAATATTATTTTTTTACCCTTATTTAACGGATTTACCCTTTAACCATGGTAAATAAAATATTTACCGAAATAATTATTCAAAATGCCTAAAAATTAAAGTTACCTATTTACAAAATTTAGACATCCTAATTCCAAATATTGAATCCATTTTTCCAAATTCATAACATAGAAGTGGTATAATTTAATTTAAAATTGATTCACGTCATTAAAACAAATAGCGTGTTTTTAAGATATAATAACTATCAAAAGATTAACGCTTGTTTATGTCTGGTTTAATTGTGAAATTATGTCCAGCGACCAACATCGTATTAAATGGTAAAAATATATTCTAAATATACAGTAAAACCACTCAAATTCATAATTAATCACTATTTATTATTTTGATTAAAAAAGTTGTTTTTAATAAAAATTTAGTAATTTTCATTATTCATCAAAATATAAAAGTAATTCGAAAAGTACCAAAATTTCATCCTAGGATAATTTTGATATTCTGATTCTTAAAATTAAGTCCATTGTGAATGATAAAATGTAAAAATTTTGAAAAGTGGGTATTACTATTCATAACGTCTATTTTGATTGGTCGCGGCGTGTTAGAATCTTGTAGTTGCGTACAACACACACTACTGTATTATTCAAAGAGAAGCGTACCGTGGAAGCTTGGGGTGTTAAATTCTCCCCTAATTCAAATAATTTCATCCTCAAAATTTCATTAATATCACTATATAAAAAGACTCGGGTGGTTCTTCTTCTTATGTTCCTTGGGTTCACATGTTGCCTCTTCTATTTGATGATTTCTCCATAGAACTTTTACCAGACGAGTCGTCCGGTTTCTGAGCACTTGTTCTCTTATATCAAGAATCCTGATGGGCTCCTAGCAATAATAGAGATCAGGTTCCAATTCTAATTTCTCATAGGTGAGTACATGTGTTGGGTCAGGCATGTATTTTCTCAACAGTGATACGTGGAACACATCGTGATGTTTGGAGAGATTTGGCGGCATTGCTAAACGATAAGCTACCACCCCAATTCATTCTAGAATTTTGGAAGGTTCGAAGTACTTAAGACTAAATTTACCTTTCCTACCAAAAATGCATGACTCCCTTCCATGGAGATACCTCCAGGAAAACAAGATCTCCTACATGATATTCCAAGTCCTTCCTTTGATTATCGACATAGCTCTTCTGCCTACTTTGAGGATATTTGATGTGGTTTTCGATTACCTTTAACTTTTTCATCGTTTCCTCCACTAGTTCTAGACCAACAAGTTTTCGTTCACCAACATCATCCCAACAGGTTGGTGTGTGAAATCTCTTTCTGTACAACGCTTCATATGGTGGCATCCGAATACTTGAATGGAAGATATTGTTATTGGAAAATTCCACAAGAGATAAATATTTATCCCACATACCCTGAAGGTCACGTGAGAATGATCTCAACATGTCTTCTAAGGTTTGAATAGTCTGTTCTGATTGTCCATCTATTTGAAGTTGGTAAGCAGTGCTAAAACGACGTTCAGTATCCAAGGACTTCTGAAGACTTTTCAAGAATCATGATGTAAAATGGGGATCATGAACCGAGACAATTGATAGGGGTACTCCGTGAAGGCTCACAACTTCATTAATATATATACTCTCTTGAAGTTCAAGTGGTAAATCCTCCCTTATAGCAAGGAAATGTTCAGACTTGGTAAGACGATCAACAATGACCCCTATTGTGTCATTCCTTCTAGGAGTCTTTGGTAGTCCCATGACAAAGTCCATCGTGATATTAACCCATTTCTACTCAGGTATGGGAAGAGTTTTCATGACTCCTCTAGGTTGTTGCCTCCTAGCTTTCACTTGTTGAAAAAATGTACATCTTGACACAAAATCACCAATCTCCATCTTCATGTTGTCCCACTAAAAATGTTCCCTTTAATTCTCTATACATTTTGGTGCTCCCTTGGTGTATTGAGAAATCGGAACTATGAGAATCTTCCAACAATTAACTTTTTAGATGAGGTATATTTGGAACACAAAGTCTCTTCCCAAACTTCAAAATTCCATCTTCATACACAAAGTCATTCAATCTACCATCATTCACAGCTTTATTCTTCTTTCAAAACACTTCATCATCGGTCTGAGAACTCTTTATCTTTTCTAGTAAAGATGGTTTGGCAACCATTTGAAAAAGTATTGATATTTCACCTTTCATGGTGATTCTCATATCTTTATATACTAGATCAATTTATATAGGATCCTTTTCTACTCTCATCTTGTCCAAAATTCCATGACCCTTTCTACTCAAAGCATCTGCTACCTTATTTTCCTTCCCTGGGTGGTAGTGTATCATGCAATCATGATCCTTGAGTAGTTCATGCCATATCCTTTACCTCATGATGAGCTCTTTCTGTGAGAAAATATATATCAAACTCTTGTGATCAGTATAAATCTCACATTTTTCACCATACAGATAGTGTCTCCAAATTTTCAAAGAAAATATTACAGCACCAAATTCAAGATCATGAGTAGGATAATTTTTCTCATGAATTTTCAGCTGTAATTATGCATAGGAAATAACTCTATCATTATGCATAAGGACACAACCAAGACCATTCTTTGATGAATCACTATAAATAACGAACCCATAATTCCCCGATGGTAGAGTCAATATAGGAGCACTGACTAATATTTTCTTCAATTCTTCAAACCATTCTTCACAATATTTTGTCCAGAAAAATTTAACCCCTTTACGTGTGAGCTACGTTAATGGGTTAGCTAATTGGGAAAAATTCTGGACGAAACGTTGATAATAACCTTCCAAAACAATAAAACTGCGTACCTCAGTTATACTCGTTGGTGCTGACCATTCTTGGATTACCTTGGTATTAGAAGGATCAATAGAGATTCCATCCTTAGAGACAATATGTCCAAGAAAAGAAATCTCCGGAAGCCAGAATTCACACTTGCTAAACATTATATATAATTCATGTCTTCTAAGTGTCTTCAAGATAATGCCCAAGTGATTTTCATGATCTTCTTAGATTTTGGATTATACCAAGATATCATCCAAAAATACCACCAAAAAATCATTAAGATATTCTTTGAAAACACTATTCATTAGATCTATGAATAAAGAGGGTGCATTAGTCAATTCAAAAGGAATTACTGTAAACTCGTAATGCTCGTACCTGGTTTGAAATTCTTTCTTTGAAATGTGTTCCTTCTTCACACACAACTGATGGTATCCCGATTGATGGTCAATCATTTAAAGGTTTTGAGCTCCATGTAGTTAGTCAAATAATTTATCAATGTGAGTTAGAGGATACTTGTTCTTTATTGTAATAGCATTGATCTTCCTGTAGTCAATTCACAACCTCATAGATCCATCTTTCTTCTTAACAAAAAGGACAGGGGCACCCCATGGAGAAACACTAGGGAAAATAAATCCCTTATTACTCAATTCCTCTAGTTTATTCTTTAGTTCAACTAATTCCATAGTGGCCATTCTATAAGATGTCTTCGATATAGTCCTTGATCCAAGAATTAAATCAATTGAAGAAATCCACTTCTCTTTCTGAAGGATGTCCAGGTAAATCTTCCAGAAACACATCTCCATATTCGTTCATAATAGGTACATCCTCTATTTGAACATTCATTTCCTCACCCATAGTCATTTCATTCTATTCCTCCCAAATAATTGAATTTAGTTGAGGTACTGGGGGTGGATCTAGATAAGAATTCGGTGGCACCGATTCTTCTCTAAAGATAAGGTGTTCCGTATCATCATCATCATCATGAATCGTAACCTCTTTCTTCTTACAATAAATCTCTGCATCATTGTCCGAAAGCCAATCCAAACTGAGGATTATATCAAATTAAATCATAGGTATGATGATGAGATTAGCGGATAAAGAACATTTATGTTCCCTAATGGGGATTGATTCACAAAACTTCGATGTAATGATACTTCATTTTGGAGTTTTAACTGAAAACTCCCTTGTTAAATAAAATGGGAAATGTCTAATTTTCATAGAAAACATGGAAGATATGAAACAAGGCGATGTCCAGAATCAAATAATTCATTTTCTAAACATGAGGAATCCATTAAATTACCTGCCACCATGTTTTTCTGGGCTTCAACCTCAGCTGTTGTGATTGCATAAGCTTGGCCTTGATCCCTTGGCCTTTTCTGAGGTAAGTTTCCTTCACTCTTAGGACCTTCATTTGAATAATTTCACATCTCCCTGAATTTGTATCATTTAACATTGGTAGCATCCTTCATTCCTTTAAAATCAACAACCAGATGGCCTTTCTGTCCACATTTGTAGAATACTCCTTTTTCTTTTAGACAGGCACTAGGGTGCTTCCATCCACAATTATCACAGGGTTGAAATTCAATTGTACCCTTATTCCCTGTTTCCTTATTTCCTTTCCCATTGTGTTCAGCAGGTCTCTTCTCCTCTTGCATTGATTAAATGTCATATGACTTAGAGAATTCCTTTTCTGTCTTGATATCACAGGAGACAATATCTTCGTATGATGAGATGGTTTGTGAGACTACTTCTCGACAGAGAAATGGTTTTAACCCATAAAAGAAAAGATCAATATTAAACCTTGGGTTACGAATATAATCAGCAGCATGCCTCATTATCCTTGTAAAGTTACCCTCATACTTTATGACATTCTCATCCACTTTTTGCCTCAAACTCAGAAATTGCCTTTCCATATCTGCTCGATGGTCTTGAGGAAAGTATTTTTCTAAGAACAACTCTTTGAACACAATCAATTCCATATCTGATACTTCATCATCTTCCTTCATGTTTTCTATTAATGACCACCACTGAGCAGCATCTCCAGTGAGGCGATAAACTACCATGACAACTTTTTCCCTTTCACTACTCCCCAAGGCATGAAATATTTTTCTCTAAAGAATTTATCCATTTCCCAGCTACTATGGGATTTGTACTCCCATTGAATGTCAGTGGTTGTTTCCTTATGAAGATATCTAACAATGATCCTCCATGTGCGGATTTGGGTGCTCCATACGGGTAAGATTATTATTCATAACCTGAGTGAGTTGTCCCAGTATGGTGATTAGTTATTCCGCACCAGTGGAATCACTAGCTCCACTATAATTATCTTGAGCAAGAGGGAAATCCCTACATGGAGTGCATGCATTAATATAGTTACCATTCTTTCCATTACATGCCATTTCTAAAAAATAGAATAAACTAGATTGGTTTACTAAACAAAATACATAATTCCATACTTGTAAAACACTTATCATATATTCAACAGTTTATGGATATAATCCATAATCATAAAAAAAGTTTTTTTGAGGATGCATATACTCATAACCCTTCATAATGGTTTGTAATGAAAATGAGAATTATCCTAAGCATATCCCCCAAGAGTGTCGTAACCAAGAGTGCAGCAAGGCCCGTTGTCGTGCAACAGTTCCCGTTCGAGTCTAGCTAAAAGCGGTATTTTCAGGTTTTACCCCTACGTACATCTGTGGCAGAGCCGCCTCTACCTGCTCATATCTAGACAAAATTGTATTGCTAGGAAAAATCACAAAATATCTCCAATACCAAAATTCTATGATGTTCTTCTACACTAATCATCAAATTCTATCTTTGGGATATGTTCTCTAATCAGAGTTTATCTAAATCTAGTTTCCATGGTTTGTACTAATCTTCCACTGAAACCAACTGTAACGCCCCAACCCTTGTTACACAGAGTCGTTGCATTATTACATAACATTTTCATGATCACAAGGAAATCATGTCTTGAAAGACCGATCAGTTTAAAATTATTGGAAACATGATTCATCCATATGTTCAACTTTACATCTTGAAGAGAAATACAACACAAATATATTTCATTAGGAACATACAAGACTCCTAGATTATGGGTGCAGGTCACTCAAAACCAACTTTTTCATATCCTGGGAAAAAATAAAACATTGAAAGTGGTGAACTCAAACACTCAGTAAGGGTATGTAATACAGTGGAAATTGACATAAATATTAAGCATGGTAAATAATTGAAACCACATGACCTTACAAATAATATACATGAAAAATTTTATGGAAAAAACATGAGATGAGTAAATAATTCAATAATAAAACATAATCATGGGTAATCTACTAGTCGAATAACCACATGAACCATCATTATTATTTCCATAATGAGGTAATGTATAATGCCAGACATTTTGAAACATTTTGCCAAGGCCTCGGACAAGACGTCTAAAATGAATAAGGTCGCGGCCAAAACCATAAATCATATTTGGAAGGGCCTCAGCCAATTCCACGTCTAGTTGACTCATGAGACCTACCGATGCATCGAGGAGCTATAGCGGGCTCCACCCGTCACTTACTAAGTCCAATACATTCCTCATATGAAAAGTTTTAAACACATCATAAACATTCATATTAAATCTAGCATACAAAATTTCAATAATTTAACCATAAGAAATGACTGGTATAAAAATAGCACATCCACAGTCAAACATATCACAAAAACATCAATACAATATAGATGTTTTGTATCATAATAAATCAACTTCAAATAAACATAAAATCCATCAATGGATTTTGACATACATGAAATCAAAAACATTTTTTAGAGAGACATATCTATTTATATTTTGAAATCATTTAAGAGTCACATAATGAAAATATTTATATTGAAAATATTCTTATAATCCTATAAGGGAAGCTTTGATGATCTTATAATGGCAGAAAATAGCTTCACACACTGTATAAGTTAAAAAAAATACATTCTTACCTTAATTTTGTCAAAAAGTTTAAAAAGGACCTTGTTCGGAAAACGACGGGAAGAATCCTTTATAAAATTTATATAAAAGTCAAACAATGGTATAAATGACATTAACCCATATTCAGTAAAATAGTAATAATTTTTTGAAATTCATTTTTAAGAAACATGGATGTGGATGTTAAAAAGGTCCCAGTGGATATTTATGTATAAACAACCTCGAATAATGAAGAGATTGTGAAATAACCCTTACCTTATACTTTTACTTGGTTGATGTTAGGTTAACCTGCTGTTTAATGGTGGAATAATTGTTATTAAATTATACAAGAATCATATACATTAATTTCATATCATATATGATCATTTAGCATTGCTTTGTTAATAATATCTTAGTATTATCATTGTTTCGGGTGTTAAATTACTCGTTTTATTTTACATGTTTTGTTACATAAGCTGTGTTTTATTATGGATAGGTTGTATCTTATTCATATCCAGAATTATACCCAGTCCTTAAAAAATATTTTTAATCATCAAATTAGAATTATACTTGAATGGATATGATGTGGAATGAATCTCATCGCATTAGTGGAGACGGTAGTCCATACGTACGTATGAGGGACAATATCATTCTTTTGATATTAAAATAATATATGATTTGATGGTATATCATATATACAGAATCATTATCATGTTATATTTATTATTTACATGAATTAAACATCAATATTATACTCGTCCAAATAATAATGTTTTAAATAACAATTACACCACGACGTAGAGACGGTAAGTCGTACGTACGCACGTATGGTGACATTTCATTCATAGGATGGATAGAATACTCATTACGGTTGTACGATATATATAATAACATCTCAGTATATAGAAGATACTAGAGTTATTATTTTGTAATTGGAAAAAAAATAATGAAGAAGTTGATGAAGAAATGAACTTGAAAAAGGGTGGTGAAAACATTACCTCTTCTTTGAGTTCTTCCTTTTGATTTGATCAAAAGGGCTCCCTAAGATGGCTTTCTGATCAAACTATGGCTTATATTTTGAATTGATGGATGTTTAGAGAGTATTTTGGCAGGTTTTGGCCGAACCAAAATGCTATGAAGGTGTGGATAATTGGTTATAAGTGGTGTCCTTTTATAAGGGGGAGGAGGGGCACCTTAGGAAAATCTAGAAATATTATTTCATAATAGACTCATATTCGGTTTCTAATTGCTCCAAATTGTATTATGTAAATGTTAATGTAGGTATGGGTCTAAAACCACTCATCCAATAGAATTTAGATAGGTTTGGTTCATTATATTAACCTTATCTTTTAGTTTTGACTCTTAGATAATAAGTTTGACACTTGCCATGTCACTTTGTATTTTTATTTTATATACTTAATAAACATACTATATACCTCCAAGAAACCCCCAAGTCACGCATTAATGTTACACCTATCACAATATAAGTCTCTTGTTCAAACATTATATTTTTAGGAATTGAATATCAATTAATAATATAATATTTTCTTTAAAAACTCTTTTGTGTCAATTTTGACACTATTGGGTATTTTGTTTTTGATAAATTCATAAAAGAATTATTACTTCAAAAAAAATGTATATAAATAATAAAAATATGTCATATTAACCAAGAAAATTATTGTAATTTATAAAAAGACTCAAATTACATTTATTTGGGTATTTATAATATCAATTATATTAATCTTTCATTACTGCATCATCATTGTGTCATGAATAAATTAAATTATTTAATGTCTAAAAATTATAAGTAAAATACAATTATATAGGAAATATTTTTAGATTTCTAATGAATATTTATAGTCAAATTTTCAACAATATAACCCTATGTAAAAATTGTTTTTCTAAAAGATATGTGCTTTTGTCTTTTTTCTATTTATTTTGACTTAATTAAAATAAAGTGTCCTTATCACCAACAAGTGGCTCCATGGGGTCCCCAAATTGACCCAACGATTCCCATGGTCGGACATGTATCAAAAAATAAGGTTGAGACACGTTTTAGGGTAATTTATTATTATAATAATATTATTTTTTTACCCTTATTTTCAGGATTTACATTTTAACCATGGTAAATAAAATATTTACCGAAGTAATTATTCAAAATTTCTACAAATGAAAGTTACCTATTTACACAATTTGGACATCCTGAATCCAAATATGGAATCCATTTGTCTAAATTCAAAACATATAAGTGGCATAAATTAATTTAAATTTAATTCCCGTCGTTAAAATGATAAGCGTGTTTTTAAGAGATAAAAACTATCAAAAGATTGACGCTTGTTTATGTCCGGTTTAATTGTGAAATTAGGTCCAATGACCAAAATTTTATTAAATGGTAAAAATATATTCTATATATACATTAAAACCACTTAAATTCATAATTTATCACTATTAATTATTTCGATTAAAAATGTAGTTTTTAATAAAAATTTATTAATTTTAACTATTCATCAAAATATAAAAGTTATCTTAAAAGTACCAAAATTTTATCCTAGGATAATTTCGATATTCCTAATCCAAAAATGAAGTCCATTTTGAAAGATAAAAGAGATAAATTTCAAAATGTGTGTGATACTATTAATAACGGGTACTTTGATTGGTCGCGGCGTGTTCGAATCTTGAAGTTGTGTATAACACACGCTACTGTATTATTCAAAGAGAAGCGTACTGTGGAAGTTTGGGGTGTTACAGATTGCAAAATCCATCTGATTTGTTAAAAATAGATCATCTTGAAAGTTTTAAAACATTACAGCTTCAGGGGATTACATGATTTTGGATACCCTTTCACCCGGTGACATCCCTAGAAGTCCAATTCCTCTACAAAACACATCACCTCACAATATTATATTATTTTCATGACTTTGAAGAAATTAAAACCAAGAATCAATAAGGAAAATATATAGAACAAAACTCCACATTGTGTAATCATGTCACATGGTGTGTAATATGCATGCATCCATCTTTTAAAAACTAAACTTCTCCAAACACCCTCCAATCCTCATCATAACTCTTCCAACACACAAGCTCACTATGAAATGAGATGAGATGCAACATAACATTAGATTTATCCTTCCCAAAATAATTAATATAGAATGTCGGTATATATTTTTTAATAGTGTTTTTGAATTTCCTGGCTAATCTAAATATTTATTCATTTGTGAATAAATTACATGATCGTTTTCCCATATACATATGAGTAGAGTAAAATTCATGGAATTTCATAAAAATATTAAATTAATATTAAATATTTTTATGTCTAAATATCTCTACACTAATTATATTAATATATAAGGTCTAGATATTAGTGAATTAAATTATTTTTTTAATATTTTTGATTTCTATTGTAACATTATTTATTGATTTAACCCTTTAATGATATTATTTTCATTTATGGTGATATAAATATTTGTTTCACTTGAGGGGTAATTATAGAAAAAATTAATGGATAAGAATCCTATAGATATACAATGGTATATATAGTAAAACATAAACAATTCACATGGATGAAGGTAATTTTTTTCTAATTTATAAATAATATAATATATAATATTTTATTTAAAATTATCTTTGATGTAGTTTTTCAAAAAAATCATTAATTTTCCTTATAAAAATAAAATATAAAATTGAATTCAAATAAAATTCATCCAAAACTCATTAATACTGATTATGTATCAAAAAATAATTTATTATATTAATTCCTTCAAATTATTTCCCATTTAAGAATTTTAAAATCATTAATCTTATTTTTCTATTAAATGAATAATTAATGTGTCAACATTACACATGTATTTATGATAATTATTTATTCCTTAATAATAAAAAGTAAATTAACCAAATTTATATAAATAATATATTTTTAAAAATAAAATTTCTTACAAATAATATCATCTTGTTATCCCAATGAAAAAAATATAGGATTTTTATAGACAACAGTGTAATATTTTTTACTTTTCATTACATAAAATATCATAAAGGTCATAATCATAGGAAAATGTTAAAAAAGGTCTTATTACCAATATTGTATGAGTATGGTGGAAATGGAATCACCTAATATTATTATGTAAATAATTATATTGATTTTATAGTCGTTATGAATTTTTTAACACTTTATTACTATATTTAGCAATTATCATTGTAAGAAAATTCTCTATGAATACTATTCCTATCAACTAAAAAGAGGATATATATACTAAATATAGACCCATATATTCCAAATATTTATTATATAATAAATATTGAAAATATAAAATTAGAGGAATTTAATTTAAATTTCAACTCAATAAAAAACAATTAGATTAATTTTTTCAAAACAAAATCCACTTTAAAGTTTAAAATAGTTTTATACGAAATTCATGAAAACAACTTATTTTAGAATCATAATAGATCCTTTTTAATGAATAGATTAAAATAAAATAATTAAAATAATAAAAATATAATTTTATATTGTAAATACATTACATGATAATAAAATTTTCAATAAAAATCATTTTTTCACAATTAATTGATATGTATAACATTTTATCAAAATTGAAAAATTGTAAAATAAAAATTATTCCTATTAATATATAAAAAATCATATAAATTTATTAAAAAAATTATAATGCTCCAAATATTAATTTTAATATTTTCTCATAAAATAAAATAAAATATATTTTCGAAGAACTGATTTTTTTGAATACTATAATCAGTATTAAAAATAAAGAGATTATTTCAAAATAATTTGGGAATATAATATGATTTATTTAGTAGATATGTGTACATATATCCAACATTAGTTAATCATATTCATAAGTTCTAGTTCAGTGGTAGGGTTATAATGGTCATATTGAAATTTTAATATCCCATGGTTCATTTATGCTCAGAGTTGTGTAATATGAATGCTCTCAAACAAAATCTATATATTAAAATATCTTGTTTACACTTTCAACTCACTTTTGAGAATTTCATACTCCAAAATTAAAATTGATCTCATTAATAGATTTTTTTCCATTTGAAACTAAACTTGCTGAATTACAGCATCAGAAATTTTTTAATAAATCATCATCTTGATTTATCAGATAAGGATTCATAAAGGTCATCCATTATAACACATAAAAACTATTCCATGTTAGAAAAAAATAGTGGGGGTGAAAAATATGGGCATGGAATGACAAAATAATGTATAAATATTCCTATAGAGTAATAATTAATATTGATCAAAATAAATTGATTAATCATGAAAATGGTAACAATAAGAAAACAAAAAACATATGAGGTGTGAAAAAAGGTCATCCAATCATTAGAAAATATTGTAATAGGATAACATTTTTATTTCAAGATCATTTTCCTATTGTTAAAAATTAGTTTTTCATCAATAGTAAAATCAAAACCGAATATAGTTACCTGAAATATAAAACTTCTTCCTTTGATCAAATTCCATCACAAACTCTAATTTTTTTCAAAATATTATTTTCAAGATAAATCATTCACTCTGGCGTCACTAAAAGAATGTTGTAATATATATTTATATTCCATAATATAATGAAAATTTCTGCTACCTATCTACCGACATTAATAAAATTCATAATGGTTAGAACAATATAAACTAATTATATAAATAAACTAACCATAAAATAATGAAAAACTAGTTAAATAACTAAAATTAAACACCAATATCCAAATGTTCAACATAGATTAATAAATAAAAAATATATTTAAAATTTAATGATATGTTACAGGCTATGATTAAAACCCCAAATTTGATTAAATATTGATAAAAAATTTAGAATTTATATTCTTTAACAAAAATAACTATGAATTTATAATAACAAAACATATATTCCCTAATAATATAATATCCAAAATTTTCTAATTATTTCAAAAAATTACCTGAATAATAATATTTCCAAAATAAAATCATGTATTGTTCTAAAAGTTAATTCAAATATTATTTCTCAAATTAAATCCCATTAAATAATATTTACCATAATCCTATAATTTTCACCAAAATAATAGTTATATTCATTGAATATAACATATCTCTTTCAATCTCAAAAACTATTTACAATCCAATGGATTGAAATACAATAAAACATATGTTCAAAATTTTCAATAGCACATAATTACCCCAAATTCATAGATCATATAATGATATATGATATCAATAACAATAAACATATTACTAATAATATTAAATTTATTCTTTATTAGATATATGTTTTCACATGTACCGATGGGGTTTCATATTTAACCAACATTTAGAAAAACTCAATAAATTTTCCCCCAAATACATACATCATATAAACCAACCAAATATAATTACATTTTTTAAACATATCATCATCCTTAAATATAAAACTATATCATAACTATTGTATCCCTTATATATTAGAACCAAAATATTTAAAAAATCATCATTATCCATTAACCATGTTATGACATCTTAATACCTAAAATATATATCTTATAAATGGGAATATTAATCATTTCCCATGATTAAACTCTTACAAAATAAAATAAAAAAATATTCTATACCCCAAATTTAATTTGTATATACCAATTCATAAACTATAATTAAATTATGAATTAAAAATAATATATCTTTATTGACTTACAGATCTCATCCATGAGCATCCCCCCTAGGACATAATTTTACATGATGACCATACTACAAATATTGAAATCAGTTAATGGAAAACATCAGAATAAATATATTCCACTTTGTGGAGTTAAATGAAATATTACTTTTTTTATACCAAATTGCTATCTAATTTCCTACTTTAAATCATAAAATCAATATTCTTATTCTATTATGAATGTTTCAGATGTACTTATTCACATAATATTGAAACATATTTCATTGAATATATTTACCTATGTGATTATTGTCACATATCCATCAACAACGATTCATTTATCTATTATTTGATGCATTTTTTATCTCACACAGGTTCATGATGTTAATAATAACTCCTGATATCTTGTTTAGAATAATTGAATGTGTGTTCACTATAGATCCAATTCAATTTTTAACATACAGACAACCATCATAGTTTCCATAAAATTAACTATATATTTCTTTCATATTGGATCAAAAACATACTAAAACCAAAATAATTATTGTTGTTATATAATAAAAAACTATATTATTATTAGAGTAAACATTAAGGTATATTAATTAATTTTATCTCAATCTCTTTCATTTTATCCAATAAAACAATAATTCTACTTATTATTTTATTAATTTTTGTTATAAGGGACTTTTAACTATTTACCATATAATATTCTACCTTCCAAGTATATCTAAACCATTACTCTAATATAAAATATGCATACTAAACCTTAAATATTAAATAATCATGTGTATTATGTCAGGAATTTATTTTATTACATTTGGAACATTTTTTAAGGTAATTTTTTTAAATAATTAGGTTATAAATCATACACAAATCACCACATTTTACATGTGTGATTATTGTACTCAATATCCATGTTCAGATGATATTAATCATTTACAATAGATTGTGTTTACTTTTAATTTCAAATCATCCTGACTTTCAACATGGATTTATCTTTTATATTACTCATCCTTAATCTTTATAAAATCTTTTTAAAAATTTAAAGGAAAAAATATCAAAAATGAATATAAATGGAAAAAACCAACTACTGTAGTGAAAACACGAAAACCCATTAATCATATACATCTATCCCATGATCTTTTAGATGATACAAAATTTCATTACGACATGAAAATTACACTCTCATTTTTGACACAAGTGATCGAACAAAGTCCATAATATGAATAATTAAAATATATAAATAACATTGTAAATATTTTCATGTGATAATTATATATGGATTTACTTCATGGTTATACATAAATTAATCATCATGTTTATTCTTAGTGTAATAATCACAACTACACTTGAATAGAAAGAGTATCAGACAAAGTAACTCCTGAAATAACCATCAGAGTAATAACTAGAATAACCATCACAGTATATTCAAATAATCACCAAGGTAAAATGATATTAGTCAACTATATCCCTTTACCATATTCCTTGGAGAACAATAATAGTGATAACCATTATTATATTCTATATTTGGAACACCCATGCATTGTAATGGAGCTCATAATGTCGTATAATATGTGTTGGGATCAAAAATTTCATATATATAATGATGAAATATCATATCCTAAATCATACATTTAATTAAATCAATTTTATTAATTTATCATTTTAAAAACCTTTATAAACAATTTATAAAACACATTTAGATATCAATGAACGTTTTTCTATTAAAAAATTTTTCAATACCAAACTACATAATAAAAATTAAAAATTCTTTTTTCGTTGAATAATACATGAAATATTTTAAAATAGAAAAATTTTGTAATTTTTTTTATGGTGCTGGTAAAAGTGTTTATTGTCATGTTATTTATAATATAATATTCCATTTTCTATTTTTTAACGTGATTCAAAAAACTCTGTAAAAATAATATATCTCAAAAAATTTGAATGAATGTGAAACAAAACAAAAAAAATTCATTAGAATAAATTTACAACTATAAAAAAATCAATATTATATTTATAGAAAACATGGACATAGAAAGAAAATACATGTAATAGAGATATTATGAGATGAATTTTATATATAAATTTCGTACCTTTAATCCAACCCTTCATGTGTGTTTCTTATCATCCTATAAAAAAATATTATCTTAATTATAAAAATTATTCAAATAAATCAATTTAATTATTCCTATTATTTAAATTATGAATTCATCTTATGAAAATACATTATAATTTAATATTATGTTATATGATGTGATGATATTTGGATTAATTTTCCAAAACTGTTTTGGTAGGTTTATTATAGAAAAATAATTTATTACCTCACCTATCAAGATTAATAATCATGAAATAATTTTATTTTTTTACATATATAAATATTTCAAAAAATATAGTGAATGAAATTTTTAAAAAATTAAATACATTAATATCAAATAGATAGTTTTCTAATGTTACAAATGAATAATGATTCAATATTACAACGATCATTACAGATTGAAGGTAATTTTATTTTACATTTAAATAATTTTAATTATATAATAAATTAAATATTATATAACTAAAAGATAATATATATATATATATATATATATCCTCTATATTATGTGGATATCGAAAATGAATCATATAACATTGTGGAGGTGTTAGTCAGCATGTACTCTCGAACAATGTAATAATTTATTAGTGATTATAACAGTTATAAGCTTGGTTATATATTGTGTTTAAGGAGTGAAAATATTTCATTGATATCATATATAAACATTAAATTCATCGTTATTACCCAAAATTAGGGGTGCTGATGAGAAAAGTTTACATTAATTTATGAGGAGGTTGTTCAACATACAGACTGATGATGGATTTCATTCCAATTTTTTGGAGGTTAGAGATTGATATAGGTATTTTTATAAAAATAATAACATGAAAATATGTTTAATATGTTTATTTTATTATCTAATAATGGTTAGATAATAATTTAATTTTGAGGAAGAAAAACTAAAATTAAACTCTAATTAATTAACTATCCCACATATTTGGATGACCTCCCTTTTATTACACCTTTGGACCTACAATGATATCATTATACAAAAAATAATTTCTCTATAAATTGTGTTGAAATGTAGTGAATTTATTTTATTAGGGTTCGGAAAATAAATTTTTTTCTATGGGTGTGATAAATTTAGGTGAAGAGATACTATTTTTAAATATATGACAGGGGATCTCTAGAAAGTTATTAAATTAATAAAAATAATATATATATATATATATATTGAGGACAATTTATCCAAATCGATTATTTTATAATATTTTATAATGATAATTTAACATCCATTTATATAATAAAAATGGGAAATTTTTTATCTCATTTTCACCCTTATGGTTTTATTTTATCCCTTCGTTAAACATTTTGAAAATTATAGTGATATTAATATTGCTGAATCTTAATGGTAAATATCATTAATAACAGATGGAAAAACAATCCTTGAATAGAACATGGACTATAAATAATCTATATAAAATTAAAATGGATGAATATTATATTTTTATGAATGTTAAACATTTTAAATTAATATTATTAATTATAAAATATAATTAACAACATTTTTAAAACTATTCATTCCATTTGTATATTAAAACTACAATATATCGATGGAACTAGAAATATATACATAAAATTAATTAATATTAAATTTTAATCAAAAAGAATTTATCACAACTATTATTTTAAATAGATTCATATATAACAGTTTTAATATCATTCATCTTATTTTTATATTAATTTAATAATTACTGCGCCCACATTGCATAATCCCTTAACGTTATCCATTTTTTTAATAAAAATAATAAATAAATATATCTAACTAAAATATATATTTTATATTTCAAACAAAAATTTATGAATGAACATTTCTTTTAGTTATAATCCACCTAAAACTATTGTATTTAATGAAAACAATAGTGTGGCATTTTTTACATTTCATTACATAAAAAAATTCATTACCATAATAAAATTCTAATATAAAAAGGTCATATAACCAATACATGGGGGATTATTAATGACATTATCTCATGCAATAAATTTAATTCTTTTTTTAGCATCATTATCACATAATTATCCTATTATTTTTGTACCTTAATTAAATCATTTACTTTTTACTATGGTAACAGTTATCACTATGATCAAAATTCATAATAATTAAAATTAAAAGGGACCAATTTACTATATTTGGATCCAAAAATTCTAAATACTGAATTTATTTTTCATGATTAAAAACAATTAAGTGGAATAAAGTAATTAAAAAAATTAAAAAAAAAATATAATGAAAAATAGTTTTTTCCAGTAAAAATTCCTCTGTAATGTGTGAAATGTTTTAATTAAAAATTCAATTATATAATTAATATTAAAATTATTATTTTTATATTTTAGTTCAATATGAACTAATAAAAATTGAATATTATTAACAATATAATTTTACATTGTGAATAATTTATAATAAAATAGGTTTTCAATATAAAATCATCATTATAACGAATCATTAAAAAAATTAAATTCTCAAAAGGACTATTCGTAAGAAAATATGGATATTATAATTTTAAAAATGAACTATGTTTTTTTTTAAAATAGTATTTTTAGAAGTTACAAATGTTAATTTTAATATTCTATCTTGAAATTAAATAATTTTTTTAAAACAAATATTTTTTGGATGAATATAATTTATTTAAAATAAATAAAATTATTATTTCCATTTAATAAAAAAATGAATTTCAATTTATTTAGTACATATATATAATCATAAATATTCCATGATACTATTTATCACATCCATAACAGAAAATTTAAATACAGGGGTTTCATGGTTAATTATAAACAATATTATTTTGTTCGTTTCCACTCGTTTTAGTGTATCATGTCTATCATCAAACAGAATGTATCTTTTAAAATCACTTCACATTAAACCGGTCATTTATATAAGTGTATGTTTGGGTCCTTTTGTAGGGTTCACTATTTTAAAATCTCTAAAAAATTAATAATGATTTATTATATGTGATTCTATTTTTCTATATTCCCATAATCGTTTAATTGAAATCATGGGGACAGTTCAAAATGAATGATTAAAAATATAATTTCCATTAATGTTTAATTAGAAAAAGAATTGAATTTATTGGTGATTATAATTTAATATATTAAAAATAAATATTTTTAAAATTAAAAAAAATAAATTTTTATCACTATTTTTTACTTTTGTTAATGTTTTTATTGGCATTCATCATCTAAAAATTGTTTCATAATTCATACGGTATTCAAAAATGACCATTATAAAAAAAATCATGATAGTAGAATGAGTAAAAATAATTTGTATGTGGTATAAATTTCAATATAAATAATTCATATTTATTTAGGAATGATATAATTATTATGTTAAATATTATTTATACATATTTGGTTGAAGGAGAAACATATGACTAATTTTAGAAAAAATGATTGTTATGATGAAGTGTCAAGTCTTCTCATATAAATCCTCATAAAAATGTAGGATATGGGACTCAATACCTATACCCAAGGATACCAAACGAGTAATAATATTTTTATAGATATAATACCTTAATGGATTCATGGGAAAGATAAATTAATGGTGTGTGTAGAGGTAGGTATAAGAGTAGTCCTTTTAGAGGATATCATTGGTGATATTTTATCAAATATTGATTAATTAATTTATAGGAAATGACTTATAACATAAAAATAGAATATGAAGATAAAATACAGTTGAGATTGGTTAAGAGTGGGTGTATAATACCCTCATGATCGCATATATATATATATATATATATATATATATATATATTAATAACCTATTATTTATTAAAATATAATTCTAATAAATAATTCCAATTTGTTCACAATACACATGATTCCATTTTAATATATTTCTCCTCAAATATATTATATTTCATTGATATATTTTGTGACCCACAATACCTTGTTTAGATGAACCAAAATATACTATTGATTTATTATTATTTAAATATGAAAATTATAACCATTCCTTTAAAATTTTCAAAATGAATATAAATAAAAAACTTATAATTTTTTATTTGTATTAGGAAAATAAAAAATATGTTTCAAATTTATTGAAATTTTTTTATATATTTATAAGATATAGTTTTCTCAAAAAAAGATTCATATTGTTCTTTTTGAACAAACTAAATAAATAGTTTTTTCCTATTTTAGAATTTCTGTTACATAAAATGAAATAAATTTCTCGGATCACGACATAAAAATTATCATATAAAATATTCATGATTATATTCTAACATGATATTTTTTATGAATATTGAGAAATTTATATATTCATTGAAAAGTGAATTTTTAATTAAAAATTTTAGAAATTTTTTACTTTTAAAATAAATCCTTAAAAGTATATTTATTTGAATTATGTTATGAATAATACTATTTACTTCATTGGAATGAATTTTTTATTTAATTTTTGTATATAAACAATTATACATTGGAAAACACATATTTAGGAAACTCATTTAGGATGGCTTTTGCAAGATTAATATTAAATTAATACCTGACACTTTTAGGAGATGAATTTTCTAAAATAGAGTTCATATTTTGTGTTAGTATTATTAAAATAATATGAGAAGTAAAATAAATTTAATAGTTATAATGAAATATGGCCATATTAAATATTTATCACCTTGGATAAAAAGATAAAATTGTGATTAAATAATGCAAAAAATTAAAATATTAGTAACACATTTTTTATCATATTTTTGAAGTGGTGGATAAACAATGGTATTATTATGGATTCAAATATTATATTTTAAATATTTTTTTTAATTTTATATCCCACTTTTTATTTGTGAAGATAATCTATATTTTATTTAAATAATACAATATTTTTGTCTATAATTATTAAATATAAAGGTTGGAAGATAAAATTATAATTTTTATTGACCCAAAATATTGAAATCAATTTATTTATATATCCAACAAAATCCTTATAAAATAATTTAATTTTTATTCCATGTTTAAATAATTTTAAATATAAAATTTGTTATCTTCCTAATAATAATTTTCCTTGAATTTTTTATTTTTATATTAAAAATAATTTTAACCATCTATATAAATAAAATATGATAATGAAAATTTAAAATTATGATTCAAGAATTTTTATAGGGAATCTTTAATTTTTAATCATATAATTACATTATCCAAGTAAAAAAGATTATTTTTCACTATATATGTTTAAATGGATTCAATGTTTTATAATGAAAGGATAAGGTATAAAATGTAAGTAAAGAATTCCCAAATTTTTGGGATTTGTTAATTTCAACCCTAAAACATATTATCATTGTATTTGGGGTTCCATGGTTCCAAATGATTTTATTATGATATATATATTACTTGTCAAGACCCATCATCGGGGCCCATGCCATGACTACCCCAATACCACCATCCATATGCCAGGGGATGGAGACTAGCACCAAAGGCATAATCCCGATAAAAGGTAAGTCATTTCCATTAAACCTGTAACACACACAGACTGAACAGAAGCTGTAGAAGCAACAAGTACTAATATAGAAAAAAACTGTGCTGAAAGTAAGTGGTCAAGTATAAAACCCAACGGAACAACAAGTACAAGTAAAAAGGGAAAATAGCTCCTGGATAGTCCACTAGGGAATCCTACCTGAATGGTAGGTACTAAACTGGAACAACTATTCCCTATTGTATGTATCATCTAGTCTAGGTCCGACCAGCCTCCCATTTGTAACCCTCAGCCTCGATCATTGCTGAACATCGTCTGCAACGAACACAAAAAGGTGTGGTCGAAGCCCGTGTAGGGGTGAGTATAACAATATTCAGTAGGGTAACCCAAGACCCATGAAGGTCTTCATGAATCAAAAAATGATAAACCACAGTAGATAGGTACAATCATGAAGTATCAACCATCCCTACTTAGGTATATACCCATACATATAGCTATGTTATCAATAAAAACCCGAATCCAACTATCGAGCCAAAGAACAGACCACACCACAATGTAAGTAATGTAATTCGCCATGATGATAATTGTTGAAACATATAACTCAGCTCACACAGGTATACATCTTTTGTAGAGTGATAGAGATGATCAGATGTAGTCACTGATTCATATAAGCCGTCAGACCCACACAAGATACTAGACAATCTAAGCTGTCCAGCCCACACAGGATACAAGAACATATATTCTACAGTGATAGAGATAATCAGATGTAGTCATAGATTCATCTATGCTATCTGACCCTCATAGGATACAAGACCAGGTATGTTGTCAGACCCACACAGGATACGCGACCAGCTATTCTGTTAGACCCACACAGGATACAGGAACATAAGTCAGAACTATCAGAGCCACATAGGATCCCGGTACAATATTCATTGCTGTCTAACCCACAAAGGATTCTAGTATAGTTGTCATCACAGTCGAACCCATGGAGGATTCTGGTACATCTCTATCGCAGCCAGCCCTTGGGTTCCCTCATACAACACACTCGATTCCGTGAGGGTCCACTCCTCGAGCCAATTTTCGATACATCAACTATCATGAAGTACTGAGTTGATTTATCACTTAGTTCTGTCTCATCATAAGGTACACAACGATACACACGGCGCGTCAATCAGACGCCTAGTCTGAGAGTTAGTGGCATTTCCGTTCCAAGGGCCCGGTTGGTTTTTAGGCTCAAACCAACCCGACCGTACTCCAACTGTGTCCAAACCACAACATGAGTATGCCAAAATAATCATCACGCTCCTTAAATTCCATCGTCATAGATGGTTCATCATTCAGACACCCATAGCCCAAGATACAGGCTAAAAGGTGTAAATTGCCATCGCAGATCTTGGTCCGAACCGGGGTCTGTCCCGGTCTGCAGGTGCGCCCCATCCAGAGTGGTCGGACTGGCCCGAGTGGGTGTCCTGAACCAAGGGAGCGGCCCAGACTGAGGGATCGGGCCATCCTGAACACGCGGACCGGCCTGAGGGCGGCCCGACAGAAGGGCGGCTTGACCCACGTGTCACCCTACAGAGGGAAACCCAGTCGAGGGAGGCCGGGCCCATCGGCGGCCCGGTCGAGGGAAGCCTATCCTATGGGCGGCCACGCTGGCTAGCTCGCGTGGCCTATATGTCCACACTATGAAAGTGGGTTTTGCACCGCCCATTTCTGATCTGAACTGGAACTAGGCGCCGATTCTGTTTAGTGCGCACCGGCAGCCGGAAAAATCGACTGCCCCTGTCTCCTCCACCACATCGCGATGGAGCCGCAGTTCCGCTAGCCTCTGCACGTCGCGACAGTGTCGCACCTGCTCCACTGTGGCCCTACCTGGCCGTGGCCTCTAGCTCCACCGCATAGCGTGATAGCGTCGTGCTTATCATCTGAACGTCGTGGCCCTCCATGCTGCAGATCTTCCTTCCGGCGTGGTGCAATGACAACACACACCTCCAGAACTACCACGGCTCTCCTGGCCGCGACTTAGTTCTTTGCGTTACACGATGGTATCATGCCCTTGTGGCGACCCAGTGGCCTTGCGCCACCTGATTTCTTCATTGCCTACTTGCTTCCATTCGCCACGTGTAACGCATGCATCATCATCAATCAAGAACCAACAAAATGGGGAGGGTTGGGCTGTGTTCGTGCAGTCTGAACCCTCCTCCTTACGATGGTATCATTTGGAACACGATTCCACAAAATGAATGACATAGAACAGAGGGTTAATTCCTTAATAAAGATAACACCTATCCCGCATTTGTCGTTCATTGACAATCTCGAAAGAATGGCGGATGTCAATTCGTCGATTTCCATGTTCTTCCTGCACTCCCAATTCTCATGCTCATGCGTCAGAAAAGAAGAAGTGTACTCAACATTGGCAGATGATCATTCAGAGATGATGTATTTTTTGTCAACGTTCATCACATGCGTCATCTTCTCTATTGACTTGGATGATGTTAATTGGAGATTTTGTGGGCATCGCTTCCCTTAACTTTCCTTGGTTGAAGATTGACGAAGAAGGAAAAAGATGGCATCATCGTGCTTCGGTGTCAGAAGAGATGTTCTTCGTGTTATTCATGGAAAGAATGATCTCTCTATTTCTCCAAGGCTCCACAAAAGTATTACGTTCCAACCAAAATAATAGCTTTTTCCATTATTTTATTCTTGACATGAATTCAAAAGAATTAAAATTATGCCAATTAAATAATAGAAGTTCAATTAATTAATTGGTTGTGTTGGCACAAAATTAATGGCGAAGGTGGAGAGGCTCAATTATTGAGAGGTAGTTTCATCCACAGAAATGGGTATTTCAAGAGTTAAGGGGGGTTAAGGGGTTTTGATGCTCGTGTGGGCCCCACCTTATAACATCCTACCAATGGAGGTTATTTGCAGGTGAGCCCCTCCACTAAACTCCTATTGTAATTTTTAACTACCACCTCAAATAAAAATATGGATAACACATATTTTTATTCAGCTTAATTAAAAACCACCCAAAACAAACATCCAATCTCAGAAAAACACAATTGCGGTAATGGTCTCCTTAAGCTAATACCGGCACTGTAAGTTCAACGATGTCCTCATATTTCAATTCGAGCACCATTTTAAAAAATATAAAATCCTGGTAGTACGTTTATTGAACGTATCCAAAAAAGGGTTTGTAAAATTATTAACATCCATCCTCGACCCAATAAGGCTGAGGATAGGATCTTATTTGGTGAAAAATGCCCCAACAAGCCCAATGGTACCCACAGATTTCCAATCCTAGTTACCATATAAAAGTTATGAATTTTGAAATTAAATAATTGGGACTAAATTATTTTATTTGTGGCCCAAAACTAACATCCTCTGGTGGCCCTCGCTGACCCATCTTTCTATCTACATAAAGAATGTCTTCCCTCACAAGTTCAGTGGTGGTCGTGTATTTGTAATCCAAGTTACCGTTTGTGAGTTATAAGCATTTGAAAAATCATATAACATCATTTAATTATTTTATTTATTGTTATTCCATTATCAGGTTTTTTCACAGGAGGCTCATGCCGACAAAACATAAGTAACGCCTAGGGTAAAACCACCATCTTTAGAGCAATGGTATCCTCATATTTCGGATCTGAGTAATCATTTATGAGTTATTCCGCTTTTTCAGGAAAACTGCATACGAGCGTTAATTTAATTTTAACTAAACTTTGACAGATCATTCCGGGCACTCCGGCCAGTAGAATCGTACGCCGTCATAAACTGCAGACTTGTAAAATTACCAGGAATTTTAGAAAAACAATTTTAGGGAATTTACCAATCATTAAATTCTATCATCCTTAGGGATTTATGTCCCCGTAAGCTACAACTCGAAATAAGTGAACAAATGGGGGTACTGAGCACAAATTTGAATCTCCCGCTCCCATGTGCTCTCCTGGAGGTCTCCGTGCTGCCAGCGAACATGCACCAGAGGTATCTACTTTCCACGTAGGACCTGCTCCTATCAGTCCCCATTTTCCATTGGAACCTCTGTGAATGTCTCCCCATCATCGATGTCCAGTTCCCTATGGTCAATGATGTGGGATGTGTGGTGCACCTGGTGCAAATGAGGTGGAAGATCTAAGCAGTAAGCCACCTCACCTACCCTACTGAGGACCTAGAAAGGTTCGATGAATCACAGAGATTAGTTTTTGTCATGTCCTAAACTCTGTAGACCACATCGAGATGAGGCCCGTAGAAAGAAGTGGTCCCCATACTCAATCTCCAATGGTCTCCATCTCCTGGATGTACTAGGAAAACCTGTCTTGATGTCCATGGATATCTCATCCCTCTTCCAATTTGGGACATCTAAATGTTGAACCAAGCATGTTGTTACCTGATGCTCTACCTTAACTTGCTGAAAAGTGATGCATCGAGAGACAAACTCTGCTACTTCCTTCTTCATACCTGGCCACCAGTGATGTCGTCGATATTCTTAGTACATCATCACCACTCCTTGATGTACCACTAAAGGGGATGTGTGAAACATCCTCAACACATCCTATTGATGTGACACTGGCACCATAGTACGTTCTCTGAAGAGTATGATGTGATCCCCACCATCATAAAATTCATTAGGTGCATGTCCTGTGGATATCTGAGCACGTCCGACCTTATAGTCAGTTTCCCCATGTTTCACCTCCCTGAATCACTGAAGAAGTAGGGGAGTGACTGTATGAGATTGATGGAAGGATACTCCATATCTATCCACAATGGATATCTATAAAGCAACCAGCTACTATGTCGACTATCCTAGCAGCTGTATACTAGATCTCCAAATGAGTGCATCTGCTACAACGTTCCCCTTTCCAAGAGTAAAGACTATCTCGAAGTCATACTCCTGAAGGAACTTGAAACAACGTCGATGTCTCAGGTTCAGGTTGTAATGAGGAAAGATATACCTGAAACTCTTGTGATCTAAGTATACGTTAAAAAGTTCTCCCATAAGATAGTGCCGCCACATCTTCCAAGCGAGGTCCACAGATGCTAACTCCAGTTTATGGGTAGTGTAGTTCTTCTCATGCTATCTCTGCTATTGAGAAATATATGTGATCACTACACGCTCCTGCATCAAGACACATCCGAGTCTGTTCCCTGATGCATCACACTAAACTATGTACCCTACACCTTCCATTAGAAGCCTCAATATTGGGGCAATATTCAGACTCTGTCTCTACTCTTAAAAGCTCTGCTGGACTCTCTCTGACCACACAGAGGGTTGCCCCTTCTTTGAAAATTCTTATAGTCGTGCTCCAACTCAGAAGATTTCTAGAATAAAAGTATGTCTTGAGAACTCATGTGTGACTGACTACACCCTCTTATACATGATTCCATCTTGCGCTACCGGGGTTTTCATTTTTTCCAACCAAGGAAAAAGCCATCCAAATGTTGTAGATAAACCACAACATTATTTCCTAATACATTTAATCTGTGTATGAACTATGGTTTCCCATTCCATGCCCAAACTAACGTCGTAAGGCCTCAACGCTGCCCCCAAGAGGATCCAACTAAAACTCTAACCTCAAGGGTCAGATCACACCATCTGTGTATGTGTGATTATCGAGTCTCCTCCCAAAGGTATCTATAGATGTGAGATTCATGTAAATGGTTTATCCGGAAACTCTTGGTCTGGGACAAGATTCGTGGATGTAAAGACTGATTGGTACCTATGTATATTTATACAGTAGCTAGTAGTAGACACAGACCATAGTTAAAATCATTTATAGAGCCCTTGGGTCAAACTCATTGACCGCATGCAGCTACTCTCTTCCCCTTCCCTCTAGATCCCTTAGCCTAGAATGGACTACAAAGGTGGGTGGTTGTTACATATCGAAATGTCTACCAACTCATGCTACTCTCCTAGACATACTTCCACATCTGTTACCCTGCTGATTCATCTGTCCTTAACACTTCTGTTCTCAAAATGTCTCACATGGCCAAGACTCTAAGACTGGTGTCAGTTTCATGTATTCCAACTACTATCATTCAATAGATGTACCCACTCATCCAATGAACATTCAACCACCAAGGTTCTCTATAGAATCCTAACATAAGTATAAATTCCAAGAGGAAAAAGTGATGGCTCAGATGCCCTTAAACACACCTCACTCAGAGGTCCATGCTCTATGAACTGCTCGCATCTTATTCATCGAGTGCTAGGAAAGGTCGGTACGATTCGATGAATACTCAACTACAGACATGTCATCCTACTAAAACTCCATAAGTTCATGAAAACTATCATCCACCTCCTCACGCCAGTCCTCAACCGCCCGTGGGTCAGTCTTTCCTTGGACCTTGAGGGATATCTGGAGCTAAAACATAGGTCAGGCACTAAGGCTACAAGTGTCCTCTTACAGTACAGCCCGTAGTGTCTACTGACCAACAAGCAGTGTTATAGTTGGCACACTGCCTGAAGGTACCATCTCCGAAAACGGTCCAAGTATCGAAACCTCATCACTATGCAGACCATCATAATGGTCACTCACTGAAAAAGATTTGTAGCTAAAATCAAAATCTTCTCTACTAGTGTCTCAACTAGGTGGAAAACTCCATTTTTTGCCTCCATCCAGTCCTCTACTGCCTGAGAATCTATCTTGCCTCGTATCCTCGGAGGCCTCTATCGCAGGAACTCGTACAACGCGTTCAGTCAGTGTGCACCTTCCTCCAATGCTGCTGGTGGCATCTTCTACCCAATGGGGGGTGGTGATGCTGGTACATCACATGAAGGTTCCAACATAGAATGAGGGCCCTAAACCAGAGCCTCGTCTCTTGGTGGGCCATCAACGCGTACTCTCTCAGAAAACCCTAGCTGGATATCTACACAATGGCACCCTGATAAAGAATAGGTGCGCCACGGTAAAAAAATTATACTAGATGATCTGACTCAAAGATTTTACAAAGAAGACTCTTGAAAACACTCTCGCAATCAGTGTTTGTGTGCACTATGTCGGAAATCAGATGTCATGGTCCTGGTTTATGTATATGTCTGCCACAACACCAACACTAGAATCCATGGTCCGAAAACCAAACTCAATACTCTAAATGCTATTTCTTCACTAAAAAGAAATATCAGAGTCATATGTTTTGTGGTAGAACTAACTCCTCTGATACCAATTTGTTATGACCCGTCCTCAGGGTCCGTGCCATGACTACCCCAAGCCCGCCATCCATAGGCTAGGGGATGGAGACTAGCACCAAAGATGTCATCCTGAAAAAAAGGGAAGTCATTTATTTTAAACCTATAACACACACAGTCTGAACACAAGCTATAGATGCAACAACTACAAATATAGAAATGAAAAGTGTGATTAATGTAAGTGGCCCAGTATACAAATCCAAATGAACAATAAGTACAAGTAAAAAAAGAAAAAAACTCCTCGATTTTCCACCGGGGAATCCTACTAGAAGGGTAGGTACTGAACTCGAACAACTCGTCCCTATGGTACATCTCATCTAGTCCAGCACTGAGCAGCCTCCCATCCATAACCCTCATCCTCGATTTCTGCTGACCGTCGTCTGCATAGAACACAAAAAGGTATAGATGAAGCCTATGTGGGGGTGAGTATAACAATCCATAGTAGGGGACCCCGGGACCCCCGAGGGTCTCCCAGAATCCAAAAAGGATAAACCATAGTAAAATTACCCAATCACGAAGTATCGATAATCCCTACTTAGGTATATGCCCATACATATACCTATGTTATAAATCAAACTCCGGCTCCAACTCTCGAGCCAAAGCAAAAACCATACCACAAAAAAAGTAAAGTCATTCACAACTACGATAATGGTTGAAAGACATAACATAGGTCACACAAGTATACATCTTTTATAGAGTGGTAGATATGATCTGATGTAGTCACTGATTCATCTATGATGTCAGACCCACACAGGATACAAGACCAGGTAAGCTATCGGTCCCACACAGGATACATGACCGGATATTCTAGAGTGATATAGATGATTAGATGTAGTCACTGATTCATATAAGTTGTTGGACACACATAGGATACAAGACCATCTAAACTGTCGGACCAACACAGGATACATGAGCATCTATTTTATCGGACCCACACATGATACAGGAACAGAAGTCAGAACTGTCAGACCCACGGAGGATCCTGATATAGTAGTCATTACTGTCCAACCCACGGAGGATTATGGTACATTAGTCATTTCTAACGAACCCACAAAGGATTCCTGTACATCTCTGTAGATTCCAGGCCTAGGGTTCTCACTTACAGCACGCTCGATTCCAGCGTGCCGGGACGGTGCCGCAGTTCAGTTGGCCTTCGTGCGACGAGACGACGCCGCGCCTCCTCCACTACAGCCCGACCTATCCGCGACATCCAGCTCCACCGTGTGGTGCGACAATGCCATGCTTGTCGTCTGACTACTAAGGCCCTCCTGGAAACGAATCTTCTTTCCGGCTTGGTGTGATGACACCATGCCCCTCCAGCACCATCGCAGTCCACCTAACTGCAGCTCAGTTCTTTGTGTGGCTCGGCGGTGCCACGCCCTTATTCCGACTCAGTGGCCTTGCGCCGCCAGCTTTCTTCGTGGTCGGCTCATTGCCGATCATAGCGTGTAATGCCTCAGTTATCATCAATAATGAACCAACAAAATGGGGATGGTTCATCCATGCCCATGCGGTCCGAACCCACCTCCTTACGATGATATAATTGGGAACCCCATTCCACAAATTTAATGACGTGAACGGAGGGTAAATTCATATATAAAGATAAACCCTACCTCATATTTGTCGTTCATTGAAGATCTCAGAAAAAGGGAGGTTGTCAATTCGTCGATTTCTGTGTTCGTCACACACTCCCAATTCTTACTCTCATGCATCAGAAAGGAAGAAGGGTAATAATCGTTGACAGGCAAGCGTTCGGAGGTGACGTCATCGTTGGCGACGTTCTTCATGGGTGACATCATCTCCTTTGACACAGATGAAGGTCATTGGAGATTTCGTGGGCATAGATTCCCTTTCCTTGCCTTGGTAGAAGAATGATGAAGAAGGAAAAAGATGGAGTCATCATGCTTCGGTGTCGAAAGGGACATTCTTCGTGTTCTTCATGGAATGAATGCTCTCTCTATTTCTCCAGGGCTCCACCAAAGTATTTGGTGCAAACCAAAATAATTGCTTTGTCTATTATTATTTTCTTGACATGAATACATAATAATTCAAGTTATGAAAATAATTATAGTGAAGTTCAATATATTAATTGCTTTTGTTGGCAAAAAATTAATGGGGAATGTGGAGAGGCTCAATTAATGAGAGAGAGTATCGTCCACACAAATGTGGAGTTCAAGAGTTAAGGAGGGTTAAGGGGGATTCATGCTTGTGTGGGATACACCTTTTAACATCCTCCTAAGGGAGGTTATGTGTGGGTGATCGCCTACACTATCCTCCCATTGGAGGTTCTAACAACCACCTCAAATAAAAATATGGCTAACCCATATTTTTATCCAATTTAATTAAAAACCAGCAAAAACTAACATTCAATCATGGTAAAAAGCATATGCGATAAAGGTCTCCTTAAACGAATATCGGCACTATGTGTTCAAAGGTGTTCTCATATTTCAATTCCCAGCACTGGTTCAAAAGATATAAAATCCCACTCATACGTTTACTGAAAATACCCAAAAAAAATTCGAAACATTATTAACTGCCATCATCGACCCACTACCATCGAGGTTAGGCTATGATTAGATGAAACATACCCCAACGAGCCCAACGGTATCCTCGTATTTCCAATTCAAGTTATTGTTTAAAAGTTATGAATTTTACTATTAAATAATTGGCACTTAATTATTTCATTTGCAGCGAAAAACTAACTTTTTTCTGGTGGCCCTCGTTGACCCAGGTTAGTATCTGCTTAAAGAAAGGATACCCTCACATGTTCAGTGGTGGTCTTAAATTTTTAATCTGAGTTACCGTTTATGTGTTATAACCATTTGAAAAATAAAATAACATTATTTATTTATTTTATTTATGGTAATTCCATTTTCGGGTTTTCTCATAGGAGGCCCGTGTCGACTAAACTTAAGTCGCATCTAGGGTAAACCCACCATCCAAAGCGCAACGATGGCCTCGTATTTCTGATCTGATTAATCATTTAATATTTATTACCCTTTTTCATGAAAACTACATAAGCGAGTTAATTTAAGTTTAACAAAACTCCAACAGATCATTTTGGGAACTCCGAGCTTCAGAATCGTGTGCCTTCAGAAACTGCAGACTCATAAAATTACCAAGTATTTATGAAAAAAAATTTGCGAAATTTCTGGGTCATTAAATTACATAATCACTTTTGTAATTAAACATGTGCCGTTTTTCTCCAATAATAAACTATATTGCCTCTCTTATCTTCTCCAAAATTTATGAGACATATTGATTCAAAAATAAATTCTATAACACATTTTTATTATATTTCCCCTTGCCATTGAGCTTCTTATCATTCCAAAAGACCATATTTTAAGGCATTACGAGTATGGAAATAGATTTTTCCCAAATAAATGGTACTCTTACAAGATTATTTTAAAATTTTCAAGTTCTTTTCACTCAATGAAATATATGTTATAAAATCAAAGATATTTATTTAATAATAAATCATATGTTTAATTGTTATTTTTATTTTGAAATTACTATTATCCATCTTCCCATATGTTTGAAAACTATGAAATTGTACTACTGTACATGTGGACATCCATTATCATAAATTAAGGTCAATATATTTTCATTTAATATTTTCAAAGATGATAATAAGCGTATATTTAATGAATAAATATTATATAAATTAAAATAAATTTATCATGGAATATTTTTCTATATTTCTGTTGTCCTATCCATTGAAATTGGAAATAATGTTCATTCGATTCTACAGCCAACCATCTCCCTAAATAGGGTGAGTCATTTTTCTTATTTATATCATATTTATATGACTCGAAATTTATATACACAATAAATATTGAATTTATTAATTAGTTAAAATTATTGAGAATATGTAACCATGATAAATATTAAAGGACATGAGTTGTCATATTGAAATTCCGTAGAGTAAATATACAGTTAATACCTAGATACAATAATTTTGATACGTAATTATTAATAAATTTTTGTTAAAATGTTATAATTGGGTCATATATGATGATATAGGTATTTCAGGATTGTTATATAGAATTGTGATAAACAAAATTATTAATATATATGTGTGTGTTTTCATTATTCTTTTAAATCATATTGAACTCAATGTATGTTTTTTTGTTATAATATCATTGATTACTGAGATAATGTATTATGACGTTTATAATGACAAAATATCATGATTTAACCCTAAAATATATCATTACAATTTTTATCATCTATTATATTATTTTATTCCTTTAATTGTAACCACTTTATGTACTGAAAAGACCGAAATATTATATTTAAAGATATCTGACTATAGTTCTTTGTTTAGATGGAAATTAATTTCGTACATATCCATGTTTTAATGCCATGATTTCATGAAAAATTTTAATATTAAAGAATTATTATTTAAAATTATTTTTAATAGGGTTTCTCTTAGTAATTGATTTATTAAAAGTGATTATCTTATGTTTTTTTAAATAATTTGAATTTCACTTTTACTGAATATTTTAAATGAATACTCTTTTAGAATATATGAAATGAAAATAACATACCACAACTATTTAAACATAATGTATTGATGATTACTATATAATATAATTTTTTTATTTTTAATCAAATTGGTTTACATATTATTTTTTATTTTTTATTTTTTAATGAATCTATTTCATTGTGAAATGTGGATTTTCTTCATGATATTTTTAAATGAATATTATAAAAGTTTTTTAAACTTAGGATTTCTCCATTTATATAAAAAATGATTTTTTCATTATATGGTATTTGATTATAAGGATAATTTTCTTGTGAAATTAATTTTTCTTCCATGAATTATTCTATAAATAATTTTTTAAATTTTTACAAAGCACATTTCAAATTTATTTTTTATAACATAAGATGAATTATTTATGATCATGTCACACATATATGAATGGATTATAATAATTTGATGGGTTTTCAAAGAATCAAATATCCCTCAAATGCATTTTCAATATATAGATATCTCATGAGGTGATTTGTACAATAATGTGGATGTAACAATGTCTGATAAGGGACTCTATTCACAATGATATTCATAAGAGTTAACCTAGACTATATATATGATTGTTTTAGTAGTGTACCTGATCCACTATATTAATCATGGAAGTATGCTCTGAATATTTATTTACGTATCTATATGTGAAAAACTTATTTGTTATTCTAATATTGTACTTCATGAAATATTCTATTTTATTCAAGTATGATTCATGTCTTATAAACTATCACATATTTTTCCATGAGATAATAATATGATCTATGATATCATGGTTATAACTTTTTAATTGTTAATTTCATGTTCTAATAACCTTATTCACAAGTTATTCTTGAGTGATAATTAAAATATTTGTTTTTTTAATTTAATAATCCTTTAATATAAAACATTATAATTATTCCCTTCCCAATTCAATGAATAATTGTTTGGATTATCATAAATCATATAAGGTTTATATTTATGCACAACATAGTAGTTGACGATGAATATCTCTTATGAACATGTTTATTTTGTATACATGTAACCAGATTCACTAAACATAAACAATTTAGAAGATGATTATAATTTAATATAATTAATATCAATATAACATGATATTATATATTTGTTAAATAATTATGGATCACTATAGATGGTATTAGAGAAATTCTTAGTATACATTCCAATCTAGGATGACAATACTTTTGTGGGACCATTTGTGATAATACTATGTATATGAAAACTTATGATAAATAAATAATTTTCATTTTACATAAAATAAATATCTATCAAAATACTACCGGTTGACATGGTTTTGAAACAAATGTATATATGGGTAATAAATGTGCCGATGGTTGATCGCGTATCACATGACTAACATTCAAGTGCCGAGTCTGTGTTTATCTACTATGCACTTAGTTTGACACTCTTGGTATATATTCTTTGGTTAATTCATTTTTTATTTTCAACTTTTATTATGGATTTAAATAGGTGATGACTATAAATGAAAAAAGATAAACCTAACCTATTATAGATGGAAATTAATGTGTCTTGATTTTAATATCCTATAAATTATTTATCAGGATTATGAGGTTTCCAGGAATGATTATTTGTGCTAAAATTTTTATTTATTTTTTTAGTAAGGTGTTGTATCATAAAAGAACTATGTTAATACTGAATGTGTGAGAGAATTTAATGATTATCCTCCAAATAAACCCAATTTCATTAAAGATATAATGCAAAATCGCATCTTCATGCATAGATAACATTATGTTTTTATGAATCTTGAGGACCATCCAAAAAATTAGAGTAAAATGTTTTCTTCATCCCATCAAGAGGAAATACAATCTGTTTATAGGTGGGCGTAATGATCCATTAGTTTAGAAGAAATCAATGAGTTCCTATGAAAATAACTCATTAATTTTTTAATTTCCAGATAAAAAATTATGTATTATCTTTTCAATGGTGATATAGATAAATGGTGGACTCTTACAAATAATTGAAGGAAATGGGTTCAAATGGTCTCAATGTGCATGTATGATTTTAATAACCTATTTTTAATACATAAATTTCTCATATACTTCACGTGAATATTGAGAAGGATTTTATGGTTCTAATTATGATGGAAGATGAGTATATTAGTTTATGTGAGGAATCATTCACAATACTTTCAAGGTACACCTCTAGTTTTAAAATAAAAATTTAATGTATGATTCATCAGTTCAGTAGTAGTTTAAAATCATATATATGAATGGTATTAGTCATAAGAGACATCAATATCATTAAATAATTTTTTCAATATGATATTAACATTGAAATAGATATTTGAGTTACCCATAATATCCTAGATTATATATGAAATAAATTATATAAAATGGGTAAAATATAAAAAAACAACTGATAAGAAGATTTTTTTTACTTTATGATCAAATTTAGTACGAAACCTAGTAAAAATTTTCACAGTGGGAAAATTATATTATTTTTGTATATAAAATATGGTAATTGGTAAATCGAATGCTAGAGTGATGTGAATAAGATGTTTTCTAATGATGTGAATATAAATAAATAATAACAAAATTAACCTCCCACCCTATAGTTTTTTAAATCAAAGGAGTACATCCATTTTTCAATAAAATGCACACATATGATGGCTAATGATGATGATATACCTCAACAACCTTTTAAACCCATAGTAAATGGGAAATATAATGTGATCAACAGTTTTTTATGTGAGGTATAAAATTCAAATGATGGATGGAACACAAAAAATAAAATCTAGAGTTTCTAACATATTATTTCATTCTCACTCAACCTACTGTATTATATCTAAATATTTTCATAATGGTGTCAATGTACCTTCTCAATTATTGGATATTAAATTATTGGTGAATACATGAAATGGTATGATGATGATATATTAATTCGATGATTCTTTATATAATGTTGTATTTGGGAATTCACCACTGGAAAATAATGTTATTGTACCTCAATTTGAATTCTACGTTATCAATGTTGTGGATTTGATTTTATTAAAAAAATTCCATCTCAATTTCAATGAATGTGAAATAATGATTGTTATTCAAAACAAAACAAACATCTTCTATCAGGGGGTTGAATGATATAAAATTATCATGTAAATCAAATCAATTATAATGATATTTATTCCGAATAAAAAGTGGTGTATATCTTACATTGTTAGAGTGGAATTGGGTGATGAAAATATTCATATTGGGTGGTTGTTTTTTTGATTTATTTTAAGAATATTATCCCATTATCCTATAAAATCATGATGTTAAGGTTCAATAGAAATCTTATATGGTGATACTAAAATTTCAATATGTCTGTATTGAAAAACTTGAATTGATATTCATGAATTGATGAATCAACTCATGGAGAATCAAGGAATGGAGCTCAATCAACCATGTGAAAAAAATAATGCTGCACCTTTTCTTATATACTTAAAAGAATGATTGGTCAATGAAACTACATAATGATTACCAAGATCTTAAAAACATTAACATTTTGTATAGAGTATCATATACGACATTTTGATGACTTGTTTGATAAACATTTTGGATGTCAATAATTATCAAATACTGAATATGTTTCTTCATATAGTAATTAATGATCATGGATGATATAAAAAATATTGTAATCTATATCTGGTGTGGAATCTATAAATTTATACAGAGTTCATTTGGTTTTACTAATTCCCTTGATATATTTTGGGATTAAATAAATAGATATTTTATATATTACCATGATCAATTTGTGGTTATCCATATAGTGGAAATAATTATATATTTAATTACATAGTCTGTTCATGAAGATCACATATTTATTTTACTAAATATACAAGCAAACTGATGTTTTTATGAAAAATTTACTAGGAGTTTATTTTGGTTATAAAAATATATTATTTTGGGTCATATAATGTCATGAAATTTTATATTTTTGTCACTATCAATGATTGTTTTTTTTTGAATTTTGGCATATACTAACAACTATGACTGGTAACTATATATTTTATTGTATTGAAGAATATTATCAATGTTTTATGGAGAATTTCTGCTGAATATCTAATAAACAAATTATATTAACATTGAAGAGATCCTTGTTCCTTGGATGAGATAAATGCGATTGAAATTTAATAGACCTGAAATTTTGTTTATTGAATTTTACATGTTATTACACAACCATATAGTGGAGTGGGGTTTTTGATATTAAGTGGTTCGTCAATGAAGGTATTTGGATCAATCCTCATGATTAATGATATGGTGATAGACTCTAACTAATGAAAATATATTTTTCCTGTGAAAATTATCCAACTCATTATTTGGGGTTAACTATGGAAATTTCTCCATTGTAGATATGGAGAAATTATAATTGTAGAGTATTAAATAAAATATATAAGTATCATAAAATAATATTGTATATATTTACATATAAATAGTATAAAATTTTCTCGAGAATATGGTATGAGTTGATTAAATATTTTTACTACTCAATATATTATATCCAGTGGAAAGAGAACTATTTTATTTATGATTTGAGTAGAAATAATCAACCTATTTTGTCTATTATGATGATTATAAAATTTCCAATATTTATGAATTTGGGAATCACATGTATATAAATATTTAAGGTAGGATAGAAATATATACCTTCCAAAATTATTTTTCAATCATATATTCATATGGGGATTAAATAGGAAAAAATGGAATATTTAACAAATTATTAAATTGTCAAAACTTTCCTTGAATTGAATATTGATTGTTAGAGAATTATATGGTTCCAGATCAATGGATGAGTTCATTCCATACTATATTTTTGTAAAGTAACTATTGTAAGAGTCTCTTATTTCCCCATTATCTATTCATACTAGATATAAGAATATATATATATATATATATATATATACGAATAATTGTTATATGTTAATAATATGATAGATATTGTAGTATATGTTTCGTAGTTCATGTTCTGTTATCAACCGAATTCTAAAAGATATAAATTCCATGATATTTTATAAGCATTACCTTACCAGAATGAAAATGGGAAAAAACACCATAATTTTTTACATTAGCCCCCCAAAAAAACATTGATGTCCTTATTGTAATTTAGGTTATATTTGATCATTATACTAATTCAGCACACATCATTACTGTAAGATAATATATAAATATTTATTATATTTTTATAATATACATTCAGTGATAAATTGGATTAGAGTAAAAAACTCAATTATATATTATACGAATATTAGTATAACCTAAATTTTTTGGGGATGGATTTAGATTGATCTAGATTCATAGTTATATATCAGTACTACATATCATCTTCATAAATATTTTTAGTTTAAGAGGACAATTCAACCACTCTGAGATATGTTGAGATGATTATATTGATATTAAATGTGTTCGTAATCATAGAATTAAACTAGTTAATATTCATACAACTGTGAATTTTGCTCAAGAATCTAGATTGATCTTTATGAATCCATATTTGGTTGGAGGTCTAAAAATCTAATGTGTTGATATAAAGTTAGATAAATAGTGATTTTGTGAACTAACCTTTCTGGGGAGATAGTATAAAAATTTATAATCAATAGAAATCACATAATTAAATCTCAATATTGACCATTTCTTTATACTAAAATCCACCATTGATATCTAGAATTTAATGTCGGTAACATAGTTTAAGTTGAATTACACAATGGAAGAATATTATTATTTTCTGAAAGAATATAATTTTGGGAACTAGGTATATATGATCATTATGAATTTTGATTAAGTAGAAGTGGTATCTTATCACATGGTATGTCCATTAATTATCTATTGTGTTCATGATATGTTCCTTTCATCTCTCTGGTGGAATTAAATACCTAATCCATCACATTATATAAACCCATTTGTTTTACCATTGTAGCATGAAATTCTATATAATGAAAAACTATATGTAATCATCAATCATAGAAATTAACTACTATAGAATCATACTACCCCACATGGTTAGTGTTTTCGGGGGAAATCATAAATTTGACGAGTCTACTTTGAAACACAATGATGATATAAGATAGATATATCATAAGTTTTTGTATTTATGTGGTGGAATTTAGATGGAAAAATTAATTTAATTCGGGTATTATGTAACTCAAAATTTTTTATGACTAATTTAAAATTTAAAAGAAAATTATTTTGTTTGATGTATTGTGTTATAAACAAAATTTTTTATAATAAACAATAATATACTAAATTTTTTTTAAAAGATGGTTATTTTATCCATGTTTATAAAATTGGTGGTATAAATAGGAATAAGAAAATTAATATATATATATATATATGTGTGTGTGTGTGTGTTTGTATGTTTTAGTTAAATAAAATATATATATTATTATATAATAATTTTTAGTAATGCCTTTCTATGCTTGAAAAATGCATTGAACTCCAAAATGTTTTTTATTTTTCTTATACCAAAAAAATGAAATATATTCTGCTACTTTTATACATTTTATAGGAATAAATTAACTTCTTGTTTGAAACCGGTAATTCCAAAATATTTTAGTGTGTTTTATTAGTTAAATTTGGAAAGGAATAATTTCATGATTAGTACCGAATAATATAGTTTTTCATCATTTCCTTTTTTTATAGGGAATATAAAAAAGACAAATCTATTAAAAATTACATAAAAATTATCCGCATTAAATTTTATTTTTATTAATATTATTTTAGTCTTCTAAGACAATATTATGTTGAATTATTTTATTAAATCTTTAAATAATAAATGTATTCACTGGAGAACTGCTATTCATTAGTTTTTTGGATTTAATTTTGAATTAAATTCAACAAATTATGTGATTTGAATTTTAAAAATGGAATCAATATTTAAATACATAATAATGAATATAAAATAATTGCCACATCATAATTTTTTTTCATTATTAACCTTGACCATAGTAAATAATCTCCTTAGTAGAAGATGTAAAAATTTGGATTAAAAAATTGGTTAAAAAAATAAACCAAAAATTCACAATTTTCATTTTTTATTCCTTGTAATAGAAAAAATAATCCTTAATTATTTATTTTGTTATTATAAATGATTATTATCCTTTTGGAAATCATTGATTGGCATTTGTGAAGAGAATTTGTAAGGGATTAAAATATAAAAATATTTTTGTGTCTTATATTTAAAAGAATACCTAGAGGACTCCAATAAAAATTCAATTTCCTCAATGTCTATAACTTATAATTTTTTAATTCTGATGACAAAAAATCAAATAGAAATAAATTTATTACATTAAATCAGTGTTATATAATTTTTAATGTCAAATCAATTTTTTTTTTAAAACTGGTTTCATGTGTTTTGTGTTCTTACATTAAAATTATTTTATACAAACAATAATAATAAAATAAGATATAATTTATTATAAATTTAGAATCATATTGTTTATCAAAAAATAAACTTCCTCTTATTCCATATAATTATGATATCACTAAAAAAAATTATTTTCTAGAAGACTATGGTTAAAATTGGTTTTAGAAAGTTTAACTAAATTGTAATGATTAAAATGAACCCAAAACATGATCAGAAGTGATTGGATGATTTATTTCGACCCTATCATATGAAATATTATATTTTTTCATGACATGGTGATACATTAAATGATTATGATATATTTATTATTATTATTTAATCTTTTATGTAATTCCAAATGTGTCATTTCCCTTTCATGTAAAAGAATAAAACCACTCATCTGTTCTCGAAAAGACATCATTTTTACATATTGTAAAATACTGAGCATAAAAAATTCATATTTTTCTTCTCCATTACTATTTTTTAATAAATAAAAATCCTTTTTTGAATGGAATAAGTCATATGTCAATGTAAGTGTCTCAACAAAGAGGTATAGACCATAACTGAGATTTGTCAATTTTATTTCTAATAATATATCCTATAAATATATGGTATCCATTCCAACAAAAAGGAATTAAATTTATTAATTATAATTCAGATTTATTATGATAATGGTATAAACATTATCCACCCCTATTCCATCCAAATTAATATATAATATCCATCTTGTGTATATGTGTACTTTCACCTTAACAAAGCTATTTGATTCATTTAAAATTTATATTTTAAATGAATGGTTTCGTTGATATATCTCATAAATATATAAATTATATAACATATAATAAATATCATGGACTGGTGATCTATTTTTTACAACTCTTTACATTCAAAAGTATAAATTTGAAAAATTATTTATGCAAATGAACGATATAACGTCTCTATAAATAGAATAATTCATTTTTCAGCCCCTACGTATTATGGATGACTCTAAAAAAATATAAATTTAAAATATATTATATTTATATCTTTTTTATAACTCATTATATAATTGATCAATGATCATTTAATGTCTATTAGAGAAATAATATTGGCATTCTAATGATAAACGGAATAGTTAACACCAAAAAACAATGACATTAAAAAAATTATTAATAAATCAGTGTTTGAATTTCCCCAGTGTATCATATATTATATTAAAAGTATGTATATTAAATTGATGTATAAATATATTAAATTTTATTTTATTTTATATGATGTTAATTTGTTTTCAATTACCTCAAACACAGTATCAGGTTATTGTGTAAAAATAAAATTCTTTACCAATACTATTTATGATTATGTTTCTGATGATGATGTTTCATGATATTACTCTCAATAGTTATATAGAATTTTCATATCATCAATAAATTTTTTATGATTACATGTTTTCCATTCATTTACCTTTATTTATGATATCATGAAACCAAAATAATGTTTTGTGGAAATATTACTATATTTTTATAATATATCAAAAATTATTTTACATACATGTCAATATTAACTAAAAATGTAAATCAAGATTTTTTTGAAATCACCAATTACTCATAAAATTCATGTTCACCCATGATTTAGTATTTGAAAAACATATTAAGAAGTTCCCTATAATCATTTTTTTAAACAAAGTACATTTCACTTTTAGAGAAAATATGAAAGAAATCATTCTGTTTATTGTATAAATAATTAATAGAGCTTCCTACCATATCAATTGCTCAATATTATAGATATTAGTGGATACATTAAATATTTCATTTAAAATAAATTATTTTTAATAGTATTTTAGGAATTAATATATTTTTAGTATATCATATCAAATGAAAAATTGTTTAATTTCTATGAAATATTCAAAGGGATTTTTTAAATTAATATTCATCATAATTGAAATCCAATGACATTACATATAAATTATTGGTGATATGACACAATGATTACAAACATATCCCATTCTCTAAATAGATTAAAATTATAAAATTTAGATTTCAATGAAACCCATTCATGATCAATGGGTTATAATTTAATGAATTGTTGAAATGTTTCTGATAAATGTCTTGTTTCTAGTGGTTATGATATCTAATTTGTTATTTGAGGTATTCTAGATCCCATGTGAATGGATTATTATTAGATTATGGGAGGGTCGATAATTATAAAACCCTCCATTGCATTGGGTAAATATAAATATCTCATTATATAAAAAGGTCTTGAAAGGGGAGTATACCCCGTTCAGTAAGGTTGTACACTATGATAGTATTTGAAGTAAACCATGAAAAAGGATATAATTTTTAGGGATGTGAAAATAATCCACTATTATACCATTTGATGTGATCCTCAACTATGGATGTGATTTACTATGACTATTCTAATTCAATGAATTTATTTCTCATCCAATGTCATTCTCTCGTGGGTTATAAATTTTAATAATTTATGATTCATGTGTTATTAACTACAAAAGGTTAATCCATGAGTCAAGATTATTATCTATGATACGTTATGTGTGGATTTTTAAAACATAAAATATTTTTTTAGGACACATATGTTAATTTTATATTTTTCATTATTTGATATATCCCTTTCTACCCAATTGGGAATATTTTTTATTCTAAAATTATATTCCCTAATTTTCCATTCCTCTTGTTTTAGAAATCACAAACTACTCCAGAAAATGTATTTAAAATCAGTACATTTTTTAAATTATTCAAAAAAATTACAAAACATATTATATTAAAATCCATTGAATATGATCAAATGATTTATCAAAATAAGCATTTATTTCTTTTAATGAGTATGAGACCAGAAAAAATTATATTCAGCCCTATCATATTAGATTTTAGACGTCATATAATTACTAATTTGATGAAAAATTCATAAAAATTGTACATCCATTGGTACCAATGAAAATAATTCAATTCCTCATGATAATTATCATAATGAAAATTGCATGGATTTCCATCACACTGACATATATTTTTAATAATATTCATACGTCATGATTCTAATGTAAGGAATACCTTTTCAATAAAATAGTGTAAATATTATACAATTTCATACAATGTATTATCCTTGAGAACATGAGCTTTCTAGATCATGTATTCAATATCACTATGAAAAAACTAAGAAAATATAACCTTTGGGAGTGAAATATTACTATTGGTGATTATAAAATAAATACACGGTCATTCAAAGTGTTTGAAGCATTCTGATTCATTTTCAAATTTTCAATTCTGTGAGAGATCTTCATAATTAATGATTTAATGACTTTTTTATTTTATTTTTTCTCTTTTAGACTTTTTTCTTCTTAATAGAACAATTTTAGGTTGTATCCTTAAGAATTTTTTTTAAATTTTTTCTACATTCAATATCTTATTTCAATCATGGTACTTTGAGGATAGAAAGATAGAGAATACAATAGTTTTATTGATATAGGGCTCGTAGGGATTGTTATTCATATATTATAATCCACCATTTCATGAAAATATGGGGATAAGAAGACATAAATGATCTTCATATCGATGGATTTACATGATGAGATAATAAAACCACTTTTAAAAGTAGAAATATGAGGGACATTTAGCCAAGGATAGTGGCTACCATACTTTTATGGATAAATAAGGTCTATAATTTTACTAATAGATGTATTTAATTCCTAAATTACGTTTTTATGGTATTTATTATTTGAATACAAGAAAGATTTCTACATTATTTATATAACTGATAGAGAAAATTAAAATACATCTTTCATTACTATCTATTTTATCGTAATAATTGTAGTTATGATTCATACCATCCATTTAATTGTATCTTTTATTACACTGATATTTTACTATTTACATCATATAGACTATAATTATGAATATATAACATTAAAATATCAAATAAATGATTATTATGATAATTTATTAATCTAATTAATGGCCAAGTATGATATATAATGTTTTACATGAAGAGGTTTGAAAATTATTTAACATTTAAATTTTTTAAAACTATTGTTTTCAAAATAGAAATTCACACCCAATATCATTTAATATAACCACTAAAAAATATTATTTTGATATTAATATGAATATAACTCATATTTATATCCATCAATTGGAATCAATCCTAGATTCCACAAATCATATACTAGCATAAATTTTTTTTTATATTATAATCCATGTTTATTAATTTTTTAATAATGAAATTGTTTATAAAAAATTTATAACAGTAATATGTGTTATAGAAAAGAAAATCATTGTTTTAAATATGAATGGAATGAATGTCAGATATATAAGAAATATAAATCCTTAGAGGCCTCCAATTTACAATGGTGATGACATTGAGAGAGAGAGAGACATAATTGATTCTTTCATTATTAAAATATTATTTGATAACTTTTTTATGTTAACTAATGATTACAATATTCTTAATATGGATTTTAAAACATTCACATAGCAAGATAAACATCAACACCTTCAGAACTATCTAGTTTGAAATACTTTTTTATACTATATCTAAAGAATTACATAAAACAAAATGTCATCATGTGAATCCTCTAATATTATTTGTAAAAATATTGAAATAAATTCACTTAGAACCTCAAAGGTTTTTTAATATAGAAGGGATTTGTTATGGTACTATTATCTAGAATTTGAGTATTTAACTTGATAATGGGTTACAAAATATGAAATAAAGGATTATGGCAATTAGAAATAAAATTCAATTTCTTGGAGTGAATGGTTTTGATGATGAGAATATTGTTTAGAAAAATATAGACATTATTCCTAATGAATTAAAATACAAGAAGATAGATATTGTTTATATAATAAATTTAACAAAAATTGATCATGAGGATCTCATTGGAACATTAATGAAATATGAAGGAAGGATCAAGAGAGATACTGAGAAATTTTTTTATTAACAATGGAAATGTATCTTTTTTCTAATAATAATATTTCTACCAAATATAAAACACTATATAGAGGTATCAAGTCTTCATTAAATAAAATGTAGGTTATTCACTATGATTATAGTGTTTATGAAATGTCTGAAAATTAGTTTTTTAGAATTTCATGATCAATTAAAATGATAATTGGAATGATGGGTTTCTCATATAGAAAGATTAATGGTCATAAAGATAAAAATAAAAATAAATAAGAAGTAACTTTTTATGAATCTATGAAGGATGGATAGATCATGAATATATTTCCTAAGATAAAGAGTAATGATACGAAAGATATAAATAAAAACATAAGGCCAAAAATTATTATAAATCAATGGGAAAAAGTTCTGGAATATGTTGATACATAGAGTTCCCATGGATGTGATTTTTCAAAAGATAATACGTAGAATTATTATTCCAAAGAGAGGAACTTAAATTTTTTTACAAAGATATTAATGTATATCATTGTTTCATGGCAAAGGTAAAAATTATTTAGAATCCTATTAATATGTATGTTAGGGAAGACAATCATATTGCGATTTTTTATATACACTCTGATGAATAATAATCCTCAACTAGTGATGAAAATAATTTACCTTCATTTGATGAATTTCTAGTTATGATAAATTCATAGAAATTGAATATTGAAACATTTAAAAAAAGGATAATGCTATAGAAATCCTTTCCATGGTTGATTCATGAATAGTGGATATAACAAATGAAATTTCATATTTTCTTAATGATAATTATAAATCTATTTCTAATGAGAATACTTTTTATAAATATTTATAAAAATAAATATATAAAATAACAATAAAATTTAATTTTTATAAACACATTTCCAAAAATCCTACTAAAGAAGATAAAAATATAATTTTAAAACTAAAATATTTAATTTATTATCTGAAGAACCATTTATCATACATTTTTAATGGTAATGAAATGATCGAAAAAAATCTACCAACAAATTATTCATCATGGGAATAGTTTTATAATGTGGTTCTCGCAAAAAAAGGATATTATTAACAATTTATTTTTTCTAAATAGTTCCCAATTTTGTAATAAGTGTCAATGTGGTAGCCATTAGAAAAATTAATGTTCAATTAAGAGATTCCAATACCGATGTTTTCAAAAATAATATTTTCTATACAAATGTGGATTCATATATTTTATTTTCAAACGATACCAAAACCAATAAGGTTTGTGTACCAAAAGTCTATTTTTTGGTAAAAAGGGTTAGTTCTAATCAAAAAAAATACATTGTACATGGATGTTGAATGTTCATGATATATGACTATTAAATTTTTTTTCCTGAAATATGGTGATGATGAAGGGTGGGAAATTTACTTTTTTAGGTAATGACCCAGGATAGATTATCAGAATTATATCCATTCTGATTCATGTTAATGAATAATTTCAAATTTATTTTGGTTAATGGTGTCAGGAACAAACTTATAAGCATATGTTAGTAATGTGTTGAATATAAAGGCCCATAACTTATATACATTGATATTAATTCATATTTTAAGTTTATTTATTACAACATATAAAAAAACATAATATGATTGTATAGTAATAGTGTCTTTAGAAACTAGAAATCATAAACAACTGGTTCACAAAACATCTACATTATCTCCAATTTATTTAATCGTCACTAGACTCATTTTTGGAATATCATACTTATTACCCTTATTCCTGACCAGGGGAAAAGAGACATACGAAAGGGTGAGCAAAAATACTCAGTAAGGGTAAAAAAACGATATATCAATCATATATAACATTTGAAAATGTTATACTGCATATAATAAATCATAATATCATGTGAAGGGATAAATCATAGAAGTGAAATTTTATCCCAATAATCATAAGATAAAATAATACACATTGTGTCATATACACATAAGCATAGAAATGAATTTCATATTATTCAATTCTCATTACCAAGACCATTATAGTGAACAAAGTCCATTACTGAACAGTGTTCCCTCCTCGTTCAAACCATGTACTACTGAACTTCATTTACATTACTATGCAATCATGGCTATCTCATGTTATATTAAACGTTACCCAATGAATTGGAGGGAGATATAAGTCCCACCCATCTCATAATGAAAGAATTTTTATGTGTTCCACAAAAACATAACTCATTCATCATAGCTTAACCCATTTACTAAAAATTAATTCTTAAACATCATGCCATCTTAACATAATCTATGTAAGATAAATGGACTTCATAAATATTTTCCCACCATAAAAATAATCCAAGAAACATAATAATGGGGATAGAAACATATCCTGATGTCACATTATATGGAAATTAATATTGAAAAAACACTTCAAATTAATTCTTGAGGAAAATATCATTTTTTATTCAAAAATGTTTTCTTTTCATAAAATGTATTGAAATTTTTTGTAAAATAAGTAATTGAAAATAAAATTGTAAAAGTGTATTTTATGCTTCATATAAAGAAGGTGTTAAAAAAAAGTAAAAATGAATTCATTCCATTTAAGTTAAATAAACATTCTCCTCATACATTTCCAGGAAAGGTAAAAGTACCTTGTTTGTAAAACAAAATAAATATTCCTTCTAAACCACATAGTAAAAAAAATCTTGAATAAAAACGAGATTAGAAATGTTATCCCTCACCTCAGGCCTGATCTGCTTCAGATTTATCTAAAGAATCTATATAATGATATAAATAATGATAATATTTTTAATAATGACTCATAATAATTTTTATTATAACATTTATGATAACATTTTCATCTTTTTTAGTAAGATATCATTGTTACTCGTTTTGGGGAATTAACTACTTTATGTTCATATGTATGTTTTTTCCGATAAGTTGTTAATCCTATTATGTAATAGTTATATAATTAACAACATGGAATTATTATAGTATATATCATATTTTTTCATTCAACTAATTTAGAGATATAAGTCTCAAAATTTATTGATGTGGAGATGTATGAGGTGCCATTTTATAATAGAGGAGATGATAACTTTAGGAAACTCTCAAAAATATTTTTTATAGTAAATTAAAATTCAATTAGAAAATGTCCAAAACATATTTAATTAAAATATAAGATGATTTTGGTTCTAATAACCATCATAAATTAATATTTATAAATGTTTAGAATTTTTTTATCCTTATTTTTTTGTTTAATGCTTTTATTTGACCTTTTTTAATATTACCGTGATATCATGTTATTTGAACATTTTGGGATAGTTTATTTACCATATCATGTAAAACGTACCAAAAAAAGTTATTTATGACATATATAGACATATATTAACCATTTTGATTATGAATAGATTTTTTTGAATTTAATATCATTTCATAAACTATTTTATGTTCTCTCTTATGAATGGTGTAAATTTCAGAAACTATTCATACATGAAATTTTAAATTTTCATAAAAAAATTATTCCTTCTAAATAAGGAATTAATTGAAAGATAATATATCAATGGAATCTAGAAAAAAAATTTAGGACATAAAAATAAAAAAATTTACATTTTTTTAAAATTTATAAATTCCATTAATTAAATCTGTCATTAATGAGTAATCAGTACATCATATTTGTGTCATAAATAAAAATAATTATATAATCCCTAAGTATTATATATAAAATAACATGATTTAGGAACTCTTTTTATATTTATAATTAGTATTTATATGAATAGACATCATTTATATAACCCTATATTAAAATATATTTAATAAAAATGTAATTTAATGTTAAAATTATCTTTAACTTAAATTATTTATTATGAAATGTCAATTTTACATCCATGTGAATCCATGGGGTCCCAAAATCGGCCCATGGATGCCCATGGTCCGGGATATTTAATCCAATAATATTGGCACACATTTTAGTGTAGTTTAATATTGTTAAATTATTGTTTTTTACCCCTATTTAACATATTTACCCTTTAACTATTATAAATAAAATAAATAATGATGTTACTATTCATAATGTCCAAAAATTAAATTTATATATTTGCACAATTTGGAACATCTGATTCTAAATATTGAATCCATTTTTCTAAATTCTAAACACAGAAATTGAAGAAACTATTTTAAAATTAATCGCTTTGTTGAAATCACAATACTGGTTTTAAAAGTTAAAACATTGTAAATGATTGAGATGTTTTTACATGTTAAATCAATGTAAACATAATATTAATGAAATAAATAATATTAAATGTTAAAAATATATTCTATTTATACATTAAAATTTTTAAATATTATAATTAAATCTTATAAATTATCTTGATGAGAAATTTTCATTTTAATTAAAATTTAGTTTATTTTTACTCTTCATCAAAACATGAAAGTTATCAAAAAAATAACAAAAATTTATCCAAGATAAATTTTTCTATCCTGCATCAATATAATATGTTAATGTTTTCATATAGAAATTATTAATTTGTCAAAATGTTAATTTAAAATTGGTTGCCCATTCAACAGTATAAAATTAGGCTTTTAAGAAAATTTTGTTCTTATCTATAAAATAGGGTTTTAGTAATACCCTATGACTAAAAAATCAATTAGTTGAATATAAAAAAATATTTTATTAACTATATCACACAAATATATCATTAGTCTCATTACTAAATTTAAATTAGTTAAAAAATGAAAATATATAATTGATTTATGTTTTTCATAAAGAATAAATTGCTAATTAATTCATAATGCATTTTCATATGGTAGTTATAATTATTCCTACAAACCTATCGACTAGGTTGTAAATTTAATTTTATATTTATGTAATATCACATTTCGTTTAAACTCATGATTGCATGAAAAAAATCTACTAAAGAATAAAATTTATTTAATTAAAATATTTCATAAAAACATATTGGTGTCAAATTCTAACCCCCTTAAACTAAATTTTACCCTCAAAATTCGTTACCTAGAAATAAACAGATGAAGATACCTCTCCCTCATCATATCCTAGAGATCCCATGTAGCTTCTTAAAATTGGGTTTTCCACCATAAAACATTAACCTAGTGAGTGGTCCTGTATCCTAGAACGTTTTTCCTATGATCCAGAATCTCTAAAAGTTGTTATTTGTAGGAATGATTTTGCTCCAGCAGTATCAATTTTTAGCATAGTACATGTGAAGGATGAGTAATGTAATTTTTATAGGGAGATGCAAAAAAAACTTCATGAATATTAGAGCGATTCGGTAGAATCTCTAATCGGTAATCTACCTTCCCAACATGATCTAGAATTTCAAAAAGACCGATATACCTAGGGCTCACCTTGCCCTTATTTCCAAATCTCATTAGTCCCTTCAACGGAGATATTTTTAGGAACAACCTAACACCCACATCAAACTCTGAGTCTTTTATTGAATTCTTAGCACAACTTTTTTGTCGACTCTGAGATGATCTTTTATGATGTAGAATAGATATGACCTATTCTACCATTTCATCAACAAGATCAGGTCCTAATAGCATTCATTCCCTAACATCATTTGAAATAGATGGATTTATACACAAATTTCCATACATTGCTTCTTAAGGAGCCATCTAAATACTAGAGTGAAATATATTATTGTATGAAACTTCCACCAATGGTGTGTGTTTTTCCTAATTTCCTTTGAAATCCATTCTGAATTCTATCAACATATCTTCAAGAATATTAATTTTCCTATCAGACTAAATGTATGTCCGAGGATAATAAAATGTGTGAAACTTAACTCGTTGTCCAAAGCATGATGAAGACTTCCCTAGAAAATCGAGGTACACCATAGATCCTGGTCTGATATAATAGAAAGATGTATTTGATGCAATCTTACCACAACTTTTACATATATCTAGGAATGTTGTTTAAGAGATAAATACTCTATAATAGAAATGAAGTGTTTTGACTTTGTCAGGTGATCATCTATAAGCCATATAGAATTATTGCCTTGGGATGTTTTGGGATGTCTGATGACAAAGCCCATAGTGATGTTTTCCCATTTCCATTATGGTATGGTTATGTTTGTAGCATCCACTTAGACTTCTGTCTCTCTACCATTACTTGCTGAAAAACCAATCATCGTGAGACATATACAATGACACCTCATTTCATTCCATCCAACCAAAATTACTCTTTCAGGTCCCTGTATATATTTTTTCTTCTAGGTTGAGTACGGAAGGAAGAACTGTGTGTGTCATCTAATAGCTCCTTTAATTATGGTATGAGAGAAATACTATAAAGACCCGAACATAAACATTAAATAATATTGAGTGAAATGGATAATTCACATTGAGGATCTTTTCTAGTTTATAGTTTTATAGAATTAGGCATAACAAATACATTACATCTCAAAAATTACAATGTTGACATTTCATAACAGTTTCCATTTTTTTACAAAACATGTACTCTTAAAAAAAAGAGTCATGTCTATATCCTTGTTCTAGATAGCATGACTTTTCCTTGATCCCATCCTTGACCCTATTCATATTTAAGTCGTGTGAAAACATTTCAAACATGGGATGAGCATAAAAAGATCAGTTGGGGTTATAAATCAAAGAATTCATAAATTAATTGAAAACATGAAATATTTTACTTACCTCATGAAATAATCATATTTATGAAAGAAACATAGAAATCAAAAATCATAAAGCTAACTAGTTGCATCTATATCACACTTACATTATAGCAATCATAGCTACATAGGGAGTTACTTTGGAATACCCATCACTGTATATTCCATTAATATCTTAGGAGTAACATTCACATTAACCTCTGTCATGTTACCCAATGCATTGGAGAGCTATCTTGGGCTCACCCACCCTAGGTTTATCACGGAAACACCCGTATATGTAAATAATGCCCAAGAACTATGACATGATCATATCACATAACATAAGCATTAAGGAAATATAAAATTTCCACATTGCAATAATAAAATATCATCTCAAGATATTGAAATAATAAATCCATTCTCAAAATCATTTTCAATCCCAAAATACTTAAAAATGGTATATGGTATTTATTTTTTCCTTAAAAAACATTAAGTCTTGTTAAGGAAGCAAAAGATCAAATAATACTCGCGACGGCAGAAAGGTCGTTGTCACCGCTTATGTTATAAAAACATTCCATCTTGTCATTTAGTAAAATGATTCACATAAAAATATTCCCTTTGAATAAAATTAATTGTCAAAGGGGTTTATACATCGTATAAAATAAACTCATGTATAAAACTAAAAATGCCTCAATGAAAGAAGATTGAGATGAAGTCCCATACCTTGTGTCTGACTTGACCCGTTCATTCTTTAATCTCCTAAATGATAAATTTAGGTTAACTTATACCTTCTTAAGAACATTTTTCAAGTTTATTATTCATTTAATATCACTTATTACGATGTTATAAACATTATGTAATCATTTTAGTTAATAATGTTCATTTTGTCGATAATTGGTACTTGGGTCAAAAATGAACACCTTATATTTACAAGTTGTCCATGTGGTAAATAGTCCATTATATCCATAATGGTATTCATGATTATAGATATCATATATATCATATATTTCCAGTATATACATGTATTTATAATAGTACATAACATTTAGAGGTAAAGAAATGAAATGCACTGTTCATGGAGAAAGTAAGCCGTACGTACGCATGAACGCTATAGTCATTTCTATTTCTTATTTTAATGTAATTAAATCATAATGATACATAGTTATATTATAATTCCAGTATAATATCATATATAATATTATTAACTCTTTCATTTATACATCCCACATAGGGCATTAACGAGTCACATCACTTTGAGGGGGTGGTAGTCCGCACTTCCTCAAATGAGATTATCGAATTTACCCACAATGGACACCATAAAGGCTTGATATAAATGGGAAGTAAAGAATCATAAGGAAATCATAAAAATACTTTATATCATATATAAATACATTTCCATCATAATGGCCACCATGAGAGGCAGTAAGATGTAATTGAACAATCATCATTTCGTGAGGCGTTAGTTTGACATCCACAGAAACATTATGTTCATCATCCATTAGATGGAGGTGTGTGTAAGTGTAGTTCGAATACATATCATAACAACATCCTAGTATATTTAGGATACTTGTTTTGTTAAAAAATAAAGTAAATAAAAAGAGTTTAGGGGTTGGAGATGCAAAATAAAAGAAAACAATTTAAGAAAAACTGTTACCTTTAATTTGGGAATCTCACTTTGGTTTGAACCAAATGACTTCCTAAGTGCCTTCTGCCTAAGGTAAGGCTTCTAGGAAGAGGATAGGGATGTAGAGAGATTAATTGGACAGATTTTGGATGATCCAAATGGCTTGAGAGGTGTGACGAATTTGTTAGAAGTTATCACATTTTATACGGGAGAGGAAGGGCTCTTTAGGAATGTTTGAAAATATTATTTTATTATAAGATTATATTCGGTTTATAATGGTCCAAAAATCATTGATGTTGAAGATAAGAGGACTCATATTATAAATAAAATCATATAATCATTATTGGACATGTTTTGGATAATATTTTAATCATTACAATCTTATTTATTTAAATCATTTATTAATGAGGTAAAAACTGCATCATTATTGTGTCATAAATAATTTAATTTATTTTATGTCTAAAAATAATACAAAAAATACCATGATGTAGGAAATATTTTCTTCTTTCCAATGAATATTAATAGTCGAAAAGAGGAGTTATATAACACCACATGAAAATTATTTACTAAACGATTTTTGTTAATGTCACTTTTGTCTTCACATTAAATTAATTAATCTAAATTGTCATTATCACTCCCATGTGGCTCAATGGGGTCCCAAAATCGACCCAATGATGTCCATGGTCGGACATGGCTCATATAATAGGACTAGGAAACGTTTAAGGGTAATTTTATATTATTATAATATTATTTGTTTACCCTAATTTACCCGATTTACCCTTTAACCACGGTAATTAAAATATTTACTGAAGTAAATATTTAAAATGTCTAAAAATAAAAGTTACCTATTTACACAATTTGGGCCACATGATTCAAAATATTGAATCAATTTTTCCGAAATCAAAACACAGAAGTGGAAGAAATTAATTTAAAATTAATTCCCACAATCAAAACCAAGATCGTGTTTTTAAGAATTATAAACTATCAAAAGATTGATACATATTTATGTCCAATTTCAAAGTGAAATTAATTCCAATGACCAAAATTGGATTAAGTGATAAAAATGTATTTCAATTTCACTTTAATACCAATTAAAAAGATATTCTATACTTATAAATAAATTATATTAATACATAGTTTGGAATTAAAATACAATATGTTCATTATTCCTTAAAAAATGATCTTTATCAGAAAAATACCAAAAATTACCCAAGTATATTCTTATGTCCTCATTATAAAAAAGGAATTTATTTGGTCATATAGAATGTACTAAAGATACCTAAACTATATTTAAAAATTGTTCTCCATTAAAAGGTAGTAAATTGGCCTTTTAATTTAAATTATACATAAAATTAGATTCATTCATATATTAAGCCTCTATCTTTTATTGGATAAATATAAATACTTGTATAATCATATTATAGTTAGTTTTGTTCATTCCCTCCAATACAACAGCTAGAAGTTAACTACCGTTTAAATTAATAATATTATATTATTAGTGTGCAACGTAAGATTCCAATGAAACCCGTCGTTGTGTATCGGGTACGCTATCGAACATAGAAACCCCTTTAAGCTAAAATTAATATTTAATTCACAAATATTAATAAATATGAAAATCTTTTATTATTCATTTACCTGGGATGTTACATCCTTCCCCTTTTGGAAATTGCATCCTCACAATTTTTATCCACTTATCAAAATAATTGTGGGTATTTATCCCTCATAGCATTTTCAGATTCCCATGTTTCCACTTCAACCATATGGTTTTTCCACAAAAACTATACCTGGTGAATTACCTTATTCCTCAACACTTGCTCTCAATGGTCAAGAATCTGGACTGTTTGTTCTTCATAAGATTTATTCTATTCCAACTGAACTATCTCTGGGATCAAAACTTGAGATAGATCTGGCATATACGTTCTCAACATCGAAACATGAAAAAAATTGTGTACCTAGGATAAACATGGAGGTAAAGCTAATCTGTATGCAATTGATCCAACATTATTTAGAATTTCATAAGGTCTAATGAAATTTGGACTCAACATTCCCTTCTTAACAAAATGCATCACACATTTCCAAGGAGAAACTTTGAGAAAGACATGATCACCTGCTTCAAAAGAAAGATCCTTCCTCCAGTTATCTGTATAACTTTTCTATCTGCTATGAGCTATTCTCATGTCCTTCTGAATCATCTGAACTTTCTCTACCATCTCTTCTACCAATTCTTTTCCTATCATATTTATTTCAACTACATCATCCCAAAAAACTAGAGTTCGACAACGCTTTCCATACAATGCCTCAAATGGAGACATCTATATACTGGAATGAAAACTGTTATTATAATAAAATGTATCCAATGAAAGATTTTGGTCACAACTTCCTTGGTAGTCCATTGAGAAAGAACATAACATATCCTCTGAGGTCAGTATTGTTAATTCTGACTGCCCATCTGATTGAGGATGAAAAGATGCACTAAAATTTAATTCAGTACCCAATAAATTCTGAAGGCCTTTCCAAAAGTTTGAAGTGAACCTAGGATCATGATAATATTAAATGGAGAGGGGAACTTAATGCAACCTGGATATCTCTTTAACATACAACTGAGCATTTGGATATAGAGAAAAAGTATCTCTAATAGGAAGGAAATGACCAGATTTAGTCAATCGGTCAACTATAACCCAGATTGAATTATTACCTCAAGATGTCTTTGGTAATCCCACAATAAAGTCTATTGATATATTTTCCAATATCCACTCTTGAACAGGTAAAGGCTAAAGCATTCTTTTTGGTAACTATCGCTCTGCTTTAACCTGCTGACAAGTCAAACACTTCATAGTAAAATTAGCAATATCTCTTTTCATTCCATCCCACCAGTAATACTCCAAAACATCTTTGTACATCTTAGTACTACCTGGATGAACTGAAAACGGAGAACTATGAGCTTTACATAACAACTCATTCTTCAACTGGTAATCACATGGCACACATAATCACTTTCCAAACCTCAAAACACAATCATTATCAATGTTACATTTAGGCAACTTACTCTTCTAAACCAACTATACATTTTTCTGCAAATCACTGTCTTCCTTCTATGCCTTCATTATTCTTCTTGATAGAGATGATCTCACTGACACATGAAACAAAACATAAGAATTTCCTGCACCAACAACTTATATTCCAAATTTTATCAAATCAAAAACCAAAGCATCTTTTTCCAAATGTAGCATGGCTAATGAAAAATTACTTTTCCGACTTAATGCATCGTCCACTTTCTTTGCTTTTCCCGGATGGTAATGGATCGTGCAATCATAATCCTTGATTAATTATAGCCATATCCTCTGTATCATGTTCAATTCATTCTGAGTGGATATATACTTTAAATTTTTTTGATCATTATATATTTCACACTTCACTCTATACAAGTGATTTCTCTATATTTTTAAAGCAAAAACAACAGCAGCTAATTCTGAATCATGTGTAGTGTAATTTAACTCATGTGGTTTCAACTGATGTGAAGCATAAGAAATTACCTGATCATTTTGAATTAGGACGCAACCCAGTCCTTTCAACGAAGCATCACTGTAGATAACAAACTCACCATTTCTGGAAGGCAGTTCCAAAACTAGAGCATTCACCAATCTTATTTTCAATTCCTGAAAACAATCATCACAATATTTTGTCTAGATGAAATTAACACCTTTACGAGTTAACATAGTCATTGGACTAGATAACCATGCAAAATTTTCAACAAACCTCCGGTAATAATCTCCCAAACCAATAAAACTACAGATCTTGGTTATATTTGTGGGTCATGGCCATTCTTCAACAACTTTTGTTTTTGCAGGATCAATAGTTATGCCATTTGTTTAAATAATGTGACCAAGGAATGGAATTTTTTGTAACCAATACTCACACTTACTGAATTTCCAAAACAATTTATTTTCTTTTAAGGTTTGTAAGACATCCCTTAAATGAATTTCATGCTCCAATTTAATTTTTGAATAAACCAAAATATCATCAATAAACACAACCACAAATTTATCCAAGAACTCCCAGAATATTCTATTCATAAGATCCATGAATACACAAGGTGCATTGGTTAACCCAGAAGGAATAACTACAAATTCATAATTGCCATATCTAGTAACAAAGGCGGTCTTCGGAATGTCTTCTTTCTTTACTTTCAACTGATGGTACCCCGACCTCAAGTCAATCTTTGAAAAATACTGATCTCCCTGGAGCTGATCAAAAAAATCATCGATATGAGGAAAATGATACTTATTCTTAATAGTGATGTTATTAAATGCTCTATAATCAATGCAAAGTCTCATTGAACTATCTTTCTATTTAACAAACAAAACAGGAGCACCCCATAGTGATGTGCTAGGTCGAATGAAACCTTTATCTAATAATTCAAGCAATTTCTTCTTTAACTCTAAAAGTTCGATTTGATCCATTCAATAAGGGGGTTTTGTAATTGGCTTACCATAAGGAACTAATTCATCAGTAAATTCAACTTCCAGATCAGCTATAATACTAGGCAACTCATTAGGAAAGACATCAAGGTACTCATTTACCATTGGAACATCATTAATCTGAACAGTTCCTTTGTTTTCAACAATATGTGCAAGGTAACATTCATTTCCATCTATTACCAGTTTTTCAACTTCCTGCTATGTTATCAAAAGCAAGGGTTAATTCTTGTACACAAACTAAAAATCATTCTAAAAAGAAACCTCTTTAGCTCTGCAGTCAATCTTAGAATGATAAACAGAAATCCAATCCATTCCTAATATAACATAAAACTCTACTAGAAGAAAAAACAATAAGGTTTTCAGGTAGATTCTTCCCACACACAAGGACAGAAATGTTCTGGTGTTTTCATTTTGACTCAACATTTCATCTAGGTGTTTTTACCGTAAGTTTAGTATTCATATCAAGAGATGGAATTCCCACTTTACAAGAAAACTTTTCAGAAATTAATTAATGTGTAAACCCTGAATCAAACAACACATTAGCATAATCTGAACAAACAAACAATGCACCTGATACTACTTCATTTTATGGCCCAACATCTGTTGAAGTTGTTACAAAGGATTTCTCCACCCCTGTCTGCTTGTAGTCTGGCTGCTTTCCTTCACTCAAGCTCTCTGTCGGACACCCATTTGTGGAATGACTCTTTTCATTTCACTTAAATCATTTTTCGGATTTTAAATTAGATTCTATCTTACCATTACCCTGATCTTTTTTAGAGCAATTAAGAGCCTGATGTCCCATTTTACCACATCGGTAGCACTTACCAGAATTCGAAAGACTTTCCCCATCATGGTTTTTACCATAATTTTCACAAACTATAAACTTAGGTTTTTTACCATAAGACTTTTTTGAAGAGTTATAACCTTTCCCATGCCACCTCGGCCTATTATTTTTTTGTTTTTCAAATAATACTTGATCATCATAAAACTCCATTTCCACCTCCACTACACAACGAACAAGCTTTTCATAACTTTTGAACTCACAAAATGCTAAAGTCCTTTGATACTTTGGCTTTAATCTTGAGTAAAAATGGTTGAAATTACAATCAAGATCTCATATGAAATTTGGAGCATACCTTGCCAATCGAGTGAATGTTTCTTCATAAGCAGCCACTGAGTCATCCTCCTGCCTCAATTCTAGGAAATTGTTTTCCATCCTAAGAGGAACCAACTTAGGAAAATATTTCTCAAGAAACAGACCTTTGAATTCATCCCAATAAATATCATCAACCTCCTCACTATCCTTGATATTTTTCACCATCGACCACCACTGATCATCTTCACCTTCAAAACGTTATACAACGAGACTAACCTTTTGATGTTCTGAACAACCCATGACATCAATAATATTTTCCAAGGCTTTAATCCACCCTTCTGCTAGCACCGGATTAGATGATCCCTTGAATGATGGAGGATGGTTCCTCATGAAATGCTCCACTACTGACATGTTCCTCTGTGGTTGATCTGGATGATCTTGTACATAGATAACACCACCATTTATAGCCTGAGTCAACTATTCCTTCACTGCAACAAATTGTTCAGTTCTGATTCCGACTATCTCTGGTTTCTGATTTGGAAGGTTGTCTTCCTCCTGATGTCATCCCAACATAGCTGCCCTGTTTCTTCTATGGAAAAACACTCTAAACAATGAAATATCATAGAGGAAGCAACATGGTAATCGTTGAATTATATGTGATATCAATATTAACATAAACTTCTTTATGGATATTAATTTAACAATATCCTAACTCCTAATGTTATCTAAACTGACCTCTAATAACAACTATAAAGACCAAACCTTAAACATTACATAATATTGAATTAAAATGAAAATTCACATTAAGGGTCTTTTTTGGTTTGGAGTTTTAGATAATTAGGCCTAACAATTACATTACTTCTCTAAAATTACAAATTATATATTTCTACATAGATTCAATATTTTTTCAATACATGTACTGTTAAAAAAAGATCCATAACTAGATCCATGTTTTAGACAACATGTCTTTTCCTTGATCTCATCCTTTACCCTATTCATCATTAAGTCCAGTGAAAACATTTCAAACTTGGGATGAGCATAAAAATCTCAGTAACAGTTATAAATAAAAGAATGAACAGATTTGTTCATAAATGAATTCAAAACATGAAATATTTTACTTACCTCGTGAAATAATAAGATTTATGAATGAAAATTAGAAATCAAAAATCATAAAGGTAACTTGTGTAATCCATATCACACTTACATTGTAGTTGTCACAGCTACATAGAGAGTTACTTTGGAATACCCATCACAGTATATTTCCTTAATCTCTTTGGAGTAACATTCATGTTTACCTCCGTAACATTACCCAATTCATTGGAGAGCTATCTCGGGATCACCCACCTTAGGTTTATCAGGTAACCACCCATAAACGTAAATAATTCCCAAGAACCATAACATGATCATAACACAAAACATAAGAATAAAATAAAGATAACATTTCCACATTGCAATAATAAAATATGATCTCAAGATATTGAAATAATAAATACATTCTCAAAATCATTTTCAATACCAAAATACGTAAAAAGATTATATGGTATTTTTTCCCTAAAAAACAATTTGGCTTGTTAAGGAAGCCAAAGATCAAATAATACTCGCGACGGGGGAAAGGTCATTGTCACCACTTACATTAAAAAAACATTCTTTCTTGTCTTTTAGTAAAACTCTTCATATAAAAATATTACTTTTGAATATAATGATAATTCAAAGGGGTTTATACACCGTATAAAATAAAGTTGTGTATAAATCAAAAAATGCCTCAATGAAAGAATATTGAGATGAAGTCCCTTACCTCATGTCCGACTTGACTCGTTCGTTCTTTAATCTCCTGAATAATATAGTAATGTTAATTTTTACTGGCTTAAGAACATTTTTCAGGTTTATTATTCCTTTCATATCACTTATTATCATGTTATAAACATTATGTAATCATTTTCGTTAATAATGTTCATTTTGTCGATATTCGATACTTTGGTAAAAAATGAACACCTTTTATTTACAAGTTTTCAGTGTAGTCCATAGTCCATTATATCCAGAATGGTATTCATGATTTTAGAAATCATATATATCATATATATCTAGTATATACATGTATTTATAATAGTATATAACATTTGAATGTAATAAATGAAATGCACCGTTCATGGAGACGGTAAGCCGTACGTACGCATGAACGTTACTTTCATTTATATTTTGTATTTTAATGGAATTAAGACATAATTATACATAGTTATATATTATAATTCCATTATATTATCATATATAATATCATTAACTCTATCTTTTATACATCCCACAAAGGGCATTAACGTGTCACTTTCCTTTGAGGGGCGGTAGTCCGCACTTCCTCAAATGAGATTATCATATTTACCCACTATGGAAACCATAAAGTCTTGATATAAATGGGAAGTAAAGAAGCATAAGGAAATCATAAAAATAATATATATATAATATATAAATAAATTTCAATCACATTGGCCACAATGAGAGGCGGTAAGATGTAATTGAACAATCATCGTTTCTTGAGGCCTTAGTTTTCCATCCACAGAAACATTATCTTCTTCATCCATTAAATGGAGGTGTGTGTATGTTTAGTTCAAATACATATCATAAAAACATCCTAGTATATTGAGGATACTGGTTTTGTTACAAAATAAAGGAAATAAAAAGATTTTAGGGGTTGGAGATGCAAAATAAAAGAAAACAATTTAAGAGAAACTGTTACCTTTAATTTGGGTAACTCACTTTGGTTTGAACCAAATTACTTCTTAAGTGCCTTCTGAATAAGTTAAGGCTTCTAAGATGAGGAGATGGATGTAGGGAGATTAATTTTTCAGATGTTATATGAGCCAAATGGCTTTATAGGTGTGACGAATTGGTTAGAAGTGGTCTCTTTTTATAATGGAGAGGAGGGGCTCTTTAGGATAGTTGGAAAATATTATTTTATTATAAACATATATTCGGTTTATAATGGTCCACAAATAATTTATGTCGAAGATAAGATGACTGATATTCAAAATAAAATCATCCAATCTTAATTGGACATGTTTTGGATAGTACTTTAATCATTAAAATCATATTTATTTAAATCATTTATTAATGAGGTAAAAACTACATCATTATTGTGTCATAAATAATTAAATTTATTTGATGTATAAAAATTATAAAACAAATACCATGATTTAGGAAATCTTTTCATATTTCCAATGAATATTTATATTTGAAATTTTGACTTATATAACACCATAAAAAATTAATTACTAAACAATTTCTGTTAATTTCACTTTTGTCTTTACATTAAATTAATTAATCTAAATTTCATTATGACTCCCATGTAGCTCAATGAGATCCCAAAATAGACCCAAAGATACCCATGGTCGGACATGACTCATCCAATAGGATTAGGACACGTTTATGTGTAATTTTATATTATTATAATATTAATTTTTTACCCTTATTTACATGATTTATCCTTCAACCACGGTAAATAAATTATAAACTGATGTAAATATTTAAAATGTCTAAAAATAAAAGTTACATATTTACACAATTTGGGCATCCTGATTCCAATTATGGAATCCATTTTTCCAAAATCAATACACTAAAGCAGTATAAATTAATTTAAAATTAATTACTGCTGTCAAAACAAAGAACATGTTTTTATGAATTAAAAACTATCAAATGATTGATACGTATTTATGTTCAATTTCAAAGTGAAATTAATTCGAATGAAAAAAATTGGATTAAATTGTAAATATATATTTCAATTTCACTTTAAAACCAATTAAAATGATTATCTAACCATATAAATAAATTAGATAAAAACATATTTTTGAATTAAAATACAATATTTTCAGTATTCCTTAAAAAATGAACTTTATCCGAAAAATTCAAAAAATTACCCAGAGTAAGATCTGATGACCTAATTCTAAAGAAGGATTTTATTTGGTCATATAGAATGTATTAATGTGACCTAAACTATATTTAAAAAGGATTCACCATTAAAAGGCGGTAAATAAGCCTTTTAATGTAAATTATGCTTAATATTAGATTCATTCATATATTAAGCCTCTAACTTTTATTGGATAAATATAAATACATGTATAATCATATTACAGTTAGTTTTGTTCATTCCCACCAATAAAATGGCTTGGATTAAATTACCATTTAAAGTAATAATATTATATTATTAGTGTGCAACGTATGATTGCAAAGAAACCCGTTGTTGGGTTTTAGGTACGCTATCGAACAAAGAAATCCCTTTATGCTAAAATTAATATTTAATTCAAAAATATTAATAAAAAAAAATATTATTCTTCATTTACCTGGGATGATAAAAATACAAATTTGGTTTGTGAAACATATTATTTCATCACAATCATGGTTGAATTGAGGAGTATTTCTTACTTTTTTTGTAACTATATGTCTTCATTTTATGCATGTTTAATCTTCACTTGAATACATGTATAAACATTAATTTAAGAAATATAAGATTTATCCCATTCTATAATAATTTCAAGATCTATCCTTCCCAAATCCATAAATATTTTATCATTCATGATCCTCATCATGGATAATATCACACGGTCTGGTCAACTTAATGAATTTACCACCTTGTTTTCATTCCCTGGGTGGTAACGTATTGATCAGTCATAACCTTTAATAAACTCCAACCATCTTCTAATTTGTATATTCATCTCCTTTTGGGTGAAAATATATTTTCTACATTTATGATCAATATAAATATAACATATTTAATCATAAAGATAATTCCTTTATATCTTTAATGCCAAGATTACCTTAGAAACTCTAAATCAAGATTTGAGTAATTATGCTCATAGATTTTGAACTATCATGAGGCATAAGCTCTCACCATTTAATTTTTCATTAGAACACACCCTAACCCCATCTGGGATGCATCCCTGTAGATCACAAACCTTTCTCCACTATAAGGTAGTGTGAGCACATGTGCCCTGTCTAACCTTCATTTTAGCTCTTAGAAATTCTCTTCCCCTTCACCCATCCAAGAAAACATAACTCCTTTCCAAGTAAACTTTTTGAGATGATTAAATAATCATGAAAAATCATTCGCAAAAGGTAAAAAATTTCAATGCATACTATGAAAACATTAGATCTTAGTAAATGTTTTTGGTCTCCACCATCATTCAATAACCTCTATTTTTGCTGGATCCACATATATCCCCTCTATTGAGATTAAGTTTCCAAAAAATGAATCTTTTTGAATCCAAAACTCACACCTTGTAAATTTGACAAAGTTAATATCCATTCTCAAGGTCTTCAATAAAATTCTCAAGTGATCTTCATGTATTTATTTTCTCTTTAAATAGACAAGAATATCATCTATAAATACTACCACCAACTGATCAAGATAGTCTTTAAAAACAGTATTCATTAGTTCCAGAAAAATAGTAGGGAAATTAGTATGACCAAAAGGAATCACTATAAGTTCATAGTTTCCATACATTGTATGGAATACCATTTTTTATATACTCAGTTTTTACCCTTAATTGATGATATCCTGAATCAAGACCAAATTTGGAAAAGTATTATGCTTTGTGTAGTTGGTCAAAATAGTCATCATTGAGGGGAAGATAATATTTTTTCAGGATAATGACCTTGTTATGTTCTCGATAATCAATGCAATGTCTCATTGACCCATTTTTCTTTTTAAAAAACATAATAGGTTCTCTCCATGGTGAATAACTAGGGTGTATGAATCCATTATTAAGAATTTCTTGGAGTTTCTTCTTCAATTCCTAAAACATAATTGGATCCCTCATATAAGGTGTCATTCAAATAGGCACAATACTTTTTATGAGTTCATTAAAAAGTAAACTTCATGCATTGGTGGAAGACCTATAAATTCCTCTAGAAATACATCATCAAACTCAAGTAAAATAGGTGTATTCTTAATCGTGAGTTTCTTTCCAACCATTTGAGATAAATATACATCATTTGTTTGAATCAAGACCCATAAGATGCAAGAGATTTCCACTAGATGGATATATTATTTCATGCACAAATATATGATCATAGATTGATCCAAAATATTAAATATAACATCCATTCATTGAAAATCTATATGAAATCCATATAAATAATGTAAATATATTCCAGGAATCACATCAAATTCTACTATAATAAGGATTACAAGATTTTTAAGAAGAAGATTCCTATAAAAATTCATTGGAAAAGAATTATAAACTTCTAATATGGAGGTTGTGCCATTTGGAGTTGTCAAAGCTATCTCAACATCTAATTGTTGAGTTAATATGGATATACACTTACAAAATTATTCAAAAATAATAGAGTGGGTGGATCCAGAATATAAAAACATTTTCTACTTTAATGTGGATGTTATGTATACCTTTCATTACATCATTATCATACTCCATGTCTCTGATTGGAATATCATGTTACTACCCTTGTATTTGTCTTACGAGTTTTTTTGACTTTAATCATCATCAATAACCCTTTCATTAGGGAATGTATTATTATAATTCTCCATTTCCATGAACTTGTAACATTGAAGGGTAGGAGGTGAATTCTATGTATCATTTTCATAGTCCACATCATTAGATATATTTTTCCCTACCCTATGGAATTTAATTTCCTGATGGCCTTCTTTTACACCCATAAAACGTATACTAGTCCCATTTAGAAAATTCCCTCCATGATTATTTCCACAAATTGAGAAAAAGGGAAACTCGTCTTCTATTATGTTTGGTCTTATAATTTTAATTTGAATTCAATTTTCCTTTCCTTATCAAACCCACATGACTTATGGGTTACACCATTATCTATATCTACATAGAGAGAACATCGATCAATTTCCTCCTATCTATTGATGTCCCTTATGACTAATGCCCTTCAATGACTTGGGTTTGAGGCACTCAAGAATCGATCTATCTAACTCTCATGTTGGATAAGAAATACCAAAGAATACCATGAAATTATTATAATATTTTCATTGTAGGTACCAACAGATTCATCATCCTTTTTCATAAGTCCATGGAACTCTTTATCCATATCTGTTTGAAGATTATGAGGAATGATCTTATTCAAAAATTAGTTCATGAACTCCTCTCATTCCATGGACTCAATTTCATCTCGTTTTCTTCTATTCATTATAAGATTCCACTATTGATAATCATCACCATACAAACAATATACTATTAAGATGAATTTATAATGTTATGAAAATTTTAGAACTGAGAATATCTTTTCAGTGGTATTGATCCATTGTTCAGCCACAAATGGATCAGAAGACCTGCTAAATGAAGTTGGACACTGCCTGATGAATGATTCAAAAGATAATTTTCCATTCTGTTGCTCATTTTGAGGTCTTTCATGATTCATAGCTTGAGAAATTTTTGTGATCTTGGATAAATTATTTTTCATTTTATCACCCATAAAATTTGGTCATTAGGGGGATAATCATTTCATTCCCCATCCCATTCAGCATTATCGCAGTTCCTTTGGGTTACAGCCATTGACTGAAACCAAGAATCATACTCTGAGAAACACTAATCATAATTTTGAACACAAAAAATCAATAATAAAAAATCAATTTTGGAGTCTTTAGGTTTTATCCTAGGTTATTCTAGGTTGTTTCTAAAACCCAAGTGTTGTATCTTATACATAGACTTATCCATATGGTTGATACAATGCCTTTCTAATCCTTGTTTTTTATGGTTACCTATAACATTACACTTAAACCCATTATATACAAGCATACTATAAATCCATTGATATTAATTCAGAATAGAATTATATTTATTACAACATATAACAAAACCATAATAGGAATGTATAGGTATATTGTCTTTAAAAACATGGAAACATAAACAACTAGTTCATAAACCATCTACATTGTCTCCCAATTATTTCCTCATAGCCAAAAACTTTTCTAGAATATCCTTCTAAATACCCTTCTTCATATGCTTGGGAAATGAAACATAGAAATGGTCGAGGTCAAATACTCATTATGGTTTAACAAAGTAAATATCAATCATATGTAACATTTGAAAATCTTATCCTGCATTTAAGTATTCGTAATATCATGCCATGAGACAAATCATAGAAGTGAAATATAGTCAGAATAATAAAAACAGAAGACATGTAACATTGTGGAATACATACAAAAGCATAGAAATGCATTTCATATCTGTCAATGATAGCTTCCAAGTCCATCATAACAGATAAATTCCATTACTGAACAGAGTTCACTCCTCATTTCAGCCTTGTATTGCTAAACAAGATTCACATGCCAATACATCCATGTCTACCACAGTAGATATAAATATTTACCCAATACATTTGAGAGATATCATGGTCACACACATCTCATAATTCAACCCTTTTTATGAGTTAGATGAAAACATAAATCCTTAACAATAAAAAAACCCAGGTAATAAAATGGGATTCTAAAACATCATGCCACCATAACATAATCCATATAAGATAAATAGACTTCATAAAAATAATACCTTCATAGAAGAAATAAAATAAAAGTAATACATGGGATATATAAATAACATAATGTTTTCATAGATGGAATGTAATTTTGATAAATCACTTGAAATTTATTCTAAATGAAAATATGATTTCTTCATTAATGTTTTTTTATTTTATCAAAATGTCATGAAATTATAAAATAAAATAATTCCATAAAAAATGAACATGTAAACATATAGTGAATGATTCATGTAAATAAGCTGTTATGAATTTGTAAAAACATTTCCATGCCATATAAATTAAAAAAATTCCTCTTACGTTTTCTAGAAAATTCAAAATTACATCGTATGGTAAACAGAAGAAAGATTACTTCCATACCACGTTGTTAAAGAAAAAGTACGATAAATATGAATTTATACATACTTAAATGAATAGTAAACGTTTTATAATTTTTTTTAGAAAACATCAACATGGATGATAAATATATCCACAATAAAAACATACGAATAAATAATCTCAGATAATAACATGATTGGAAAAGATATCCCCAAACTTAGTTCTGATATGCTTAATATGTACCTAAACCTCTTATATAAAGATTTAGATAATGTTATTTATTTATTACACAATCATAATAATTTCTATTATTACATTTATGATTATATTTTTATACATTTTTTAGTAACATTTCATTATTACCTGTTATTCGGGCATTTACTTCTTTATATTCTTATGTATGTTTTGTCAGATACATTCTTATTACTCTCTTTTTATAGTTATATCATTTTCAAAATTGTATTTTTATAATATATATTTTATTCATTCATTAATTGAAATTTAAAATCGTTATTTAATTAATATTATGTAAAATGAATCACATTTCACCATAGAGAAGGTAAGTCGTAGGTACTCACGAGTGACGATATTGTTCCCATAATTGTTGGTTGGTATTGAATTGGATGGTTTATAGTATCACAGAATTAATATCATGTTATATTGACCATATATAGTAATTATTTACTCCATTATTCCTATCCATGTAAGGTGATGGTGAAAAATTGATTACATCATGACGTGATGATGGTAAGCCTTACGTACACATGCGCAATGATTTCATTTTTCCCTGGATAGATAGAAGGCAAGATAGGGTTTTTTAATATTTATAATAAAATATTAGTATATGAGTTATACTGATGTTATTATATTATAATTAATCATCAAATTATGAAGAATTATAAGAAAAAGAAATTTGAAATAATCGATTGAAGAGATTACCTCCTCCATGACGTGCCTCCATTAAATTTTCACTAACGGAACTAGAGTTGGTCTTTTTAGAATTATAGAACCTCTAGAATGTGACTAGGAATGTTTATAAAGTAATTGGTAGGGTTTCTCTAAGCTTCAAGTCTCAAAATAGTGTTAAATAGAGACGGAGGGTTTCCCTATTATAAAAGAGGAGAGAGGAACTTTAGAAATGTATGAAAAATATTAATTTTTAATAAATTTAACTTCGACTAAAAAATGTCCAAAAATTTGAATAGAAAGATAATATGATTCTGGTCCAAATAACCATCATCTAATAATATTTAGTCTTGTTTAGAATATTTTTTAATCATCATCATTTTTTGTCCATTATTTTACCATTTTTATTCTTACCGTGATATCATTTTATTGACTAAATATGGGTTAGTGTGATTACCATATCATGATAAAAGCCCAAATAAGTTAAAAATGTCATATTTGGTGTAATATTAACCATTTTTATAAAATCATTGATTTTTAGGAATTTAATATCATTTAATAAACTATTTTTGGATTTATGTTATGAATTGTCTAAATTTGGACACTATTCATACATGACAATTTAAAAATTCAAAAAAAATCAGTATTACATAAAGAACAAGGCATTAAATCAAAGCTAATTTGTCAATGTCATCTAGAAAATTCGTGGATTACATCCAAATAACCAAATTATAGTAGTTTTACTTTTTATAAATTCATTTATTTAAATCATTCATTAATGAGGTAATCACTACATCAATTTTCTGTCATAGATTAAACTAAATGTATAATCTCTAAAAATGGTAAAAATAACACAATGATGTAGGATATATTTAAAATTCTAATGACTATATATAAGCATTGATATTAGTTATATTACCCTATATTAAAATCTATTTAGTAAAAAATATATTGTTAGGTTATAATTATATTTACATTAAGATATTTCATACATAATCTCATTTTCACATCCATGTGAACCGATGGGTTCCCAAAATCCACCCAAGGATGCCCATGGTCAGAAAAATTTCATCCAATAGAACTACAATGTGTTTTTGGGTAGTATTATACAATTAAATTATTATTTGATTACCCTTATTTACAAGATTTTACCTTTAACTTTGGTAAATAAAATAATTACTTATGTAAATATTTATAATGTTCAAAAATAAAACATTTTTATTCACAATATATGTGTAAACGACCACGATTTTCAATGAATTTTTTTTAATAATATGGAATTATTATGAATCTGCAAGAAATGATGGTGTGTCATTTTTTGGCCTGGTGTGCCCAGAATTAACTAATGAACTTTTATTAATGAACTTTAAGTAAACGCTTGAGTGGAATTTTCCTTATTTTGAACTGATGCTTGGATTAAAAACCTGAAGGAACTATTGAATCTGTAGCATGTAGATTCTTTTAGGGGGGTCTTTACTTCGACCGCAGGAGGTTTGGAGAAGAAGTCAGATTTTGTTGATTTTAAACAGTAAGAAAATAACAAATTTATTTAATTTCCTTTCTTTCTATTCCTCCTACTGAAAAATGACAGTGGTGGGACCCACGACATGTCAAACCATTAAATGGATTAACTCTTCAATTCATTTTAATAGTACCATTTGAATTTGGAAGGATTCTTAATTAATTGAACCCCTTTAATTCCATGTGTATTACTAACCCTCCACCACTCTCTTTATATGGAGATTGGGGAGGAGTATTGGCACGACATTTCCAAGAAACGAAGTTCAGATAATTTATCATGATGTCAATCAACTGGATGATGGTATCAGTTCCAGCAGGAAGTGAGGAACACCAATGAACGAGGAATGCATAATCTTCCTAAAATGCGACTTTCTATAATGATCTTGAGGTTGGGTTTTTATTTGGTCATAGTTTCAAGAGTTTTTGAATCTTATTCAACCATCTTGATATCAAACTAACATGGAGGGTGTGGGCCAAATGAACAAGGCTCATTCCCTCAGACTTCTCATTGTAATTTGGTACATTCTTTGGGAGCATTTTATTCGGTTGGATGAAACCTGGTACAATGAGTGGCAGTATAGAATGGAAACGGACACATGCATGTGAGATAGATGCGTATAGTCTCACGCCGCTAGCAAGGAATGTAGCAACCATAACCGTAGTAGGTGGAGATAGCAGCAGACTCTGGCCGGTGACAAAGAAGGGGGTGTTGTGTCGTAAAATGATGACGGAAAATGGGGCCATTGCATACTGCCACGATGGAGCAGTGGCCAGCATCGATTGGTCATGGATGGAGGAGAGGGGCACGCCGTCGTGTGCCACCAAATGATGTCGCAGCTTGGAAGCCAAGGCGAAGAACCGGGACTCATAGAAGGTCCTGTGAGGGACTAGCAATCACTTATCCCCACCGCCTCTCCACCTTCCAAATAGGATAAAATGTCCCCTCGGACTGGCTAGGGTGGGCCCTAAATTAGTGTGTCAGGCCTCAATCAAGTCGTGTTTCTCTACTCGTCGGGCCATGCGAGCCCCAACAAGTCATGGCTCTAGCGGGAAACACCCTTTCGCGGATCATGCCACGCGAGCCCAGCAGATATTGCCGCCTATGAAGGTCGGGAAAGTCCATGACCAAGCCAGTCGAGCCCTCCACGACCCAACCCTAACATGCGGGACCTAACCCAGACTGGGTCAGTTCGAACCTAACGGGGTCGGTCCGACCAGGTTCGGACCCTTCTTGTCCAATTTTGCTAAGTGGGCCCTAAAATTTGAACTATAAATCCATATGATGAACCATATGTGGTTCTAGGATCCATATAGAGATACAGTACTTTTGGTGTACTCCATTTGAGTTGTAGAAACTTTTGGTGTATGGATGTGTTGGAACAATCCTTTATCCAACGAGGTCCTCAGTCCTAAAACACTAATAAGTCACAGACCGAGATTCAAGATGACACTCCATCAATCACATTGGAACCCTTATGACATGGCGGTACATTGGGATACTTCTTCATGAAAATTAGTTTCAGTTGAGATCTGACTAATATCTTAAGGAACAGATCCTCCCAGAATCAAGCATTCTTAGTATGAGAATATCATGGATTTTTGTAATGGGAAGAAATAACATCGATCCTATGTGGGTCAGTATCTATTGATATTATGTTGGTCTGCGCTATGTGGTCCCATGTGGGTAAGCATCAACAGATCATGTGTGGGTTAGTGCCTAATGATCTTGTGTGGGTCAGAATCTTTCAATGTTGTGTTGGTCAGCAGTAGATCCTCTCGATAGAATAAGATGATCCAGTGATACGACTAATCCTCTGTTCTTTTTTACATGTGTTATATAAATAGGGTGAGATGAGATGTTACCTTGGTGGTAATTATACCATCATGTGGTTACCTACGTGGTGTTACATTTTTTGAACTCTTACCTTCATGGTGTTACCTTCGTGACATTACCGTCGTGGTGTTTCCTTTGTGGTACTCTCACCTTTTTGGTGTTACCTTCATGGGGTTACCTTTCTAGTACTCTTCCTATATGGATCAGTTATGCAAATGGATTAAAAGTTAGATCCTTATGTTTCCTCATGAATGAAATGGGTATCTTTTTTTAACTTAGTTATATGTATGGGAATATACCTATGTAGAGTTGATGACAACATTATACATTGTTATTGAAGACTTTCATTGTGGTATTTTCCTTTATGGAACTCTGGTGCACCTACGGGGGTCTAAGGGTATCTACTGTGTATTGTTATACTCACCCCTACATGGGATACGCCAACACATTGTTGTGTCTTGTGCAGATGAAAGACAACATTTAGCGAGGATGAGGGAGCTAGGACTGGGCAGTGTTCAGAGGTAGACCATTTGACGGGATATGACACATTGACTACAAATCATAATATTTACATAACCTTCAGGTAGAATCCTCAGTGGGCATTCTATGAGTTGATTTTATCTTTTCAGTTGTACTTTCACCTTTCATTTGGGCTTCTAATCCAGCCATGTTACATTCAGTACACTTTATAACACAATAGGTTACTCAGAGGTTTCTCCTTGTTTTGATCATGGGTTGTTAGTTTGGACATGTTTAAAATGAATTAATTCTTGTTATAGGGATAAATGATTATTGTGATAGTCTCTATCCCCTAACCTACGGAAGGAGGGATTGGGGGAGTCACAACATAGGCCCTGGGGGACATGCCATGACACAGTGGTATCAGAGGAGTCGTTTCTACCAAGGAACTGGGACTCTGATCCTCTTTATGTGTCAATAGTGTGACATGTTATGAGAGTGGTGTTTAGTTTCTGGAATCCAATGTAGGTGTGGAGGCGGACGTATCCATACACCATGACCTAGAATTCTAATTTCCATATTAGTGCTTTAAAACAGTGATTTTGTGTGTTTTGAAAAGTTTTACGTTTGATCTCTCGGAGTCATCTCAACTGGGATACCATATTGAGCCTGATGCACATGTTTCCATTCAAGATGTCTCCATGTAGATATCCATCCAAGATTCATGAGCGAGTACACGATGATATCCCACCGAGCGATAAGGATTCAGTGCAAGGCCCTCTTATGGAGATGGTACCATTGGTTGGTGCACTAGTAGCACCACCACCAATTTGACAGTATATGCCACCATCCCCATAAGAAGAGGGTGCACACCAATAGAGCATGTTGTACAACATTCTAGCAGAAGAGGCCTCCGAGGTTTCATGGTGAGACAAATCCACACGTAGCTCAGGACTCGCAGGAGGAGGTGGCCAAATATTTTTGCTGAGTTGGGACACCAACAGATCTGATGGTGATCCTAGCTTCTAGTATCATATAGGGAGAAGGTGCGAGATGATTTAGTCTACCACTATAGTTACACAACAAGGTGACCTACACCTGGTCAGACATTGAGGAACTTTTCAAGGAAGAGTCTGTCCTAGAGACCCTGTGATCAGTGCATATACAAGTGCGACTAAAATTACATCAGGGTAGCATGACCATGTCCTAGTACTGATCATGGTTCAGGGATTTCTCCTGTTACTCCTCAAAAATGGTAAGATCCCCTTTATTCAAGGCCCAGACCTTTTAGCATGGTCTCTAGAGGGAGATCAGAGCAATGATTATATCTCACAACATTCCAATGCAGACTAAAGTGCTAGAGTGAGTGTTTTTAGAGGATAGATTCTTAGATGAGTATGCAATGACAATGAGAACCATCATCGGACATCAGGTAGCATAGCCATTTGTAGCTAGCAGTAGGTATATAAAATAGGAGACCAAGCGAGCTAGAGCATCTGGTGGAAAACCTCATGATACATGATAATTGATGTATGACTCACGGGACAGAGGAAAAAAGATGAGGAGTAGGTAGTGCAACTCTTGTGGTGGGAATGGTCACATGGCTGGCGATTTCCTTACCTGATGTATGATTGACCAGCAGACAGTCGAGGGAATGCTGAGGCGGAGGCAGAGGTTCGAGCGAGTGGGAGCACTTGTTGGGAGACCTGTCAGAGGAGAAGGTCATGCAACATGCACTGGCCAATGATTCGAGGATCTACCACCCCACCTCCTAGTGTTCCACCCATACCACAAGGAGTAGGAGGACAGGGATGGACTCAGCTCAATGCAGTTGAGGCCTACAACCACAGTGCTCCTGATAATATTTATGTTATGATCGGTGTCTTCTCCACCCAATATGAAATTCTTATGGACACATATTCTAGTCACTCATTCATTTCCACGACTCACGTTCGATGCTCCACGATTCTGTTAGAGCTGTTTACTTGATCCTTACAATAATATACTCTTATGGGAGGGGATTCGATGATTACACACAGGTTCTGGCAGTGTGAGCTTACTCTAGAAGGAGAGAGATTCGGTTGGGATATTCTAGTAGTGAAATCGAGCCCTTACGGCACCATCTTAGGTAAGTACTGGTTATCTATAGTCCATGCTCAGATTGATCATATCATATTTTGTTCATTTAAATGAATAGAAAAAAAGTTATTTTATTTCCTTTCTTTCTTTTCCTCCAACATAAATGTGGTGGTGGTTGGACCCACGTCATGTCAAACCATTAAATGGATTGACTACTCAATTCATTGTAATAGTACCTTTGGAAGCCAAAGCAAAGAACCGGGACACGTATCGGGTCATATGGGTGACATGTAAAAACCTTGACCCGCTGCCGCTCCACCTTCCAAATGGAGGAAAATGCCCCCCCACCCCCCGTGGTAGTTGGGGCGGGCCCTACTTCAGCGTGTCACGCCTCAAGCATGTTGCCCCCCTCTACTGGTCGGGCTGCGCGAGCCCCAATAGGTCGTGGCTCTAGCGGGAAATACTCCTTCGCCGGTCGTGCCACACGAGCCCAGTGGGCAGTGCCACCTAGGCCGTTCGGTCTAGTCTACATCCAAGCTAGCAAAGCCCTCTATGGCCCATCGTTACCAGGCAGGACCTAACCCAGATCGGGTCGGGTTGAACCGAACTAGGTCGGTCTAACCAGGTTCGGACCCTTCAGGCCCAGTATTTCTAAATGGTCCATGAAATGTGTACTAGAAATATGTTTGAGGAACCATATGTGGTTCTAGGATCCTTAGAGAGATACAATCCTTTTGGTATACTCCATTTGAGTTTTGGAAACTGTTGGTGTTTGGATGTGGTGGATCGAACCTAATTCCAACCAGGTCCTTAGTCCTAAAATGTTTATATGTCACAGACTAGGAATCCTATAAACACTCCATCTGTCACATTGGAACCCTTACGACATGGTGGTACATTGGGATACTTCTTCATGAAGATTAGTTTCAGTTGTGATATGACTAATAGCTTGATGAACAGATCCTCCCAGAATCAATCATGCTTAGTGCAGGAATCACGTGGCTTGCTGTAATGTAAAGAAAGAATGTCGATCTTTTTTGGGTTAGTATCTATTGATCTTATGTGGGTCTACGCTAAGTGATCCTCTATGGGTAAGCATCAACTGATCTGGTTTTCGTTAGTGACTAACGATCCTGTGTGGGTCAGTATCTTTCGATGTTGTGTGGGTCAGCAGCAGATCCTATCGATAGAATAAGATGATCCATTGATTTGACTAATAATCTACGCTTTTGTACTTGTGTTATACAAATATTGTGAGATGAGAGGTTACCTTGGTGGTAATTATACATTTGTGTTCTTACCTTCGAGGTGTTATAGTTTTGGTACTCTTACCTTCACGGTGTTACCTTTGTGGGGTTACCTTCGTGGTGTTTCCTTTGTGGTACTCTAACCTTTGTGGTATTACCTTCATGGTGTTACCTTTATAGTATTTTTCCTAAATGGATTAGTTATTCAAATGGCTTAAAATTTAGATCCTTATGTTTCCTCATGATTGAGATGAGTATCTTTTGATAACATAGTTATATGTACGGGCATATACCTAAATAGAGTTGATGACTACTTCATGCATTGTGATTGAAATCTCTCTTTGGGTTATTTTCCTTTGTAGAACTCTGGTTGACCTACGGGGGTCTCAGGGTATCTACTGAGTATTGTTATACTCACCCCTACAGGGTCTAGGCCAACACATTGTTGTGTCTTGTGAATATGGAAGACAACATTGAGCGAGGGTGTGGGAGTTAGGACCAGATGTTGATTAGAGGTAGACCATTTGATGTGATATGAAACATTGACTACTAATCATGATCTATACGTAACCTTCACGTAGGATCCTCGGTAGATATTCTAAGAGTTGTTTTTATCTTTTCTATTGTACTTGTACCTTTTATTTGGGCTTGTAATCCGACCCCATTACATTCAGTACAGTTTTTACTACAATTGTTTGCAATGAGGTTTCTTCTTATTTTGTTCACGGTTTGTTTGTTTGTACATGTTTAAAATAAATTCCTTCTTGTTATATGGATACACAAATCTGGTGCTTGTCTCTATCCGCTAACCTATGGAATGAGGGCTTGGGGTAGCCACAACATAGGCCTTAGGGGACATGTAATGTCACAGTGGTATCAGAGGAGTCGGATCTACCAAAGAACAAGGACTCTGATACATTCTATGTGACAACAGTGTGATATTTTATGAGAGTCGTTCTCAGTTTCTGGAATCCAATGTGGGTACAGAGGCTGACATATCCATAAACCATGACATATAATTCTAATTCCCAACTTAGTGGATGAAAACATTGATTGCGCGTGTTTTGAAACGTTTTACATTTGATCACTTTGAGTCTGCTGAACAGGGATAACATATTGATCATGCTCTATGTGTTTTCCTTTAGGATGTCACCATGTAGATATCCATACATGATTCATGAGAGATTACATAATGATAGCCCACCGAGTGATAAGGCTTCAGTGCAGGGATCTCTTACGGTGATAGTATCATCAGGTGGTGCACTAATAGCTCCACCACCAATTTGACAATATATGCCACTAACACCACCAAAAGTGGGCGCACACCAACAGAGCATGTTGTACAACATTCAGTAGAAGAGGCCTCGGAGGTATCATGATGAGACAGATCCACAGGTAGCTGAGGACTAGCAGGTGGCTGTGGCCAGAGTTTTTCGCTTTGTTGGGACACCAATTGATCTGATGGTGATAATAGCTTCCAGTATCTTCCAGGGAGCAGTTGCGAGATGGTGGAGTCTACCACTCTAGTTACATGAAGATTTGACCCTCACCTGTGTAGACAATTAGGTCATTTTCAAGGAAGAGTTCATCTAAGCGACCCTATGGTCAGTGCATATACAAGAGCTACTACACAAACATCAGGGTAGCATGATTGTGGCCCAGTACTCATCAAGGTCCACTGATTTCTCCTGTTTCTCCTCTAAAATGGTCTGATGCCCTTTATTCAGGGCCAAGACCATTGATCAATGTCTTTGGAGGTAGATGAGAGAAATGATGATATATCTCAGAATTCCAATGCAGATGTGGGTTCTAGAGTGAGAGTTTTAGTGGATAGATACTTAGATTAGTGGGTAACAACAACAATAACCATCATCAGATGTCAGGTAGCATAGTCATCCGCAGCTGGTAGTAGAAAGATAAAATAGGAGCCCATGCGAGCCAGACCTTCTGATGGACACCCTCAGGATACATGAACATTGATGTAGGACTAATGAAATAGAGGATAACAGATGAGGAGTATGTAGTGATACTCATGTGGTGGGTAGGGTCACATGGCTGGCGAATGCTTGACCTAACATACGGCCAACCAGCAGAGAGTCAAGGGATCGCCGAGGCAGAGGTAGAGGTTCGTTCAAGGAGGTTCTCATGGTGGGGGAACTGTCATAGGATAAGGTCATGCAACATGCACTGGCCAGCGATTCGAGGCACTACCGCCACCACCCCCAAGTGGTCAACCTCGACCACAGGGAGCAAGAGGACAGGGACAATCTCACCTCCAGGCAGTTGAGGCCTACGACCATGACGCTCTTGAGCTTATTTCAATTATGATATGAGTTTTCTAAACCCAATATGATGTACTTATAGACACATATTTTGGTCACTCATTCATTTACATGACTCAAGTTCGGAGCTCAGAGACTCTGGTAGAGATGTTTCCATGATCCTTACAACTAGAGACTATTATGGGAGGGGATTCGATGATTACACATTGATTCTAGCAGTGTGAGATTACTCTAGGAGGAGATAGATTATGTGGGGATCTTCTAGTAGTGAAATCGAGGCCTTAAGATGCCTTCATAGGTATGGACTGGTTATCTATAGTCCATGCTCAGATTGATCATATTATATTCAACGTGTGGTGATTTCGTGAGGATGGGACCAGTGATTCCTTCACTAGTGAGAAGGTAACCTTTGCAACATAGGATGGACATTCCCAAAGGAGGTTGTAGCTGATCACACATAAATTTTCTAGACTTACCTTTGGTGTAGTTGATGTTGATAGATTGAGCTATCCTATAGTGTTGGACAATTTTGCCGATGTCCTTCCTTATGATGTTTTGGGACTACCTCCATGTAGATAGGTTGACTTTGACATCAAACTATACCCCTAGATGACACTGATAACTACACCAAAATATCTGATTGTTCCTATGGAGCTTCAGAATTTATGGGATCAACTAGATTACTTGTAGGGGAAGGAGTTTATAAGGACCCATGTTTCTCTATGGGTAGCCTATATTTTGTTCACAAAGAAGAAAGATGGGAGTTGGGGACTCTGTGTGGACTCTCAGCTCCTGAAATATGAGACCATGAAGATCAAGTATCCACTTATGAGCATTCATGATATCATTGATCGATTTATGGGAGGGTGATGGTTTTCAAAGATATACCTCATATCAAGATATCATCAGCTTAGGGTATGAGATGCAGATGTGAAGAAGACGGTCATCAGTTATTAGTATGACAAATATGAGTCACGTTTATGTCGTTCAGCATGACCAACACCCCTGTAGTGTTCATGGGACTCATTAACATGATCTTTCGGCCATACCTCGAATGCTTTGTGGTAGTCTTCATTGACAACATCTTGATATACTCGGCGTCGGAGGAGGAACATGGCTATTTTCTGCAGATAGTTTTGTATGCAGTCATGGAGGACCATTATTATTGTAAGTAATCGATGTGCTTGTTCTAGATACATGAGTTCCACTTTCAAGGACATGTTATCATGGAGGCTGAAGTTGTGTTAGGTCTGGAAATGATAGAGGCAATGCTTTAATGGGAGCCACCCAATAGTGTCACCAAGGTACGGAGTATCCTGGGATTTTTTGGGTACTAATGGAGATTTGTACCTAACATTTCTAGAGTTGATGAACCCTTTTCAATATTGACAACGAATAGACATCCCATTATATGGATGGTGTTATTCCAATAGATTTTTCATGAGCTAAGGAAGAGACTGATGAGTGCCCCCATATTGATGCTACCAGAAGTGGGCAATGTGTATGTAGTATATTGCAATGCTTCACAGACCATACGGGGATGTGTCCTGATGTAGGAATGAGTAATGATCCTGTATGGTTCTCAATATCTAAGGCAGAATGAGAAGAACGACACTACCAATGACCTGGAATTAGCAGTAGTGGTTTTCACCTTGAAGATGTTGCAACCTTACTTGATGGGTGATCGTTTTACAGTCTACTCTATTTACAATAGTGTTAGTTATATCTTCATACATAAGGACCTGAACCTAATACAATGATGTTGGCTAGAGTTCCTCTAAGACTATAACATTGAGATAGTCTACACTGTTGGGAAGGGGAACATAGTGGCAGACGCAATCAGCAAGAATTCTTGTCTACATTTACCGAGTGAGGTGACATAACAACTAGCTATGTTATAGATATCCTTTTTGGATAGAGATGAACCAACTTATCTCCCATTTATAATAGTCACCCCTACCCCACTTCTTCATTGAGTTTGGGAGGCGCATCTAGGGGACATTAACTGTGAGGCTTGATGTGATCAAATATCCTTAAGACAGAAACATGATGCATCTTTTGAAGGTCGGGATCATATCATCCACTTCAGAGGACACACTATGGTACCAGTGGTGCTTCGTGCGGAGGTGTTGTGGAAGTTGTATACATACTCTCTGGTGGTTCATCCTGATGTGGATAATATTTATCAAGGCCACCAGTGTCAATATTGGTGGCTTGAAATGAAGAAAGTAGTGGTAGTGTTTGTTTCTCGATGCCTCACTTGTCAGCAAGTGAAGGTCGGGCATCAGGTTCTAATAGGCTGGGCACATCCACTATAGGAACCAAAAAGGAAGTGGGATGGTATCTACATGGACATTGTGAAATGTCTTACATGTACGTCTAGGGGACATGATTCCATCTGGATGATCATTGACCGACTCACAGTTTCAGTTAACATCCAACCCATCCGAGAGAAGGGATCAGTAGAGGGTTTGGGGTGGCTATACGTAGATATGATTTTACGATAACATGGAGTTCCATCGATGATCATCTCTCACCGTGACCAAAATATTATATCCCATATGTGGAAGGGATTATAGGAGGCGTTCGTGAATCATCTTACTTTCAGCATATCCTTTCATCCACAAACGAATGGTAAGACGGAGAAGACCCTTCTGATACTGGACGACATGATTTGTGTTTGCATCCTAGATTTTGGCTGCAGTTGGGAAGATCACTTGCCCATGGTGGAGTTCTCAAAAAAAACTGTAATCACTCCACCATCAGTATGTCCCCATTTGATTCAAATTACTGTCGACCATGCCGATCACCTCATTGCTGGACAAAGCCATGTGACTCAGCACTTTTGGGTCCAGAGTAGGTACGAGCTACCACTGGAAATTGATGATCATCATGGAACATATGAATATTGTGTAGAGCATAAAAAAGTATTATGCCGACAGAAGGCAGAGACATCTAGTGTTTAAAGTGGGGGTCAACGTATTCTTGTGAGTCTCCCCTCAAAAGGGACTATGATGATTTTTCCAAGGCGTCAATCTCTCAATGAGGTTTATTAGACCATTTATAATACAACGGAGGATTGAAGAGGTTGAATACCACTTGGCACTGCCACTACAGTTTGAGAGGGTGTACAATGCCTTCGACGTATCCCAAATGAGGAGATACATCCATGGCCCATATAATTTCATCGACCTCGGCGAGGTAGACATTGATGATAGGGCCACATTTACAAAAGCTCCTATAGGGATTTAGGATCGATAGGAGCAGGTCATTTTTGAGCGATCAATATCTCTGGTGCATGTTCTGCAGCTGCATGGGAACCTCCTAGAGATCACATGGGATCAGGAGGCTCATATTATTACACAATACCCCCATTTTATTCCTTAGTCTATATTGTTTCTTTTAGGGAAGAAAAGACCTAAGGTATAGAGAAGTTAATGACCTAGATTTTCCATGAAATTTTTTTAATTATATTAAATTATTACGAGTCTGTGAAAAGTGAAAGCACATGATTTCAAGGCCCAATGTGCCCAGAATGAATTTCTTGAAATTTTTTATATATGTTCATCAAATTCATGGGTTGTATTTTATATATTTTGAACTAGTTATCGGATTAAAAATCCAAAGGAACTATTGAATCTGCAATGCCAGAATTCTCTTAAGGAAGGCTTCATCTCGACTGCAGTCGATTGGGAGTAAAAGTGAGATTTTGGGAATTTAAAAAAGTAATAAAATGAAAATGTTGTTTTATTTTCATTCATTATTTTCTTCTAACCGAAAAGATATGGTGGAGGGACCAACAATGTGTTAAGACATTAAATGGATTGACTACTCAATTATTTGTAACAACACCATTTTATTTAGGATGTTTCCTTCATTAATTGAACCCTATTAATTCAACGTCTGTTACTCACCCATCCACTCTCATTTTTATATGGAGTTTGGGGAGAAATATTAGCACAGATTCACTAAGAGAAGATGTTTGGATAAAGTGTCATGACATCAACAACATTGAGAACAGAACCGGTTCCAATGGGCGATGACGAGTGATATCGAACGACGAACACTAACTCGTCCTAAAAAACGACATTCTCCAACTATCATGAGGTAGGGTTTTTAATGAAGCTTATTTTCAAGAGGTGTTAAATATTATACCACCCTCACACTATCAAACTAACGTGGTGGGAAAGGGAAAAAAGAACAAGGCCCCGAATCTATGCCATTTTTTGAATTTTGTGCACTCTTCGTGAGAATTTTCTTCAGCTGGATGAAACTAATTTTGGTGGGTAACAATGGCAGGAAGGAATGGAAAACTATGGTGGAGATAGTGGTCTATTGTCTTGCGCCACCGATGGAGAAGGATGCTTCTATAGCCGCATTGGTTGAAGATGGCGGCCAACTCTGGCATGCCGCGAAGGAGGTGACAACATGAAATCGCATTCTAAGGGTGATGGGGGTCTTGGAATATGGCCACAACGGATAGTGGCGGCCGAAAATGGCCAGTCGTGGACAAAGGTGAGAAGTGTTCCATTGCGCACTATTGAAGGAAGTCATAGCTTGGAAGCTGGGAAGAAGGCCGTGACCCATAGCAGGTCTCACGAGAGACCAGAGAGGGCCAAGAGGTGCTGCCGCTCCACCTTCCGGATGAGGGAAACCGCTCCACCATGCCAAATCGTGCAGAACCCACTCTAGTAGGCCGCACCACCAGCAGACTGCCCGAGCCCCAGTGGGCTATGCATATAGCGGGCTGTGCACCTTCATGGGACGAGTACTGTGAGCCCAGTGGGCCACGCCCCTCTGTATGTTGGTCCGCACAAGCCCAGCCAGCCACGCCGCCCATCTGGTGCGGGCTGGTTTGCGGCCCAGTGGGACGAGCCCATCGCAGACCATCCCAGGCCAGTTCGGGCCGGGTCCGATCGGGCCTGGACCCTTCATGCCCGGTTTTTCAAAAAGGCCATAAAATTTTAATTGTACTTCCGTTTAATGAACTGTCTATGGAGTTGGGATACTTGGAGAACGAAATTCTTTTTGGTATACTCCACTTTAGTTTTGTAGAAATATGGTGTATGTCTAGGAAGGAATGAACTTTAATCCAATCAGGCCCTTAGTACTAAAACTCTTATAAGTCATGGACCAGGCGTCTGATTAAAGTGTCGTCTCTCATAGTGGAACCCTTATGAAATGGTATTCCTTTCAGATACTTCTTTGTGGAACATCATGGTAGTTGATATACAATGAATATCATGAAGAGAGGATCCACATGGCATCAAGTGTGCTTTGTGTGGGAATCATGTGACCGATAGTAACATGAAGAAATAACATCGATCCTGTGTGGGTCAATACCTATGCATCCTTTGTGTGTCAATGATTAGCGATCCTATGTGGGTTAGTACCTTTTGATACAATGTGAGTCAGTGATTAATGATCAAATGTGGGTAAGTATCTATCGATCATTTGTGGGTTAGTAGTATAGTCTCTTGATCGAATAAGAGGATCTCGTGATACGTCTAATCATATATAGATATGTACATGAGTTATATACCTTGTTTGAGTTGATTATTTACCTTTTTGGTACTTTTACCTTATTTTTTTATCTTCATGGAGTTACCAAGGTTGTACTCTAACCTTTGTGGTGTTACCATCATGGTGTCCCCTTTGCGGTATTCTCACCTTTGTGGTTTTACCATTTTGGTACACTCACCTTAGTGGTGTTACCCTTGTGGTATTCATCCTTCGTGGATCAGTTTTTTAATGGACTAAAAGTCAGTTCCATAATATTCCTCATTATTGAGATGATTATCTTTTGATAACATAGGTATATGTATGGTCATATACCTATGTATAGTTGATGACCATTTTTGTTTTTTTAATTGTTGTCTTGATTTCTGTTATTTTCCATTATGGAACTCTAGGAGACCTATGGGGGTCTTGGGGTCCCTATTGAATACTATTATTATCACCCCTGCATGGGATACACCCGCACATTGATGTATCTTATGAAAATGATGGACAACATTGTGTGAGGCTGAGATAGCCAGGACCGGACGATGTTTAGTGGTGGACCATTTGATGTGATGTTCCTTAGTGAATAATGATCGTTATTTGTACCTAACCTTCAGGTATGATCCTTAGTGGACTATCCAGGAGCGATTTTTCTCTGTTTAGTTATATGTGTAATTTTCAGTTGGGATTGTATTCCGGCCCCTTTACATTCAGTACACGTTTCCTACATCATTTTACATCATGGTTGCTTCTTTTTGTGTTTATGGGTTGTGTTTTTGATCTATTTTAAAGGAAATCCTTTCTAGTTATAGGGATATTCCATTCTGGTGCTATTTTCTAGACCATGGCCTATGGAAGGTGGGATTGGGGTATTCACTGCACGAGCCCTTTGGGGAAAGGTTGTGACAATTTGGACCTTCGTATTCCTAATATAGTATCCATTATATCAAATTTTAAACACATAACTTGCAGCAATTCATTTAAAATAAATATCGTCGTCAAAAATCTAATATGGGTTTTAAAAGTTAAAACACTGAAAAATATTGTAATAATTTTACCTATGAATTTATTTAAAATTAATGTGTGTAAATGTTATTTTAAAATGGTTTCTCCATTAAAAGGTATAAAATTAACCTTATAAAAAAATAGGTTCTTATACATGAAATATGGTTTTATTCATAACCTATAATGAAAACATCTATTGAATGATCATCAAAAAACATTTCATTAATTATACAAATCATTCCAAATGTAATTCGATAAAAAACTAAATATATCTCATTGATTTATATTTTATATAAATAATAAACATTCAATGAATTAATAATGAATTTTTATATGTTAGTTCTAATTATTCCCATTAACCTAACATCTAGACAATAATGGTTAATTTTTATTAAGGGAATCTCACGTTTCATTTAAACTCACGATTCCGTGAAAATAAAGCTACTGGAGAATAAAAATTATTTAAATCAAATATTTCCAAAAAACATCTAGGTGTTACAATAATGGTTACCTTGTGAATTATAAGAATGATAATTGTTTGGTAAATATTTAATTTCTACTTTTTACAAATTAGTATGAGAATGTTTACATAATTAACAAAGAAGACCATTAGAGATAAGTCATGCATTACCACAATGAAAAAAGATCAATATTGGTTATGGCATAGAAGGAAAGGAAAATATAACCTTATAAACATATCTCTATTGATAATAAAAATAATTTTTAAGGATCCACTAGAGAATATGTATGCTAATTAAAATGTATCTAAACCATATAATTACGATAAGTAACATAAGTATAGTTTTAAATGTATTAGTGAAGTCTCAAAATTTGATTCCTTATAGTTATTGAACGTGTATTTATTTGGAATTACACAAACATAAATTATTGTGGGAAAATATTAATTATATATCTTAGTTTTTTATTACACTACATATAGATGGGTTTATATTCCGAAAAATAAATCTAATGAATCTTTTATTTAAATTATTTTTTAGCCCAATTAAAAGATTTGAAAATTCATCAATTGATAACTATTTATAATTATAAAAGTGATAAATTTCTAATTCTGATTCATAAACTTTTTGCTAATTAGAAACCTTAAATCAGAAAATTTTATCTCATAAAACCACTTAGAAAAATTGTGTTGTTGAAAGATGAAATTAAACTGTTTTATAAATAATGATAACCAGGTAGATTGATTACTAAATTAATAAACATTTTTTTGTGAAGAAGTAGTTAGTACATCCTATTTTTTCAGAAATAGATTTTTAAAATGACTTTTTATTAATACAAATTATTAGGAGTTGTGGACTAATATAAATAAAGATTCATAATTCATAGATATTTTTTCAAATTATTCACCATGAATATGAAAGATAACTGACATAAAAATTCACCCAAATTTTATATAGTATATTTTTGGGATGTTCCCCAACATCTATGGGTATAGTGTTTTTATTATAAATTCACATACTTTTGAGGAAAGTGTATAAGCTATGTTTGACGAAACCAACAATTTTTTGAATCAACTCTATCCTACATCAAATGATGTAATTAGAATAACTTATTTTAAACAAATGTTTGAAGATTATTATTATAAGGATTTAAGTAATGAAATTATATTTTATATAATATATGGAGATTATATTATACCCTATATTGAAGAACAACCTTTTTAAAACCAAGGAAGTCATTTTTTACTTAGGAATGGACTTAGTTATAGTATTATTGGCGATGTTGATCAACCAGTTTGGACTAGAATATCATTATGGTAGGAAATTACTTATTCAGAAATTCATTTCCAATTTTATCATAGGAATCCAGATGGGCCATTAAGTGATGAGGATTTGATAAAGGATGTGAAATATGTACTAAATTAATAAAAATGGAACAATTTTTATACCATGTCTTGGTGACCTATATAAACTTCTATAATTTGATTAAATTGGTTTTTTAGGAAAACATTTGATGAAAATTTTATTACTATTAAAAATAATGTCAAACATCTTGTTAAGGGTTATAATAAATAAGATGTCACACACTATATGGAAACATATGCACTATAATCCAGACATGAAGTAATTCATATTATATTTTGCATGCAAACATTCATAAATTTCAATAAAAATCAATGGATATGATGTGTGGTCTTCCAAAAGGATATCAACAGGAAGATGTTTATGTTGAAAAATCCCATGTTTTAAAAATAAAAAACATACTGAATACTTTTATAATATTATCAAATCGTTATATATAATTTTGAATTCCCCTAGATTCTAATATGATATGTTGACAAGATTTTTTATACAAAACAACTGTTTAATGAAATTTGTGAATATAACACTTCTTATAATATAAATTTACAAAAATAACATGGTTTTAAATAATCAATGTTGACAATATTATATTCGGATCAACTAATCAATTGTAACATATTCTTTTGTAGGTCCTATGAAACCAGAGTTTGAGATTAGTATGATGGGTGATTAAACAGTTTCCCCTAGATTTAAAATGTCAACAAACCCATAATGAACACATATATAAAAATATATCAACTTAATTATTTTAGATATATTTTTAAAATTTTGGATACATTAATACTAAATGTATTATAACCCCTCTAGGCTCCTCGATGTTTCTAGATACTGGTGAAGATGGACAAAAAATTGCTCAAAATATGTTTGGAGGTATGATTTGATGTTTATTATACATAATAGATTGATATCAAGACATACTCTTTTTGGTGTGATTATGTTCAAGATATAAAGCTAATACAATGGAATCTCATCTACAATCACTTAATCAAATTTATTTTCATGTTAAAGGAACAATCAGTTTTGTAATTTTCAATTCTTCTAGAAATTTTTTTCAACATATTTGATAGGATGATAAATTTTCTAGTAGTAGAACCTATATAAAATGTTATTCTAAAACATATCATTTTGTAGGTTGTTCAATATAATCTTGTTCATGTATGAAATCAGCTTCATTATCACTCTCCACAACTGAAGCTGAATAAGAAATATCGGGCTCTGATCATGTTTTGCGGATGCATAACACACCAAAAAATTATTGTTTCTGTTTTATAAGAAATCAAATACTCTATTATTATACTAGCCCCAATTCATTATATAATGAACCATAATATTAATCAAAAGATAAAAATATATTCATATAAGAGAAATTTTTCATAGTGTTCAGACACTTAAAAGACATATCGTTTCACAATTTATCGGAATGCATGAACAGCATGCTATCATTTTTACAAAACATCTTCTTTTCAACAAACTTGAATATAATAAATAGTAGATAGGAATGATCAATGTAAAATTATCTTTCATGTCTTCTTCATTTTACCCATATCCTTATATTATGTTATTCATTTTCATTGTGGGAGTGTAAATGTTAGTGGTCTTTCAAAAAATTATTGTTTTGTTAATATGTTTTCATAAAATTTGTATGTTATTAATTTTTTGTGTCTATGAAATTGTAATAAAATATTACGGACATAATTTATTGAGTTTTTATTATAATTTGAATATCATTTTAAATCATTATTTTAATTTAAATCTATCTCAATTAGTTTTTCTAATATAATCAAATAAATGAATTCCTTAAAAACTATTACTTATACACTTATCTAATAAAATTAATAAATTTTTTAATCAATACTATAATAATGACTAAAAGCTATAAAGATCTCTTAATTCTGACCATTGGATTGTTTCACTGTGAGAGTTAATTTACAATATTTTTATATTTTTAACTATGTCATTATGAAAAGTTCATTTATTTTTGTAATTACTATTATTTTTTAAAAAATTTAATGAAATTTCTGAAAAAAATTCATAATCATATTCATCCCCAAGAAAATATATTATTTTCATAAAACTAAATAATTAAAAAATATTTGAAACTATTCGTTAAATTATTTCTTTTTGTTATATCAGAAGTGTTTTAATATCATATGTTTCATACGTTTTGAATGTTGAAACATCACATGACTTCCTATATAAATGAGGGACCACAGTGTGTCCCACATTTATTGGCCATATATTTTTTCTATGAATTTATAATAATCATAAGTATCCTAGTCCAATTAATAACATACATTCATTTCATTAGTCACAGTCCGAATATGATGGAATCTAAATAATATTATAATGATTGTATTTTTTCAGAGATATATCATAAGAATGATCCATTTATTTGAAAAATGACTCATTTATGAAATATATAATTATTATTCAATGATGAAAATCAATTTTTGTTAAGAATTATGTATAAGGATATGATCTCTTATACCATACTCTTTGTAGATGTTTTTATTCATTGATTGAATTTTTTAAAGAAGAAAGTATTGATAATTTTTCATTAATTATCAGTCAAAAGAGATATGTAGAATTTATTAGAGAGTATATAAACATGATCAAAATAACATCATAATGGGATGTGTTTTTTCCATCAGACAAATATATTTATGATCTTGGTACCTTCATCATGATGAAACAAGAGGACAATTTTTCTGATCATAATATAAATTTTTTCAAAAAACATCTTCTAAAACACAAAATTCATGTAACCAACCTATGGATACAAGTATTTCTAATCCCAAAGAAAGTAGATAAAGAAATGATAAATTTTTATATGTAATTATTTTTGTTTATTTGGTTAATATTTTAAGATAAATAATATTTGAATCATTTTTATTTCCATCAAACAATGATTTCTAGTGTCATGACTTCATAAATAATCATGTTTTTATCCTTATTAATAAAATTTCTCATTAAATGCATTAAAATTTTCAATCCACCAAGTAAATATTTTTCAAAGACAAAGTGTATTTTTTTACATCAGTTATAAAATAATGAATTGGAGGTGATTTGGTTTTGATTAAGAATATAAAACGTTTATTGATAAGTCATTTGATGCATCAAAAGAAGAACCTTCCTGAAAAGATGATTAGGGTGATAAGAAAAAAGAAAAGGAAATTAGTTATTTACCACATAAGATAGCTATGAAAGAAATTAATGTCCCAATTGAGTGGATAATGAATAATTCCTATATAAAACAAGGGGATTTTATTATTTGAACTGATCTTGAAGAATCCAAATTTCTGAGATATCAATATGCCGATGTCTTTTAAGAATAAACAATTTAGAAGAACTAGAACGAAGCATAGATCTATGTGAATACATTGAAGGATATTGAGAAATATTCCACGAAGGTTATATATCGTCATCTCATGTAGTTCAGGAAAATTTGGATGCCATATTAAATTTCAATGAAACCATAGTTATCCATGAAAATGTTTCCATTGAAAGTTATTAGTGTTTTAGTAAGGGTCCTAATTGAACAATATATACTTTTATTTCAATAAAATACATTAGAATCAATACCATTTAGGAAAAAATATATGTGATGTGAGTTACAACTACACATGGATTTGCATAAAATGATGGATGAGAAAAATGATATAATAGAAAACATAGGTAAATATTATGGAGAAGATAAATGTAGTAGATATAAAAAATAGAATTGCATGTTTATGAATAATAGGAATTAAATGAGAATAATAAGGTGATTTAACCAAAAAAATAAATATAATTACGATGATTATAATAAAAGTGAAGAAGGGAATAAAAAAATTAAAAAGAAGGAAAATCAATCTGATGATTTTTATTGCAAATCATTTAAAGCATCGAAATTTGAATTACCATCCAAAATCATTCAAAAATTAAAATATTAATGTTCGAAAAATGACGATTCAACATATGAAGAAGCTAAATCCCCATATGATAATGATAATGAATAATAGAATTAAATAGAATAGGATGATAATATTGAAAAAAATGGAGACAATAAAAATATTTGAAAAACAGAACATTGTTGAAAATGATTTTTTGAAAGTTGATAAATGGAAATGAAACAAACCATAAATTGGAACTCCTCATGCTAAACTCACAGAAATTTGGAAGGATGAATCTAGTTCATTTAACACCATAACAAAATAAGGATCTAATTCTATCATTCATGATTTAATGTCACTAGATGGAACAATTGCTTATTTTACAAGACTAGAATCCAGAGGCGAAATTATTCATGAATGTCATGATCAATTATCAAAATCACTGAAAATGATAATAGAAAGAGTCATTTGGAAGTAGGAAATTTATAATGTTTTACAAGAATGATTAAAATCACATAAGAAGTCATGAAACAAGGTTGTAAAGTCGTATCCTCATATAAATGCTAATATAAAGTAATATGATAAAAAATTTTAAGATGTGAATAAATTGTTGAAAGATTCCATTGATTCTAATAAATATTTTAAAAATGAAATAAAAGAAAGTTTTATGTTTTTTGGTAAGATCAAACATATTCATTAAGATATAACCAGACTCAATTACTATGATGTGAAGGTCATGATTTTGAAAATTGAGAATATAGAGTTACTTGAGATAGTCTACCCTCAATATAAAAGAATATAACAATATTTACAAGGTATTTAAAGATTTCATCAAATAAAATATATTGTGAAGTATTTACTGATAAAAGATTAAATTTTCATTTTGAACTCATATTTTATTTTTTTATAAACATTTGTATCATTTGGATAGGAATAAATTATACTTCTCATATGAACATAATTTTTGAATGAGTGGTTTCCAATTATGATTGATTAAATGTTCCTTCACATAACATATGTATTATAAGTTAGTTCATCATATTTCTTCATATTTTGTTTCCATCACTAAGATATTAAGAAACACGATAAATTTCAATATTATTTTTGGTAATCGCATAGGGGAAATAATAATTTTCTGATAAACATTCATTTATTGGAGATTATTTTATAAACTAAGAGAAAGTAATTACAAATGGGGGCATTATCTGAAAGAGAAATCGTTTTCAAGGACAAATTTTCTTATAATTGGGGTTTATTTCCTTATGTGGTAGAATAAACTCTTTTTGGGATGTTTTTATCTTAAATGGGATTAATCATATTTAAACATCCTACTCATTATCATTTTTTTTAAGAATTACAATCTCAGGTTGTACCAAGGTTTTAATACTCCCATCTTAATATGATTTATTTAAATAAAATAGACTGTGCATTTGTAAATGTTATTCTACATTTGATTTTTTGCTGGTATTCCATTCCTAAATGGGAGAGATTAATGAGTCTGAAATTATATTTTTCATTATTATGTTAATTTTTTTAAATAAAAACTATTTCATAAAATATTTTTAAAAAGATTTCTTGTTCAAAATTTTATAGAATTATTTATAAGAAAAAATATTTTTTACCATAATTTGTATATGTTTTATTGAAGTAAAAATATAATAATGTATTTCTTTAATTTCATTGTAATTATGAGTATAGGATCAAAAAAATTGGTCTCACCATTATCATATTAGATGATAGTCATACTATCATAAATTTCATAATAAAAAATTAAAAACAATTAATATAAAATAGGTACTATTGAACATCAAAATGACCCTCATTATCATTTTCATAATGAAAAATTATTGTATGTCTATTGGAATAAATTATATATTACAATCTTATTTAGAATGGCTTATTATAATTTAAGAAATAGTATCACATTGTAATGGTTTAACTCAAATATAAAATAAAAAATTGTGTTCGTCCAGATTGGTATGAGGTATTAAGGGCCCAGTATCTGAATCATTATAAAATGTTTCATATAAAATATGACCCTTGAGAATGAAATATAATTGGTGGGGGTTTCACTCAAAATAGATTGTCACTCAATGATTTTGACGATGATGGATTCATTTTATATTTCGATATTATGAGATATATAATAATATTAAAAAGTTATAATGTCTAGTTCTTAGTATATTGATGTTGGTTTTAGTTATTTTACATCATTAGGAATCATTTTCAGGTTGACTTCTTAAGAATTGTTTTGTAATTTTTTATGTATCCGATTACTGATTATGGGAAAAGGATTCTAAAAATAGGAATATGAGGAATTCAATCATTTTATTACGATCATAGGATTAGTGATATAGATACTTTGATTCATTGGGTCAAGGGTTTTATTTTATTAGAATACAAACATGATGTTCATGTCGAGGGCTTCCCATCATGAAGAAAAAAACGACTTTCTTATAAGAAAATAATTCAAGGGATTACTTCCATAAGGATTAGTAGATAACATAATCATATGTATATAAGAGTTTTATCTTTGAAATAATAGCTATAAGTAATTCATACATTACATTTATATTGTATTTCTTATTTATTTATGAGTAAATTTTCCACAATATTTATATTAATAAAATAGAAATACCATATTCATTGTTAATTAATAACAATTTTACCATATTGAATATTATTATGATTCTTAAAAAAATATTTAATTGGATATGTAGTGACTCTAATATTTATATGATTTAATGGATTAAATATAATTATGATTATATAACTTGAATATATCTAAATAAATATTTATTAAAATACATTATTATTCTGTATGAGGGCCCTGTAAGAATATGACATTTTTCAACAAAAAGGCTTTTTAATATGTTCACATTAAATCTATTTTAAGATGATGTTTTTAAAACTAAATTTAACCCCCCACTCTTTTAATATAACCATCAATACCATATTCATTCGTCCTAGTGTTAACTAAAATTTATTTCCAACTAATACAACCTCACACTTTTTATGTTTCCATTAGCTATTATATGTTGAATGGTTTTAATTTTATTTTTCTACGAATGGTGGTCGTTTTAGTGAATATAGTTAGTGATGATCATTATCAGATACAACCATTTTTTTTGGTTTCCATGTTTCAAAATACAAAAAAAATATGGATTATTATTTGGATTATTATTTTATTTAATGAATATTCATATATTAAGATGTCATATCTAGTTATCAAATGTATGGGAAGTTATAGTTCGATGGCATTCTCCATAATTAACACTGAAGTAAAATTATATCATGACACATTATAAGAAAATCACCTATTTTTAAATATAAAATATATCCTTTCAAAATATCATAGGTATAGAATTACACACACTATGAAATATTTAAATAAAAAGTATTGAAATTGCTTTAGGGATAAGATTTCTCAATTATGATGCTTTTTTATGTTATTGTAAAAGAGGCGGAATCACTATTATATCCCAATAACAGTCCAATGAAAACTAAAATATTTACATTATAAGATATATTATTTGTGATATAAATTAATTCTCACAGAGATATCCCTATAATCCAGGCTAGTGGAATCACCATCAATGATTATCACTTGATATTTCCTTATGGTACGATATTACGTGGTGGTATTTAATGGTTATGGGATAAAAAATTTGGATTATATAATCATGTAATTAGAAATTTAATATATTATTTTAAATATATAGTTTTTAATATTTTTTTACATTATTTGAAATTATTTTTAAATTACTTATTCATTGATAAAATAAATGAGTAAATTTGTTTAATAAAATTGATTTTTTTTATAATAAAACAATTTTATGAACTATAAATAATGAAACTAAATATAACATATATATTTTTATATAAATAATATTTTATCAATACGTAGTTTTTTTTAAGAAATAAAAATGTAAATAGATAATATTTTTAATCATATGTTAATGTGATAACCATTTTAACTCTATTTTTAATGATTTTATTTAAAAAATTATGATATTATACAATTTTAGATTGAAAAATTAAAATAGATTTTGTATTTATAATAATAATAATAATATTTGTTTTTTTATTACTTTTATGAAATTGTTATTTCATAGTTGATGAGTTTACAATACTTTTTTTTATTAATATCAACATTCTTTTGAAATTTTCTAGAATAATTAAGGCTCAAAATATTCTAAACATATATTTTATGAAAAAATAATTCCTTTTAGGAAAAAAATTATTTATTCCAAAAATCTATTTAAAATTTATAAAAACAATAGGTACCATTTTTTATCAAATGTAATATTATGAAATAATATAAGAAATTCAACTTTTTTAAGAATTATTATATCCTTATGTACAATTATGTTCATTCATTCTCAGTAAGTATTAATTTTTTAAACAAAACTATCATTATTATAGAAAAATTAAATAATGGAAAATTAATCCTTCTCATAATTTTAATACTTAATATACAAATTTCCAAAAAATGGCTTCCACACAGTACAAATTTTAATATTAAAATATCTATTTCATACTCTAATTCTTTTTTAAATTTTTTTAGTTTTTGGAAATAAATAGATCAAAACAATATAATTGGTTCCATTTTAATTTTAAAATTTTTATAAAAAATATTGGTTAAAAATAATTAGTACAAAAATACCAAAAGAGGTTTAATTAGAAGGATCAATGTGTCATGGTGAATTTTTTTTAAAATAGTGTAAGAATGAATATATGTAGTATTTTCAACCATATAAATATAGTCTCTCTATTACCCTCGATTATTGGATCCATTTGACAATTTAACAGTGAATTTTCCATTTATATATTAAAAAAATACACTCCCTCCAGTTATAAAGGGAGCCTTCGCTACTCCACTTTTATTCACACATAAACCCAATTAGATTAGACCAAAAACAACACAAATAACTACCCAAATTTATTTTTAATGTATAATTGATTATCTTCATTTCATAATTCTTACCATCAAAGGATTATCCCTTATTATATATGATGTATTCCATGGAGATAAGTAAAAATTTCTGTTTACCCATTTCAATTTTCAATTATTTTCATTCTTCTTTGACATCATTAATATCTATTTTACCATTAATATTATAATTAAATTATTATCAATATTTTATTTAAATTATATTATAATTGAGGAATAATCTTTAACAGACATATCAGGTTTACCTCAATAAAATATAACTTATGTAATGTGCACACTATAACCTCCATAAGTGATGGGATGCACTTTTTATTGACCTCCAAACATGGATAGTTATAAAATATTATAAATTGAATTAATATTATTTTAATAAAATTTTTATTATTTTGAAATTATAAATAAAATACAATAGTTTTCCCTTTATAATGAAAATGAATACATCTCTTATGCATATGTGTGTATTACCACCACTATGGAAGTCATGCATTTAATATTTTACAACTAAATTTTATTACATATATGAAACCATTAATGTGCGGATAAACACCATAGTGACATCAAAATAACATCTTTATGATTCATTAATATTATAATTATTCCAAAAAATCCAATTTCGTAACCATATGCACCAATTGTTTTTAACAACAACTTATTTGGGAAGGTTAAACTTCTTATATGGTAGACACTATTAATTTTATATAATGAATGAAAATATAAAACTATATAATGTTATTATTTGAATCTAATGATAAAATAATATTTGTTATAGGGTTTTTAAATTCCATGTCACTTTTTATCTTATTATTAATATACCACTATTATTTCAATAAAAATATCAAAACATGTTCATTATGAATATCACTACTACACATCATGAACCAAAATATAGTGTGATGAACATATAAAATTATAGATAATTATTAATACCCAATTATAGTACTTCAAATTATCTCTTAATTGTAAAAATTAATTCAATAATAAATAGTCTACATAGTATTTAAGAAATATGTAATAAAAAGTAATTTAAACTAATAACTTCTAAGGATTGAAATAAACTGTAATGGAAAAATGTATTACTAATATCTGAATATCAAAGAAGTTCATAGAATGTTATAGATAAGTATATGGATCCAAACTAATTTATTTATATATTTATCATTATTATAAATCATATAAATTTGATTATGTTGATGTCATTAATTTTTTAAATAGGCATCTCGTGTAAGTATAAATTATTTAACAATTTTACTATATCCACCACTTATTATATTATTGTGTGCGGTGTATGTAATTCTCATGGATATCATGTTATAATGATTAAAATACAATATAAGGAAATATATTTCCTATCAGTTTATATCTATCATGGGATTTTATTTCACAGTTTACCAAATATAATAGATTTACATACTATTAAAAGATGAAGTTGATATTGATTTTTAAAGATAATATATCAATGTAATTTAAATATATCATTATATATATATATTATATGATTTTTTATCACTTCATTTATTATATATTAAGTAATTTTACATTGAAATTTACACTATTTTTAAAAGGAATCAAATTAAATCGTTCTCATGTCACTTTAAAAAAACAATTAATTTCTTATATGGTATATGAAATATTAATGAGAAATGATTTTCATAATAACATTTTTATTGCAAATTCTTCATATTTTTAAATTAAATTTCCACTCCATGATTGAATTATTTCAATAAAATTTGTATTAAAATGATTTTAAAACATTTTTAAATCGGGTGAAAAACATTATTTTATATTTATTCTATATATTTTATAAGTCACTTAGAAAATTGTACTTTAAACAACATCATTATCCATTAATATGCACAATATTTCACAATCGTATATGATTCATTAACAAAATATATATTCTTTATATATATTTATTATGAAGTGTTCACTTATAATTTTCATGAAACCCTTCACTTTTCTAGCACATTATTAAGTAATTATTGGCGAAATGAATGTTTTTATCATCTTGTAAATTAAATATATATGTTTTTTCATAAAATCCTAGTCAGACACCATAAAGACATCTAGTACATTGGTAATAGAGTTATATCTCGTAATTTAAAGGGAAATGGGGTTGGATGAATCTATCCAATATGGTAAATACATGAGGGAATCATGCTCTACCATGGGAAATAGTTAAGGGATACATGATCTACTATGAAAAATAAGATGGAAGATTCTGATCAACCATGTCAAATAGGTGAGTAAGGCTTTATCTATATATGGAAATAGTTGAAAATATCCTAATTAACCACGGTATATAAGTTTTAAATCATGATCAATTTGTTATGAATCATATTCTCTAGTTTATGCCAGATTATTTTTTTAACATGTACCGATGTTCTGATGGATTATATCATATAATTTTTTATTTATATTAGTATGTTTTCTAAATTTTATGATCAATTATATTGATTATGCTCCCATACTCACGTTTTTATATTTTTCTCAATTATGTGCATCATTTGTTTTCATATATTTTTCCATTCATGAGTGTTTGATCTTAAACCTTTCTTACCATCATATTACCTTAGTTATAATCATTATTATTATCCTTAAGATGTACAGAAGGGGGTTTAGAGTAGTGATATTTACAATAAATTTTCACAAATGTTTAAAATTTTTATTAGTAGGTATCTTATACAAAAAATACTAAAACATATTATCATGGGATTTTGTGACAATTTGTGAGAATAAATGTTTTGAATTATTTCTATGCTTATCCTATCTCATCACACATTTAATATAATAAATTTTTTTATGAATTTATTTTTCATAACATAATTGAGTCTGCAAGAAAATGTCACCTCTATTCAAATCACATATGATTCTAGTTTTTTAGTGGAATATGTAATTTTCTATTAGGTATTAGAACATGATATCATTATTATAAAAACATGATATAATTATATGTGTGTGTGTGTTATAATGGTGGTGTTTAATAGTATTTTATATATGTGATTTCATTGAAACAATAACCCTATTTATATACTAGAATGATGATGTGGATATGGAATAGATAAGCATATGGGTAATCACACTCAAAACACTTCTTCAGCATCTAAAAGACATTAACAAGATGCATTATGAGTATATATTAGATTAAAAATATTGATATACGCTACAATGGGATATTTTCAATCCAATAATGTTCTCTTTATGATCAATATCAATGGATTGATTATAGTAATTCTTAAAGGAGAATGATTGAACAAAAATAGACATAATGGAATAGGGGGTGATTTTGATTGAACCAAATGATATTCTGATAGTTTCAAAGAGTAAGAAAATTTGAGGTTCATATTTATAGGATTTTATTTATGATGATTATTTTTTATGCTAATTATAGAGACTACAAATAATTAAATTTCTATTTTAGTGTTGAATTGATCATAAATAAAAAATGTTAATAATGGATTCCTTGGAAAATGTAAAAATTGTCCTAAATGGAATCCTAGTAAAATAATATATGGAGTGAAAAAATCATGAAAGTCTATAAAACCATGTATCATGAATTATGAATAACAATGTGACATATTTGAGCATCCAAACAGTATAAATAAGAGAATGATAGATTCACATTGATGTAATTTTAATTATGGTTGTAATTGAAATAAGATTCAATTACCCTCATGTCAAAAATTAAAGAAGTGAAACTATGTATAATGTATCAATGAACCGAAAGTTGTTTCATATATAGAAATATATGGTGAAGAGAAACTAATTTCCTAGGAATATGGAAGAATTCATTGGAGACAGTGTATGGAAAAAATATTTTTTCATAAATTATCACTAACATTTTAATATAATTGATGTATGAAACATTATAATTACCAAAAACAATTATATATTCCATGGGATAACTAAGATGATAGGCACAAGAAATATCCATGGATATTGGAATAAGGTAAATCCTATTTTGTATCAACAAATAATGTATATTATGAATATAATCAAGATTACGGTACACTAATAATAAAATCAAGTACCATGAGTTCTTTATTTTTTTCTACATTTCCCTCTCTATCATGGATACTTCCTATGAACAAAAAATAACCACCATGAAGACAAGATGTTGAATTATTTACTCAAACATTTTATGATCTGATTATTAAATCCAAATACTGTAACACTTCTTTAATTTATGATATCTGCATAAAATCATTCTATCTATAAATTATAAAAATATAATGTTTAATTTCACATGTATTGGATCTCTCTACATATATTACAATATACATTCATATATTGTAAAATAATATATAAAACCATTAGTTATCCAATAATAACCAAATGTTAGACAACTTATTATAAAATCCATTTAAAAAACAAATTATAAATATAGGGGACTTAAAATAAAATAATGAGGGGATTTTAAGTCACAACATGATAAAGAGATAAAATTTCATTGATAATAATTATACCACCACATCCCCAACCACAGGGCATATGCATTAGTTCCAAACAACCTCATCCACATATCACCATATGTTAGAGGATATCGACTAGATGTGAGGGTCTATGGAACAACATGGGGGTATTATTCCCCAAGTACTAGGTAGAAATTAGTGTAAAATATTATATGAAAAAACAATAAAAAATAAAAAATGTATAAATAATAAAACATCATATTAGTTTCTAAGATAAATTAAAACATTCACTGAAGTATATGTATATGTAGTAAGATACATAACACAATACTAATAAAAAGGATCCAATGTATCTTATAGAGAAACTAACCAAATGTAATAGCAGTTATTGGGCACCATGTTTATAGAATAATTATGAATACACATACCAACATTATCAATTATCAATAACATAGACCTTTCCATACATTTAATCACTATACCTCAAATCCAAATTTTCATTGAAATGTCCATGTAGGTTATGAAAATGAGACTATGTAGAAAAAATAAAACAAAAAACAAATTACCAATATATATATATATATATATCATTGCATTCTATGAAAGTAAATATAATTGAAATAGGATGAATGTATATCACAAATGTATGATACATATTTTTGGTTGTTAAATATTGGTCCTACATACTTTGGCACCATGATGAAAGGATTTTTTTCCTGAATCCCAAAAAAATACCACTACATGTGTTCTCTAAAAGCATGGATCACACATCCCCTTAATGATATTGTCCTATTGATGATGAAATGTCATCTAAAACATCATTATCATGTGATATTACACTATAATTAATATAAATAATGAATAGTAAAAGATATATGTAAATCAAAAACATTACTAGTTACAAAATTTCGATCCAGAACAATTTAAAAATTAGAATATATTGTAATCATCAAAATTCAATAGAAATAAATCAATTGTTCTTATGGACACACATTCACACCTCATGTTATCGAATTTAGAACATATTCATCACTGAGTAACACACACATACCAACAACCTTGAATATTTCCCATATTTAACATGTTCTGTTGTAAATAGATTCATTCCTTAGGTCATCAAAAGAGTCTGTAGAATGGGTTACAATACATGTTGAAAATCACCCCCAAATATGAGAAAAATTTCAAAATCCACTAAATTTATCATCCTCAGACAATTTCTCAGATAAAAACACACTAATGGTATTTCGTGTTCATACATACTAACATGTATCCACTTATTACAATGATCATGGTATAATTAAAATGAGGACATAAATTCAACAAATCTAGCTACCGATTCCCTCAAAAATACATCATAGAATTGTATATCTTTCCAATAACCATAGATCTAATACAATCATCTACAACCTATATTGATTTTATCCAGTAAAATGTAAGATTTTTATTCATGAAAAACAATATCTCACCAGATTGGATGTGAATGATTAATTAATTGATTAAGAAACAAATAAATGAGTATGAACAGATGAGAAAATATAAAATAATACATAGGGTTCCTAGTGTGTTGGTGGTAAATGAATTACCGATTGAAGATAAAATAATTGATAATGGTCACCTTTATAATATCATTATGATCTATTTCCATATATGTATCCAAATGATTATTTATGTCAGATAGTGGCTACATTGAAGACACAATTCTTCCCAAGAACCCCATAAGATGGATGGTGGATTCACTCTAGCTATAGAGTGTTAATTTCTCCAAATTTTTGAATTCTAAAGACACTACCCATGGTTGGGTCAAGGTTTTGAAACAATTTTTAAGAAATAATAAGACTGCCAACCTAATTTTTAACCCTTTTCATCCACCAAATCACCCCTAAATTTAATTAATTTACATTAACTAATAACAAGGCTATATATATGAATAAAATTAGTTCACCAAAAATAGAGGTGTCACAGTTATCTTCCTCTTATTATTTCTAATCCTTGATATATATCATGAGATAAATTCATGAAAAAATTATGCAATTGTACCAAAATATTTGATTCTATCTCTAAATACCCATTTTAAAATCCAACATGTTTCTAATAAACATGGAATGGGGAACAATTTTTCCTATCATCACTATCATACTTTGATCCTATATCTAAAAATTTCTCTCCAAAATATATGATTCATATTTGAGCTCAATATCTTTATAGTCATGGCCATGGTAAAGATCAGGCTCATACATTTTATGTTGAGACACTTCAAACATGTTTTGAATAACTTAATACAATTGATAAATATTCAAATGGTGGGAAACCATCAGAATGAATTCAATGATATCAAATGTACCATTTTTCTATATTGATAACATCCATAGCCTAATAATATTCAATTACCCAATCTGAGCTGACTCCTGTAATAAAAAACTCGTTACTAGTAATGAATTATAAGGTTTGTATCCTTTGTTAAAATTATAATTACTACTTATTATAACACACAACCACCCATTAATAAATAAATTAGACCTCCTCAATGCTTTCATTTACATTACTAATCTAGATAACTTATTATTCACCTTCTAAATACCTGCACTATGGAGAAAAATTTGTCCTCCCATAAATTGACACATATAAATCCATATAACATGATGACACAAATATGTTATTATATTTGAAATATAGATGTTATAATTGATCATCCATAAAACCTCTATAATCATGAAAACAATATCCAATACTATACTTTGTAGTTTGGATTGGCCTCTCTAATATACCATCATCTAAAGATTAAATGTTATAATCATCGATAACCCATCATGATGTATAAAACATGAAGACATCATGATATTAAATATAAATATATTATAGATAACACACTCAATTCCAATACATACTGACTCATGAACTCCAAAATAGTATTTTCCTTAACCAATCCACTCAGTTCATCTCCTGTATATTTATTAATGGAGAGAACTTATTGAGAATATATTCATAAAAAAAATTGTTTTTTGTTCTCATGGGGTCCTGGGAAACCTTATCTAGAGTTATTTCATCACATTATCTCAATGTCACATAGCTATTTGAAGAAGTTATGGAATCCTTCAAGTATTGTAATTCATTTTCTAGATCTTTAGTCATGATAGATAATGGGGGAAAACATTAAATGATTTTTTCATACCAAGGCCAACATAATAGCTACGTTACATAATGGTAAATAATTTTTAACCGTATGTTCATATCCCACAATGATTCATGAAAGGGTTAAATAAAATTCTCTCCATTATAATTTTTAATCATCTCTCAACCATAATCCAAAATCACTCTACATCTATCCAAATAAAATCATATAGATGACCATTTTCTTTCATCATCTCATTGAACATTAAAATATCTAGATCAATCTCATGAAAAGTATTAAATCATTCCATAAATGAGTATTTCATATTTATTGGTCCACAAAAAATACCCCATAATTTTCAATTATTCCCCAAAGGTTGTATTTCATCATATCTTCTATATAACTCAACACTTTTCAGATTTCTGACACAACCTCAGGTGTTGTCCAACTCTACCCATCTGCAACTAAAATTCCCATCACAAAATTATACACTATATACACGTTTCATGCCTATAAGTAGTGTAGATAATGAATTTTACTAGTATTTGAATCACGTTGGGATTATATATATCATATATAATTTTGTCATATATATAGGAAATATATCACACCGAATAGGTATTGTCACCATGATTTTCAATTATTGAACCGGAACATCCAAATATTTGTTTTGGTAGGTTAGTTATAGTCATGGGGTTATATTTATTGATAATATTAAAAATTGACATAATATCCCTTACTAAGAATATATCATAGGACATTTATAGAAATTTCACAATATATTGTATACTAATCACTAGAATCGGGATGAAGTATGATTAAAGTTCACATCAACATCTTATTCTCCTTAAAGAATCATTCTACACATCATTTTTTCTATTCAATCATGAAAAAAATCTTATTCAGTTTGTCTGTGGGTCCTAAAGATAAAAAATATCATAAATTATCCTTCTATATTTACTAACCAACTCATGATTTAATATTGAACAAATTCCACAACCATTATGAATATATGATTGCATAAAACATTTCCATATCAACTCTTATTCTTTTATGAGATAAAATTCTCCTATAAAGAGATTCTCCTATATCCAAATGTGTTTATTTGACCAATTTTCATATTATAAATTTGATCGATGGACAGTAATATATGACATCTATGTTCCTAGTTTGTTATTCCTATGTTTTTGAATATATTAGTGCTTCATATACATGGATAACTATTAGTGATTCCATGTCTGTGTGAAATATCATATTAATGGGGTCGTTGAACACATTTTTAGAATTCATCATTCCATAAGGGAATAGTTGGATACTCATAAAACCATTAGATACTCCTCAATAATGCCTTTATAGTTTCAATATCATAGGGAACAAATTTATTATATCAATAAAATAGATTAATAAATCAAATTCACCAAGACATGATTAATTGATCAAAAAATTCACTAATTCATTGAAATAGAATCATTTTCTTCATATTTTCCTAATAAAAGTTTTGATAATACATTGATTTTCATGAAAATAGTATTCATTTTCAATGAAAATTATAGGAAAATACCACATGAAGTGATCATAATGATGAATTATTTATCGTTATTATCATCTATATATTCCTTGATATCATTTAACTCAAATGATTTCATGTCGTATTGTGAATTGATTTTTTTTATGAACCAAGAATAATTTTGTTACAAAACTCCACTACATTATATAGGTTTAGTATTATGAAATATTCCATAAATTCATATCAGTATTGTTATACCACAAGAAGAAGGGGGTGTTACCACAAAATCATTTTGAATTTTCATACTAGTCACAAGTTTGAAAAAAATACTTATTTTTGACAACTATATTGTTTCACCATTCATAATTAATTATCCCACTCACTGGTTTACATGGAACAATCCCCTATAGAAGATGTAAAAGCTAATATACTATTATAAAAATCAATATGTTCATAGAATCCGGTTAATAATCCCATTTCAATGATCATATCAAAACCTATATTTTCTATAATTATGAATTTGAAAAAATGATTGGTGTTTGAAACCACCATTGTATAGTATGGAAATGATTTATTAGGATATAAATTTCTTAATTGGAGAGTATTCATATACAACAGCTTTGATGAACACATAACTAGTAAAACCAGCCCATTGGGTACATGAGATGATATGAAAAATTGGATACTACAATATCAATTTAAAAGTATATAGTGCATATGAAATAAATAAAATTTTGTAGGATATTGAATGCATATATCCACCACCTAGTAAAGCCTACTAAACTATGTAATTTATGAAAACCACTACTCCATGTTTCACTAAATTCTTAAGAGTCACCATAATATTTGACAATTATGGGGTCTCCAATTTCTAGTGAAATCCTTCTCCTAACCCTTTAATGTGAATATATTAAGCTCTATTATATAACATCATTATATAATATATCATTTAACACTAGGGATAAGAATTGAGAGAAAATTTATAATCCTTTGAAACCTATCCCACCATCCCAAATTTATAAATATTAACATATTCATGTCCCATTATGGTATCCATGGAAACATTTATCTACATTGTCTATAGAACCATTCTCTTGACTCTATCCTCAAAAATAATCTTATTATTGAGAAAATAATTTACTAGGACTGATATATATAGATTACCTATATATATATATATAAATTTCAATGAGGACATCATTATTTGTGGTTCTTGATTATTTTTACAATCATCAACTCCTTATAAAGATTTATTGAATATATCATCAGATAAATGTTCCTGACCCATTATTTTAGATATCGGTGAAATATGATTTTCAACATTCGACCCATAAATGCATAATTCTCCCCCAGAAGAGAAAAATAGCGAATTAATTATGTAAATTTTCTAAATTGTTAGACATTTTCATCTTCCAATAGTAGAACTCCATAAATTCATGACATTGGAAGAGATTTACTGTAGATGGAATGAACTCTTGGAAAAATATATCACCAAAGGTCACTAAAGACATCCCTTCATCTCAAACACTATACCAAGTTGTATCACACCATTTTCAAATAATTAATTTATGAATAATGGTCTAAATTTTTAACCTCTAATTTAATGGGGTCTCTACGATGTGGAAAATCCTATTAACTTCCTAAATTTTTTTGACTATGTATTGAGGTCCTATAATCCCCTATAAGGATAGAGGATGATGAAGAATGATTTCACACTCATAACTAACCACCATCGGCATGTTACTGTGGGATCCAAATCCCTAAATATGAAATATATGAAACTGATCTTTCTATATATGTTATATACCTGGACTTATTGGAGACACTAATGGAGTATGGTAAGTTATACCCTCATTCACAGCATGTTGTTCGACTGAATGTGAAATTTATATAAGAAGTTAAATTTATTGAAATGTGATTGAAGAGAATATGTAACTACAAAACATAAAAATGAATATTTTTTGCATGAGCTAGGCGCATCATAGGGTTCAAAATAAGGTTCAACCAAAGTAGATACCTATACAAATAATGAAAACCTTCACAAACACAATTCATATCCAAATCCAATCATGTATTTCCTGCATGTTGGTCATGCTAATATATATATACACTCAATAATATAATATAATAGGATAAAATAGAATAATAATGTAAATAATTTATAAAAATAAAAAATCCTACATTCTAAATTCATTTATTATTTAGGTACTATGTAATATAAGAAACATGTTTAACGAATATGACTCTACATCCCTTAGGATTATACATGAATACACAAAAAACCGAAACATCATTTTATCAACCTAATCTACAGTAAACCATTTCAATTTAATAAAAATTTACATTAAAAGTCAATCAAACCCACTACAACATGAGGGAAACAGATGTCAAATATTCACTTCTAACCAGGAGGTCACATTGTTCTGTTACATGAGTCCTAATCATCAAATTTTTTTTCTAATGTGTCCCAAATCCCACAAAAGTTAAGGAACGTGTTAGTAAACATCATACATTAATACCGATTTCAACTACCCTGACCCCAACTCTAGGATTAAAAATAGAGTTCATCATTACCTCAGTCTTTCCACCCTAATCGAATGAGGTTATTGAAAAGTGATGAGGGGATGTTGAACATAATGGTACGAATATTCAATTAGTATGAGTTAATAATATGATTAAAATATTTCAATAAAAAAATTATTATAATATTTCAAATAAATAAAAACTATATATAATCAAAAAAATATAATGAAAAAAATAAACAATACTATTTTGTAATAAAAGTGAATTCAAGGTTGAAATGAATCTAAGTAAAAGGAACCAACATATTATTTATTTCCAATAATAAAATGAAACATCATACATCCTTCATGATGTACACCAAAAGAAGTCTTCATAATCCAAGTAACTTTTGAAACTGTCCACCATAGGTTTATTTCCCTTTACTAGATTTGATACAATGAAATCTTTAATTACACCAAAATTAAAATGTTGGGTGTGTGTATAAGACTTATTAGGTAATAAAAAATGAACCTTAATATTAGTTTTTAATATATATACTAGTAAATAATATGAATTCAAATAGAATATAAATATGAAGAATTTATATCACAAGAGAAACATATATATTTCATGTCCTCGTATATAGGGTTTACATGCATTTTAAATGGATAGAATGAATGTGATCAAAGACCCTGATGTGTCCACCCAAGTGATACTATCTAAAATCATAGATATATTATTCCTCGTTAATGGATAGTCTAATTCATGGGGAACTATCTTTATAAACATCCCACTTAGGGGATAGTCTACTAAGATACACATGTATGTTCAATAGAATAAGTTATAATATAGACACATATGGTATCAGATTCAAATGGATAATCAAGCACTGATCAAAAAGAGATGGTATATTAATCAATGAAATATAAATCAATGAAATACAATGACATGTATCATGGATACACACACATACCAATTTGAACAAAAATTAATAATATTCTTCATATGGCGATAAAAACATGACATAACACAGGTTGATAACCCATATAAAATATGTTGTAATGTGATGTGATTCCTAACTTAGATGAAGTTATGCTTTTATAAATAGAGTGATGATTGAAGTCCAAAAAATAATCTCAAACCAAGAACCATTCTTGACTAAATCCAGTTCGTAACATAGGATAATATTTTGGGAAAACCCAACAACTAAATGAGTAGTAAGGTCAAAAATAAATTTAAATTATGAAAATGATATATGTATGTTTAATGAGTACACAAAAAATCTATTAAATTGGGTGATGATTTTTTCAAAGATCCACATTACCATGTTTTATTGTCACAAAACCCATATTTATGATCAAAAAACAATTATATAATTTTAATTTTCCAAGGACAAGAAGAAGGATCTTACATGTAAAATTTTTTCTCTGTTGATTGGAATCGTAGTGTTGCTTTATTGTTTTGGAATTAAATGTAATTGTTTCTATTTAAATAATGAATCAAAAATCCCCAAATAGTATCCAATGGGTGTATTGGGTGAAAGGAGTACAATGTGAAGTTATAAAAAATTAAAAATGGTTTAATTAATTTTTTTTTGATAAACTCTACATCCCTTTAGGCTTTAAAAGATGACATATGTGAGTCAGTGAAATACACATGTTGGCTAACGACAACTAGGAAGACCCAGTTCACCCTAATAACCCCCACTGAATCATTTATGTATTGAAATTATTTCTTTGTTCCAATATGTAACAATGTTATCGATACTAACGACTTCACTAGATCACTGGTAGATAAAATTTATCTTCATCATACAATCTCGATATGTACATCAATTCTAGATTCCATTTCTCACCACATGGACACCTCTAAAATTCGAGAATTTATATTAAATCGTTAATATATTTATGAACTAGCTAGAAAGTGGAATACCAGAAATAGAGGTGTCATAGTACTATTACAAACGAATGGATAAGTTGAATATTATTATTTGATATAGTGAAGATCGAACCTCTTTACACATAAATTCATGGGTCAAGTATTTTATTAGTGACTATTAATTTAAATTATGAAGAAAAATATTATTTATGATGGAGAACACATCAGAGGATTATTTTAATATATTTTTCTCTACAATATTAATCAAATTCTATAGATATTTTGATCCACAAAAACACTAATCTAAAATAAATTCATTATAATTTGAAAAAAAATCAATAATTTTGATTTTTCAAATATAGACATTAAATTAGTTACTTTAATAGGATTTAATATTATTATGAAATTTGTAAATAAAATGTTATAGAATTCCATCTTATAGTTGAAGTACTCCCTTATAAAGCCCATTTTATGAATTTTCAAATGGTGGTAGCTTTAAAAGTGTTTACCATAGGCCAATACCCTTAAAAAATAAAAAAAATCAGTTTGAAATAAATCATATTTGATTGATATTCAGTCTTGTTTAAATTTTCCATATATCTTTATTAGAAGAATCACAACCTATATCAGCTTCCAATGCATTCCTTATACAATGATCATGTGTGAAGACCATTACAGGGAATATAACTATAAATAAAGATGATATAATTTTTTAATTATTAATATGATATGTTATTATCACATATATTTTGTTCATTTTAAAATATTCTTATTGAAAAATTGAATATTAATTTACTAATTCATTAACAAATCCAACGAAAAAATTTTATTCATAATTATGTAAATATTTCTAAAATTATTTTTTAATAAATAGAATTTATTAAAAGTGAATATTATAATTTTATTTTTTTATTTCAATAATATATTAATATTACTTTTTATTTTATTCTAAATATGAAGAAGAATAATAAAATGTAATATTTTAAATATTACTTTCTTGTGAATTTTTATTCCACATTATTATTTTTGTATTTTACTGAAATTTATAATTATAAAATTGATTAATTTAAGTAAAATTAATTAAAATCATATTTTAGTTTTTATGTTATAATATCTAATTATGAATTTTTCATATTTGTTTGAAATAGTTAATTTTTAGATGATTGTGATAAATACATTGTCCTAATATCATAGAATTTTATCAAATAATCATTACTAACAATTAATATATTATTATATAAAAACTAATCATTAAAAAGAATTTATGTTGGTATAAACTTATTTAGATAAATATTCAACATTCAATTTAGAAAATCCATGTTTATCATGTTACAACCAATGTATTATTTTAATATTTTTTTAAAAAATATATTTTTTAATATAATATCCCAAGATAGAATTAATTTTTTGAATTATTTAAAAATTATATAACAATTATACAAGTAAAATTAGTAATTCCATTGTAATCATCAACATTTATAATCATATATTATTAATATGTTTCACGTAAGATAATTGGTATAATCGAAAAAAGTATTTTTTTTGTGTTACATGACGTAATCTTAGAAATAATTACTTTTTAAAACTAGAAATTTTATTTTATAAAATTGGTACCATATTATTATTCCTTTGGCCAATATTATATCATTATTACCATTGTATCATTTCTTTAATTATTAAATTATATTGGTTTTAATTAAATTAATATTTTGAAACTACAAATTGTCCATGTGAAAAATCTATGATTAAAAAACATAAAACATGGGTTCTGAGGAATTTTTGAGTAGTTATAGCCATTAATAATTATACATGTCTGCATTTAAATTAAATTATCCATTTTACACTTTAATAGTGACATTTCCTTTTATATATTAATGAAATTAATCTACTTTGACATATAAAAGGATCTATCACCATACCACATTTTATCACACAAAATGCCACATATTTTAGACTATATAATGAAACAATTCATCCCAAAAAAGTAATGATAGATCATAAAAGTTTTTTACTTCTAAAAATTCAATCCCTTAAAATTGTTAATACTTTTTTCAAATCCAGTTTTCCATGGTGTTAGGTAAAATTACATAATTAATCCCATTAAAGTTTTATTCATTTTTTTCATTATTCCATCTTATTGTGCCATATTTTATTATATATATATATATATTGACAACATTATTATTATCAATATAATAAATTTTTATTATAATTTTAAAATAATTACTGAAAATCATTAATACTTTAATTAGCAAATAGAACGTTTTGTTGTGTAACATGCAGTATAAAAACTCTTTTAGAAATGTGATTAATATTTTTCATAACTGGATTAGATGGATGGTAATGGAATTTTATTAAATTTAGTTAGATATTATTTTTAAAATATATGAACATTTATTATAAATGTTTACCTGATCTTCTCCTTTTCTATGGAAAATTAATATGACACTCATGTGTACATGCAGACAACCATCTCCAACACCTTAATAACTAACACTAAAAAATCATCTCCAAAAACTTAATAATAGAAAAATAATATAATTATTCTTATTTGAAAATAATTTTATTCCAAATAAATTACATTCTTAACCAGATTCAATCAAAAATTATAACATGTTCTTGTCTGGGTCGGTTTAACAACCTATATGAATAATGATTTATATTTATAACATTGATAAAAATTGAAAAAAAATATTATTTTAATAATAAATTAACAAATAAATTGTTTTAATGATTCTATATATAATATCTATCTTTGTTTACATATTATTGACTAATAACCAGCACCTCCATTCCTTTATCGAAGAAATACAATTCTAAATATCTCCAATAAACATCTTGAATTAAATTATTCATTGATGAAATAAAAATATAACAGATCATTATAAAACATATATTATAGTACCTTGAATGATAAAGTTATGATAAATTTTTATTATATTAAAAATAATACAAACTTCACTTATACAAGTAGTTATAAAAAATCATTCGACGTTACTAACATCTGATAATAAAATAAAAAATAAACAATAAATGTATTTTTTATAAATTATTCATATTAATTTTTATTAGAAGTTATTAATTTTTTTTTAAATTAAGTAATTAGTATATTTATTTTTATTATACAATATATTCATTCATTATTTTATATTTCCCGAATTGATAGAATGGGGTTTTTCTCTTAATATTATTTCTTTTAGTATAATGTTATATCCATCATCAATTCTGTTGAGTAAAATATAAATTTAAAAAAAAATATGTTCTTATAATTTTTATAATGATATTAAATATTATTAAGGATCTATATAACATTATATTGTATTTGAGATATTTAGTTCAAGGGTTACAAAATAAGGATGGTTTCATTGTAATGTATTACATAAAAATAGTTACGAAAATTATCCTATATGTTTTCGCTCATATAAAAAAATTCCCTATTGTCGACTATTATCTCAAATGTGATAAAAAACATAAAGTGTAATTTTTAATTTTTCACTATATAATTGTTAATTCTCCTAATTTTTTTTTTCATATATATCAAAATTCAACATTGTTTTATATATGTGTATATTTAATTTAAGGATATTTTTTATGATACCAGCAAACATATTTCATAATTTTTCCTATGATATTTTATATTTATGTTTTCTCAGTATTCATCACTTTTATTTATTAAAATTAATTATAATTAATATAACTAATTTTATTTTGATCGTTAGGCACACATATGTTTTATTTTTTCATAATTAGTGGTCGAACCCTATATATCACAACAATATAACGTATGAAGAATTATATACCATACTAAAATGGTAAATGAGTTTTAAATCTGTGATTCTATAATGAAATTAGATGAATGAATTTTGATCCTCTCTGGAAAAATTGTGGGCTATATAACACCCTATTTTTTTATTATATATCACTCATTAAATAGATACTTTTTATTTTAAATCATTCATTTAAAATAATAAAAATTCTAAGAAAACCACAAAAACCTATTATAATATTATTATATCAAAAATATATCACACTAAAATTCATCATGTAAGTATAAGTTTGTAATTGAATTTTGTGTTTTTTCAAAAAAATTGATTATTCAGTGAATAGATAAAATATACTCTTTTTGAAAAAGAATCATTACACAAAATTTAATAGTATACATAATTATAAAAAATTATTACTAAACTAACATAATTATCATTTATTTATAAATAGTATAATTTATTTCATTTAAATTGATATTATACTATATTTTTGGTATATGTGTATTTTTTGACATAAAATGCATCTTAAAAAAATTAATTGTATTCGAAATTATTAAAAAAAATTGATTTCTACAAATTTTATGAATTTATTATGACAATATAGATTCTATATTTGGAATCAATAATTTAAAATATTTATAATATGTGTTATTGTATTTTTTAAATTCTGGTTACTAACCATGGTGGATATTTGTCACGTTGGCAAGGGTAAAAAATGTTCAATAAGGTTAAATCATTGTAAAATGTCAATAAATTTATTTTAATTTTTCTTTCTTGATAATTTCATTTTTTCCATTTGAAACAATGTTTATAAAATACATCTACTAGCTCTAATTTTTCTTTAATATGGACCTTTATTTTACATTCTGAAGGGAACCAATACTAAATGGCACATGCTATAAAATAATATCAAAAATATAATTTCATTAGGATACAATGATGTTATGTTTTATTTTATGTGTTAATTTTAAAAACTAAAAAAATATCATCAATGAGTTTTATTATTATTTTTTATTGACTAAATATTTTATAAAATATTTACACAACACAATAATAATATTTTTATAATTAAAATAAATATTAAAATAATGATTTTAATTATATTTTTTTGTACAAAAATTTGGATGAATTAGTTTTTTTTATGTATGTTATAGTAGAATATATCATATCATTAGTGTTTTAATGGAATATATTCTAAATTTTTTTATTGGGGTCTTTAATGTCAAAGTAATTGAATTTTGTTAAAAATGTCATTATTGATATTTTTTGAAAATAATATATGATTAAATTTTATAAAAAATCATTAAAATCATGAAATATGATATGTTCAATAACATAGTCTCATCTAATCATATATTGAAAATTTTTATGGAAATGTAAACCTTATGAGGAGAATTAAAAAATTTTAATATTTTAAAAGCCATACACTATTATGGTTATAATTGGTTAATGATACGTTAATCCAAAGGATAGAGGTAGAAATTATATATAAAAAAATTTAAATAATTTAATAATTACCATATCATTTAAATATTTTAATATATTATATTTATTATCAATTTCACATTTGTTTGAGTGATTTTTTTTCATGAAATTATATAAGCGACACTCCACTCAAATATAAATGGACACACCTTCTCAATTTTCATTTCACCAAATTGAAACATCTCTCTTGAAAAAAAAATGAGAAATTATATTATCCGCTTCCCAGACCAGGATTTCGAGGATATCATATTTTTAGAAGAATATTTAAAGGGGCAATTAGATGGAATCTAATTAAAGTATAATGAAGAAGAAGAAATTAACTATACTGATTCCATCATGTCTAAATATTTTTATATTTATTATAAATATATTGTATCAATCTTATAGTAATAATTATATTATAATAAATATATTTTTTTGTAATTATTATTATTTTCAAAGGAACATTTTCCACCTATTCTCTATCATACAGATAGAGAATATATTTTAATGCATATGTATGACTTACCGTATCCATGTAGAGATGTATTTCATTTTTCCTCAAGAAATTACATGGATGGTTATAAATATGGATGTGACAAATATCATTGAAATTTTAAACATAATTATTCTTATGATATTATAATATCATATCTATCATCATACATGTATATCTGTTAGAATGTGATATCATTATGGGAGCATACCTAAGAGGACTACTTTAGCCAAGAAATTAAATTCAATTGACATTACATTATATCGTTGATATTAATATAGAATTATTTAATAAATTATTAAGATAATTTTTAACACTGATGTTTAATAGAGAAATTTTAATTCATTAATTATTTTCATTAATTAATTGAAAACTGAAAACCACATTCAATCTACAAAAGGCTTATTATTTATATAAATGGTGTAATCCATTATAATATCATGATAATTTATGGATGGAACTAAAATTAATTATATTGAATATATATGTTATTTATATCATTTAAAAAATTCTCTACATGATAAAATTGTGGTTGAGATAAAGGTTCAAACTGCTGAATGAAAACATAAATGAAAAATAAAGATGCTAACAACTAAGAAATTACAATTAAAAATTATTATTAAAAAATGTGAGATTAGATATTATAACTGGGTCATATATGACATAATTTATTGATATATGGTTTTCATTTATACATATAGTAAATAAACATTTATTATATTTGTGTTTAAAATAGTTTATGAAGAAAATTTAACACCAGGTAACAGATTTTAACACAATTTCTACTCCATTGAGACAATTATGTTTCTTTAAAATTATTATTATTATAGGTATTTATATAATAAACCATTGAAGTTTACAAAATTAAAATTTATTTATTGATGATGGTTACTTTTTTATTCCATGATTACGCTTTGTTTGATATAAATTTTGATTTTTAATCTTGAGGTAATAATTTTTTATGAAATCTCATTTTATAGTAATATTATAATTTTCATTTATTACATATTATAATATGTCATTAAAAAATATATATATTTTATTATCCTACAAAAATATTTGTATTATTTATATTTTATTCAAAAATATATTCTAACATTATCATGAATCATGTAAAACAATTTTAAATTAAAATATCATCTTATTTCTTTTTTGAATGAGTATCTTTTTCTTCAGTGCTAATTTTTTTAATATTCATTTAAAAATATTTTTTTTTGTTAATGATAATATAAAGAAATTATATTTTTCCATCAAATTTTAAATTCATCCATAAAAATATTTATAATCTTTTCCAAAAGGTTCATTTTTTAATTCATTTACAAAATGTCAATATGAATTATTTTTAATATATATGAAATTAAGATATATTCTTACCACCAAAAGCATTTCATACAAAATGTTATTATTATATTCAAATAATGTGTTCTGACTGAGATAACAATGCAATGAAATAATCTAATAATGTCCTTATACTATTTTAATTTATTATCTAAAGGGCATGACCTTATATTTCCATAGAAATTTTATTCATTATTATCTCATATTAATTTCTTCATCATTAAATTTTGATGCATTCATTTTTTATGATATTTTTTAATTTGAAATTATATTATTATATAATATTAATAATATATTTATGATGGATATGAATAATTAAAAATCATTGTAAATTTTTTATATATATTTCTTAATATAATATTCTTTTGACTGATTGGGGATATCATAATATTTTGTAATATTTACACAATAATGTTTGTTATTGAAAATGCATATTATTAGTTAATTGTATTGACCATAATATAAATGTTGTATTAATTGGACATGTAGTAAGGTGTGGGTACCCTTAATATACAATCCCATAATGCATCCACAGGTATAATGAGTCAAACCATTGGAATGAAATTATTATATGGGTGTTTAGTATATACCTAAAAATAAAGTATTTTTTATTAGAATAATCCTTCAATGGTAAAGATAACATATATTTTTACATCATAAAATTTTGTATTAATAATTTACTCTCTTGAGAATGTAGTAATTATTAATAATGAAATCACTACATTGGTATTTCCATGGATACATTTAATGTTCATGTTATTTTATGTAGACTATTTTATGGTAATTTTATTTCAATATTTTTTATTCCCACAAAAATCAGGACATATTGTAATATACCATCTTATTAATATGAATCTAATATCACAATGTATTTTTTTCCAATCCATAGCATATTAATAAGAATATTATGAATAATATCATTGATGTATGGATTTTTCTTATTCTATCAATTTTATATTTATAATCTAAAATACGAATAATGTATGTCTCTGGTTCTCCATGAATATAAAACATATTGGAAAAATAAAATTAGAATCATTTTTAAATGGAATGATGACATAAAAAATGTAAAATTCATCTTTATTGAAAAAATAATAATTTTATAGATGTATTAAATGTGGATTTTTATTAAAAATATATTGGTAATTAGAAAATGGTAAAATGGAACTCAATTAAGAATGGGAAACACATTTACCATTGCCCCAATGTTATGATGTCCATCTCCCAAATAATTATATTCACAGATGACATAAATTATGGTAACATTATTGGATAAAAGAGATTGCGAGAAATTTTATCCATTAAATGGTGGGACTCCAAGATAGATAAATGTTTCCATTTTTGATCACCCACACCAAAGCTGTGGGATCACATTCAGACAACTAATTAGAATTTTTTTATGTATCTTCAACATCATTTATGAGTCAGTGAATATTCATGTATTTGGATTTATAGATTCTACAATGAACTAAGAGACATACAACTATATTTATTGTTTTATTTATGAAAATATCTCCAAATCAAGAAGATCCTCGATGGCCCCATGAATCAACATTGATATCACATTTAACTCATTGAGGAAATGGAATGTTTTATTTAACACCAACGTTACGCCATAGATCATGGTAATTACATTAGATTAATAAAAAAATTAAGAATATTGAAATTATGACGATCAAGATTACAAAAAATAGATTGAATCTCATTTTATCCTTTAATTGAAGAAATGATACATTCTAATGATGTGTGAAGGAAAAATCCAATGCCTTTAATAATATGTTTGTTGTTGTTATACCATAACTCTTGTAATACTCAAGTAATGGAAATGAGAAGTAGATAATCAATCTTCTAAGAAATATGTAGATATATGAATTTATAAAGGTGTCCCTCTATATTATAACTATAGGAAGTGTCAAATTTAATGATGTTATCAAAGGACTTCCAAAGCATAGAGGTAGTAACAAAGTTGAGGAAGATTTGATCAATATCAACACTATGTTTGTTATATATGAGTCATTTAGAGCATAGATTAATACCCATAACCTTCAATAAACAATTTAGCGATGTTTTAATTTCAAAACTCTAAAAGAAATAGTAATTATGGTTGGGATATTCCATTATTTGTTTAATTATTCCCCAATAATAGATGGTTCATTGAATCATCAGCTGGAAATAATCTTTTGCGGATAGAATTTTGTAAGATGAAACTTTTAAGACCATGATGTCATTTCCATTGATAGACATTTAATCCAAAAAAAATCTTCTTTGATAATTAATGGAAGGTTGTAAGAAAGAATATTTGTCTTATCATTACTAAAATATATTTTGATGAAATCTATTTATGTGAGGAAAATTAATTAAGAAGAAAAATACATATACAGTTATCTAACCAGATCATATGGATAGTATTAGAGGAGACCATCTAATGAGAATTCACCAATGTAATGATTAATGATGACTTGAGAGTTGAAAATATTAATTATTCCATGTATTAAATTTTCCCAACATTATGTATTTTCTAAAAATATATCTCATTTATTAATGAAATATATTCGTATTACTAATTAATGAGTCTTCACGTTAAATTCTATATTAATTGTTTATTGATCTTTTATAATTATTAATTAAAATGCCCCTAAAATCATTTGGGGGAAAACATTGTTTCCATGGAACAATTGAGAGTCTTTTTTATAGGATTCTTCTTCTCTAAAAAATATATTATATTGTTTCATTTTCTATCCATGAAGGAAGCCATCAATTTTTCAACCATTAAAGTGAATTTTTTAGATAATAATATATCATACTAGGGTAATCCTCCATACTATTTAAAGTGTTTTTTCCATTGCATTAGGACATCAAATTTCTGTTCTAACTCGCAACATGATAAAAATCCATAACACATGGATTACTCTAAAACACGGAGAAAAAAACTGTATTTGAGATTAATAACTAATTATTTGTTTCTCATCTCATGTATGATATTCAATTTTCCAGTTCATTTTGAGGATTTTATCATTGTATAGGTTTGACTTCTTCTAAATAATTTGGTGCCTTTAAACATTTTCATTGTAGAGAAGAACATTTTCTTATTATTTCAATGTTTTCACCAAGTATTAATATAATTATATAATTATCATATAAAAAGTGTGTGGGATCATGAATACATATTTCATCCATATTAGGAATAATTTTACAATTATACTACATCTGGGGAAGAATCCTTCTTAAAAAATCCTTTGTATTTGATAAATGAATGGATTAGAAGGGATAACCTATTTAGAAGGCCCATAAACAAGTTATGTAACCCTCTAGGGATTCATATATCATAACCTAAATGTGAGTAAAGGTGAAAATTTATTTAACCCAGTTAATTAAGACTACATAAAATCAAATTCTAGTCCAAAGCCTCATATATAAAACCCCAATATATGGTTTCAATTGTACTTTTAGAATACTGTCTGACTGGAATTTAAAATCCTCTCGTGAATTATATAAAAATGATAACAAATTTATAAGATGTGATTTTTAAATACTAGATAGCATTAATTTAAATGGAATAGACAAATTTTAGGAATCAATGTTTTTTGAATTTCTAGAGAGAATATTTGTAATAATTTTTCATATTATCATATTTGTATTGTCAACATAAATAATATTTCTAACGATATTTATAACATTTTAATTATCAAAATTAGGAACAATGGAATGATATTTAGTAGTGATTTCTATTGTAAGCAGTCCAGAATTAAATAAACCATTTATCATTCTTCAAACATCTTTGTGTATAATATCCCAAGAATATTGAAAAAATGTACAGTAAATCCATCTGAACCATTTTATCTCCCTAAATTAAGATGAAATAAAAATTCCGAGATCTATAAATAATTATTAATTACAAATATATTCATTATATCTTCTAGAGAAAATATATTAGAAATAATTTAATCAATTATTCTTGTGCAAGTGTTTGGAGCATCAAATAGCCTCATGTAGTTTGAAAAAACATGGGAAGATAGGACTTTTTATTATCAAATAAATATATATTTTCACTAAGAATGCCCCGTGGATTTATTACATTACTTAATAATTGAATAGAGTTTAAAAATATTGTGTTTCTATCACCTTCCTTGATATATTTGACATTCAATGTTTCCCTCTTCAGTTTTTCAATGAGATTAAATAAGGAATTCAAGTCAACTAGAACATTAAATTTATGGTCTATGCTTATAGAGAATTTAATGAATGTATAATTTTGTTTAAGGGAATGAATTATGTAATCATTCTGATCAATAATTTTATAAATTGGAATTAATCTTTTATTAATACAATCATTTATCCTTTTCATTTCAATTATGAGCATTATCTCACTAGTTAAAGAATCATAAATGATGTTAAAGGAGCATTGGTGTCCATAAAATAGATCAATATAATTCGGGTTTAGAGACATGGAATGGTTGAATCAAAAGTGATTTATATTTTTACCCTATTCATAGAAATTACTTTTCAAATTAGGGTGTTGATTATAGTTTCACATTGAATGAGTACAAAAAGAAATAGGGGCCCAAGAATCAATTGAAGAATCATTGAAAAAGGTTTTGTCCAATTTTCTAAAAAACATACCGCCAATTATTATTTTATAGCCAGTGTATTTTTTGAGAACTATTATTAATTAATATTTATTTATATTTTCAATATGAGTCTTAAAAATTCCTTTCCAAAATAGAATAACTAACCATTCCTAAATTATTATCAAGTTTCAAAATAGCATTAAAGTTCTCAATTGGAGTACATGTTATTTTTTTGAGACAATAATGTCCAAAAATATCTACCAAACACCTATTACTTATATATAGCCATTATACGAATAAATCCAACAAAACATTTTATGAATAAACCGTTAAATTTGTCTTATGGTAATTATCTATTCTGGGGAAATAGAGGACATTCCCCCAATAATTGATTGAGAATATGAACATGTGTCTCTTTATGTCATTACTAGAATAAGTTTAGACAATATTATGTTATCCTGCATTGTCAATTAAAGAAATATTCCCCTAGAAAATACTATTTGTTTTATAGTTACCTTGAATATTAATATTATGCTTGTCGATAGAAAGTATAAATTCACTCAATATCTCATAGTTAGAAATCTATATGAAATAACAGAATATTTTTCTCAATTGAAATTATTTTGGATATTGAATAATTAATTTTTATACCCCCATAACATTTATTTCTTGCTGATTTATGGGTAGAATGTATTTATTATAAATAATACCATCACTCTCAGTTATAGTTATGCAGTATATTTCTATACATGAGTAGTGTGTCACATTATTTTGATCAAAGGAACAATACCTACAATTTTATTGATTATACACAAATGTAGATTTTATAATCTAATCGTCAATTAAATATAATGGGGAAAGAGTTAGGTTGATTATGGAGGTGGGTTCTTCTATAATTCCAAGGTTTATACTTCTACTAGTTTTAAATTTTTTAATAGAGGAATATACAATAGGGGTTGAAATAAACATATAGTTTTCATGGTATATGTAGTAATCATGTGTAGATAGATCTAGATTCATCAAATAATTTTAATAACATACAATAGTAATTTTTATATCAAGTCAAGTGACAATTTCACAATAGATAACATCATTATTAGAACTTGGTTGGTGGAAAATTGAGTTAGAATACTATATATATTGTTTCCAATGACTTACCTATTTCCACTATCAATATACTATAAAAGGATTGTTATGATGTAGAATCCAAAAACATTTGAAAATTATTTTTTATAGGTTTCAAAATCACTAATTGATTATATTTTTAGAAAACAATATATACATTATAGTAATATAATAAAAGATCATCATGGAACAAATGAATTAAATTTACCATATCATGAAAATTTTCATGATATATTATATCATCCTCATTTCTTAAGGATCCATTGTGATCTATACATCCTAATGAATTACCATCCACATTTATGAGTAGTTTTTGCCTATAATATTCATTATCCCCTTCGAATTCATCAAAAAGTGAGGCCTAATTTTATTCAATGTGAATTTTGACATTAATGTTTCTTTGCTGTTTTCCCACCCATTTTACTAGTTGATGAATTTTTTGAATTTCATTCTTTCCCAGTGAAATAAAATTTTCCTTTTTTATTAATAATGAAATCATCTAAGGAATATAAATCTATTTTTATTTTCACTAGTTTTTATAAAGCTGTCTTGTGGGAGATGGTGTTCCATAGAAGTTTCCAAACGTTACAAAAAGGTGGAACATATTCATACACACTACTTATATATTTTTTTAGATTAGAAGTAAATAAAAATATTAAAGAATGATTAATATCTAATTTATCCTCAACTAATAGTTTGGAAAAATGACTCAGTGCTACGTGCATGGTTTGATGATCCATATTGGGAGGAATTTAAATGAATGAGCCATTATCATTCAAAATTTTAGGATTCTCAAATAGAAATTTCATTCCATAAAATATTAACCAAATTTGAGTATTAGCATTTATATGACTGAAATTTTTGTAGTTGATATTCTCTTTAGAGAGCCTCCGTGTTCAAGGATTTTTTATAACATTACCAAACATCCATTATAATACAAGATCAACATTATTTTTCATTAGAATATAAGGGAATAATCAACCAATCAGGATCATCATTGAGTCAGGTAACCCCAGTAGTGTTTAATCCAATATTTAAGGTAATAAATAGACAAATGATTTCACCTTGGTGTACATAATAACCTCATGTATCAATAAAATTCATATATCCATTAATTTATAATAGGATTTTATATATAACAATATAATCACATCATCATCATCCAAATTTTTAAACGAATAGGTCGTGGGGGATTCAAACAGTTCAAAATATGATCCATGAAGATCATTAAAAAATTTGATTTCCCAACTATTCGACATTGATGATACTCCTATTATATATTGGTTTTACCAAAATTTCTTCTTGATTTACATCTACATGTAAACCCCATACATAATGGAGCATTCACATTTAAGATGGAACAAATCTATGTTTCTTAATGGATTGGAGATCATAATTATTACAAAACTTTTATGTTATTCCAATGAAATCATGTATCAATTTTTCTAAGAGTTTTAGTCCAATAGATATTGAGAGTCAGGGACAAATTTTGTGAGAATAATTATTATGAGAACCCATGTATCTTATTCTAATGTATAAATGTAGAATTTTTCTCTTGGATACTAGTGTGTTTGTTTCTAAAGTTTTTGTAATTAGATATTTATTAAAAAACCATTTGTAATTTATTTCAAATAAACATATGTTGCATGAGAATTATCATAATGCATTATTTTATTTTGTAAAATCTCTAATTATATGTATTTTTAATTTATATCTAAATAACCATGATAACTATTTTACTATTATAGGTATGGCATTATTTACTGATAGTGCCTAGTGGATGAATGGAATTCAACACCCAGATTAGATTTATGGATTTCCCTTCTGAGTAAGCCAATATATGTGGTATTAGAACTAATAAAATAATTTATCTATAATGGAATCATGATTATTTTATGTTGAATGGACTTTCCTGAATGGAGTGACCTATTATCAATATTGTGACATTATTATAGTGGATATCTTCATGAAATATAGTCCTTTATATTTTAATGGAACTATTAATTCATTAGTATATGAAAAATGGATTATGTCACATGAATATATATTCTTATATTTGGGATATATTGAATGATGAAATGTTACTCTACTAGTGATTTTTTATGAATGGAGATGGGGATCAATTGTGGTTATTGACCAAGAACTCTATAGTGGATAATGGAGTGGATATTATAAAATGTAAAACATTAAATGTTATTTTAATGGATAAATACATTCCCTCATATCACTGGTATGAGTTGTAGATTCCGTTTTCAAATTTAAAGTAGATATAAAAGGAAAGTGTGGAAATGTATGATGAAAAAATTAAATAATTATCTATGAAAGATATAGTTTAAATATGTAATCCCGAAAGAAGTATTTATAATTTAATTAATTTGATAATGGAATCACTCGTAAGGGGACATATTTAACAATCATTTTCATCATATGATGATATGTTTTTCATGTCACCTTAATATAGAGACATAATTTTATAGATCCTATATGATTTTGGGAAATCATAAGAAGTGTTTTTTCCGAATAAAAATTATATAGAGAACACATAAATGTGAAAAAAGTTAAATATACCTTTTCTTACATGTAAAAATTTATAAAGAATCATCAGTGGAAATGCATGTTGGGCATGTGCGTTTTTATAAGTGTGAAGATAAGAGTGATCTATAAATGTAAGATAATGAATAGATTGATAACACTAAAATATATTTCATCTAGATTAATGAGTTCTAAAATAACACCAACCACATCCTAATGAGTCTTGGGAAAATACAACTGATAAATCCATAGAAATAATACAGAATATATGGAATTTAAATAGATGAAGTGAATATACCTTGAAATATGGTGACTGGTGTATTAATCATCAACTATGTAATTGTAAATGAATTATTTTATTTTACTTTTTTATACTCTATTATATATAATAAAATTTTTAAGTGTATCACATCACCACCTCAATGATTAGATGTTGTGTTTGTAATAAAAACTATGCGTTGTTGGAAAAATGTGTATCATGCATATAGCTCATCTCTAACATATTATTGTTGGAATTTTCCACATCAAAATGATGTAATTATTAAAATAGTTTAATTTGATATAATATTTTCTCAAGGATGGGTTCTCTCATCATAGTCACCATATCATTTAAATTGTAATGGAATATAAATTCAATATTTTGAATCAATCTACATTATTTATTAAATGAGGGAATAAATATTAAATACCATTGTAATCTACATTAATCATATGTTCTTTACAACATAGTAATGAGGGGTATTTGCCTCTGATGGTTGAGGATAAACTCAAAATTAAGGATATTACTATAATATTATTTTTTATTTAAGTATTCTATGAAAGGATTTCTATTTTCCATAAAATCATGAAGTATATTTTTCTAGAGAATTCATACCTAGTGATGAAAAAAATGTAATCTCATTATATATATTAGACTTAGTTGAGTTGTAATAATTGATGATGAAACTATTGAATAAACCTGATAAGTAATGTTTTATCCCATTTATTCACAATGGGTTTTACCAGTTCTTTCTTTATAAATGAAATATAGGTAAATTATTAATTAAATTTATTTTTTAGAACATCGAATATCACTATAACGAATAAGTATCATAAACCATGTATCGATTACCTATTTCATCAATTAAAAATAGAATAATATTTTTTCTGGTATTGATCATATATCATGATATCATTACTTAAGGGTTATGATAGGTGATATACATAGGATATAATTCTGTATATCGTATGATAATTTTTATTTTATAGTAATTCAATTTTTACTTACCAAATCCCCCTCTATTCATGGATGAAATGAATATTGTCATCAAATATATCCATTATTGGTTTTTGAAATTCCTATATATTAAATTATTATACATTCATGTAGGAAGGATGAGCATGAATGCCATTTGATAATTTTGGTAAAGATATTGAGGATAAAATTTTTCAATTTTAAATTTACCATCTTAAAATATTTCCTCTATAAGTATTTAACCAATGCTCATACTATTTTAGGTGACGGTATATTAATAGATTATTCAATGATGGAAGTTTTTTTGAAATGGCCTAGACAAACCATTGTAATCAAGATATATTGTTTTTCTGGTTGTATAGATTCATAGAAACATTTATGAGACATTTCGTAATAAAATATAATATAATAACCACATTTTCATGAAAGCGGTTTTGTTCATGTGTAATGTTGATTATCATGACAATATCAAAGAACTGACCAAAAATATATTCTATGAGATTTTTGTCACACTACCCTTAATTAGATAAGTTTATGTGATATATATTAATGTATCAAATTTGGGATTGTGACGATTAATTATATATAATTATAAATTGAACATTTATACTATATCCTAATTAATAGTTGATGAAAAAAATTCCCAAAATCATGATTTCCATTTGGAATTAGTTTTTTTAATTTATAATATAGAATGAATATCATTATAGAGAATGGTGTAAAATATATATTGATAATAAAATATTGAAGTACATATTTATATATAAATAATATAATTTCTTCCATAGAATATGGTTTATGTTGAATATATATTATTAATATTTAATTAATTAACTCCATAATAAGGAAATAAAGTAAGATAATGCTTAGAGTTTGGAAGATCGTTCTTTTTTTCTAAGATAATGATTGAATGAGATCAAATATTTATATATTTTCAGATTTTAATATTTAATTCTTGAGTAGAGGAGATATATTATCTTTCTAAAATGGATGTTCACCCATCTAACCATTTTAGTTATAAGGATCCATCCTTAAATATAACATAATCCTAAGATATGTTAAACAATTTACATTTATTCACTTTGAGGAAATTTTTAGGTTTAGTTTTTAGATACTTAGTTCATAACTCATACATAACATCTTAAATATTATAAATAGACACTTCTACACACAATCCAATTTTTTTATAATCAAAACATTTTATGATAAAAGATGAATACATTTTCTTTATAAAAATATTCATAACATTCAAAAAAAATTCATCCTTTCTCTTACCCATCCTTATACCATGTGAAAACATTTTAATAAAGTTGGATGAGCATACAAATATTAGTAATGGATTTAAATTAAGTAATAAAAACATTATTCCCTGAAAACATACAATCAAATGAAATCATAATTTTCACTCATAAATCATAATCTCATTAAAATACATCATGAAATCATAATATTTATGTTAAAATCATAGATACCATAAAACATAAATGAGTCTTTTGGAATTTAAGAATAATTACATTTTAGATTTCATAGTTACATAGGGAGTAACCTTCATGGTTACGTTTGGAATACCCATCATGGTATATTCCATAAATATCTTAAGAGAAACATTAACGTTTACCACCATCACATTACCAAATGCATTGGAGATCTATTATAGGCCCAACCACCCTTGATTTAGCATAGAACCACGAATATAGATAAAATTTTACCAAGAACCATAACATAATCATAACACATAAAACATGTATTAATGGAAAAAATGACATTTCAACACTGAAATCACATTTCATCTTTACAAGTTATTCAGTCATAAATGAAAACACATTAATTTAAAATGTAATTGTAAACATGTAAGGTAAACGTCAATACATAATAAGAACATTAAAGTGATAATTTACATTAATTATGTGTGTATATAAAAAACAATCAATGTTATTGAAGTAATCTATATCCTTTTGAAACACAATTAGAACATTTGAGAAGATGATATTTGGATAAAAGTGTCCCTTACAAAATTGAATATATTGAATGTAATTTAAAATTAAAATAATTCATTTACATATAATTATTTCATTAATATAATTTGCAAAACATTGACCTGAAATAGAAGGATTTAAAATATTAAAACACTATAACATTTAAATAAATTTATTAGATATATAGTACTTTAAAATTTTGAACATTTATATTATAATCCAAATAAAATTTGAACCTTTTCAAAGACAATAAATATCATGATTATTGATATAATATAGAAAATTAATGTAAAATGGTTTTTATATACGCTTTATTAAGAAATAAAGGTTCATATAATCAATAAATTTCTCAATAAAGAAATATTGAATAAAAGTCTGTTATAAAGATTTTATCATTATATTTAGGATAAAAAAACATTATTTTGTGTGAAAAATACCAATAAATCAAATTTAGGTGGATATTCAATGTAAAATAATCAGAGAAAATTCCAACCTATTCTTAGAAAAACAAAGCCAATGACAAGGATTTTTAACACAATTAATGGAAATTGAGTTATGATTTCACTTATAATGATTGTACAAATGACATTTGAATTTATCAATGGTCTTATTATGTGTAGAAAAAGTATAACCAAGTAAAGGGAATTGGAAATTGAAACATAAATAAATAATTATATATTCCATACATAATATAGGTGTTATATAAATAAATAAGATTGTGTAAAACCCAATGAGTGGAAATTGAGTTTAGAATTTCCCTTACCATGTTTCCAAATCGTTACGTACAACTATTATGTTCCCAAATAATTATCTTTGGGTTATTTAAAATTTAAATTACCCTTTTAATTTTTTTCCTTTTATATAGTTTACTTCAATATTATAAAATTTACATAATTATTTATGATCATATAAGATAATTTTTTTGATATTTGATACTTGAGTTGAAAATGAACATCATTTGATTTAAATTTTCTGTGTATTCAAAATTCCATCACCTCCAAGATATTATTAACTATTTAAATGTAATATATATGATATATTTATTTATTTATAATATCCATAATACTGGGATAAAAGATATTAAATGCATCAATTAATGAGATAGTAAGTCGTACATAGGTATGAATGATACTTTCATTTCATTGTCATATTAAAAGAATATTAATGAACTGAAAAAAATGAATATAATAATACCAGTACTATATTTATTTCATTTATTTCTAATAGGTTTAATAAAACCACCCTTTTATACATTCCATGTATATCATGAATGAGTCATATCAGTTTGAGGGGGCGGTAGTCCACACTTCCTCAAATGAAATTATCATATTTACACATTATAGAAAACATAATGATAAGTAGTAAATAGAAATTAAAAAATAAAAGACTATATAAATATAATATAAATCATATTTAAATACATTGTCATCATAATGGACACCGTAATAGGTATTAGGATAAAATTGAACAATCATCATTATGTGAGGTAGGAGTTCTCCATACATAAAAAATGTATAGTCTATATCAATTAGATGGAGGTGTGTGTATGTTTATATCCAAAACATATCATAAAAACATCCTAGTAGGTTGAGGGTATTTTATATGTTATGATATAATTGAAAAAAGAGAGGATAGTGGGCAGGAGAAGTAAAATAATTGAAAAGAGCTTGAGAGAAGATGTTATCTCCAAATCTAGTCATTCAATTTGATTTAATCCAAAAGGCTTCCTTGAGTTTCTGTTTCTAGGGTAAGGATTTGAGGAGGAAAAGAGAGATTTTGGGATCTTATTTTAGTATCATTAGGGAAATTAAATTTCCTTGAGGGGTGTGAGTCAGTGGGTAGAAGTCTTTCATTCTTGTAAGAGGGTAGAGGGGCACATTATAAATATGACAACCCTGCTTTTTATTACATACTTAATCGTGATTTATTACCTAAAACCATTCATTGATAAAACTTATATGATCAATTGGTATTCTGTATTTGGGGCTTAATAACATTACAAACCAATTTAAAGCATTTAAAAGATCATCTTGTTGAAAACTTCCATTACATAACCACTATATTCCCTCATACTTAATATTGCATAGGATATCCTTAGGACATGAATTTGAAAAGGATGGGCTACAAATCCCAGTAAGGTAATAAACATGGAATAAAATGGGTAATACAATTCATGTTAGAAAATATTCATATCAATGAAGCACAAGGGAAACATGAACATAAAATCATGGTAATGCATTATAATCATAACATGGAAATGTGGAAACAACACTTAACATGGAATTAACATGAGTCGGGGCTCATTGCATTGATGCATGAGTAAAACCTCATTTCACATGAATCATAAGTAAAAACTAGTTAAAAATGAATTATAATGAGTCTTCACTAATTGAACATGACATATAATGATAATAATCTTTATCCAATGCATTTGAGCTCTATCAAGGCACGCCCCTCTTGAACATTAAATTTCATGATTATGGGTTCCTCATGGATCAGAAAACATGGATTCATTAAACATTATCATTTATTCCAAAATAAATGACTATTGAATTCATACATGGAACTCTATAATGAATATGTAAAAGTTCATAGTGTTGAATACCATTGACCAAGAAATGGGCAAGGTATTCACTACACAATGACTTTGGATTTGAAAAATGTGGTGCAATTTCGGCTGCATATCGATTTGACCTAAGAATTCAAAAAAATGGTTTATCATAAATAAAGGGGTGTCTCATCATATTTACCTAAAATGTATAGTGAGGGGGTCTATACAGATACATGTCCCAATAATTTAAATGGAATTTAGAATTATTATTCAAATTAATTGCTTGAATGTAAATGAAGAGAGGGAAATTCCATTCGGAATTTTGGCATAGTAACTATTTTACATTGGTAGTATTTAATGTGAGATAAAGGGATATATAATCATGAGAAAAAGGAGGGAAGTATGTGGGAGGTGATAAATAATACCCCAACATTTATAATTGAAAATACAAAGGCATAACAATATTATGAAACATCGATAAAAAGATAATGTTAAGAATCCCTTATATGTTTGTGTGATACCAAATGATTGGGAGAGGCTTGAGAAAGGAATATTGGGAGCATTGGAACCATGGGTGGATTATATTGAGAGTAGGGAAGAGGTTGGACAAACTCCAAAGACATTGAGTGAAGTGTATTTGGGTTCTTAGGTTGGTTTACATAGAAAATATGAGGGAATTCTTTATTATTTAGGTTTTGGACACCACACATTATGTAATCAAAATCACAAACCAGCCCATGGTTATTGCCCATGGTTTTTCTCAACAGTAGTGGAAAACAATATTTTCTATGGCCAATGGCCTATATTTTTAAAATAAAAATGTAGATTATGTAGAGGGGAGTCACACTCTTATAGAAAACAATTTAAAAAGACCAAATGTTTTAAAAGACTTCAAGTGTCCACTAAATCATTTTAAAATAAATCAAAAAAACCCAAAATAATATTATATTAATTTTAAAACATATATTGGAGGAAAATAATGTTTATATTATTTTATTACATCACTATTGGTTTGTTATGATGTCATAAAACCGAATATATATTTATATGGTATTTAAATTATACCCAAAAATTATTCTACCTCGGAAAATTAGGAAAAACACACCGTTGGATAATATCAACGTCCTGAATCTCAAAATAATATTCATTTTATCTAGATAAATTTCTAAATATGTTAATTTTTACTTATCAATAGTAACTAATATTTATAAAAAAAATCATGGATTTTGGAAAAAACAAATTTCAATACTTAATAAAAATTACAATTTCATTCATAAAATTATAAGATCATTTATATTTAATGAATATTTATTTACTAATAATAATATTTAATTAAAATATTATTTTAATCAGATATCAATTATTTAATCAAAATATAATTCATAGTATAATATTAACTAAAAATAATATTACTACATTAAAAACTATTTGCAATGTAACAACAATAAAAAGAATGTATATTATCTATACATGAATAATGTAGATAATTGTAGTACTAGGGTCTTCTAACTTAACCCCATAAAACACCTACATAAGACCTTAGGGTAAGGTGCATGATGGTGAAAGACTCTTGGGTGGCTCAGATAACATTGCTCGAGTGGTAATCTCTATCAACTTTCACTTTCCTCATAGGCAGTTCTGCTCAAGCATAACATTTTCAAGCTCTGCTTGGTCTCAGTCAAGAGTGAAGCCCAATGATGCAACCTCCATTTGAATCTCTAATAAATAGACTTCATATGGGGAATGTCTACTAGAAAAGGCCATCACATCCTTTTTCTGAGTAAATTGTATTTATTAAAGACCTATAATTATACTAATCATGTGATCATTGTTCAACGACTATATTAACAATGATCAATATTAATAACTATATTTTAAAATAGAAAAAATTAAAAACAGTTCGTATTTTTTATAACCATTTATCATAATAAGAAAATTTAAGAAAATTTCCATTAATTAATGTTAGGGTCGTTACAATATTCCCCCCTTAAAGAATTTCACCCTTGAAATTTACTTTTCCTACAATAAAATAGATGTGGGAATCATTGCTTCACCACTTACTCTGAATCCTACTTTTCTTCTTGAAACTTTTGGTTTCTTCAATACACCATGACGAGCGACATTGTCATATTTCATAGAACTTTTTCATTATGTTCAATGATCATCACTAGTTTCTCCTCATAAGAAGGGTCATATTTTAACTTTATTTCTACTTAAGAGATTAAATTTGAAGGGTCTGGTATGTACTTACTTAAATGGGATACAAGAAAGAGATCATGTACTTTGTCCATGGTTGGCGGAAGTGTTAGTCGATAGGCCATAGCACCGGCACAATCAAGAATCTTGATGGGGTTGACATACCTAGGACATTACTTCCCTTTCCTTCAAAACCTCATGACCATCTTCCACAGAGATATGTGTAGAAATACCATGTCTACAACATTGAAATCAAGGTCTCGTCATCAGTAATCTGTATAACTTTTTTGTCAAATTTGGGATGCCTTAATATTCTACTAAATGATATTCACCTTATCCGCCATTTCACCTACCATTTTTGGTCCTAGTAGCTTATTCTCACTAACTTCATCGCAACATACCAGTTTTCTAAATCTTTTACCATACTGGGCTTCATATGGTTCCATTTGGATGCTTGAGTGGAAACTGTTACTCTAGGAGAATTCAACCAGTTGATGGTGATGGAAACATCCTCCATTGATGTACATAGAAAATGTTCGTAACATATCATCTAGTTTTTGAATAGTTCACTCAATATTGTTTATCAATTTAAGGATGATATTCCATAATAATGTTCGGTTTAGTATCTAAATAATGTTGATGAATCTTCCTAATCATATAGGTGAATCTAGGTCTCGATTGAATACACTAGAAACTAGTACGCCTTACAGCCTTACAACTTATCTGATATATATCATTTCCATTTGATCCAATGATAAATCCCCTTGAATTTTAATTAAGCATGCTGACTTTGTAAGATGATCCAGAACATTCTAGATTTCATTGTTTCATTGTTTCATTTGGATGACTTTGATACTTCAGTGACAATGTCGTTGGTGATGTTATCCCATTTAAATGTAGTCATGGCCAATAGTTACATCATCCCCTTAGACTTCTGCCTCTCATCCTTCACAGGATGACACACCTGGCACATTGATGTATACTCATCAATCTTCTTCTTCATATTATCCCACCAATAATGCTCTTGGAGATCCTGATACATCATTGTGTTACCTGGGTGAATAAAAAATTTTGAACTATGTTCAGCATCCAAATTTTCCTTCATAATTTCAATACATGATGGAACATACAGTCTTTTCAGAAATCTCACAATTACTTATTCATTATCATTGATCTCTAAGGATTTACCAATTCAGATAGCTTCAACTTTCTTCTAAACTCACACATCATCCTTTTGAGCGTCCTTTATCCATTACAAAAGAGACATCTGACATGTTATTTGTAAAAGTATTGATGATGTTCCCTTGTTTATGATTCCTATGTCCATATTAAGAAAAAATATGAAAAATGGATCCTTCTCAGTTCTCATCAGTGATAAAATCACTGTGTCCTTTATACTTAGAGCATCGTCCACCTTTTTCACTTTCACAGGGTGGTAATGGATTGTGTAGTAATTGCCTTTGATAAGATCTAACTATCTTTATTGGCACATATTCAACTGTTTCTATGTTAATATATACTTGAGGATTTTGTGTTATGTATGTATTTCAATCTTCCACCCAATGATATAATGCCACCAAATTACTAAAGAGAATATCACCAAAGCCAAATCCTGATCATGTGTTGAATAATTCTTCTCATGAACATTCAATTCCCTTGAAGCATAGGCAATGACTTTCTTCAACACATATCCTAGGTCCTTCATTTAAGCATCATTAAATACCAAAAAATGTTCTCTACTTATAGGTAAAGTGAGAACGTTCATATTTATACGCCTCCTTTTCAGCTTCATGATGATTTATTCACATTCATCACTCCAAGAAAACATTACTCCCTTATGAGTTATCTTGGTAAATGGGTTTGAAAATCATGATAAATTTATCACAAATAATCAATAATATCTATATAACACCAATATGATATGGATATCCACTACAATTCATGGACTCATCGATCCCTTTATTACAACTATCTTGGAGTGATCCACCTATATCACATTTCTTGTGGTGATATGGCCAAGAATGATACCTCCTTCATACAGAACTCTCACTTAGTGTACTTTTCAAAGAGATTCTTATTTTTGCAAGGTCTCTAGTACCATTCTTATATTCTCCTTATATTCCTCATTGTTTTTTGAGTATTTTAAAATATCATCTATAAAGACAACCAAAAATTTGTCAATGTAAAATATAAAGTCTCTTTTCATCATGCCAATGAAGATTTCTTGAGAATTAGGGATTCATACAAGAATTACTATGAATGCATTGTCCCTATATCTTATACGAAAATAAGCCTTAGTGATATCTTCCTTCTTCACCCATGCTTGAAAATTTCCTGACTGAAAATATACCTTCGAAAAGAATAGTTATCTAGGAAACAATTCAAACGTGTAATCAATTATTCCGAGTAGATACTTGTTCATTATCGTGATTTTTTAAGCTCATGATAATCGATGCTAATGAGCAATGAGCCATCCTTCATCTTGATGATGAGGAATGGTGCACCCTTTGGTGAATCACATGGGTGTATATACCCTTTATATAGATTCTCTTGTATTTGTTTCTTCATCTCATTAATGAATAATATATCCATTCAATACGGTTCCATGGATATTGTCAACTCCCCAGGTTTAAAGTCAATTGAGAATTCAACATCTCTTCTAGGATGAAGACTAGGTACCTTCTCAGGAAACTATTTAGTGAATTCCCTCAAAGAATGTATTTCATCAAGGATGGATACATCTATAGACTCAATAATATGAGAATGATATGAATGCTCATATGGAAATAATATGCATGCTTGAGATGATGGAGCTAAATATGATTAATCTTCCTACTTGCAGTTGCACAGAATCAGAGGTCGATTCTCCACATGCTGAGTGATTTCCCTCTCACAAAAATTTATGTTAGCCTTATATAGGGAAATACAATCCATTCCATGAATTGCATAAAATTCAACTAGTGGGAGTGTGATGAGTTTCTAGGGAATTTCCATCCACCAATTATAATAGTGGAGAAGTTATATTCATGGGGTGAAATTATTTCCCTATTTGACATTCTCACTGGCATCTTTACTTCCAATAATTGTGGTGGTGTTGGGATTATTCTACTAAACATTCAGAATATAAAAGAATTCATATAACTTGAATGAAAAAGAATGCTCATTATTCTTGAATGAATAACTATAGTATATGTCCCACTTCGTTGTCAGGGTTCACTTCAGTGGTGGTGATGGAAAAATCTCGCCCTTTCTACCTTGGAGGTTGTTGGTTTCCTCTGAAAACACATTACTTTGGTAACTGATTTGCAAGATGCCTTGGTAATTTTTTGTTGAAGCAATTAAAATCACAATAAGGGTCAAATGGATGATTTCACTCCTCTGTCATAGATATGGGTTTTTAATATCGAATGTTACCAGCTTGGAGTCCTTCTCTTCCACGCCTAAATCATTTCTTATTCCCCTTCATGAAATTTTATTGTTTCTTCATTCTACACCATTGGCATGTGGGGTGCTGGATCTACATAGAACCATTGGATTTATCCATAAGACTTCTTGAATTGAAATCAACCTTATGATTCTTATCCCATTGATACCTATGAGATTCTCCAATCTCCATTTCGACCTTGAGGGAACATCAGAGAATTTTCTCATAGCTGTCAAAGTCACAGATCCCCAGGGCTTTCTGAATGCTAGTTTGTTGCCCACCAAAGAAGTGGTCAACATTGAATTCGGGGGTAATGTCAAAGTTTAAGGTGTATTAATCAATCCTTGTGATTTTTTCCTCATAATATATGAAATATTGGTGATCTTTTTTGTTTGAAGGCATGGTAGTCCCTTTCCATCTTACATCGGAGGGTGTGTAGAAAATATTTATCAAAAAAAATCTTCTGGAAATCCTTCCATTCCAACACCTCGATTTCCTTATCAGGATTCGTTTTTTGATCAATGTACACCATTGATCAGCTATACCCTCCATATGATAATTATCTAGGATAACCTTATCATGTTTAGAACATTGAAAGATGGAGAAGATATTTTCAATGGAGTAGATCTATTGTTCAGCAATTGAGGGATCAGATGATTCATTAAATATTAGAGTCCATTGTCTCATGAAGCTATTAATAGAGACTTATTCGTTCTTGGGGGGGGGGGTGAACGTTCCTCTTGGAACATGATTCAATTAATATCTTTTGTTAACTGAGAGAGAATCATGACAATGTTCCTCATTATAGCTCTCATCAGATTGGGTATCTCATTAGCACAATTATCACATTGACCTTCACATTAGTTGTTATCCCAAGTCCTCCTTTTACTGGACATTGGCTAGAATAGAAGGAATATTGGGGGAAACACATAAAGGAAAATACAAGTGAAAAACTGATGGCTTACAAATATATGTATTTAATTAACTTATGAATCTATAAGCTTCAATATATGTTGTCCATGATATAATTTCAAACATATATTCTTAGGGGAATTTTTAAAAATTCTATTAATAATGGTTCATACTACGATTTTCAATTTGAAATGAATATCCCCTGGTAGTTTAATAAGAAAGTGTGCAGCCAGGCCCGTTGTCATGAATCAGGATACCCCAAGTCAAGTCTGAAACTCCTTGTTGGAGTTTTCACTCCTACTTACATCTGTACCAGAGCTGCTTCTGCCAGCTCATATCCTGACAGGGATGTATTTTATTGGTAAACAACTTACTCAATACTCACCAAAACATAGAAATGTTTTTATTATACATAGTTTTGTCTCTATGTATTCACTATGGTTTTCTAATATTTATGCCAAAGATAACTAAACCTATCCTCTGATACCAACTATGAAAACACTATTTTTTATTACATACAAATACATTATTTATTACATAAAACCTTCACTTGATAAAATGTAGTGGATAAAGAGGGATATTTTATTTAGGGAGTATAAACATTGGATAACAACATAATTCATAGAAAACAACATCTAATTGAAAACATCCTTTACATGACCACTATATTCCCTCGTAATTACCATTGAATAAGATAACCTGAGGACTTGTATCAGAAAATGGTGAGCTATATAGCCTAGTAATGGAATTAACATTGGATAACATGTGGAATAAAATAAATCCTATAAAATAGGAATATCAATTGAGCACAAGAGAAACATGAACCTAAAGTCATGTTAAAACATGATAATCATAACATGGAAATGTGGTAACAACACTTAACATAGAATTATCATGATCCAAGGCTCAATGCACATGGATCATGAGTAAACCATCATATCCAATGAACCATGAGTAAACCATAATTTCAATTTAATTATAATAAGTGAACACTAATTTCACATGATGTATCATGATACTATACATTAAAAATGCCTTGTAGTGCTATCAGGGAACACCCTTCTTAAACATTTCATTTCATATAAAAGTGTGCTACATGGGTCACAAAACATGGATTCATTAAAAATAGTTATTTATTATACGATAATGAAATGTGGAATTAATATATGAAAATATAAAATCAATAAGTAAATTTCTATAAATATGAATACCCTTCATAGAGAAATTATAATGGTATCCACTACCCAATGACTTTGGCTTGGAAAAGTGTGGTGCAATTTCGGGTTCATAACAAAAAGGCATAAGAATTAAAAAAATGGTTGACGAGAGGGAAAAGAGTGTCTCATAATATGTAAATTAAATGGATATTAATGGGGACATATTGATTCACATCCCAACAATTGTAATGGAATTTAGATTAATGATACAAAATAATTTTTTTAATGTAAATGACGAGAGATAATTTCCATTGGGAATTTCGGCATTGTAACAGGTGTACATGGGAGGCAGTTAATGAAAGAGAAATGGGAATATCATTATTAAAATATATATTTGGTAGTTTGGGGGAGGTTCGCAATTGTACCCCAATATTTATAATATAAAATACAAGGGCATAACAATATTATGATACATGGATAAAAAGAGAAAGAAGTGAATCCCTTACATAGAAGTGTGATCCCAAAGATTTGGGAGAGGCTTGAGAGTGGCTTCTTAAGAGATTTGGGTTCCTTGGGAAGATTATAGAAATAAGAGGGAAGTGGTTGGATGAACTCCATTGTATTTGAGTGAGGAGGAAGTGGGAGCATATGTGGGATTAGGTAGGAAAGAAGAGGGAATTCATTATTATTTAGGATTGGGAGGACACTCACTAGACTAATCAAAACCACAAATCTAACACCCCAGGTAAATAAATATTATGACTTTTCAAATATATTAATATTTTTGAATAAAATATTAATATTACTTCAAATGGGATGCTATGTTCGATGGTGTACACAATACACAACGACGAGTTTCTTTGAAATCGTACGATTCACACTAATAACATAATAATATTATTGTAAATGGTAGTAAACTCCAAGCCGATGTAATGCTGGGAATGAACAAAACTAACTAAAAAGTTATTATATATGCTTTTCAAATATTTTTACATTTATTCAATAAATGTTAGAAGCTTAAAATGAGGATGAATCCAATTTTAAGCGTAAATATTCTAATATTCTATAAATGGTCGATTAACCTCCTTTTGATGGCGAACAATTTTTAAATCCACTTTTGACAATTGTATATGTTATACTTGATAAAATAAAATTCTTTTTTAGAATTGGGACTTCTAAATTTACTTTGTATAAATTTTTGGTATTTTATCCGATAAAGTTCATTTTTTAATGAATAATGTTAAATATTGTATTTTAATTCAAAACCTCCTTTTAATCTAATTTATTTATATGGATATATTATCCTTTTAATTGGGTTTAAATTGTACATAAATTTTTTTTACCATTTAATCCAATGGTGGTAATTTGAATTAATTTCACTTTGAAATTGAACATAAACGAGTGTCAATCTTTTGATAGATATTTTTTCTTAAAAACATGATAATTATTTTGACAGTGGGAATTAATTATAACAATAATTAATGCAATTTTTATGTTTTGAATTTTGTAAAATGAAAATCATTTTGAATTTTTAATATCAAATATATCTTAGAGTGTATTTTTGGTATTTTTCTGAAAAACATTGATTTTTGAAGAATAGTGAAATCACTTAGTGGTAGCTAAAAAACTAATTTTTCGTTTAAATGATATTTTACCACCTCTAGGATTTTAATTTCAGAAATTTGACATACATCGTTGACATTAGGAAGTAAAACGTGTTTCAGTGGGAATAAAATAATTTTTTGGTGAGTGGTAACTTTTATGATTTATTAATCGTGATAAAAGGTAATTAATGTAATTTAAGGTAAATATAATGATATAATAATATGAAATTACCTTTAAACATTTCCAACACTTAATGGATGAGTCATGGAAGACCAAGAAAATCCATGGGACAACATGGGGGCACCATGGAGCCAATTCAGTATGAAAATGACATTAATTACTTTTTATTTAAAGTAAAAATAAATGTTTCACAAACATGTATTGTTTTAATAAAACAATTTTTTCATCTAAATTTATAATTGTGGGACATTTGATATCCTAAAACCATTTTATAATTATGTATCTTTTCAATACTTTCCAAGAGTGCCCCTCCTCCCTCTTAAAAATGGCCCCCACATCTACCCTCCTTGCCCACACCTCTCAAGCAATTGGCTTGGAAAAACTCTGATAATTTTATCTCTCCACATCTCTCCCTTCATCATCAAATCCATACCTTAGGCAGAAATCTCTTCAATAAACCATTTTGGTTCAATCCAAGGGGAATTACCCGATTTAAAGGTAAAGTCTTCTCTAATGTTCTTTTGATTTGTTTTTCTTCTCCAACCCCCTAAACTATTTTTATTCCTTTATTTTGTAACAAAACCAGTATATTAAATATACAATGATTTTGTTATGAGAAGGATTCTAGATACACTTACACACACCATTGTCTAATGGTTAATGAACATACTGTTTCTGTGGATGGCCAATTACTGCCTCACGAAACGATGATTGTTCTATCTTCTCCTACCACCTATCATGGTGGCCAATATGATGGAAATATATTTATTTATGATATATATTATATTTATTTCCTCTCTATGTTCTTTATTTAACATTTAAAAAATAACTTTATGCTTTTCATGTTGTGAAAATGGGATATCTTCATTTTAAGAAGTGCGAACTACTGCCCCCCTCAAAGTGATTTTATTCGTTAATGCCATATGTGGGACATGTAAAGGATTGAGTTAATGATATTATATATATATATATATATATATATATATATATATATGATATTATACTCTAGTTATAATATACCTTTATATAATTATGATTTCATTCCATTTAATACGAAATAGAAACAAAAGTAGCGTTAATGTGTACGTACGACTTACTGTCTCCAAGAATGGTGCATTTCGTTTCATACCTCTAAATGTTATATAATATTAAAAATGAATTTATATAAAAAATATTTATGATATATATGATATCTACATCATGAATAAAATTCTTTATATAACATATATTTTACCACATGAACAACTTTTAATTATAAGAATTTAATTTTTTACTCATGTACCAAACATCGACATAAACGTCTGATATGAACTCACATTATTAACCAATTATTATAACATTATAATATTTGATATGAACTGAATAATAATATTAAAACTAGGTCCTTATGAAATTTTAAAATGACCAAAGTTTATTATTCAGGAATATAATGAAACTAACAAGACAAGTAAGACTTGAGGTAATGGATTCTACCTCCCTCTTTCTTTTTAAGTACTCTCTTTTAAGTCATTTCATTTAAGATAATATTTCATATATTTGGGGATGTTATTTTATATTAATAATACTGTAATTTTTATGTTCATATTATGAGAGAACCTATTTATTCTCATAAATCCTTTTTTGGATGTTTTAAGTGGCTCCGTTAGGCTGATGAGTTTTAGTAAGGGATTTTTCTTCTCACTTTTATTCCTGTGAGATTTATGCAACATCTTCCACCAATTCCTTTGAGTGTCGTATGTAATTCCCATTATTATACTCTTTGTGTAATATAATTTCGTTTAGGGGTATTTACATTAATGTTGTATTGTCTTTATTTCATGGGGTGTACGTTTTGAAAGTTAGCCATGTCGGTAAGGGAACCTTTCACCCACCTATTTTTTTTTAAAAATACTTCTTTATGTTATGGCTTTTAATTTACATCTTATTATGTTGGGATATGTTCCTATATATCCTTATTGTTGTAAATTTTCTGTCTATGTGATGAGATACCATTTTCTCTCTCATCAACTCATTTTATGAATTTTAAGGTGACGCCGTTAGGCTGTCGAATTCTTGCAAGGGAACATCTTAACTGAATTTCAATCCTTTGGGTTAAACTTGTACTCCTTGAATATGTCATTATACGAATATGTGTGAATGAATATGATTGTTTTACATTTAATATCCACTTATATTGGGTGTATTTATATTTGTCACACATAAATTATGTAATTGATCCTTAATATAAGGATTTCGTCTTTTTACGAGACATCGTCTCAATCTTTTTTCATTGAGGTATATTTTGTTTTATACACACCTTTATTTTATACGGTTTATAAACCCATTTTATTTTTACTTTTCTTCCAATGGAATCTTTTAATATGAATCGTTTTGCAAAATGAAAAAAGGTAATGTTTTTGTCTTACGAATGCGGCGACAACGACTTTTCTGCTGTCGTGACCATTATTTGAGTTTCAGCTTCCTCTACAAGCCATAAATTTTTTTAAATGAAAAATAAATTCCATGTTTTATTTTCTTTTATTGTGGTATTTAAAATGGTTTTGATAATGTTTTAATCAATGTTTTATTGATATCTTGTGATTGAAATGTGGATATTTTATGTTTCCTTTATGCATGTTTTATGTGATACAATTATGTTATGGTTCTCAGGCATTGTTTATGAAGACGGATGGTTCTGTGATAAAATAAGGGCGGGTGAGCCCGATATAGCTCTCCAATGCATTGGGTAACATGAAGGGGTAAAATGATAAGGTTCCTCCGATGATATTTAGGGAAGATATTGTGATGGGTATTCCAAATGTAAGCACGAGGGTTACTCCCTATGTTAGAATGTTATGAATGCATCATGTTACCTTTAGGTCTTATGATTTATATGAGTTATTCCTAAATTTTATGATTTCATGAGGTATGTTAAAGTGCATATGTTTTATGAGTATTGTCTGATTTCATTGAATCTTAAGTATTCATGGACTAATGTTTTCTTCCCATATTTTTATAAACCTTACTGATCTTTTAATGCTCATCCCACATTTTTGAAATGTTTTCCATAGGACATAAAGATGAATAGTGTCAAGGATGGGATCAAGGAAATGCATTATATCTAAAACATGGAACTAGATATGTTTCTTTTTATGAGTTTTTGTTTTATGATAAAAATGGGAAATGTGTAGAAGTGTCTACTTTGTAATCTTTTGAGATGTAATAGTTATGTCCGAATTCTCTATTACTCTTAACCTAAAAAGACCCTCAATGTGAATTATTCATTAAATTCAATATTATGTAATGTTTTAAGGATGGGTCCTTAAAGAAGGTATCAATGGTCAGTTTAGATATCTTTAGAGGTTTGGGTAATCTTTAATCATAAGTGAAAAGTTGTAGATAACCACAATGGTTATTATTTTGGAAGGAATCATTGTTATTTATGAAGGATAGAATATGTTTGAGTTATCTTGGATAAGTATATCTTATTGTTTATCTTCCTATCCAGTACATGATTATTTTTTTGATATACTCACACTAACATTTTTGGTTTTAGTAAATGGATGGATCTAGCAGTCACCAAAGTGACAATGGTTTTGATGGAAACTGTGGTGGTTCTTTGATTAAGAGACTGGTTGAAATGGGGGGATTCAATGAGGAATATCATGGTTATTCTAAACCAACTATCAAGTATTCATGATTAACCACTTGAACCTTGGTTAGTTCTCTAATGCATCATGTATGAGATGACCTACTCGATGTGGAAGTTCATGTAATAATTATAAAGGAAACCATTGGGGTTTATATGATCCTTACTTCTAAGGTAATCATGGGTTACTATATGTTATGATGGAAAATGAAAGGCATGGGTTAAAATTGAGGTTAAATTATGTTAGTGTTATTTTTTAAGATTAAATCTCTTTTTGGGGAATGTTTTAAGAATTATATAGTTTTGGAAAAAGCACAACACGCAGACCGTGTGATAACCTGTCGCGTTGGACAAAGCTGCGGGAATCGAACCCACAACAAAAGTGTGACTGGTATTTATCACCTACCGCTGGACTAAGTGATGTGTCTGGTTAGTATAAATAATTATTTTTTAGTTAGATGATCTTATAAATCAGGAAAAAGTTGATTTTGGGTTATCTATGGATATGATTAGCCTGTCATGGGGGATATGTGATTAGGCTAATTACTTTTAAATATGAGACTTTAAGAGGAGATGATGTTATTTGGAGATAAATGTTAATTTTTACCATGGAATACTATGTGATTAAATCCCTCAATGATTTCAGTTTCAATCTTTGTTTGGATTACTTTGACGAATTTTATGCACAATTGTTTATCGAATGGTCTTCGTTGAACATTGGGTTTTGTTGGACAAATTTTTGAGATTAAGAATAGATATTATTTTCATAAAATATTATCCTTTTTTGGATTATCTGATCTAGTTCAAACAATTTTGGTTTTGTTTAAGGTCTAAATACATGGTAAATATACAGTTCTCTTGTATGGATTAGGTGATTCTCTAGAAGTTGATTATAGCGCTCTTAATATGAACAAGTCTTCCTAAAAACTCATCTTTTGGAGAACATATGAGTTTGTGTAAGAAATCTAGTAATAGTTGACATTCAACAAGACAATTAAGTAAGATTATATATTTTTTAGTTAAACACATAAATAAATTCATTAATGAAAAGTGACTTTAAACAAAAATGTTGTCTATTAATATTTCCTACTGGGGAATCAAATACCATTTAACCAATCACAATTTTGTGATTTTTAGGTGGCTAACATTCTCCTAAACTTTTTTTCTATCACTCTCCATCATAGCATGACCGTTTGTTTTTTTTCTTCCATATCCATGTTTTCCTACATGGAATCCTAGTATTGATTAACTCAGGTGACCATTGTACTCATCTTTCATTCTTTTAAAGTGATAGTATAATTTAATCTTTTCCCGATGTGGGGCTTCCAATGAAGTTTCCAAGTCCAATTTTAAAATTGAAAGGACACAATTCCCAAAAGTGGGAAGGATGTAACTCCCCAGGTAAATAAATAATATGAATTTTCATAATTATTATCATTTTTGAGTAAAATATTAATATTACTTTAAAGGGGATTCTATGTTTGATGGCGTACCCAATATGCACCAACGGGTTTCTTTGAAATCTTATAATGCACACTAGTAACATAATAATATTATTGTATATGGTAGTAAACTCCTAGACGATGTAATGGTGGGAATGAACATAATTAACTAAAAAGTAATTATATATTATTATCAAATACATTTACATTTATTTAATTAATTATAGATTCCTAAAATGTGGATGAATCCAATTTAATGAGTAAATATTGTAATATTCTTTAAAAGTTCGATTAACCACCATTTGATGGAGAACCCTTTTTAAATCCAAATTTTCACAATTTTATATGTTATATTTGAAAAAATAAAATTCTTTTTTAGAATCGGGACATCAAAATTTACTTTTTATAAAATTTGTGTATTTTTCTAATAAAGTTCATTTTTTAATGAATATTGTAAAATGCTGTATTTTAATTCAAAACCTTCATTTATAGAATTTATTTATTGGGATATATTATCTTTTTAATTGGGATTAAAGTGTAGTTAAAATATATTTTTACCATTTAATCTAATGGTCGTAATTGGAATTAATTTCGCATTGAAATTGGACATAAATGAGTGTCAATCTTTTGATAGATATTGTTTCTTAAAAACACGTTATCTGTTTTGACAGTGGGAATTAATTATAAAAATAATTAATGCAACATTTATGTTTTTAATTTGGTAAAATAGACATTATTTTTTAATTTGGAATATCAAATATAACTAGAGTGAATTTTTGATATTCTTTTGAAAAACATCGATTTTTTATGAATAGTGAAACCACAAAGTGGTAGTTAAAAAACCGATTTTTCATTTAAATGAAATTTTACAACCTCTGTGATTTGAATTTCAAAAATCTTACATACATATTTTTCGTTAGGAAGTAAAATGTTGTTCAATAGGAGTAAAATAATTTTTTTGTTGAATAGTAACTTTTATGTTTTATTAATCACAGTTAAAGGTAATTAGTGTAAGTTAAGGTAAATATAATGATATAATAATATGAAATTACCATTACACTTGTCCTACACTTATTTTATGTTTCATGGCCGATGAAAAAAATCCGTGGGTCAACATGGGGGCCCCATGGAGCCACTTGGGTAAGAATATTACATTAATAACTTTTTATATAAACTAAAAAAAAAGTGTCACAAACATTTATTATTTTACTAAAACAATTTTTAAATGGGGTTATACAAGTCATATTTTTGGCTATAAATATTCATTATAAATATATGAATATTTCCCATATCATTATTATTTTTTTAATTTTTTTTTTGACATTAAATAAATAAATTTTTTTGTGACACTGTGATGATGCAGTGATTACCTCATTAATGAACGATTTAAATAAAATGAAAATATAAGGTAAAATATAAGACTTAAACTTGTCCAAAACCTCTTTTATGGGTGGAATTTTAACCCTTACCACCTTATCCTTTTAATATATAATTTTGGTACCTTTGATATTCCAAAATAATTTTATAATAATGTAACATTTCATGACATTCCAAGAGTTCCCCTCCTCCCTTTTATAAAATCCCCCCACTGATACCCACCTTACCCACACCTCTCAAGCCATTGGATCAGCCAAACTCTGATCCTTTTATCTCTCCACATCTCTCCCTTTATCATAGAAGCCATCCCATAGGCATAAAGATCTTCAAGAAACCCTTGTGGTTCAAACCAATGGGAGTTACCCGATTTAATGGTAAAGTCTTTTCTAATGTTCTTCTGTTTTATTTTGCTTCCCCAACCCCCTAAACTATTTTTATTCCTTTATTTTGTAACAACACCAGTATATTAAATATACTAGGATGTTTTTATGAGAATTATTATATCTACACTTACAAACACCTCTGTCTAATGGTTAATGAACATACTGTTTCTACGGATGGAAAATTTCTGTCTCACGAAACGATGATTGTCCAATCTTCTCCTACCACCTCTCATGGTGGCCATTATGATGGAAATATATTTATTTAAGATATATATTATATTTATTTCCTATATATGTTTCTTTTTTTTAAATTTAAAACATACCTTACTTCTTTTCATCTTGTTAAAATGCGATATCTTCATTTTAGAAAGTGCAGACTACCACCCCCTCAAAGTGATTTGATTCGTTAAAGCCATATGTGGGACATGTAATGGAAGGAGTTAATGATATTTTATATATGATATTATACATGAATTATAATATACATTTATATCATTATGATTTTATTCCATTTAATACGAAATAGAAACGAAAGTAGTGTTCATGCGTTCATACGACTTACCGTCTCCATGAACAATGCATTTCATATCTTACCTCTAAATGTTATGTAATATTATAAATTCATTTATATACTTAATATTTGTGATATATATGATATAAAAATCATGAATAAATTATGGATATAATGGATATTTTACCACATGAAAAACTTGTAATTAAAATAATTTATTTTTGACTCATGTACTGAACATCGACAAAAACATCTAGTCTGGACTCACATTATTAACCAAATATTATAACATTATAATATGTTATATGAAATGAATAATAATCTTTAAACTAGGTAATTAAGTAATTATAAATTGAAAACATTTATTATTCCATAATATAAATAAATGAACAAGACAATTCGGACTTGAGGTAAGGGATCCTACCTCTCTCTTTCTTTTTAAGTACTATCTTTTAAGTAATTTCTTTTAACTTCATGTTTATTATGTTTGGGGATGTTATTTTATATATCTCATTCTGTATTTTTTATGTTAATATTATGAGAGACCCTATGTTATCTCATAAATCCATTTTTGGATGTTTTAAGTGGCGTCGTTAGGCTGTGATGTTTTTATAAGGGATTTTTCATCTCACTTTTATTCCCGTGAGATTTAGGCAACATTTGCCACCAATTCCTTTTAGTGGTGTATGTAATGCCCATTATTCTACTCTTTGGGTAATATAAATTCATTTATGGGTATTTACATTAGTGTTTTATAGTCCTTATTTCATGAGGTGTACATTTCGGAAGTTACCAAAGTCGGTAAGGGAACCTTTCACCCAGCTCTTTTAAAAAAAAGACTTCTTTATGTTATGTCTTTTAATTTACATCTTATTATGTTGGGAGATGTTCTTATATATCCTTATTGATGTAAATTTTATGTCCATGTTATCAGATACCATTTTATCTCTCATCAAATAATTTTATTAATTTTAAAGTGACGTTGTTAGTCTGTCGAATTCTTCTAAGGGGCATTCTTAACTCAATTTCAATCATTTGGGTTAAAATTGTACTCCTTGAATATGTCATCATATGAATATGTGTGAATGAATATGAATGATTTACACGTAATATCTACATATATTGAGTGTATTTATATTTTTCACACATAAATTATGTAATTTATTTGTCCTTAATCTAAGGATTCCACCTTTGTACGAGACTTTGTCTCAATATCCTTTCATTGAGGTATATTTTGTTTTATAAAAAACTTTATTTTATATGGTTTATAATTCCATTTGAAATTTAATTTTATTCCAATGAAATATTTTTATATGAATCATTTTACTAAATGACAAAAGGTAATGTTTTTGTCTTACGTATGCGGCGACAATGACTTCTCCACCGCTGTGACCATTATTTGAGTTTCAGTTTCCTCTACAAGCCATAACTTTTTTTAAATGAAAAATAAATACCATGTTTAAATTTTCATTTACTTTGGTATTGAAATTGGTTTTGATAATGTTTTTATTAATTTGTTATTGATATCTTGTGATTGAAATATGGAAATGTTATGCTTTCTTTATGAATGTTTTATGTGATATGATTATGTTATTGATCATGAGAATTGTTTATGAAGACGGGTGGTTCCGTGATAAACAAAGGGTGGGTGAGCCCGATATAGCTCTCCAATTCAATGGATAACACGAAGGGGTAAAACACTAAGGTTTATTCGAAGAGATTTAGGTAATATACTGTGATGGGTATTGCAAACGTAACCATGAGGGTAAGTCCCTATGTAAGAATGTTATGAATTCCTCAGGTTACCTTTATTTCTTATGATTTCTATGAGTTATTTGTAAATCTAATGATTTCATGAGGTATGTTAAAGTGCTTATGTTTTAAGAGTGAATTATGATTTCATTGATTCATATGTATACATGAACTAATTTTTTCTTCCCATATTGTTATAACCCTTACTGAGATTTGTATGCTCATCCCATGTTTTTTAAATGTTTTCCACATGTCTTAAAGATGAATAAGATCAAGGAAGGGATCAAGGAAAGACATGCCATCTAAAACATGGAACAAGACATGTTTCTTTTTATGAGTATTTGTTTTATGAAAAAATGGAAACTGAGTAGAAATGTCTAATTTGAAATCTTTTGAGATGTAATAGTTATGTCCTAATTCTCTAAAACTCTAAACCTGAATAGATCATCAATGTGAATTATTCATTTAATTCAATATTATGTAATGTTTTAAGGTTGGGTCCTTATAACAAACCAGCCCATAATATTTTCCCATGGTTTTTTCCAAATGGGAGTGAAAAAAATATTATATATGGACAATGGAATATCTTCTTAAAATAATAGGTTTGCTTATATGGACGTGAGTCACACTCTCAAGGAAAAAAATTTAAAAAGTCAAAATGTTTTATTAGCCTTTAAGAGTCCACTAAATATTATTAAAATAAATTAAATAAACACAAAATCACTTTATTTTACTGGTAAAACATATATTTTTCGAAAATTATGTTTATATAATTTTATTACATCTCTATTGGGTCATTATGATGTCGTAAAACACAATATATATTTAAATAGTATTTAATTTTAACCCAAAAAATTCACATGTCATAGAAAATTATGAAAAATTCACTATTGGATAATTTCATTATCCTGATTCCAAAATTAATATTCATTTTATCTAAATAATTTTCAAAATATGTATATTTTTACTATTGAAATAATACCCTACATTTATAAAAAAATTCATGGGTTTTGACAAAATAAACAATCAAACCTTAATAAAAATTATAATTGATTTCATAAAATTATTCGATCATTTATATTTGATAAAAAGTAATTTATCAACAATAATAATATCCTAGTGAAATATTATTTAATTCTAAAATCCATTAATTCTTTAAAATATATTTCTTAGTTTAATATTAACTAAAAATACTATTTGTTCATTAAAAATATTTACAAAGTAACAATAATAAAAAAATCTGTATTCTCCGTACAAGAATAATGAACATAATCACAGTTCTAGGGTCTTGTTACAGAACCCCTTAAAACACCAGAATAAGACCTTAGGGTAAGGTGTGTGATGGTGACCGACTCTTGTGGTGGCTGGGATTACATTTCTCATGTGGTAGTCTCTATCAACTTTTACTTCTCTCGTAGGCGGTTCTGCTCGAGAATAACTTATTCATGCTCGGCTTCGTATTGGTAAAGAATGAATACCAATTACACCACCTCATTTCCAAGCACTGTAACACGGGCATTGTATGGTGAAAGTCTACTAGAAGAGGTCATCACTTCAAAAGTCTGAGTAAATTGGATCTGTAAAAGCCCTATAATTAGACTAATCATGTGATCACTGATCAACTGCTATATGAGAAACGATCAAAGTTCATAATGTTATTATAAATTAAAAAACAAAAAACCCAATAAGTTAATATTTTAAATAAAAATTCTACCTAATAACACGTTTCTAGAGGAATTTTCATTAATAAATTTTTGGGTCATTACATGAAAAGTATAGTAATATTAATTTATTAAAAAATTATTATTGAATTATTGTAGTTTAAAAGTTATAAATTTAGAGGAAAATCCAATTACGGCTATAATTCCTCTCGTATAATATTTTTTTCAGAGTTTTAGGTCATAAAATTAAACATATATTATATTTATAACCCTTGGTCAAAAATATTAACTCTTTCTGTGTCCTCTTCTATTTTTACTCTATATGGTTAATATGGTTACAATAAAATTCCATTAGAACCAAAAGAGGATAATTAATGATATTTTTATCAATTTAAATGTTATTTAGAAAAATAAGATATTTTTTTGACTATTGTATATTTTAATAAAAAATTATTTGTTTTAAAAACTAATATATCTCTATTTTGACATTATTTAGAAATTGATTTTTGTTAAAGTCAGAAATACTTGATTACGTCAAAAATATACATTAAATCATCCCTAATATGTCAATGGAATCCAAAAAACTATTCTATGGAATAAAAATGATCAAATTAAACATATATTAATATATATATATATATAATATCTTTTGTTTTAATAGTTCCTTAAAAAGTTAATCATTGTATAATCGTTGTGCCACAAATAAATTTATTTATAAAATTTCTAAAAATTGTAAATAAAATTAAATGATATATAAAATATTCTAAGATTTATAATTATTAATTATAGTTGAATATGTAATATAAATAATCCATTTTAAAAAAATTAGTTAAGAGATACAATTTTATGTTATATTATTCTATTCTTTAAACAAAAAATTATAAATGCCATTATCACACCCATGTGGCTCCATGAAGTCCTAAATTAAACCCAAGGATGTTAATTATCAGAAATTTAACATAAAATAGTATTATAACATGTTTTAGGTTTGTTTTAGATTATTATAACATTATTTTTTACCCTAACTCTCTTGATTTACCCTTTATCCATGGTAAATAAAATAATTACTAATGTTACAATTAATAATGTCCAAAAAAAAGAGGACCTATTTTAAAAATTTATGCCTTCTAATTCCTGGTATGGAATTCATTTTTACATGTTCAATACACAAAATGTTAGTAATTAATTTAAATTAATTCTTGTTTTCAAAAACTCAAAAAAAAAATTACGAAGTAAAAAACTATATAAATATTGACATGTGTTTATATCCAATTTAAATGTGATATTACATAAAATGATCAAAATTGGATTAAATTAAATATATATCAAATTTAACACCAAAAAAATTCCATGAAAAATATATATATATAAATAAATTAGATGAAAATGCATCTTTGAATTAAAATACAATATTTTTCATTATTCATTAAAATAAGAATTTTATCATAAAAATACATAATTTCATCCAATGAAAATTTTGACATCACGCATATAAGGAAAATGTTTTTTTTATAAAATAAAATATCTAAAATCGAAAATAACAATATTTTAGAATGGTTTTCTAGAAAAATGGTGGTATAATGACATTTTCAAGATATTATAGATTTTGTTGGTTGAAAATGGATTAATTAAAATTTTAGCCGCTAAAACATATTTGATAAATGTAAAAACATTTAATTTTTTTGGTTAGATTGTAAATAGTTATATTCATTCTTTCAAACGCAATTACTATGCATTACCTACCATTTAAAATAATAATAATAAAATTTAATTTTTTTTGTTATAACAAATGTTGTGTGAAATGTAGGATTTAGTTGATTCTCATTGTTGAGTGTTAGTTATTCTATCAGACATAGAATCCCATTTAAAGTAAAATTAACATTTAATTGTTAATTATTAATAAATATGAAAAATTTCTATTCTATAATTACATGGGATTTTACATCACCCCTTTTTGAAATCGTATCCTTGTTTTTTTTTAAAATTGGGCTCAGTCACTTTATCGACAATCCCATATTAGAAAATGTATCAATGGAAATATCACATTAAAATAAATAAATGGAAGTTCAAAGGTCACCCAAGATAACATATCTTAGGATTACATATAAGAAAACATGGATATGGATGAAAAACTAACCATCTTGTTTTGATGTAGTGTGATGGAAAACATGAAAACGAGAAAGCTAACAATCCTAAAACCACAAACACGTAATGGTTTAAACTGTTACTGAATTCTATATATGAGAAGAAAACATGCAATATTTTTTTAAGGTCCTTTTCATGATTTTGAGGAATTTATTTCTTATCTTGACAAAGAAAATATTGAAACATACTAACATATCAAATATAGTTTCATCTTCTTATAAACTCTAACCACAATATCATATTTTCATTAAAAATGTGTATTCAGGTCAACATAGTCACACATGAAACACTAGAATCAACATTTAGAGAATATAATATTCCACAAAACATTAACTATTCATTCATCCTATCTTGAAAAATTAACTTGAACCGAAATGGTCAGGGTAATACAAGATAATTTACAAAAATGAATAATCATTTATAGGAATAAAATACTAATTTTAATCTCCAACATTCTATAGTAATTAAAAAATTCAAAAATATGCCATTAAACAAATAAATGTCCTTAAAACACCTCAAAATAATCTAAACTAAATTTGAAACCCAAAATTTCAAAGGATTTGATAACATAGTCATCAACAATAAATCATAACTGTTATCACCAAATAACATGGACTACTCTTAATGTCTCATAACAAAAAAGGGATTACCTTAAGGAAATGTTATCCATCATAGGTAAATAATTTCCATAAATAACATTAATCACAATAACTCCAATATAAAAACATATATTGTTCAAAAATAAAATTCAACCTTTACTCCTCAAATAAAATCCCATAGTACACAATTTTATTTAGGCATATAGTGTTACCAAAATAGATAATTTCATCCAAAATAATATTTATCATTTAATCACCAAAATCATTTTTCCTATACTAAGGATATACATTTCATGAAACATAAGTTCTTAAAATCGTCATATTCTTATTCCAAAAAATAAATTTTACTAAATTGAATTTTTCAAACCAACCGGGGACTTTACGTAAGCTAGTGTTAGGTGTTTCCTCCTTATTTCCCTTTAGTTGTGGGTTCTATTTTTATAGCCTTGTCATATGGAACAGTTTGACACCAATAATATGATATTCCCCTATTTCCAAAACTATATATTTTTTATAACATTCAAAAAACAATATTATATACTATCATATACCATTTCATAATTTAACATCAATGTTAATCTCATTCCTTTCTTTTTTTATCCTAAAATGTAAAAACCCCTAATTACATCTAAATCAGGGATCATATAATCCATAAATGTTCTTAATAATTTTTTAGGATAAAAGAAATTGTAATTTTTCTTCAAATAAAATTTTCACAAAAAAACTAATTATTACACAAACTAGGAGATGTATTTTAATGTAATATAATAATATAAAATAATTAATACATTTAAATTTTAATCATACACAATCTATTATATCTTTGGAATTTCCTTATAATCATCCATTATCCTTTACGATCCCTTTACCATGATTTTCAATATTATTCTTTAATACTCATTTCCTAACATAAAAACATGATTCATGTTCTATGATTAAATAATGTTAGATAATAAGCTATGAAATAATACATACCATTCATAAGTCATTTTCAGATTCCTCATCATCAATTAGAATGTTATTATGTATTAGTAATCATATATTATTATAGTCATGTTGAGCCCATAATTTATTTAATGGTAAATTTCATAGAAAATACCATTAGTATCCATAATATTATAGAACATAAATATTCAATATGTTTTTCTATGACATTGAACTTATTATCAACATTAAAATAATAACCCATGAGTATTTCCCAATCTATTAATAAGACATCCAAATCTCCAAATTGTCTACACCATCATTTAATACCAACTATTAGGCCCCAGTATTAAAATGTAACATAATAAAATTATACTTTTATTTAATTTGAGGATCATTTCAGGTTTAGTGATATAGAGAATGAGGTCATAACTCATACCATACAAATTATAAATTACACATATACCTTATACTCACTATCTAATTTTTTCATAATTTAAAATTTTTTAGATAAAAACTGAATTATTTTACTTGATACAAAATATTATAACATTCTTATTTATTTCTTCAATCATTTTAACCATCATTATACATTGTGAAAAAAATTTAAAAACATTTTATGTGGATAACAGTGTCTGTAAGGGATATAAAATAAGGAAAGAAATTTTTTTTCAAAGAGTACAGAAAACCCAAAAAATCATAATTTTAACACATATAATAGAATTTATTTAACATAACTCATGAAATCATATGATTTTGGAAAAACTCATAGAAATCATAAATCATAATGATTTTTTTTGCATTCATAACATACATAGATTGTAGCTTTCAAACATAATAAATACTAACCATCATTTTTACGATTGGAATATGCATCACAATATATTACATAAATCAATTAGGAGATACATTATGGTTTACCTCTATCATATAACCCAAAACATTAGAGATCTAGCATGGATTAACCCACCATTGGTTTATCATTGAACTACACATATAAATAAGAAATTCACAACAATCATAACATAATCATAACTCCTAAAACAATCATAATGTAATAAAATAACATTTCTAATTTGAAGTCCCATTCCATCATTACAAGATTCACACTAATAAATGAAAAAAGTTATTTTAAAATAATATGGTAAACATGTAATGTAAAAATAAATACATAATAGTGACTTAAAAGTGAGAAATTACATTCATGATCAGTGTATATAAAAAAGTCAATATTATTAAAATAATAAATCCCTCATTAAAACAAAATGAAAAGATTTTAAAAGAATATTTTTGAATCAATGATTAAAAAACCACATTGAAACGTGTTAAATTAATTTATACTTCAAATAATTCAAGTTCATTTAAATATTTACATAATATCAATTTGAATACATGGGGTTGAATGTGAAGGATTATAGTGATTAAATCATTAAAACATTTAATATGATGTATTATATATGGAGTAAATTATAATTTTGTAAATTTAAATTTTACACCACATGAATGTAGAACATTTTAAAAGAAATTAAATATCATGAATATATATATATATATAACATGTATATCTAATTAAAAAGTGGATTTATATTCAAATTATAGAGAAATAAAGGTTTAAGTCATCAAGAAATGTCTCAACGAAAAGAGATTGATAAGAATTCCCTTACAAATATCATATATTTATAGTTAGGATAAATCAATTACATTATTATGTGTGGAAAATATAAATAAACCAAATATATGTTGATATTTAGTGTAAATAAATTTTAGTTCATTCACAAATATTTATTGAAAATCAAAACCATTCACATGGATATTTTACTCAATGAATGGAAATTGAGTTACGATTTCAAGTACAATGTTCATATAAATGATGTAAGAATTTATTAATGGAGTGATTATCTTCAGAAATAGTATATCAACACAAAGGCAATTGAAAGTTCAAAATTAAAAAAATAAACATTGATTACACAAAAAATCATGCCATTATATAATCAATAAAGTATGCGCAAAACCCAATGAGTGGAAATTGAGTTAAAAATTATCATACCTTCAGTCCAAATCATTACGTAAAATCATTATGTTTCTGAATAATAAAAATAGATTAATTAGTAATTCAATGAGAAAATTTTAATCATTACTACTACTTATAAATTATTTGTTGACATGTTATAAAAATATATATATATTTAAGTTCAAATCAGAGGTTTTGTCAATATTCGGTACCTGAGTCAAAAAATGACCTTTTCTTGAAGAAAATTGTCCTTGTATTCAAGAGTATATCATAACCAAAATATGTTTCATGATTTATATATTATAAATATCAATTTTACAATTAATTATAATACCCATAATATTTGGAGAATATAAATTAAATTCACCGTTCGTGGAGATGGTAGGCTATATGTAGGCATTAATACTACATTTATTTCATTATAATATTAAAATATTAATAATTTACTGATATATATGTATATTAAAATAACATTATTTTATTTATTTATTATCTATATGAATTTTTAATAAAATCACCCATTATTCATACAATATATATCATTAATGACTCTTATCACTTTGAATGGGTGGTAGTCCACAATTGATCAAGTGAATTTATCGTATCTACACATTATGGAAATCATAAACTTATTTTGTAAAAATTTTATATAATAATAGAGAAAAATATATGTATAAAATATATAATATATAAATATAATGCTTCATAATTTCCATCATGTGTGGTGGTAGGAGGAAATTGATGAATCATTGTTTTGTGAGAAAGTAGTTCACCTTACATAGAAATAGTACGTTCTATAATAAGAAGATGGAGGTCTTTGTAAGTGTGAGTCAAACAATTATCATTAAATAATACTATTTTATTGAGGATATTGTTTTTTATAACAAATTCAGATAAAAATAGTTTAAGGGGTTGGATTTGTAAAATAATTGAAAGGATCTTTAGTGAAGCCATAACCTCTAAATTGGGTAACTCCTTTTGATAAGATATAAAATTCTTCCTTCAGTTTCTTGATTCCCAAGGAAACACTATTAATAGGGATGGAATGATATTGAAAGATTATTTTAGTATGAATTTGGCGATAAAAGGGTCTTGAGTGGTCTAAGTAAGTGGGTAGAGGTGATGTCCTTTAATTAGAAGGATGTGGAGAATTTTACAATATTTTTGAAATTTAATTTTAATAAAAATTTATAATAGATTTTTTGTACTTAAAATGTGATAAATGTAGATTAAATGAATAATATGGGTCTAAATACACTAAAAAAATATGTTTTATATATTTTTATGTTACACAATTAACCTTATATTTTACCTTTATCCCTCATCTAAAAATAGTAACTCATAACATGTCTTCTTGTGACTTTAGACAATATGGTTAATATGCTTACTATAAAATTTCCATAAAACAAAAAGAAAATAATTAATAAAATTTATAACATTATATAATATATTTGGATGAATATTATATTTTTAGGACTATTATATAATTTAATAAAATATTATTCATTTAAAAAAGACATTTATGTCTATTTTTCCAGTATTTAGAAATTGATTTTTGTAAAATTCATAAAAAATAGATTCATTTGAAAAAAGATCATTAAACCATCCCCCACATGACAATTTCAACCAAATTTTCTTTGTTGGAATAAAATGATTCCAATTATATTCATTGTAATATTTTAAATATCATTTATTTTAAAATTTCATTAATATGGATATCAATGTATCATCATTATGTCATAAATAAAATTTGTTATATAATTTCTAAAAATTATAAATAAAATACCATGTTTTATGAAATAGTCTTATATTTCTAATGACTATTTATAGTCAATGAGATAATATATGAAACCATCCATAAACGATAATTAATCTTTAGATAAGTCAATAATTTGACATTAATTCACATCAAGGATCTTTTCAGGTATAGAGCATTCGAGAATTAGGTCGAAACTGATACATAACAACATGAATATTACATATAAACACTTATTATTAATATCTATTTTTTATAAAACATGAACTCTTTAAAAAGATACATGGCATCATTTCCTGTTTTAACAGCATAAAATTTCCTTGATCCCATCCATGAATCTGTTTTTCCTTATATCTTGTGAAAAACATATCAAAACATTAGACGATAAAAAAAATCTAAATAAGGGATACATAATAGAATAAATCTAGTTGTCTAGGGAAAATATTAAATCTGTTACTACATTATCATAAACTAATACATATCACATTTTAAGAAGTATAAAATATACTTTACTGAATATAACCTCCGTTAATACGCAATTTATAACCAAAATATTACAATAATGACCATATAAAGAAACATATTGCATATAAAGGTAACTTAGGACATAATAATATTTAAAAAAATAACTGAATGGTTTATTTCCACTCATTTAAATTAATGTAATAGCCATACGGTTGGCGTACATACCCAATGCATTGGAGGTTATAACGTAACCACTCATCCTTGGTTTATCACGGATCTACCAGTCATTTGTTTTATCATGTTACCACCCATATTGCTTTATCACGTAACCACCCATAAAATGTCCATGTACCATTTCATAACCATATAAAATAAAAAAATCCTAAATGAAAAATAAAAATTCCACACAATAAAAATTCCACACAATATCCACAAGATATTATTTTTAGATGTAGAAATATTCAATCCATTTCCCAAACTATTTTAATTATTTAATAATGTATCTTTTGAATCAAATAGCCCAAGAAAAATTTGAATCATTTAATGGAATATTTTGTTTTAAAACAATCTTGTACATTTAATTATATTCATAGAAGAAATTTTTAAATCATGGAATTGAAATTAATTGTTTTATAAGAATAAATCATTAAAACATTAAAAACATTTTTTTAGTTAAAGAGACTTTTTCAACATGAGAAAAAATTGAATGAAGGTAATTAATGAACAATATTAATAAAAATTATAACTATCATTATAATTTACTAATTTATTATATAATGAGTAAAATATTATAAAATACACTTTAGAGGATAATAATGTTGCATAATTTAGAATCATTACTCAATGAATGGAGATTGAGACAAAGTCTCATACCATGAGTCTGTATCATTATGTATATTCCATGTTTGTCGTGAATAATAATAATATGTTAATTTAAAATTACTTAAAAACCGTTTTAATGTTTATTATTCTTTTTATTTCACTTATTAACAAGTTATAAAAATTACATATCTGTTTAAGTTAATATCAGTCATTTTCTCGATATTCGGTACATGAATCGAAAATGAACTTGTTTTGATATAAATTTAACTTGTTGTAAAAAGTACCTAATATTAATAATGATATTAATGATCTAAATATCATATATATATATATATATATTATGTATTTATAATAGTATATAACATTTTAAGATATGAAATGAAATGCCTCATTCAGGGAAAGGGTAGGTCGTTTATATGTTTTAACACTCCTTTCATTTATTTTTCCTATTAATGGAATAATATTAAACTGATATAAATGTATACTATAATAATATTATTATATTTATATTGTGTATATAAAAATGGTATGATATAGAAATCCATTATACTTTTCATTTACAAAATGAACGTGTCATATCACATTGAGGGGGAGGTAGTCCACATTTCCTCAAATTGAATTATCGTTTTTACACTTCATGCAAAGTATAAAGGTATGTGGTAAATATAAATTCTATTATCATAGAGACAATATAAATATAATATATATCATATATAAATATATTTTCGTCTGATTATCCACTATGAGAGGTGGTGGTGGAAAATTGAACAATCATCTTTTCGTGAGAAAGTAGTATGTCGTACACTAAAACAATATGTTCGTTTATATTATATGAAGGTGTGTCTATGTGTAGATAAAATACATTTAAAAAAACATTTAAAATAGGTTTTAGAAAATTTTATTTCAAAAATTAAACATTAGAATATTTCATTATCCCTTTGATAAAAACATTTACTCATACAATGTCTTCTTGTTTTTTAATAATTTACGGTTACTATTGTTACTATAAAATGATAATATAAACAAAATTTAATAATTAATAACATTTTTTACATTATATATGTCATTTGACTAAATAATATATCTTTAGGACTGTTTTGTAATTTAATAAAATATTTTTTTTAAAAAAAACTCATTTATATCAATTTTGACACTTTATTAATTGCATTTTTATAGAGTCATAAACACTTTATGATGACAAGATAAAGGAATAAAATAAAATAAAATATTTCAATAGAATACATAAAATTATTGGATTTCTTCAAAATAATCATATTAAATTTATTTTAATATTTATAATATTAATTATTTGAATCTTTTATTTATAATGTAATCACTGCATTATCATTCTGTCAGAAATAAATTTATTTATTTAATATCTAATATTTATATATAAAATATCATGATGTAGGAAATATATTTATATTTATAATGAATATTTATAGTGTATGATATCAATTATATAACCCCATATATAAATAGTTTTATTAAAATATACATATTAATGTTAAATTTTTCATTACAATAAATTTATTAATATAACATGTCATTATCACTCCAATGTGGTTACATGGGGTTCCCAAATCTACCAAAGGATGACAATTGTATGATATATCTCACATATAAATATTATAGCATGTTTTATGGTAGTTTAATATTATTATAATATTACTTTTTAGACTTATTTACCATATTTACCCTTTAACTGATGTAAATAAAATAATTTTTGTTGTTACTATTTATAATGTCTAAAAATAAATGGCACCTATTTACAAAATTTGGACATCCTGATTCAAAATATAGAATCCATTTTCTAAATTAAAAATAATAATTGGACGAAGTTAATATGATATTAATTCCTATTGTCAATCCCAAAAACATTCTTTTTATGAAGTAATAACTATCAAAACATTGACTAATTTTTATTTACAATTTCAATGTGAATTTAATTAAAATGGCCAAAATTGGATAAATTTATAAAAACATAATCCAATTAATATTTTAAAAATAAATTTACAACTAATCTATTTATATAAATAAAAAAGATGAGAAGGCAATTTTGAATTAACTTGCATGATTGTTTACTATTCATAAAAATCTTAATTTCATTAAAAAATATCTAAATTTCAACCAAAGTAAATATTGATGTTCCTCTTCAGAAAAACTCATTTATTTTGTAAATATAATATATAAAAGTGAAATATATATATATAAAAAGGGATCACCATTAAAAGGAGGTAAAACAGCCTTTTAAAAACATTAGTGTATCTTATGATTAAAATTAAATTCATTCTCAATTTAAGCTAATAAAATTTATTAGATAAATGTAAAATTGTTTAACAATAACGTGTAATAAAAATTTTTATTTCTATTCATTCCTTCTTATACAACAGCTTGTCATTAACTATAATTTAAAATAATAATAATAATACAGTATTATTTATTGGTATAACTCAATATTTTGTACAACATATGATTTTCGAGAAACCCATTATTGTGTGTTGAGTACACTATCAGAAAAAATGTTTGATTTAACATAAAATTAATAACATCATTATAAATATTAATTAATATGAAAATGTATTATTCTATAAATAAATGGGATACTACATCATTCCCCCATTTTTGTAATTACATCCCAAAAACATTATTAATATATGAAACAAGTGGGGTTAATTCTCCCTAACAATATTTTTAAAATAAAAAATTGCCTCTTTAACCATATAGTTTTTCCAAAAAATCATTACCTGATGAATAATACAATTCCACAATACATGCTCTATGTGGTCAAGAATCTATTCGGGGTGTTCCATATTAGAAATACTATCTTCTAACAGAATTATATCTAAACTCTACACTTCAGTTGGATTCAACATAAAATTTCTCAACATTGCAACATGAAATAAACAGTGTTTCTATATTAAACGAGGAGGTAAAAATACTCTTTTGGAAACTGATCCAAATTTAACTAGTATTTCATAGGGTCTAATGAATCTTAGGATCAAATTTCCCTTTTATAAAAAAATGCATTACACTTTTCCTTGGAAAACATTGAGGAAAACAATATCACCTACCTCAAAAGAGGAATCCCTCCTCCAGTTAACCTCATAATTGTTTTCCCTACTCTGATCATTCCTCATGTTCTTCTGAATCAACAAAACTTTTTTATGCCATCTCTTTAACCAATTATAGTCACTTCAAATTAATTTCACATATTTCATCACAATAATCTATAGTGCGAAACCTCTTTCCATATAATGATTCAAAAGTTTCCATATATATACTATAATAAAAACTATTATTATACCAAAACGCAAAAAATGAATGTTGTAGATCACAAAATCCATTAGTAATCCATTGAACAAGCATGTAGGATATCTCCAAATGTCAAATTTGTTCATTCTGACTTCCCAAGTTATTAAATATGAAAATATGTATTAAAATTTAATTCAGTTCCCAATGACTTTTGAAGGCATTTCCAAAAGTTAGAAGTCATCCAACTATCATGATCAGATATAATAGAGAGGGGAAATCCATGTATGATGACTATTTCATTAATATGCAATAGATAAATTTGATCTCCATTGAGATTATCTCAAATAGGAAAAAATGTGCAGATTTAGTCATTCGATCAACAATAACCTTGGTTCTATTGTTATGTCAAGAAGTTTTTGGTAACCCCACTTCAAAATCAATGGACACATTTTCCATTTTCATCTCTGGAATTAGTACAGGAAGAAGAATCAATTTTGGTAACTATTTCTCTATTTAATAAACTAAAAAATCCAACACATTGTAGTAAATTTAGGGATATCTCATTTTATTCCATCCCACAAAAAACAATTTTGAAGATCTTTGTACATCATGGTAGTATCATGATGAAATTAAAACAGAGAAATATGAGCTTCACATAAAAAGTCATTCCAAAACTAAAAATTTAATGTAAGACATAATCTATTTACAATGATCAATATACAATCATTATCAATGTTAAATTCAAGTTACATACCTTTAAGAACCTATTCAACCTATTTTTGTAACTCACTATCTTCTTTATGTCCATGTTTAATTCTATCTGAGAGAGATGATTTCACTGCCACCTTAAATAAAAAAAGAGTAATTCTACACACCAACAACATCCAATCCAAAATTCATCAAATTAGAATCCAAATGATCTCTTTCCAATTTTAGCATGGTTAATGTAGCAGTACTCTTTCAACTCAATGCATCAACAACATTATTTTATTTTCTGGGCTTGTAATGGTCAAGCAATCATAATTTTTTTTTTTAATATATCAATCTCCTCAGTCTCGATATTAGTTTCTTATAACTGAATATATAAATCAATATTGGGTGATCCTAATATATTTCTCACATTCGGACATTTAAATTATGCCTAAATATTTTTAATGCAAGAAAAATAGAAAATAATTTCAAATCACGTGTAGAATAATTTTCCTCATGGGGTTTCAACTGCTGTGAGGCATAAACGATTACTTGATCATTATTTATTAAGACACAACAATTTCCATTCCATTATTCATCATTGTAGATAAAAATTCACCATTTTTGGAAGACAAGTCCAAAAATAGATCATTTATAACTCATCATTTTATTTCTAGAAAACAATCATCACATTATTTTCTCCATATGAACATAACTCCCATACATGATATCTTAGTTAGTGAGATAAAAAAAATTGTTTTCTATAATCCTTTGTTAATAACCATCGATCCAAATAAAACTATAAATCTCGATGACATCGGTAGGTGTTGGTTATTCTTCAACTTCTTTTTTTTTAGAATGGTCAATAGTTATGTCATTTATAGAAACAATACGTCCTTGAAAAGAAATTTTTTTACTACCAAAATTCACTCTTACTATACATTCCATATATTTTATTTTCCTTCATAGATGAAAAAAGAATCATTGTTTGACATTCATGTTCCTCTAGGGTTTTAGAATATATAAAAATATCTCATATAACCAAAACCACAAATTTATCCATAAACTGATGAAAGACTCCTTTTCTACCTTCTTGTCACATAGGACATGTTTCTAAATGATTTTAAACTCACCGGATGCTAACAAACTTGGATATTTTGGCATCAATCCCGATTAAAATAGATTTATCATACATTAAATACCATAGATAAAATGATGGATGTATCATGATAATAAGGTGAAATTTTCTTCATATATAGACACAAAATCATAAAATTTTTTCACAATTAAATGAACTGATTTTCCATCCTATGTCAAACATCCTTAAGATAATCTTTCTCAAGGAATTTATTCTTATATTCATAAAATTAAATGTTGTTAATATCTTCACTTCCTCTGATATTTTTAATCATTAACCACCACTGATAATCTTCACATTCAAAATGATAAATGAAAAGAAAAACATTATGATTTTATTAACATTCCATAACATCTAAAATATTTTTGAATTATTTAATCAACCCTTTAACTTGAACTAGGTCAGATGATCCTTTAAATGATTTTGGAGTTTTCCTCATGAAATACACAATGATTGACATTTGTCTAAATCGTTGGTCTAGATGATCTCGTTCATGGAAACCACAAATATTTATCGCATGAGAAAACTGATCCATTACTAAAAAATATATTTATTTCTGATTCCTACCATCTCATGATCCTGATTAGGAAGGATATTTTCCTCTGTATGCTTTCACAACACAGATACCATGTTTTCTTTGATGAAACCCGTTCTGAAAATACATAGCATATATGATAAAACATGGTGATCATCATATGCTATATCATTTGAATTTGGCCATAAATTAAAAATATTTTATGGATATTTTTTTTATAATATTATAAGTCTCAATGTTATCTAAACTAACCTTTAATAGAATCTATAAGTTCCTAACCTTAAACATAACATAAGCATGAGATAAGTCAATAATTAGAAATTAATTTACAATTAAGATCCTTTCAGGAATAAGGATTTAGAAGAATAGGGGATAGATGATACATTAAAACATGAATATTATAAGTAGACACTTTTACATATTATATTTTTTAATAAAACAAATCAATATTTAAAAATAAATATGACATCGTTTCATTTCATAACAACATAACATTTCTTGGATATTATCATTGACACTATTCTTCTTTATGTAATGTGAAAAAAATTTCCAAGCATGTGATGAGTGCAAAAAATATCATTAAGAGATACATAATTTCAAGGAATTGTTAGTCATGGGATAACATGTAACAAATGAATACATTATCATAATGTAATACTTTTCAACATTATGAAATAGTAAATATACTTCATAGAATATAAGTTCAATGATTACCCTTTTTGAAACAAAAAAACTTCAATAATAACCTTTGAAAGAATCATTTTGCATATAAAAATAAAATTGGACATAAACATACATAAATAAAATAACTATACAGTTGAATTATACACATATCACTAAATGGAATATCCAAATGGTCATCTTCCATACCCAATTAATTGGAGGTTATAATGTAACCACTCATCTATGTTTTATCAAGGAACCACCTATCATTTGGTTTATCACATAACCAACCATCATGGTTTATCAAACAATAACTCGTCAAATGTCCATGTAAAATTTATTAATCATAAAACATAATAAATTCATAAATGAAAATTACATTTTCACACTATTACCACAATAGTTTATTTTTATATATAGAAATATTAAACTCATTTCCAAAACAATTTAGAACATTTAATTAAGTGACTTTTGAATCAACACATCCAATAAAAATTGTAATATATTAATGAATTTGAAATGTTGAAACATTCTGGTACGTATAAATAAATTCATAGAAACCATTTTGTATAAATGGAAAAGAATTTTAAGTTTTTAGATGAATAAATATTTAAATCATTAAAAACAATTTTTTAGTTAAAGAGAACTTTTCAACATGAGAGACACATAAATAAAAATAAATAATGAAATAAATTAATCACAACTCTAAGTATAATGATAATATACTAATTTATTATATAATGAGTCAAACACTTGTATATTAACTTTATAGGATAACAATGGTTCCTAACATCAAGTTGTGGCTTCATGAAAGGTGATTGGAAAAAAGTCACTTACCTTGTGTCTGACTCATCACATAGGTTCCTTGTTCTTCAAGAATAATAAAGATAAGATAATTTAACCTTCCATGAGATGATTTTTCAAGTTTATTATTCCATTTATAAAACTTCTTACCATGTTATAAAAATTACATAACTATTTTAGTTAGTATCATTCTTTATGTCGATATTTGGTACATGAGATGGAAATGAACATGTTATGATATAAATTGTACATGTAGTCATAAGTAAAAAATCTCCAAGATTATATTACTTATTTAAATAACATATATAAACATTATATATTTATTTATAATAGTCCATAACATATGGAGATAGGAAATTAAATGAAGCTTTCATGGAGACAGTAGGTCTCACGAACGCATGAACGCTACTTTTATTTCTTTGACATATTAATGGAATAATATTCAAATGATATAAATGTATATTATAATACTAGTATTATATTTATTTCATGTATTTATCATAGTTTTAATTAAACCATCTATTATATGATTCATGTAAAGCATTAACGTGTCATATCAAATTGAGGGGCATTAGTCCGCACTTCCTCTAATGAAATTATCCATTTTACACATAATGGAACGAATAAATGTATGTTGTAAATAAAAATTATAGAATAAAATGTAAAATATAAATATAATATGTATCGTAAATATAAATACTTCCTTCATAATGGCCCAATGAGAGGTGGTAGTGGAAAATTAATCAATCATCATTTCATGAGGGAGTAGATTTCTTGTAAAGAGAAAAAATATGTTTGTATCCATTAGATGGATGTGTGTGTAAGTGTATTTCAAATCCATATCATAGAAAAATCGTAGTGAATTTAGGATTCTGGTTTTGATATGTAATCAAAAAATAAGAAGATCAAATGGAGTGAATAAGGAATATAATGGAAAGGAACATGATAGAAGAGATCCCTCTAAATCGGGTAAACTCTTTTGATTTGAGCCAAAAAGTATTTTTTAATTTCCTTCATCCCTATGTACAGATGATATGAGAAATTTAGGGATGTTGGTAGATTATATTTGGATGAATTTAGATGATCCAAGGGGCATTTGATGTGTGTGTATGTGGGTATAGGTGGCTGACTTTTATGACTAGGAGGAGGCAAACATTAAGAATATCTAGAAATATTATTTTATTATAAATTGGTTTTTGGTTTAAAAAGGTCCCAATGTCATTTATATAAAATATAATATTTTTTCTGGTCAAAGACCCTTCAAACAACAGGTTTTAAACATTGTTTATGTCACATATTTAATGTTGTCATTTTCTATTAACCCTTAGTTAAAAACATTAACTCTTACCATATCTTTTTACTTTTTCATAATTTATAGTTAAAATAGTTACTATATATTTATAATAAAACCAAAAGCATCTCATTAATGAAATTGGTAACATTATATATTTATGTTCACCAAATAAAATATTTTTAGGACTATTATATAATTTAATAAAATAATATTTTGTTCAAAAACTCATTTATGTCAATTTTGAAAAAATTTCGTAATTGATTTTTGTTATAGTCATAATATCATTATTAATTAGAAAAAAAAGAATTAAATGATATTTAATATTTCAATATAATTCATAAAATTAATGGATGGAATTAAAATAATAATATTACATTTATTTCAAAATAAATAATACCATTTATTTTAATATTTTATAAATAAGATAATCATTGCATCATCATTGTGTCATAAATAAATTTATATATTTTATGTCTAAAACTTTTAAATAAAATATCATGATTTTGTAAATATTTTCATATTTATGTGACTTTTTAAAGTCTAATAGATCAATTATATATGTCAATATAGAAATTGGTTTAGTAAAAGGAAAATTTTTATGTTATATTTCTCTTTATTTAAACTAATTAATATAACATGTCATTATCACTCCAAAGTGGCTCTGTGGGGTCCCAAATTAAACCCATGGATTCCCATGGTCAGAAATATATAATCCAATTGGATTAGTAAAAGTGTTTTTCTAGTTTAATATTATTGTAATATTATTTTTATGATTATTAACCAGATATTCCCTTTAACCCAGGTAAATAAAAGAAGTACTGAAGTTACTATTCACAATGTCTAAACATAAAAAGTACCTATTTAAAAAATTTGGACTTACAAATTCCAAATATGGAATCCAATTTTCCAAATTTTAAACAAATAAATGGAAAATTTTAATTTAAAAATAATTTCTGTTGTCGAAACCCAAAAACATAGTATTAAAAGTAATATCTATCAAACTTTTAATATGTGTTTATTTCCAATTTTAACTTGAAATTAATTCAAATTATCATATTTGGAATATGTGATAAAATCATAATCTAATTAAACTTTTAAATAAATTAATAAAATAATATAACTATACAAAAAATTTATATGAAAAGGATGTTTTGAATTAAAATATAGTATTTTTCACGGTTCATAATTATATGAATTTTATGATAAATGTACCAAAAATTCATCCAACTAAATTTTAATGATTATCTTCTAAAGAAGAAATTTACCTTGTCAAATAGAACATTGATAATTGAGAAAATATATTTAAAAATTATTCTCCATCTGAAGGTGGTAATCTGGCCTTTTAAAAATAAAATAATTTTTTATGCTTAAAAATGGATTCATTCCCATTTTCCACATCTAGAATTTATTTGATAAATGTAGAATAATTTTAACAAAAAGGTATAATGGAATTTTATTTGTATTTTTTCATTCCTTCCAATAAAATGGATTATCATTAAATACCATTTAAAATAATAATTATAATACTGTATTATTTTTCATAATAACTCAACATTGAGTGCAACGTAAGATTTCTGAAAACCCTATTTTTGCATGTTGAGTACACAACTGGACCATGTATCTTCTTTGTTAGAAAATTAATATCTTCTTTTTAAATATTAATACATATGAAACATTAATATTCTATAAATATCTGGGATTCTATAGAGAATATATATAAACCAAACTAAAATTGTTTTAGTTAGGAAATATGTGTTTATTCTATATTTCCCTTTTATTTAAATAATGGAATATAAAAGGTCATTATCACACCCAATTAGCACCTTGAGGTCCAGGATTCGACCCAAGGATTCTTATTGTAGGCCATATCCCATCCAATAGGCTTATGACATGTGTTAGGGTGGTTATATAATATTATAATATTATTTTTCTACCATTATTTGCTTGATTTACAATTTAACCGTGGTAAATAAAAATAATTATGGAAGGAACTATTCATAAAGAACAAAAAATACTGGGGCATGTTTATATAATTTCGGCCTCTTGATTTGAAATATGGAATCTATTTTTTGAAATTGAAAACAAGAAAAAATTTAGTAATTAATTTCAAATTAATCCCTATTATAAAATCCAAAAATCATGTTTTTAGTATGTAAAATATATAAAAACATTAACACAATTTTTTATCTAATTCAAATGTGAAATTAATTTTAATAAAAAAATAAATTAAATGATAATAAAATAATACAATTAAAATTTAAAACAAACTAATTAAAGAATATATCTACATAAATAAATAATATGATAATGTAGTTTTGAATTATTATTTTGTATTATTCATTATTCATTAAAATATGAATTTTTCTAGAAAAATACCAAACTTTTAACAGATGTAAATATTGATGTCCAGCTTATTTTGAAAAAGATTTATTTTTCAGATAAAATATACAAAAGTGAAAATGTTTTATTTAAATAATTTCCACCCTCAAAAGGTGGTAAAACAACCTTTTAAATTTTTTATATTATTTTAGGCTTAAAATTTTTTTAATTCACTTTTTATGCCTCTAAAATTTCTTAGATAGTGTAAAAACATTTAACAAACATTTTTAATCATAATGTGGTTAGTTATATTCATTCCCTCTAGTATAATTACTATTACTTAACTACCATTTAAAATTACATTTTTATTATTGTATTATTTTTCGGTATAACATAGTGTTGTCTGCAACATGTGATTTCGGAGAACCCCATTTTTTCATGTTGGGTAATCTATCAGACATATAATCCCCTTTAAAGTAAAATTAATAATAAACTCTTAAATATTAACAAAAAAGAAATATTCCAACTCTATAATTACAAAGTATGATACAATATGATTATTAAATATTATTGTAAAGATGTATAATTATGGTAGAACGTTTAGGATGATCGAAAGTTTAAACATGATTATTTGAAAAGATTATATTATATAATATACTTTGTGTCCCAATAATAGAATATTTTAAAAAATATTCCTTGGATGAATATCTTAGTTCACCATTCTCAATTCATACAAGAAGTAAAGTTATGTATTGATATCTAAAATAATATTGTAGAAATTGTAACATTAAAATGAATATTGATGAATATGTATCATGATTACTGGTGTGTCAAAAATTTAGGTTGGGAGAGATAAATCTATGTGTATTTCTAAAAAATTACCCATTCCCGAATGAAATAGGAAAATATTTTAGGGATTTTACCATCATGTTGCCTAAATCATGTAATGGGAAAAATTTATGTTGGGTTATTGTCAATTTCTTTAAGAAATTTCTGAAATTTATTGCAATTAGATAATAATAATCCCATGATTATCTTATTTTGATATAAATTAAGGAAATAATGGGATTTTATAAAGTACCACTATCAAAAATTGGTTAAAAGAATATGAGGTTCACATCATTATTATAGATAATAAATCAGAATTTTATGGTTATATAGTTATTTATTTGTATTTTATTCTTCCTCAACTATATGTCTAATTTAATAGACGTATTCAATCTCTGTATTTAATTTTGTGATTTTTATATATGGATTTAAATGGTGATTGTGAAAAACATCCTACTTTTGAATAATTTTCAAACAGTAATAGATTTCAGAAATGATATTATATGGATCCTTTTATTCCTTGAAATGAAGGATGTTTATAAATCAATTGTTTTTATATGAATATGAATAAATTAATCAATTATAAGAGTAATAAGAATATGAAATAGAATTAAATGAAAGATCTGTTTAAAAAAATATAAAAGAATATCATATCCAGGAATAAAATTTAAATTATTATATATGATATAAGGTTTGAGGTCTATGAAAATATTTTTATATGAATAACTCGTTATAAATATCATATGGCATTTAAAAATTGGGGAATTTTTACACCTAGATATATTTTCCACATAAAAATTATTGATCATATAAGAATGGTAGCTTCTCTATTTTAGGTCAACTGAGCCTTTTTTTAATTTTAGAATGTGTTATATATATCACTATTATGTAATTAAATACCAAATAATTCACATGTACTTAAATCAAAAGACATACTAAAGGAGACATATAATTATTGTGAGGGGAAACCATTGGATATTCTTGATCGTAGTGAGAATGTGCTAAGGAAAGGTCCCCTCATCTATTAAAAACTTTGAGGATAAAGATTATATTTGAAGAATATATATAAGAAAAAAAGGATGAGATGAATATTAATTATCATTAATTTTGTATTTAATTGATGAAATTTTGATGGAAAACTACATATAGGTGGGGGTTAAAATGTAATAACCCATTATTTTATTATTCTTCATATAAATTTATTTTCATTTATGTAATTATTTTTCTAAAACAACAAGAATAACTAAATTTTGAAAACATATTAAAATATAATTATATTGTAAATATATAATATTATAATTTATACTGTAAATATTATCTTATATAGAAATTTTGGGATATTTTATTAAAAAAAATGTTTTTCTAGTGCATTGTGAGAATAACTTTTTTCTGTAAAACTATCATTTCATATAATTAGAACGTGTCTATAATTATATGATATTAACACTAAAGTAAAATTAACTTCTGCTAGAAATAATTCATCAAATTAATTATATTTAAAACCTTATTATACCTAATTTCTTTTCATATTCCTTTGGGGACATAAAAATAAAATGTTTTTAATTTTTTTTTCCTATTTTTTTCTTATGTAAAAGTATTTTTATCAACTGTTTTGAATTTACATTGAAAATGTTGATTCCATAGTCAGAATTATGGAATTGAAATTTGGTAAATTGGCCCCATTTATTCCTATTCAATTTGAATAGTATGCTTGGTCAATTTTTATCACCTAATTAATGGTAAAATGGGTCAAACATGGACAAAATAGTGAGTTAAGGTTATAAAATTTCTCTTCCACATACCAATAACCAATTGGATGAATTTAGTTTTTTTAATATTGAATGAATTTCATAAAACTATTTCCACATTATGGAAATTTTATTCGATATTTTCATTCATTTTAAATTAACAAAAGAATAAAAATATTAAAATACTTTCTTTAATATCATTAATATTTTACTAAAAGTACAAAAGACTTAATTTTTTGTTTTAAATTTTTTAAAAAATATTAAATAATTATTTTCATCACGATAAATTAATTTAAATTTTTATGGATTGAATATTTATAATAAATTATTACACAATATAGATAATTTATTTTTCAATTAACCGAAAAAAGAAAATTGATGATTAGTAATCTTAAAATAAAAAACTTTTGGATGATTTATTATGTTCCAAATATATTGATGATAAATATATCTACTTTTTCTTTTTTAAGTAATTATATATGAATTTAATCATTTTCATGATTACATTATTATTATGACAAATGAATACTGTCAAAATTTATTTTAATGATTTTATTTTATAATATTATATCATAATATTATTTAAAAATCAAATAAATAATAAATTAAGAAAAAAAGATGATATATTCTATAAAATATCTTATATATTGCATTTATCAGCAAATTTTAACCTTATAATTAAATTAATGCCCATTTAATAAATACAACTTTATTGCCACATTTAAAGATAAAATTCATTAACCAAGGGGTTAATCCAAAACATATGGCAAATATAATATATTAATTTATCCAAAAATGATTATATACAGGACTTGTACTCCATATATAATAATCCATTACTCTTTGGAAGCATTTCACAAGTGATAACACAAATAATATTATAATATTTCATGAATTTTCAAATGTGACGCCCCACTCACTTATAAATGGACACCTTTTTCACCTTTCATTGCACCACATTGAAAAGTACATATCTCCTATACATTTACATTTTATATTATAAACCTACCAATATATGAATTATAGGATTAATTGTTCTGAGAATTCATTTACATGGGATATGGAAAAAGAATATAATGGAATCCTATAAAAAAAGATGTATTTTTCTTTATCGAATATTTCAAGTTTACTTATACTAATTCTCGTAAATATATATTACCCATAATAAAATCATAAATAATATATAAAAAATAAACCTCTATATTATTATTTTAATTTTAAAAAAACATTTCACCTCTTTACCATCATAGATACAGAGAAATCACAACTCATGTGTACATCCAAATAAATGTCTCCATGAAGAAGTGAAATTTATTTTCAACCAGTTTATTAATAATAATGTTTTAAATAGGGAATGAATTAGTATATAAGTTAATTTTGAAATTACTATTCTCTTGAATGTTTAAAATCATACCTACCTATTTACCTTCTAATACATTGGAAAATAATAATGCCACTCGTGCATATGTGTGCACTATCACCCCAAAAAAGAGATGTGATTCATTTTACATTTCTATTTTATGTTGAGTGTATTATGAGAAAAAATTTAATAAATATTAATGATATATATTTTCCAAAAAACATCTTATAAATGTGAAATAAATTTTACTTTTCTTTTTTGGTCTTTTGTATTGTGAAAATAGTTATCACACATAAGTATGGTCTATCATATACTAGAACGGCATAGTTTATTTTTCTATATCTATATTTTAGGGATACATATACATAAAATATAATTTATATTGTTTTTAGGGAGAAATTTTATGATGTTATAAAATGTTAAGAGTGAAAATGATATGAATCTACTAAATCAAAACATACATGAATTGCAAAGAATATAACACCTGAGATAATGATAGCTATAATATATTATTTACAAATGTGATTTTTTTTAAATTGATAATATATGATATTAGAAATAGATATATGGTTAATCTATGTAAATTTAATAAATATAAATTTTCAATAAATGGGGGTAAAAGAACTTACAAGAAATGTGAGACATGAGATATGTGATTTCAACTCAACTACTACTCCATTATAGATATTTTGTGTAGTGATTTCAACTCAACTTCTACTCCATTCTAGATATTATGTGTAGTGAAATTATTTATATATTTTGTTGTGTATACAACTAATTTTGTGTGATTAACCTGAAAATATATTTATTCATTATAATTATTTTTTCTATGTAGGTTTATTTTTTTCATCAAATTATAATATAAATATTTCTGATGATGTAAATATTAATTGTTTCAATATAAATATTTGGAATTTCAGTTCACTTTTTGTATGAAATCATAACATTTATCCTTAATAAACAACATGTATTTTATTATATGATCATACTTCATAATTTCATTTATCTTAATAAATTTTTTCATTTTATTGAATTATTAATCAACTAAATATATGTCAAAATAAATGTAAATATTAAAACCTTTTTTATTGGGTATATTTTTCATCTATTTATATAATTGATTATAATCATAATAAAATTTCCTTTTTGTTCACAAAAATTATTTATATGTCAATTTTACATTATCCTTAAAAATTACGAAGAGTTCAAATGAATTATTCTATTTTTTTAGATGGCTGTTTTTTAATTTTGTTACAAAATCTCAAAGGGGATATTTTTTTGTGACATATCAGTTTTTAACCTTTTTATCTCCTTCAAATACCATTTTATGATCAATTATAATCATATAAAATACTTCCATGATCTTAATAAATAATATATATAATGAAATACTGTATTATAATTTTCGTTCCATTAACATTTTTCGCTAAAGGATATTATTTTATATTTCCAATAAACTGATTGTCCTCTATTATATCAATATTAATTTTCAGGTCATTAACTATTAAAATATTCACTTTATTTTAATGATTATTAATTATAAATTACATTTCTATTAAATATAAGTGTTCTATTTATGAATCATATAATTATTTCCTAAATCATATACCCTTTTTATATATGTTGTTTTACTATGATTTTAGTTTAATGGATTATTGAAATACAATTACTTACTATTAATTACTCAAATAAGGTATTTCAGGATAAGGAATATTATTTATTAATGAAATAGAACATTAAATATATAAGGGATAAATTCTATGTGCAGTTACTAGTGGGGTTAGTTTATAGACATCCCCTTGATTCATCAACTAGCCTCATGAGTCAACTCAAGTCTATAAAATTATGTAATATGTTTTTCTGTATACTTACAAATATAATAATTTTATGTTGAATAAGGATTTGATAATAAGAATATATGGATGTCTCATATCATGATATACAATATTAAATATATTAGTCGTTGGTAATTTTTCTTTATCCAAGAGAATACTATATTAATATTAACAATGGAATAATTTAGGAATTATGTTACTGATTAAATTGATTCTATTTCATTTATTTAACTCTCTGTGATTATTTTTGGTTTTTTACTCAATATATATTTTACAAACATAAATTATATTGATAATCTTTTATCTCACATTATTTGATTAATATTCCTTATGATATGAAGAATTATCTTACGAGTAATATTAATGATTCAAGATTATTTCAAATTATATCTCATTTTGATTTCCAATGTAATATTACATTCAAGAATTTATCATATTCTTTTCAAGACTATTAAACTAATCATCCATTTTATTAATATATCCCTATTATCATTTTCTAGTTCAAAAACCAAGATAACATCGATGGGTTACTATATTGTGGGTTTCAACAATTGATGCTGAATCAACCATTTGAAACTAGTTAGTGAATATTGATAAACCAAGGGAAATGATTTAGTGGACATTGAGACACTAAGGGAAATTGGAGAGTGGTTACTATTACACTATGAGAAACTTGATTTGATTCATGACCCAAAATGTTATGAATCATACACCTATGATTTGGCCACATACATTTTCCATATATTTATATTATGATGGATCTTTTATTTTGATACATGTTTAATCTGGTAAATTATATTAATGTTATAATCACGCATCATTCTTATTCTTTCATACCCATATAATTATATTGTATCACTCATAATCATCATTTGTTATCTCTTTTGTTTCATGTAATCTGCATTTATTATTTACATTTTATTATGTTTTTCATAGGTTATTAAGATGAGTTTTATGTATGTGATAACTATAAGGGGTTTAGAGTTGTATGATTATGGTGAAATGCCCATGGGTAGATTCAATTATTCATTATTTGTACCTAATCATAAATTAATATCAAAGGAAATGTGTACATAAATATTTTTTAGTATCTTACATTTGAGTGTTGATATTGTTCACCTCATGGATAATTTTTTCTGATATTTTAATTATTTTCCCCAATGTTAATAACAAGTACCTAGTTTTAAATTTTTCATTATTACACAATTTTTCCCTATCTAATGGAATTCTATGGCAAAAAATGATATTAACCATAATAAATAATATTTTCATCATGATTGTAAATATGATTTCTTAATGCATAATTTTTTTAAATAATACATATAATTTTATTAATCAAAATTAACATTTTCCTTTTATTGGGTAATAATCATTAAATGATTAGTAATTGGTCTGAATATATATATAATTATATAGAAATTTTTTTCTCTAAAATTTATTTATACAAGAGTTGAATAATATGAAAGTTGAAAATATATAGAAAAATAGTTGTATAAATGATATGTCATTTTTACAATATATGATTTTAATCAAATCTCATTAATTATTTATCTCTTAATCAATATATTTGATCAGTATAATGATATTATAATATTTATTAATATTTTATATACATTGAAATTATTTATTTCATAAAGAATATAATAATTAAATTTATATAGTTAATAAAAAATATTTAATTTAAAATAATTATTGATAATTATTATTTAATCATATTCCATAATTTTTTACTATTTTTAAAATTATAACTTGTTTTATTTTTATACTAACAATTATTAAAAATAAATGCATATATTGGAGTCAACTATATCCATTGACCATATATCTAATGGTCATATGTATTATGGGAATATTTCCTATAGTAATATACCAAATAACCATATATATAATCTGGATGTAAAAATTTTATATATATATATACATTCTTCTATAAAATAATTCATCCTATTATATAATTTTTCTCAATATACTTTTCATATTCTAAAAAATTTCATTTAATTTTAACCTTTATTGATATGATAATTGTATAAGATTATAATGATAAAAACATAATGTGATATTATTTTTGGTTAGGTGTGATTCCAATCCTTTCATAAATTTTACATTTAACGATTAATATTTTTTTTGGGTAATGAAATTTAGTTGGTATTTTAATATTCTACAATAATGATAAAATATTTTTCCATTTTTTATGTGGAACCTATCACATGCTATCAAACACATGTAATATATTCGTAGGGATAAACATACTAAAATAACGTGATGTTATATTCTACCCCCTAATATAATTTTTACCTTCAAATATGGTTACAATAATGAATAAAATTCGTGTACATTATAATGATTACATATTCAGGTTCCTAGGTATCTTACTTAAGCATATGATTTCCCTATAGAACATTACATATATGTTTTTCCCAATTTCATAGTATAGTGTTTTAATGAACTACATCTTCTACAATTTTCTCCTTATAAAGGATATCATGTTCAAGTGGTTTAACCGAAGATATAATAAAATATGAATGATTGAGTTTTCACTTCCACTTATTGAATAATAGAAACATAATTTTAACATATTACTGGTTTTATCTAAATAAAAGATAATAGGCTATCATCACTGCATGATAGAGGATTCTAAGTAGTACAATATACTCGGGGAACCACTTTCTCATCATATTTTTAATCATACCCCTTAATAATTTTAATATTTTATTGAATATATTTTATTTGATTCCAAAAAAAAATAAAAACTAATTGTTATAGTAGATACTCTATTGACTATACAATGGTTTAATTTTTCATTGATTTTTATCAATTATATCAAATATATCTTGATAATGATCAATTCGAATATTCAATTTGTATCAATATATACCAAAAATATTATAGTTTTACACATATACACATATAGGGGCTCATATAGTTCCTTTAGAATGGTGGAATGTAAATAATTATTATATAATAAATACAATAGGTGTATGAGTTGCAACCAAACTGCTTTGAAATTCATCTTGTAGGATCATGTAATGTATTCCATGGTTTGAATGATATTTTTATCATAACTAATTTTTTATTGTTGATATACTATGTTGAGTCTCATATTTAGGTCAAATTATTACTCAATAATTCCATTTATCATTTGGTAAACATTGGGTCTTCAATAGATACAATTTATAGGATTAATTTATACGACCTTATGCATCATTTACCTATTTATTATAAACTATAGTTATTGATAAATCTTAGAAAATAATATTGTGATGTTTGAATACATATGTAAATAAATTGAAAACAAAATGTTATTATTGGAATTATAATTCATGGGGATTAATAAGAGGAAATATATATAATATTTCACCAAATTTTATATATAATGGTTAACAGATGAATCATCCCTTTAATAATATTTCATTCTACATGAACATGGTTTTATACCAATAAATGAGATATTTATCCTATATTACATATAATCATATAGTGCCAAAAAATATCTTTAATATGTATGTATGTCATTTTTTCAATGATTTATATATAATGAAGAACAATATTACTAATAAAATTAATACCTTTCAAATTTTATTATTTCTGGGCCATAAAATTTTTTTTGAAATAATATTATTTTAGAATATTATATTTCAAATAATAAAATATTTCATACATTTTTTTTAGCTCCCTTTCCTCCATTTTTTTCATCACATGAATAAATTGTTCAGATGTCATTTGAGAATGATTGAATTTATCCCATTATTTTAGGTTTCCCATATCATCCATCAGAATCCATTTGTTCTTTGGTACCCCTTAATCCTTATCAAGGTTATAGAATCCTTACTATTAAATTGAATTGCATCAACCACCGTATATTACATCATCGGGTGAGAAATATTTGTCATTCATATTCTTTGATCAACTATTCTAATTTAGTATATAGTGTATTATCACCTGATTAGTAAATATGTCACAAATTTCTCTATATAGAAAATTATGTTATAGATATAATTTAAATATAACTAATTCAACCTCCAAAATATGTAAATGTCAATTTCACTAAATTAGAATTAATTTTCATGAGTCATTAGCTGTCAACAAATAATTTTTTTAGAACACATCATGATATATTCAGTGATCAATAATTTTATATGTAATTAAATTTTATACTAATATGTGACATGCATATATATTTAGAGGGAATATATTTCATAATATATTTGAATATTTTGTCAAAATCATATTTCTAAATGAAATAAAATGTCACGACCCGCCCTCGGGGCCCGTGCCGTGACTACCCCAAGCCCGCCTTCCATAGGCCAGGGGCTGGCGACTAGCACCAAGGCGTAAAATCCCAGTAAAAAGGGAAGGCATTGCCTTAATAAAGTAAACAAGCACCTCAGAGTAACAAGCGGAAGTAAAACAATACACAAAACTAGAACAACTGTGCTGAAGTAATGGGGCCGGAAATACAAGCCCAACTGTAAAGTAAAGTACAACTCGAAAGGGAAAACAGCAACTGAAAGTACAAGCAGCTCCTGGGACGTCCTCCTCGATTCCTACCTGAAGGGTAGGTACAGATGGCTCAGCTCCTGGATCGTCCACCACAGATCCTACCTGAAGGGTAGGTGTAGATAGCTCCACAACTCCTCAGGTCCAACTATCCGCTCCGAGCACGTCCCGCTCAGTGGTCCTCTTCCGGGTACCGACCTACTCCGTAAGCCTCAACCGCAGTCAGCGCTGTCCGTCGTCTGCAACCAACACAACGAAGTGCGGGCATAGCCCGTGCAGGGGTGAGTATAAGATACTCAGTAGGGACCCCGAGGCCCTCGAAGGTCTCCCGAAATCCACAAAGGAAAAACCACAAGAAGGATACAATCACGAAGTAACATCCAGTAATGATTAGGTATATTCCCATACATATACCTATGTCACCAATTTCCGTTCGGCTCCAACACCGAGCCCAAGAACAACCCAATCCACAAGAAGAGTAAACAGTAAATCCACACAAGATAACAGTACAAGTCCACACGGTTTATAACAAGTTTATGAAATCAACGGATAAATATTACCCAGGTATATGCCCATACATATACCTAAGTTATCAAGCGACCCATCTCAATCATGAGGAAACACAAAGATCAATGACTCAGCTCAATCCAGGATTTTTATTATCGAAACCGTAGCTGCTGAAGAGCCCCAACTCTGAAGTGTACAGTGGTCCTGTCACGACTCTGAGGTACTGCTCACTAACCTAAGACTGCTGTAGTACTCCTCCTGTCGAGTACCGCGGGTCTGCTGCCAACTACCGAGCGCTCCGTCCGCTGAGGGTCTGCTGCCAAATACCGGGCGCTCACCCAAATAGCCTACTGAGGTACTCCTCCTGTCGAGTACCGCGGGTTTGCTGCCAACTACCAGGCGCTCCGTCCGCCGTGGGTCTGCCGCCAAATATCGGGCGCTCCGTCCACTAGGCTAGTCGACTCACTCCAAGTCGAGTTGGTCAAGCAGTCGTCAGGTCTCAGTCATCTACACGGTCTCCGTACTCCGCACGCACGTCTCCACCATCGCGGGTCTGTCGCTACAACCAAGCGCACACACTCCGTAGAGTATCGCGGGTCCGCCGCTACAACCAAGCGCTCCACCGCCAAGGGTCTGCTGCTGCATCCAAGCGCACCACCACTGTCAAGTACCACGGGTCCGCCGCTACACCCAAGCGCTCCCCCGCCAAGGGTCTGCTGCTGCATCCAAGCGCACCACCACTGTCAAGTACCACGGGTCCGCCGCTACACCCAAGCGCTCCACCACCCAAGATCAACAGAAGATTCAGCTCACACATGTTCGGTAGCTCTGTTCCACGTAGGATCGCTGAGTGCTGTAGTCGTCGTCGTCGAATCCACATAGGATCTCTGTACTGTCGTCGTCGCAGTCACAGTAGCAGTAGTAGTAGTCGTCACAGTAACAGTCGCAGCCAGCACTAGGGTTTCCGCACACAGCAAGCTCGTTCGGAGGGTCCGCTCCATGAGCCGAGAGGCTGATACATCAACTGTCACGAAGACCGGAGTTGATGTATCCAAAAGTTCCGCATCGTCAACAGGAACTCAACGCAACAGACGGCGCGTCGATCGGACGTCCGGTCTGAGAGTTATTGGCATTTTCGTTCCCGGGGCCCGGTTGGTTTTTAAGGTAAAACCAACCCGACCGTACTCCACCTGCGTCCAAACCTCGGGCGGAGTATGCCAAAAGATCCGTCCCACTTAGAGGATTCCATCAAAGTCGACGGCACGTCAATCGGACGTCCGGAACTCAAGATATGAGCGTTTCCCCTCCGAGGGCCCGGTTGGTTTCGTGAACGAACCAACCCGGCCGTACTCCGTCGGCACCCAAACATCGGGCGGAGTATACCAAAAGATCCGTCTCATTAAGAGGAACTTATCAGAACTGACGGCACGCCGTTCGGACGTCCGAAGCTCAAGATATGAGCGTTTCCGCTCCGAAGGCCCGGTTGGTTTCGTGAACGAACCAACCCGGCCGAACTCAAATTAAACCGAAACCTTGAGTGCGATATACCGAAACGACCGTCTCGATCCAAGGATCGCGTTGCCGCAGACGGTTCGTCATTCGGAGGTCCGAGGCTCACGTTATGGCCAAAAGACCAATTCTGGTTCGAAACGGGGGGTCCGGGTCCGGGCCGACCCGGCCCGACCCCCCCCCCTGGGCGGCCGGCGGCGGCGCGGCGGCCTGGCGGCGGCGCGGCGGCGCGCGGAGGCGGCGAGACGGCGCGCGGCGGTGCGGCGGCGCGGGGAGCCGCGGCGGCGGTCGCCGCGAGGAGGCCGCACGCGGGGGCAATCAAGCCCCCGTTTCTTGAAGTGGCGGCGCGGCTATGCCGCGCCGCTTTGTCAAACAACGGCCCCCCTCCTGGGGGCCCGCTTCATGAAAAAAAACGGGGGGCCTCCTGCCCCCCCAATGGAAACGCTCCCCCCTCATAAAGAGGGGGGTTTTAAGTGAAGGTCGGGGGATTAATTCCCCCGGTTTTAAAGACATCCGGCCGGCCAGCTGGCCTGCCGGTTTCCTCAAACGGGACCGGAATTTCCGGTCCCCTCCTTCGGCTTCCGACGCCGGCGGCCCGGCCGCCGGTCTTCTCTTCCGCCGCGGCCCGGAACCACCCGCGGTCTCCTCGTCCCGCCGCGGCCCGGAACCGGCCGTGGTCTCCTCGTCCCGCCGCGGCCCGGAACCGGCCGCGGCGTTCGTCATCCGGCGCGGTGCGACGGCATCATATAAGATTAACGTACAATTATCTGCATGGTGCGACGGCGTCATAAAAGATTAACGTACAATTATCCGCGTGGTACGACGACACCACACCACCTTGCTTCCGTCCGCAGATAAACAACATGAACGATGGAGGGGGGTTCGGCCGTGTTCATGCGGTCCGGCCCCCCTCTCGTTAAATAATAACTCAACTTTAAATAATCAACATCCTCACGTTAGTCATACGAACCACGACCAAGAACGAAATAAGTAAATATTGAATTAACAACCCCTACCTCGAAGGAAGTTCGCGGAGCTCGTCAACGATCCGCGAAGGACGAGCGTCGCGGAGTTCGGACATCACGGAGGTCGGTTGTCACGGAAGAAGACGTCGTCGGCATCGCGGTAGACGGACGCGGGTTCGCCGCGAGAGGCACGTCGCGGAAAGTGCGTTGCAGCGTCGGACGTAGGTTCGCCGCGGAAAGCACGTCGCGGAGAGGATGCGTTGCGGCGTCGTGGAGGAAAACCAACGCGTTGCAGTCCGACGTCGTGGAAGAAGGACGCCGCGTTCTTCGTGAAGTTGAGCGTTCTTCGTGATCTTCGTCAGAGATGAAGAAGAAGAAGAAAATGCTCTTCACCTCTCAAGGAACAAAGGGACTAACCAAAAAAAATAATAAATTAAGCTCATACTTAATTTATTTACACAACACCAACCTTTGAAATTCAAGAGTTTGAATTTCAAAACTTTAATTAAACTCACTTATTAATGACATAAGTTATAACCTAAGTTTACATCATTAATTGTGAGTTGGGGAGGGTTAGAGAATATGAAGGGGTGGGGTTCGTGTGGGCCCCACCACCCACTTAACCTCCCAAGGGAAGTTGGGTTGTCACCCAACTTCCACCCAAAGGATAAAAACACTTAAGGAAGATAAAAATAAAAATTGAAGTTAAATTTTTATTTTAACATTCACAATTTTATTTTTTACAACTTCCCTCGTGTAAACGCATCTTAGGGAAAGGTCTCCTTAAGCGAATATCGGCGCTGCGAGTTCATCGGTGCCCTCGGATTTCAATTCCGAGCACCGGATCAAAAGTTAGGAAAACCCGCTCGTTCGTTCACTGAACGTACCCGAACCAAACTTCGGAAAAATATTCCGGGCACTCCGGGCCTCGGAATCAGGTGCCGTCTGAAACCGTGCTCTTGTAAAATTCTAAAGAAAATTAAGAAAAAATTTCCCTTGAATTTTACGGGTCATTACATTACTCCCATCTCAGGGATTTACGTCCCTGTAAAGCTTCAACTCACACTTAAGGGAAACAAAGTAGTACTGAGCACGCAACTGAGCTTTACGCTCCCATATACTCACCTGAAGATCTCGTGCTACCCGTGAAGCACCCCAGAGGAAGCAACCGTTCACGTAGAACCTGCTCCTGTCGATCCTCGTTCTCTACTAGAACCTATGTGCTTGTCGCCCTGTTATCGACGTCCAACTCCCCGAGGTCGATGACGTGTGAAGAAACATACACGTATCTCCACAGCTGAGACACGTGGTGGACATTATGCACCCGGTGCGACTGAGGTGGTAGGGTCAAGCGGTAAACCTCTTCGCCTACCCTGCTGAAGTTCAAAAGGGTCCATTGAACTTCGGAGATAACATGCCGCTTCGGCCACATCTCCGAAACCTCATCGGGTTGAGACCGTATAAGAACGTGTTCGTCACCCTCGAATTCAAGAGGTTTCCCTTTTTAGGTTAGAACTGAAACTCAAAACTCCTGCTGCCATAAGGGTAGGGTTGACCAACTCAAGAGTGATCGGTCACACCCTCTTATGCCTGAGTTTAACATGTGCTGCCCTGGGTTTCCTTTTCGCCAACCAAGGAAAAATCATTCCGACGTTTGCCTAAAACAGTCAACCGGGGTATGATTTGTGAATCAAAACCATACCTAGATAAACGTCGTAAGGCCTCTACGCTGCCACCAAGAGATTCCAACCGAAACTCTCGCCTCGAGGTCAAATCACACCGTCGGCGTAAGTGTGATCATCGAGTCTCCTCCCAAAGGTATCTCCAGACGTGAGGGTCAAGTCTACGGCTTACCCGGAACCTCTAGGTCTGGGACATGATTCGTGGAAAGGTAGAATTATTGGTTCCTATGTATATAGATATGGCAGCTCGTAGTAGACATAATTCGTACCCTGAATCATTCATAGAGCTTCTGGGTCACACTCTTTGACCGCAATGCAGCTACTCTCCTCCCCAGCCCTCCTGCTCCCTGAGCCTGGCGGGGACTACTAAGTCGGGTGGTCGTAACATGTCGAAATGTACACCACCACATGCTGCTCTCCAAGCTCCGCTTCCACGTCTGCTACCCTGCAGATTCATCTGTCCTTAGCACTTCCTCCTCCTAAAACATTTTACACGCCCGAGTCTCTGAGACTGGCGCTAGTTTCCTGCCTTTCACTGCTAACGTTCACAACCACAAAGGTTCTCTCTAGCATCCTAGCATAGGTAGAAATGCATAGAGGAAAAGTAATGGTTCAGATGTCCTTTAGACACACTTCGCTCAGAAGTTCGAGTCTAAAGAACTGATCACAACGTAACCAACGAGTACCAAGATTGATTGGTAAGCCACGTTGAGTGCTCTGCTTCCGACATGTCGTACTGTCGAAGCTGTATTAGCTCCATAAAACTCACAACCACCTCCTCAAGCCAGTCCTCAGCCGCCTATGAGTCAGGCTCGCCTCGAAACTTGAGGGATATCTGGTGCTAAAACATGTGTAAGGCACTAAGCCTGTGAGTCTCTGCTACCGGTACCGCCGGTAGTGTCTGCTGACCAACAGGTAGTGACATAGCTGGCGCACTACCCGTAGGTACTATCCCAGGTATCGGTTCGCGTACCGAATCCTCATTACTATAAGGACCAACCTCATGGTCACTCACTGGAAACAACAGGAGCTAAGATCATCATCCACTCTACTAGTATCCAAGCTAGGCGTAGAACTCTAGCAACAGCCTCTATCCAGTCCACTGCTGCCTGGGAAATCTGTCTCGCCTCGTATCCTCAGAGGCCTCTACTACTGGAACTCGTGCATCGCACTCTGCTAGCGTGCACCGTCAGCTAGTGTCATCCTCTACCTAACGGGTGGTGCTGCTGCTGGTACACCACCCGAAGGTGCCAACACTGAAAAAGGGTCCTGCACCGGAGTCTCGCTGCTCGGTGGGCCATCATCGAGAACTCTCTCGGAACTCCAGCTAACTATCTGCATGGTGACATCCTGAACAGTTGTGTCACGGTCAACGATTTATACCTGGTGAGCTGAACTGGTTTGAGCTGACTTTAAACCTTTTGGGAAACACACACGCAATCAGTGTTTTTGTGCATTAAGTCGGAAATCAGATGTCAGGGTCCTGGTGTACGGATACGTCGGCCGCCGCACCAACACTGGACTCCCTGGACTGATAACCACACTCAATACACTAAACACTATTGCTTCACATAGAAGAAAGATCAGAGTCTGCGGTAGAACTGACCGCCTCTGATACCAATTTGTCACGACCCGCCCTCGGGGCCCGTGCCGTGACTACCCCAAGTCCGCCTTCCATAGGCTAGGGGCTGTCGACTAGCACCAAGGCGTAAAATCCCAGTAAAAAGGGAAGGCATTGCCTTAATAAAGTAAACAAGCACCTCAGAGTAACATGCGGAAGTAAAACAATACACAAAACTAGAACAACTGTGCTGAAGTAATGGGGCCGGAAATACAAGACCAACTGTAAAGTAAAGTACAACTCGAAAGGGAAAACAGCAACTGAAAGTACAAGCGGCTCCTGGGACGTCCTCCTCGATTCCTACCTGAAGGGTAGGTACAGATGGCTCAGCTCCTGGATCATCCACCACGGATCCTACCTGAAGGGTAGGCGTAGATAGCTCCACAACTCCTCTGGTCCAACTATCCGCTCCGAGCACGTCCCGCTCAGTGGTCCTCTTCCGGGTACCGACCTACTCCGTAAACCTCAACCGCAGTCAGCACTGTCCGTCGTCTGCAACCAACACAACGAAGTGCGGGCATAGCCCGTGCAGGGGTGAGTATAAGATACTCAGTAGGGACCCCGAGACCCTCGAAGGTCTCCCGAAATCCACAAAGGAAAAACCACAAGAAGGATACAATCACGAAGTAACATCCAGTAATGATTAGGTATATGCCCATACATATACCTTTGTCACCAATTTCCGTTCGGCTCCAACACCGAGCCCAAGAACAACCCAATCCACAAGAAGAGTAAACAGTAAATCCACACAGGATAACAGTACAAGTCCACACGGTTTATAACAAGTTTATGAAATCAACGGATAACTATTACCCAGGTATATGCCCATACATATACCTAAGTTATCAAGAGACCCATCTCAATCATGAGGAAACACAAAGATCAATGACTCAGCTCAATCCAGGATTTTTATTATCGAAATCGTAGCTGCTGAAGAGCCCAAACTCTGAAGTGTACAGTGGTCCTGTCACGACTCCGAGGTACTGCTCACTAACCTAAGACTGCTGTAGTACTCCTCCTGTCGAGTACCGCGGGTCTGCTGCCAACTACCGGGCGCTCCGTCCACTGAGGGTCTGCTGCCAAATACCGGGCGCTCACCCAAATAGCCTACTGAGGTACTCCTCCTGTCGAGTACCGCGGGTTTGCTGCCAACTACCAGGCGCTCCGTACGCCGTGGGTCTGCCGCCAAATACCGGGCGCTCCGTCCACTGGGCTAGTCGACTCACTCCAAGTCGAGTTGGTCAAGCAGTCGTCAGGTCTCAGTCATCTACACGGTCTCCGTACTCCGCACGCACGTCTCCACCGTCGCGGGTCTGTCACTACAACCAAGCGCACACACTCCGTAGAGTATCGCAGGTCCGCCGCTACAACCAAGCACTCCACCGCCAAGGGTCTGCTGCTGCATCCAAGCGCACCACCACTGTCAAGTACCACGGGTCCGCCGCTACACCTAAGCGCTCCCCCGCCAAGGGTCTGCTGCTGCATCCAAGCGCACCACCACTGTCAAGTACCACGGGTCCGCCGCTACACCCAAGCGCTCCACCACCCAAGATCAACAGAAGATTCAGCTCACACATGTTCGGTAGCTCTGTTCCACGTAGGATCGCTGAGTGCTGTAGTCGCCGTCGTCGAATCCACATAGGATCTTTGTACTGTCGTCGTCGCAGTCACAGTAGCAGTAGTAGTAGTCGTCACAGTAACAGTCGCAGCCAGCACTAGGGTTTCCGCACACAGCAAGCTCGTTCGGAGGGTCCGCTCCACGAGCCGAGAGGCTGATACATCAACTGTCACGAAGACCGGAGTTGATGTATCCAAAAGTTCTGTATCGTCAACAGGAACTCAACGCAACAGACGGCGCGTCGATCGGACGTCCGGTCTGAGAGTTATTGGCATTTTCGTTCCCGGGGCCTGGTTTGTTTTTAAGGTAAAACCAACCTGACCGTACTCCACCTGCGTCCAAACCTCGTGCGGAGTATTCCTAAAGATCCGTCCCACTTAGAGGATTCCATCAAAGTTGACGGCACGTCAATCGGACGTCCGGAACTCAAGATATTAGCGTTTCCGCTCCGAGGGCCCGGTTGGTTTCGTGAACGAACCAACCTGGCCGTACTCCGTCGGCACCCAAACCTCGGGCAGAGTATACCAAAAGATCCGTCTCATTAAGAGGAACTTATCAGAACTGACGGCACGCCGTTCGGACGTCCGTAGCTCAAGATATGAGCGTTTCCGCTCCGAAGGCCCGGTTGGTTTCATGAACGAACCAACCCGGCCGAACTCAAAGTAAACCGAAACCTTGAGTGCAATATACCGAAACGACCATCTCGATCCAAGGATCGCGTTGCCGCAGACGGTTCGTCATTCGGAGGTCCGAGGCTCATGTTATGGCCAAAAGACCAATTCTGGTTCGAAACGGGGGGTCCGGGTCCGGGCCGACGCGGCCCGACCCCCCACCCCCCCCCCCTGGGCGGCGCGGGGGCCGGCGGCAGCGGCCGGAGGCGGCGGCGCGGCGGCGCGCGGCGGTGCGGCGGCGCGGGGAGCCGCGGCGGCTGTCGCCGCGAGGAGGCCGCACGCGGGGGCAATCAAGCCCCCGTTTCTTGGAGTGGCGGCGCGGCTATGCCGCGCCGCTTTGTCAAACAACGGCCCCCCTCCTGGGGGCCCGCTTCATGAAAAAAAAGGGGGGCCTCCTGCCCCCCCAATGGAAACGCTCCCCCCTCATAAAGAGGGGGGTTTTAAGTGAAGGCCGGGGGATTAATTCCCCCGGTTTTAAAGACATCCGGCCGGCCAGCTGGCCGGCCGGTTTCCTCAAACGGGACCGGAATTTCCAGTCCCCTCCTTCGGCTTCCGACGCCGGCGGCCCGGCTGCCGGTCTTCTCTTCCGCCGCGGCCCGGAACCGGCCGCGGTCTCCTCGTCCCGCCGCGGCCTGGAACCGGCCGTGGTCTCCTCGTCCCGCCGCGGCCCGGAACCGGCCGCGGCGTTCGTCATCCGGCGCTGTGCGACGGCATCATATAAGATTAACGTACAATTATCCGCGTGGTGCGACGGCGTCATAAAAGATTAACGTACAATTATCCGCGTGGTGTGACGGCACCACGCCACCTTGCTTCCGTCCGCAGATAAACAACATGAACGATGGAGGGGGGTTCGGCCGTGTCCATGCGGTCCGGCCCCCCTCTCGTTAAATAATAACTCAACTTTAAATAATCAACATCCTCACGTTAGTCATACGAACCAAGAGCAAGAACGAAATAAATAAATATTGAATTAACAACCCCTACCTCGAAGGAAGTTCGCGGAGCTCGTCAACGATCCGCGAAGGACGAGCGTCGCGGAGTTCGGACATCACGGAGGTCGGTTGTCACGGAAGAAGACGTCGTCGGCATCGCGGTAGACGGACGCGGGTTCGCCGCGAGAGGCACGTCGCGGAAAGTGTGTTGCGGCGTCGGACGTAGGTTCGCCGCGGAAAGCACGTCGCGGAGAGGATGCGTTGCGGCGTCGTGGAGGAAAACCAACGCGTTGCAGTCCGACGTCGTGGAAGAAGGACGCCGCGTTCTTCGTGAAGTTGAGCGTTCTTCGTGATCTTCGTCAGAGATGAAGAAGAAGAAGAAAATGCTCTTCACCTCTCAAGGAACAAAGGGACTAACCAAAAAAAATAATAAATTAAGCTCATACTTAATTTATTAACACAACACCAATCTTTGAAATTCAAGAGTTTGAATTTCAAAACATTAATTAAACTCACTTATTAATGACATAAGTTATAACCTAAGTTTACATCATTAATTGTGAGTTGGGGAGGGTTAGAGAATATGAAGGGGTGGGGTTCGTGTGGGCCCCACCACCCACTTAACCTCCCAAGGAAAGTTGGGTTGTCACCCAACTTCCACCCAAAGGATAAAAACACTTAAGGAAGATAAAAATAAAAATTGAAGTTAAATTTTTATTTTAACATTCACAATTTTATTTTTTACAACTTCCCTCGTGTAAACGCAACTTAGGGAAAGGTCTCCTTAAGCGAATATCGGCGCTGCGAGTTCATCGGTGCCCTCGGATTTCAATTCCGAGCACCGGATCAAAAGTTAGGAAAACCCGCTCGTTCGTTCACTGAACGTACCCGAGCCAAACTTCGGAAAAAGATTCCGGGCACTCCGGGCCTCGGAATCAGGTGCCGTCTGAAACCGTGCTCTTGTAAAATTCTAAAGAAAATTAAGAAAAAATTTCCCTTGAATTTTACGGGTCTTTACATTACTCCCACCTCAGGGCTTTACGTCCCCGTAAAGCTTCAACTCACACTTAAGGGAAACAAAGTAGTACTGAGCTCGCAACTGTGCTTTACGCTCCCATATGCTCACCTGAAGATCTCGTGCTACCCGTGAAGCACCCCAGAGGAAGAAACCGTTCACGTAGAACCTGCTCCTATCGATCCTCGTTCTCTACTAGAACCTCTGTGCTTGTCGCCCTGTTATCGACGTCCAACTCCCCGAGGTCGATGACGTGTGAAGAAACATACACGTATCTCCACAGCTGAGACACGTGGTGGACATTATGCACCCGGTGCGACTGAGGTGGTAGGGTCAAGCGGTAAACCTCTTCGCCTACCCTGTTGAAGTTCAAAAGGGTCCATTGAACTTCGGAGATAACATGCCGCTTCGGCCACATCTCCGAAACCTCATCGGGTTGAGACCGTATAAGAACGTGTTCGTCACCCTCGAATTCAAGAGGTTTCCCTTTTTAGGTTAGAACTGAAACTCAAAACTCCTGCTTCCATAAGGGTAGGGTTGACTAACTCATGAGTGATCGGTCACACCCTCTTATGCCTGACTTTAACATGTGCTGCCCTGGGTTTCCTTTTCGCCGACCAAGGAAAACCCATTCCGACGTTTTTCTAAAACAGTCAACCGGGGTATGATTTGTGAATCAAAACCATACCCAGATCAACGTCGTAAGGCCTCTACGCTGCCACCAAGAGATTCCAACCGAAACTCTCGCCTCGAGGTCAAATCACACCGTCGGCGTAAGTGTGATCATCGAGTCTCCTCCCAAAGGTATCTCCAGACGTGAGGGTCAAGTCTACGGCTTACCCGGAACCTCTAGGTCTAGGACATGATTCGTGGAAGGGTAGAATGATTGGTTTCTATGTATATAGATATGGCAGCTCGTAGTAGACATAATTCGTACCCTGAATCATTCTTAGAGCTTCTGGGTCACACTCCTTGACTGCAATGCAGCTACTCTCCTCCCCAGCCCTCCTGCTCCCTGAGCCTGGCGGGGACTACTAAGTCGGGTGGTCGTAACATGTCGAAATGTACACCACCACATGATGCTCTCCAAGCTCCGCTTCCACGTCTGCTACCCTGCAGATTCATCTGTCCTTAGCACTTCCTCCTCCTAAAACATTTTACACGCCCGAGTCTCTGAGACTGGCGCTAGTTTCCTGCCTTTCACTGCTAACGTTCACAACCACAAAGGTTCTCTCTAGCATCCTAGAATAGGTAGAAATGCATAGAGGAAAAGTAATGGTTCAGATGTCCTTTAGACACACTTCGCTCAGAAGTTCGAGTCTAAAGAACTGATCACAACGTAACCAACGAGTACCAAGATTGATTGGTAAGCCACGTTGAGTGCTCTGCTTCCGACATGTCGTAATATCGAAGCTGTATTAGCTCCATAAAACTCACAACCACCTCCTCAAGCCAGTCCTCAGCCGCCTACGAGTCAGGCTCACCTCGAAACTTGAGGGATATCTGGTGCTAAAACATATGTAAGGCACTAAGCCTGTGAGTCTCTGCTACCGGTACCGCCGGTAGTGTCTGCTGACCAACAGGTAGTGACATAGCTGGCGCACTACCCGTAGGTACTATCCCAGGTATCGGTTCGCGTACCGAAGCCTCATTACTATAAGGACCAACCTCATGGTCACTCACTGGAAACAACAGGAGCTAAGATCCTCATCCTCTCTACTAGTATCCAAGCTAGGCGTAGAACTCTAGCAACCTCCTCCATCCAGTCCACTGCTGCCTGGGAAATCTGTCTCACCTCGTATCCTCAGAGGCCTCTACTACTGGAACTCGTGCATCGCGCTCTGCTAGCGTGCACCGTCAGCTAGTGGCATCCTCTGCCTAACGGGTGGTGGTGCTGCTGGTACACCACCCGAAGGTGCCAACACTGAAAAAGGGTCCTCCACCGGAGTCTCGCTGCTCGGTGGGCCATCATCGAGAACTCTCTCGGAACTCGAGCTAACTATCTGCATGGTGAGATCCTGAACAGTTGTGTCACGGTCAACGATTTATACCTGGTGAGCTGAACTGGTTTGAGCTGACTTTAAACCTTTTGGGAAACACACACGCAATCAGTGTTTTCGTGCATTATGTCGGAAATCAGATGTCAGGGTCCTGGTGTACGGATACGTCGGCCGCCGCACCAACACTGGACTCCCTGGACTGATAACCACACTCAATACACTAAACACTATTGCTTCACATAGAAGAAAGATCAGAGTCTGCGGTAGAACCGACCACCTCTGATACCAATTTGTCACGACCCGCCCTCGGGGCCCGTGCCGTGACTACCCCAAGCCCGCCTTCCATAGGCCAGGGGCTGGAGACTAGCACCAAGGCGTAAAATCCCAGTAAAAAGGGAAGGCATTGCCTTAATAAAGTAAACAAGCACCTCAGAGTAACAAGAGGAAGTAAAACAATACACAAAACTAGAACAACTGTGCTGAAGTAATGGGGCCGGAAATACAAGCCCAACTGTAAAGTAAAGTACAACTCGAAAGGGAAAACAGCAACTGAAAGTACAAGCGGCTCCTGGGACGTCCTCCTCGATTCCTACCTGAAGGGTAGGTACAGATGGCTCAGCTCCTGGATCGTCCACCACGGATCCTACCTGAAGGGTAGGTGTAGATAGCTCCACAACTCCTCGGGTCCAACTATCCGCTCCGAGCACGTCCCGCTCAGTGGTCCTCTTCCGGGTACCGACCTACTCCGTAAGCCTCAACCGCAGTCAGCGCTGTCCGTCGTCTGCAACCAACACAACGAAGTGCGGGCATAGCCCGTGCAGGGGTGAGTATAAGATACTCAGTAGGGACCCCGAGACCCTCGAAGGTCTCCCGAAATCCACAAAGGAAAAACCACAAGAAGGATACAATCACGAAGTAACATCCAGTAATGATTAGGTATATGCCCATACATATACCTATGTCACCAATTTCCGTTCGGCTCCAACACCGAGCCCAAGAACAACCCAATCCACAAGAAGAGTAAACAGTAAATCCACACAGGATAACAGTACAAGTCCACACGGTTTATAACAAGTTTATGAAATCAACGGATAACTATTACCCAGGTATATGCCCATACATATACCTAAGTTATCAGGCGACCCATCTCAATCATGAGGAAACACAAAGATCAATGACTCAGCTCAATCCAGGATTTTTATTATCGAAACCGTAGCTGCTGAAGCGCCCCAACTCTGAAGTGTACAGTGGTCCTGTCACGACTCCGAGGTACTGCTCACAAACCTAAGACTGCTGTAGTACTCCTCCTGTCGAGTACCGCGGGTCTGCTGCCAACTACCGGGCGCTCCGTCCGCTGAGGGTCTGCTGCCAAATACCGGGCGCTCACCCAAATAGCCTACTGAGGTACTCCTCCTGTCGAGTACCGCGGGTTTGCTGCCATTTTCCAGGCGCTCCGTCCGCCGTGGGTCTGCCGCCAAATACCGGGCGCTCCGTCCACTGGGCTAGTCGACTCACTCCAAGTCGAGTTGGTCAAGCAGTCGTCAGGTCTCAGTCATCTACACGGTCTCCGTACTCCGCACGCACGTCTCCACCGTCGCGGGTCTGTCGCTACAACCAAGCGCACACACTCCGTAGAGTATCGCAGGTCTGCCGCTACAACCAAGCGCTCCACCGCCAAGGGTCTGCTGCTGCATCCAAGCGCACCACCACAGTCAAGTACCACGGGTCCGCCGCTACACCCAAGCGCTCCCCCGCCAAGGGTCTGCTGCTGCATCCAAGCGCACCACCACTGTCAAGTACCACGGGTCCGCCGCTACACCCAAGCGCTCCACCACCCAAGATCAACAGAAGATTCAACTCACACATGTTCGGTAGCTCTGTTCCACGTAGGATCGCTGAGTGTTGTAGTCGTCGTCGTCGAATCCACATAGTATCTCTGTACTGTCGTCGTCGCAGTCACAGTAGCAGTAGTAGTAGTCTTCACAGTAACAGGCGCAGCCAGCACTAGGGTTTCCGCACACAGCAAGCTCGTTCGGAGGGTCCGCTCCACGAGCCGAGAGGCTGATACATCAACTGTCACGAAGACCGGAGTTGATGTATCCAAAAGTTCCGTATCGTCAACAGGAACTCAACGCAACAGACGGCGCGTCGATCGGACGTCCGGTCTGAGAGTTATTGGCATTTTCGTTCCCGGGGCCCGGTTGGTTTTTAAGGTAAAACCAACCCGACCATACTCCACCTGCGTCCAAACCTCGGGCGGAGTATGCCAAAAGATCCGTCCCACTTAGAGGATTCCATCAAAGTCGACGGCACGTCAATCGGACGTCCGGAACTCAAGATATGAGCGTTTCCGCTCCGAGGGCCCGGTTGGTTTCGTGAACGAACCAACCCGGCCGTACTCCTTCAGCACCCAAACCTCGGGCGGAGTATACCAAAAGATCCGTCTCATTAAGAGGAACTTATCAGAACTGACGGCACGCCGTTCGGACGTCCGTAGCTCATGATATGAGCGTTTCCGCTCCGAAGGCCCGGTTGGTTTCGTGAATGAACCAACCCGGCCGAACTCAAAGTAAACCGAAACCTTGTGTGCGATATACCGAAACGACTGTCTCGATCCAAGGATCGCGTTGCCGCAGACGGTTCGTCATTCGGAGGTCCGAGGCTCAAGTTATGGCCAAAAGACCAATTCTGGTTCGAAACGGGGGGTCCGGGTCCGGGCCGACCCGGCCCGACCCCCCCCTGGGCAGCGCGGTGGCCGGCGGCGGCGGCGCGGCGGCCCGGCGGCGGCGCGGCGGCGCGCGGAGGCGGCGCGGCGGCGCGCGGCGGTGCGGCGGCGCGGGGAGCCGCGGCGGCGGCCGCCGCGAGGAGGCCGCACGCGGGGGAAATCAAGCCCCCGTTTCTTGGAGTGGCGGCGCGGCTATGCCGCGCCGCTTTGTCAAACAACGGCCCCCCTCCTGGGGGCCCGCTTCATGAAAAAAAATGGGGGGCCTCCTGCCCCCCCAATGGAAACGCTCCCCCCTCATAAAGAGGGGGGTTTTAAGTGAAGGTCGGGGGATTAATTCCCCCGGTTTTAAAGACATCCGGCCGGCCAGCTGGCCGGCCGGTTTCCTCAAACGGGACCGGAATATCTGGTCCCCTCCTTCGGCTTCCGACGCCGGCGGCCCGGCCGCCGGTCTTCTCTTCCGCCGCGGCCCGGAACCGGCCGCGGTCTCCTCGTCCCGCCGCGGCCCGGAACCGGCCGTGGTCTCCTCGTCCCGCCGCGGCCCGGAACCGGCAGCGGCGTTCGTCATCCGGCGCGGTGCGACGGCATCATATAAGATTAACATACAATTATCCGCGTGGTGCGACGGCGTCATAAAAGATTAACGTACAATTATCCGCGTGGTGCGACGGCACCACGCCACCTTGCTTCCGTCCGCAGATAAACAACATGAACGATGGAGGGGGGTTCGGCCGTGTTCATGAGGTCCGGCCCCCCTCTCGTTAAATAATAACTCAACTTTAAATAATCAACATCCTCACGTTAGTCATACGAACCACGAGCAAGAAAGAAATAAATAAATATTGAATTAACAACCCCTACCTCGAAGGAAGTTCGCGGAGCTCGTCAACGATCCGCGAAGGACGAGCGTCGCGGAGTTCGGACATCACGGAGGTCGGTTGTCACGGAAGAAGACGTCGTCGGCATCGCGGTAGACGGACGCGGGTTCGCCGCGAGAGGCACGTTGCGGAAAGTGCGTTGCGGCGTCGGACGTAGGTTCGCTGCGGAAAGCACGTCGTGGAGAAGATGCGTTGCGGCGTCGTGGAGGAAAACCAACGCGTTGCAGTCCGACGTCGTGGAAGAAGGACGCCACGTTCTTCGTGAAGTTGAGCGTTCTTCGTGATCTTCGTCAGAGATGAAGAAGAAGAAGAAAATGCTCTTCACCTCTCAAGGAACAAAGGGACTAACCAAAAAAAATAATAAATTAAGCTCATACTTAATTTATTAACACAACACCAACCTTTGAAATTCAAGAGTTTGAATTTCAAAACATTAATTAAACTCACTTATTAATGACATAAGTTATAACCTAAGTTTACATCATTAATTGTGAGTTGGGGAGGGTTAGAGAATATGAAGGGGTGGGGTTCGTGTGGGCCCCACCACCCACTTAACCTCCCAAGGGAAGTTGGGTTGTCACCCAACTTCCACCCAAAGGATAAAAACACTTAAGGAAGATAAAAATAAAAATTGAAGTTAAATTTTTATTTTAACATTCACAATTTTATTTTTTACAACTTCCCTCGTGTAAACTCAACTTAGGGAAAGGTCTCCTTAAGCGAATATCAGCGCTGAGAGTTCATCGGTGCCCTCGGATTTCAATTCCGAGCACCGGATCAAAAGTTAGGAAAACCCGCTCGTTCGTTCACTGAACGTACCCGAGCCAAACTTCGGAAAAAGATTCCGGGCACTCCGGGCCTCGGAATCAGGTGCCGTCTGAAACCGTGCTCTTGTAAAATTCTAAATAAAATTAAGAAAAAATTTCCCTTGAATTTTACGGGTCTTTACATTACTCCCACCTCAGGGCTTTACGTCCCCGTAAAGCTTCAACTCACACTTAAGGGAAACAAAGTAGTACTGAGCACGCAACTGAGCTTTACGCTCCCATATGCTCACCTGAAGATCTCGTGCTACCCGTGAAGAACCCCAGAGGAAGAAACCGTTCACGTAGAACCTGCTCCTGTCGATCCTCGTTCTCTACTAGAACCTCTGTGCTTGTCGCCCTGTTATCGACGTCCAACTCCCCGAGGTCGATGACGTGTGAAGAAACATACACGTATCTCCACAGCTGAGACACGTGGTGGACATTATGCACCCGGTGCGACTGAGGTGGTAGGGTCAAGCGGTAAACCTCTTCGCCTACCCTGCTGAAGTTCAAAAGGGTCCATTGAACTTCGGAGATAACATGCCGCTTCGGCCACATCTCCGAAACCTCATCGGGTTGAGACCGTATAAGAACGTGTTCGTCACCCTCGAATTCAAGAGGTTTCCCTTTTTAGGTTAGAACTGAAACTCAAAACTCCTGCTGCCATAAGGGTAGGGTTGACCAACTCAATAGTGATCGGTCACACCCTCTTATGCCTGAGTTTAACATGTGCTGCCCTGGGTTTCCTTTTCGCCGACCATGGAAAACCCATTCTGACGTTTTCCTAAAACAGTCAACCGGGGTATGATTTGTGAATCAAAACCATACCCAGATCAACGTCGTAAGGCCTCTACGCTGCCACCAAGAGATTCCAACCAAAACTCTCGCCTCAAGGTCAAATCACACCGTCGGCGTAAGTGTGATCATCGAGTCTCCTCCCAAAGGTATCTCCAGACGTGAGGGTCAAGTCTACGGCTTACCCGGAACCTCTAGGTCTGGGACATGATTCGTGGAAGGGTAGAATGATTGGTTCCTATGTATATAGATATGGCAGCTCGTAGTAGACATAATTCGTACCCCGAATCATTCTTAGAGCTTCTGGGTCACACTCCTTGACCGCAATGCAGCTACTCTCCTCCCCAGCCCTCCTGCTCCCTGAGCCTGGAGGGGACTACTAAGTCGGGTGGTCGTAACATGTCGAAATGTACACCACCACATGCTGCTCTCCATGCTCCGCTTCCACGTCTGCTACCCTGAAGATTCATCTATCCTTAGAACTTCCTCCTCCTAAAACATTTTACACGCCCGAGTCTCTGAGACTGGCGCTAGTTTCCTGCCTTTAACTGCTAACGTTCAGAACCACAAAGGTTCTCTCTAGCATCCTAGAATAGGTAGAAATGCATAGAGGAAAAGTAATGGTTCAGATGTCCTTTAGACACACTTCGCTCAGAAGTTCGAGTCTAAAGAACTGATCACAACGTAACCAACGAGTACCAAGATTGATTGGTAAGCCACGTTGAGTGCTCTGCTTCCGACATGTCGTACTGTCGAAGCTGTATTAGCTCCAGAAAACTCACAACCACCTCCTCAAGCCAGTCCTCAGCCGCCTACGAGTCAGGCTCACCTCGAAACTTGAGGGATATCTGGTGCTAAAACATATGTAAGGCACTAAGGCTGTGAGTCTCTGCTACCGGTACCGCCGGTAGTGTCTACTGACCAACAGGTAGTGACATAGCTGGCGCACTACCCGTAGGTACTATCCCAGGTATCGGTTCGCGTACCGAAGCCTCATTACTATAAGGACCAACCTCATGGTCACTCACTGGAAACAACAGGAGCTAAGATCATCATCCGCTCTACTAGTATCCAAGCTAGGCGTAGAACTCTAGCAACCGCCTCCATCCCGTCCACTGCTGCCTGGGAAATCTGTCTCGCCTCGTATCCTCAGAGGCCTCTACTACTGGAACTCGTGCATCGCGCTCTGCTAGCGTGCACCGTCAGCTAGTGGCATCCTCTGCCTAACAGGTTGTGGTGCTGCTGGTACACCACCCGAAGGTGCCAACACTGAAAAAGGGTCCTCCACCGGAGTCTCGCTGCTCGGTGGGCCATCATCGAGAACTCTCTCGGAACTCCAGCTAACTATCTGCATGGTGAGATCCTGAACAGTTGTGTCACGGTCAACGATTTATACCTGGTGAGCTGAACTGGTTTGAGCTGACTTTAAACCTTTTGGGAAACACACACGCAATCAGTGTTTTCGTGCATTAAGTCGGAAATCAGATGTCAGGGTCCTGGTGTACGGATACGTCGGCCGCCGCACCAACACTGGACTCCCTGGACTGATAACCACACTCAATACACTAAACACTATTGCTTCACATAGAAGAAAGATCAGAGTCTGCGGTAGAACCGACCACCTCTGATACCAATTTGTCACGACCCGCCCTCGGGGCCCGTGCCGTGACTACCCCAAGCCCGCCTTCCATAGGCCAGGGGCTGGCGACTAGCACCAAGGCGTAAAATCCCAGTAAAAAGGGAAGGCATTGCCTTAATAAAGTAAACAAGCACCTCAGAGTAACAAGCGGAAGTAAAACAATACACAAAACTAGAACAACTGTGCTGAAGTAATGGGGCAGGAAATACAAGCCCAACTGTAAAGTAAAGTACAACTCGAAAGGGAAAACAGCAACTGAAAGTACAAGCGGCTCTTGGGACGTCCTCCTCGATTCCTACCTGAAGGGTAGGTACAGATGGCTCAGCTCCTGGATCGTCCACCACGGATCCTACCTGAAGGGTAGGTGTAGATAGCTCCACAACTCCTCGGGTCCAACTATCCGCTCCGAGCGCGTCCCGCTCAGTGGTCCTCTTCCGGGTACCGACCTACTCCGTAAGCCTCAACCGCAGTCAGCGCTGTCCGTCGTCTGCAACCAACACAACGAAGTGCGGGCATAGCCCGTGCAGGGGTGAGTATAAGATACTCAGTAGGGACCCCGAGACCCTCGAAGGTCTCCCGAAATCCACAAAGGAAAAACCACAAGAAGGATACAATCACGAAGTAACATCCAGTAATGATTAGGTATATGCCCATACATATACCTATGTCAACAATTTCCGTTCGGCTCCAACACCGAGCCCAAGAACAACCCAATCCACAAGAAGAGTAAACAGTAAATCCACACAGGATAACAGTACAAGTCCACACGGTTTATAACAAGTTTATGAAATCAACGGATAACTATTACCCAGGTATATGCCCATACATATACCTAAGTTATCAAGCGACCCATCTCAATCATGAGGAAACACAAAGATCAATGACTCAGCTCAATCCAGGATTTTTATTATCGAAACCGTAGCTGCTGAAGAGCCCCAACTCTGAAGTGTACAGTGGTCATGTCACGACTCCGAGGTACTGCTCACTAACCTAAGAATGCTGTAGTACTCCTCCTGTCGAGTACCGCGGGTCTGCTGCCAACTATCGGGCGCTCCGTCCGCTGAGGGTCTGCTGCCAAATACCGGGCGCTCACCCAAATAGCCTACTGAGGTACTCCTCCTGTCGAGTACCGCGGGTTTGCTGCCAACTACCAGGCGCTCCGTCCGCCGTGGGTCTGCCGCCAAATACCGGGCGCTCCGTCCACTGGGCTAGTCGACTCACTCCAAGTCGAGTTGGTCAAGCAGTCGTCAGGTCTCAGTCATCTACACGGTCTCCGTACTCCGCACACACGTCTCCACCGTCGCGGGTCTGTCGCTACAACCAAGCGCACACACTCTGTAGAGTATCGCGAGTCTGCCGCTACAACCAAGCGCTCCACCGCCAAGGGTCTGCTGCTGCATCCAAGCGCACCACCCCTGTCAAGTACCACGGGTCCGCCGCTACACCCAAGCGCTCCCCCGCCAAGGGTCTGCTGCTGCATCCAAGCGCACCACCACTGTCAAGTACCACGGGTCCGCCGCTACACCCAAGCGCTCCACCACCCAAGATCAACAGAAGATTCAACTCACACATGTTCGGTAGCTCTGTTCCACGTAGGATCGCTGAGTGTTGTAGTCGTCGTCGTCGAATCCACATAGGATCTCTGTACTGTCGTCGTCGAAGTCACAGTAGCAGTAGTAGTAGTCGTCACAGTAACAGGCGCAGCCAGCACTAGGGTTTCCGCACACAGCAAGCTCGTTCGGAGGGTCCGCTCCACGAGCCGAGAGGCTGAAACATCAACTGTCACGAAGACTGGAGTTGATTTATCCAAAAGTTCCGTATCGTCAACAGGAACTCAACGCAACAGACGGCGCGTCGATCGGACGTCCGGTCTGAGAGTTATTGGCATTTTCGTTCCCGGGGACCGGTTGGTTTTTAAGGTAAAACCAACCCGACCGTACTCCACCTGCGTCCAAATCTCGGGCGGAGTATGCCAAAAGATCCGTCCCACTTAGAGGATTCCATCAAAGTCGACGGCACGTCAATCGGACGTCCGGAACTCAAGATATGAGCGTTTCCGCTCCGAGGGCCCGGTTGGTTTCGTGAACGAACCAACCCGGCCGTACTCCGTCGGCACCCAAACCTCGGGAGGAGTATACCAAAAGATCCGTCTCATTAAGAGAAACTTATCAGAACTGACGGCACGCCGTTCGGACGTCCGTAGCTCAAGATATGAGCGTTTCTGCTCCGAAGGCCCGGTTGGTTTCGTGAACGAACCAACCCGGCCGAACTCAAAGTAAACCGAAACCTTGTGTGCGATATACCGAAACGACCGTCTCGATCGAAGGATCGCGTTGCCGCAGACGGTTCGTCATTCGGAGGTCCGAGGCTCAAGTTATGGCCAAAAGACCAATTCTGGTTCGAACCGGGGGGTCCGGGTCCGGGCCGACCCGGCCCGACCCCCCCCCCCCCCTGGGCGGCGCGGTGGCCGGCGGCGGCGGCGCGGCGGCCTGGCGGCGGCGCGGCGGCGTGCGGAGGCGGCGCGGCGGCGCGCGGCGGTGCGGCGGCGTGGGGAGCCGCGGCGGCTGTCGCCGCGAGGAGGCCGCACGCGGGGGCAATCAAGCCCCCGTTTCTTGGAGTGGCGGCGCGGCTATGCCTCGCCGCTTTGTCAAACAACGGCCCCCCTCCTGGGGGCCCGCTTCATGAAAAAAAACGGGGGGCCTCCTGCCCCCCCAATGGAAACGCTCCCCCTCATAAAGAGGGGGGTTTTAAGTGAAGGCCGGGGGATTAATTCCCCGGGTTTTAAAGACATCCGGCCGGCCAGCTGGCCGGCCGGTTTCCTCAAACGGGACCGGAATTTCCGGTCCCCTCCTTCGGCTTCCGACGCCGGCGGCCCGGCCGCCGGTCTTCTCTTCCGCCGCGGCCCGGAACCGGCCGCGGTCTCCTCGTCCCGCCGCGGCCCGGAACCGGCCGTGGTCTCCTCGTCCCGCCGCGGCCCGGAACCGGCTGCGGCGTTCGTCATCCGGCGCGGTGCGACGGCATCATATAAGATTAACGTACAATTATCCGCGTGGTGCGACGGCGTCATAAAAGATTAACGTACAATTATCCGCGTGGTGCGACGGCACCACGACACCTTGCTTCCGTCCGCAGATAAACAACATGAACGATGGAGGGGGGTTCGGCCGTGTTCATGCGGTCCGGCCCCCCTCTCGTTAAATAATAACTCAACTTTAAATAATCAACATCCTCACGTTAGTCATACGAACCACGAGCAAGAACGAAATAAATAAATATTGAATTAACAACCCCTACCTCGAAGGAAGTTTGCGGAGCTCGTCAACGATCCGCGAAGGACGAGCGTCGCGGAGTTCGGACATCATGGAGGTCGGTTGTCACGGAAGAAGACGTCGTCGGCATCGCGGTAGACGGACGCGGGTTCGCCGCGATAGGCACGTCGCGGAAAGTGCGTTGCGGCGTCGGACGTAGGTTCGCCGCGGAAAGCACGTCGCGGAGAGGATGCATTGCGGCGTCGTGGAGGAAAACCAACGCGTTGCAGTCCGACGTCGTGGAAGAAGGACGCCGCGTTCTTCGTGAAGTTGAGCGTTTTTCGTGATCTTCGTCAGAGATGAAGAAGAAGAAGAAAATGCTCTTCACCTCTCAAGGAACAAAGGGACTAACCAAAAATAATAATAAATTAAGCTCATACTTAATTTATTAACACAACACCAACCTTTGAAATTCAAGAGTTTGAATTTCAAAACTTTAATTAAACTCACTTATTAATGACATAAGTTATAACCTAAGTTTACATCATTAATTGTGAGTTGGGGAGGGTTAGCGAATATGAAGGGGTGGGGTTCGTGTGGGCCCCACCACCCACTTAACCTCCCAAGGGAAGTTGGGTTGTCACCCAACTTCCACCCAAAGGATAAAAACACTTAAGGAAGATAAAAATAAAAATTGAAGTTAAATTTTTATTTTAACATTCACAATTTTATTTTTTACAACTTCCCTCGTGTAAAAGCAACTTAGGGAAAGGTCTCCTTAAGCGAATATCGGCGCTGCGAGTTCATCGGTGCCCTCAGATTTCAATTCCGAGCACCGGATCAAAAGTTAGGAAAACCCGCTCGTTCGTTCACTGAACGTACCCGAGCCAAACTTCAGAAAAAGATTCCGGGCACTCCGGGCCTCGGAATCAGGTGCCGTCTGAAACCGTGCTCTTGTAAAATTCTAAAGAAAATTAAGAAAAACATTCCCTTGAATTTTACGGGTCTTTACATAAAATCCCTTATCAGAAACCTTGGATTATGGATTTCATTTTCCTGAGAAATTTCTCATAATTTTTTTATATTATCAATATATTACATGAAAAATATTGATATTTTTCCTGTGGTTTGTCTAGTCAAATATTCATCTACCTCTATCTAGGATGGATCCATAAATTTTTTATATATGTTTATTACAAGACCTATGAATGATTATTTTTATAAAAAGAATTTATACTTTATAAATTTTGAGAATTGATTCAACATCATAATGTGATTTATAGAAATCATTAAATAATATTTATGCTCTTCCGTAATGAAGGAATATTTAGTAATATATTTTATAAATCCTGCCACATAGTTATTTAGTTAATACTTATACACTACATTAATAGGATCCTGGAAGATAATAGTGTAATTTGAGTGTATAAATGATATCAATATGAATTCATAGTATTTATAAATTCGATAAATGATTTAGTTAGAACATCTAGTATGTCCACCCTTTATTTATTATATCCTCTGTGAAATTCACTATTTCAGATTTTTTTAGAACAATATTTTTTTCTGAAACATAATTTATAGGGTTTAAATGATACCTTTCGTAATCATGATCAATTTATGATGATGATAATTGATGTAGTGTTGTGTATATCCATTATTATTCTCAATAAACTGATCATTTTCAAATAATGTTCATTCAATAGAGTATATACATTATATATGTTTTCTTATTTATAATTGTTTAATTATTATTATTCAATTGGGTTCATTATACAACGATCATCTGATGTGGGTGTATTATCATATTGAAGTTGTTTATGAACCTTTCTTCAAATCCATTGGATTAAATATAGAAAAATGGATGAGATTTGAAGCCCAGCAAGGGTAAACCTGATAGATATCAGTAAATATTAATAGGAAATATTTATAAGGTAATAAATGTAAGAGAACATGAGGTTGATAATAAAAATCCATACCCTACAATTCATGGATCATTATCATCAGTCAAGAAATAAAACATAGATTTTAATAAAACATGAATCATAAGAGGATCCAAATTCTTGATTCATGTGAATATATCATAACCATATTATAAGGCCATAAAATAGTTTCACTGAGTGTGGAATAATCATAATCAAAGAAATCATTTTCCTATTCTCACTTCCAATTCCATCATTTCATAGTGGACATAAACACATTATGGAATTTAATAACCATTCAATTCCAACATTCTCTTAGGAGTATCATCTGACCAATAAACATTGTGTTCATTACACAATACATTGGAGAGAGATATAATTATAGTCCAACCCATCATATGTCATAATTAATTTTAATGTATTTCAAACAATCATAAATAATTTATAATATCATGAATGCATATCCCATTTAATGTAAATAATTTTCATATATATCTCATCTTTATAATCATTGATGCATTCAACATGGATTAATTTAATCATGTAAATACATTGAGATTCATGTAAATTCTCAAATAATCTAAACTATATAGGGAGATAATATTGATGGTATCATATGATCAAATCAATTATGAGTAATGAGATATATCAAAGGATATTAATATTGAATAAAAATTATATTAGAAATATATTTAAATCATTTCTTTGAAAACAAGATAAATTTCTATTCCTTTTATATCATAAAAAATAAAAAGGCTGAGAATATAAGGAAATTTTATTTCATTAGAAACAACTACTAAAAAATGAAAATGATGGATTGAATAAAATAAATTCCATTATAGTGGGAATATAATCTCTAGGAACAAGAGAATTTTTATTAAATTTTTATGTTTAAATAATATGAATTCTTCAATATATTGTGTCACATGTACCACTATGTTTACATGAACTATGATATAGTATTATTATATTATTATTTAAAATGAAATTTATTTTAGACATGTTGTTTTAGTGGATATGAGGAGGAAAAAATATTTTATTAAATACGTATTGTTATGTGGGTAAATAATTAATTCATCGATTATCAATTGAATATAAATGAAAGTAGAAATCATTTAAAATAAAAATAATTATTTAAAAAAATTATGTGAAAAAATAATTTTAAAATTAAAAAATTAAATTAATAACTATGTTTAATGAATATGTTTTTCATGAAGGTGTGTGTCATTTTATTTTTTCCATAAATTCTAATATTCATCCCCTATAATTTTACCTAATGGTTTCCTGGATGTCATGAGGGTTTATGAGGCATGTTTTGTGAATAAAACCTTTATTTTTAAGGAAATAGACATGTTTTCATGGATTGATGAAACAATGCCATCCACCCCACATAATATCTCAACATATTGTGGGGTTTTATAAGGGATATGAGTATGCATTGTTTTTAAGTAATCATTTAGTCTAAGTCACATTCTCTTTTAGAAATTTTAGTCAACCTGATTGCAGAAAATCACAATGTTTTTCATAGTTTGGAAAAAATTATACCAAACCATGTGTGGAACCTCATTAGGGAGTGAATTGTGAATGGCTGGTGCATGGTTTTGCAAAAATTGAATCAAAATTGTGCGACCCTATATAGAAGAATGAAATTAATCTTTTCCCTTAATAAAATTAACCCCACAACATTATTTATACCTTCTCATTTCAATTGGATAAACCCCTTCTCCATTCCCTTTTGAGATCTCTCTCCAGTTAACATATGGATTTTTATTCCTCCATCATCTGAACCCCAAATAAAGTATCTTTAGAAACATCATATTTTCTTCACTAAGCACTGAAATTATCATGTTTTTTATTTCAATTCGTTTTTATATATCATTTAATATATTGGTTAGATCTCATTAAACCTATTTTTAGGGTGTTGATATTTTCATCATTTTTCACTCATTATACTTCAAATATGAATATTACATTGGATGATGAGTCATATATGACAATATAGGAGGTATAATAGATTTCATTCCCAAATTTTTGTGTGTTTTCAATAACCCCAAGGTTTTTTGGCTTTGTAGACATCTCTACACTTCACATTACATTGTGAAAATCATTTCTATATATGTATATCCATGATTTTATCCTCTAGTAGACCCTTTAAATTTATTTAGAGGTTATAATACTAAATTTTAGACAATCATTTTGATGTTTCATATGAAATTATTGTTAATATATAAACCTTTAATGGGACAAAAACTACCTAAGTGTTCAACATGGAATATAATTTAAATATCCCATTTTATGTAATTTCCTAACTTATTGAAGCACCCTCAATGTTCTCAGTTCATCTAGAATGGGAATTTACATGTCTTGATTAACTAAATGAGTTATTTTAAAAAGGATGTTAAATAGTGGAATGGCTACAACATGTGATGCGTGATTTTAATTATTTGGATTATATAAACTGTGATTCCATTGATGTATTGTCCTTGATAATTAAAACTAATGATTGGTGATCACTTAGTTTTTTATAATATTATTATCCTGTCATTACTATTTTCTAGTGAATGATTCTTAAGGAACTGGTTGGGAAAGGCATTACACTCACCCTTATATTAGTTGTTGAGAATTGTGTCTCACATTATTTAAATTTTATATTGATTTAGGTAATGGAGAAGCATATTCTTAAATATATGATTTTGGTAATGATGATTTACCCCTCATATATCACATGTCAATCAAGACCTACCTTATTCAACAAGATATCTAGGTAATGTACCCAATATTGGGATTATTTCTTGATAGACTAGTTATGAAATCTTGATTTATTCTCTGGGTCCTACCAGAATCTACTATTCCTATATATGACTACTTTTTTCGTAACATAATTAGTTCATATAGGGGTATAATTTATATAACAATACTAGGACTTGGGTCTTCCATCTCATGTATTATTAAAAGCATAATTGGACAAATATTACAGTTATTTTCCCATTACATGTTTATTTCCTTCATTCATTTCCCAATGAATATATTTAGTTCATAGTTTTTATATATCAAAATGATTTGATATTTCATGAAAGGATCTAAAAAAATGGGGGAACATAGAGTGTCTACAATAACATAATTAATGTCTTCCTAATTAGGCTATTAAAAACACTATAATTAGACTACTATGGAATGATGAGCCATGGGCCATTGGGAGCATTGCCAAGAATTTGATCTGTTATGTATTAATTAGTTTCAATATTGTGGATCATGAGGCGTTTCATACCCTCATAATACACATTCGTGAAGCATTTATTTCATCCATTTAATTGGAATTGAGAATAAAATAGGATATAAATAAATTTTAATTTTAGAAACTGAGAACATAAACTCAACCCAACCATAGTAGAGTTTAGATGGGTTTTTTTCTTGTTATTATGACGTATTATAGTATATCATTATCAAATAGGCATAGATTCTACAATAGGATTTTATGTGTAATATAGTCATATGAAGGTTTTGTACCCATCCAACTTATCAATATGTGAACTCCTAACTATTAGTTTATCTTATGAAGTTTTCATTTGGTATTGTTTAATAATTCCAGCATTACATATTGTACTCTTATACCTTGGAGGTATTGACAGCTTGGAAGTAGAGACTGTGTGCCCTAAGCTTCCACCGATTCTTCATGTCATTCCACCTCTGGATTCACCTATTGGTCCAGTTACGGGAATTGAGGCCTTGGTCTATGAAGGCATTTTTCTATTATAAAAAATTCAAGGTTTTACTCCACCCACCCCAACTCTGGTAGAGTGGAATCGAGAGTTCATGCATTAGAATCCTCCCACATTTTTGTGGGATGTATGAATAATGTTGTTGAGTAATGGTTGGAGTCCATGCTTTCTATCATATTGCATAAAGGGAATCCTCCATAGTAGGGGTACAACATAATTTTTATATAATTCAGGATTCTATAACATTTGGTTGGATGTAATTAACTAGGTAGATTGACAATGATACATGGTCTATTAATTTTTTCATATGATCTTTGGAAACTACTTAATTCAACATACTCTAAGAGTTGACTAGGTTACACAGTTTATTAACCACCTATTTAAATAATTTTCTTCCATTGAGTATTCTAAATTTTTTACTAATATATTGATTTTATATTAAAATTATGTAGTTATAATCTTATAATTTCCAGGAAATTCATGATTGGTCCAGTATATGACATCAGATTTTAAATCAATTTTTTACAGGTGTTAACAATTTATTATATTTTATACTAGGCCATCATTAATAATAATAATTAAATTGAATCAGGTTGTGGGAATTATAGAAATTACGCACCTATATCATGCATTATTTCTTCTTGTTGTGAAAATATTACTTCTAAGGGTTTTCATTGGGGTAGAAGCAGTCATATAGTTTACGCTAATAATATCCAAGTCTGCCTCTAGTGAGGGAAAACAGGGCACACGAAACCCCATTTTAATTATAATCCATTGGAATGTAGATAATTTGGAAGGATGGTTAATATCTAAAATTTTTGGAGAACGTTTCCTTCAGTTCATTAAGAGTATGTATCTACACCAACACTTTGTTTAAGAGTGGGTAAAGTAGTATCTCAGTTGGAAGGAAGCTATAATACTATTGGATACCCATGTAATTGAGGTGGTTATGTCAGAGGAGGTCGAAATCATTACATGTAGTTCTATTAGAAATCTCATTCTAAGGGATATTATGCTATTATTAGTGGTCATAGTACTGCCTAGATACAAGTAGTACAAACTACACTAGTAGAGTATAGTGAAACACCTTATACACTATTTGATCTTATTCATGCGGCCTCTATCATAGAGTCCTCTACATTTGACATGGGCTGGTCTCAGACTTTTTTATCAAAGGTAATAATTGATATTCTAGACCTCATAATATAATTTCAATTTCAATTTACATCACTTCATACCCCATGGGGTATTCGATCAGAGAGTTTTCAACAATGTACCGATTATCAGTGTGGGATTGGTGAATATCTGTTCATATGGAATATCATCATCCCTGATATGAAAGGGTTTGATGTAATAATTGTGATGTAATTTTTATTTCACCACTAAGCTAATAACGACTGATATCATTGTAGGGTGACATTTACTTCCCCAATGTTATGCATGACTATTTATAATGGAGAATGATATATTTGTTGAACTCAAGATAGACCAGATAAGCATAGTTTATATAGATTGATAATCCATATTTCTTGAATTTTCATGGATAATCATGGGTTATAACCTTAGATTTTCCCTCATGTGGTGGATAATTTTAGAGATGTATTACTTAATAAATTTTTCATTTGAACTCCAGAGAGAGGTGTAGAATTTACCATTGTGCAAGTTATATAAGTGGTAGAAGTGTCCATTCCTCTTTTCAGGATAGAACCAATGGAGTATCCAGATCACAATATATAGTTAGAGAACCTAGATAATTTTTGATATATATGAACCATAACCTCTCATTGGGATTGAATGGTTATTTTCTCAAAAAAGGTGGATGATCCCATCTAGATTATCATGTCATATAGGTGGTTAATCTCTCTTATGGTAATGAACTTGTATCCACTTCCAAAAAATAAGAGAACTTATTTTTCACATCGATTGAGTGGGAGTGTTTCCAAATATTTATTTTTGGTTGGTCTATAATCATGTGTGTGTCATGAAATCAAAAAAAACATCACAATTTATTCAAGATAACATATAGTCCATATTAGTAGATGGTATTGTTGTTCAGTTTCCCAAATGAACCAATTGTTTTTATGGATCTAATGAAATAGATTTCAGACCCCTAGATGTATTAATTCATGTAAGCTTATGTGGATGAAATATTTGAGTATTCTCCCTCTATAAGAAACCATGACAACTATATAAATATCATACTAAATACAATTAGGAAACTTTATTATTATAGAATGCTCAATAAATTTGACTGCTAGATTGAAAATTTCCACATCATGTGTCAAACCATCATAAATATTGGTGCATTAGTAGACCCAAAAAAGGTGATGGTTGCAATTTCCTAGGTTCAAACCAAGAATGTCATTGACATATAGTTTTTCTTATGGATAAACTGATATTATAGATTCCTCATCCCTAATTTATGATGCCTACAAATTCTTATTACTAATATAACTATAATGGGTGTAAAATTAATATTTCATTAAGAATGTGAAGTATTATCTCATGATTTCGAGGGAATATTGACTTCAATACTGATCCTCAATCTTCCATATCAAGGAATACTATATTCAATTTACTCTGATGAAACATGTATTAGGCTGGGAATTATTTAGATATGTTATGACTGAGAATCCATTTATGTATAATGTTATTTGAGGCTTCAAGAGTTAAATTATATGACACCCTACCTCAATATATCTTTTTTTTCATACATTAGAAGGTTTGACACAATATATTCATGAGGAGAATGTTCTAGTATTCACTGAATACAAAAGACTCAAATAATTCGTTACACAGTGTGATCCAAATATCATGAAGTATATATGGGTTACGTTTCATTAGTCATCTAGTATCGAGATTTTTCTGCACCATTAGAAAGGGAAATGATGTTTCCAAATCTATTATCTATATGACAAAGAAATAGGTGAATCAGTGGGTCATTGTAGTGTGATATTTTATGGCCATATTTTCATTGATTAATATTGAGGTTGAAGATGATCATGAGATGACTATCCTGTCTACATTAGTAGTGAACTATATTCCTCTAGAACATGTGATAGTGAGGAATATTTTAGAACACCATGAAATAGTCTTAAAAGAGAGTGTCTTATAAGATTATTGATCACCCTTTTATTATAATGGATGGTAATGAGACACTATGATTTCATGGGTGTCTTTGGTATCTAGCTGATACCAGAGAGGTGTTTGAGGGTTAACTTTATTCCCTGATTTTGGAGTACATCATATTTTCACTATGATGTATTGAGACACATGTCTTAATTATTTTATACATTAGTGGAAATGGGTGATATTTAGATTATTCACATGGTGGTCCCCCTATCAATAGCTAACGGTGTAAAATATATAACCATTGAAACTTTTATAATATTTTTTCATTCCTAAGTGAAAATGATATGATGTTTTTGTGGATTTGATGACTGATTTTCACATATGTCCTCATGTAAATGCCATATTTTTGGTACTTATTGATCATTTTATTATGGAAGAAAAATTTTTATTTACTCATTATAACTTTTCATTATATGAACAAGGGAGGTTGTATTTTATTTAAGTCATCCATGTTTAGGGAGCTACACATTCTTTTGAATTTTATAGGAATACTCACATAACATCTCAAATCATGGAGGCTTCACATTTTTTAGAAACATAGGTACTTTATAGAACAACCTATCTCCCTTGGAATGGTGGACTTATAAACATGATATTTTGGTGTTATAAAACATTTTTATTTCATGTGTCCTTATCATTTACAGTTCTTGGGGGTAAAAAATACCCATTATTGAGTTTTCTTATAATAATAACTTATATGATACCAAAGAGATGGATCCTTATGAAGCATAATATAGTATACCATTCCATTCATTTTTTTTACAATTTATAGGATGACGATTACAATTTTCATGGATTATATCTCTTCTATAAAACATCTTAAAATGTTTAATTGATCACAAATTTCATGAAGATAACATAGTCATGATAAACTTATTATCACACCCATTCAATTGTCCTATTCAGTTTGGGATTGAATATCGAGTTTTCTTTTTAGTTTATTTGAGTTTGGTCCATCGATCAATTCAGATGCTGAGAAAGATTTAATGTTGACTCATTGGACACATTGATGTATGAAAAAATCTTACAAGTGGCATACTAAATTTCATTTACACATAAATTCTGGTCTATGAATGATTTATTTTATATATCCCAGCTTAACTAATCTTATAATGACCAACAATTGTCTTCTAAGCTAATGAGTTTGAGTTAGATAGGGATGATTCCTTCAAGAAGAATATAATTAGTTATTTTGATCAGGGAGTTACGACTCTCTAGGGAAGTTCAATTCCTTATGTATGGGTTTTATGATAGTATAGTTCAGTAGAAGATGACATTAGATAGAATGAAGTTTATATAAGATCCTAATGGATGAATAATATCTCAGAAAATTTCACATTACTATGAAACAACTAACTTAGGGATGACTTTATTTGTGGTTGTGAGGTTGTAATGACCCATCTTTTCATGAAGGTATGAATTTTTTATATTCCATTATTCACCCATTAAGATGATTCCAAAATGTTTCATGGATGTCATGAGAGTGTCTAAGATTCATTATTGAATGAAACTATTTAGCCAAACCCGTATATCTATGATAGAGGTTTTGGGTGCTTTCGATGGGAGAAGAGTGGTAGAAGGGTTGTCTATAACTTTTAAATACATGTATCTTGACCATATAGAAATGGAATACATACTAATAGATCCAAATCCTAGGGTGTCACACTATTTTGAAATTTATCAGAGTAACCATTTTGGGTCATTACATTTATTGTGTTGTGCCCACAGATGGCTCAAATTTTTTCCAACCCATTATACAAATAGTGTAAACATTAATAGAAGGATGAAATTACCCATTATTCATTAATAAAATTAGATACCCGATCATTATTTCATAATTATCACTTCCAAAATATAATCCCATATCCTTTATTCTATGAGATCCCCCTCTATAAAAAAATTTAATGTTAAATCCTCCTTCATCTAGACACCAAATCATGTTTTTTCAAAATAATTAGACTGACTACTAGTGTTAACATGATCATATTTATTTATATTTTATGTTTTTCTCAAATCACTTGTGATATTTTGGTGTGAGTTAATTATCCCTATTTAAAAGAACTGGATTTCATTATAGTTTTTCTCATGATCTTCGTATAATATGATGATTTTATTTGTTTAGGATTCATATATGGTGTTAACATAGGTGTTTTGTGTTTATTTCCCAATATTTTTAGTATTTTCATAGTTATTGTCATTGTGTGAAATGCCAAAAATTTCCATGTTTTCCCATTATTTTTTTTCTTCATATATATATATATATATCATTATATACATGATGTTAAAATCTTGTGGAACCATTATGTGTAGTCATATGATGTAAAATTAAATATCATCCACCCGATTGGGTATAAAAACATAAATGATTCCTAATATATAATTGTGTAATGGATCAAACACTGTCTAAGTGTTCTGAATATTTTTTAAATATAATTTTTATATGGGTATAATTTGAAAACTAATTATATAACCTTCTATGTTATTGGTTCACCTTTATTGTGAATTTCTATTCCTTCATTATTTAAATGGAGTTTTTTAAATGTAATGATAATTGGTTGAAATTCAACATCTTGTGATCCATTATTTTAATAATATGTATTATATAAATTGTGATATTATGGTTGTATAAGATTTTTTTTTATAATTCCTCATATTTGAATCCTAAGTTCTTGTAATTATTTTGATTATACCATTAGTATTGAATCGTTACTGATTGTTAATGGACCCATTGGGAATGGGGTTTCACCGCCCCTTACATTGGGTGTTGAGAACAAAATCTCACATCATGAGACTTTTACATGGACGATTCTATTGGGGCACAACATTCTAGTGTATCATGTGTTGGGAAAAAATCTCACCGAACTTATATTTAGGGTTTATCATTATGTCACACATTCTTCATGAGATTCCTGGAATGTACCCTTTTCCAATCCTATAACTCATTAAACTGATTATAGATGCCTGGGTTATTCCCTACGTCTATAAAACACCTTTTATCCGTGTATATGACTATATAAAACCTCACATACATAGATCATATTGGTTTATACAATATATAACTATAATATATATATATATATATAAATGTATGGTTCCTGACCAGACTCTTCTTCCAACATATTCAAAGAAGGTATAGTTGGTCAGTTATCCTATGGCATCCTGAGCCAACTATTATGTAATTCCACAGTATTCATTATTATTAATATTCATTCAAACATCTATTTATATATACATGGGATATATTATTTATATAAAATGTTGGATGAGGAATACTAGAATTTTATTGCACACCAAACTTTTTATTCCTTTAGTACTCAAATAGATTACATGTCTGAAGGTATGGATATGATAAAGGGTAGTACTATAGATTGTTGTTTTTTATCATATAGATTGGATCCTAAATTTAGTTGAACAAGCATATTATCATTCTTCTAGTGAACCCATATTTTTAAAAAATTAATTTTGTATATAATGTTATATATAATTATCCCAAGTTCCCTTTTTATATATCTACATGCCATAAAATCACTATATATGACTCATACTATCGGATTTAAATATTGTGACAATTGGTTGGTAGATTGAACTTCATTATTTTATCATATTTGTTTCTTTGGTTCGATTAATATATATCATGATTCTAAAATGGTCGGTTACTGCTCATATTATCATTGAGTCTATTTCCATGGTGTTTTCAAATATTTTTATGAATAATCTATTGTTAGTTGTTCACTTTATTTGATGATCCACTCTGATTTTAGGTAATATTCTCCCCACTATACAACCCCAGTCCCTTATTGTTAGTTGTCAAACTTTGACAGATGGGGAGGCACACTTGAGGCCATATGAATCACCTCCTCGTGGAATGAGTTAAGTGAATCTTTATACAAGAAGTTACAATTTGGTGAATGATTTATTGAAATTTATATATTATTAAATTATTATACATTTTACAATTCAGTAAATATTTTTCTCGTAATTTGATAAGAATAAATCTAGGTTTATGCTTAAAATATTATTTTTTTTCTAAAAAGATGGGGTTTCACATTTTTTGTATATTTGATAATATAAATTGCATCAATTTATTTATAATAAATTTGATGGTACTTATTAATATTTTTTAATTGTGAGGTTAAATTTTAATAAATTTTCCCTCTTTTATTATTACTAAATGTGAATTGTTTTCATGGTAAAATTTATCACCTTAATGTAGGGTAAATATGGATCATATATATTATAAATAAGTTATAAGACCCTAGATATTAATGATAATTATTATTGGATTATGTTAATTCAGATCGTAACACCATGGGGAATGCATTACATTTATTAACGGTGCCTTATGCGTTAAATTGTCTTAAATAGTATATAAATCGATTAAAATTACAAGATGTCACTTTCGTTTATCTATATATAATTGATGTTTCCATATCTATAAAAATTTAACATAATATAAAAATTAACTATCTAAATATATTTTATTGAAAAATATTATCATGATATAAACTTATTTTAATTTTTTAGTATTTATATAAATACATTAATTTCAAATGCTACACTAAGGTAGTATTTCTCCTTTCAAAAAAAATAATATTATAAATACTCAATATCATATAAATATAGTGAGTTAATGTAACCCACAATTATTATTGACATATAAGACATGTTATTGAGTTATGAATTAATTATATTTGAATTCAACATTTTTATTGATGTTTTTTTTGTTACAGTAAATGAATAGTGTAAAATTTGTCAAAAATTATAATTTATGAAAATTAGAGTCAATATATTAATTTAAAAATTATAAAAATCATGAAAATATTCATGTTATACATTATATGGTGCAAAACATCATAACAAATCCATTTACGGTCTAATTTTGAGCATAAATCATAAATAGTACAACCTTTTAATATTAAAAAAATATCACTGTAGTTAAAACTATAATTTGTTAAATAATGGTTAATTCAAATGCTTAGGTATAAAATTACACCCAAAAAATTATTAATTTCACTGTTTTATGGGATTTAAACTCTATCATACATTACAATTTAATCCATATTAGTTTGGAAGAATTATTTCATAATAATTTTATAATAACTGAATCTTCTGAGGAATTCTAAAATTTCCCATCACCTCAATTAAAAAAGGGAACTTAATACCATGATTTTTACAACACATTGATCATTTCATTTGAAAATAAACTTTAAATTACTCTTATAAATTACCATGAATCATTTTAGAGGTTCAGGTCTTCCCAAAAGTAGAACCCTATAACAATTAATATGAGATCTAGAGCTGTTGTTTCAAAGAACATGTAGTAGCCATAACAGATCACTTTATAAACTAATCATATTTATCTAATATAAATATATGATATATAGCATAAAATAATAAATTATTAATTACTATTATGATAATATGTTTTTATTTTTATGAAAACACAATTCATCACTAGATTTCCATTCAAATATGATGCGAAGGCATCGTCTGTGCATACATACTTCTTATCATCTCCACGTAGAAATAAAAATCATTTTTCATTTACATTATTTCTAGATAGTTATTATGATGTGTTTATTGTTACTATATGATATTTAAGAAGTATTTATTCTAAAAAAATTATAATATTACATCTACCCACATTCCATCCAATCCTTTTGAGAATAGATTATTTCCTTCGTGTGTATTTTGGACTAACACCTCTATGAAGTGATGTGATTCTTTTCTCATTTATATTTCAAAAAGTTGGTAATGATGATAAATTAATAGATCATAAATAATATATATTATATAATAATAGGATTTTAATTTTGAATTAATATTTTTCTCTATTTATCTACATCCCCTGATAATGAAATAATTTTTCCAAAATATGTACAAACTTCAGTCTCTATGAATGGTGTAATTCATTTTCCAATATCTAGTTTTTATAGATGACTATAAAAATCTATATAATGATATTTTATGATATTTTTATATTTATTAACATTTTGGATAAAATATAACCAATATATATATAATTATAAAGACTAATCTAGTTAAATACTGATGATAAAGTATTATGTCAACACACATAAATAATTATTTTAATAAGGGTTAATTAATAAATCATTTTTAAAAAATTTAATTGAAGAATAATATATGATATTAAATATGAATATTAATCATGTATAATATTATAATAATTTTAAATTTATTATATATGATTTTTTAGGGATTAAATATAAAAAAGAAGTTGAGGTGTAGTGTTTTATGTTTGAATATCATTGCCTATTGATATTGATTATTATTAATTTTACAATGATAAAATATTTTGATATATATCTAATAATAATCATAATCTTTCTTCAGCTATTTTTATTTATTTAAAATTATTCTTTTGTTTAATTTTCATATTCATATGTTCTCATTTTACAATAATAAATATTCTTAAGGGAATTCTACTTCATCTCACTCTTTAGTTGAAAAAAATTAATTCAATTTCCATTACTCTAAAAATGTTTTAAATAATTTTTTAATATTATATAATTATTTTTTAACATTATATTAAATACCCAGATTTTCCATGTTATTTTTTATAATTATATGGAATTATTATGAGTCTAATAAAAATGACAGTGTGTGATTTCAAGTCTTGGTGTTCCCGGAATGAATTTTTGAACATTTTTTAAGGTACCATTAGTAAACACACGGGTGGCATTTTCTATCTTTTGAACCAGCACTTAGTTATAAAATAAAAAGTCACCATTGAATCTATTGTTCCATGATTCTCTTATGGGATGCATAACATTGAGCGCAGTAAGTCTGGAGAAAAATATAGATTTTGGAATTTTTAAAAGAATAATAAAATAACTTTTTTATTTTATTTATTTATTTCATTTCATCTAATGGAAAAAACAGATTGGTGGGACCAATGATATGTGATGACATTAAACTACTTGATCCACAAATCCTTTATAACAGTGAAATTGGAATTAATAAGTTTCTTATTAAATGAACCCCAATTAATTCCATGGGTGTTACTTGCCCTTCCCCTCTCATATTAATATAGTGTTGGGGAGAGTTATTGGCACAACTTCACCAAGTGACTATGTTCGGATAAAGTGTTGTTATTCCAATCACTTGGAGAATGGAGACGAGTCCAACGGGTGGTGATGAGCTCCACCAAAATACGAACACCGTCTTTTCCTCAATGGTAGAGGATCTTCAAAGAACTTGAAGTTGGGATATTTTTTTTATAATTTCATGTGATTGTTGAATCATATATTATTCCCTTATGTTTTCATACTAATTAAGAGAACGCGGGATAAACAAACATAGCTCGGACCCTCTACTACTTTATTTACGCTTGGGTTCTCCATGGAAGATAGTTAGCATGGAAACAACATCCAGCCACAATGGAGGTGGCATGTCGTCGCGTGCCGTAGGCGGTGGAGGATGTGACACTATGCCACGGTGGTTAGCAGAGTGGTTGGCCCCGACATTCCATAGAGGTGGTGTGGCACGATGTCGCATGCTGTCAGAGGAGAAGGATGTGGCCGAAGCTGCAGAAGGCTGGAGTCGGCTAGCCAGAGCCATCCACATGGAATATGGGGAAGAACCCATAGATTCCCTCGGTGGAAATAGCCATGACTAGCAGGTCGTGGTAGGTGGAGTGTTTCACGGCCCCTAAAGATCTGGGTTGTTAGAGCCCCATTCATCCAAATTGGTCGACTGTTACGCATTGGGGAAGCACCCCACCAGCTGGCAGAAACAGCCATGCACCAACAGATCTAGCTGGGAGTACCGGTCCGCCTTCTGGAAGATACGGGCTGGCTAAGCAGGGGCTGGACCCACCAGAGGGCTGGGCCGAACCTGCGGCCCAGTGGGCCAAAGCGGGTGGGTCGTGCCCTTCCCGACGGGGTGGGTGAACCGCGACCCGGGCCCATGAAACGAACCAAGCCAACTCTGTTAGGTTGGACCAAGAAAACCGGGCCGACCCATGGTGGGACAGACGCAAGTGAGGTCATGTAGACCCCGAGATCTGTTGTGTCTGGACGACCTAACCGAGTCGGACCGGGCTCATACCCAACTGGTTCCCGAATAATGAAACTCTCGTAATTGATGAACTAGGTGTCCATTAAACACACCTCCAGTGGCGTTGGGGTCCCTTTTGGGAAGCAATCCCTTTGGCATGTTTCGGCTGGCCCGACCATGCTGGGCTGGACCCAGGTATGTTCACACCCATTTCATGGAAAGGGGTGTGATTAATATGTTGGTCTTCCTTTTGAAGAACCATCTACGGAGAGATAACACTTAATATGTGGTAGTCAATTTGATATAATCCACTTTGGTTTTAGATAATGTTAGAGTGAATCTGGGTTGGATCAAACCCGAATCCAACCATTTCCTTAGAACTAAATTGCTTATAAGTCACACATCAGGCGTCCGAATGACACGTCATTTGTCACATTAAAACTCTTACGACATGGTGGTCTATTGGGATACTTATATATAGAGATTTATGGTTGTCTAGGTATGACCAATGGCTGGAATATTGGATCCTTTTGGAATCTAGCTTATAATGAGCGGGAATCCAGTGGCTAGCAGTGAGGCGAAGGTTGGGGACCAATCATAGAGAGGTTAGTAGCGAGCGATCCTATATGGTTTACCAAAAATCCTATGTGTGTCTAATTCTCTGTGGGTCACCACTCAGTGATTTTGTGTGGGTCATCACATACCGATCTTGTGTGGGTCTGATCCTGTGTGGGTCAGCACTCAGCAATCCTGTGTGGGTCAGCTCTTAGCGATCCTGTGTTGGTCAGCGCACAGATATCCTATGTGGGTCGGATCCAATATGGGTCATTGCATGGGTTAGTACCTATCTACTCCAGATGGGACATATCCAATGGGGATCATTACCGAGTTTAGTACCTATTGTTCATATATAGTTCAGACTTTGTTTAATCATTTTTAGTCCCACCCAACAGAATATGATGATCTAGTTTATAAACTAATCATATGTACTTCTGTTCTTTACTTATATACCTAGTGTGAGTTTTGTCTTTTAACATCGTGGAGTTAACATTGTGGTGTTACATGTGTGGTACTTTTACCATCATGGTGTTAGCTTCACCATGTTGTTTCTTGTTTAGATGACAAACAACATTGATAGCGACAGAGGGAGCCAGGACTGGACGTTGCTCGGAGGTGGACCATTGAGGTGACGTGTCATAGTGACTACTGATCGTGAGTTGTACCTACCCATATGGTAGGATCCTCAGTGGATGGTATAGGAACTATTTTTCTTTTCTTCTGTTGTACATATACATTTCAGTTGGGCCTGTATTCTGGACCCTTTAATTTCAGTAAACATTTTACTAAATCTGATTAATTTTTGGTTTCTTCTTTTTGTGTTCTCAATTTGTGTTTTTTCATATTTAAAGGAAATATATTCCCACTATAGGGATATTCCATTTTGTTGCTAGTCGTCATCCCCTGGCCTATGGGAGGGGGGCTAGGAGTAGTCCTAAAACGACCCCCGAAAGATGAGTCATAGGATAGAATTACTTATAGGAGGTTGTTTCCAATCACACAATAGTTTGATAGCCAAACCCTCATAGTAGTTGATGTTGAGAGTTTGAGATATCCTCTAGTGGGAGACTAATATGTTGATGTATTTCTTGATGATATTCCAGGAGTACCTACACACAGAGAGGTAGAATTTTTCATCAAAATGTGCCTCGAGATGGCCCTGATATCTACCCCATCATATCTGATAACTCTTATAGAGATTTGTAATTTGAGGGTACAACTGGAAGACTTGTAGAGGAAGAGGTTCATAAGGCCCAGTGATTCCACACTAGTATCCCCAATTTTGTTCTCCATGAAGGAAGATGGGATTTTGAGACTCATTTTAGATTATCGAAACCTATACCAGGTGACCATGATAAACAAGTATCCACTCCTGAGGATTAATTATCTATTCGATCAGTTGAAGGGATTTCGATGGTTTTTGACGATAGACCTCAGATTAGGCTATCATAACCTCAGGAAATGAGATAAGAATATGAAGAAGATGACTTTTAGATGTTGGTATGGCCACAATGAGTTCTTGGTTTTGCATTTTGGTTTGACCAACTCCCATGTGGTGTTCATAGGAGTCATGAATATGATCATCCAGCCATACCTTGATCTCATTGTTGTGGTCTTCATCAACGACATCTTGGTGTACACAGCGACGTAGGAGGAGCATGCCTATCATCTATAGATAGTTTTGAATACACTCCAGTAGCACCAGAATTATGGTAATATATCGAAGTTCTAGTGATGGATATGAGAGTTCCACATTTCAGGATACGTTATCAAAGAGTCTAGAGATTCGGTGGATTTAACAAAGATAGAGGTTGTTCTGGCATGGGATCCACCCAGGAGTGTGAATGAGGTGCGTAGATTCATTGGGTTGGTTGTGTACAATAGGATATTTGTACTCAAATTTCCTATAGTTTTGTTATCCTTGTCAGCTTTGACAAAGAAGGGACAATACATCATGTGGAAGGATAGATTCCAGTAATTTTTTCAGGAACTATGGTAGATAATGATGCGTACCCCCATCTTGAGGCTTCTAGAAGAGGGCGTGGGTTATGTACTCAACTCTGACGCATCTAGGACTAGACATGGATGTTTCATGATGAAAGACTGAGTAGTGATCGTGTATTATTCCCATCAACTATGAAATCATGAGAAAAATTATGCCACCCATAACCTAAAGTTAGTTTCAGTGGTCTTTGCCTTTAAGAAGTGGTGACATTTCTTGATGGGAGAATGTTTTACAGTCGACTCTGATCAAAAGAATCTCAAGTATATCTTCTCAAAAATGGACCTGAACCTAAGACATCAATGATGGCTAGAGTTCCTCTAAGAATATGACTTTGAGATAGTCTATACACCTAGGTAGGGGAACATAGTGGTAGACGCACATAGCAGGAGGTCTGGTCTACTAATGATGAGAGAGGCGACATAGCATCAATCCACATAAATCTATCCATTATGGATAGAGATGGGGCAGTTTACCCCTAGTCTATGACTGTAACTCCCCCACTCCTTATCATATTCTAGAGGCACAACTTGGGTCATTGACATCGAGGCATGATGTTCTCAGATATCCAAAGGATAGGCTTCTGTTGGATTTTATAAATGTGGGGAGAACTTCATCCTCTTTAGATGACTAATCATGGTACTAGTGGGACTATGATAGGAGGTATTGAGGGAGTTATATACGTCCCATTAGAAGGAAGATCCTAGTGTGGGGAATATGTACCCGGAACTCCGGTATCTTCACTAGTTTCGAGACATAAAGAAGGAATTGGTAGAGTTTGTTTCATGATGCTTGATTTTTCAACAAGTGAAGGCCAAGCATCAGGTTCCAACTGGCTTAGCACAACCACTAGAGGTGCTAGAGTAGATGTGGGATGATATCTATATGGAATTTGTGGTAGGGCTTCCATGTACGTCCAAGGGAAAAGATTTAATAAGGGTGATCGTTGACTAACTCACCCTGTCAATCCACTTCCTACCGATATGATAGTAGGGATCAATAGAGGGTTTGGGATTCCACGATGTTCATGAAATTTTACCACTTCATAGGGTTTCATCGATGATCTTATCTGAATGTGATGCACCCATGACATTCTAGTTTTGGAAGGGATTATATGAGGTGTTTGGGAATCAAATACATTTAAGCACATCCTTTCATCGACAGAAGTATGGTCAAATGATGCAGACCATTCAGACAAAGGAGGATATGCTACGTGCTTGCGTGCTAGATTTTGGTTGTAGTTGGGAGGTTCAATTTCCCTTGGTTATGTTCTCATACAAAAATAACCATCACCCCCCCATTGGTTTGGCACCATTCGAGGCCTTATAGGTTCGACCTTACAGATCACCTCTATACTGGACAGACATAGTGTAGTCAACACTTACGGGTCCAGAGTTGGTACAGACTACCACTAAGAAGGTCCATATCATCCAGGAGTAGATAAAGACTTCATAGAGTAGACATAAGTCTAATGATGATAGGAGATGGTGGCCCTTGGAGTTTGAGGAGTTAGACCACGTCTTCCAACGAGACTCATGTTGTTTTGGTTTGTCGAGTTTTGGCCGAGGCAGCAAACTCAAACTGTGTTTTATCAGATATTTTCTAATAATTAGGAGGATTGGTGATGTAGCATACTACATGGAACTACCACCGTAGTTGGAGTAGGTTCACAATTTCTTCAACTTATCTCAGCTAAGGAGATACATGCATGACCAATCTCATGTCATCAACCATGGAGATTTTTACATTGTTGATGGGGAGACATTTACAGAGGATCCAGTGGAGATTGAGGTTCAACAAGATCGTGCTCTTCGTGGATAATAGATGCCTTGAGTGCAGGTTTTCTATCAGGATTGGAAACTCTAGGAGAGAACCTCGGAGCAAGATGCTCACATTCATTCTAAGTACCCCCCATTTTATTCGTTAATCAAGGCTGTGTATTTCATGGATAAAAATCCCTATGGTGGGGAAAATGTAATGAACTAGATATTCCAGGTAAATTTTTTAAATTATATACAGTTATTACAAGTCTGAAAAAATTGACAGCTTCTGATTCCGAGTCCTGGTATGACCAGAATGAATCTTTCGAATATTTTTAAAGGTATGTTTAGTAAAAGCATGGGTAAAATTTTCAATATTTTGAACAAGTGCTCGGATTAAAAATATGAGTGTACCACTAAATCTGTAGCCCTGGGATTAGCATAAGGGAGGATTCACATTAACCATAGTAAGTCTAGAGAAAAATTTATATTTTGGAATTTTTCAAGGAATAATAATATAACATTGTTATTTTATTTATTTCATTCTTTTACTCCAACGGACAAGCGGTAGTGGAGTGACCAACGACGTGTAAATCCATTAAATGGGTTGACTTTTCGAATTATTTTTAACAGAACCAGTGAAATTAGGAACATTATTATTTAAATAAAACCCCATTAATTTCATTGGCATTACTCACCCTCCCCCTCTCATGTTTATATGGATCTTGGGAAGAGTTAATGTCACAACTTCATCAAGCGACAAAGTTTAGATAATTTGTCGTGACACCAATCACATGGAGGAAAGAGATGAGTCCACTGAATAGGGATGAGAACCAACAAACAACAAAGACCGACTTTTCCTCAAGCACAGAGGCTCTCCAACGAACTTGAGGTATGGAATTAATTTGTTAAAATGTCAAGATATTTTTGAATCATATTTTCCTCCCTCATGTTTCATGAGGATGTGGCGGGTGTTGGCCAAACAAACATGTCCCGGACCCTCTGAAACCATGTTTACACTCACATTCTCCTTGGAAGACTGCCAACACAGCGTCACAGATCAGCCATGATGGTTGAGGTGCACCGTCACATGCCCCATAAGGAAGAGTTTGTGGAAATATGCCACAATATTTAGCAAATTGGACAACACTTTCTGACCATAGAGGATGTTCAGTGCCCCGTCACGTGCCGCTGGAGGATAATTCCACGACTGAAGCTACAGAAGGCTGAAGGTGGCCAGCCCAAGCTGGGGTCATGGGACAATGGGTTGCGCCCGCATGCCCTAGTGGCAGCTACAGTCGTGGCTGTTGGGCCACAGTATGTGGAGAATAGTGTGGCCCCATGCCGTGTTAGAAGACCCTCGGTAGACCAAAATTGTCAACCGTTATGCGGTGGGGAAGCGCCCCATGTGCAGGCCAAATTGGCCCCGCACCAATGGGGCTAATTGGGATGATGGGTCGACCTTCTGGCAGGTGAGATCCAAGTGAGCGGGTTAGTCCCACCCAGTGGACCAAACCTGTGGCCTAGCAGGCTGGGCTGAACCTGCGGCCTAGTGGGCCAATGTTTGTGGGACGAGCCCCACTCAAAAGGCCTTCCTACCGCAGTCTGGGCCCTCGAACCGAACTGGTCTGACATTAACGTGTCAGACCTAGTAAACTGGGCCGACCATAGCGGGCAGGACCTGAGTGGGGTCAGGTAGACACCGGGACCCATTGCATTCGGCCAGCATGACTGAGTCATACCGGGTCTAGACCCATCGACTCCTCGAATAATAAAGTGTTCTTAACTGATGAACTGGGTGTCCGTTCGACCCTGCATCAGTGGTGTGAGGATCCCTTTGGGGAAGCAGTACCTAGGGAATATTCTGGCACCCCGACTGTTCTGGGCCAGACCCAGGTACGATCTCACAAATTTCTTAAAAAGTGGTGTAACTGAAAGACTGTGCATCCATTTGGAGAACCATCTATGGCCATGGAACCCTTAGGACGAGGAAGTCATATTTTATACTACACATGAGCTTTAGTTATATTTGAATAATGTCCCAGTTTTATCGAACATGAATCCAACAGGGCCCTCTGAACTAAAACACTTATAAGTCGTAGACCGAGAGTTAGAATGATGCATCGTCTGTCGCGTTGGAACCCATACGACATGACTATTTTTGGGGAAACATATTCATTGATATTTGTGGTAGTTAAGTTATAAACATTGGCTTTAGGAATGGATCCCCCCAAAATCAAGCGTATAATGACTGGAAATCTAGTGGTTGTGAGTGAAGTGGAGGCTGGAGACAGATCATGAAGAGATTAGTACCGAGCGATCCTATGTGGGTCAACACCGATATTATGTGGGATAGAACCTGTATGGGTATGTGCTCATCAATCATGTGGGTCAGATAATACCTGTATTGTGTGTGTCAGATAAATTTTGGGTGAGCTCTAAATGAACTTTTGTGGGTCTTCACATACCGATCTTGTGTGGGTCAAATCATGTGTTGTTCATTGCGGTGGTTTGTACCTATTGACAATGGGTAGGTCAGATCCTTTATGGATCATTGAAGGGGATATGTGGTATTTAACTAGTTTTGGATAGACTTCGTATAATCAGCAGCAGTGCCTCTTGACAGATTAAGACGATCTTGCTTCTCGACTAATCATATGTACTTTTGTGCATTAAATTTATACCTGGTGTGAGATGAGTCTTTTACCTTCGTGATTCTATCTTAATGGTGTTACCAATGTGATACATTTTACTTCATGGTGTTAGCTTTGTGGTTTCACCTGTGTGGAACTTTTACCATTGTGGTGTTACCATCATGGTGTTACATGTGCTGTACTTTTACCTCTTGGTGTTACCTTTTTGGTGTTACCATTGTGGTACTTTTTCCTTCATGGTGTTTCCATTATGTTATTCTCCCATCATGTATGAGATGAGTATAGCTTGATAACATAGGTATATGTATGGTAATATACCTATGTATAGTTTTTTACTGTAATTGTGTTTCATGGATGAGGTCTTGCATTGTGGTTTTTTCTTTGAGAAACTCTAGTAGCCCTTCAGGGGTCTCGTGGTCCCTACTGAGTATCGTTATAATCACACCAATATGGGCTATGCCCGCACCCTGTTATGACTTGTACAGATGATGGAAAATTTTGATCGAGGATGAGGTATCCAGGATTGGACGATGCTTAGAGGTGGACCTTTGACGTAACATCCTCCTGTGACTACTGATCGTGAGATGTTCCAACCATTTAGGTTGGATACACAGTTGACGATCTAGGTGTAGTTTTTCTCTTTTTAGTTGTAGTTGTATAGTTTAGATAGGCATGTATTCCAACCCTTTTACTATTAGTACACTTTTTATTACAACAGTTTAATTTGAGGTTTCTTCTTTTTGTATTCTCTATTTGTGTGTTTGTATAGGATTAAAGGAAATGTCTTCCAATTATAAGGATACACCTATTACTTCTAGTCTCCTTCCCCTGACATATGGAAAGTGGTCTTTGGTTTGTCCTAGAATGAGCTCCAAGGGATGGGTTGTGACAATTATTTTAACCCATGATTCACTTTTTACAAAATGGTTTGAAAGGATTCTTTTCTATTCATTTTTTATGTGAATAACATTATGAGTTTTCTTAATAAATATGTAATAATTAATTTATTAAAATTGAAATCTATGTATTTAAATTCATCATGACTATTTTTTTCATTTAACAATTCATTAATTTTTTCCATGTTAAAATTAAAATAATCATTTATCAAAGGATACCATCTTCATTATTTATAAATATTTTATACGATTTTTAAAAAAAATATTCACACACTTTTATTTTCAATGTTTTTTTATATAATTAATTTTTAATGAAACCCATTTCTTTTTATGGGCTATGACATGATGAATTCATTATTATACTATAGAAAACAAAAGTATTATTTTCATTATATATAATTTAATACCTATATATACTTTTAAATAATTAGATAATTATTTATATCTCTTAATATTAACAAGCATGGTCTGGGGAGTGAAACCAGTTCAGTAAGTGTCCATCTCGACTATGAAAGTATTTTGAGTCAACAATTACTACTATGACTATTTTGAGAGTGAACCCATTAGAATATAATTGCCTTGTAAATTATCTTTTCCTATAATGGAAATGATTTTTTTCTTATATTTATTGCACAATTCCATGTCTTATGAGTATTTTATGATTTCATGGTTTATGTTATTTGATTCAACTATGATTAATGTCTTATCAACTAACTAGAATTCTTTCATGAGTTATTATTATGGAAATTCATATTTAGGATATCATTTGAAAATATTATAATCATGTTCTTATTACCTTATGCTCATATTATGATAATGTTATTGTTGATATCTTTTATGTTTACAATTATTGAACTTTTAATATCACACATTTATTATATTTACTTTCAATATGATATAAAGACAGGTATTATATATGAAATATCTAATAAGTCTTTTAGTTATGAAAAATTATATGGGAGATAATATAAATATTTTCTATACAAGTTGTTAATATTTCTATGTTTCCAAAGCCATTAGAAAAATTTGATTCTGTCATGGATCACTATGTTATAAAATCATTATGCGTCTATTATGATTTAATATCTATATATGATATTCACGGGTCATTATTTTTTGTATCATGGAAATGAATAATAATCCATTAGAAAAATAGGAGGATAAACCATTATCAATAATCCAGAGCATAATTAATATTATTATAAAATAATATTCAAAAGTTTTTTAATGTCTATTAATTAATTAGGATAATCCAAATGTGTCATTGAGTATGGTGTCCTGATTTAGACATGTTATAAATTTTTACTCATTATTATTTTTTGATTCCTACCATGATTTATTTTTTTTTTAAAATGGATTTTTTGTATTTTCCAATTACTATAATAAGAAGCAATCATACGAATGGTAAATGTGGTGGAAAATATAATGATTATCCTTCTGATTAATAGAATGTTATAAGAGTAAGAATACAAAAAGTTGTTTCTATTCTCAAACGACATTATCATGATATGAATCAAAAAGAGAATAAAAATTATAAGTGGAGGTAACAATATTTTTTTATATCTTTCATTAGAAAAAATCAACCTTTTGTGGGTATATAGATTCACTAGTAATTGAGAAATGAATCACTAAAATAGAGAATATTTATTCCAAATTCATTGTTTAGAGCATGAGATTATTACACTGTCAATTAATATTTTTTTATCTTCAAAAATATAAATGATAAAATCTTATGTAAAACATGAGATTATGAAGAAATTAAATCTATTCTATGGGAGAACATAAAAAAAAATTTCAAACTATTTTTTTATATGAAAATGATGAAATAATTACTTGATATAAAGTAGATGCTTGATAAATATGTTTCTAAATATGAAGAATATTTCTCATGAATATCAATATATGATTCAAGTATTAACATCCAATGTAAATTTAAGGATGTTTGATTCCTCAGGAGATCCAAACCATTAATCTAAAGGATTTTATCTATAAGGTAAAACACTATACATGATGAAATTTCACTATGTGATCTAAAAGTGGATATTGATATTATAGTTACCCATCAATATCATACTGTTGGTAATACAATAAAATGGAGTTTTATGTAAATTCTTAAAACCATAGAGATAATATGTCAAGCCTTCCATTATGCTTGATGCAAATTGGGATATATAGGGGAAATTTTATTTAGGGATATTGTAAATTTTTTAATGGGGTAATGGTTTTTATCAAAAAAATTTAATTCCTATGTGTTGGAAAAAGGTAAAATGTTATAAAAATAGATATATAGATCTATATAATGAAACTAATACACTATAATTCCAAAAATATAATAAAAATGGGGTTATTCTATCAGATTAACAAATTTAATGTTTAATGAAATGGATCAACATCAAAAACCTCTAAATCCTGGAGACAAATGAAAATCTCATGGGATCCCTATTTCAATTGAGGGGGGGGGAATAAGGATGTGTTGAATGATATAATTACAATCCACTATATTACTAGATATTTATTATTTGATTATGTATATTCCAAATATATTATATTGTCATTTTATAAAAGGATTCAAAGTATCACCCAAAAAAGTTTATTTTGAGACAACATTAAAAATCCATAATTCTATAATTATTTCCTCTCATGTAAATATTTTCTCTCCTATTGAAATTTGGACTAATTTATTCTCTATAAACAACATAATTCTCCATCTATTTTAATTTTATTTTTTTTTGGGAATTGATATAGATTATTAAATATAGACGACATCCATTTCATAAAAATGGATGTTATGTTTCCTATTCTGAACCAACCATTGACCACCTATGAGTGAATTTAAAAAATGAAAATCCAAATGAAATTATATCCATCATATGAGTCTTCATGACCATTAAAAATGGTGGTTTATATTATGTAAATGGGAAGACACTCATCATCTATTTTATTCGAATTGTATGAGAGTTTATCGATGACTTCCCAAAAGTATTTGGCGGTCTTACATAGAATTATAAAGAATATTTTTCAATAAATTATAATCCTAGTAGTATACCAATTTCTTTTAATCCATGTATAATTCTAATATTGTGATTCCAAAATTAAATAATAATCTCTTGGAGATTCTTAATAGGGGTGTATTCATCCATGTGAATCACCCTAGGGTGAAACTATTCTATTTGTTAAAATGAATGATAAATCAATAACACCATTCTCTAATTATAAATAAATAAATAAGATCAATATAATAAACTTGTATAATACCCATTTTATTGATTACTTGTCTGGTCATTGTTGTCTTGTTAAATAAATTTTGTAATATTGATCATTATTCTGGATATCATCAATTTTTGTCCAATAAGGAAGATACAGCCATGATAGCCTTCCATATAAGTTATATCAACTATGAATATATAGTGAATTAATTTAGACCTAATAAAAACCCATTAACCATCATGGAAAGAGTGACTAGAATATTTTGAGATTTGATTTATCATTTTGTTATTATATTTATGATAAAAGTAGATTGTAACATACCAAAATTTTAAAAAGTAACAAATAGTTAATTTTTTGATCAAATTTAATTAAAAATATCAATTATTTAATCCTCATTAGTGAAATAAATTTTCGGTTTAATTTGATTATTTTTTAACGCAGATCCTTGAAATAAGAAGAAATGGTTGGGCCGCACAGTTTGAATAAATTGTACTAATTATCCGGCCTGATTTCACTAAACAGTTCATCATTAGATAGTATACATGTATGGGCTGAATATACATTCCAAAAATATGAAACCAAGGTCATATGACCATGTGGTGATATAGTTATTTATGATAGATAGCTTTTTCATCGTCTCTACATGGTTAGTCAAACAGTTTTCCTAATCATGTGATGTTCCCTTTTGTAAGAGTGAATGTCACATGGTTAATACATAGTTTAAAAACTGTTTATCTATTCTATTAAGAATTGTGTTTTTCTGGATGAATTAGTTTTTCATCCACATAAATATTTGAAGTAATTTTTTTCGCAATATAATTTCTAGTGGCTAGGTTCTCCTCCTCCTATAAAAAACCCACCTCATACCAAGAACCTTATATTTCGTTCATCTCCATCACATGAAATTCGATTCACTCATGATCAGATCCAATGAGAATCTATATGTATGATCTTGAATACCTTCCATTTATAATTATTATTCCCATATATTGAACTATTTTAGTGATATATCATTTGCCACATTTTTATTGGGATTTTTATGTTTTTTATTATTTATACTATACTAGAAATAATAAAATGTGTATACTAGATAAGGGATTCTCTATGAGGACAAGGTTGTTGGTTTATGTATTTTTAACGATTTTTTAATATTCAATAAGATATATAGTTTTGTTCTTGGATATAAACTTCCACTTTCCCCTCTATATGTTTAATTAAATTTAACTTATTTAATCATAATGCAATTTTCTACAAGTGATAGTATAAAATAAACACATTAGATTGATACATAGACCCATGATACCCTAATGGGGTTTCATATACTTTAAGGGTTATATTACAATTGTGAGTTTTAATTCATTATCACCATTAATGGATTTTTACTCCTAAAAAATAAATTGTACCATAAGTAAATTGGTTAGGGTGATGACCTAGGGGTTATTTCCTTACTCCAATTCTATAAATTATTTTGTTGATCTAATTGAATTGGCTAGGTGCATATGCCTTATAGTTAATGGCATAAGTAGTTTACGCAATAACATGACGTACAAATTATTCTTAGTTTTATAATGTTTGTTAACATAAATGTAATTAACATAAAATTATTCATTTTCTAAATATATTTGGTTATTTGTTGACTAAATAAGATAGTACTATGGGTGATACAAGGGGCTCTAAGTTATGGACCCCTGAATAGAATCATGTTCATTACTCTTAGAACTATTAATGGCTTGTAAACATGTTGTGTGTTATATCATCTATACTTTATAATGGATCACCGAAGGTCATGTATTATTAAATCTAAACAATAACACCCATACCCTAGAGGATATCACTTTGGATGGGGTGGATATCATGATTTTTTGAACCATGCCTCGAGAGTAAATTGGGTCCCTGTTTGAAATAAAAATTATGAACATGGAGGTTTGTTCTATTTTTTTCACACCATCCATATAGTGAGACATGGGATGTTATTCATGCATTAAGATGGATATAGTCATTTTAATTGTTTCATGAATTGATCCAATGAAGTAATACCATGAAAGTCCCCATAGATATACATTAATGGGCTCAAATAGTCTCATTACATTTTATAAATAGGTTATCATAGAAATTAAAAATGTAGATAATAGATTTTAAATGAGAAATGTTCCATAGTTTTGAATTAATTGTATGTGAGTTTCTTCTATGAAAATTAAAAATTTTGTGTACATTCTATCATCATATGTTTATCTCACCTTTCTATTTTTAGTTCTTTCAGTTCAGACATAGCAACAAAGGATGAAGCTTGTAGTTGGGAGGGTTTCGAATAGGACCTTTTAAAATTTATGTATGTAATTATTCTTCATTGAGTTAACAATTTATAAGGAAAACTTTGTATCCTATATTTCATGAAATGAAATATTATAGACACTGTTTGTGATGACCTACTGAGATTGTATCTCACACACTACATGGGAACCGATGGAACCAAATAAGACATTATGGTAATAGGTATAGATTACGGGTAGTAGTCACCGTATAATTCACGATTTACTTGTATTCTATTATATAGATTATAGAGTATGGGACTAAGCCTATTATTGAGATGCTACACATTGCACATTTTTTCATTTTTGAATATTTCTTCATCATGTTGTATATGATTCTACCACATACACCTTGATTAATAATTTATTTGTATAGATCATGAAATACCCTTATATTTTTTATCAATTATTAATATTCATATTCTAGTATTGTATTATATATAATTCATGTTTTATTATTAATTTACCACTACCATTAACTCTTATTTATCTATTGTGCTATATAATATCACTATTTACATTTGTTCTCACTATGATCAATGAAGGAATAGACTCCACATAGGCAAACCCTAGGACCTAGATTCTTATTAGAAGACACTATTTATAGGGATGATATCTTGGGGTATTGTAGCCAACTTCCCCATGGTATTGTCGACTAGTGTCCTGGGAGGAATGCCACAAATTGGAATAAAAGATAATTTGTTTTCATTTTTCTTCTTGTTTGTGTTTCGATAGAAGAATGGGATACTTGTTATTGGTTATGAGCCTATCACTAGAAGTATCTACCTTCCAAACATGGAAATCATATATTACATTGGATGGGTAAATGTTTTTTCTTATGCCAATTTTGGTTTCAGTTGAATTCACCATTAGTTTACACACGTATTTTGAGCTGTTATAAATATTGATTATATATGAATGAATTTTATATCCATGGCCCCATTATATTAAATAATAGTATAATCACAAATCATATTATGCACCATATGAAGGAAGTTTCATAAATTTTTTTTTATATTTAAATTTCCACATGCATTGCCTATATTTATTGAAATTGACGTTGTTCCTTGTTTATAAAGTTTTTGCACTGTGTTTTTATTCACATTGATGTCATAATTGGGTTTATATACCATAAATTCCTCAATAAGTGGTTGATAGTTGATTTATAGTTGTTATTCGTTTAATAATATCACATATATGTATTGTTACACCCTTTGGTCAGTGTGAAGGACATGATGCAATTAATTGACATCCCAATTTCAATTTATAAGGTTTTTGTGACCATATTAATTGGGATTGGTGATGAAGTTGAGTGGATACTAAATCCACTGGACAATTAAAAATGTATGAATCTAAATGATTTATAATTATTTGTCTCGATAATTTATAAAATTACCTATATGAGATATGTGACCATACCTAACCATGTAATGTGTAGTTTGCCTTGCAACCATTAACCCCTTTTATACTCATTTATGTCACCCAATAAGATCAATTGGATCAGGTAAATGGTCTAATTATTATTTATATATAATTGTTTATTAAATTTTTGAAACCATACAAATAATGTTATCAATATTTCAAGAATCTAGATCTAGGAATGTTTTGAGCTATTCTGCTATGACGACCACTTTTTGTACTCCAAGAGAGCGGTGATGAAAATACATCAGAGGTGGTTCCCCTCATAAACACATGGTACCTCATTTAGTAGAACATTATGCACCTCCTCTAGATCCATGAATGGTTTTTTATTCCCATCTTCATGATAGTTTCTTTTAATTTATGTAATCTATTCAGGGTGCAACACACCCTACCGCTATTTTTCTAGAGCTTACCTGTGTCTTCCATCAAATGAAACCTCCACCTCTCTCATAGGATGTGGGGCCTTAGGAAATATAATATTGGTTAGATGGTTTGGTTTCCATATTCTACCACCATAGGATGCCTCTAGGTAGGATGATCAAGTGCATTCGCTATATGCTACACGACTCCACCATGAATTGGTTGGATGATCTGAATAAAATTATTTAACAACAAGGTTTGGTCAAGTATGACATCTTAGAAGCCTAGATTGACTAATTCTTCCTTCATAGATTGAGAAAAAATATCATTTGAGAATTAATGCACCTTGAAAAATGGGACATGTCTATAGCGGAATACTCAACCCATTTTTCAGAATTATAACGTTTTTCATCGAACATTACGAGTGTTGAGATAAATATTATGAGGGAAATTAAAAATGAGATTTATTATGACATATAATTGTATGATAAGGTTTTTTTGCTTACCATTATATCAGAAAGATTGATTTAGGACATCAACACTTAACAAAACAAGTGATACTTTTTCAATGTGAAACATGACATTTCAGCTTATTATAAAATCAGTTATTTATCTAGAAATAAGAAGATACAATTATAGGGTACACGTGGGGGTAGTAACAACTTGTTTCCATGAACTGAATGTCGTTATCTGATTCACATGTGTATAATTCCATGACATAAAATCACCAATGTATGAGGAACATGGCCATGTTTTAGGCTCGTGCAAGGATCTGTTGCCTCCAATGTTTTTTTTGGTCTTATCCTCCAGATAGAAATGAAAAGTGTTTTAGGGTATCACATCCTAAGGTTATGAAATGGGGATAAATCTTCAGGAATGATCCTAGACATATATAAGGCATTTGGATTGAGTATGAGGTTGTGTATGGGGCCATCATGATTAAAGTACAATCTTCTATAGATCATAAATGATGAGGATACTCATGCAACATCTATGGTCTCTAGTTCATTCCATATCAATGATATGCATCCTACAATTTAAGAGAAGGTTTTTTTTGGCCATGTATACATAGATAACGTTTTATTTCTTCCTCTAATTTAGTATCTTCCTTATTCAATACTGATGAATCAAACACATTCTTTCAATTGCATCCATGGGAATTATGGGAATAGTTTTAGAGTACTCTAAATGTTTTATAATCAAAGATAAACTATTAAAAAGTTGAGAAGACGGTATACTCAAGTGAACGGGATTGCCCATAGAAATAGGTCAGTTGTATTTTCATTGAATTTTCTTGATCTTAAATATGAATGGATTCAATATACTTTTCATTATGAAGAGTCTTAGGACATATCGATCCCATGTGGATTGATATAACTAACATGTTTCTTTAACATAAAATGAGTGGAAAATGTATATCAATTATGGGGGATGGGATTACAAGGCTAATTATGTTTGACTCAAGATTACTGGGATAAGAAGTGTAAGAGACCAGATTTATAGTCACCTAATTAGAGATCAATGAATTCAATTGCAATATTTCCCTCATATTACAGAATGTTTTACAGACTACTTCCCATGTGATTTCTTTAGATTTCCTCATAAGTTATGTGTTGAGTTAACAATTAACATCACTCTAGGTTAGTCCCCAATGTATATTAGTCTATAAAGGATAACAAATAATGGGATCCACGAACTAAAAAATGAGTTTGAATTCATAGAGCATAAGGTTTTTTCTTACCCATCACATCTCCATGGGGATATCCAATCAGTTTCTTAAAGAATGCCTATAGTAACCTTCTGTTGTATGTAGATTATGTTGAGTCCATATTGACACACCTTGTCAATGTTTTTATTTTTAGGTACATCTATGAAAAAACTGCATCCAATTATAGTATCCAAACAGATATATATTCCAAGGAATACCCACCTAATCCCTATATTAACATTTTATTATGATATTCTTATATACTTATTATCAATCCAAATATTAGTGTTATGTTCATTAATATATTTTTTCAAAAACTATTTTTTAACATTACTTCAAATATTTTTCTGATAAAAACTGTATCACCACGACCACATATATCAAAACACTAGTTCATTAATTAATTAAATTATCTTAGATACAATATTTAAATCCCAAGGGACTCAATAGCTTAGCAGTTTTAGTAGACTAGATTACATATATGATATCAATATAACATTGGGAAATAGAAAATAATACACGATACATAATAAAATGAAATAATTGGAACCCTTTAGTGCCTATTCAAATATATATTCTTCATATCATGTAAATGAAAACATAATAATTGTGAGATTTAATATATGTAATGTAATTGAAATATGAAAACTATTGAACTGATGATAATAATCGGAATGGAAAGGTAAATAAATGATAAAACATTCCCTTCATATAACAAGATAAGAAAAAATCAATATATAAACTTATGAAATTTAAAGATATGAATGATAACTAAAAAACTGAGAATGAAATGATTACAATGATTTGAAATCTCATAGATACAATTGAGAACTAATATGAATGAATTTATTTAATATTGGATGTCAAAAATATATAATTTGAACCAAAATACCCTCAAAATATATTCTCAAGAAATATTAAACTATTAAAATTTAGCCAATTGATTTATCTCTTGCGATTACTGATACATTTATAGTCTATCTATAACTATTCCCCACCCGTATCTGGTAGTCCAATGCATTTTCCAGGTATCAAATAACTAACTTAATACATAATAATTGTGGCCTATCAAAAAATATCGATTTTGAATAATAGATATAGAAATATAAATAATGACCTAGTTTAGGATAAAAAACAGAAAGTTTTGATGACATAGATGAATGGAAATACCATGACATATCACTAAAAACATTCCCGAGGAAAATAATCATTACACATTCCAAAGTTCCACTTACCAATCTGATACATTTGAATAATAATATAAATTAAGGAATAAAATTAAATGAAACATTGAATATTAAATGAATATGGTGATTCAAAATATATGACACTGAACGGTAGTATATATTCCATATAAATGTGAATTGGTGTTTTACAACTAATAGCACTCAATGGAATGTATATTATGGTGAAATAACATATTTAGTGTTTCCTTTAGGGTAATCGCCCTATTAAATCTTGTATAATTATTTTAAGAATTTAAATAATTAATTTTTGAACAATATTATTATTTTTTATGTTATATAAGGTCATCTTATAATAACATATTACAAATTTTATAAATATCATACTTTATTCTCACTATTTTGTGTGTTAATTTCATAAAATATCAACTATGTCTTGACATTATGTATGTTGTCCCTAATACATAATTCATGATTTCAACATCTATAGAATGTAAAACATTATTTAATTATAATATTTCTTTTGTAAATACATTTTTAGAATAACCCATAATATTTAGAGATAATAAATAAAATTCATTTTTCATGGAGACGGTAGGTCATAAAAACACAGGAATGCTACATTCATCTCATTGTCAAATAAATATAATGACACTTAAATGGTAAAAATATATATTATAAATATTTAATAATATTAATATCATATATTTCATAACGTTTTGTTAAATTCATCCACAATATGTTCCATTTATGGAATGATTGAATCACATTTCCTTGAAGAGGCGGTCTTCAACACTTTCAAAAATGATGTTATCATATTTACAAAAAATTGAATGTATGATGGTATATTATATATAATAATTAAATAGTAATAAATAATATTAAATATCCTATATATCATATATATATTCCTATTTTTCATCCAAATTTCCACCATGATAAGCGGTAAAAGAAAAAATCATATATCATTTCGTTGTGAGTTGATAGTTTGTCGTACACACAAACAGAATTTTCGTTACCCATTATATGGTTTTTTTCATGAATGTATGTCTTACCCATATCATAAAAATCAATACTTATATATATTTTATTTTTTTCAAAATCATGTAATAATAATTTTTTATGATGGAAGAGAATTAAAATAAAACTAAAGAGATAATGAAAATATGATACTATTTTATTTGGGTATCTCTATTTGGTTTTAACCAAAGAGAATCCATGTATGGATTTATTCCCTAGGGTATGATTCTAGAAGGAGGGTTGGGATTTTGTGAGAATAATTTTTAATAGTTTGGAATATCCATAATTTTTTTTATGTTAGGGGAATGGGAAGTGTGAATGCCTTTATATAGGGGATGATGAGTGACACTCTTGTTAATACAAAAATGTAAGAATTAATGGAGGTATTCATTATATAAAATGACACTAAAATGAAAATAGAAGGGTTTATGTTGGAAACATTGATGTAAAAAACCAATACCACACAACAAAAACTGTATTTTAATAACTTGTTTCATCGACATATATGTTTCATGTATTTTATAATTTTGGTTTTTATCAATGAAATTTGTTTTCTAACATATGTAATTTAACCAGTAAGACTATATTAAACTGATATTTACAATAAAATATATAAAAAATTAAATATAATTATTTTAAATAATTTGAAATTTTAAAATACCATGTGTGTTAGAAATAAATTTTAAAATAAGGGCATGGAATGCACAAAGACGCTACATTAACTCGATCCATGCAAAAAATGTTTTTAAAAAATATATGTCAATAAGTTAATTATAAAAGAACTTTTGGTATATTAATATAACACAATTAACAAATATTGAGACATAAAAATCAATTTTCCAAATATTAGATATTTAATCATTTTTAATCTATTAATAAAATATAATTTTTTATAAAATATCATTTATTCCAATTATAACATAATCTATTTTATTTTATTTGAAAAAAATAAAAAATATTTGAATTAAAATATATTACTATCACATATGTGAATTATTTTATATTCGTCTTAAAAAATAATTGAATTTAATAATTCAAACCACTTTCCCTCACTTTTTATATTTATAGTATCATTTATTTTAATAGATTATCAAATAAATAATTAGTCCTTTGGAAATTCATTAGGATTTTAGGTAACTAAATCATATATAAAAAATAATGTTAAATTATTATGGTAAAAATGTCCCATTATATTTTCAAAATAAAATTTATATTTGAAAATATGATATTTTTATCATATCTGGATGTTTTATTAAAATTAAAGGTAAAAAGGGTCCCTTTACACTTTTCCCTTAATTAACATTTAATATTGAGATATTTTATGAAATATTATAACCATAAAAAATAAATTTAGAACCAATATATTATATATTCAATATATTGGCATATAATGGATTTTTACATGTTTCTATGTTATTTTGGTTGTTAATATTAAGGATTAGTCCCTTATTAATTTTCATTTTATTAATAACTATAAATATGATTAATCCGATTCACTGATAATATGGGTCAAAAATTAATTTGAACTAATTATACCTCAAAAATTGGGATTATTATGACCATGTATTCCCATGATTTCTATTTTAAGTCTTGTATGTTAAAAAATTATGTTTTTTATGCTATTATGACAGATGTGATGAGAAAATAGATTCTATTTTAAAAACGTTCAGATGTTCAATATGATAGTATTTCCATAATCAATACTAATATTATTTCATTGAACTAAATTGTGTTAATATGTGTATACTATATATATTTTTAATTTACAAACTTATTTAAAAATAAATATAACACTAATAATTATATAAAGGATAAGGGATTTTAAAACTGAAATGCACTGTTTTTCACTGTTAATGAAAAAATGAATATTCTCAGAAAAATAAAAAATGATACTAAAATCTGTTTGTTCTTATTTAATTATAAAATTATGTTTTATTTTGAATAATAAATTTTTTATTTTTCTCAAAATTGGATCTAAATGGAATTTTTTAGTATATGGTTGTAAAAATCAAACATAAATATAATATATCCTAACATATTGTTATTAGTTGAGTAGGTTATACAAGGTTTTGGGTATAAATAATTAATGAAAACAAATTTATTTTTTTTAAAATAATATATTTTAATTTCTTGTAGTGTTACACCACAAAAAAAATTAAAATTATTTTGGAAAAATCGTTTATTTGTTTTTTCGAATTCTTTAATAAAATCTGATTTTATTGTTGCGTAAAAATATAATGAAATTGTTCCATCACTAATATTTTTAATTTTCTAAAAATATAAAATATAAATAAATATTCAAACAATTTTTTATAATATGACATAACATAATTTTCTCAAAATTAAAAATATTAATGTTATTAAATAAAGATGAGTAAAATAATAGACATTTATCATTACAGAAAATAATATTAATGCCGTCATAAAAATAAAAATGTAACAAAGTATACTTACCATCAAATATTTAATTACGATGTCCAAAATAAACATATAATATATAAATAATGTAGGTTTTCTATATATTTGTTCTATCTAATATAGTTATTTACAATCTTAATAACTGGATTTACACATACCAAGGTGAAAAAAATATTTACCATGATTCTTACTCATAATGGGACACAAAAATTTATTAATTTAAAAAATTCAGAAATTTTAATTAAAATATGTATTCCAATTTATAATATTCAATCCATATTCACAGAATAAATTTCCTCTATAATATCTGGCATGACTTGATGAAAAACATTGTACCATAAAATAGGAATGTCATGTACACACATTATATTAGTCAAAAAATAAGCATAATATATATTAAATTTAATTTAAAACTATATATTACAATATAATGATACTAGTAAAATTTTAAAATTAATTCAATATAGAATTAGACTTTTTTGATACATGATATGAAATGAACATTTTCTATAAATTCCTCTTATTTTTAAAATACCATGAATCATAAATATTTTCTCTAAAATTTCTAAAAACATAAGATTACATATTATTTTTTATTTTAGAAAATAAATAATATCATTTTTAAAAAATATATTTCATATTTTTTAATAAATTTATTTTATTTCTTCTTACAAAAGTCATTTCAACATATTCTTTAATTGTTGCATTAATTTATAATTTCTTAAAAATTATAAAGTACATATGTATTATGAATGAAAATAATATATATATATATATATATATACATATATATTATCGAACTACTCATAATCATAACCACTAACTCACTAACTTGGTAAGAATAGAAACTTTAAAATAATAAAATTTATTTAGTATATCACAATTCAATATGATCCCCCCGTGTTGTATAATAATCTTGTTTTTGGACATATTATTTAATAAAACTAAATCCTCAATGTGATATTATTAAGACAAATATAATCTAGTTCATTCCCATTTATAACCCATATTTATCTGTTCCTTGATATATCATTTTTATTTGACTTAGGATATGAAATTGTACCCATCAATAGTAGAATATAATATAGACTCTATGTAGATAGTGTTATTCCATTCCCAAAATCACATCAAAATCGACTAATTGGGAAAGAAAATATTTGAAGGAATCAAATTCTCACACAAATCAATAAAATAATAGTATTATGTATTGGATGAGAAAATTTTAATAGTTTATTTTTTCATTATTAACTCAATATATATATATTGAGTACATAAATTAATAGTGTTTGATATATTTAAGGTTATAAAGGACTTCATAATACTATTTTGAAATAAGACGTTCTTAATATTGAGTGTAAAAATGAAAACCAATATATCATGACTCATTCATTATTCTATTTTACATGAAATTATAGTATGCATAAGTATTTGACAACCATATCAATAGAAAGATTTCATTTGATAGAGAATGCAAACCTCATATGATTTATATTATTACTCATTAATATAATCCTATAATGTATTTGCTCCAAGACACATGTCATTATTCTTAACATAGGGTTTCTTAGTTATATCCTCTTATATGACCCAATCAATAAAAATAAATTTACCATCCTCTGATACCATGTAAGATGAACCATTTTTAGAAGATATATATTACATCATTTCAATTATTATAAATTAGTTTTCATTGTAAATCACATCCTAAAAAATCATTATTATGTATTTGTAGATAACATATATAAAAAATTTATTCGATAGTAATTATCCTAAGTCTATAAATATATTGTAATCACATGATATTTTTATAGATATATTATATATAATTGAGTTCATTATTTAGTAAGGATTTACAACCATAGAAAGGGGTCAGAGTAGATTCGGTGTAAGTTGTGAACATAAGAGACGTGAAACAAATATAAAAAGTGATCATTTAATGAATTTGTTTGTATGAGAACATAAATAAATTATATTAATATAATACATGAAAATCATAACAAAAAAATATACATTGAACTAGTTTTTAGCAAAAAAATTACTATTATAATTAAGAATTTAATTAAATATTTTCAAAATTATATCTTGTTAAAAATTGTTATGATGAAATTATTATGAATATATCTATATCCCTTATTTACATTACTATTTTATCTCTGAATAACATCAACCAATTGACTCGTCCTGATATATTCATTACTTCTTTGACAAGTTCTATTCATATAATTCGAAAGACATATAAACTCACATTTTGTCATAAATAATTTTGGTTTCATGATTCATTATATATACATCCATCCCATCCAACATCATCTCATGATTTGATGCTCGACATGGACTGAAAGACATGGTCCGATATAACATCATCGAATTTTTTTAGATGTAAATATTTTGATATGTATGATTTTCATCCGTCTAATAAATATATATTTTTTTAATAATGAATATCAACCTATAATCTAAGGGAAATCCAAAATATGGATTGGATTTCAGAGAATAAAACCCCTTTTATGACCTTCAAATATTTGAATATATATAACTTTTAACAAAATTCATCACAATTTACTCCATATACTCAAGTCAAATAATTCGCCAACTATTTGTTTTAAATCACGTTTTTGTGCACAACCGATATTATGTATGTCTAATAGACATTGTAATCTTATATAGAAAATTTTATTCATGTTATGTATAAATTTTAGTTCCTATATAATTAGGTCTAATTGGTATCTATCTGATGGACACAATATGATGCCCTTCCTATTTTAGAACACTCCATGACTTCCTAACACCAAACATAATATAAAATATAAGATAAAAGTAATCTTCTTGTAAACTCCACAATAAATTTGGGTCTATAATCATCTTTTTCAAATATGTATTAAATTTTATCCATTGTTCATCAACCATGTCAATCATTTTACAAAATCAAATTCATCATATCATGTATCAAAACATAAACTATACATTATTCATTCAAATTCTTAAAAATCATAAATACCAACTACTAGAAAATATCCATATAGTAATATTCTCCACATTATGTATATGAAGAATGTGTTTCATAAAATGTTTTATTTTTATGCCTTTGTATGAATGATTATAAACACATATAGGATAATTAAAATTATTTTTATTTAAGATACACGATGATTGAAATGACAACATATAACTTTCAAACAACGATATCATATCCTTCTTTATAAAATATTTATTAATCATTCTTATATTTAATAATAAACTCATTATTATACACAATAAGGAATGATTCTTTTGATTCACGAGTAGTTCAAAATTCTTTATTTTACATCTAATGGTGTATCCATAAAGCTTACATATATTAATAGACTTACTCAAAATACTCATATACAAGAACACATTTCATTAATAATAAATATCATGCCTAGTGTTATTTCCCATATATATGTATCTCGAATTATACTATAATTATTTTTGATAATAATTTTATAATAATTTCAATATTAACTACAAGATCCATTTCCTATTGAACCATTACATTTTTCATCATAGTATTTTTTCGGAAAAACATGTTAAAAACGTATACAATACAACATTTTTCTCAAAATGTAACTTCAATCTCCCCCATTGGATTTTTTTAATATAAATAGTTATTTATATTCAATGATATTATTATCACCCTTAATGAAAAAAAATACTAATTTTCCTTCATCAGAATCTTATTTAAGAGATTAAACTCCCCACCCCCATAATGATCATAATTTGAATCCCCTCGTGGTAGTATACATTATTGGGTGAGGAATATTTATCACCCTTTTATTCATATATTATTTTCATTTATTTCAAAAAATATAATTTTTGAGATTCTTGAGAAGAGTAAATAATTAATACTAATAATAAAATATATTCAAAATAAAATAAATCTATGTCTATGAGATATATGATTGATGAACAAAACAAATTTGGTTGTATCAGACCATATAATATTACATAAACATTACCAAGTGAATCCATCTATTAAAAAATCATCTTTCAAGAAAATGGTAATTATATTTTCATTTAGCATAATTTACTAAATACATCTTTACAAAAAAATCCATTGTGTCCAATCATTAAATTATTAGTTTCATCCTCCATTCTTTGGTAATTGATTATTTTTCAATAAAAATTAAAACTCCATTAATTACATTAGAAATATAGATTTGTTTCAAAAATAGGTGTATATAAAATTTACTATATGGGTGAGAGCTACCCTCAATTATTAATTTTCATCGTATCTAGTGTTGGAAGAACATTTTTGATTTTAATAACAATATACTTCATGCTATAATAATTTTGGAATCTCTATATTCTTTTTCAATATTACAGTTTACTCTAAAAATCTCACCTTAAATTATTATTTTTCATTGTAATTATATCTGAACATGCATGTGTATAAGTTGGATAGTTCAAGGCTAATTAGATAAAAAATAGGGATCATAAATATATCCCAACCAAAAAACTATCACATTAGTTTTCTTCATCCCGTTACATTTTTCGATCAATGAACTAGTCTTCTTGAGGCACATTTATTTCTTATCATCCCCATTTTTATCATAATTTGGTTCTAGAGTATAATTAAATTTTGTCATAAAATTGAATAATTTTTTTATTATACTTATATTACACAATTTTTTATTATATCAAATATTATCTCAAAACAACAATGTTAACCATTGGAATATTTTTGACTTCTTTTTTTATTATGAAAATTCCTTAATACATCAATATTAAATTCGAAGGATTTTATTGATATATTAACTAAATTTTAATATCTTAGAATCATTTTCATGTAACAATTATATATTTTTCTTGAATCCATTAATCATTCACATATGTTATTATCTTTGGAAATGATATATTGCGAACATAGCTTACTAAAAACATATACGTCTTCATTAGATATGTTTTCCACCAATCCACATATTTTTTCCCATATTAATTTGCATGGTTTTCAATAACAATGTATTTTTCATGTATGAATTTAGAATATTATATAGAGTATAATTTTAATCCTGGTGCTTATAAAATGTGAGACTCTAAAGAACAATGTGCTACGAAATAATATATCAAATATATCAAATATATTAATCTCGCATGTAAGATTTATTAGTGAAAAACTAAAAATAGACATGAATGTGGGACCATATTAGAATTGTGAGGGACCCATTGAGTTTATAACATGGGTTTTACCCTCGTTGATATGTATAATGTACTGCGTGTTTCAATGGGGTTAAAATATTTTTTTTGAGATTTTCCAATTTATACTCTGGTCAATTTTAATTCCATCAACAAGGATGATATTTCTTGTGTTGGTTTCATTCTATGTGTCGATATTGAAATTGAGTAAATTCTCTAAGAGATTTCTAGGTGGCTCAATGGTTTTTCAAAGCGCTAGACCTGAAAAAATAGATTTTAAATGGAAAGGTAGAGGCATTCACACATGCTCTGCATAACTACTCAAACTATACGAGTCTTCCATTAAAGACAATCCATGTATCCAGTAGCAGGTGCATGGTCTGCGCATAGCCTATCAGATAATGTGAGTTAAACATTATGTCCTACCCAATATTTAGTTTTGGGTAATTTAATTTAATTTAATTCATTTTTAATGGAATATAGATAAATGATTTTTTGGGAGTCTCATTTGAATAAGTTAAATTTTAGAAAAATTAATTAAATTATTTTTATATTGATAAGATATTCAATTAAATTGAGATGAGATTATTTTATTTAAATTACTTATATGTAAATATTTGGGTGTTTTCAATGAAAGGTATTATTAAATTTTATAATTTAATTGATCATTTAGTGAGGAGTTTTGGTTTAATTTAATTAAATTCTGGGGAAAGAGAAATTTAATAAATTAATGAGAAACAGAGGCTTTATTTAATTAAATTCAAGGATAAGAAGAATTTAATTAGTCATTGCGAAATGAGGGTTGTTATTTAATTAAACTGATGTTAATGGAATATAATTAAATGATGATGATGGGTTGTAGTTTTATATGTAATTAAATTGTGTTCAAGGAATTTATTTAAATAACACGAATTGGGGAAATATAATAATTAAATTTAGATCAAACAAATTTAATTAAAGGATTTTTAAAAAGGATTCATGTGTCTTATTAATTAAAGAATTTTCATATAATTTAATTAAATAATAATGATTTGTAAAATTTGTTTAATAAAATTCGTTTTGAACGTAATTAAATTAAATAATATGTTAATCGTGAAGTATGGGTTTTATCTAAATAAATTCATGGTTCAGATTAATTTAAGTTTATGATGATATATATGGGATTTATTTAATAAATTTTTGTTGAGATATGTTAACTAAAAAATTGTGAGTATGAAAATTTTATTTTATAAAACTTGTTAGAGAAGAATTTAATTAAATGATGTCTAATTAGGGGTTCAGCGATTATCAATGATGTTTATTATTAATGAGTTATAAAAAGAATATGGTTATTATTAATATTATTATAATTATTATTAATATTCTATTTTTTTAATTAAATTATTTATTTGTTTTATTAATAAAGAAAATAGGATGGGGAGGTGCACAACATTGATGAGGCGTAACCTATCACCCTCTCAGCTCTCCCATGGGTGGTAGACCACCAATTTTTCCTCGATCCCTCCTCGCAAATTAGTTTCTCCTCTCCTCATAACAAATGATATCTATATAGTTTAGGAAAGTCCTTCTGCATATTTTTGGTTCTTCGAATCATCTGTCTCATCTCTCCTTCGCCTAGGCTCTACTACGCAGAAAACAGATGGACCAAGAAAGATTTTGTTTATTAGTTTCATTTGATTCAAGGTGGTGCTGATGATGACTTGGGACACGTTGGTCCATATCCCGATGACCACCGTCTAATGCGAAGTAACTCATCTTGGTTTGGATCACCTCTATCATATTCATGTAAGGATATATACCCGATAAATGGTTTATTCCCCTTTTAATTAGGTACATATGGTGTAATTGGGTTTTAATTGATTATTTTGGTCCGCAATGGTCCACACTGCACTAACTGTGAGTTTTAGTTGATGTTTTAGGGTTTTCATTCAATTCCAAGTACCCACGCAGATTAATGTGGATCTGCGTATTCTTGAGCAGGTAAATGATTGGGCTAGGAATATTATCCTCAACCCAATTCATTGACGTATGGTTTTAGACATTTAATAATTAAAAAAAATTAGTTATGTTGAGTCATTAGTTTTGATAAGATTGAACTCAATGTTGGATTAAATTGATTATTGGTGTAATGAGATGATTAATTAAGAAATAATTTTAATCACTGAGGATTTGAAATATATAATTAATTGGGAAATTAATTTTTAATAATTAATTTTATTCTGTTGAGATATTTTCTTATTAATTAATTATGTACTTTGAAATAAAAATTAATCGAAGGATTAATTATGAGTAATTAATTTTTACTGTTTGGATAATAAATTTTGAAATAATTATTTGCATTGAAATGATAATTAATCATGAGATTTATTATTATTAATTAATATTTTTTTGTTAGTATAATTAAATATGGATGAATTATGTGTTTTGAGATCATAATTAACTGAGGGATTAATTATGAGTAATTAATTTGGTAAAGATGAGATATTTAATTACGAATTTATTATGTACTTTGAGATTATATTTAATCGAGGAAGTAATTATGAGATTTTAATTTTTTTGAGATGAAATACTTAATTATGAATTAATTTTGTTCATTGAAATGATTATTAATAATGGTATTAATTATTAGATATGAAACTAGTTAAGTTGAGATAATTAATTGTGAAATAATTATGTTTTATGAGTTTATAAGATAAAAAATTAATAGGGGGTCAATTATTATATATATATATTTGGGATAAGATGTGATAAATAAATTTAAAATTAATTATGTTATATTGAAATAGTGTCATTGAGATAATAATTTTTGGAATTAATTATGTGATATTGAAATTGATAATATAGAGGTAATTAATTTGTGAAATAATTATGTGATATTGGGATGGTTTCTTTGAGATAATTATTTTTTGAATTAATTATGTAATTTTGAGATGGTTACCATGTGATAAATTAATTTTATAATTTATTATATCATTTTGATGGGGTTTCCTCGTGGTTAGTTAGTTGTAAAATTAAATCAAAAAATTGATGAGATCTATTAATGGATTAATTAATTAATGATATTGTTATGATTAGTTGATTTTAGAGATAAGTAATGAATTTTTTTTAAAATATTTTTGGAATTAGTAGTGAGTGTGATGTTGTTAATGAGATATTAAATTAATTAACATACTCGATAAATTTATTTATGAATTAATTAATGAATTAGAACATATGGTGATAGACATGAGAATATACCCGCATGATACATATATATTTAAGATTGATTAATGATTTGTGGGATAGGGGTCGATGCTCAAAATACTCATGGGGTACTAGAAATTTCCTTCGAATACAAGCATGTATAGAAATATTCTTTTATGGGCTATGGATTGATGATCCATATACCAATGAGTCGTGAGATAAGGACTGATGATCCAAATACTCACATGGGTTCTAGACATGACATTCTAAATTAATTAATTGACATTGGACTGTGGGTGAAAATGGAATTACATTAATTGAATTAAATTGTTAATGAAAGTCGATGTGAGGTAATGATTATGAATTGAATATGTGAAATTCTTCAACTCAAGCATGACATAGATAGGTATTGAGGTAAAAGTGTACATGGGAACTCAGTGATTTTTTAGGTTAAATAAGGGATATCTAATAACGTGTTATAGATTTTATTTATGAATCATATATATATATATATATATATATTATGTTATTACTCTTATTTCTAGCTACAAGCTGAAGTATGTATCTTTGTCAGGTGTCGCATAGGAACATTGACGGGTTGTAGTTTATTTATTCAATTTTGTTATTACATTATTATACCGGGAAACTATTAAATTATTTTGAAATATCTATACTGTGCTAGACATCAGAGGTCGCCACCTAATCTAATTTTTATATCACACCCTACACGAGTTGCCATTGTACTGGGGTAACCAAGTAGACTCTACTTATTTTTCAATCCTTTGATCATTGTTATTGTTGTTTTCTTGTACATAAGAGTTAAGATTAAAGGAATGATTGGGATATCGTGATACTTAGTGATATTTCCCATGAAGATTTGATTATTTTCCTTATTTCGGTATTGAGATCTAAAGCATGTTATTTTGGTTTACTACTTTCAGATATCTATCAAAATGACATGCATGCATTTTATAAAATTGTTTTATCCAATTTATTTATTATGTTTTCTATTTATTTATATCTATTTATTATATTAACCATGTTTATTTTTAATTTCATGTGTTCACTCTGAATATGATGGTATAATCTCCTCAATAACTATCCATAGAACCTCACTGCAAGTCAGCAACATCAGGTGTATAGGGTGATGAGTTTGTGGTCTTATGGAGAATGATCTAGCTACTGGTTTTAGGGTAAGATAGGCCTATACTAAACAATGTATGCATCCTATATACAGGAATTTTCCACTTTCATTAATCAGTTGACTATTGATTTATATATGATTCTGTAATTGTTTTATTTTATTATCTATTTTTGTAAGTCACACTGAATATGATGTTATACACCCCCCAATAAATATCCAAATACCCTCACTGCTAGTCGGTAGACTCAAGCATGTATAGAGATGTGCATGAGGTCATTTGGTGGATGTTCTGGCTAACAGTTCAAGGGTAAGATGGAACTGAACATTACAAAGTGGTATTAGATGTTATGGTTTTCATTACTTTTCCCTTTTCATTCTGTTTTGTGTTGGTAGATAGGAGGATTGTAATGTGTCATCACTCAGTTAATAGACATACATGGGACATAATACCTCATGTTGAGGAAATTACCAAGTTGGTAGGGATGTGAATTTATTTTTTGTACACCTTGATATTACAATTGATGTGATTTAACATTGAGTTACTGGTGTCATTTCTATTGTTTATTTATTTGTAAAATTTAGGAAAAAAAATTTGTCCTGCTATGGCATAGAAATTTTATTAAATTCATATTCTTAGTAACAAAGTGATTCTAATTCCATTCATATGACATTAAATGTAGTGTCATTAGTAGGATTCCTACTTTTTTTTATTGTGTGCCTGGGGTGGTAGGAAATGTTTTTATATACTTTATACTGTATGTTTGTATAAATTTATTAGATGATAATAATCCATCCTTTTGTGTTCTAACATGCAATTGGGTTTTTTCTTATGATAACATGCTTGAGATGTTTTTATGTATAAATGTATGTATTAGTTAAAATCGTATTATTTCATTTACAACGAGATCCAATATTTGATATAAATTTTATGTTAAACATATTATAGGTAAAATGGTAACACGTGTTTTAGAATTATTGAAAAACATATTTTAATGTAAAAAATTAATAATAGAAATAAAAAATTATAAATAGGTGCTAAATGATAGCAATATGTTTTTTGGGTGCCATATCGAATAGTATATGGCCACCCATGTGACTGAGCCTTCTATAACTATAATGTGTTTAAAAATGGTAAAAAATGAAAAATAATTGAGTTTTGTGAATGAACTGTTCTAGGTTTCTATTTGAAGAATTTGGATTAGAATTAATAAGACCCTCATATATCTCATTTATGTTAAAAATAAATTTAGCTTCTAAATTTTCTTTTTAAAATGAAATTACACAGAATATAATATGGTTAATGGTGGATTTTCTTTTGTTTCCTCAGAGATCTTTTTGATGTTGGTAACATTTAAGTAGCGTTTTCCATATTAATTATTTTTTGTTTTAATTAATGATACCCTTGTTCTGAGAAGTGGTTGTTGTATCTTGACACTTGTTTTGGGAACAATAATTAATGATAAATTGGGTCGGTAGGATAGACATCCCTTGGATATGGCCATCTGATAAAGTGGTTCTCGGGATAACTCCCATGTAGAGAGATTGGGGCGTTGAGGTAAGATGATCCCACTTCTCGGGAAATAATATTGGGACTCTAGATTTTTTACAGACTAATCGTTTTAAAATTTCGGCATTCAAATAATATTTTTAGTTTGTGATCATAGTTTATGCAATGGCATGCATATATTTAAGGGTTTTCAGAAATAGTTCACTTTATAGAAACTAGTATTTTAATTCCACAACATGGACACTCTTAAGGTGGGTAGTATCACATCGGTTATCGTAAATGTGTATGTTCTTTCATAGAAACATTAATGCCTTTGGTGAAATAGGCATCAGTTTTTGATTGATGATTTTTCTGTAGGTGAGGATGATATTTTTGTAATGAGATGACAGGTGATCCTTTGTTTGACATTCTTGGTGTCCTGGGATTACACATATTGTGCTCTTCTGATTAGGACAATAATTTCACCTATCATAAGCATGTCCAAGAGACACTGAGATATTGCTAGTGTTACACCATGAAAATGTTATAAATGATGTTTGGATTGATAAGTTCTTATTATATAGGTAGTATGGTAGATGCAAGGTTCGTTGGGTTACACCATTATTCATATTGGGGCATGCTAGTTTTTAAGTATCATTACAACATCTTGAATTGGAGAGGTCACTAGAATTCGAGTAAGGAACTTGGCTTACTTGCAATTAGTGTTGAAATCATTTTAAAGGCACTTCACAAGCTTAATAATGGGTATGGGTTTCATGGTTTGGTAATGATGTTCTTGGAAAGTGATATGGATAGTGGTTCTAAAATGGATAAAGGTGAGTTGGGTATTTGGGAATGCAAAGTGATCATTCGAACAAGAATTTTTTACCGTGGTGGGTTGGATGGTGTTGTAGTAGCTCCTGATGGATTCTCCGGGACGAGGAATTTTTAAAGTAGGAATATTTTAAAGGCCCGTGTTTTTAAACTGTTATAATATGAAATTATATTTGAAATTTTTTGTTTAATTGTTAGGTTGGTTTAAAAACAATGCCTTGGGATGATGTTTCATGAGATGGGTTCATTTTATGTATTGATATCGGGATTTAGTAAAGGCTCTAAGAGTTTTTTGTACGGCTCGATGGGTTTTAAGAGAACCAGAATAAGAAAATCAGTTATAAATTGGCAAGGAAGAGGCATTCACATGGCTATGCATGGTTTTTCAAACCGTGGGGTCATCCATACAGGATACTGAAGCTATCTGATAGATGGAACATGGTCTGTGCATGGTCTGTCAGACCATTTGTGTTAAACTGGGTGTGATACCATGTATTTAGTTTTAGTTTCATTTTATTTTATTAGATTCATGGTTGATATGAATTTAATTAAACGATATTTTTTGGGATTAATTTAATTAACATAATTTTTAGAGAATGTAATTAATTTACTTTTATATAGATAAGTAATTCATCAAAATTGAGTTGAGTGGAAATTAATAAAATGACATGTAAATGAGGACTTCATGGTTATCAAAGAAGGATAATATGAAATTTTAAAATACAAATTATCTTAAAATGAGGAGTTAGGGTTTCATTTTGTTAAATTAATTGAAATGATAAAGTTAATTCATTATTGTGAAATAGAGGTTTTATTTAAAAAATTCATGGATAAAAAGAATTTAATTATTAATTTTCAAATAGGGGTTAATATTTTATTAAAATGAGGTTGATAGAATTTAATTTAATACTGGCGATGAGGTTGATTTTTTAAATTAATTAAATAATGTTCAAATAATTTAGTTAAATAACATGAATTTGAGAAATAATATAACTAAAATTTATACGAACGAATATAATTAAATGTTTATTAAAGAAGTGTTAGAGGTTTTTTAATTAAATTATGTTGAGATAATTTATTTAAATATGAATGATTTGAAATTTTATTTATTTATTATCAGTTGAAAAATAAATTTAATTAAACGATGTGATAAATGTGGAGTTGGGGTTTTTTGTAATTAAATTTAATGTTATGATTAATTTAATTAATTTCTGAAAAATTGTTGTTATATTTAATTAAATTTTATTGAGAGAATTTAATTGTAGAATAACAAGTTGGATAATTTATTTAAATAATTTTTATGGATAATAATTTAACAAAATTATCTATAATTGGAGAGTTAGTGTCTATGAAAGATGTTTGATGTTAATCGGTAATAATAACATACTAATGGTTATATTTATTTTTACTGTTTTAAAATTCATATAATTAAAAATGGAATTTATTCTATTTATATATAAAAATAGAGGGAGAGGCGCCCAATATGGTTAAGGCATGACCCCTTCCCCTCTAGGCTCTCTCGTGGGTTGCGCACCACCCATTTCCCCTAGCTCCCTCTCCATGCATTCGTTTCTCCTAGTCACATCATAAAAGTTGTCCATCTCTTCAAGGATTTTCATTATCCACTTGTTTTATTTTTCACATTGGTCATCTCAACTCTCCATCACCTGGTCTTTATTACGATGAAACCATAAGGTCTGAAATTTAATTGGTTTCTTCGTTTCATTCAATTCATGGTGGTGTAAATGATGTCTTGGGACATGTTGGTATGTATCCCAATGAATATTGTTGATGAACATGTGACATGGCATGATTTGGTTCACTTACATCATGTTCGGGAAAGTCAATATACCCGATAAATGGGTTTTCACACCATGAATTAGGTGGTTATGGTGTAAGTGGATTTCAGTTGATTATTTTTCTATTTGTTAGTCCCCACCGCAGTAATTGTTTTTTCTATTTAATGTTATTTTTAGGTGTTATGATCATTTCCAAACATGTGTCCTCATTAATTTGGAAGTGGATATGCGTGAGTGGGTCATAGATTGAGGTAATAAAATTTGGATTGGAAAAATTAATTGATGTATGGTTCTAATCATTTCTTATTTAACAAAATGTAGTCTTTTGATTTATTTCTATAGAAAACATTGACTACAGTGATGTAATAAATTACATTTTAGTGCAATGATTTGATTAAAATGATTAAACTTTATTTTTGTGGTTGTGGAATAGATAATTAATCACGCATTAATTATGAGTAATTAATTTGGCTAAGTTGAGAAAATTAATTATGTATTAATTTTGTTTTTTGAAATGATAATTAATTGGGAGATTAGTAGTGAGTAATTAAATTCGCAAAGTTGTGATAATTAATAATTAATTAATTATATGATTTTAAATGGTAATTATTCGGTGTATTAATTATGAGTAGTTAATTTAGTAATGTTGATATAATTAATAATTAATTAATTATGTTCTCTGGGATGATAATTGATTGAGGGATTAAATTCATGTAATTAATTTGGTTATGTTGAGATAATTAATTGTGATTTATTTATTTTCATTAGGATGCTAAATAATTGAAGAATTCATGAAGAGTTGTTAATTTGGATAAGTTCAAATAGTTAATCATGAATTGATTATGTTCTTCGAAATGATAATTATTTGGGGGATTAAATATGAGATATTAAACTCATGAAGTTGATATAAATAATTTTTAATTAATTATGTGCTATGTGTTTATAGTATAGATAATTAATTGGGGTCTAATTATGAGAAATGTATTTGGTCTAAGTTGAGATAAATTAATTATGAATTAATAATTTTTAATTGATTTGGGAATTAATTATGTGAATTTTGCAACATTTTATTTTGAGATAATTATTTTTTGAATTAATTATGTTATATTCAGATGTTTTCCTAGCGATAATTATTTTATCAATTATTTATTTAATTTTGATATGGTTTTTGTTTGATAATTAATCATATAATTAATTATATGATTATAAGGTTGATTATCTTTATTAGTTAATTGATAAACAAACAGGATAAATTGTTTAGATTAATTAATGGTTGCCTTTATTATTTATATAATTATGATCAGTTAATTTTCATGTTAACGAATGAAATTATTGTGTTTAAATAATTGTTATGTTTTTAGTGAATGTGATGTTGTTAATTAGTAATTGAATTAATTAATGGACTCGATTAATTAATCAATTAATTAATTATTAGATGCGATTTTGGGGTTCTAGGCATGGCATTATAGAAAAATGATAAATATATATGTATTATTGATAAATGGGTTGTGGGATAGGGAATTATGCCCTAAATACTCATGGGGTGTTATACATTATGTTTTACAGCCAACGCTTATAAAAATAATATTTTATGGGATAATGAATGATTCTCCAAATACCCAAGGGTTGTGAGACAAGGACTGATGCTCCATATACTCACGATGGTGCTAGACATGACATTCTACACCCATTAAATTTCATTGGATTGTGGGTCCATCTTATTTTAAATGAATTGAATTAAATAATTAATGTAAGGTGATGTGATGCAATGATTGTGAATTAAATAAGATAAATGGTTCAAAATCTTGCACAAATAAGACATATATTGAGATATGGGTGTCCAGGGGAACCTGTGGATTTTTGCGATTATATAAAGAATATCAAATAATATGTAAAATATTTTATTTATGCATCATATATATATAGTTTATATTTATAATTTTATTTCTTGCTACGAGCCAAAAAAGTTTTCTCTAGTTGGTGTTTTTTAAGAACCCGGATGGGTTGTAATTTATTTATTCAATTATGTTATTACGTTGTTATACATGCACACTGTTTAATTATATTTAATTTTAAAGATTGAGATAAAAATATGTGGTACTATCCTATTGAGTTGTATATCTCACACACTACATATGCCACCATTGTAGTAGGGCACCCGAGTGGACTCTACCAGTATGTCAGACCTTGGATGCTTCTTTTTGATGTTTTCTTATACTTGGGAGTTAAAAGAAAAGTATTTTGAGTGTTATAAGGATGATTGTGGATATCACCCTTGGTTGTTTAAGTGTTTTCATTATTTCCATAGTTAGATGTAAATCATTATTTTTTTTGTTGAATTTAGATATGTGTCACCATGAAATGCATGCATTGTATAGATCAACAATGGTGACATCTTTAATTAAGATGAATATTTAATTACATCTTTTTCTACTATTTGTTGAGTTCATTATCTATCTCCATTATACACTCTAAATATGATAGTATTATCTCCCAACAAACAATCTATCGATCCTGAATACAAGTCAGATCCTCAGGTGTATGGGGAGAAACGCTTTCGTTCAGGTGGCGACCGATGTCTCTACTGGTTCTCGCATAATCCAGGCCTAGATGTTATAATACATAACATTTTCCGACATTAAATGTTTTTGTAAAAAAACTACATGTTCATGAAATTAGTAATAAAAAATCATTAATTGATTAATTTCAAATTATTTTATGCAATTACATTATTCATATAGGTAAACATGATTATGGATCAACTGTATATTTTTATGCCTCAACTAGGGATTGGGAGGAAATGTTGTATTGGAGTCAATGGAGGATCATTGGAACAAAAAATATACTCTGATCTGCTCCAGGATCATGCAACAATAAATTTTTGGGATATCGAAAATTAAGGAAATATAGATCCATGATTTAATGGTGATTGATCAGAAATCTTAATAGTACATTATATTTTTAATTTCACCTCGTCCTATATCCCATGTCATGTGTGGATCAATTCCAAAAATAAGAATTGATTTTGTCATTGATGGCTGACATGTTATTCATGGATATTTTTGTTCATTATTTAAATCCACCATTAATTTGACAAATACATGACAACATATCGGGGCCAAAAACAACAATTATCATTTTTTATTATTACATATTATGGACAATGGATTTGTCCCCCATTTCATTATATGTTCATTTCATGCATTTTATTTAGTCTTTGGTTCAATGACTACCTGATAATTAATCAATGTGTAATTTTTCATTATTGTAATATATAAATAATGAAAATGTGTTTCATGATTGAGTGTGATATTACGGTGAGGAGAAAGTGATTTATTTTTTCAGTTAGATAATTATTTATTGTACGTTCTTGTTCAACATGTATTTTAGGGTGTAGTTACAAATGAACTATGTGGTTATTTCCCGAGAGGATTGATATACCGGAATCCATATTCCATGGAACGAGATGGTTTGTAGTCCTAGGATCAAATATTTGGAAAATGTTAGTTGATTTAGGGGATGTAGGGGATGAAATAGAAGAGTAACTATTTGAATCTTGAAATCCCCTGTTATAGGACGTGTAATCCCAAATTACACATAGTGTGGGGACCCTGGCGAGAGAACAACAATATTTTTTAGCAATAAACATCACATATCATATTACCATGCTACATGGAATGCGAATTTTGATATGAAAATTGGACTCGATATCAGTGTTTACATTGTTATGTGATATATAACATAAACAAAAACATATTTTGTTAGATTTACAGGGGCACCACCAGGTGTACACTGATATGTACATGGGCACGACTAGTGGTACACATGCACGATAAGACAAAATATTAATGTTTTTATGATTTCCCTACATGAGATTTACTATTTATTCACATAATTTAAATGATTACATTAATTCTATTTGAATCATCAGAATTCCAGAAGATATGGGGCTAGAGATTCATGCCATGTAACCCCAATATACAATATTCCACACCATTATGGGTGTTTTAGCCTTAAATTTCATTGGTAAGACAATTTTTTTATTAAGTGTATTTCTGTAGTCCACAACCTATACGATTAATTAAGGAATTACATTAACTTATCTAGACTATGATACCTTCTAATGTAAAGGTCATATATATTGTTTTTGGGGACTCTCTATGATATCAGAGTGTGGTACTATATTTTTTTACAACGTAGTTGGTTTTTTTGTAGTGATTGTGACCTCTATGAGTTTTTTTTTGGTCCTCCGTATATTTTTTCATTTTAGTATGGTTCAAGGCATCATTTTCATACCATCCCCATCATAGAGGGTCGGTCTATATTTTGTTTGGACTTTCACCTAGTTGTCCTAGGTCTGATCCCAAATATATGTATTAAGGCCATTTGAGACTAGTGATATTTACTGGGAAAATTCCAAAGATCATGACCTCTTGTGTGAGTGCCTCTGCTGATATTGAGGCATATTGAGAATATTATCCTATAATTTTAACTTAATGAAGTAGAATCCTGTGGTTGAATGTTTTGTTATATCTACCAAGAGTTGTGATGTCCATATTGAGTATATCTGATTTATTTAATTTAAATTAATATCATTATAATGAGGATATTATTATATATTAATTATGTCTAGTGATTTAGTGGGGTACTAATGGGTATTGTTATACTCAATGTTTCATCAAGATTTATTGAATGTATTGGGTCTTATGAAGATATGAGACTATTTGACGGTGTCTTGCAGTGATATGGAGTTAGTGGAGCATTGATTTATCACGAATAACTGATTTTATTTCTAGGTGGTAGAAATTGATAGCAATTGTCACCCCCTGAGAAGTTTTTATACACTGCAATTTTTTGTTGGGATGATATTTTGCCAATATTTTAATTTATTAATTTATAGTTGGACCCTAATTGTATTATCATAGATGTAATCATGCATCGAATCCATTTATTTATCATTTATTCATTGTATGGTAATGGATGTTTATCTAATTATACTGGTAGAGTGGAAAAATTTCTACCATTTTTCAGATATTCTTACTCGGTGTTGGTCACCAACCATTGGCCAACTGGATGTTGTCATGGTGTAGTGGTGGTTCTTTCTACATAAGAGCAACTTGTGATTCTGTTGTATTGTTGATAGTTTATAACATAGGAATATAGTCTTTGAGATTTGTTAGGATTTATAGAAACCATGTTATGTGTTTTCAAATTAGTTTTTAGATTAGGGAATTTAGCATTACTGTAGTAGAATTTGTATCTATACACCAAGACTATAATCTTCTTCCATTTGACACTGTATATATATAAATTCATTATATGGAAAACATTTGTATATGAGGCATATATAAATGGGGGTTGGTTTTCCTTTTCCCTCTTGAGCCATCTCATTGGATTTACTATTGGGCCATAATACATCTTGTTAAAATCAAGATGCCTCTATGGATAGATCCACCCATTATTCCACTATTTGATGACAAGGATAATCTACCGAGTGTTTTACTACATGGGCCTATATTAGAGATATTTCATATTTGTGGATTACCTTATATACCACCACATATTGAGTATAAGATATTGAATGTTGTTCCCACATACTATTAACTAAAGATGAGACTACAACATTAGTTCTAGAGGGAGCAATATAACTAGTAAGGCATAACATATAAGGAAATGTAAAAATTTTAGATGAACATTCAATACAATAAAAAATACATGTGTTAGTTCCATAATAGTTTAGTTTATTTTTAAACATGGAACACATTATTTTAATATGTCAAAGGATCTGATTTATCACCATAATTATCTTCCCCATTAGTTACCATACATAAAATCCTTTCTCCATATCCTTGGGAAAGGTAACATAAGTAATGTGTTAGCATGAATTCTCAGTAAGGGTAAAAAATAGTATTTTTTTTATAAAATGAACATAAGGGTACAATAACACTTTAATAAAATTTCCTGATCATGCCGTTCACATCAATTATCATAATCAATATTAAAGTCTTAAGGATTGGTGGATCATGATACTCGAATCATAAGAGTGATAAATTGTAATATTTAAATCATGAACTATAATATCTTGTAATATATGTGTGTAGCCAATATAAATGTAGAATTTTATTTAATGTTATATGTTAAAATACCAATACCATCATAAAATTTGATAAATACACACATGTTTCCCATTTTTGGTTAAAACACATATGATTCCCAATGTGGATCTGGACACACCTATTTAGATTTTTGGATCTATACCGAAATGTTTCTCATTGTGGATCAAGATCATTAAAATGCTTCTCATCATTTCCTTAGGGGATAGGGATTTTTACCTAATTAATTGGAGGGAGATAAAGGTCCCACCGATCCCAAAATACATTCACACATACATTTGGTATAAAACATGCATCTTCTCATGACCCATAAAATGGTATGGGATTCATAAAGATCATATCATAACAAATTAAATGAAATAGTTTAAATAAATATTTAATCATATAACAAAAACTATTAATTATATAAGTTTCATAATCATTTCATTCGATTATAAGACATGGAGGGAAGCATGTTTGACATGAATTTATCATGGGAAAACTGTTTAGGAGAAATGGCTTTCATAAACATAAACCCATGAAAACATAGATCCGTAAGTGATGTAAAATGAATGGTATCATGAGAGCATATTCATATTAATGAATAATCTCCGAAAATTTATTTTATTAAATATGGATAATGATTCTTATAGATAAGTCTGACAGTATCATTTCGATGAAAATCAATTAATGAAATATAAAACATTTTAAAAATATGTATCCTTGAATAAAAAATGAAAACATTTAAATTAATTATAAAAATAAATTAAAATATTTTTTTGAGGAAAATACGATTTCTTAATTTAAAAAATATTTTTAAATCATAATAAAATTAGTCTACATCTATTGAAGATAACATCCAAAACATATAAATAATCCTAATAAACTTTTGAAAAAAAAATCCTTTATAAAAAATGTTAAACATTATTGCAAAAATTTCGACAAATTTTTCCCCTGAAGACACATTGAAAACTTATAAATGAATCATTTAAATAATTTATTCCCTTTTCCTTTGAAAATATCCTTTTGAAAAATTAATATGTAATATTTTAAAATCTTGTTAATCACCTTTTAAATGTATTTTTTTAAAAACCATTTTTCCATAAAAGATATTTCAATATTAAATAATTTATTTAATATTATTTAATTTTTTTTAAAAAGTAACATTTTACACATCAAATTGAATCATCATTGAAATTATGGTTATGATAATGGGTAAGTTCACATGTACCAAACATTCCATTTTAACCAAAAAATGATTAGAAATTTTCTTTGATCTGAAATAATCAAGGAGATTCCTTTTTAATCTATTTTTTAGAAATTTATTTCATGGGATAAAATTTCAATTAATTTATATATTTAAATATTAAAATAATTTTTGAAAACATTTTTTATCTAATAAGACATAATTATAAAAAAAAGATAAATAAATTATGATTTTCATAATAACATCTTTCTAATTAACAAAAGTAACATAATGAGGAAAAATTGTATGATTACATCGATATAACATTAATAACGAATGTTTCAAAAAAAATATTATGATTCTTTGAGAAAAGGACATTAATATTTCATTAATGGACGAAATATTATAAACAATCTTGACAAATGTTATGATTGTATAAATAAAAAAAATCCACTTTTGTAACATTGAATTATAATAAAATGAAATTAATAACACTAAATGAAGCATAAAATAAGATTAAAATAAATAAATTCTTCATTTTATGATTAAATGTTATTATATATACCATATAAAATAGTGTAGGTTCATAAAATGGCATGTTTATCAAATACTGATAATTGGGAGAAAATTAATTTAATGATTTTGAAACATTAGAAAAATAAATCAAATGAAATAAATATCATTTAATATATATATATAAATACCCATAAATTTAAATATTATAATCATATAATAAATTCATTGGAAATTTAAAAACCACATATATGTATATTGAGGTCAAGATGACTTTTTTCAGATGAAAAATAAAAGTGAGACAAGAAAACTCTTATAATTTGTCTTAAATCTCATCGCACACATTGTATCATACGTTAAAATAAATAAATGTTTATCATAAATATATCATAGATATATATTCATATATATAATACCATATATTATTCGTTTTTGATGTTATATTCCCTTTTTATTAACAACTAGGAGTATATATTATTGTTCTGGTAATATCTGATATTTTGGTACTATTTTTGACTTATTATTCATAATAATGTTACATATATCAATAATTTAACATTACTGTAGTGTAAAAAAAGGATACATATATAATATATATTAATTATAAAATATTTATAATAATCTATAAAATACTGAAATATGAAATGGAATACACATTTCATAGAGATGGAAGGTCATACGTATGCGTGAATGTTTTTATTCATTTTATTATATTATTTAAATGAATGATACAAAAAAGTATATATATATATATATATATATTATCATTATATAATAATTATTATTTCATATATATCATATAATTTTAATATATACATCCTAACTACATTATTTGTAAAGTGTGAATGAATCATGTCTCTTTGAGGAGACGACAACCCACACATCAAAAAACGATGTCATCATATTTAAAATAATGGAAACTATGGAGGTAAATTTAATATAATAATTATAAAATAAAATAAAAATCAAAAAAATCATCTATATCAATATAATATAATTTGTTTAGTTATATTTACATTCTATGAATGGTTTTACATGAAAAATGAAAATTATTTTGTGAGGTAGTAGTTTGTCATACACAAGAATGGTAAGATTGTAATCCATTATATGGATGTGTATGTATGTGCAGTTAGAACCCTTATAAATCAAAATTATTAGTATGTTTGGGATAATAATGATATTATATTAAAAATTAATAATAAGAGTTGATATGTTAGAGAATGAAAATAAAATAATAGATCTTGAAGAGGGATGCTACCTCTCCATTGGGTAACTACTAATGGTTTTTACAACATGGATACCTTGATTGGATTTATTCTAAAATGGGGGATTCAATCAATGAAGTTAGGGATTTTCAAAAGACATATTGTTATGGTGTTTATGATCAAAATAGTATAGACAAGTGTATGAATGTGAGGGGGATGACTTAACTTTTATAGAGGATGAGAAGTGGAAATATTATAAATAAATATAGGTAAATACTATTGAGAGTTCTCCCATAAATAATGGGAACAAGTAATTTTATAAAATATTATATAAAGGTTATTTTTTATAATTATTTAAATAAAATTTATTTTAAAAAAGTTTAAAGGTCATACAGCCTCTTATGATAATAGTTTCAAAACTACGTATACTTATTTTAACCATAATTATTCTAATTAATTTTAGTCTTGTTCATTAATTTTTGTAGGGAAATAAAGTTTGAAATAATTCATAATTATAAATTATTCTAATTGAAAATATGGAATCAATTTTGAAATGTTATAATCTAATAATATGTACAAGTTTATTTAAAATTACTCCCATTGATGGGCTGACAATGATTGTTTTTCATATAAAAAAGTTCACCATTTAGAAATGTGTTTATATAAAATCTAAATCTTAAATTAGTTCCAATAAAATAAATTAACATAATTTAATAATGATTAATAAAATTAAATATTAAAAAATTATATATAATTTAACATATAAATAAGTAAGACTAAAAAAATGTTTTGAATTAAAATTAATTTTTTTCAATATTCATCAAAAAATGAAATTTCTCAGAAAAATACCAAAACAATACAGAAATTATATTATTATATATTTTAATAAAAATGATATATAAAATTTTCAAATAAAAAATAAATATTTTTTAATTATTACACTTAATATGGGCTCTCCATTATTAGGTGGTAAAATTTCCATTAAAAAATAAATCTTTTTATGTATAAAATTTGAATTATTCTTTTATTAAACGTATAAAATATGTTCTATGAGAATCATAAATATTTTTTGATGTATGCTATTGATTTTTAAGTATAAAATTTATAAAACATAAATTTTTTAATTTATTGATATTATTTTATTTTACATTAAAAATTAGTTTTTATAGATATGTAATATCACAAATTTCAATTAGTTCATTAATTCACTTATACTAATTGTTAACCAAACAATTCATTTCATATACAAATTTAAAACATATTCTAAATATTTTGTTACTATTTTTTATTAATTATAATCTAATGGATAATGGGTATAAATAATAATAATTTATTAATAATAGTAATTGTATATTTGAGTTTTGTAAAAATGTGGGCTAGTGTGTAGTGGAAACTATTAAAGGGACTCTGTATTTTTTTTGTAAAATAACCAAAAATATTTGGGTGTACCGAAAGATAATCGGTATTTTGAGTGTTGTGAAACATTATTTTGGTGTTTCATATAATGTAATCCAAAAATTGTTCTTTTATATGAAAAAATGTATTTATTGTTTTGTGAAATAACTAATATCCAAAATATTTCAAAAAAACACGGGGTGTTACATTTTGACCCCTTTAAATGAATTTCCCCATCATGATTAATTTTTTTAGGGGAATAATATATCAAGGTTTATTTCATAGAACCCCACATAGTAAAAATGAATATTAAAAAATTTATTTTTAATGGAATGTCGGAACAACAATAGTTATCCAATGAAACTAATATACAAGATAACATAGGTGGAAACTAATTACATTTATTTGGTAAAAAAGCATAAATAATTATAAGGATTAATAACGATCACATATCACAAGAAAGTATGTGATATAATGAATTTTAAAAAATTAAAAAATTGAATAAGCATGTAGGAAGACATTGATTTCAGAAAAAATGATGATAATAAGACAATAATTTATTTCAGTGCACATTTCCTAAATAAGATATAATTACCTAATTTCATTAAATTTTCTATGCGTACTATCAAACATCATGTGTGCCTAGATCAATTCCAACATCATCAGTTACTCCACATAATGAAGGTGAATTATTAATTCTTAAATAATTAAAATATCATGAGCACCATAAATTGAATGATATTTCATTCAATTTGAATTTAGTTAACATCATATTAAAAGTGTTAGCACATGTTATCCAATATGAATAAGTTCTTATGTGTAAGATAATAATTTAATCTTTATAACCTCATCAAATCTTTAAGATAAACCATTCCCAAAATAACTAACCTTGTAACACTTTAAAAATATTAAAATACAATACATTATAATTAAGGTCACTAGATTAGATTAGCATTGATCCATCATATACCATAATGCAATTCTTTTTTTTTAATTTAAAACATGTGGATAACATCCCTATATATTCTCTAGAATCATTGTAATATAATTAATTAGCATAAATCCTTTTTGAAAACATAAAACCATCTATATTATAAATATTACGTGATATATTCCTTAAATACTATATGTTTTAAACTCCATCCATGATCATATAGAGAATATTTTGAAAAAAAATAAAAAATCAGTTTTTGGAAATCTATACCATCCAATTAACTTATCCATATCCAATATATTTTTATCCAAACATCCTTATCTTAACAATGGGAATATGTTATTTTCTATATTTATATTTACCTTGTATTTCCATGAAAATAAAAATTCCATTTAAACAATTATTATGTCTTTATCATTATTTAATATATCCATTTAAATCCTTAATGATAAACATATTTTCAAAATACAAATATATTACAATATTCATATAAAAATGTATTTTAATTCCAAAACATATACTCACCAATCATCCATCATTATTCTTAAACCACTACACATGCGTTATCATTTAATTGCATTTTACCCAATGTTCTTAGAATATTATATATTAATAATATTATTTAGATACTAAACCTGAATATAAAAATGATTCTTAGGTTTTATGAAAAAAATACTATTAAAACATCCCATTGATTTTATATGTAATTCACGGTCTCATTATCCTTAGTAGTATCACAAGTACCAATATGTCCTTATAGATTCACATCATGATATTCACATATAAGAAATTTTTTGTATATTTCCCAACATTTCATCATAAAAAATATTGAATTATGTCCTTTTATTTCTCTCTACTGACCAAGTCAAGAAAGCATAGTGTGTGGAATAATTATCATTGACGAAAACCACATAATCATGAAAATTTACTAATATGACCCCTGAATGATGAAATATTAACTTAAATCTAAGTATACATTTGATTATATATAGTTAAATCTAAATAAATATATTTTGTAATGCCCCTATGGATCTCAAAAATGTATTCTCATCCTTATTTCCAAAGGATAAGAACACCTCTCCATTGATATGAAATATAATGACACTAGATTAACATAAATAGACGTTACAATATTTATTATGAATATTCAACACATTTCAAAAATAAATGTTAAATCACTATTTTATTTTTGTGCCTCTAAAATCATTAAACATGTTATTCATATTTAGTGAATGATCTTCATCATCTCTTCAGAGATGTTCCCCTTTCGAACTCCTACTAAATATCAATTCTTCTAACCTGTGGAATGGAAAAAAATAAAATGTGGTGAGCTAATATTGTCAATAAGGGTAATCATGGAATATATTTAAGTATAAAAATAGGTAATGGTATGATAACATTGTCATAATTTTATAATATCATATCTTGTATATCAAAAATCGTAATCAAGATTCGTGGAATAAATTATGTTGTTCATAAGACATGAATAATAAGGGTGATAAGTTAGATCAAATAACTCATGAACCGTATAATCATTTCATATATGTATGTAAACAATATATCTATAATAAATCATTTAATGTTTCATGTATGATAACTAATAAAATCAACATAGTGGAACAGAACACACCTATTTCCCATTGATGGATCAGGAAACCCCATTAACCATAGTAGATCAAGACACACATGCTTTCCATTTTGAATCAAGAAACACACGATTCATATTATGGATCAGTCAATTTAACCATTTTCCGAACATTATCTCATGTGATATAAAACATTAAACATTTCATTGGAAGGATATATGGGCCCCACTAATCACAAAATAAAATAATACATTCTTGTTCCATAAAACATTAATTTATCATGACCCATACATATAGATGGGTTTCAAAAACATCATATCATATCCCATGAAATGATATGGGTATAATAAAAATTGAATCATATGATAACCTATATAAAGTAAAATGGTTTTATAATTATCTCATCCTATAATAATATATGGAAGGAAGCAAGTTTCCAAAGCATTTATCATGGTAAAACACATTGAAGAGAAACATGTTTTGCATGCATAAGGAAATAAAATAATATAAAATTTAGATAAAAAATATAAGTTTCATCCTTCGATGATATAATGTAATTATGGGAAATTTTCTAAATATTTTCATGATTAAAATATACTTTACACATTTAAAAACGCTTTTTTGAACATAAATCATTTGGAAGACCATTTTCATTGAAAAATCCATCAAAACATATAATGAATCTAGAAATATTTATTACAAACGTTTCCATAAACAAAAAAAGAAAACAGTGAAATTTTATTAAAAACCTTATTATTGGAAATTAATTTAAATTATGATAAAATATTTTTTAATGTGATTCAATTCTATTTCTTTGAAAATTACCTTTTTAAAACATATAATAAATTAATGGAATATATTTTAAAACACGTTTTATATATATAACAATATTATGAAAACAAATTTTCCATTGAAAAAAATAATAAAATGACAAAAATTCTACAAAAAATAAAAAAAATCATTAAAAAAACATTGTAAACATAAATTATATTCAACATGAAAACAACATTCATAATGTAAGGTGTGTTTTTTAATGGAAAATATTACTTTCTTACTTAAAAAGATATAGATGATTTACTTGATCTTAAAACAATAAAATGAATCATTTTAAAATAATTTTTTAAATAGGTAAACCATGCGTAAATTATCCTTTAATCATCATCATGTAATCTAAATACAATTTATAAAAAATAGAAGAAATAATTTCGTTATAATAGAAATATCTAACCGAAGGAGAAATAATGTATGATTTCCAACAAAGAAGTTTTTTTAATTATCATATGTACCAATATCTAGAAGAGTGGTATCGTTATTTGAAATAACATTAATAAGAATTTTCTAAGAATATTAATTATTTTTATAGAGAGATATATTATTGTATTTCATAAATGGAAGTATAAACATTGGTGATATTGATAGACAATCATATTAATGCAACAAACCTTTACTCATTTTTAAATTTAGAATTACAATATAATAAAAAGCATAAAATTACATGAAAAATAAAATATCAACAAAATGAGTAGATTAATTATAAAAAATTTCAAATTTATTATATACACCTTATAGAAAAATTCAATAGTATAATATCTCATGGGCCTCAATGAAGAAAAATTGAGAAACAAAGTATTTTACTTATTGGGTATGTTTTGAAAAATAATCCATATGAAATAAATTTCATAAAATTGATATGTAAAAAAAATAAAAATATTTTTAATATTCATATAATTCATCTGTGGTATGTATAAATACTGCATATAAGAAATATGAGGTGAACAGGGACTGTGTCTCAGAGAAAATAAATGAGAGATGAGAAAACACTTAACAAATGTCTACGCTACCACATACTGATAGAAACATCCTTTACAAAGAATATATGTTTTTTAAATTTATTATAGAACCATATTATTATATATAATACCATGTATTATTTTTTATGAAATTATTTTTCTTTTTATAAATAATACCATGTCAATGTTATGTTTCGGGAAATATTCTTCTTTTTTCATACATGTTTTGACTTATTTATTGATCCTCAGACATAAATCATGACATAAATAGTTATGTAACTTAAAATTATATTAATTTAATATATATGAGGTATATAATATTTATAATAAAAATAAAAATTATTTATGAAATATAATAGACCATTCTAGAGATGGCTGGTAGTACGCACATATGAATGTTGTTTCCATTTTATTATCATATTGAAAGAATAAAAGAATATAAAATATATATATATATATATAATTTCATTACAATATACTATTTATTTCATATATATCATATAATTTTAACAAACCCGTCCTTATTAGATTACTTGTAAATTGTAAATCAATCGCATCGCTTTGTGGGGGCGATCATCCACATTTCAACAAACAAAGTACTTATATTAAAAAAATGTAATGAATGAATGTATTTTTTATATAAAAGAAATAATTATAAATAAATCATATATATCAATTTTATCACTTAAATATATTGTTTCAATCATAATTTGAATCCATGACATTTGATAATTGAAAAAAACAACACGATTCCGTGAGGCGGTAGATCGTCATACACATGAATGATATATTCATTTCAAATTTGATGGATGTGTGTGTAAATATAGGTAGAAATTCTAGAATAATAACACTTATTTATATTTTTTATTATTGGTTTATTATAGAATTATTTAATAATACGATATTAAAATTGATAGAATGAAAATAAAAAAGGAACTTGATGAAGGATGTAACCTCTTCATTGGGTAACTCCACTTGGTTTTCACCAAAGGGGTTACTTGGTTGGATTGATTCTCAAATGGATGATTAGATGAATATGGGAGATATTTTTAGAGGATTTTTGGACTGGTTTTGGTCTATAAAATGCGTCTTTATAGTTTTATGGATGTGAGTGAGGTGAGTTCTCTTTTATATAGGCTGAGGAGTGGCATTCTTGAAAATATAGAAGGTTAAAAACTATAGTGAGGTATCCATTACATCATAAGAATAAAATTATTTCTCAAATTATAATAAATAGGGTTATTGGTTGATATATTTCATTATAGTGGACTTTGGAAAAGTTTCTATTTTATTTGGCCTCATAAGAATAATGTTTAACCATTATGTAAAATAATTTTTACTATAATAGATGTAACTAATTTTAATTACTATCACAAATAATTTTGGTAAATAACAATGTTTAACATATTAGAAATTATAAATTATCCTGATTATAAATATGGAATGTATTTTTTAAAATAATAATCAAATAATTGGTAGATATTATTTTAAAATAAATCATGCGTACAGGACCAAAAATCACATTTATAAGTGAAAAAGGTCAATTCATTGTAATATTATTATATCCAATTTCAATGTTAAATTTCTTAAAATAAAATATTATTGTATAATTTACAAATAATATTGATCTAATTACATAATATTACATAATTAGAATTAAATTTAACTATATCAACAAAATAGATGAAATTGTTGTTTTGAATTAAAACTCAAGGTTATTCCCTATTCATCAACAAATGAAACATCCCTAGAAAAAAAAATTTATTCAATGTAAATTTTTATATTATTATTTATATAATGAAATAAAATATTTCAAATAAAATTATAAATGATTCATAAAATATATTCAAAATGGGTTATGCCTTAAAAGGTGTTAAATATACCTTCATGACAAATATATCTTTTAATTCACAAAATTGGATTTTTTATTATATTATAACTATAAAATAGATTGTATCATTATAACAAATAATGATTCTATATTATATATATATATTAATTAAAATATTAATCAATAGTGGTTTGTTTAATTTATAGACAAATAGTTGTGTTTTTCAAATGAATATTATTTTTCATAGGAATATAATTTATATATTCTAAAATGGTTCTTTCATAAAACACAACAGATTTATAGAAAATGGTTCATTTGATATACTTGAGTTAATCATATGTTCACAATTTGTTTAATATTATTCGTAAGAACTATTCTAAAAGATAGGTGGAATCTATATTAGTATTCTAATAATATTATTAATATTATATTATTGTTCCATAAAAACATGGCTATCCATGTAACAGAATATATGAAAGGAAAAAAATATATTGTTTAATATAAAAAAACATAAATTTACATTTACTGCAATATAATCTGTGTATTTCATGTATTATAATATTAACTTTTTATTAATAATTTATTATGAATACAATACTATTATTTATAATTATATTCATTGTTGTGTGAAATAAAAAATCTGAGAAATATATTTAAAACTATTAGGGTGTTAGAAAAAACCTACCTAGTATCATAGAGAACTATAATACTAGGATTATGATGTCTGGAATTAGGTAGTAACTATAATTTTCCACATTATGAGTATTCTTAAAGAATAGATAGAGGTTCTTTGAGGCGCATGTACATTGAGGATCTACTGGGAGATAATGGAGTTTACTAACATGGTAACATGATGAGTAAAATCACTCTTGGACAGACATAGATCATTTATTGATGGAATATTTTTATCCAGGAACATTGTGATTAGTGTACAACTAGTATATTAGGCATTTCGTGATGGTAAATATGACTATTGTAGAGTATTCATATATTATTACTGATATATAATGATACCAAATTAATTTATTTAAAGATATTTTTGAATTAGTTACATACCATTGAATAAGGTTATTCCATGATATTAAGGTTTTAGTGATTAATCTATACATTACCATCTATCATGTGGTGCTCTGGATGACCCTAGTGGTGGAGAGATTCCAGCCAAGGTAGGTTCTTATAGTGGGTGCATGTACTGGGAACCCGATAAATGAGACCCTCGCCAAAGAAAGTTGGTGTTAGTGACTTGTATTCATATTTTACACATAGAGACCCATACATTACATACATATACAATAAATTACTTTTTCGGAATACTTAATACATAACAAAAATAGAAAAACAAGGACTGCAATAGTTTATTGTCTTTGTAAACTTGAGATCTAAGATTCTAATCGTTGTGAAAGATCTTTAACATCTCTCATAAAGATCATCCTTTTTCCCTTCTTACCTAAATATTTTATTCAAATCCAGGGGAAATAAAATCATATAAAGTGAGAGCTCAAATACTCAATAAGGGTAAGCATGGACAAAATAAGACAAAGCATATACAATTGAATAAAAAACATGAACATAATGTTTAAACATCATAATCTTGAGCAATGAAATAAAATATGTCAGTACGTAAGGCATAGATAATAAAGAAACATTAATAATGATAAAATATCATGGGAATAAAACATGTCATTTTGGAACCATTAAGCACATGTTATGATTTCCATAGTAGCCAAGGCATTGTTGCCAATACCATCTTAGTGGAAAAAGTCCCTTTCTGAATCGAGTTCACTACTCGTTCTAGTCCTTTATCAGTGAACCAGATTAACTTATTTCTCCAGCCTTGTCTATATCATGAGATATAAATCATTACCCAATTCATTTTAGGGATATATAGTTCCCACCCATCTCATAATGAAATCATTGTTACTTGTGTCACAATATAAACATAAAACACTCATCATAACGCAAGAAATACAATGGGTGTCATAAACATCATCCAATCATAAAATAATCCATTTAAAACAAATGGATATCATTTCACCATAATAAAAATTACACCATGTAAATAATAAAAACATTATACATGAAACATTAACATGTTAAATAATGTTATCTTAGATGAAAAATAGTTTTGATAAAAAACATGAAATGAATTATTGAGGAAAATATCATTACTTCTTCAAAATCTTTTTCTTTTCAAAAAATTCCATGAACTTTTAAAAGAAAAGGATTTTGTTGAAAATAGTCATGAAATCTTGTAGATTAAGATTCATGAAAATAAGGGGTTATAAAATTGTAAAAATCTGTTCATGCCGTGTAAGTTAAAAAAACATTCTTCTCATACTTTTTTCGGAAAAGTTAAAAAGTAACTCATATGGTAAAAAAATGAAATATTCCATACACACCATGTAGTAAAAGTATAAACTGGGTAAAAAATACATTAAACATTCATTAATTATAAATATAACCCTAGTAATCACTTACGAATATACAATCTCGGATAAAAATGAGATTGGAATGGTTATCCCTTACCTTACGTCCGATATGCTTTGTATGTATCCGAACCTCATGTATAATGATTTAAATAATGTAATTGATTTATTAAATAATCATATTCATTGATATGATATCATATATGGTTCACTTATCACTTTATATTACCCGGTCTTTTGTAAATTACATGTTAAAGTAGCATTTTGGGTAAAATCGTTTCATTTATCGTACGTGTTTCAATTTTTTGTTCTTGATATTAGTACTCATACCCTGATTTACTTAATTCCTGAATTTAAAACATGATTTATATTAAATATATATTAATTATATAAATATATATATAAATGATTGATCAATAAATGGAATGAAATACACCGGTCATGGAGACGGTAGACCGTACATACGCATGAACACTATTTTCGTTTCTTTATTGAATGAAATGGAATTAAATAAATGAAACATATATGTACATAAATTAATTATCATTATTATTTAATATATTTCATTATTATTTATTATATATATAATTTATAATCATATATTAATGGTTAATCATGGAAAATGAATCTCATCGCGTTCGTGGAGACGGTAGTCCGTACGTACGCACGAGCGATGATATCCTTCCTATTATTATTGAATAGAATTGTAGTGGATGATAAAATATCTCAAAATCATTATGATGTTATAATAACCATACATAGTTATTTTTTACACCATTATACCCATCCAAGTAAGGTGGTGGTGGAAAAACTAATTACACCACGGCTTGGAGATGGTATTCTGTACGTATGCACGTACTATGAATTTGTTTTCAGTAGGAATGATAAAAGGTGAAATGGTGTTGTTTTATATTTATAATAACATATCAGTATATTAGTAATACTTATTTTTTTACTTTATAATGAAACAACTAAACAAGAAGAAGTTTAAGAAGAATGAAACATGAAAGAATCAGTAGAAGAGATTACCTCTTCTTCGCCGCACCTCTTTTATGCTCCCTTATAAGGCACTAGATTTGGTCTTACCAAAACCCCCAGAATGTTTTTAGGGAAGTGTATAAGAGAAATGGGCAGGGGTTGGCCAAGCTTGAAGTCTCAATGTCGTGTAAACAGAAGAGGGAGGAGGTTCCCTTTTATAAGGGAGGAGCGAGGCACCTTTGGAAAGTGTAAAAATATAATTTTATTGTAAACTCATCTTCGGTTTCAAAAGGCCAAAAAATAATTAAGGATTAATATAAGATGAATCATGGTCGAAATAAAATCACCTAATCAAAATTGGATATTTTTTATTAATATTTTAATCATTATAATCTTATTTATTTAAATCATTTATGAATGAGGTAAATACGGCATCATTATTGTGTCATAAATAATATAATTTATTTGATGTTTAAAAATTATTAAAAAAACACCATAATGTATGAAATCATTTTATCTTTTCAATGAATATTTATAGTTGGAAATATAATTTATATAACCCATTATAAAAATTAATTACTAAAAGATTTTTGTTAATAACAATTTTGACTTTACATTAAATTAATGAATCGAAATTACCATCATCACTACCAAGTGGATCAATGGGGTTACAAAATCGACCCAAGGATGCCCATGGTCGGCCACTACTCATCTAATAAGATTGGGAAAAGTTTTAAAATAATTATAAATTATTATAATATTATTTTAACCCTAAATTACCCTATTTACATTTAATCGTGGTAAATAATAGTCAAAATATACTATTCACAAAAAAATATTTTCATCTTATTGAATCACATTTTACTTTTTGATAACAACCATGTATGTTGGATTTTTGAAATTCAATTCACAGAAGTGGTAAAATTTCATTTAAATGAATGAGTCAATTTTTTTAACTACCACTAAGTTGTTTCACTATTAATCAAAAATTGATGTTTTTCAGAAAAATACCAATAATTATTCCTAAGCTATATTTTCTATTCCAAATTAAAAAATGATGTCTATTTTCCCAAATTCAAAACATATAAGTGGAATTAATTAATTTTAAAATAAATTTCCGTTATCAAAACAAATAGTGTGTTTTTAAGAAACAATAACTATCAAAAGATCGACAATTGTTTATGACCAATTTCAAAGTGAAATTCATTCCAATGACCTAAATTGGATTAAATGGTAAAAATATATTCTAATTACACATTAAAACCAATTAAAACGATAATCTAATAATATAAATTATTGCGATGAAAAAAGTTGTTTTTATTTATAATATAGCGTTTTTTTTAATATTCATTAAAATATGAAAGTTATCAGAATAAAATGAAAATTTTATTAAAATTAAATTTTTATATCCTTATTCCAATGAAGAAGATTATTTTGTTAAATTTAACATAAAAACATGTGAAAACTAGATTTAAATTCTGTATCCCATCAAAAGGCAGCAAAATTGCATTTTCTTGAAAAATAGTTATTTTACCCAAAAAATTTATTTTGTTCTCATACCATGTCCTAGAATATGTGTAAGATGAATAATAATGTTATAAAATTAAAAATTTAGTTAATAAAATTCATAACTTCTTATCTATAATAATATTATAAAAATATATCGTTGTTTAGGGAAACCATGTATTGCGTACTACACACGCTATCAAGGAATGTCACAATTGTGTGTAATGCAAGACAAATCAGGGATGCGTGTGGTGAATGATCCATTTGGTGTAGCGTACAACATAGAAAATCAATGAAATTAAAAAGAATAATTCTCATAAAATCTCGGGTTATTGAATTCCATATGCTTGAGAAGAGAATTCCATGATAGAGGATCATCAGTGCATGGATATCACGATGGCCTGAGTTAGTCAAGGGATTAGTGGTATTTAACCTTTGAATGTCAGGCTCATCTTGCATAGGATTATCCAACACGTTATACAGCTAATTGGGAGACAGTTGATGGACAACTGATATTTTGAAATTGGTATAATAATCGATATCCATCGGTTATAGGGCATGGAATAAGTTCCAATAGAGAATTACGTGGTGGTCGGAGGTATAAAATACTACCATAACTACCCCAAAGTGGTCTACTCCAATATCTAGTAGACAGTGGTAACAGAAGAGGACAACTTCATTATATATATTCTCATAACCCTTGGCACTAAGTATGATATAGTGAAAGATTTTTTTATAAATTATCTAAATTATTGATTGGCACATGTGGATTTCTATCCATTAATTACACTATCTATATTGATACATAGACATTTCTCTTAATCATTTGTCTCAACTCCTATTCATGGGGTGTCACACAGAATGTGACCTATCAATTCTATAATTCTTTCAATAATGTGATCTAGTAAAATGATGCAATATATGATTAAGGGATCTATTTGTAGAATCATTTATCCATATAAATTCATCATAGGTATAGACTATATATACATAGTACATGTTATATTTACTAATTTTGGTAGATGATGATGTTTTTCTACAGTGATGAAACTGGGTTTCCTTGGTGGGTGAAAAGAAAAATTTAATAGGCAATACACAATCAGGAATATGTGAGTCTACTAGATTGAACACCATTTGGAAAACTTGAATCTTGGATTCATGGATTCCATTGGCTACTATATACATATGATTTTTGTTGGGTATGAGGTATTATTCCTTGAGGACATTCCAAGATTACCTCCCTATATTGGGCTAGAACACTAAATTGACAAGTTAACTAGTATGTACATCATATCTACACTAGTATATCATTTGGCTCAAATATATTTTGGTTAGAATAGTGTTTAGTTTGATTACTTATAGGATAATGGAATTATGAGACTATATTTTACCCTAAGATGCCCTTGTATTTTATCAAGGAAATATGATAAGTGATTGAGGGAAGGGTGGATTAACTATTCGTGAACCATGTGACCATGAAGATTATGTATCCTTTAGTTAGGAACTATGGAATCATCAATCATTTTTAGGGTTATGGGTCTATTAAAATATGATCATTAGGCCATGCACTAACATAATGAGATTAATCTACAATGATATAATAAAGATGGTATAAAGATCATTCTACAATCACTCTGAGTAATTTATTGTTCAATTTTGTTAAAAACATTCTACAATATTATTCAAGGGGGACATGAACAAAATTATTATTCCATTCATAGATTAGTTTTTCGGTGGTCTTTAACGATTATATCCTACTATAATCGTGGACATAGGAGGGGACCACGAGCCATTGGGGGATGGTAATAGGAATAATCCATGATATCCATATGTAAAAGAATCTTGTGAAGTGTCTGATTTGGATTTTATAGTCCCACTTCCTGGAACATGTTATCTTATAGGTAGGAGTTGTACTGTACCCGATGAAGGTCGATGTTGTAATGGCTTGTGATCCATCCAAATTTATTACCATGGTGTGGTGTTTTCATAGATTAAATGGGTACTATTGGATGATTATACTTGATTTCTATAGAGTGGTATCACCCGAGACATCATCGAACCAACATGTGAAGACCTTTACATGTATATAAATGTCACAATAGTGTTTTCAGGAGATGATGTATCTAATGAAGAGAACTCCCAGTATCATATTTCTACGGGATGGTGTCGAAAATACAGTGTTTAGAAATACATGAGAGACCCGACATGTGTTTTTTCAAATGCTGAGGAATGTGGGGATTTTATATATAGTACGTTTATAGAGAAAAAATGTGTAGTACAATATGGCCAGTGATCTTGATTTACTAGAGTTTCTATTTTCAATAATGATGTTGCAATACAAACTAATGGGTGAGAAATACAAAATCTAATCAAACCACAAGAGTTGTAAGTATATATCTTCTCTACGAAGAACCATAAATTGATATTGAGATGATGGATTTAATTTCTCCAGGACTATGGATTAAATAACACATATACTCAATAGAAGGGGAATTTTGTGGAACAAACTCTCATTATAAGTTCAATTTATTCAGTTTTTGTCCAATGCATCATAGTCGTTATGCACATTTCTTTAGTCTTTAGTGAATTTTTTTTGTTCTTCATATGTAATGATGATCGTTTTTGCCCCAGTGTTTTTAAGTCTAGTTTCATAATCTCATCTTGGATATTTTTAATTTTACAACATACATGTTATGATCTACACAGGATGTGATTCAAAATGATTTTATGATGTTTGGGAGAATATTATACTTTTCATAGGATATTATATGTTACAATATGTATTTAGGGGGATATGACATAGAGTTTCATAAATCCCCACTGGTTGTACATAATGGAAATGAAAATATATTCAAGGACATTGAAAATTTTATTGTTGGATTGAAATAAAGATTTTATTGTAGAGTTTTTCTCTCCCTAGACGACTTCTTATCAAGTGAAAAATAAGCACCAGGTTTCAAAAAGACTAGCTCAACACCTTGAGGATCCATATAGTAATTGTGTTGGTATATCCATAGACACCATGAACAGTTTACCCAGTATGTACATGAGACACATTTCTATTTGGTTGAGTATGAATCAGATCACCATGTCATCCCACATTCTATCCATTAAATAATATAATTCTGTATTGATTTTGGGACACTTTTAGGATAAGAATATTGTCATAATATATGAATTTACCTAGGTTATTATTTCCGACCATGATTCTTAATTCAAAAAGATATTATGGACATGATTATAGGGATCCTTAGGGACTCAGCGGTGTTTTATCAAAATGTGTCACCCACAAAAACAATACCATACTCGGTGTAATATTGACAATGTAGGTAAATTTTAATGGGGTTTTATGCTAGTTTTTTTCATTAGTTGTGATTATCACCTACCCATGGTCATTTTTTCATGCAAAAAAAGTTATATTCCACCATTAACATGAAACAATTATAATCGTGGTATGAGTGACCCAATCAGTCACCACATTATTGCACAGATCCAGATGAGAGAGCACTGATGGTCCTAATGATGTTAAATGATATGATTGAAAAAGATCATATTATCTATAGAGGAGTATGGTTGTTCTAGAACATCAACTGTTTTACGCTCTAAAATGATGGTGACCGCAGTAGCTCAAGGAGAGAGTTCATGCATTCAGTATGGCCTCACCATAACATGGATCACATATACGTTTCAAATTCAGTAAGAAATATCAAAGATTCATTATCTATTTCCTGATACATCGTTCAGTTTGTAAGGTTAAATGACTGTTAGATCTACATATGTAGTGGTACTGGGTACACGACTTCCTCCACATGTTTTAAATGTGGAGTTACATGCACATCCCATAATATATTATTTAATAAGGAAAGCTAGATATTTTGGATTGAGATATTTTTTTGGTGTACCAAATGGATATTTGGGATCTGTAGGAGAGTATACTTCATTGGTGATTTATTCCCTAAGCGTGTGTCTAGTAGTAGAATAAGAATATTCTGGGGTGAACATGGGAGTATGCGACTCTTACAAAACCCCAATAATATCATATTTTTGTGTGGTTTTTTCTCTTATCGTGATTAAAATAACTACTACAGGCTGAATGTAAGGACTAATACTTTTCATTTGATTACACAAGAATAATATATGGAGTATGTTTTTAATCCATGCTCTAAGACAAAAAGAGATTTTAATTCTATGTCTTTCCAAACATAAATTTTGAAATATATTATACATATTAATTTCAGAATCATGCAATTTTAGTGAAAGACTCTAATAAAACAAAAATATGTATAGGACTATAAATTTGAGGGAACCATTGAGTTCAAAATATTTATTTTTTCACTATGAACAAAATTACCATTTTCTATGTTAGTTTTTTTTAAAATGTCACAAGAGTTAAATCAATAAATTAAATTACATAATTAATTTATTTTATTTAATTTGATGTAGTGACCTACTTCTTATATTTATACATAGTGTTGACTCGACCTATGGGATATTCATATAACCTATTTATTTAGACGTGAAATTGGAGTAGAGCTACTAGAGAATCATTGGTATATGATGTATAATGTGATCAGATCAATGTTCATGCACTGATGAATTTTGAAGATATCCTCAATGATAGTAACACAGAACCATTATTCATAGTCAGTTGATTAAAACACCTTGTTGGGAAAATATTAATAGATATATATAACGTGTTCTATAAATTTTTTATAAATAAAATCAACTCAATGAACAATAATTGATTTGTGCATCTATAGCTGAATTTTTATAAATGATATTTTTAGTTGTTGTTTAAAATAATCTTTTTCCACCTCAATCATTGAAATTGGATCATTTATAAAAAAAGATGTGGTTCTTTAATCACAGTTTTTTTCACATGGAGTTATCCCCCTTTTATTAACGTGTTTATTATAAGAATTTTAATTAGCCCATTTTTTCAGGTTAAACTGATATTTAATTGATGTGAATCCACTATTCATTACAAAAGATCAATAATGTTGGATTAGTTTGTGATTAGGTGTGATATTTAGGTGAAATGATGAAGAAGCATGATCAGAGGTAGGCTATAACATTGTGTATGTTCTTGTTCTTCTCAGATTCAGTGGTACAACTATATATACTATGACTATGGGAGTTTTTTGTGCTGATTTGAAAACCAAAATACCAATTCCAGATGAAGGGGAGGTTGGGTGACCATTGATCAATTTTTATTAAAAAAATTTGTGTTGGTATATATGTGGATATTTATGTCTAAGTGGAACTATATATATTTAAAAATCCAAGGTTACCCAAATGAAATCCATAATTACATGCTCCGTGGGACTCCCTTGATGTGTGGTTATTGTATAAAAATGTGTTACATATCAAACTCATAGTGATTCTATCATATACTATGTGTCTATTTATGGTGACTGATCATGTAACATGTATGTTATATGGGTATTTTCCTGAAAAAGTACATGTAGAAGAACACATCAAGGTGTACACGATAACAGTTTGGTGTATACAGGTTAGTACATGGGAACGACCATTTTTACATGGGTATGACCAGTGGTAAACATGATTGGACATAAAAAAGAGGAAAGGTAACAAGAAATATGTACAAACCATACCCTATTCATTAATGATATATATATTTATTTTCATTTCAGGTGATGCATCACCACACATTAAGACCCTCATATGGTTGGACACACAGTGTACCCCTGACACATTCCAATCACCCCCTTTGGGTGATTGCATAACTTAATCTATTTATTTTTGAATTTTATCATTTAACCAATTTTCCATGGTATCTCCCCTATTAGATATAGCATATCATTACATCCATACCTTTTAATTTTTATCCCTTAAAGCAGATGAGTCTTATATAGAGATTTTGGGGTCCCTCTATTAGAACAGAGTGTCATCCTCTATCATTTTATACACTAAGTGAAATTTAGGGAATTGGCATTACCTCCTTGAGCATTTCATTAATACTTCATCTAGTAGGATGAGTTATTAAAGGATTGGATTTTATTTTCATATGATCTCCTTTATAGATGGTATAATAGATTAAGTTTGTAGTGTCCACTAGCTGTACAAGATGGGACCCCCCCCATTTGTGTATTGAGTTCATCATAGGCTGGTGATCTTTCTTGGGAGGTTAAATAATATAATTACCTATTGAATTTATGTGTATGGTTATTTCATGGTTTATGAAGTGGACTCGAATATAATGATAATTTCATATAGAAGAATTACATGGATGGAAATTTAGTTTTTTTCACATGGAGGTGTGATGTCCTTCTTGGGTATATCAGGGTTTTTATTAATTTATTAAAATATCATAATTATGAGGTGAATATTTATAATTATTTGGGTTTAGAGTTTTTGATGATTTCAATTGGATATTGGTATGCCCATCCATTCCTGGTATATACATACTAATGTCATATCTTATGAGGACAATGTCCCTTTTGAAGGTTTTATGGGTGGGAAAAGATTGGGTTGATCCTCACATGTTCTTGAAAAAAATTGAATTTCTAGTGTGGTTAAATTTTATTGTATTCCTCTACCATGGTGTTGGTTGGACCCTCTTTGGTCTCTTATATGTCTTTTATTTTCCACATTTTTTCTTTCATTACATTATTATCTTACTCTGATTGGGGGAACATGGATTTTTTCATGAACATGTAATATTTATGTTATATTTTATAATTATATGGGTTTTGATATGTGTGTGTTTGTGTGTGTGTGCACATTTATAGGTAAATTTGGGGAAATATTCCCATGTGCGTGATGTGATTACTAAACTTTATTCATTATCATATGACCTGTTGGAAGGCAACATTGGGTAATCATTGATTACTCCCTATTTGGTTAGTATATGACATGGTTTGTTAATATTACTTCCATTATTTCAAACTTTAATCTAGAGTATTAAACTATTAATTAAGTATCCATTACAACAATTAGAGTAAAACTTTTTCCTACGTATGAATTTTTTTGAAACATTCTAACTAGGTGTAACAGTTTTCTAATCCTCTATTATTCACCTCCCTGTTGTATATGTATAATCTATCTTCTATTAATTTTAATTCGTGATTTATGGGTGATTTTTATTAGTATCACCAAATTTTTTTCATTGTATAATTAAAATAAAACTATTATTCTTATTGACTAGTTTATCCAAAATATAAAAAAATTATGATATACAAATTTTATGCATTTAAGAATGTCTATATTCTATTGTAGTGGTTGGATATTCATTCTGTCATGAACCAAATCTTGTCACCGTTATAACCGGAACCCGACCTAGCCCATGACAAAACTTGAATGGATTTATCGATCCCCACAGGCTGGAATATGTTCCTAGGATTCATAAAATGAATGTTGGTAATGATCTAATTTAGTTTATAAACATACAACAACTATCAAATCGAATAAATCAAATTTTAATTTTTTCAAACCAAACCATCTTTTGTGAAATTTTAAAATTGTGTTTCAAAATTTAAAACAATTTTAAAAGACCATTACAATGGTAAGAAACCAAAAATGGCATCACATGATCCCCCTCATGGAAAGAGGCATATCCATCAAGACGTCTCCACAACACTTCATCAAAAAGGAATGCTAAAAACCCGAACCATTGGTACAAAAGTTGTTCCCAAACTGGAAAAAAAATTAACCAAGTTTACATACACCCAAAGGTGTAAGTAGGGTTTGATTCAAGTTCTAGTAGGATAAAACCACTAAGAGAATCCAAGTGATATACATTAAAAGATGAAAAACACGAATGCTTTCATAAACATAGAATGCTAATAAAAATTTTAGAGAGATGTATTTTTGAATAAAAACAGTTTTCAAGTGGGAAACTTTAAATAATCAAAACATTTATTTAAAATAACAAATCTATCAATCTTCCATAGAAACATATTATATTTGGAAGATAATCATAAATAATCCAATGAGAACAAGAAATAAGAAATAACCCCTATGAAGAAACTCATTGTGGGTCCCAAGTACCTTGTATCTTAGTGAAAGTAACCATTACAATATAAGTTATCATGTACACGAGCCACTTGTACAGAAAATACCCATAACCTAGTGGTTCCTGAACATAATAAAAATCATCATAGGTTATTTTTTGTTGTCATCAGCTAACTTTCTAGGAAAAACTAAGACCAAACACCATGGGATCACTTGAATTATAGTACACGTCCACCCACCTAGATACATGAGTTTCTCTCTTATGCTCAAACAATTTCTACAAGTCGTGAAATTTAATTTTCACAATAAAATACCACTTTCATTTCACACATTCAATAAATAGACCACATGTATATTACATAAGTAACATAATCCCATTTTTCATTAAAATTAATTTTGAAATCATACTCACACAAAACTGGCCCACTCCAATTTTCACATTACATAATCATTTCTATAAATCCTTTAAATATTTTCACAAAGACTTCACAATATATTCCAATACACATTACCAACCGAAAAAATATAACATAATATGTATTCCATAAACAAAATTCATTTTTCACATCACACTAACACAAAACATCCCTAAAATGTCTTTCATAAAATACATTGCACTTGGTTATACATTTTAGCAATTTATAAAACATTCTTAATATGTTTTTCATCTTAAATCACCAATTTACCAATAAAAACCAATCTAATGTGAACAAACACACCAAAATAGTACATTTACATCCTTTTGCTACTTTGTTTAACCGAATAAATTATTTACAATTTTCATAAGACAATCCCAAGGGGTATAACTATTGTTTTCACACCAAACCCATTTCAAAACCCTCTTTCTAGGAAAAAATCAAACCAAGACCCTATGAAAGAAGAATATACAGCCCAAAAAAAACATTTAATAAACAACTTTCATATGTTATAAAATAAACCCAAATATTACCATAAGAATTAGACATGTAAAACAACCAATTTGATGAAAATGTGAAATTATAAAATTAACCACATAACAAACTCCACCAAAAATGGCTTTCTCACAATGAAAATAATATAATAAAATTTTTATATAATTAAATCTGGTATTTTAACTCGTAAATAAATTATTACACATGGAATCACCTACCGAAAGTGTTGAAACCCTCAAATCTTGTTGTGAATCATCTACTGCACCACCATTGCTCCCTAAAGAACTGAAAAGCAATATAAAACCTGAATATTTCACCAAGAATACCCCAAATCAAACCCTTTTAAAGGAACCTAACTTCTTGAAATTTTATATCTTCATCAAAGGGTGAACGAATCCCTATATTAAGGAATGAAATAAAAGAGAGAATGACATATTGGAATGATTTTGACGTCCCCCCCCCAATCAAATATTCGTTTAACAATAAGTTCCAAGGGATGGTGAGTGACCTTGGAGGATATCCATGGAGGTAGGTCAGGAAATAGAGATTAAATTGTCGGATTTGGGTTTATTACGGACGGGAGAAACGGGAATTACAAAAATATTTTTAATGAATAGGTCACCGTTGAACGGTTTGGCCACAATATGTTTTAAACCATGAGTCCAAACCATACAACCTATTATGGCCACCTAAAAACCTTCAATTATCTTCTAATATTAGGGGATTCCAAGGGGGAAACAAATGTGGGATGATATTCAAATTATAAGGGAGAAATATTTCAATCATAAAGTACCTTTTCGTACCCAATACACAACCAACCCATGTTTACCAACCACCTCAACATCTTAACCTAAATGTGGTGGCATATCGAATGTCACTAATCCAACTAAAAAACCCCATGACCTCAAACCATACCATTTGAAATATAAGCAGTCAAAATAACATCAATGACGACCATGGATATAGTTATAGATCAATAACATAATCAGCACCAAAGTTCAAACATGAAACACCAGGAAACCAAGAAAATGATAAAAACAAAAAAGGATTGGAATCAAAGAATGGAATAAAAAAAACATGTGAAACAATTCACCCCCCTCCAATAAAGCCTTCCACCCCTATAATTACACAACAAGGGTAAAAGAAAAAATCACAACCTAACTGATAAACCAAGATAGACTCCCTTGCCATGTTTTTTCCCTATATACCAAAACACCTCCAGTGATCATTTAAAGAAGGAATACTCAGACAAACAATAACCTACACCACTTTCCAGAAATAATAAAGAAAATTCAGAAATCATTCAAAAAGAAAACTCATCAAACACGAACCGAACAAGACTCATTTAATTTACCCAAATGTGAAACAAAATGGAATAGGCATACAAGTACCCTGCTTTATTTTAACTATTGGGTGCTACCTAATCCAGTCCTCTAAAAAGGATTATGTTGGAATTATGATAGCTTTGAACGAGTCTACCTCTCATAAATCAAAGACCATAGACAAATATAAGTGATTAGTATGGGGAGAAACAAATAGACTCTCCATAATAAGAGACAACATAAATTTTTCATAGACAGAATCAGGGTACTAAAAGTGGGAGACCCGAACAGATTCATCGATACAGGGTGTATACATCCATTAGAACACTCCAAAAATAATATACATGACACTCATAGTGGGTCTCCCCATGAAAAGAACCAACCATCATAATCGAGAAACAATAGATGGAACAGATAAACCCAAAAAATGTAATGAGTTGCAATGGTCACATGGTTAGTTCGCATAATTTGTGAAACCGTTCGCTAATCCGGGAAATCGTTCTGTCAGCATGGCTTCCTGGCACACAGACAATAATAATTGTTCAAATACTATGTGATCAAACTTTATAGAGAAATTTCCAACCACCCTCCAAAAACTCAATAGAAACCAAAGGATAAGATAATGACATTGTGAAATAACAATGGCTCGAGGCCCTCTACATCATTCCACTTAACAGGAACAACAGAAGCAAGATGAAAACACCATAAGATTAAACTCTTCCAAAATTTCATACCGATGATAGGAAATGTACAAGGGTTTGATTGACACTGGGATTTCCGCTAAATACCTTCCATCATCACTCTGAGACCAATGGTTGGGTCTCAAATTATTGAAGCGTCTGTGGCCTCATAGTTAGGCATTAAAAACCCCATGAATGTGAAATCTTCTTTCAGTTCCACAAAAAAATACACCACAATACCCGATATGTTTACAAAGGCATAACACACACTAAACTCATCTTTAATTAACCCAACATTTCAACGAAATATGTTCTTAGAAGATGCACACAAATCACCCCTTATTCTTTCTATGAGAAACATAATGAGAAAATGAAATGTAGAAATAGATTCCTATAAAAAAGGATATTTAGATTTCCTGAAATGAGTCACACATCCCTAAAAACAAAAAAATAACCAATAATTGTAAAATTTCACCTTTACAGTCAAATGAGCACATGACATCAGAAGGAATCACTAAACATGACCACTGCAACAGATTGAAATAAAACAAGGAAATGATTGTTATGATATGTCACATACAATAAATGATTCTAGAAAACGGCCATAATAGAATATGTGAACATAATTTTTCACACTGGTGGTTTAATGTGAACCGTTTCTTTGAAGAGAATATGAAGGACCCAAAGACCATCTTAATCACCATTCTCACAAACCATCCTAGACTACTTACACCGTCGACGAATAAGGTAACTTGGAATACGCAGGTCTTTTTCAACCTTCCATGATCATTCTCCCACAATAAAATGATCGAAAAAATGAAATGAAATTGTGTAAAATTAATCTCCATTTATCGTGAAAAATATTCCATGTATTGGTAAGTTGGAGGATCTCCAAATGGTGAAAATAACCGGACTGCACTTCAGTTGTGAACTAACCCTTAATTAGGGATAACCTTATCCAATGAGAGAAGCCAGGTACCCAACCAATATGGTCTGTTGGTCAAAATGTTCCACAAAATAGAACCAAACAGATGATTGGAATAACCTTATAGGTTTTCCAAATATTTCTAACAAGAGACCACTAACCAATCCATCAAACCATCTTACCGACCAAAAAACCCCAAAACAACGTTCAACAAGAGGGGTTATTGTACTCAAAACATCCAACAACAACAAAATTTACAAAAACACATAAGACACATCATCCCAAACTACTAATCAAGAAATCAGGTTTTTCTTTAAAATGATCTGTTTGAAAATAAATGGTTCGGTAGATAGCGTATCCATCAATGGTTCCCCATGGGCCTCACACATGCAAGTTTCTGTGCCACACCAAGAAACTGCCTCACATCCATCCCAGAACTCATCCAGTCATTCAACCAACAATTAATCATCACATATAACCCCATGCATGTGGTCATAGTATAAATATTAATGGTTAAAAATATTTTATTACCACTTTTCACAAACCAAATAGTCAACCAATAATTCATTTATCAAAAGACTGCTAACCACAAAATGAAAATTCAAATTTATAGTGTAAAAACATTTCAGAAAGGCATATCCATTCAAATGATAACTAACTTTCAAGAAATTAGAATAAGTTTAAAAACATGTCATCCCATTAAAACACCTTTCTATACAATAGATAACTCTATTGGTAGCAATTTCTAAAAACCAACTATAACATAATTTCCTACTTTCAAAAGTGGTGTTAACAAACCATTTTCCATATCTAATCAATTCGTCAAATTTTGGTCCACCATTTCACAAATTAATCCATTCCCTATTTATTAGAATACCATATTCCATAAACATTACAATTCTTAAAACTATTCCATTTTGTAATCAAAACCAATCATCCATGATATCAAAACTATAGGATACCAGACAATGCAAGAAGAAACTAGTTATGTTGGGTGACATGTATATATGGTTTAAGGCCATAAAAAAATAACTTCACCATAAAATAAACTGTTCTAGGAAAATATTCCTAGTTCAACATGCCTTGATAGGCCCAGCATGATCAATGAGACCATTAACCCAAAATTATTTTCATTTCCCCTAATCATCACTAAACCAAGAAATCCAAAGGAATCAGATAAATATCGACATCCACTGATGACTCGAATCCTGTCATGAGGTGTGCTGGAAAAGCATACTACCCATATTTAGAATGTCATGTCATGGTAATCCTAGTTCCAAACTTTCATGATTGTACCCCAAATAACATGACCCAAAGGGAGCGAACCTCATTTGATACCATTTTGTCCGGAACTGAATATGGTCGACATCAAAACTGGTAACCGACCCCGCATGTGACATGGCCTTAAGGGGGTTACTAATTCCCACAAGCTGGTATAGGAGCCCAAGTATCATAAAATTAATGTTGTGAATGATTTACCTTAGTTTATGAACATAAAACAACAATCAAATTCAATAAACCAAATACTGATTTTTCAAACCAAACAATCCTTTAAAAAATTTATGAATTGAGTTAAAAAATATAATATAATGTTCAAAGACCCTTAAAAATGTAAAACCCCCAAACTAACAGCTCATAAACCACCTCATTGAATGAGGAACCACCCTTAAGTAATCCCGACAACAATTCATCATGATGGACTGCTAAAAACCAGACACATTGGCATAAAAGTTGTACCAAAACCTAAAAAAAACAAGTATACTTATACACAAAGTTTTAAGTTTTGTGTGATCCAAATCCCAGTTGGATACCACCACTAATAGATTTCACGTGATAATCATTGCAAAAAAATCTTCCATGTATTCGTAAACATTAAATATTAATTATTTTAGAGAGATGCAATTTTGAATTAAATTGTTTTTAAGTGGGATATTTTAAAGAGTCAACACTTTTAAATAAAATAATAATGGTACTTAAACTTCCATACCGACAGAAAATATGTCAATATTATGTATAAATAATCCAATGATCCCAAGCAATAAGAAATAAAATCTAGCCACGCGCTCGTTGGGGATTCGAGGTACCTCATATCTCTTTGAAAGTAACCATCACAATATTAGTTCTTGTGAACATGAGCTACTAGGAGGGAGAATACCGATAAACTAATGTTTCCCAAACAATATAAACATAATCATTGTTTAGTTATTATTGTCATCGTAAAACATGTTACGTGAAACAGAGGCCAAATCCCCCAAGATCACTAGCATACTAGTACACGTCCACACACCTAGATACTCATATTTCCATATTATATGTAAGAAAGTTACACAAGCCATGAAATATAATTTTCACACGAAAATAAATATTTCAAATAACAAATTCACCACAATTACCCGCATGTAAATCAAAAAAGTCCCGTAATTCCCATTTTCATTCAGATTCATTTTGAAATCATACTCACACCGAAATAGACCACAACACTTCTCAAATCACTTTACCAGTTCAACAAATACATTAAATTTATTTATAAAACCATTCCATGATAGTCCATTTCACATAAAAACCCACAAAAATATCAAATAATATATATTTAACAAACAGAATTCATTTTTCACATCACACTCACACAAAACAACTCACAAATGTGCTTCAGACCACTCATTAAATTTGTTAATACATTTCCAAAATTTATAAAACATTCTCAAAATGTTAGATATATTAAATAACCACTTTACCTTTAAATAACCCATAATAAGTGAACACTGTCACCAAAATAGTACAGATACATTTATTTCCCACATTTATTAACCTAATAAATCATTTACAATTTTCATAAAATAGTCCTAAGGGGTATAACTATGTTTTTCACACCAAAAGTATTTTGAAACCCTCTTTAAAAGCCAAAATAACACCAAGATCCTACCAAATAATAATTTTAATACCAAAAATCATTTCATAAACCACTTTTATATGTTATAAAATAATTCCAAATATTACAAGAATAGTTACACTTTGAAACCAACCAATTCGAAGCAAAAGTGAAACTATAATATTAATAGCATAACAAACTCAATTAAAAATAGTTTTCTAACAATGCACAATATATAAGGAACATTAAAAATAATTATATCAAGCGTGTTAGCACTTAAAAAAATGATTACCCACTGAACCACATACCTAAATTGTTGAAACACTCAAATCATGGTACAAAACATCAACTGCACCACCACCACACCACATAATTTAGTATACTATGCGGCCTAACTATACAGCATGTTCAAGCCACTGAAAAACAATCAATTCATCTCCACATTCAGGGGGTTCAAGCAGGAAACCAAGGGGGAATGAAATGATAAGGATAAAGGGAAAATTCAAAAAAAAACCAAATAATTCTTGTCAACCCAAATCTCTTTCAACTTGTGGGTACCAACCACCTCAACAACTTACCCCACAAGTGGTGCCATTATGAGGGCCACTAATCCAACTCCAAAAAACCACGTCCTCACACTATCCCCTTGGAAAAAATAGGATTCCAACTACCATCCAAGACCACTAAGAATAAGGTATTAGATCAAAAACACATAAGGAACCAAAATTCAATCCCAGAACACCCAAAAACCATGATAATGATAAGAACCAAAAGAGGATTTGAATCAAAGAATAGAATAGAAAATTCGGGTGTGACACTTACCATACACATTCTCCATTTAGAATTTTTCCCTTAATTTTGGAATTATATTTTATTAAATCCATTGTATATTGTACCTTGAATTGATGTAAATTCTTCTAAAATTTAAAGGGCACCATAAAAATCAATTATCATAATAATAGATTTATCATGTAGTAAAATTACTTATAGAAATTTATTTTGAATCTTGTTTATTTCTGATATTTCCAATTTTATTCATGAAATATTTCGGAAGCCCTTTCCCATATTTTATATTATAACCACATACATAGTAGAGGTTGGTTTTTCACCTGTCTTCACCAATTTGATCTAAAATATTTTAATACATTAATAATATATTAATTTTCACTATATAATTCTTCATAACATTGAAATTTGGTTTTCTTAATCTTATTATATGTTGATTTGTTTCATTATTTCATATTATTCATGAATATTTATATAGTCTTTAATTTTTCACAAATTTCATTATAATATCTGAATAGGTTCTCATCTCATCTTTATGTGATGAATCTTTTTGAGTAGTATCCATTTTTTGAAATATCATTACTTAATCCACATACATTATGTATAAAGTTTTCTTCTAATATTCAAAACATATCATATAATATTCACATTCAACAATAAACATACATATTTATTATTCATCAAACATACTAACCAATATTAAATAATTATGAAGATCATTATTTAAATTTTATATTATCTTTATTTGAGATTTCAAAAACCTCAATAGTTTTCTTTTGAATATATTATTGTGCATGGATATGTTCCTTGAATAATACTGTTAACACAACATTTTCACAAAAAATCCATAGTATGCATATGTTTGAAAAGGTAAACATTCGTCATAGGGTGTTATTAATTGTTCATTATGTTTACAATGTTTCGAGTTATTATTATTCATATGTTTCTTATGAAAATTTTTTATCATTAAATTAAGTTATGCTTATTTTGGTACATCATAATCTCTTTGAATTATATCATTTTATTCTAACTATAAAATATTATCCACAATAACAACTTCAATTTCTGGGAATATCTTCATATAAAATTCATCAACAACAAGATTCTAAAAAACTCTTCGAAAAGCCTTCTTTTATAGTATATAATTTTTCATTAAATCTTGACACTAATTCATTTGTACCATATGTGAGTCTAGTAAGATATTTTTATTCATAGATCATAATTTTAAATTTATTCAATGTATCTTCATGTTCAAATTTATATTGTTTCATTTCATAATGTTTTACCACGATATATGAAAGTATATATGTAAGAAAATCAATATGGAAATTTTTAATGTAATATATAATTCCAAAAAAAATTATTCACTTTATTAATACTAAAATAGGGAAGAAGATTATTATAGGGGAACAATATTCTAACATTCATGATAAATATTTCCACATAACTTAACTTCTAGTTGTGAGAGATCATACTTTTTATAAGACAATGAATTTATGTTCATATATGATTCATTCTTCTTGCTATTTTTCATTTTTTTTTTGGAATCTTCAATTTTTATATAACATAATAAACATATTTATACAGTGGATAATTCTATAAATTCAAATTATTATGGGAAAAAGGATCATCATATTCCCAAAAATAATCACTTCACATATAATCATTAAATACAAATGGGAACAAGTATATGTGATTTCTATTAGAGATAGTCATCATTGTGTTAATAATTGAGATTCCCATGTTGATTCTGCAGTCTTCATAATAGTGGGGTAAATAATGTGTAACCGAATTTAATTGATAATATTCAACATAAAATTTATCATAACTTATTCTTATTGAAGCACTAGTATCTGTAAATATTGAAGGATCATTTGAAACACATACTCAAAATATAACCCATATACTTGGTATATTATATAATAAAATCATCACATTAGAATTTTTGAATTGTTTAGACTCAATGTGGTAACATATATCCATTCTATAGAAACTATCACCAGTTAATGAATTCTTTCACTCATATACATTAGATGAGTAAAATGATATAACAACCATTTTAATCCTCTATATCTTGATATAAAATTTTATGGACTCCCATTAATGAAATTTAATTCATATAGATTCATTCAAAAATAATATAAATTTTTTTTGTATGTAACAATAACATCATCATTAAAATTCACAAATCAATATTTCAATATGATAAAATGGTATTAGATGTACTTTGTGTTCATCAGGCATTTTACTATCTGATAATCCAAAAAATTCTTGTAGTATTAATCTATTTTTGGACCACAATTTTTACATATCTATTCAATAAGGTAATCCTACTAATTATTTACATTTAACTAATTCACCTTAAATAAATCTACACCTCTTTGGATTCATTGAATGGTAATCATTTTTAATAGAATTTGTGGAATAAAACACCCTTTCTGTTTCATTTGATAAAAACCACTATTTGAAAACTCTAATATCTACACATATGTCTATAGGGATTCTTATTAAATAATGATTTTATTTGTTCAGAAAATCTACGCACACTATAAATATTATAACATTTCATTTTCATTGATCATAAAATATTTGTAAAATAATTTAAAAAGGATACACCCCTTTATAAATCCACAGACAAGGTAAAACATTTTGGATGTCCAAAAAGATTTCACTGTCACAAAAAAATCACAATAGGAATCTCCCACATAAAAACAGCTTTTTAGATGCCACTATAGTATTATATAAAATTATTCAATCTTATTAAAAATTTTTCAAAATCATTATATCATCAATTTTACTTAAAATCATTATTCAATAATAGATTCAATCATCCTTAACTATGAAAATATATCCAACATTGAATGAAAAATTTATTATCATTTTTATTATAGGGTATATAAATATAAGGAAAGATTATAAAAACTCTTTTGAAAAAATTCTAGATTTTTGAATTCATTAATATATTCTCCATACAAAAATAATCTGAATTAATCAGTTATATCTAGTCATTATCTAAAAATTGACTCAATCTAATAGATTAATAAAATCATTGACATGTTCACTTGATATTCTTCCACTAACTAATGCACTTAAACATTCTCATGTAAAAATTATAATTTTATGAATCAAAATCTCCCCATTTTGTCCATCTAACTTCATCTCAATACTTTTGAAACAACATGGAATAGAATAATCTATCAGATATTGCACCATAGAATCATTCATTCATTGAAAACATCTTGATATATTATATGATTGTATGTTTGGGGAATATATCTATATTATATAACATACCAACTTGTTTTTCCAATCAAACTATGAACACTTGATTTTATTTGATAGAATGTAAATCTATTGCGAAAATCAAGATATGGATTCCTTTACAACATTTTACAAAACTGAACACTACGTAATCTATATGCATCTATATAATAATTCCAATTTAATTCATCCTTATACATGTTTGTATGATGAAAATGAGAGTATATATATCTATAAGACATTTTTAATATATAGATGAACCATATTAACAAGGAATGTACAATCCTACACAAAAGAATTAATTCAATGGATTTTATTCTAATGGCATCAACCTAATGGAATTTATGGAATAATATACTCAATAACTTCATAACATAAATATTCATTAAAAATATTCAACAAATTATATATTTATTATTTTAAAATGCATACAAAATTTAATCAGTAAACATTTTCCACAAATATAAAATAAACCTATTCCATTTTCCTTCAATTCGGTTTTTCGAATTATTACTAGAACATCAACATATCTTGGTTTTAATAATAACATCTCACACTTTTTAAAAATTCATAAAATCTCATAAATGTAGAATACATTAAAAGATTTTTCCTCTAAAATAATCTATACTCTATCATGACACAATGTGTATCTCCAAATGTATAAATTATCTAAATTTTTATGGAATCCTACAAAATTATAATAGGTCATGAGAATTTATAGGATCTATGGAACATGAAGATCAACACAACATCATCCTTTTTGTAATGGGAACATTCTAATAATTATATGGAAAATAATTATTCATTTTTCCTAACCTCTAAGTAGAAATCATTTTTATCCTCCATAATTGTTTCCTGATCTTCTCAGGTAAATCATAATTCATTGTTGTATTTCTAAAGGTAATTCATTTGTGATTAAATATTTTAATAAAAATATGTAATCTAATTTATTCATGGAAAAAAACATATTTATGTCTAAATATAATGAATACTTCTAAATCTCTTGTATCTAGGATCAAAATTATTCAAAGAACATTACAGAAGAAAATTTGACTTCAATATCCCCATTGAACTTATGAATATTACAAGAGAAATCATCACCTTATAATACCTGATTAAATTAAAAAAACAATTCAACTACATATAATATATAAAATTATTATCATATAATATTATATTTTGTAGCATAAGGTATAGAGACCCTTATAAGATTAAACTGAGTCCTCATATCGACTCATATAGTGTATAGAGAGCTATAGAGTTTAGATTTATTTTATTTCCAACATTATTTGTGGTTAGAGAACCGTAAGTTTTTTTGTCACACTCCATTAAAATAAACATATTGGAAAAATCCACTTAGTGGATTGTTTCCAATAGTATTTACTATAGACAGAGTGTAAGTATTTTTATATAGTAATTAGTATACTCCGTATTTATACAATCATTTAAGTCAATGGATATCATGGGTTTTGGTCAACTCCCCAATCAATAATCAATGTGGATATAGTCCCATAAGGGTTTTAGATCACACCTCATTCCCATAAAAATATTTAAAAAGATCAATTTAATTTTAGGATCACTCCCCTTTCTATTAATTATAATCTCATCATATAAAATATTTTAACTAATGAAATTGAGGGAAATTTTATTTTATTCACACTTGTGACATAATGAAAAACCCTACATATAAAAGCAACATGAAAACATTCATATTAAAATTTATATTAAATAAACATATGAGAATGAAATGGGTCACCTTAAATTTATACAATATATGACCATAATAAATCCCAATATCAAAGGTGGTAGGTATAATTAATTCATATCTCTTATGAATCATATGAATCATTATATAATTTTTATATATTAGAAAAAACATTATCAGATCATTATAAAATAAAATTATAATTTAAGTAGAAATATATATTTCGTTTATATAACATTTATTTCAAATGGAAATAAATTATAAAAAAAATATCATTTTAAAATTATTAGAAACAAAATAAATCTTTTAAAATTCATGAAAAAATTGATAAGGATCTTGGTAATAAAAACTAATGAAAATAGTTTGTAAATGTATCAATAAAGAAAAAATAAATATATTATATCCACATTTTAATATAAATTCATATAAAATATAATTTTTCTAAGAGAAATAATGTAACTTTGGGTTTATATATTAAGAAAATAATAAGAAAAACATTGACATAGGGGATAAATATTTTTAGTTCAATAAAATAGATAAGGTTTTATCGACTCATAAGAAACCCTTTGGTTGAATTTTGAACCAAATGGAGTGAAAATGGATATATCTTTCAGAACAATAAATATTAATTTATGTCAATAAGTAAAATTAAATGTTATTGATAATTAAAATATAGGTTCCACTAGTTGGGGCACATACATAACAAATCTTGAAATTAAGGTAATATTGAAATAGAATCTCATATGACTTCTATAAAATTAAAATTAAACCCTCTTGAAATACTAAATCCTAGATTTAATTTTATGTCCAATGAATTAATTTAAAATTATAACAATATATATCTATGCAGTAATATAAAAACCACCCTAATAAAAACATATATTGAATATGGAAAATATATTATTCAATTAAATTTATATGGGTAAAACATACACAAAACATCATCATTTTCTGAAATGATATAAACCCTTGTATAATAAATTTATAATTTTATTTAATGAATTTCATTATATTATTATTATATATTTAATATAATTCCATTAATTTATTTCCTTATTTACATGGGATTACTTTTTTATACATTATTATGTAGATGTTAAATATATCTATTTGTCCATTAATGATTCAGTTTGACAGTTATTATCTTTAATCCTTGATAATGGATTCAAAACATAAATATTCTTCATCAATATAAATTGTATGCATTTTATATTGTATTTTTATTCTTGTGATAGTTTTATGGAACTCATTTTTCTTGTTCAAATTAATCACTAACAAATATCTATTTCAAATTCTATTGAATACAAAAATAAAATTACTTTTTTTGTTTTATATATACAATAATATTAAAACTAAAAATATAAGAAATTGGGGGAAATAAAAAAAATTTCAAAATATAACTTGAATTTTAGTTTTCAAAGTCATTGGAAATGTATACATTATAACATCATTCATTTGAGTGGGAAAAAATACTAATTCAAGAACATGTCATATTGACTAAATGATTGATATTATGTTTTTGAAAAGTAATATTATCACTTTTACCAAATCATATTGAATCCATAAAAAAATTATTACAATGATATGAATGATTTAATAATCTTTTAATAATGAATATATTGATAAATAATTGATGATATAATGATATTTTTATTTAAGATTTCATTATTCTCTTAGATAACCTCTTCAAAATAATGGACTATGGATACTACCATGTGAAATACAAGATTTATAAAAGTTAGAGGGGCTTTATATCAAGGAATAATTGGTAGGCATTCTAGATGAAAATGATATAATATTATGGGTTATGTTTGGTATATTATGTGTAATATATGTGTCAATATGAGTTCCATTTTAAAATAATAACATCACTTAATGTGAATAAAATGACATTTAACATTGTAATTTGATCAAAAGTGGATAATTTACAAAAATAGCATAATTATATCTCCAAAAGTTCTTATAAAAAATTCTTATTGGAATATTTATTTTATTGGTCAAATCGGAACCACTTAGATAAACCATATTTCTATATTCAACCTTCACCATTGAAACTCAATTTTTACCTCGATTACTAAATTTGTTGCTCAATATTGGAATTAAACATGTTAGATAATTTTTGTATCATAAATAAAAAAATGAGAAAAAAAAATTATGAGATTCCACTAGAAATATTTATTAAATATAATTTAATCATAATAATCCAAAACACATAAAGACCAAATTTGAGAAATATTTATATTTTTACGTAAAAAAATATTTGATCTAATTCATTAGAAATTAATAAAAATTACAACATTTTAAATTTATGTTAATACATATATTTATATATATTATTTAAATAAAATAAATATTTATTTGATATCATCATGATTTATTGAAATAAAAATATCGAACACAAACAAATAAATCCTTGACAAATTTATCTTTTTCGATTTAATTGATTTTAATCATATTACAATAAATATTACTCATCAAACCAAGAAATTTTATGTAACTGCTTGTGTTGGAATAATAAATAAAATTTGTTGTATATATGAAATATTTCATTAATAATAATAAGTATAGTAATATATAAAAATAATTTTTTTCATAATAAATATTTTATTATATTTATGTATTTTTGTTATTGGAGAATAGTCTTTAATTTTTAATTATTTTATTTTTAATTTTTAACCTAAAATTACCCATCATCAATGTAACAATTATATAAAAATATATACTTAAAGAGAATATATTCAAAAATAATATTTTCAATGGTCATATATCCAATATATATATGTTTAAAAATATATATTTCTAATGACAATGTGAAAAATGACTATATATATAATTATCATATAACATTCCAGCATATATCATTATAGATACCTCGAAAACAAATCATCTTGTTGGCTAATTTAATTTTCAATATTTTTACCGCATCTATAATGAGTTAATTTTTTATTAATTGTCATTGATCATAACAATTTCAACATTTTATACTCATTGTGATAATTTAAAAATTGTATTATTTTCAATTACATTTTTTTATCGTTTATTAGTAATTTTAATAATTATTTTCATTTAAGTTATCATGTAATTTAATTGTTCTTTTATTAATTATAATGAATTAATAAATTATCCATTTGGTTTAGTGTTCTATGAATTTCATGTTCTCAAACACACATGATTTTATTTTAAGTGTAATATTTACTAAAATAACACATTATTATAAATAGAGAAGTATTATGCAATATATAAACAATTATAGTGTTATCTTATAGTTAATTTTTTGAACTCATCAATTTATATGGGGGTCATTTTATTGGGACTCATTAAAATTGTAATATCTCAAAAAATATGTTATATTTATTACTCTTGTAGTCTATTTGGTTAAAGGTCCAAAAATATTTTTAGAATACATCCTTATATCCCTTTATAGTAATTTTTTTCATCCATTATAATTTATGGAATCGCATAAATCATTTGATATTGATTAAATTTAATTTATAGAATTAAAATCCATAAATGAAATGTTTTTTAAATAAGAGATTTTATTTTATCCTTGAATTCATATAGTAATTGATTGTGGGATATGATTTAGAAAGTGATTTGTCAGTAATAGAATTTCAAATAAGGTCAGTATCTTGAAAATAGTCTTTTTCAATATAAAATTTAATTCTATAAATTGGGGAATAAATAAATTATCTCTAATATTCTCTCCACAAATAATAATGCAGAATGAGATATATGGATGAAATTTTAGGATGGAACAACTTTTTTTCCCTAATTTCTCAACTCCATTATATTGAATTAGAATTTCAATATTTTATAGAACATACTTATCTGTATGAATTTATCGAACTACAATGATATAATATATTTGGTGTTATAAAATAGAAAATATGTGCACTTTTATCTATAGTATTCTTGTCCTAATAATTTACAATTCGAAAAATTGATTGAATAAATAAAAAACTAACCTTTTAATAAAATGAATTCAATCAATCATAATAATATAAAAATAAAATTATAAATATTTTAAATTATAAAAACTTATTATCAGAACAATACACTTTTATCATATCTTTTAACTCTTTTGTTTCATTCTATGTTTTTTATGTTTTTTATCAATCATATTTCCTGAATTAAACAAAAAAACTCTATTTTTTTAATCCCAATAAATAACGTATGGAATAATTACTATTGTGATATCTACAATACCTATTAGATCTCACCAATAGAGGTTATAAATCCTACTTAGAACACCTTCAACAATCAACTGGGATAAACCATTCCACATGAATCATTTTGATGAGGATTTTTTATTTACTCAATTTTATCTTTTTTGAGTTCTTATAAAACAATATACATTTTTTCCCAATGGTTTTTTATTTAATTGTTTTTAATTTACATTATATAACACCATCTATAAATTAATTATTCATAAAAATAGAGAATTAGTACTTTGTGAAAAATAAATTTATTAAAAAACATTACAAAAAATTAAATATTCATTTATTTAGTTCTTCGTATCGTTCTCTTGTTGATCAATATACTCTTATTGATTCATATGATTTATTGATGATATATATAAAACAACGGTTTATCCATAAATGAATGTATGTTTGTATAATATGATAATTATGATATGGGATATCATCATATTAAAGAATACTACGATGGAATAAATAAATAAAATATGGTAAACAATCAAATAGAATCATTACATATAATTCAATTTATAAAAGGATTATGAAAAATATTATCATAATGAAACATTTAACAAACACATGGAATTTAATCACATATGAAATTCAAAAAAATCATTAAGAAATTCATGTTTCTGAGATATGATAATTATATAAGGCCAATTATATTAATATGGAAACATATTAAGAAATAATGACCAAAAATCAAATTTTAGACAAATATTAACCCATCATGGACATTGATAATGAATCATTTGATATAAATTATCTACTAATAAACAAGGTGGAATTATAATGTCAGTCACTTTATTTTCATAATTTTACATTTATATGTGTTTCACATAGAAATTAATCATATATGTATCATACACATTAAATTGACCCATGTGATGTAAGCAAGTTTTGTAATTAGTTCCCAAATCATATACCCTTGAGGTATCATGTATTATGCATGTTAGATGAGGGCTAAATTGAATGTGTATATTCATTGTAAAAACGTATTTTTCCTAAAAATAAATCTCTTAGTGATAGGGAAATTATAAATAATTTTATAAAATATATAAATGAATTTATTATCCTAAATAATCTATTTAAGAAATTTGGAACAAGATTTATCAATAAAATAAGGGACTTTATTTTCCTGTAAAAAAGTATTAATTCTCAAATGTATATTAATATGAAGAGGGTTTTTAGGAAACAATATATTTTTAATCGTCTCTATCGATGTAATGCATGATAATGTATATTTATTTAATTACTTTTTCATGAATATCTATAATTTGGGGAAAATATTATAATGGAATCTGGAGAAGTATTAATATCTCCATTAAAAGGGAGAAATAAAGATGTATAAATGAAATGATTTTGATATAATGGAAAGAGAAAATGAGTAATAGGTGGAGATATATAGTGATAGATAACATCACGAAAAAAGGGAAATGGGTGGGAAGGAACCCTTTTGAACAGTCCCATGGTGTTTCAAATACCTAATAACATAAAGAATAATGAAGTAAAATTCATTAATCAAATATAACATATATTTTTTTCGTCTATTAAAAATCATATTTATCATGATAATTATATATATATAATTAATATTGTTGATGTCTTCTATTTTTTGATGTCCAATTTATAGATAAATATTATTACGATCTAGTGGTTATGGTCAAATCTAACTATCTAACAGTTCCATAATTGATAACGTTATCATGTTTTATAGATTATATCATTATATAATTAATGGAATTGAATAGTACATTAAATATTTTTAAATCACATAATCATCAGTGGTAATGTTTTTAAGATTTATATATATGAAAATGATTGTATACATCTGTTGACGCTCCTTTCGTCACAGAATCTAAAAGATCAGAAAAGGGAATATCTGAGCTCAAACTGATTCAACCTTTGAAGAAAACATCAAAAATCGACAAAGGAATGAACAAAGGATCGACAGGATATGCACCGCGCAAGTTTTATCACTGTCGCGCAAGTATACTTGCGCGACACCCTTGGTCGCGCAGGTGACTTGCGCGACCTAAGTGGTAACCGCCCGGTAACTGCTCGGGGTCTTCTTTTGCCTATAAATAGACCCTGTGGGCCCCCCATTCGGGAAGATCGTTTTCCAGAAACTCGGATTGAAGCTCCCGACGCCCAAGTCTCTTCTCAAAGCTTCCAGAACACTTCTAAGGTAATTTCTTACCCAGAATGGAAGATCTAAAGGGAAGAAGGAAGGCCAAAGTGTTGAAACTTATCAAACACTTGCGCGCCGACTTAATTCCTTCAATATAACTTGCGCGTCCCTTCTCTGGAAGAACCTCAAGAGGATTATAAGGGGTTTCATAAAGAGTCACTCAAGTATTTCAACTCTGATAGAAAATCGCGCAAGTATCCCTCATGTCGCGCAAGTATACTTGCGCGACCAATACTTGCGCGCCGCCGTAGGACTTGCGCGACTTTTAATACTTGCGCGCCCCTATCTTTTTGGGTGCCCATCTTGCCCATTTTGCCCCTCTTAAGCCATTTCACCTTTCCTATTCAAGATTCAGTCTTCAAGATACTCTTCAAAGCCATTTCTGGCATGATTTCTTGATTTGACATCCTTGTCTGAAAGGAATTCTGTGAAATATCTCTCAAAACCTAGTGATTTAAACATCTTTATGTCACCAAAGATTGAGAGTTCATTCATTCAACCTCATCCTTTAAGATGAGATAATCCTTAACCTGGGTCTCCTTTTTCAGGAATAATCCCCAATTATAAAACCTTCAATCTGGGCATCCTCCTCAGGAGTAAGCCCCAATCAAGTCCTCTAATTTTGGGCATATTTCTTAAGAATAATCCCCAACCTCAAATATGGGCATCCTCCTCAGGAGTAAGCCCCAAACCTTAATCCCTAACCTGGGTCTCCTTTTCAGGAATAAGACTCAGTCATAACCTGGGCCTCCTTTTTAGGAGTAAGTCCCAGTCATAATCTTGGGCTTCCTTTTCAGGAGTAAGCCCCAAGTCCCCTTAAATTTCTCTTAACCAGTCATAATTTACCTTTGACCTGGGTCTCCTTTTCAGGAATAAGACTCAGTCATAACCTTGGGCTTCCTTTTCAGAAGTAAGTCCCAAGTCCCCTAACCTGGGCCTCCTTTTTTAGGAGTAAGTCCCAGTCATAATCTTGGGTTTTCTTTTCAGGAGTAAAACCCAATCATAAGTCCCCTCCTAACTTGGGCATCCTCCTTAGGAGTAAGCCCCAAAATTAGAGTATTCAAATCTCCATGAAGCACATATAACTTTATGGACCCTGTTCATGGATTTTCTCCCTAAAAGTAAATCCTAAACCTTCATCTGTCTGGGCAGTCATCCATACATAAGCCCCAAACAAATTCTTATGATTGCATCTTTCATGGCACAATTGTCTAAATTTTACCAATACCTCTTGTTTCTCACACCGAGCATGACTCACGTGAGCTTAGAGTGTAAAAGTAATTATGACATTCATCTTTGATCCATCAATCATAAACATCATACTCCATTTCTCGAACTACGTGGGTTCTTATTCCTTTTCCAAAACAAAGGATACGTAGGTAGCCCATTTATGGGTTCGATCCCAACTTTGAAATAATCTATGTCCTTCTGAATGACGATAAACTTCAAGTGCCCCACTGAGTGGCTTTAAAACCAGCCTGGTCATCAAAATGACCACGAGACTTTTATATAAATATTTTGAAGGACACCATTGATCAAGAATCTCTAAAAAAATATAGATGATTCTATATTGATGAAGAACCTCGAATACATATAAAAGATTCTCTAAATTTCTTGCATATTAAATCATTGATTGTTAAAACTAAAGGTAAGCTCATTTTATACTTGGTAATGTAATAAGGATTCACGAACTTAACTTAAATCTATAAAGAGAGTCCTGGAGTAGACAATAATTCCCCTCAAAAAGGTGTGATGAGTCCGACCTCCCATCCTCTCGACCAATGCAAATTCCTAAACCTCATTAGTCCACAAACTAATGAGCGCCTGCCTTTGGAAAGTAGGTCCAGACGGATGTGGAATCATTGGATGTTTCTGGTTCTACGAACAAACCCGTTAGAAACCGATCGGAACGTTTGAATCTCCCGTCCAGGAGGTCATCCCCGGATTCCGTGCGAAACAAAAAATGGTGAACCCGACGTGAATCCTTAACCAAGTTAAAGTGATGTTCTTCTTATCTGTTAGGCCCCTTGGGCCAACAAGGCAATCATTGATATATGATCATCCAAAAGATGCAGTAGCCGGATTCATCTTGATTATGTCTGTTACATGGAACATGCACTCTTTTCTCAAGATCTTCTGCAAAAATGGCTTTCCTTAAATTCACCCCTGTGAATACTGCTGCTGTGAACACCTCTACTGTGAGGTCTGCTGCTGTGAAAACCAATACTGCTACTCCTGCTGGAACATCATCCGCTCTGAGGATGACATCACCAACTCAGCGTCTTCAACGCTGTGTTTCTAATGCACTGGTTAAGGAGTACCGTCACAATGGTACTATCCCAACTCTGGAGGCCGCTCGTCAAGCCCTCCAAGTTAACAACTCTACCTGGTCGTCCGGACAACGGCGGCCAGTAATTAAGAAGCAGGCGGTGCTGACTACCGTCTCCAACCGTTTCGGGTCGTTATCCCCGGAACGCAATTTCCATTCACTCCCTTACACCGAGGAAGTAAATGAGCAGGTCCCTCGGGGCCTTAATTCAAAAAGACAAGTGTCCTTCCCGAGGGCTCCCATCAACAATCGCCGCCAGACTCGTGCGGTAGTGCGCCCTCAACATGATGAGGGTACCGACTCCAGGCATTCAGCTCAGGTTCCTCGAACCCGAGCAGGCAAGATGAACCGCCAGAGACGGAATCCGGTTAACAATAGGCAGGTTGTCATCCCTGCCATCTCCGGAGAAGTCCACCATCCTAACTTGGTGGCAAACAACGAGCAGGCACACACACCTGCCCGTTTTAATTCAGCTATCCAGCAGACTCGTCTGGCAGCATCAAGCCGATCCCGCCAGGCAATTCCGGCGGAGTACCATAGGCAGAAACATACACCTGCTTATACATCAGCAGTTAGTCAACAGGCTCGTCTGACTACATATGATGGATCTCGTCAACCGCGTTTGGCGAAGTGTAATCAGCAGGCACATACACCTGCCAATACTAATCAAGCCTACCAACAGTCTCGTTTGGTAGCGCACAGAGAAGTCAGTCGGAAAGCCCTGACGACAAACAGGAGGCAGACTCAACTCTCTGCCTCCACACTTGAGTACTGTTAGGATTCACTGACAGGAAAAGGAGGACAGGAGCAGGCACATACACCTACTCCAAGCCCGGAATGGACGTATATCCCTGTTCCGGCGGCTGAAGTCACCAAGCATATTTTGTCAATGGTGAAAGAGCAGAAGCAAATTCCTGCTCATATTCTGGATGCTTTCCAGGATATCATAATATCTTCAGCATCATCTCAGGGACAGACACATAAATCTATCCCTAGAAGTGGAGTGACACATCAAAAATTCACTCCGGAACAGAAACACACATCTGTTCCAGTCCAAGAGGGTTATGGGGCATACTCCCCCATATCATACGGACAACCAATTCAGGCACATACACCTGATTTGAGCGATGATTGTCAGCCTAACCTGACCATCTTTCCTGATCATGCACATACACCTGCTCAGAGCAATCACTTTCATCATCAAGTGGTTTCTAAAGCGAGTAAGAAGGCATCTAAGAAAAAGATCCACCCAGCACAGTCAGGAGATCAAAGGCCAATCTGCAACAAGGCCTTGCTCGATGCTGGAGTTTTTGAAGCCCTCAGACATTTATCTGTCGGAGTTCAAGATTTTAATCCCTCAATTCCCAATAACGGGAACATTAATTCTGAAGGTCTTCAACAGAAACTTCCTCATGAAAACTTGCTTCATGAAAATTCGGTCAATCTTGATGTTTCTTCTTCAGATGAGAGCCACAGGAACCCTCTGTGTGGTCAGAAGACTAAGGAGAAAGAGATCTCATCTTTTTCTGTAACCCATCATGATGGTCCTCCTCGTGGTGATGAAATTCGCTGCGAAAGTCCTCTCTGCAGTAGTGATTCACATTGCCTGGAGAATACTCCAGCAGACAATGTAGTACCGAGAAAGCCCTCTTATCTTGAGGCACTTGCAAACGTAAAACCAGTCATGTCTGATGCTTTACTATCGGCAGGTGAAAATCTTTCTCCATCAGAAGATAGCCAGGGGTTCAGGTTATTCTCCGAACCATCCCTGGGTCATTCATCTTCCAGCATGAATAGTGATTTCTCTACCAGTCTTGTTGAATCCGATGAAGCAACAAGGAAACACCAACTCTGGTCCAAACAAGTAGAAGAATCTTCATTTAATGATAAAGAGGAAATGCTGAACATGAGGAAAAAACTGGCAAAAGGTGAAATACCAGTCATGTTTTGGCCTTTGGCTGATTCCCAGTACGACATTCCGAAGATGTTGACGGATGATGGAATCCATGATATTCGTCTCAAACATATGGAAAACTCTTTGTCAATTAAAGAAGAAGGTATTATCTTACGATGAATATGAAAATCATCTTAAGATAATAGAAGGGTTACAACGCCAGATTGATTTGGCATCTCTATCAGTCTCTCGGTATCCGAAGGCTGAAAAGCAACAGAGAACCCTTCAACGTTCATGCCTTGGCGCACTAAGAATATTGCGTCAGTTAATTTCCAATGCTCCATCTAATGTTCATATCAGAGGATGGGGTGTTCACGGAGCACTACATTTCACAGTGCTTTCCGGTCATCAAAGCCCGCCGAATATGGTCTCATGCAATGTTATTGCCCATGGCCGGTCACAGTCAATGGGCTTTGTTCATAATCAAAAGCTTTCTCAAGAACAAGCTTCAACTAGTTCCTCTCAAAATCAAGTATATAGAGAACAAGTTGTTGAATTTCTCCTACATCAAGCAGGCGAGAATATTGCACAAGCCTCTTGTCTGGAGCAAACACGTCATCAAATGACAGAAGTTTCGGAAATCATCCAACGGTCTGTTGAACCAGGTAATAAAAGTGGATACAGGTTAATGCATCCAGCTAATTTCCGAACTGAGATTCGCAAGATCAAGAGAGATTTTAAGAAGATCTCAGACATAGCATGTCAAGAGACACCCCAGCTTTCCAGACTGGGGACTTCTCTAACCCAACCCTCAGAGTCAACGAATGGGATTCGAGGAGTTGAGCGGAAGCAGCAGGAACATCCCCAGTCCACCGGACTGGGGACTTTGTCAAATCCTCAATCCCTCCCTCAGAGAAAGTCAGTATTCTCTCGATTAGGGAATAAGCCTCAAGAGGAACGAAGAGCCAAGTTGTCAGGAGATTCTCTCCAAGTGACGGTTCTCCAAGAAGTTCCTGAGGGATCAAGTCAACGGAATGCCATGTCTCGTCATGGACATGGAAGGAGACAATATCACAGAAATGCTAATAGAAAGGATTCCATGAAACATGCATCCATTAATGTCATCAATACTGTTGCTACTGATTCAACAGATGAGGCTCAATCAGAGGGATCAGACGAAGAGGTTCCTGCTCAAGAAGTTGCGCACACAGACCTAAATGAAGAAGGTGTGCGCACACGTAATCAAAGGCTTACCCAAAATCTGGGTATTCCTTCAAGTAACCCACTTCCCCCTCTCCGAAAAGGATCCAATAAGGGGAAAGGAAAGAATCATGTTACTTCTCACCCTTCCTCTGAAGGAGGTCAATCGCTCTCATTAGAGCAAAGGTTTGTACAACAGGAGGAAGAAATGAAAGAATTAAGAAGGTTGAATGCAGAACTACTTCAGAATAGTCTTCTTCTTAAGAATGCTGAAGTCCGATAGCCGAAAGAATTTTTTGTAACTACTGAGATGGATCCGGAATATCCTCCTTTATCAGTACACCCACAGAGGTCTAATCCTACGGGTCAAACGCAACAACGGTTGGCAGCACTACCATTAGTTGCAGCACCAACCTCCACGGCTGTCCAAGCTCCATTCATTGCACCTACCCAAAACCAAGTTCAACCTGACATTTCTCAAAAGTTAATAACTACTATTGATTCATTAACAACTCGGTTAGAAACTATGGAAGGGAAACAGGTGCAAGTTCAACCTGAAAAGAAGGTTTACCCTGAATGGGTAGATTCAATTTCTCCTCCATCCAGTTTTGGAAACCCTGTTTTCCCTACTTTCAATGGATCAGGCGACCCTGAACAACATTTGACGCATTATGTGTCTTGTTGTGATCCTATGATGGGAACTCCAGAGCAGCAAGAAGCAGTGAAACTCAGATGCTTCGTGCGAACCTTGCAAGGGCCATCCTTTGTCTGGTATACAAGCTTGCAATCCCGGTCAGTCATCGGATGGGAGGATCTTCGTCAAAAATTCCTTCTTCAGTTTAGCTCAACTTTTCCAAAAACGACAGTTTTCGATCTTACAAACTGTAAGCAAAGAGAGAATGAAAGAGTCTCTGATTTCATTGCTCTTTGGAAGGGATTAACGTATTCCTTGAGTTTAGAACTCCCTCAGGAGGAATTGTTGCCAATCTGTGTGGCAAATTTGCGTGACGAATTACGCACGCCATTGATCCCTGTGAAATACACAGGAGGGTTTCGAGACCTTACTTCAATCGATCAGCAGATTGAAGATTCCCTTATACAGGCTAAGGTTAAATCTTGTGTAATTCAATCAGCTCTAGGAAGAAGAATGGGTAAAGCAGAAACTGCTACAGTTATGCTTAAACAAGCACCTGTACCTATTTCTACTTCAAAACCTTCATCTTTTCGAAGGGCTCCACCTCCTGAACGCCAACAAAAAAGGTTATTTCGTCCAAATGATCAAAAAGATCAACGACGAAAACCATTTGAGGATATGAAGAGTAAAACATACTCTTTCCGAAGTGAGCAAGTCCCTGGTTACTTCATTTCAGCTCTGGAAAATAATTTGGTTCAATTACCAGTGCTGAAGAGACCAAACAAGGAAGGAGATGAAGACCGTCCCAATTATTGTCCCTTTCATCAAATGTTGGGGCATCCCATCCAGGAGTGTTTTTGTCTTTAAAGACCTCCTGCAAAAGATAGTCGATTTGGGACAAGTCAAATTGAAGGGTTCTTCAGCTCATGTAGCGTGTATTTCCGCTACAGATCCAGAGGAAGGAGGCGAGTGGCAGGAAGTCAAAAGCAAAACTGTGAAAAACATATAATGATTGGATGGTAAGAAAGACAATCAATCAGACCCATTCTATTTTGCGAACACAATTGAAGAATCCAATTGTGTCTCCTACAAAAGCTGCAGTAAAGCCTCCATCAAAAGAGAAATCCTCAAAAGGGAAGCGCAATTCAAAGAAGAAAGAGGAATCAGAAGAAGATGAGTATGTAGCAAAGCCTAAATTGTCTTTGACTCTAGCAGATTTCATGCCATCTACTTCAAAGCCACGGGCACCGTCCCACCAAATGGCACAGGCTAAACAGGCTAACCAGGCAGAGTCTTTATCAGACGAAGAGTTAATATTTGGTTCTATTAATATGATTCAATTAACAGATTCATATTCCAGTCTTGATGAGCCTGAATTCCCTATATCAAATAAAGGAACCCAAGGAAGTTCTAGAGGTTCAGGATATAGGGGAAGACGTGGATCTTTTCGAAGCCACTACTCTAATTCTACCCCTGCTAGCACTGTATATGCAGCAGAAACTCGTGGTAGAGCCCTTCAGCGAGCTCAAAAAGAACAAGCAAGTTCTTCTGCCAATGGCCAACTCAGCTTCGGCACAGTTATTTTGGAAGACCGATTAAAGGTTCCATCTTCTTTATCTCAGCAAGTAAATGGATCTAATCAGTCTAATTTTCCAAAACCAAAGATGTTGCCAACTTCAATACAAGATGCATCAGCTTCCAAAGCATCTGCTTCCAAGGTACCTGCTAAACCGCATATTCCTATTGGGAAACGCAGACCTCTAGATCAAAAGTATGATATATTGAAACACTTGGCCCAAGTACCAGCCAAATTATCAATTTTGGATGCTTTGAATCTATCAAGAAATCTTCGGGAAGCACTCATCGAAGCATTGTCAAGTCCTCAGGAGTTTGAAGCTGAAATTGCTGCAGCTGAAATTTATCAATAGAGAATAATCCTGCAGAATGCCATGCAGTGATATCTTTTACTGATAAAGATGAGGATGATTTTGTGCATGGGCACATAAAACCTTTGTACTTATCTGGCAAAGTCAATGGTATAGAAGTTCGAAGAGCTTTCATTGACAATGGTTCAAGAGTCAACCTCATGCCCATTCGCACACTTCGTCGATTGGGCCTCACGGAATCTGATTTATCTCCTTCTACCATGATGTTGCAAGGATATGATAAAAATGAACAAGAACCACTCGGAGAAGTTACGCTCAGAACTCAGTTTGGAGATCTTGTTTCCAATTCGGATTTCATGATTGTTGATCAAGACTCCGCTTTCAATATCTTGCTTGGAAGACCCTGGCTACATCAGCATGCAGCTATTCAGTCATCATACCATCAATGTCTCAAATACTGTTTCGATGGTCAAGTTGGAACATTGTATGGTGATAAGGCCCCGTTCAAGACATGTGAGTCTCAATACATTGAGGCGGAATTTTATCACATGAAGGGAAGAGAAAAATCTACAATGAAGGAAATTACCAAAGTTAATGCTCCATATGGTTTGGAAAAAATTCCAATAAATCCATTTTCACATGTGAGTACAGATTATGTGTTACCTATCAGTCAAATTGACAAAATAGGCCCAAATCAAAATACTCTTATGGAAAGATCCATAATGTCAATTACGGCAATCGAGCCAGACCACATGGGAGAAATTGGTAACTTACCAAGTAGTGATGAAAGCATAAGTGGTGACGTTTTCATTTCATCTGCTGAAATCCAACAAGTCTATACTTCGCTAATCAGGCCAGAAGAAGTTATAGCAACACCAGAGGTGAATATTGATGTCGATTCTCAATCCATCATCTCCTCTTTATTTCCCAAAGAAGACCCTTTATCGTTAATAGGGTCGGAAATGGAAGCTTCTTCTTCAAAATGTGAAAATTTTGACATCTCTTATGATCATGAGAATTTCGTTTTTTCATCTACTTTGCAAGTAGAAACGGAAGAAATAACACATGATGAAGAGGAAGAGGAAGATCTTAGAGATGCTCCTCCAGCATTTGAAGAGGGTATCTCTACCACTGTGGATGAACTCAGAGAAGTAAATAAGGGTACAGAGAAAGATCCACGCCCCACTTTAATTAGTGCGGCCATGACCCTTGAAGAACAAGAGATGTATATTTCTTTTCTAAAGCAAAATAAAGATATTTTTGCTTGGAATTATACAGAGATGCCTGGCCTTAATCCAGATGTTTCCACCCATCATTTGGGTTTGCCATAAGAACATCGAGGATTCAAGCAAGCCGCGAGAAGAACACACCCAACCTATGCTTCCAAAATTGAGGCTGAAGTGGATAAGCTTATCAAAGCTAACTTCATCAGAGAAGTTCAATATCCCAAGTGGTTGGCTAATATTGTCCCTGTAAAGAAGAAGAATGGACAAATTAGGGTTTGCATCGATTTTAGAGATCTTAATCGGTATTGTCCTAAAGATGATTTCCTAGTTCCGATTACAGAACTCTTAATTCATGCGACGGCTGGCTATGAAGTACTTTCTTTCATGGATGGATATTCTGGATATAATCAGATCCGAATGGCCCTAGAAGATGAGGAATATACAGCCTTCAGAGCTCCTCAAGGTGTGTTTTGTTACCGGGTGATGCCCTTTGGTTTAAAGAATGCAGGTGCAACATGTCAACGCGCCATGCATCGTATCTTCAAACCTTTTCTAGGGAAATTTGTTGAAAGCTATGTAGATGATCTGGTGGTTAAATCCAAATGACGTTTTGATCACTTGACTGATTTGGAATTCGTATTCCACAAGCTTCGACAACATAATTTGAAGATGAACCCCTTAAAATGTGCTTTTGGGGTAACCTCAGGAAAATTCCTCGTCTTTGTTGTACGCCATCGTGGTATTGAAGTCGATCTTGAGAAACCAAATCAATCCTTGGTATGTCACCTCCTCAGAATTTGAAAGAATTAAGAGGACTTCAAGGACACTTAGCCTATATTCGGCGTTTCATCGCCAATTTGGCAGGAAAAAGTTTACCTTTTACCAAATTATTGAAGAAAGGAGTCACTTACCACTGGACTGAAGAATGTCAAGAAGCATTTGATGTTCTCAAGAAATACCTCTTGAGTCCACCAGTACTCATGCCACCTGTTGAGGGTAGGCCTCTTATCCTCTATGTGACAGCTTTAGAGCGATCATTGGGTGCCTTTCTTGCTCAAAAGAATGATGCTGGGAATGAAAATAGTCTCTACTATCTGAGTAGAACTATGCTTGAAGCAGAAACCCGGTATTCAAGTATTGAAAAGTGTTGCCTGGCATTAATCTTTACAGTTCAGAAACTGAGACACTACCTGCAACATCACGAGGTCCAATTGATATCTCGTAATAATCCGCTCAAATTCATCCTTAGTCGTCCAATGCTTACAGGACGTCTGGCAAGGTGGGCGGTTATTCTACAGCAGTTCAACATTCAGTATGTGTCTCAAAAGGCAATTAAGGGCCACGCTCTGGCTGATTTCCTGGCTGAACATCCTTCAGTGGAAGACACGTATTCAGATATCGAACTCCCTGATGAGGAAGTTTTCTCTATTCAAGAGAGTCCTCAAACATGGGAAATGTATTTTGATGGTGCTTCTAGAAGTCCAACAGGGAAGAAAATGGAAAATCCTAAATTCAACAAAGTTGGTTTAGGAATTGTGCTCATTTCTCCAGATAAGGCAGTGTTACCTTATTCCTTTTTGTTGTGGGAAGGTCGTACCAATAATGAAGCGGAATACCAAGCTCTCATTACAGGCTTGGAGTTAGCGCCTCAAGCGCAAGTGAATCACTTAAAGGTAAAAGGTGATTCAGACCTGGTAATCAAACAAGTCAATGGGGATTATACCATCAGAAAAGAAGAATTAATCCCTTTGTATGATTACGTCAGAGAGTTAATGTCGGAATTCTCTTCAGAACCGACATTTTCTTATGTCCCAAGATCACAAAATGCTCAAGCAGATGCACTGGCTAATATAGCCACAACTTTAGCAGATCCAAATCGGGACGAGACAACCATCTGTATTGCCCACCGTCGTGCAATTTCACCTTATGTTCAAGTCAGAACAGAGGAAATTAATGAAATTAGTCCCATTCCTGAACCGTATGGTCATACTACAGGATGGATGTCACCTATCAGGGAATACCTTCAAAATGGAACACTTCCACCTGATAGAGCCGAGAAAGAACAAATTCGGTGACGTGTGGTCAATTTTACTCTTTATGATGGTCCAAACCACCTCGAGAAAATTCTCTACAAATGTGGTTTTGATGGAGTTCTCTTCAGATGTATTGATGGTGAAGAGACAATGGCTGTCATAAAAGAAGTGCATGCAGAAGTCTGTGGTGCCCACCATTCTGGACATAGACTGTCTGATCAAATTCGAAGGCTTGGATACTTTTGGCCTTCAATGATACAAGATTGTGTTAATTTCACAAAGAAGTGTCATTCATGCCAAGTATATGCCAACTTCATTCATCAACCTCCAGAGTTGCTTCATACAGCTAAATACTCATGGCCATTTCCACATGGGGAATGGATGTGGTGGGACCTTACCCTTCAGCTACGGCCAAGCAGTTTAAGTACATTCTTACTGCTACTGATTTCTTTTCCAAATGGGCAGAGGCAGTACCTCTCAAAGAAGTCAGTTCTAAATGCATTGTTAGCTTCATCAAGTCTAACATCATTACTAGATTTGGTGTCCCTCATACCATATTGACGGACAACGGCACCAACTTCTGTTCTGCTGAGGTAAAGAGATTGTATCAAGAATACAACATTAAGTCTAACCATTCATCTCGATATCATGCAGCGGCTAATGGCCAGATAGAGGCCTTCAACAAGACTCTTTCAAATATACTGCAAAAGATGGTGGATAAAGATAAGAGGTCATGGCCTGATAAATTCTTTCATGCTTTATGGGCTTATCGGACAACCACTCGCAATGCAACGCGGTCAACTCCATATTCATTGGTATATGGAACAGAAGCAGTCTTGCCAATTGAAGTTCAATTGCCCTCACTCAGAATAGCCATTTGTGATCAGTTATCTACAGATGAGAAATCCCAAAAGAGGTTGAATGAATTGGAACAGTTAGATGAGAAAAGATTGTGCACTTTGCACCACTTGGAAATCTATCAGAATCGAATAGCACGAGCTTTTAACAAAAAGGTTCGTCTTCATTCATTCATTCAGGGAGAATTGGTATTGGTTCTCAGAGCACCAATGATACCAGGAAAGAAGCCTCCCAAGCTTGAACCAAAATGGGAAGGACCTTATTCAATACATAAGGTCTATTCCAATGGAGCATATTCTCTAATCTCAATGGATGGAGAACACATCACAACTCCAACTAATTCCAGATTTCGAAAGAAGTATTTTGTATAAACACAAAATATTATTCCCAGAACCAAGACTCTTACAATTGGTTCATACAGCAATGGTCCAGTATGACCTTAAACTGCAACTTCGTCCAACAAGATGTTAAACTGTGTCACCTTCAATGTCCGAGATGACATTAAACTATATTTTGTCCGAGATGACATTAAACTATATTGTGTCCTAGAAACATGACATTAAACTGTGTGGCACTTTCATCGTCCAGCATGACGTTAAACTGTAAAAAGTACCCAGAACTGATATCCTCATATTGGTTCACAATAGTCCTAGCTACATGACTTTAAACTGTACAGCACCAGTTCGTCCTTGCTATATGACGTTAAACTATACAGCAATGGTCCAGTATGACTTTAAACTAAAACTTCGTCCCACACGACATTAAACTGTGAAAAATTTCCCTAAACCGTCCAGCATGACCTTAAACTGCATCATCCCTGGTCCATGTATATGACCATAAACTATTTGCAAATCCCTTATTGTCCAACATGACACTAAACTGTATTTTGTCCGAGATGACATTAAACTATATTTTGTCCTAGCAACATGACATTAAACTGTGTGACACTTCCAACGTCCAGCATGACGATAAACTGTAAAAAGTCCCTAGAACTGATATCCTCATATTGATTCACCTTAGTCCTAGCTACATGACTTTAAACTGTACAGCACCAGTTCGTCCTTGCTATATGACGTTAAACTATACAGCAATGGTCCAGTATGACTTTAAACTGCAACTTCGTCCCACACGACATTAAACTGTGAAAAAATTCCATAAACCGTCCAGCATGACCTTAAACTGCATCATCCCTGGTCCATGTATATGACCATAAACTATTTGCAAATCCCTTATGTCTAGCAAGACGTTAAACTGTGACGTCCTAACTACATGACGCTAAACTGTATAAAAGTCCCTCACGTCCGGAAAGACGTTAAACTATATAATCTCAAAAGTCCAGTATGACATTAAACTGCACCATTCACGGTCCATACATATGACCTTAAACTATTCGCACTTTCGTCCAACATGATGTTAAAATGGTACACTCTTTTGTCCTTACTGCATGACATTAAACTGCACAGTCCCCCTTTCGTCCAATATGACGTTAAACTATTTAATCCCCATCGTCCTAACTACATGACGCTAAACTGTACAGAAAATCTTTGATAGGTCCTACACGACATTAAACTGTGCATCGTTAAGGTTGTTATTACCTCTTGTTTCTCACACCGAGTATGACTCACGTGGGCTTAGAGCGAACATCAACCATAACACTCTCTCTGGGCCGCTAACCATGTGTAAGTCCCAACAACATTTTAATTAGATCGTTGTCCCCAAGAACAACATGATCATTAATTCATTCTTTCATTGAACTACACGGACTTTGATCCTTGCCCTCCAGGCTGGGTATGTAGGCAACCTCCCAGGGTTCAAGCCCAAAAACAATCTCTTCACATCGGTTCACCACAACCTCATATGATGTTGATTTGTGAAACCGCCCCTGGAATCAATATCATTACATTGATTCACTTTCATCCTTGTTATATGACGTTAAAATATACAACACTTTTGTCCGGTACGACAATAAACTACAATATTCTTTGATTTCCTCATTTGAGAAGGAACCATTATTGACATTGATTTTTTCAATCATGGTTTTCATTTTTTTTAAAAGACTACGTGCATACATGGTAATGCCTGAACTTTTTATCTTAGGTTAAACCATCATTGCACAAAAGTCCCCTTTCACCCTTCACATGTACGAACCAAATTTGTACTAAGGGTAATTCTAGAACTACGTGGACTTGATTCCCATCCTTATGGGATACGTAGGAACATTCGAGTGTCCCTCGAATCCAGTCCCAAGTCTTTTGGGCCTAACCCCAAATTTCACTTTCAGTCCCTTGGATGAAAAGTCCTCATGAAAACACACACTGTGTATTCATTATTATGGTCCGAATTCTATGACCCTAAACTAAGATCACTCATCCTTTCGTCCTGCACGACGTTAAAACTGCATTTCAAGAACTACGTATGGCTTGATTCTCATTCTTATGAGATACGTAGTGAAGTCCAAAATATCAATTCAGGACCCAGCCACAACATGATTATGGTTATCATTGACCTATGTATCTCTACATACATTGGACAATACCCATATTTATGTGTTATAATCCTAACCTTAAAATATTTTCAGATCTTCATAACCCTTTTCATGACTTCTAGTCACAAAAATGTCAAACTTATGAGAATTCTTTTGCCTGACTATGCAGCACGTGCCCATAGGTGGCCTTGCATAAACAGTCCACATTATAGACTTGTCAGCCAAAAGATGCTATTTATTTGACCATACAGCCAATGCCCATAGGTGGCCCTGCATGTTTCAACCCCCTAATGGGTTTTGTTAAATAATGGTAACTTCATTCTTGGGAAGAATGCCTCTTTTGTCCTTATTTTTCTTAAAATAACAATATGTAGGGATCCGCGAAAAAAAAATAACCATCCTTAACATATTTGTCCCATATCCTTTTTCATGATCTGAAAGTATTCAAGTCTATGGTTTATTCTTCTTCCCTACGTTTGGTTCAGACCTTCGTAGGAGTGATATTCATCCAGTTCTTTGATATTCTTGTTCGGAAATATCTTCTCCATATTCAAGTACCCCTTTCCATACAACAAACTCTATACTTAGAAAATTTGAATCTCCATAAACTTTCACTGGCTTTTAGCACTAGGAAAGTAAATTTCTAAGAGTTCTTTCGCCTGACTATGCAGCACGTGCCCATAGGTGGCCTTGCATAAACAGTCCACATAACAGACTTGTCAGCCAAAAGATGCTATTTATTTGACCATGCAGCCAATGCCCATAGGTGGCCCTGCATATTTCAACCCCCTAACGGGTTTTGTTAAATAATAGTAACTTCATTCTTGGAAACTACTTCTTCTAATGCCATTTAGCTCTCTTTTTTTCATATCATTCCTCAGATTCAAATATTCTTAAGCCATAGTTTACATTTTTTCTCTCATACTTGAGTATGGTAAGATGTTTTCAGATAAATTGTCAAGGAATTGAATCCATTTTTTAATCCATTTCGGTCAAAGCTATTTCGACCTTAAACATTAGCCCCTTTATGTCCGGCGTGCATGACTTTAAACTGCCCACACAAAAGACAAAGGAACTCTGAATAAAAGTCAAGTTCCAGCTCGCTAAACATACATTCTGTATGATTTAGGTAATATTGAGCAGTTAAAAGATTCAAAGTTTGTAGGGTTATTTGTAATAATCCTAGTAAAAATCAAACTATGATAAATAAGCCAGTTGGCTTAAGTAAATTTGAAGCAGGTAATGGAAGAATGCAAGTACAAATGATTGAAGACAAAAGTGTTTTTCATTGATACACAAGAGTTAGAAGGACATCCACAGACTGGAGTCTCTTCTCTTTTTCAAGAATTACAAGAATCTTTCAACATAACACTTCATTTGATTTACGGCATCCCGAGCTTCATCAGCAACCAATTGGAATTCATTCATTCAACTGGATACAAAAAAAAGATGCAGTGATACCAGCTCTTCTTGGAACAATTGTAAAAGGATGTTCTTGACTGCGGTTTGAGAAAATTTTCTGCTGATCAAACAGTGACTCTGTTTCTGCCCAAGAGACTTGGAAGATGGATACATGGATTTGAGAATGGAGCATTGGAAGTAAAGAGCCATTTGGAGAAAGTACTCTTTTCAGATATTGCTCTAATACCATGTTTTTCTTCTCTCCACCAACCGGTAGTGGAAAACATTTCAGCCCATAGGTTTGCCATTTTCATATCTGCAAGGAAATGGCATGCAAGGAGAATTTGAAAGTTCACACCATTGTTGTTGCTCTTAATGCACAGCATAACAGAAATGAAGGAGTAGCAGCGCAGCTGCATTTCAGGTGTGTAGTTGTTTTCATTTGGAACATTGACTCCTTGCAAATGACCATGACCACATAGAGATAGGTAGATGCTCTGTGGGAAATTAAGATGATATTTCTTCAAGTACTTAGCCAAATCTGGAAGAGTGCTGTCGCAGATGTCATAGTAATCATGGACAATGATGTACATCATGTCATCAATCCGCTTTCTAGCCAGTTCATAAGCCGTTCCAATTCCCTTGGGAACCACTGAATCTGCACAAAAGATGAATAAACTAACTCTTAAAATGGGTTTATTTTTCATAAATTTTGTAAAGAAATTTGAAAAAATGGCCAAGGCATTAAGGCGCGCAAGTCTACAAAATGGCGCGCAAGTATTAACGTGCCGCGCTAGTTTTCGCCGTGCAAGTATAAACCGCGCAAGTAAGAATACCTTTATAGGAGCGCGACATCAAGGAAAACAGAGCAGACTTGCGCGGCTTAGGTGACCTGCGCGGCGAGAGCTTGAGAAGGTATGAAGTCCGGAAATCCGGATACTTGTACGGAGGCAAGGTCGTGTATTTATAGGCCCGAAGGCCTACCTGCGCGCCATACCCAGAATGTTTAGGGCCTGCGCGACGCAAACTTGCGCGCCGCCCTCTTCGCACTGAAGACTTGCGCGCCACCCTTTTCCTTTGGAGGAATTCGATTTCCTCAGAGTCAAATCCTCATTTCTCTTCGGATCCAACTCTGAGGGGGGACTTTTGTTGACGTTCCTTTCGTCACAGAATCTAAAAGATCGGAAAAGGGAATATCTGAGCTCAAACTGATTCAACCTTTGAAGAAAACATCAAAAATCGACAAAGGCATGAACAAAGGATCGACATGATATGCACCACGCAAGTTTTATCACTGTCGTGCATGTATACTTGCGCGACACCCTTGGTCGCGCAGGTGACTTGCGCGACCTAAGTGGTAACCGCCCGGTAACCGCCCGGGGTCTTCTTTTGCCTATAAATAGACCCTGTGGGCCCCCCATTCGGGAAGATCGTTTTCCAAAAACTCGGATTGAAGCTCCCGACGCCCAAGTCTCTTCTCAAAGCTTCCAGAACACTTCTAAGGTAATTTCTTACCTAGAATGGAAGATCTAAAGGGAAGAAGGAAGGCCTAAGTGTTGAAACTTATCAAACACTTGCGCGCCGACTTAATTCCTTCAATATAACTTGCGCGTCCCTTCTCTGGAAGAACCTCAAGAGGATTATAAAGGGTTTAATAAATAGTCGCTCAAGTATTTCAACTCTGGTTGAAAATCGCGCAAGTATCCCTCATGTCGCGCAAGTATACTTGCGCGACCAATACTTGCGCGCCGCCGCAGGACTTGCGCGACTTTTAATACTTGCGCGCCCCTATCTTTTTGGGTGCCCATCTTGCCCATTTTACCCCTCTTAAGCCATTTCACCTTTCCTATTCAAGATTCAGTCTTCAAGATACTCTTCAAAGCCATTTATGGCATGATTTCTTGATTTGACATCCTTGTCTGAAAGGAATTCTGTGAAATATCTCTCAAAACCTAGTGATTCAAACATCTTTATGTCACCAAAGATTGAGAGTTCATTCATTCAACCTCATCCTTTAAGATGAGAGAATCCTTAACCTGGGTCTCCTTTTTCAGGAATAATCCCCAATTATAAAACCTTCAATCTGGGCATCCTCCTCAGGAGTAAGCCCCAATCAAGTCCTCTAATTTTGGGCATCTTTCTTAAGAATAAGCCCCAACCTCAAATATGGGCATCCTCCTCAGGAGTAAGCCCCAAACCTTAATCCCTAACCTGGGTCTCCTTTTTAGGAATAAGACTCAGTCATAACCTGGGCCTCCTTTTTAGGAGTAAGTCCCAGTCATAATCTTGGGCTTCCTTTTCAAGAGTAAGACCCAAGTCCCCTTAAATTTCTCTTAACCAGTCATAATTTATCTTTGACCTGGGTCTCCTTTTCAGGAATAAGACTCAGTCATAACCTTGGGCTTCCTTTTCAGGAGTAAGTCCCAAGTCCCCTAACCTGGGCCTCCTTTTTTAGGAGTATGTCCCAGTCATAATCTTGGGTTTTTTTTTCAGGAGTAAAACCCAATCATAAGTCCCCTCCTAACTTGGACATCCTCCTTAGTAGTAAGCCCCAAAATTAGAGTATTCAATTCTCCATGAACCACATATAACTTTATAGACCCTGTTCATGGATTTTCTCCCTAAAAGTAAATCCTAAACCTTCATCTGTCTGGGAAGTCATCCATACATAATCCCCAAACAAATTCTTATGATTGAATCTTTCATGGAACAATTGTCTAAATTTTACCAATACCTCTTGTTTCTCACACCGAGCATGACTCACGTGAGCTTAGAGTGTAAAAGTAATTATGACATTCATCTTTGAGCCATCAATCATAAACATCATACTCCATTTCTCGAACTACGTGGGTTCTGATTCCTTTTCCAAAACAAAGGATACGTAGGTAGCCCATTTATGGGTTCGATCCCAACTTTGAAATAATCTATGTCCTTCTGAATGACGATAAACTTCAAGTGCCCCACTGAGTGGCTTTAAAACCAGCCTGGTCATCAAAATGACCAAGAGACTTTTATATAAATATTTTGAAGGATACCATTGACCAAGAATCTCTAAACAAATATAGATGATTCTATATTGATGAAGAACCTCGAATACATATAAAAGATTCTCTAAATTTCTTGCATATTTAATCATTGATTGTTAAAACTAAAGGAAAGCTCATTTTATACTTGGTAATGTAATAAGGATTCACGAACTTAACTTAAATCTATAAAGAGAGTCCCAGAGTAGACAATAATTCCCCTCAAAAAGGTGTGATGAGTCCAACCTCCCATCCTCTCGACCAATGTAAATTCCTAAACCTCATTAGTCCACAAACTAATGAGCGCCTGCCTTTGGAAAGTAGGTCCAGACGGATGTGGAATCATTTGATGTTTCCGGTTCTACGAACAAACCCGTTAGAAACCGATCGGAACGTTTGAATCTCCCGTCCAGGAGGTCATCCCCAGATTCCGTGCGAAACAACATCTAATATAATTATTATAATACAAGTTTAACAATTAATTTATCATATAATAAAATATTTGATTTTATTTTATCTATAATAATTTTAAAAGTTTATGATTATCCATAAATTCAATTAATTAAAAATAGTTATGAATCATCCAATATGATACTGTAAAATCATTATGTGTGAATAATGGTTTTAGAGAGTTAATTTTTTTTATCAAAACCACATTAATGTTTTATTATGAAAATAAATTATGATGAATATAATATGTAAATTCTATATTAAATGGTCACATATATTATATAACATGTAAATTGATAGTGGAAATGATAAAACCTGAGTTTTGAAAATATAAATAAGAATATTGAGTTCCACATTTTGTTTCAGCATAATGAATTTAGAGGAGGGTATATTGCTACAACCTAGGTAATAATGACATATATTGAAGAATTTAGATATTTATTTGGGATAACATTTTACTATTGTATTTTTATAAAAAATTAGTATGAAGTGAAGGTTTTTTTGTAATTGTATAATCACATATGGGTATTTTAGAATAAATAATTTGTTATTATTTCATTTATGTCCTAGATTATAAGTAATTTAAAGTAAAATTTGATTGGTAATATGTAATTTCTTATTATAGAATTATTTGATATTTTTATCTTCTCAAAAATAAATCACATATTGCATATATTTTATAACAATTAAAGTGTCAATAAAATTTTTATATGATAAGAAAATATAACACTTGTATTGAATCAAGAATCATATGTTTGAAAATTATATTTAAATGTTATAATTGGATATTTTATACATTAAATAATTTTTTCTCAAATAAAAAGTTTTATAATTATTTTAGTAATATTTATTTCACGAAGAAATTTAATAAATTATTTTTAACAGAATCATTATTTTTCATTTTTAACTAAAAATAAATATTTTTCGAAAATATACCATAAATTTTCTCATTGAAAACGTCAACATTATGTATCCAAAAATTTAGCCCATATAATCAAAAATAAAATTTAAAAAAATATAATATTTTATTTGAAACTTATATAATATAGGAAAATTAATTTATACCAAATAAATATTATTACTTCTTCAATGAGTGATGATTGTTTTTCCTATAAATAATTATTATAATATGATTGAAATAAATTTTAACATATAATATTTAATGAGTGACTGAAAAAAAAATTAATATAAAAATCATTAACAAGATAATGAAAATTTATGATTAATGAAATTATATATACGTTGAACATGATCAGTCACAATAGTTTTACATACCATAGGAAAAAATAATACGGAATATAAAATATATGGTTGTGTGTATATGATTATAATGACCCCAAAACTAATTTCTACTGTGCTTCCTTCATTCGATGTTTGTCAGATCATTACACTATAAGGGAGGAGATTTATTTATTCTTATATAATGTATATAATGGGTCTATGGTATGCCTTTTAACAATTCATTTAGTATACCTTTATAGTATTATCTCATTTTGTCACACTAAACTAGATATTCCATCCATTATTAATAGAAATACCCCAGATAAATTATTTCCATCTACTGTGTACATATTTTCCAATCCATTAAAAGATGTATTATACAATTCTATATAATAAAAATTATATCAAATGATTCCCCATTTTTTCGTATTTCTTTTTGAATGGGAGCTATATGAATTCAATTTCAAACCATATACCAACTGGATTAGTAATACCCAATGCCTAGAGTGTGGATTTATTTTGGGGTCATTATAATAAAAACAATAAAATATATCTATGGTTATAACTCAATAAATTGGACTATAATATATAATAGTTTATATACCACCTTCATCATCGAATTGGTTTATATTCGGCACATGCATATAATCTATGATAATTGTGAGATTCCCAATGATTGAAAATGATGACTGCCATGGAATATTTCAAACCTATTTATAAATCACCATTATGAGACTCATCTCCAGACAACAAGGCACTAGAAATATCAAATGACAGAAGGGATTATGTAGATCCCCTCTTGGCCTCCCAAGAATAACCTTAATAAAATAAACCCTTCATTATTGAGAAATATATGTCCCAATAGTTCAGCTTATGGACACATGAAGCTTTGAAATTTAGAATCATGAGGTTGTCATTTGTCATAGAAAACACATTATATTTTACCCTAATAAAGTAAAATTGTTAATAAAAAATTCAAATAAAAATAATATTTAAATAAATATGTTTGGAAAGATATTATTGAAATATATTATTTCGTTCTGTTATATTTTTTTAAAATAATATAACAGAATTATAGTATTTACGTTATATTATTTTTTAATTATAATTATTAATTTTTAGAAATTTCAATTTTTTCATTTGAATAAATATCATATTTATATTTAATTAATATTCTAAATGGTCAGTTTCTATTCAGTTACAAATATTTTTATTATAATTATATTACATATAAAATATTTACTTTGTTATTCATCCTTAAAATCATCTATACATTTATATATGAATATTACATTTACAAAATTCATCCATATTTACAAAATTTGTTTCCTTCATAATGTGTAATTTGTGTTAGTATCCATTCATGGAGGCCACCTAACAGAATAATTTCAAATATTTCTATCTTTATTTTTATGGGGTCACTTCCCCATTTAACAATTTATTATTTTATTTAATGTTTTTATACATTTTATGCACTTTTAATTAATTAAAGAAATGATATATTGTTTTATTATTCCCAATTTATTATATATGTTATAATTTGAACACTATATATATATAGATATCTAAAACATCAATTCTAAAAATTATAGGTAATTATATTATTCCATAAATTATAAATATCATTGATGAAATTTTTAGATCAACTATAATTATGAAAAAAATTAGAGTATCTTTTTAAATTATATACTTTTGTAAACATATTAAACATTTGTACTTTTGATTTCAATATATTAATTTAACTAGAGAAGTGTGTTTTCATCAAATATCATTATATTTTTTATCTAGTATGTAAATGGATAATATAAATTAGAGAAACTCTCATCAAAATATCCAACCATTTGGATTTGTTAAATGATAAGGATCTGAAATATACTTACTCGAAATTGATATATAGAAACACGTTCAGGGGCTGGGTAGGAAAATATATCATAACCCCAGTAGACTCATTAATCTAAATTGGTATTATATACTTGGGATGGATAGATGAGATCTATAAGTGGATTAGGACGATAACATACTCATTGTACACATGATCCAATATGTATGCGTTAAATTCCCTTTATGCACAATAGATATAAATTAATCGATGTAAATGTAAATGGTTTTATTCCCATATATGGTTATTCTTATTCACATAATTAAAATTTTCATATTATCTATCATATTGAAAATATAATACCCATTAATACTGAGATGAAATCCATGAACATTAATGAATATTTAAATGATTTTTAATTTTACAACACGAACACGTGACTCCAAACTATAGGGTGATAATGGAATTAAGAGAGAAACAGATATACCATCCATATTATAAATGTAATTAAGGAACAATTTCAATGGAATTGGTCACTCATATGAGTGAAAGTACGCTAAAATATAACATTTAAAAGTATACTCCAACAAATAGAAAAATTATATATAAAATAATTTTATAAAAAAATATTTAAAATATGATTATTTATATTGGATTTGTGAAGAGGAAAAATGTTATTGATATCCTTAACCCTTAGAATGATATACTTAATTTCGTTTTGATTACATAGCTTATTTTTTTCTCTCTCTACATCTATAAATATTTTCAAAAAAAATAATTATCACCCAATCCCTACTACAAAATCACTATAGGAACCTATTTTATAATTATGTGAATGATGTAAACAATAATATTAGGTACATACACATAATAAAAATATTTCCTTATAACCCATCACAATTCAATGTGTGTATAGTATCCAAATGATTCCTTAAAATAAAATAACAGAAATTAAATTAAACAATAATATTATTTTATTTCTCATAAATATCAAGATCATCTTATAGAACTGTAGAATAAAACAACAAATTGTATATTTTTTCTATACAAAACTATTTATTTCCTAATTTTATTTAATAACTTTTTTGAATATTAATTGATAAAAATATTACATCATTGACAACATCATGTCACATATATAGAATATTGTATAAAAGGTTGATTCAAAAATCTATAAACCCTATACAATTGTTTAATATAATTGTTATTTTACATTCCTAGATGTAATAACTACATCCTAGAAAAGGGGAAAAAATAATATATCTACCACATAGACCCTATTTATTTTATTATTATATAAATGATATTATAAATAATATTTAAATTAACAGGAAGGAATAAATAATTTCTTGTTAGGTAATAATACCATATTACACTACAAAATTATGTATCGAACAATCCAAACAGAAAAAACATTCCAATCATTCATCATCAACATTTCATGAGTGAAATGTTAATCATTTCACTATGATTAATATTAATTTGAAATACTTATTTATTTATCTCCTCATATTTAATTTCAAACACCAACAATAATGTTGAGTAACTAGAGAAAACTAAATATTATTGTCTCGTAGTAAGAAACCATAAATTAAATAACAAGGACATATAACCAACAACAAAACATAATTATTAATGGAAAAAAATATCTCAAAAATATAATGACAAAAAATAATAAAAAACAATCATAAAAAAATATTTTTCATTTTTAAAACATCTCTCAAAATTATAACATAAAATGCTTCATCTATACATATTGGACCCATTAACACCTTAACATAACCAAATGTCATTTTTATTATTGGAAAAGAATCCAAAAACTACAGTAATTATAGATGAAAAAAATTTATTACCCATTTTATACTACTAAGCATTATAATAATGTAGAGTAATGAGAAGGAAGGATGAAAACATAAGATATAATATTAAACTTCATTAAAATTACTCTTTGAAATTTTTAAATGAATTTTTTATTTTTAATGACCTTCTTGATACTGTTGGGTTAAAACACTACTTGACATAGGAATAAGCACAATACATTTCTAAAATTCATGGCCCAAAAGACATATATCATAAACCCAATTCAAAAAATTACATCTCATCAATTCAAATTAAACGCAATTAATTTTTACTAAGTAATTTTCTTAACAATTTTTATAATGAGTCAAATACCATATAAAACCACCCATGTAGTTATAAAAAAATAACTAACCTAATTAATAAACATATCTATTATAAAGTAAAACATTAAATATAAACCTGGGAAGGTATATAAAAAATAAATGAATATTAAAATATTATAAAACATCTAAACCCATTACATATTGCTTATTGATTATCTTTTTATACCCCTATATAATTAATATTACTTTATAAAAAATAAATTTTTATCATAATAAATATGAAATTATACATTTAGAAGTCAATTTCTAAAACTCATTTGTGTTATCACTATTCATGACCACTCTGTATTGACAATCATAAATCATAAAATTTTACCACATAATCAAAATGTTTTTTTGAATGTCGATTGAATTAAAAATTATATTGATAAAATTGTATTTGTTTAATATATTATAACTTAATAATTATCTATTTAATAATGAGTTTAACACCTTAAACAATAATTTAGAAATTATAATTTTTCTATAAATAGAATTAAATAACTCGTTTTTAACAGTTAAAAAATGAATATTGTAAATATATTTTACAATAATTGTTTAATAGTTAAATATAACGAAAATAACTTATTTATTATAATTTATTTAAATAATTAACTAATTATTACATATTACAATTTTTTGAAGAAATATTTTATCCAACGTAAATAATTATATTTCATTTATTTATAATAACTAAAATTTTAATATTAAAAAAATAAATATGTTTAAAAAAATTACACGAGCCACTATAAAAGATATATTATTAATATTATATATAAAAAATTAGTATATTTATTTCACATCAAATCTATGGAATGAAATTTCTCTCTAAAAAGATATACACTAACAGATATTGTTATTTTATCATATTTTTAGTTTTTATAATATTTTATCAATTTTTTCAGAACAAAAGATATTCATATAATTATAATATAGAAACATAATACATTAAAAAATAATATATATATATAGAAAATATTTTTTATTCATCAAATAAAAAATTTATTTCCATAGTTAAATAATGTTTCTGAAGTACCATTAAAATTTTTTAAGTTCAAAACACAAATTTTAGATCATAATATTTAAAAATTCATTAAAATAAATCACTATATAAAAGAATAATTCAGTAATATTCAAAATAATAAAATATTAAGAAAATTTATATTCGAACAAACCAACCATAGGTATAAAATAAAATAATGGTTGAATTCATTAATCAATACGATTTTACAGCAAATATGAATCACTTAGAAAAAATTGAAATATCAAAATAATATAAAAAATACACCAAAGATAAAATGAAAAAATTAAACATATAATTATCAAGGCACTAGAAAGAATAATTTTAATAAATTATTAGTAAAATCATCAAACTTAACTAAAATATTTTAATTAGTATCCTCTATAACATGATTATGTATAAAACCATATCCCCAACCTAAGAGGCCCGGAATATTTCTTGAATAATTCATATCATTTTTTATCTCCACATATAGAAAAAAGTCATTATTATTTTGTATTCTTCATATGTATTGCCTTAATATTGTTTGTTTAAAGGGATATTGATTAGGGTTTTTTGAATGAATTTATTCAAATTTAAAATAGGGTGGCCTTGAAATTGTAAAATGGTTTATCCACTCTCACAAAACACTATAAAATCTATTTACTATTGTCTTTTTATAATAAAAAATTTCAATTATTTTACATTTATATATAAATATAACACGATGATCCTTCTAAACATATAATAAAATTGATCCTTCAAATTAATGATACAGTAAAATTTACAGTAATAATTAATATTAAAATCTGTAATTAAAATATTTTTATATAAATATAATAATATTTATTGACCTAATATCTTCTTAGTTAAAATTATTACTACATTAATAAAAAAGTAACTATAAATAAAAATAAATATAAATCTTTATACATATTTAGTATTTCAATTTTTTTATTTGATAAAAAAATGAATTTTTATTCAATTGTTTCAGTAATAACAATATTAATTTTGACCACAATACATTTCATTTTAAATAGAATTAGTCTAATAACATAAATATTTTAAAAATAAAACTCAATGGGGGCCTATGGGAATACTTTGTTTCTTAATAATTAATAATTAATTTTAAAATTTCATACTACATGTCTTTAACACAAACTATATTTTTAATTATATACAGAAGTAATCCTGTTAGAGCATAGACCAACATTGATTTCATTAAATTTTAACTCACAATTATTGTGACACTCCTTCTAAAAAACTCATAACTCACAATGACCAATTAAAAATAATTATTATATTTTCTAAAATATTGTTGATGTACTGTTATACTGTTATTGAATAATTTATCTGATATAGAAATTTAAACCATGAAACATGATATAATTGGAGTTATTCCAATACTTCTCTCCATGAGTAATTGGTACCTATTACATCCCCTTTACCACATGACTATATGCTAATTTAATTTAATTGCTCAAAGGAACAACACAAAATCAAAATTAATCACATAAAATCAACATAACATGCATGAAAAAAATGTAATGTAAAAATTTTTACGTAATAGATATCATTCATAAACTATTATAATCATAACTAATTAATTGATATTTGGTGAAGGTTAATATATATGATCATAATTGGTATCTACTTCCATATCCAATCATACATACCAACATTCCCTTCAATGTATCCTATATAATACCACATAAGGTTTATATCACAATAATAAATGTTCTTACACTGATATCTGGTCCTATGAATTCTTTTCACTATTATAATTCAATGATATCATAAACTACAGATACTAGGATTCTTCATTTTATCCCTTTTGAATATTTTTAGTAATATATTTATTATCTGGCTCACTAACCATAATTGAATGGAAAAATGGTAATTATTAAACTCATAGGATTAAAATTTTGATTCATCATTGTATACGTGTTGTGGTTTTTATCCTTGGTAAAATATTAGAATTTATTTGAGTGTATTGCATTTTTATGTAGAATATGATTGGTGGATCAAAATAAATATTTTAATTTTTTTATTTATATTAAGTATTAATTATCAAATTTTTTTATAAGGTGCTAATATTTCCAATTTTTATTAAATAATGTGGAGATATTAGGTGTTTTTATAAATAAATAAAATTTAATTTGTATTTCATTCAATAAATTTAATGTGCCTCTCATAGAGTGATAAAGAAGCATATTTACTTTCTTAATGTGTCATGAAGTATAACCAAGGTCATCTTATATAATATTAATTTTAGTTAATTCAATCACTATTTATGATTCACCAAATCAATTTGTTTTTTGGTTATTTAGTTTTTTCCAATCTTTGATATTATTGGTTTTGAAAATTAATCATTTTAAAATAATGCATTGAAAAAGTAATATCAATGATAATGAAAATAAATAAAGAATGAACCTTGAGTAAAACTTTAATGGTAATTAGGGTTTGATTATGATGGTTCTTTTATTATTATATTAATTTTATTAATTAATCTATCCATACATGTATATTTATTCATTAAATTGTACATTAGTTTTTTAGGCACAAGAAACTATTCAGTATAACCAAATTTCACAAACTCTTTGACAAAAATAGGAATGAATTTGATATTCATATTATGGTGCATATTTTTTATACACAGTCATTGTCCTAACATTCTCCAAAATAAAATTGAATCATTAAAATATCTATTATTAAATAACAAAGTAAGCCACAAAACATCACCCATGGCCATGAACTATGTTTTTTTTAATTTGAATTTTTAATTGAAATAGATTAATATACAATAAGGGTGGGAGAAATAAATTATAATTATAATAACAATGATATTAGAAGAGTGGTGGAAATAATTTAAATAAAATATTAACATGTGCTATTTTTGAAATGAAATTATAATAATTGGAAAAAAAATATCAAAAAAATCATCTATACTTCTCCATCACAACTAATGATTTACAAGATTCATTAATGATACTTCAATCCACCATAAGACTATATTCATAGGTCTCAAAATAACACATTAAAGAATAATATTCATTCTAAATGTAAATCATTTCAACATGAAACATAAATGTGTTATAAAATTGTTGAATGGGCAATAGTTTCAAAAAACCAATATTTTTGTGTTTGTTGAAATTATTTACATTGTAATTTAATTTTTATCTTTTGAATGATGAGGGTATGAAAAATTTAAATCTTATATTAAAACCCTAAAAAATTTATTGATGACTATTAGTATTGTCATGACTTGACCATAATTATTAGGAAATGTCACTAGTTTTTTTAATTGATTTCTCTTTTTCTCATGTCCTTTTTCGGCATCAACTATTTAGTCAAGAATACATTATAAATGTATTTTTAATATTTAAATAATAAATTTTCATAAATTTCCACTATTTTTTAAACATTTTTTATTAGTTTGTAGATATGGGATTGGTTCTTGAATTAAACATTATCAATAAAGATAATTTAAATAATTAAATCCAATCTTTTATGAACTTATTTTTAGGTATAAAATATGTCAATATAAAACATAAAAATATAATATATTGGAATGTAAAATGAATTATTGTTATTTAATATTATGTTATATAAAATAATAAAAATGTAAAATATTGTTCATTCAATTCCCCAAAATTTATATCATGTTACTCATCAAAAAAGTGAGCACAAAAACACTGTAATTTATTTTTATTCACCAAGAATTTAAATTTAAAAAGAAATAGAATGAAATATTTAGAAATGGAAAATAAATTTCCAAATAAAGAACAATTTAATATTTTAGTTTTTCATGTCTATTATAGGATGGTATATACAAATTTTTTTTTTCTTAATACAATAATAGAATGAACTAGATCATCTCAGTTTATGATCTTTTTAGTAGGATCAATAAAATATTTAAATTCATGCAATCTAAAATATTTTGAAATTTTTATAGTATTATAAAAAATTATTATTTGGGGATTATAAAATATTAAATTGAAAATAATGTATTCCAAAACTAAACATATTGAAAAAAAGAATAATAAATGAATAATGTTTATTAAAAATTACCATGGTCCATAGGATTTTATTATATGGGTTCCTTCATTGTTATATTAATTTATACAATCCATCTAATTATACAAGGAATGATATTACCATCCTTTAATATATTTTATAATGTCAATGATACACCTTGGAAACACCAAATTTCACATAATCATCATAAAATATAGTAATGAATTCAATATTTATGACGTGATATACATTCTTTTCACCCATGATCATCACTCTCATTCACCAAAAATTAAAATCAAATATTTTTATAACTAATTCCCAAAATTAGGAACATCATAAACCCCCTATGGAAGATATTGAGTTACTCAATTTCTATTGTTATGTAAAAGATATCACAATATAATATAGTTGAAGATAAATATTTATAGATTGGTTGAAAATGAGATTGTAAGAATAGTGGAAAGAAATTATTTAAAATATTAAAATGTGTTATCTTAGAAGTAAAATTAAAATATATATAATATAAACTAAAATACTAAAATGGAAACCATTCTTCTTATGTTAAATGTATTATTCCCCATATTCACTTAAAATTTTACTATATACATTATTCATGTTTTTATAGTCATCATATGAGTCCCTAATCTCATGAAATTAATCATAATTGAGTCTTGGGTTATCGGGAGTCCGAATGAGGTATCAATAAAAATGGTCTAGGAATTAATTTCTTTGTAATGGTAATTGTTTGGTCCCATGTGACTGTTTTAATTCCTAAATGGTGTTTTCTCAAAATGTATTTTTCAATTATGGATGATTTATAACTTTTATTTATCCTTTATATTTTTTCTTGCTGTATTTTAGTAGTGTCACGACTTGACCATATGGTTAACTGATCAAAACGTTTGTTTTGCTATGATATTTATATTTTTAATCATGTATTGTTTTTACCTCACATTTCTAATAATCATTAAATTATAAATTACATATTTAGGATGTATGTCTTCAATTTCTAGTAGATTGAACACAGATTTAAACTTGGTAATCGATTGTGAGCTTCAAAAATAGTTATTTACTTTACATTTATCACTACACATCATTTTCATGAAAAAAATAGTACTTTTGTGGTTATTTGGATGTATTTTTTGTATCATGTATTTAAAAAATAAAAAATAAAATTATTGACAGTTGAAACAATTAATATTATTAAATATTGGTTTTTATATTAAAACAAAGATGTAAAATATGGGTTTTTCAATTCACCAAATCTAATAACATTCATTTCATTGCACATGTATCCCCATGAAAATTACTAAGTATTATCATTCAAATAATATTTATATTTATAAAGAAATATAATTATATTTATTCAAAAATGAAAATAAAAATAACAGTACCAAAAAAAATAATCCCTCTAGACTTGCTTGTTTCAATGAATTATATAAACTCTTGTATTGTACTCTACCTCTTTCAAAATAATATTTTTTGTAAGCTAAAAAATATTATTTCACCATTCACTATTTATATATATTCAAATGGAAAGATACCTCATATTACATTATATTTTATATTATCTCGTGGTATTAAAATTTTTTGGTTTTATTATCATACCTATATTATTTGTTACATACTATAAATTTTAAGTCATCTAGCATCTCTAATATAGAAAGGAAATAAATAATATTTATAAAGATGAAAGTTCATTGCATTTCATTTTTATATGGGGATTAGAGTGGGTAGGTAATGAATGATAATTAAAAAAAAATTTGGTTTTACAATTTAACAGAATATATGATATAATAATATATGTTAAATGAAAATACTTCAAAAAAGACAAATATTTAATATCCCAATATCCCTAATACTCATAGTTTGACCATGATAAAAGGTAAAATAATGAATAAATCACCCTCTAGTTCATTTTAATTTTTAATTTTTTTCCTTAAATGTTGTTCGCATGAAAATATTACAGACACCATCTAACCACATACAATCCTATAATCATCAGTTTAGAAATTCCAATTTTTAATCTAATAAGACCGATCACATTATTTTGATTTTTCACATTTTTATAATATATTATCAGTACATGTGAATAATTAAATTAAATGAGAAATATAAATTTCAAAATATATCATTAGAACCCCATTAACCATATGCACATCTCCACCTCCCACTTCCAACCCCTTGAAAAAAAGTTGTATTTTAAATATAATTCAATATAATTTATGTTGGGTTGGAATGGGTACACTAGGAATGTTTCATTGATCATTTTAAAACATAGAAATTATTGAAATCTATGAACAAGAGTAAAAAATGATTAATATAATGTCCTAGGATAATTATCTAATTAATTAAAATTATTCAATAATACTAAAATTAAATCTATTTTCTTATTATTTTATAATATTTGATAACTGTTTTAAAAAATATAATTTTTGGTTCTCTCAAAAAATAAACAATAGAATGAATATGAAATATATTTTTTAAAATTTATCATAAGGATGAGAACAAATGGTTTTGTAATATTATTCATTGAAATTAAAAAACTAATAATCCACTATATATCACTTCTAAAATTTCAAAACTTAAAAAATATAGAAACAATTTTTTTCAAAAATATAAATATAAAAAAAATTAAAATTACATATTTAGTGCATCATGCCTAACCATACTTATTAATATTACAATTTAAATAATATTAAAATTTAAAATGTGAAAATTAAATAAATCAAATAAAGATTATAAAAAGATAATTATCGCTCCATGATCGACACTAGATAATATGATTTCAATGTGGGGATTGGAATATTTCATTTAATGATAAAGAAATAACTACAAATTATTTGAAGTAAAAGAAAATTGAGAATTTAATATCATACTCAACTTTAACTTGAAGATTTAAGTCAGTTTACTTGGATCTATTTGAAATATTTTCACCAAAAACATTTTCACAACTTCTGTTTCTTTTTACATCTTAAGAACTTTTTTACGGTTTAAACCAGATTTTTTAAATTTATAAATGTGTAAAAAACATCTCAAATTTCCTACTACATCATGTTCAACTAGAATAATGTAAAAATTAATATAATTCATTTATGTCTATGGAAAATATGTAGTATGTTCAAAAATATATTGGAATATAAATTCATAATAATATATTCTAAATCTATAATGTAAAAAATAGAATTCTATGTTATTTGAAAGAAAATAAATGGATTAATGAATAATTCATTTTGTGGTCCCCCAATTGGGACTTAGGTTTCTGATAGACTCCTGATGGGTTGTACCATCAACAATCATTAACACTATAGAGGGTACGATTTGTTAAATTTTAACCACCACATTTTGTTTATTCCATATTATATTTCCTCCTCTTCAGTGTGAAGAACTCCATATATAGAGTAGACCAGATCCTACCCCATAAAAATGAGGATGCTAATCTATGGAATGGGATGTATATTTTATAGAATCATTATATCTTTTGTTTCTACTTCTGAAAATATTATGCCATCTTTATGTTTCTTCTATAGAGGTATTGTTTCAATTGATTAATCAAATGGAATTTATAGTGTAATTTCATTTAAAAATTTAATCATTAAAAATAATATCAAAATCATACAATTTTATATACGAATTTTGGGACTTTTATTATTTTGTAAAGGCTTGTTGGATGAGATATTTTGTCCCTCCAATCAGTTTTCTAAAAATTGATGGAGCTTAAAGAGTTTTTCATAAGGCGATTCATTTTGTTTCCATTCTTCTTCCATTTCTTTAAATGGTTATGATGAATCTAGATTTGTTATATCAGAAATATATTATCTAGTTCAAAACAATTCTTTGAGTTGAATTCTAGTGGTTTGAGTTATGTACTTAGGATGCTCTATCCATTCATTTAATTCTAATAGTTTGGTGGTTTCATCATCTATATCTTGGAAGAGACAATGTTGTGTTGAATATTTTTCATTATAAGGGGTGAGGATTTAATATTATATATCATAATCAATCCATAAATAATACAATTCATTTTTTTTCTCCCAAAGAATAATTATCATCTATAAATGCATCATCACTCTCTTCTAGAAATGGTTGTAATTGGTACAATGGATTGTAATATATTATATTACTATCTCATAGTACTGTATTGTATATAAAATAATTTTAAATTATGAATTCATTTTATTTGTTACAAATTGATGATCATCAAGTAGTATTTTCATAAATGTTCTCTTAATAGTCCCAGATGGGGTCCATGAATTCCTCCTCTATTAGGATTTTGACTTGTGATCCCTTATTATATCTTGTAATTATTGAAACAATGTATTACATAGATCATTGTGAGTTATGATTTTTTTTTAAAAATAGAAATTTAAAAAAAATTAAAAAACATGAAAAGTAAATTAGTGAAAATTGAAAACTGATATCTAGGGATATGATAATAGTTTAAATATGCGAGTTGTGGGGAAGTAAAAAATATCATTTATTTTCATATTGTCACATAGTGTAAAAACAATGTAAAATCAATTGTGGATATATTAATTACATTCAATCACTAATTATAATTCAACCAATATACTTATTTTTTTTCTTTATTATAAGAATGAAATTATGTGTTTTGGAAATATAGCCATGCAAAATAATCCTATGAAAATATAAACTAAATGAAAATGAAAATTCCAAAAGGCTTTTGGTTGGATAGGTTATCTTGGTCCTTAGGGGTTGAATATATTTGTTTCTTCATTTTTATTTTTTATTTTAAAATCCATTAAATCATAAAAGGATTTATATTCCATACCATGAGATGTTCTAATATTTTAACTCAGAATTAATTTAGCATTGGAAATTTGACCATTTATTACTAAAAATTATAAATGAAATCTAGACTCATGTCATCATAGAGTTTTTTCACACCCACACATATCTCTCTTATTAATATCAAATTAAGATAATAAAATTAATCTTTTATATGGAAATAATAATGATGTTTCTTATATCTTCCCCAAGGGTAGACCTCATATTAATAAAATTTTATTGGAAAGTGTAGCAGACCACATTGGAAGATTAGAGAATAAAATTAAATTTATTTTTCCAGATGAAGGTGATCAAAATAAGAAGTAAAGAAAATTAATTAAAATATGATTCTGCATTAAAAGAGATAAAAAATTATAAACATAAATAAAATATAAATTTAAAATCAAAATGTATAATATATTCTTCCTCGATAAAATTTTCAATAATCCATATTTATTAATTATTTTTCAAATCCACTATAAGAATACATTTATAGTCTTAATGTACATCCAAAATAACATTATCTTCATCGAAATAGATAATCATGTTTTATTGGTCATGAAAGGGTATTAAAAATGGGTTTGGGAATTAATTTCGTTAATGTTGAAACATGTGGGTCTCATCAAAAGGTTTTTGGTTTTAAACGGTGATTTTATATTATGAATGATAGGGGTAGAACCATTTAATAACTTGTATTTACACCCTAAATTTCAGGACCGATCCTTGGGGCCCATGCTGTGACTACCCCAATCCTACATTCCATAGGCCAAGGGCCGATGACAAGCACCAAAGGAGTAAATCCTGATTAAAAGGGAAGGCATTGCCTTTGTGAATATAAAGAAACACAACAGAGTACACAACATAAGGATGAACAAAATAGTACTGAATACAAAAGAAAGTGCTGACAGGAATGGGGCCATAAATACAAGCCCAACAAAAAGGTACTACTACAACTGAATAAAGTACAACTAAAATAGAAAAATAGCTGAAAGGTGGAATAAACTCTTGGATCATCCTTCACGATCGTCCTCCAGGTTCTTACCTGAAGGGTAGGTACTGATGTCCTCCTCGACACTCCGCGTCTATAGGTCTTCTCCGTGTGCAGTCACACTGAGTGTCCACCACCAGGTACCATCCAGTCCTGGCACTCTCGGCCTTCGTCAGCATTGTTTGTCGTCTGCATCCAACACAATGAGGTGTGGGCATAGCCCATACAGGGGTGAGTATAAAGATACTCTGTAGGGACCCTGATACCCTCAAGGTCTCACAAAATCGAACAAGGATAATCCAAAAAGTAAGTCTTCGACGTATAACCATTACGTTGGTATATACCCATACATATACCACCACCAGTAGGTCCACCCTAACCGTAGGGAATGGGTGGACAGGGTAGAGCACAATAATAGGCAGCTGAAGCATATGACTATAGAGCTCTAAAAGTAGGTGGACAACAACGGGACTAGTTCCAGGCATGGAGCCCATTGTTCATGGTTCTTCTAACTTCATTAATGTCAATTTTGTGGTTTCTTTTTGTTTTTGTAATTAGAGCTACAGTAATAAAAGACACTTGTTCTTGTGATGTTTGATTTCCATACTTTTTATCTGGTTAATACTATGAAGTCCCTGTTAAAACCGTTGACATGACCCTCACATTCGTGATTTCTACTAGAGGAGACTCAGTGATCACACACTAATTCCGATAATGAGACTCAACCCTTGGAGGCGAGAGTAATAGTTGGATCTCTTGGTATTAGAGTCGAGGCCTTATGATGTCGTTCATGAAATGAATTAGTACAATCATGTTAATATTGAATGTATTAGGAAAAGGACGTGGTTCAACCATGTGATGAGACCAGATTTTCCTTTTCGGGAAAGGATAAATCTTCGTAGCTCTTATAGAACATAGACGAGTTAGGGTGAAGTCGAGTTCTTACAATTGTCTAGTCTCACCAATAGTTCGTTGAGTGAACGGTTTGCGGTTTACCCTAATATATATATTCTCAGGTGTATCTTCTCTCAGAAGGACATGAACCTGAGATTGCAGCGATGGCTTGAGTTCCTCATGGATTATGTCTTCGAGATAGTCTATACTCCTGGGAAGGGGAACGTTTTGTTGGATGTGCTCAGCCATAGGACTAATATTCAACTTCTAGGAGAGGCGACGGAGTAGTTACCTGCCTTACATATATCCTTTGTGGATAGATATGGTGCAACCTATCTACAGTCTTTTACAGAAACTCCTCCACTTCTTCATCAAAGTAGGCATGGTGGCTTACCACATGGCCCTTCTACCTCAGTTGCACCGGGATCACGATGTCTTCCACATATCTCAGCTATGGAGATGCATGCATGACCCATTCCACATCATCAACCATAGAGAGAAGGACATCCATGATGAGGTGACTACACAGATGTCCCGGTGAAGATTGAGGATCGACAGAAGCGGGTCCTATGTGGATGGTTGATTCCTCTAGTGCTCATTCGTTGGCAGCACGAGAACCTCCAGGAGAGCACATGGGAGCGGGAGTCTCAGATGCATGCACAATACCCTCATTTTTTTTTCCTAGTGTGTGGTGTAGCATTACAGGGATGTAAATCCCTGAGGAGTGGGTAATGTAAAGACCCAAAAATTTCAAGGAAATTTTTTTCTTAAATTATTTGGAATTATATGAGTATGAAGTTTCTGACGTCACTTGATTCGGAGGCACGGTGTTCCCGGAATTATTTTCAAATGTTTACTTCGGGTATGTTCAGTAGAGGTATGAGAAGGATTTTCTATCATTTGAACTGGTGCTCAGAATAGAAATCGGAGGGCACCAATTAACTTGCAGCACCATTATTTTCTTAGTGGTACTATTATCTCAGTTGCGTTTTATGTCGGTTGAAAGTTAATTATAGGGATTTAGAATAAAATAAATAAAATTTTGAAACACAATTTTTTTTATATCTGGTAGTTATTTCCTCCCAAGTGGAGTTAGAAGTGGGGTCCACACCAACTTAACCTCCCATGATAGGATTTAGTGTGGTGGGACCCACACATGCCATAAACCATTCATCTTCCCATAACTCCCCTTAAACCCTCTTTAACAATTCATTTTATTTAATTTTGGACAACTCCCCTCTTATATTATGTGATCTCTCCACCTCCCCCTATCCCATTAATTTTTGGCAACACTTTTAATTAATGAATTGAATCCTCCATTTAATTAATTAAATTTTTTTGAATTTTGAATTACATGTGTTCAAAAAATAACAGTTTTAGTTATAATTTTATTTGGGGCACTTGTTGTGTTAACATGATTTTTGGCAGAACTCTTGAGAAATTGAAGAGGAGAGTTCATCTTTTTTTTGAATAACACCATCCTTACTTCAAAAAACCACCGAAGAATGACGATCGTCTCCTTAAATCATAGGCCAAGCCAAAGGAGAAGGAGCCAACCACACAAAACACTGATGACTCGCTATCCTTGTCTCCCTGTTCCCCGATGTCAACATGTTGACAACGTCTCCCTGCGATGCCATCTTCTGCGACGCCCGATTACCGCGAACCTTAATCGAGGTTGGGGTTTGTTCAATTTTAAGTGATTATTTTGTACCCCGTTCTATATTGAAAATCATAATTTGTATTCGACCAACTACTACAACCTGAGAATAGGGTGCGGTCCGAAAGCACACGGCCCGACGACCATCCATAGTCTATTTTGATTTAGATAGAGACAATGTTAGAAAGATGGCGACAAGCGAAGGCGATGATTGCATTACAGCTACGTGAGGATGAACCATGGCCCAATACTGCAGGCCGCTGGGCCATGGAAGAACCGGCCGGCCATAGCCGGCTGGACCAAAGACACCGCATCGCAAAAAGGGGCACCGCGCTGCGGGGGAATCCGGCCAGTGCTCCACCGGCCTCTTCGGTGGGCGAACCAAGATGCTCATCGGCTGGCCGGGCGGATGAAGGTCCTGACACCCATGGTGTCGCGCAGGGATGTTGCGGGCTGCCCATGCGGGCCGCTCCTGCCAGGAAGATCAGTCGACTTCTTCCGCCCTAATTGGAGGGACGACACCGCTCGGTGCTTACGGTTCGGGACACCAGGGGGGGCCGCGCCCCCCACAGTGCTCAGCCACCCGGGCCGAGCCGCTCAACTAGCCAGGCCTAGCTGCGATCTTCCAGTCTAGGCGGGGCCTCTCCCTCTTGGGTCATGTTGCATGATTCACCAGGCCGGTCTGACCCTATGTATGGTTGGACCCGCCAAAACCAAGTTTACCCGACCCGCCAGTCCACTAGGATTGACGGACCGGGCCCGTTTCACTAAAACTTCAATAACATTAATACCATGTGTTCGATCAACGCGACGTTTGCGGCACATAGACCCTCGTGATAAACCGGTCCTTTTGAGATACTGTAAGTGAGTTTTGGGCCACTTTGGAAAATGGCCAGGTTTGGAATGAGCGTATATCCAACCGGGCCCCTAGAACAGAAAATCCAGTATCTCTCAGATCATATGTCTGTTTGACGAATCGTTAGCGGTGTTGGTAATCTCATTGAGAAAAGGTCCCTTAAGTACAACCTATGGGAGTTCGAGGTATAGTTGAGTTATGGTTGGGTTGGTTTATACACGAAACCAACCGGGCCCCCAGGACTAAATTGAAAATAACTCTCAGACCAGGCGATCGATTGATGCACCATCTGTTACGTTGAGACCCTTATGACGCGGTGGTCATTTTTGATACTTCTACGTGAGACTTCGTGACCCTTGTCATATCAGATTGTGGCTCGTGGAGAGGACCCTCCTGGTGATGAGCGAGCAAATTTCAGAGACCAAGTAGCTGGCTATGACTTGATGACTACTGATCAATTGACTCAGATTGATTCAGATGGCCCAGTGGGGAGCGCTTGTTGGTAGCAACAGACCCACTGCGAATAAATGCTTGGTTGTAGTGGCAGACCCGCAGTACTCGATAGAAGGAGTACCTCTATAGGATATGAGGGGGAGCGCTTTCTTGTAGCGGCAGACCCCTGGTGGGAAGCGCATGGTTGTTGCAGCATGCCCTCAGTAATTGACAGGTGGAGTACTTCAGCAGTCCACGGTTAGTGGGAAGTGCTTGGTTGTAGCGGCATGCCCACTATACTTGAAAGAGGAGGAGTACTCCAGAAGTCATGGTTTTGAAATCGTGAATGAAAATCCTATTTTTAGCTAAGTCAATGACCTTTGTGTTATCATCATGATTGAGATAGGTTACTTGATAACATAGATGTATGTATGGTCATATACATAAGTAATGGTTATCCATTGGAGTCTTACTTTTTGGTTTATCTTTGTTGGATTTTGTGAGACCATGAGTGTCTCAGGGTCCCTACTGAGTATAGTCATTCTCACCCCTACACAGGCTATGCCCACACCTCATTGTGTTGGATGCAGACAATGGACAATGTTGACAAAGGCTGAGAGCGCCGGGACTGGATGCTACTCGGAGGTGGACACTCGGCGTGACGACACACTGAGTGGACCAATAGATGTGGAGTGTCTAGGAGGACATATGTAACTACCATTAAGGGAAGAACCCGGAGGACAATCTCAGAGGATGATCCAAGAGTAGCTTCCACCTTTCAGTTGTTTGTCTATTTCAATTTTACTTTCCTTAGTTGTAGTTGTACCTTTTTGTTGGGTATGTATTCCCAGCCCCTTTTAACTTTAATCAAACTTGTTTTATAGCTTTTCTTAGTGTTTTCTTCTGCTTATACTCTGTCACTTTTTGTTACGTTTGAAAAAGGCAATGCCTTCCCATTTTTTATGGGATTTCTCCTTAAGTGCTAGTCGCCAGCCCCTGGCATATGGATGGTGGGTTTGGGGTAGTCAAAATACAGGCCCCAAGGGATGGGTCATGACACTAAATTATTTTTTGGATTCTTACATAGGTGTCATTATGTGGCCATATGTCTCATTTTGTGTGACATGTGTTTTTTTATTGTTTTTCACTTTTTTTCCAATATTGCTTATTCCTCAAATATGTGATCATGATTACATTATAAATTTTTTTTATATTGAATTTCATGAATTTATAACATATTAAACTCTATTTTAAAAGTTTTATTTAGTATTGATCTCCTTTATTTGTCCTTGACATTCCATTTTCTTCTAGGCATTGTGTGCTTTGTGAATTAAATACATTATATTTTTTATTAAAAAAATTCAATATCGTACAATAAAAAATAAAAAAATTAAAAACATGAATCACAAATCAGTAAAAGATAAAAACATTGTGTTTTATATTAAAATAAATATGTATTATATTGTTCTATTAGTAATGAAATATGACTATTTTATAGGAGTGAAGTGAGAAATTTAATTACTAAACTGATGAAAATATTTTTAAGGAATGGATTTTTGTGGATGAAATTTAAATTTAAATTATTATTATTATTAAAATTTATCTAAAATATGATTTTGTCATCTATTATTCATCATTATAACTTACATATTCTTTTTGGTGAAGGGGGTCCCATTACCATTGACATTTTATATTATAGTAGTGAATTTAAATATAAATTAATGAATACCATCACTGTATGAGAAATAATTAGAGATAATTAGATGAAAAATTTGTAGAAATAATCATAGAAACAATTTAGTACTCCATACTTCCACTTTAACAAGAAATATATTTATAATTCATATTTTATTAACAATGTATAATAGAAGTAACATCAATGCAATGTGGATTTATCATTGAAATGACTAATTATTTAAATGAATGAATATATAAAAAATATGTTTGGAATATTCAATAAATTTATCATATGAATTAATAATTTAAATAAAATACTGATAGATTATATACTTACATAATAATTGTCAAAAATAAAAACCATATATATATAATCCCAATCATTGAATGTTACTAATAACGTGTTTATAATATTATTATGATGTTTAGGTAAATAAATATTTTTTGATATATTTAAATGAATATTTTAAATTTTTTACCGTCATTTTAGTTTTGAAGCTCAATGTTATGAAAACCATAAAAAATTCCTTATGTGTAAGAATGTTTTTTATAAATTAGATAATTGTGTATGTTTTGAATGAGTAAATTCAACATTATAATATATTATTAAAAACAAATTGTGGGAATTAGGATGTTGGAGTAGTATGTTATGTGGGTTATGATAAATATTAATGGTGTAATTCCACATTATAATGAAAAAATAAATTAAATAGTGACCATCTGAGTTAAGTGAATATTAATATAAAGTCATAAAACTTTAACATTATTAAAGTTAGACATATATCAAAAGAATAAACCATTATGAATTACAATATTTTTAAAAAATTGGATTGTTAGAATACTCCATGGATAGATTAGGATATTTTAAGATGATGTTATATAATGTAAATTTTTAGAATAGTTTTCTCTTTCTGTCTATCATAACTTATCCCCTAGTGATATAAACATAAATTCAAGTATTAAATTGTGATTTTTATATAACATTTATTCTAAAATTTTGATCCTAATTATCATATGAGTCAACTTGGGAAGAAGCTTCTGATCTTTTAGAACCATAGTTAGAAAGGGATAACAATACGATATAAGTTAATTTTATGTAATCATGAATTTATTTCCAATTAATTATGAATAATAATTAAATTGTGATGATAATAGGGTCTAAAGGAAATTGGATGTTGCATGCATTTTTTATTAACTCTTTTATCATGGTTTTAAAGATCCATGTTATTATGTGATATAGATTTTAGATAAAATTTACATTTTTTATCTTTTTTGGATCATTTGTTGTTTGTTATATGAAGTAAATTTTATGATCAAATTTTTTAACATTACCAATATTATATTCTGAACCCTTATTATAAAAATAAATTCAAAAAGAAATTTATGAGTTTTTTAACACAAATCTTGATGATATGATCCTAAAAATAAAATGAGGCCATTTGTGAGGATGTTTGAGTTATTTTATAATAATAGATAAATTGAGATGATAATAGGGTTTAATTGAATATGGTGTAATAATGACATTGGTAAAAACTCTTGTATCGCGGTTATAATGTCCACTATTTTTACGTGATGAAATTTATGGGGAATATAGCCTTTTTTCATCTTTTTATGGATTTGTGGTTATTTTGAATCTATTTTTGGTTAATTAATTTTATTTTCGATTATTTCATAGGGAATTTAATGATTTCATAATATGAAAATGTTTCTTTGAAACACAAATTTATTAATTTAGTAAATATTGACCAACGTGGAAGTACCACAAGGGGTGGTGCATAGTTAATGTATAAGATTTGAGAAATTGTGTATCCATTGGAAAAAAGCATTGAGGCACACCAACAATGTGAATATTGATTTAAGGATTTTAAAATACACATTAATTACCATTTATGGTTTGTTTTGAACCTCAAATATATATGTGGGAAAACCTTTAATACTAATACAATTCTAGCTGCAATTTAATATTTCCACACTTATCGAGAAATATTTTGTAGATCCATGTGAATCTTTCAGCGAGAAATGAGGTATGTGGTTTGAAAACATCCATTAATAACATTAATATTTGATATATTTATTTGTTGTTAAACAAAATCACATATCTGGCATGTAATCTATTAATCTATTCAGTATTATTCAATCTAACATTTAAATCACCCATCATTCATAGAAAATATTTCATCCTCGATGTGTTGATAAAAACCCATTAACTAGAGCTTGAACCCTTGAGGAAGGTGGATTTTTTCAATTGTGAATTTATATATCTTTAATCATTAAACAATCATTCATCTTTTTCTCATAATGGATGTTACATATCATTATTTATTTTTTGTGAATTGTTTTATATTTAATACACCTATTATTCATTTCTAGACTTGTTGTTGACTTTTTCATTCATTTTAAAATTGAATGATGTTATAATTAATTAAATTTCACTTTTATTCAATGTCTCAGAACTAGTTTATCCTGTGTAATTCATTAATTTTTGAGTATAAAAATTCATTCATGGAAATGAATCTCTTAATGACTATCATTAAAGAACTTATTTTGTGAAAAGGCACGTGATATATGAATACTTGATGGACTATATAGTTTATTGTGGGTGTGAAAGTGATTCTAGTTTTTCAATAGAAAAATTTTGGATTTATTTGTTAATGATATGGATGTAAGAGTTTTCTTACCTTTTGTTTATTTTCCTCATCACAGTATTATGTATATACCAAGATTTTCCAAACTCGGTTAAACAACATTATGGATAAGGTACATCACATGTTTAAGTTTATTATAACGTTTTAGTGTCTATTATATAAAATTAGTCATTATCATATTATTGTTTGATTGGAATTTTTTATAGAATAGTATTTTAATTGTGAAAATTAACCACAATGGTCGGTTTGTGTGATTCTATCTAGGAGGTGATTTTTGGTATGTCCATCATAAAGTATTTATTTTCTCCAGTCATTGTTATAGTACTATAAGAATTTAATTAAATATGATTTATTTATAATTTAATCATATTTAATTTTTTGGGGATAAATATAACCTCGTGGTGGTCAATGGAGGCCCAATGTATGTTGACATCTCATTAATTTCACTATAGATTTTAATTCGTAAATATATACACAATATAGGTTATATGGTCCAATGTAATTTACCCTATGGTATTATGCATATTTTATTAGAATCTACATATGGGGTTTCACATTAATGGAACAAACCTTAACATCACAATTTATTTTGAATAATAATAATTCATAATTAAATAACAATCTATTAGTTTTAATTAATAAAATGAACCAAGAAAATTGTTTTTTGACAATGTGCAATGGGCCGCATAAAACCCCTGACCATTATCTTGTTGTCATCCACCAATGTAAAAGGTTTTATCCCAAAGAGTGACATTGATTAAATTACATTACATGGGTATGATGTAATGAAACCTAATTCCTCAATCCCATGATACCATTTATGATGGTTGATCACATGTGTGTAAATTTTTATTAACACATGTAACCCATGTTGATGTTGACCACATATGTGTGTGTAATTATGGTTGTTCATACTCATACATAATGTGACCTATTGTGACTATATATATCATTTCCTTATGTGTATGTATTTACACGCTTATAAAATAATGTATATATACAAAATGTTTAATAACAAATTCCATGAGCATTCTTAGATAACATAAATAACAATGTTTGATTTGTTATTCATATGAGTGTATTTGTATCTGCTGTTAATCATGATAATATTCCTTTTTTCTATATGTATAATATTCTCTAAAATGTGATTCATATTATTTTTGTGCAGGTATTTTATTGAATGGATGAAACTTATACCTTTTTTAATGACTACCCCTTAGAGGGGAAGTGCATATGGCTTGCAATGATAGTGATAAGGGACCTAGATATAGTCTACAATAATGATGATCTAATGGACTGAGGGGAAACAACGAATGTGGGGAATGTAACACCTGTGTCCGGAACTGTGCTAGTGATATTATAACATTGTCCTGAGCTATGTCCTATGAATACAAAAGATTTTGATGTTTTGTATTATGGTCTATCATGGATATGTGGAATGATATATTTATAGCCTTACCAAGCTCATAGTCTTTGAGACCATAGATATATTTATTCTGTATCTTTGTATCTATATCTTGGTCACATATAACTTTTCATTCTAATAACTTTTAATTCTGGATATGATATATGTATGAACATGTTCATATATGTTTGGTAAGAACATGAATTCTTCATATTTGGGATTTTGTTACATGTGTATTATTGATTATATGCAATATTGTAATAGTAATTTATTCCATGTTTAAATTCAATTATTCATTTGAAATGAACATACAATAAATATACTAGTTAGTTATGTGACTATGTTAGTGGTGTGCTACTAATTTTTAGTCACACACTTCATAGGAATTAAAGGGGATTTGTACTAAGAAAATCATCACATAGAACAGGTACAGGTTTGTATGGGAACATGGATTTATAAACTATCGAGTTTTCTCACTATTGTTTAGGAGACTATGATGAAATATGGAATGGTGTTGGGTAAAAATCCATTATTTACTATGGTAATTTTAATATTTTCATATGATATTTGACTTGTGGTTTACCTATATATTTCATTACTGTAATACTATTTGGGATGGTTCACCTATATTCATTCACTATAGTTATTATGGTTTTTTTAAACTCATACATATGACTGTGTTATTACATGTTGTGTAATATATTTTATTTTATGAATATTTACTGAGGGTATAGTCTCCCCATGACTTCACATTCTTTTATCATGAATTTTCAAAAACTTCTATAGTATGGGAAGGTGTGCCTGAGGTGAAGTGGAAATCCAACTTGGACCAAATGATTCTTGATGACAAGTTATAGTGGTGAGGTAACTCGTGAATGGGTTTTAGGTAATCCCCTACAAGTAATCATATAATGGGTAATATTTACATGAACATAAAATAGATTTTAGGGACTCCTCTGTGTGTCTTGGAATTTCCTCCACTTGCATATATAAATACATCATCTATTCTCCATCCCTACTATATTTTTTTATATTTGAAGTTGTAATGTATATAATTTTTTTTTATGTTTTTGGGATCAATAGAGACGTTATTCATGTGTTCCTTCCTTTTATATATAAAAAAAATATATAATCAAATTTAATTTCATAAACATAATCTTCCTAAAAACTCATCCTTAATTATCATCACATATAGTCCTAGTGATTATGAATTTTTATTCACATGTATTATTAACATCCTATTTTTTTAGTGTATATTATTGTGTATTTTAATAATCATCACTAAAATATCTTTGTACCCAATCATGTGGGGATTATATAGAAAATATATAGTTTTTAATTAAATTCGATTATAATGTATCTTATAAAACTAATGCTCCATGACATGAAATGGTGATAGCTAATGGTGGTGTTCATGTCTTGTATATAATGACATGGATTTCATCATCTTGTAGTTTAAGATACATACTTATTTTATTATAAAAAGATATTCTATTATACCATACATTATAATGTATCTTTCTTGTCTTTTTTAAAAAATAATTAACAAATATTAAATGCACATTATTTTGAAATTGAATATTATTTACTATATTTGATATCCTATTTCAATCATGAATATATGTTTTACTGAATATATTTATAAAAAATTTGAATCCAATAAATTTTTATTACTTTATAGGGTTATTCACTAGGACTATCCACATAAGTTTTTCTATTTGTGTTTCACTATCATCTTTTTTTTTGGATGGTATTAGGTTTAAGGGAATCATGTCATAATTTAGTGGTATTATAAATGTTTTTTAGCAATGGTGATTTGATTTATGTTTCATGTGAACATGAATATAGGAATCATAAATAAATGGTATCAAAGAACCTTTAGTTTCATTAACAATCTATGGAACATGGATACGTTTGGGCGGATGAAGTATCCTTTCATAAATGCTCAAATAATCTATTATTCATACCATGAATTCAACACAAAAGTGGAAATTCTAAATGGAATATTATATGAATAATCTGTCCTGTGGGATTTTTATCCATGTTTATTGCACTCTTCCAAAAAAATTACACCCATGGAATAATCTTGTTAAAAAAATGATTCCACCCAACATACACTTAACTCAGATTTAGTGGCATGAATTGGAAATGATTATTTTATTCTTACAAACTATAGTCACTAATATTCATAATGATGAGTTGTTAATTTAGAATCCACCCTAGGAGTAGTATCTTCTAGATCGTTAGTGGGAATATACTCTCCCTATTATGTGGAGAGGATTAATTATAAAAATAGATACTTTAGTTGATAAAATATATTATAATGATGTTATATGTTGGATTATAGTGATATATTAGTTTTGAAACTGGAGGCCTCTAAGGATCAAATTCCATAAATATCCAGAAAACAAGGAGGATTTATCTAGTCTATGACTTGTCTTCTCCAACTATTTCAACACGCTCAGACCATATGGTTATTCTAACCTTTATTGTTCATTAGGGTTCAAATAAACATTGATCGATGTGGAATACTAATAATTTATAAACAACCACTCTAATTTGTTCAGAGTGTCAGAACATATTCATAGAGAATTATTATAATCATAAGATTTGTTTTGAATGAGAACATAGGGTAATAAATCATCATCATAGTAGTATATCCATTCAAGTATGCATGTAAAGGTAAAAATCACTCATGAGTTAATTAATATTGGTTGTAAAAGATGAATTTATAAAATATCATAAGTATAATTGAAAACATATATCAATGGTGTGAGACATTATTATACCTCTAAATTTCCTTCACAATAAAAAGATCATAAGATAGTGATTATGATGGAGTGTATTGTGTGGTGATTTCATTGGGAAGGTTCTAGTATTCACAAGGATAATTAATTAGTTACAATTATGAAATGATAACCATTAGGATATATCATTTACATGAATATTTATTTTTTAACCAAATCATGTGGAATAGAAAATGAGTGACTCTATAAGGGTCTTAGAAATTATGGAGACATTAATTTCAAGAGTATTTGGGGATGGTGTAATATAGAATTGTGTTTTACATCATCATGATTATCTGAAGATATATAGTTCATTCAATTAATGAACAAGCATAAAATATTTAGTAACCGGATCCAAGGCCTCTACATGTTGGATAGGGTATAAATAGATGTTTTTATTTGGAATTATGAGAATGTTGTTTTGTAGTAGTGTGACAAGCATGATCTATATAAAAACTTAAACCATTTCAACATCCATGTCTTCTATTTAGGGTACATGGTTCTACAAACTATAGTCTTAAAAATATCAATTAATTGATGTTTTATTACATTGAATTTCAATATCTGTACCAATGTGTTACATGTTACATATCCACATTGGTTATCATAAATTATTAATCTGGAATGACCCGTCCTTTATTGTCTGCGGAATAATTTTAGTACCTATGAATATAATTAATTGACCTAAAATAAACACTATTTCATTAGAAACTAATTATATGATGTTTTAAAAAACATTCTTCATCCATTTTTTCTAGATTGTTATTGACAAATAGATGTTTTACTATGATATTTTTAGATAATAGATGAAATCGTATGACATATACCATGGTGTGGAGTGGGATTATACTATTTATAATTTGATATGTTGTTATCATTGATGGTTAACTAGATATAAAAATCTATTAAATTTATAAATGAATATATTTTTCAATAATAATGGTTATTGTTTAAAAAATTTATTGTCCAAATAATATGGTAGCCCCCATGATGGGATAAAAACATGTTATGTTTGATAGGGAAACAGAGCCAAATACCACTATCAAAGACAAAAAAGGGAAAAATTACTACCACAACCTGTTGTTGGAATCTAATTTCATCCCATTAATAGGTGTTAAGAAATTTATAAAGTGAAATATAATCACTATTTTTTGTAAATTATCATTCATACTTCATGATTTAAAATATTTTTATTTAAAGATTATCTATTTTATCATGAAAAGATTTATATTTTGATACATGTAATGAATTATGTAATTCATTTATATTTTGTATAAATTTTTTTTTTTTAATTTTATATATATATGTTTCATAAATATTTTTTTTCAGATAATGAACATATGTATAATCTAATTTTCTAAATTGAACTATTTTTTATAAAATAAATAATTTTCCTTCTAATTTTTTTTTATTTGAATGTAAATTTTTATAATTTTATAAATTTAATGTGATAAAATTTATTTCATTTCATATATAATAGTATAATGTTTTTCTAATATTAAAACATGTTATTTTTCTAAAAAAAATATTTTTTAGATAATATATATTTTTTAAGGAGATGAGTGATTTCCCAAAAAATCAATCCCCTTTATTAAATTAAAAAAAACAACTTACATGATACTAAAAAAAGGAGAATTATCCAAATCCTTTTTTAAAAGGGGAAAAAGACATTAGGGAGATTATTGTACCAGATTAAGTCAACAACATTAATTCCATTATTTTTCATACTTTATGCAACAAAATTTACTTCTCGGTAGACATGATTAATAATGTGATTCATAGATCGAATGGAGTCCAAGTTGTGAACCCAAAGATTATAATGTTTCCAAGATAGATGATCTGATCCTTATGTGATGGAAGAGACTATAACAATCGAGTCACATTCCAACCAAAGATTATTACATCCACAATGATTAGGCTACTCCAGCACAACAATAATTACGAGCATCTCAGCTTCAATTGAAGAAGAAATACCAGTGGGGCCATAGAAACAACCAATCACCTAGCCATGATGATCCCTAAAAATAGATCCATACCTAGAAGGTCCAAGATTTTCCTTCAAGGCACCATCTAAATAATTTTTCATCAAACCAAAACATTTTTCTTTCCATAAAACATCAAAAGTACCATATGTAGGTCTATAAATGCCTTTGATTCCAATTCGGACAAGATCAGATAATTCATGAATAGAAATGGCACAAAAAATTTTCTTAGGTAAGATTTCCGCATGCATCATAGCAAGGATGTTTGAGAAAGCAACAGTTACTGAGAAAGACAGATTTCGATAAAGAACATGGTTCCTAGAAGACCATATATAATAAAAAACTCAAAAGTATCATCCTGAAATAATTCCATCAACTGTGAAGAAAGTGAAAGAGACTTCCATCTATGAATAAACTATGTGATTGATGTCATCATAGGAATTGTGACTTCAAAGACGTCGACTAGAGACTTCCACATTATGGTAGCAGTAACACATCAATGAAACGAATGATCAATATCCTCTCTGAGTTGATGACAAAGAACAAAAGAGGAACATAAAGAGATACCACAATACTAAATATAACAATCCATTGCAATATTTTGGTGAGTAAATCTCCAGACCAAATTAGAGTGAGATGGTATGATGATGTTTTTATGAAAATTACACATCAAATTTTATTCCAAGCTACAATTCAAAGACAACTCATAATAAAGAACTGTAGAGAGAATACCATTAACCACATGCTCCCATGACCAAAAATATTTCCTATCAATGAAACAGTGATTATTAACAATGTTGACAATGTGGTTCGGAAGACCATCCATGTTCTCAAGTTGATCCTTGATAGTAATGTCCAAATCTATATTGTTGTCATCAATCACAAGGTCTGCCGGGGGATTATCCATTCATTTGATTTTCTAGAAATTAAGGGACAGATATTTCGAAACTAACCATCTATAATGAGAATATTTTTAAGAGAATATGTACTTGAAAGCTGGAAAAATAGAGGAGTTAAGATAATTAAAATAACCAATCATTAACATTTTCATGAAATTTCCACGAATAAAGTTTAAGGCTGAAAATTTGCAATTAAAAAGTTTCCAAAATAAGGATTCCTGCAAAGAGTCATTAAATAGATCAAGATGTTTAATACCCAAACCCCCAGCATCATAAAGTTTTCAACATTCAAACCAATGAACCATAGCCATCTTTATTTTAAATATTCATCCACTCTTAATAAAATTCCTAGGAGAGGCATTGATACATCGTATGGGCAAAATAGGACATTTATAAACCATAAAAGAGTACATAAATTTGGAGATAATAACAGATTTAACCAAACAAACATGAACACCGATGAAGAGAGATTCTCCTTTCCAAATGGAGATATGCCTTCTGACTTTTCTAATAATCGATTCGAAATATCATGCTTTTGGATTTCCCCAAATCAAGGGAACCCCTAAATAATTAATGGTAAATACCCCCTCCTTAATGTTCATCTCATTAACAATGCAATTTTATCTCCGTTCACTGATGTTCTTACAAAAATAGGAAAAGGATTTCCCACAGCCAATATTTTGACCAGAGACATAAGCATAATGAAAAATATCCTTTTTGATGTTCATGATATTTCTCTTATACCCCAAAGTGAAAATGATAAAGTCATCTGCATACAAAAGGTGGGTGGGAGAAAGAATACCACTTCCAGCATTAATAAGCTTCATCCTCCCATTTCAATCCATGATAGATAGGATTCTACTTAGATAATCTTCTACAATAGAGAAAATAATCACAGAAAGATGGTTTCTAGGTGAAAACCCCCTAGAATAATCAATAAAACCCCGAGGGGATCCATTGATAAGAATTGAGATATGAGTAGATCATAAAATGTTCTTGCAACAAGTAATAAAAGTACCATGAAACCTAAACATAAGAAGAACATTCCAAATGAAACCCCAATTCATAGTATCAAAAGTGTTTCTCACATCATTCTAAAGAGAAATATTTCTACCTCAATTAGATTTGATGTGAAAATTAACACATTCAGAGGCAGTGATGAGGCATTTTTCAACAGAACATCCCTTGATAAAACCAAACTGGTTATGGGAGACAATATTACAGGCCATAGTCATTAGCCTCGTGGCTAGGATTTCACAAATAATTTTTTAAATGGTGTGGACTAAGGTAATAGGTCTGAAAAAATGATGGTCATTACCATTATCCAACTTTGGGATAAGAGAATGAAACTGAGCAGTGATTCCTTAAAGAATATTACCACCTTTATTGATATTAATAACAAGTTTTCAAATATCATCTTGGATAATGTACCAATAATATTGGAACAAGAAATTACCAAAACAATTAGTTCCTAGGGAGATTTTTGATTTGAGGCTAAATACATCATCCTTGGTTTCATTCCTCAAAGGCAAAGAGGTGAGATTGAAATTATCTCAATGGCTGACCAATTTGGAAATGATGCCCTCCACAAGCTCATTAAGTGAAGTAGGACCATTGAAGAGATATTTAAAATAAGATATGACATTTTGCGACAGATCCCTATCATTTTCATTGATTTGATCACCATACTTAATCATTGAAAGAGGTTTAGAGATTTTCATGATTTTTTATAATGAATTGCATAATTTTGTGGTCATGTCACCATACATTAGCCATTTTACCTTTAAGATATCTCTCTATAAAGTGTCATTACAATTCAAGAGACCATTGAGCTTTGAAATAGTCTCACAATCCTCCTTAAGTCCATTGGAAAAATTATTCATTGTATTTTGCACCTACAAATGCTGAATTATAAATTTTTATGAATTATCAATGACTTAATTTTTTTTGGAATATTTTATTAAACCATATATATATTTGTGCATTTTAATATTATTATTTTTATAATTATTTTTAATTTTACAACCAACAGATTTCTTTTTTGAGAATACAATAGATTTTATTGGAATTTAAAGCTATTTTTTATTGAAATTTGCAGAATGGTTGGCAGAATAAATTAGGTTTAGTATTAATAAAAAAGAACATAATAATTCAATTTAATATTAAAAAAATAATTATATATAAATTATCTTTTTTATGGGAGATTAAAATATTATATATATATAATTGTGTATTTTCCTAAAAAATATTTTTATGCATTTTTTCTTATATTTATAAAAAATATATTAAATATATAATATATTTTTTGATAAAATAGATTACATATTTGGAATAATAAATTTAAAATTATTTATAATCCTATTTTATATTAGGTTATATAATAATTTTTAACATTATATAAAAGTATGGTTAGCATGTTAATGGTTAAATTTGTATTAAAGGGTTTTATATGTTAGATATGGAGTAAAATGAATCTAAAAATTATATATAAATGGTTTTATTTTCCACACTATTGAATCTTTTCAAAAAAAGATGGGGCTCCATTCTATCTCTTCATTATGAATTATAATTTTAAATATTTTTAAATATTTGATATTTTTAAGAGTGTCACTTTAATCACTTATAAAATAGAACCTCTTATCCCCAATTAGTGACACTTCATAAGCCTCATATATTAAAATATAATTTTTCAAATATTGTCTAACACATACCTTCCACTACATAGAGTCTCTGCTCTCATAAAATTATGAAAATATAAGGCATGAGGGGTAATCTATGTAAAGTTATCCAACAAATATGTATAATTATTGACCACATGTTCTCATTTTATTAATTCTCATAACATCATTAAATATTTTGTAATAATTTTAATATAATATCATTATTGTGTTATATGTACTAAAATAAATTATGATCAATTATCTAACCATATTAATATTTGTTTTTATCTTTTGGTAAACTGAAATATAATTATTACATATGGGTGGACTTCCTCCCAATGAAGGCAGTTATTTCATTTTGAAACACTGCCTTTCATGTGTAGTTATAATGATTTATTTATTCTATATATATTTATATTATTAATTATTTAATTGTAAATTTCATGACCATATATTAAAATTTTTCTTATATTTTCATAATCTGAAAAATGTTAAGGTCATCTATTGGTGTGATTGGAATACCAAATCCATTAAATGATGTGATCTTTTTTTGATACAATCAGCTCAAAAATGTTCATTACCAGGGAAATAATTGATTAATGTAGAATTTATTATATATATTTATATATTAATCTAAAATTTTAATATATTAGTTAACATTATATTAATTTAACCTTGGGTAAATTTAATAAGTTCTCATGAGTACTTATAGACTATTGTATTCTTAGACTATGTATTTTAATTTTATATAACCACTTTAAATGGAAGATAATAAAATATTTATTTATAAATAAATAATATATTTATTTAATTAATATTACTCTTTTTATAGTGTAATGATAATCCTTTTAACATAAATATATACACCATTGTTCTTTTCATTTGAATTTATATTGTGAGTTATTCAAGAACATCAAATATGAACATATAAATTTTAGTAACTAAAGAGGACATGGTAATAAATTAAATAAGATGAGTACTAACTTTTAAATGTTCAGGAATAATGTTATTAAAAAAATCTACATAAAATGTAATTTTTTATTCAGGAGTTAGGGAACGTATGGAGCTTTATGATACTTACGGTATGAGAGTTTCATTAAAATTACACATTTCAATTTACTGTTTCCATATCATTTATATCCTTAATGAGGCCCTTTATAATGTTTCAATATTGTTATAATGTTTTTTTAATGTAAATATAAGCTCAAATTATATTTTAATTTAAATTTATTAATGAGTTATTAATATGTACCTTTTTCAATGATTTCTATATGAGTCAATTTCTAACATCTATAGAAATGTTTGTGATGAACCACAAATTGAAAAATTATCAAAATAAATAATTTTCGTAAATTTTTAATGATTTTTAAATTGAAGATTTCATAATATATTTCCATTTTCATTTTAAATGAATCTCACTTTCTCAATATGGTATAAATTTTTTGTTAAAAAATAATTTTTAAAAAATAAAATTTAATAAACGATTTATACTTTAAATAAAATTGTTACTTATTATTGTCTTAAATGACAATTAATTATTATTTTTTATTTCTTAAATAAATGTTAAATTATTTTTTTTCTTGTTTTTCCATGTATATTTTAAATAAATGATGAGGGATCCCAAAATACCTCAAATGATGGGTGATATTGGTATAGCTCTCAAATGCATTGTGAAAAGTCATGCATTTTTCAAGTGATCAAATACACATGTGAGATAGTGAAATCATATGTTTATGTCATTCATTGTGATTATTTATATATGTGTGAATGTATTGAAAATTTCCAAGGCAACATGCATGATTTCTTTGATTTATTTATAATGTAATTTTTTTAATTTCAATGGGTTAACACATGTTCTTATTTTTCAATGGAATATTTATGTTTTTTTTTTAAAATAATGTGAATGGATTACTTTTCAATGAAAATGGTTTTCATCAGCTTTCATGTTTTAAATTAATCGTCATTTCAATGAATTATTGATATTTTTCTAAAAACATTCATATTTTGATGACTAGTGAATACTACTGAATTTAAGTTCAAAACTACCCTTTCATTAAAATAATAATATGTAGTTAAAATGTTTTTATTTAGTTTAAAATTATATTTAAAACTATATAAATCTTTTAAATAAACTTATTTTTTTAGATACAATTTCACATTGAATTTAAACAGAAATACATTCCAAACATTTGAATAATTTTACTCTAATCAACTGAGTCGATCATCATTAACATGATTAATTTAAAAATAACTTCTTCCATATTTGTTATTGGAATTTGGAAATATGGATTCCATTCTTTTAATAAGAATAATTTATAACTAATAATAATCTAAACGTAATTTTTCAGAAATAATAGTGAAAGGAAATAATCTTAGTCATAATAATTTAGGGAAAAATGTGGCTTCATAGTGGTTACAATTTAATCATTGGAGTCTAGATGAAACAATAAAAATTTGGAAACATCTTGGATTGAAATTATTAGACTATATAACATATTTTAGGTAATTTAAATCATTAGTGGACACTACTAGAATTTCAGGTTTTCGGGACGAGCTATTTGCAATGGGAATTCATCATCTCGCAAATAATTATCTGTTTATATAGATTATTTATATAAAAACCTATTACAACGGGCCCGTTGTAAATATATATTGGTGTCAGGCTAGTTTTACCTTCGTAAATAATTATTTAAAAATATGTATAAGCAATTTCTGATGTGTTCCCATCACAAAAGGACTCATCGCAAATACATAATAACCTAAATATATATATTTATATTCAACATAATAATGATAAATTGGTATTAAAAAATAATATTATTATTAATATTAATATAATTAATATAATATTAATTAATAATAATACTATTATTAATAATATAAAAAAATTACATTATTATAATAATAATAATTAAATAATTATAATAAAATAATAAATTTAATATTATTTTTTATATTTATGAAAAAATACTATTAATATTATGAAAATAAAAAAAATTATAAAATATTAAAATTATCAATATTCAAAAAAATATAAAAAATTGTAATATAATTATGTTATTATTAAAAATAAAAACTAACATTAAAAACTATAATACTAAAAATAAATAATAAAATATTAAAAAAATAATAATAATAAAATTAGATTATGCAATATTCTCAACTATATAATACACTGAATCAGTAAATAGGTAATATTACAACAAGCATATAAGTCAAATATTCCTTAAAAATAAAAAAAGACACTACGAGGTAGTCATATGGAGGGGGAGGAGGAGCTGGAGGAGCTAGTGGAGGAATCTAAATCCCTAAACTATGAGTCAGACATCGCATTTTACTCCATCCGCTACCATTGACACGTCTCCTACTCGTACCTCTGTTGTTACTACTGCTGCAAACACATTACATTTTACTTCTTAATCAAACACTATATAAACACACTACGAGTTTACAGTTGCTCCTAATAATATGAGCTAAAATATTATGCCTCTCCACGAGCACCTCTCGACCTGGGCACCGACATCGAAACATTGAAATAAAAAGTCATATGATTATAATGAAAGCAGATACCAACTACTCATCCCTTCTCGAAGCCATACTAGGTTTCTTGAATCTATGTTGGCTCATCGATATGGTGGGCTGTAGTTTTATTTTTCATCTCGGCTTGACTCTCAGCCAGTGTCAGGGAGAACGTAGCCTCATATGACTCCTTTAGTTCAAATTTGAAACTAAAATAGTGAAAATATTATATGCAGTTAATTTTCAAAAAAAAAATAATAATAATATTGACCACAATCTGATGTTGGCGATCATCTCTATCATCTCTATTACATGGATCACTATATATAATATGATAAACGTCTTACTCCTTAATAATGGGCTGCACAACTTCCTATATGAATATAAAATGAAAATATTATATATAAAATTTTATAAATTATTTAAAAAAAATTCTTACCTGATTCTCTCATTGCACACTGAATTTATAAATACTGTCTTGATGTGTCACATAATTTCTTCCATGGTTCTTCTATTCCAATAACGTTCTCCTCTGAAATCCACCACCCAAACAGTGTGAAAATAATCCATCCCAACATGAGATGAAAAATACTAGGGTCGGTGGGATCTACATTACACATTAAATACAGACACACTAGCTTTCTTTTGGGTCATCCTTCTCAAATTGGGAAACAACTGACGGAAACAGTCACACATACACCCCTCCATGCCTCTTGGATAACGTCACACATTCTATCATCGATGGGATACCAAAAACCCTAAAAATACTTAATATAAAAAAAATTAATGAAATAAATTACAAAAATAATAATATTTATTTACGTACCATCCAATTAATGAACATGCCAAGCTGCATATCAATGATAATCTATTCACATTTAATTCATGGATGCGAAAAATAATTTTCCAAGATAGTGCTCCCCTATCCAACAGATATATGAGAAAAACATTGAAAAAATAACCAATAATAAAATAATTAGTATACAAATAAATTATTGAAAGATAACTAAAATACACAGGTTATCATACCGTCATGTGCATGGATCAAATCCAAGACGTGGACGCCGCCAGGGGATAGGGGTCAGAATCATCAGTCGCACACCACCATCACCCCTCAGCATACACCACGATCCACTTGAAGGATGAGGGTCAAATGATCTCTGTTACTATTCATCCAAAGGTAGAACATCCTTGTACAACTAATGAAATAGATTCCCATCCATCAATAAAAAAATGATTTTGGTTAGAAAATAGTTGAAAATAACTATTATATGTAGATATATATTATTTATGATTATAACAATAATTTAACTACGTTATTTTTCACCTTCATCATCTTCATCATATCTGATTATATAAGTGTTTTCATATTCATCCTCGATATCATAAATATCCATATGAGTTTTAGTTTCATCATCTCTTTCCATATCAAATTCAATAGTTACATCAATAACATCATCTTTAATATTGACCATTAATTGTGGGGTGTCATCATCGATATTCTTATCTCTTTGTGAAAAATATGTATTTTTATTAGTCTCTTGAAAAATTTCAATTACATTAACTTCATGATAACAACATTCAGCTTGAGTAAACTTATTTTCAAGATATTTCATTTTTATTATGCTCCACGAATCACTCAGGTCTCTTAAAGTAGCACAGTAATTTTTATAATATATTTAATGTGCCAACTGATCTAATAAAAATAGTTTATTAACTAAAAGAATAATTTTATATTTAATATCAAATATTCCACAACTCATATGAACATGAAATCCTCTATCAATATCCAACGACTGACCTTTAAACATCGTAATTTAATTTTTTTCTAGATAACATAGTTCAATAATTTCATCCATCATGCTGTAAAAATCGACATCAGTTTCACTATGATGCAATCCTCTCTTGATAAATCCATTGTTTATTGTATTTTTGATTCACCATATTCAAGTGTATGAATCAAAAACCATTCACCACATATGAATTATAATATTTAACCATTTTGGAAAGTAGCTTACTCAATATATGCAGTCTCTTATCAATTTTATCAGTGTGTTGAGACACCTGAAAATTATTTAAAAAATTGTCAATAAAATAAATAATAATATGGATTGATATGTTAAAACATCAATAATATGTGTTACTATTTTTTGAAACCATTGAGATTTCTTTTTTTCAGCATTCTTCAAGAGCAGCTGCTATAATTTGTGAAATATATTTCTTGATATGATTGTAATATTATTTAAAATTAAATAATTTTACATACTGTAACATAAATTATATAATAAGTGATAGAAGCACTCACATCACAAATTATGTAATTTATTCATAGTTGAGTAGAACCTTTGTATGAAATCTAAGATTCTCATCATTCGAAAGCCACTGTTCATGAATGCCACCAAATACATGCTTCAGATGATAAAAGAAAATTGATTGCCCATTTCAGCATCAACATTCTATTCAATCTCTTTTAGTAGTTTTTGTTTTGAGGGATATTTTGATTCAAAATAATTAGAGAATAAAAAAGAAATTTATTCTTACAAATATGATTTAGTAATTAAGCCTTCAATTGTTTAATGGTTGCGTAATTACTTCTTTAAACTATGCTTGCATATCTTGAATGGATACATCCAACAGAACATTACCGGACCTCCACATTTTACTTCATATGGAAAATATAATATCAAATGTTCTTTTATGTAAATTTTTTTTTGTGGAATCATTTTTTTTATTTACATATAATTACAACAACAAATTCATCCAGTTTTTTAGTGCATTGTAGGAAGTTGTCGCTGCCCAAATGTCTCAATAAAATAAGATGTGTCTATTATCTAATCCCAAACAATATTATTAAAGAAAACTCTAAATCCATTTGGCATAATTCATAACATTATAAAAATGAAATCATCTCTTTTTTATCTTGTAATATGACCAATCTTAACATATCTTCCCAAATTTGAATCATTGTCATCTTAAACATTCAAATCTACAATCAACTGACAAAATAATACACAAAACTCTTTGGAAAATATATAATATTATTTTTTTCATTATTAATTTATGTGATCTGTCATTTTAAAACAGTTCATGTTCTGGTCGCCCACAAATTTGGGCTAGATCTAGTCGTGCTATTCTATTATTTTGGGTTTTACCGATTATTTCTAAAACTATATTAAATATATTATCAAAATTTGTCTTCCCAATATGCATGACTTCCAACATGTGGAAAACCAACAAATCATACCAATATGTTAGATCCCAAAAATTCTCTGTTTTATCCAATTGTGATTTTTCAGAAAGTCATTAATTTTGTAATGGTTTAAATTTGGTCTATATGTGATGGGATGTAATGATAAAACAATATACTTTTACTTTTTACATGGGATTATTTTTTATAGTCCATCCCTTTTAGTTATTCCTTTTCTAAAATAATATTTATTACTAAAAAAAGGATGATCAGTTGAAATAAATCATTGAGGACATTCAAAATAGAACGGTTTTTTTCATTGATGAGCTGAAATTATTTTTTGTCTTTCGTACAGTAAGTACATGATTTCAAACCATGTGTACTCTATCCAGATAACATTCCATATGCTCTGAATTCACTAATTTTCCACATCAATTCTTATTTTAGAGGGAAATTTTTTTTCACAACACCATCATATGCACTAAAACTATTAATCCAGAATTAATTTAACTCATCAATCAATGGTTTCAAATAAAATCAATATTATTTTTCGGATGTCCGGGGATTAATAAGATCAAAAAATATAGGGATCCTTCACCAACATCTATTGAGGTAAATTTTATGTTGTTATAAAGAAAGGTCAAGAGAAATATTGACTACCATAAGAACCAAATGAAAAAAAAAATCTATAGAAATATATAATCGCATGTTCTAGTAATCTAAAAAAATGAATTCACTAGGAAAAAAATGTATGAATCACCATTAGATGAATTATTCAAGCTTTTAACTGTTGAAATATATTGTATTTTTCAAGGACATCAATGATGTTGTGTTATGAGACATAAATAAACATCGAAACCAGGGTGTAAGTAAGAAATACAACAACGTTTTTATAGGAATTGATCCAGACGTCAAAGATTAAGCTTCATTATACCTTGATTGTCCACATTTGGGACAACTATCCAACAACTAATTCTCACAAGAATATAAGATGAAATCAATTCCACATGAATGAATGTTATGATAACTAAGACCAAGATTATGATCTAGCCTATTTCTATCATAGAAATTTACATGAAATACATTTCCTCTATATAACCATGTTTTAACAAAAGAAAATATCTGATCTAAACAGTTGTCTGATATTCCATTATCAAATTTAAAATACATAAATTTTTCAACCACATATAATTTTATTATCTTAAAACTATGATATAATGCATCCTTAGCAGGCCTCAACAACTAATAAAATTTAGATGGTGTCACTCAAGAGATAAATCAATGTCATCATGAGTTTCAGTTTCTTGAATAGATGGACCTTCCATATCATGTACTAAATTTTGAAAATTTGATCGATCTAGAATCAAATTATTAGTGTTGTCTTTGGAATATTGTTCACTGTGTTGATACCAAAAATCATAATTGGGTTGAAAAAAATGCAAGAGATGTCCCCAAACACTGTTAAATGTGTCAAATGTTCACAGAGCACGTTTTTTGGAGGGACACATAATTGTGACACCCGAAACATATTCTGGTTATGATGATGAAAATGATAAGAATGTTTCACCACATTCAATATTTGAAGGATTTAAACTGGAACCATTTTGTTTTCTAGGCTAATTTATCCTAGTACAATCATCTAATAATGACTGATTTTTACTTCCTTATTCCATATTTTTATACAAAATATAAATTTATTTCTGTTTTTAATAATTTTAAATAATAAAAATACTATCCAAAAATGTTGATTAATAATTACAACTACTTCTTAATAATTACCATTTGTTATGGGCGACACAACATCTAGTGGATTGGTGGTTATTGTTTTGCCTAATGGCTCATTTACACGAAACATTCTCACATTGAAATCACAATGAAGAATATGCTCAGAGGTATGCATATCAATTCTTGTGCATACACGAATGAATAAGGGTATCTCATAGAGAAATCATCATTGTGATTTTAGTGTTAGAATGCTGCTAGTAAATGATGTTCCAGACAAAAGAACCCCCGTTCGTCGATGAAGAATCTTCTTGAAATTGTCTCCACATAAAAATATTATGAAAAATTTACTCCTATGAATGAATATCCAAATTCATTCATACAAGATTGGATATCAATATGTAGAATCATATTTAAAATAAGTCTTTGAGTTTGTGAGAGTTGAAAGGTGAAGGGACATCGAGATAAATGAGTCCACCAATCCACTAGAAATTTTTCCGTGATCATAGAATTTATTACAATTTATTACAATTATTCTTAATTATTCCTAATTATTCCCAATGTAACGCCCCGACCCCAGCTACCCAGAGTTGGTGCATTACTTCATAACATTGGTATGATCACAAAAGATCAAGTCTCGAAAGACCGATTAGTTTAGTAGCCTTGGAAACACTAGATACATTCATAAATGTTACATTACATCAGAAGGTGAAAAACTACAATAACAAAGTCTCCATAGTCCACACTCATATCCACTTCTGACTATCCCTGCAGGTCATTCATAAAATACTTCTTCACATCCTGGAAAATATTAAAACATTGAAAGGGGTGAGCTCAGTTGCTCAGTAAGGATAACAATATTGCGAAAGCTTTCATAAATAATCATTAACAATTAAGGCAATGTATAACTAAAACAAAAGCCTTTTTAAACTTGAACTTTAGCATAATATGGAAAAAATAAAATTAAATAATGCCATTTACTTACCCACATGGATATTCTACTAATCGAATAATCCCATGCAATAACCACTTTCATAATGATGGAATGCATAATGCCAGACCATCATAACCATGTATCCAAGGCCACGTGCCAAGACCACAAATAATATTTTGTCAAGGCCTTGTGCCGAGACACTAGTTTGTCTCATGAGATCTACTGATGCATCAAGGAGCTATAGCGGGCTCCACCCGTCACTTATTAAGTCCAATGCATTCCTCATATGAATAGGTTTAAACATATCATAAACCATAACATAATCGTACCACATAAAACATGCTTAAAGGAAACATAACATTTCCACATTTCAATCACAAGATATCAATACAACACATTGATATAATAAAAACACTTTTAAAACCATTTTCAATACCAAAATAAAAGAAAGGTAAAACATGGTATTTATTTTTCTTTTAAAAAAAGTATGGCTTGTAGAGGAATCTGAAACTCAAATAATGGTCACGGTGGCAGAGAAGTCATTGTCGTCGCATACGTACAGAAAGAAAAACATTCCCTTTTTGTCATTAATAAAACACTTCGTATAAAAAAGATTCCTTTTGAATAAACGTAAAAGTCAAAGGGGTTTATACGCTATATAAAAGAATGTTGTGTATAAAACCAAATATGCCTCAATGAAAGGAGATTGAGACGAAGTCCTTAAAAAGATCATTTTTAAAATAAAATAGATCTATTATGTGTATTCACTATAGGTACGCATAAAGAATACAAAATAAGACATAATAATATCATGATATAATTTGAAAGTAGGAGATTAACCCAAAGAATGGAAATTGGGTTAAGAAGTTCCCTTACCTTGCGTCCTGTCCTGACTCGACCAGTCTTTAACCTCCTGCATAATAAACTAGAGTTAATTCCTATTTACTTAAGAACCTTTTTCATGTTCATTATTCCGTTTATATCCCTTATTACCATGTTATGAACATTATGTAATTATTTAAGTTTATAATGGTCATTTTGTCGATCTTAGGTACTTGAGTCGAAAATAACATTCTTATAATTACAAGTTGTTCATGTGGTGATATATCCATTATATCTCATATATATCCTGTATATACATGTATTTATAATATTACATAACATTTAGAGGTAAGAAATGAAATTCACCGTTCATGGAGACGGTAAGCCGTACGTACGCATGAACGCTACTTTCATTTCTATTTCGTATTTAATGGAATGAAATCATAATTATATAAAGGTATAATATAGTTCCAGTATCATATCATATATAATATTATTTAATCCATCCTTTATACATCCCACATATGGCATTAATGATTCACATCACTTTGAGGGGGCGGTAGTCCGCACTTCCTAAAATGAAATTATCGCGTTTACCCATAATGGAAATCATAAGGTATGCCATAAATGAGAAATACAGAAGCATAAGAAAAAAATAAACATATTATATATCCTATATAAATATAGTTACATCTTAATGGCCACTTTTGAAGGTGTTATATGAGTGTTGAACAATCATCGTTTCGTGAAGCAGAAATTCGCCATCCATAGAAACCGTATGTTCTTTAACCATTATATGTAGGTGTGTGTAAGTGTAGCTCGAATACTTCTTATAAAAACATCCTAGTATATTTATGATACTTGTGTTGTTACAAAAGAAATGAATAAAAAGAGTTTAGGGGGTTGGAGAAGAAAAATAAAATAAAACAACATTAGAGAAGACATTACCTCAAAATCGGGTAATTCTTTTTGATTTGAGCCAAAGGATTCCTTGGGAAGAGTTCTTCCCAAAGTGAGGCTTCTAGGAGTAAGAGGGGAAAGTTGGGAGAGTGTTTGGGCAGATGTTGGCTGAGCCAAATGGTTTGAAATTGTGAATGAGGTGGTAGAGGTGGGGGCCTTTTATAAGAGGAGAGGAGGGGCACTCTTGGAATGTAAGGAAATTTTACATTATTATACAATTCTTTTTCAGATTATAAAGTTCCCACACTTATATAATTCGTGGATAAGGTGATAAGAGTTCGAAATATACCCATCCAATAGTATTTGGACAAGTTTAAGCCTTGGATTGTACATTATCTTTTCATTTTATTAAAATTGTAAAATAATGAGGTCATCGCTGCATCATAATGATGTCATAAATAATTTAATTTATTTAATGTCTAAAAATTATAAAAAAAATACTATGATGTATGAAATCTTTGTAGCTTTACAATTACTATTTATAGTCAAAAATATGACTTGTATAACCCCATGTAAATTTTTTTTAGTAAAACCTTTCATGTTTGTGTCATTTTTTACTTTAACATTAAATAAAAGGTATTTATGTCATTTTCTAACTAAAGTGGATCCATGGGGTCCCCTAGTTGACCCATGGATGGTCTTGGTCGGCCATGGCACATACAATGAGGGTAGGACATTTTTCAAGCTCATCTCATATTATTAAAACATTATTTTTACCTTAAACTACACTAATTACCTCTAATCACGATTAAGAACTTAAAAGTTACTATTCACCAAAAATTATTTTAGTCTCATTGAGCCACATTTTACTTCTTAATGACAACCATGTATGTCAGATTTTTGAAAATCAAGTCACAGAAGTGGTAATATTTCATTTAAATGAAAAATCAGTTATTTAACTACCACTTAGTGGTTTCACTATTCATCAAAAATTGAAGTTTTACAGAACAATGCAAAAATTTCACCCTAAGCTATAATTGATATTCCGAATTCAAAAAATGATGTCTATTTTACAAAATTCCAAACATATAAGTTGAATTAATTAATTTTATAATTAATTCCCGCTGTCACAACAAATAGCGTGTTTTTAAGAAACAATTTATATCAAAAGATTGGCAATTGTTTGTGTCCAATTTTAATGTTAAATTAATTCTAATGACCACCATTGGATAAAATGGTAAAAATATATTCTAATTATACTTTAAAACCACTAAATAGTATAATTTATCACTATAAATTATTTTTATTAAAAAAGCTGGTTTTAAGTATTTTTCACTATTCATAAAAAATTAGAAGTTCTCAGAAAAATACCAAAAATTCAACATAGGCTAGTTTCGATATTCCGAATCCAAAAATGAAGTCCATTTTTAAATATAAAGTTTCTATAATTTTAAAAGGTGGTTATTACTATTCATAACGGCTACATTGATTAGTCGCGTTGTTTCAGAACTCGAAGTTGCGTATAATGCATGTTATTGCATTATTGAATGAGAAGCGTATTGTGGAAGCTCGGGGTGTTACATTCTCCCCTCAATCAATAAATTGCGTCCTCACAATTTGAAATTTTTCTAGGAAAATAAAAGGTTGAAAATAGAAAATACCTTTGTGGAAAACCCACATCGGAAATAAGATTAATAAAATTTAGCCTTAATAAGAGGGAAAGGGAAATGAAAAAGTCACCACCCAATTATGATCTCGATTAGGAGAACATTGGTGGAAATTAGAGACATATAATTGGAGGAAAAACGTAAATATTTGTAGGGAGTGATTTAGGTCTCAATCACAATCAACTGTCAAATTGAGGGCCTCAAAGCCTTCAATCTATGTTGATTTAAAATATCATCAGTTCAACAAGACATAAGGTATTAGGATAACACATTTTTTTGTTTTAATATCCCTTTACTAAAGTTTAAGAATTAATTTATTCATTGAATAAGAGATAGGTATATATATATATTTATTCTTGACAATTAGAGTTTCAACCTTCAACTCATATTTCACTCAAAAAGACAATAGAACTCAAAAATATTATACTTATCCTAATTGTATAAGGTTCCAAATGTTAACACATACCATTTAGATTAGTTAAATTATTTTGTAATAACCAGGGACTTCCTGTAGTCTAGTGGTAGGAAATAAAGGCCCGTCGCACTATGGTTGTGGGTTCGATTCCTGCAGCTTTGTCCGACGTGACGGGTTATGCCCCACCCTGAAGGTTATCCTTTTCCTAAAACTATAGTATTATAATCTTCCAAAAATAATAGTAATAAATGTTTTAACCTTAAAAAATACTATAAAATGTTCAACTTAATCCATTCCAACCTTTATAGTTATCCAAACTACCTCTGTCGAGACTTTCTCGAAAAGGTCTCTAAATTCCAAAATCTATTGTAACATCAGATTCCCCAAACAAATTAAAGTTTCTCTTTTTGTCACATACTAAAAATATGATTACCTTCATCATATAAAAACCTTACAGAAATCAACAAGTACTATATTACAATCCTTATATATATATCACATTATTCTAGTAACCAGAATATAATCCATGAGTCCAAAAGAACCAATACATTAATTATTCCGCTTCAACTGTAGTAACAACATAAGATTGTCCTTGATCCCTTGGCCTTTTCTGAGGTAAGTTTCCCTGACGCTTAGGACATTAATTTGCATAATGCCCCATTTCCCTACAATTGTAGCATTAAACATTGATAGCGTCTTTCTTTCCCTTGCAATCACACACCTGGTGACCTTTTTCTCCACATTTATAACAAATGCCCATTCCTTTTAGGCAAGTACCAGGGTGATTCTTACCACAATTATCACATAATGGAAAATCCTTCTTTCCCTTTTTCTATTTATCTGTCTCTTTTTCCACCGTTCTCTTCTTCTCTTGCTTTACTTTGTTGTCATAAGACTTAGAGAATTCCTTTTCTGTCTTAATAGAACATGAGACAATATCTTCGTATGTTGAGAAAGATTGTGATACTAAAGCTCTATGGAGAAATGGTTTTAACCCATCAAAGAAACGATCAATCTTACCTCTTGGGTTACGTATATAATCTGCATCATACCTCGCCAACCTTTTAAAGTTGGCCTCATACTTTGCGACATTCTAATCCTCCTTTTGTCTCAGACTCGGAAATTTCCTTTCCATATCTGCTCGATGGTCATGAGGAAAGTATTTTTCTAAGAAAATCTCTTTGAACTCCCTCCATTCCATATTCGATACGTCATCATCTTCCTTTGTATTTTGAATCAATGACCACCATTAATCGGAATCTCCAGTGAGGCGGTAAACTACCATGATAACCTTCTCCCTTTCGCTACTCCCCAAGGTGTGGAATATTTTCTCTAAGGAGTTTATCCATTTCTCAGCTACTAACGTATTTATTCCCCCATTAAATGTTAGTGGTTGTTTCCTTATGAAGCAGTCTAACATTGATCCTCCACGTTCCGGATCAGGGTCCACCATACGAGTAAGGTTATTATTCATAACCTGAGTGAGTTGTCCCAGTATGGTAATAAGTTGATCAGCACCAGTTGTATCTCCAGATCCACAATAATTTTCTTGAGCAGGAGGGAAATCCCTACACGGAGTGCATGCATTGATAACGTTTCCACTCCTTCCACTAGGCGCCATTTATAAACAATGGCATAAACTAGATTAGTTTATGAATTAAAATACATAATTCCAAATTTGTAAAACACTTTACATAAATTGATCTATTTATGGATATAATCTATAATCATAAAAAGGAATGTTTTCTTTGAGGAAGTATATAATCATAACCCTTCATAGTGGTTTGTAAAGAAAATGAGAATTATCCTAAGAATATCCCCCGAGAGTGTCGTAACCAAGAGTGCAGTAAGGCCCGTTTTCGTGAACCAGTTCCCGTTCGAGTCTAGCTCAAAGCGGGGTTTTCGGGTTTTACCCCTAGGTACATCTGTTCCAGAGCCTCCCCTACCTTCTCATATCCAGATAGGGATGTATTGCTCGGAAAACTCACAAAATCTTTATAATACCAAAATTCTAGGAAGTTCTTCTATACTAATCCGTAAATTCTATCTTCGGGCTATGTGCTCTAATCAGAGTTTATCTAAATCTAGCTTCCAAGGTTAGTACTAAACTGCCTTTGATACCAACTGTAACGCCCTGACCCCAGCTACGCAGAGTCGGTGCATTATTTCGTAACATTGGCATGATCACAAAAGATCAAGTCTCGAAAGACCGATTAGTTTAGTAGCCTTGGAAACACTAGATGCATTCATAAATGTTACATTACATCAGAAGGTGAAAAACTAAAATAACAAAGTCTCCATATTCCACACTCATATCCACTTCTGACTATCCCTGCAGGTATTCATAAAATACTTCTTCACATCCTGGAAAATATTAAAACATTGAAAGGGGTGAGCTCAGATGCTCAGTATGGATAACAATATTGCGGAAGCTTTCATAAATAATCATTAACATTTAAGGAAATGTATAACTAAAACAAAATCCTCTTTAAACATGAACTTTAGCATAATATGGAAAAAATAAAATTAAATAATTCCATTTATATACTCACATGGATATTCTACTAATCGAATAATCCCATGCAATAACAACTTTCATAATGATGGAATGCATAATGCCAGACTATCATAACCACGTAGCCAAGGCCTCGTGCCAAGACCACAAATATGATTTTGTCAAGGCCACGTGCCAAGACACTAGTTTGTCTCATTAGACCTACTGATGCATCGAGGAGCTATAGCGGGCTCCACCCGTCACTTATTAAGTCCAATGCATTCCTCATGTGAATAGGTTTAAACATATCATAAACCATAACATAATCGTATCACATAAAAATGCATAAAGGAAACATAACATTTCCACATATTAATCACAAGATATCAATACAACACATTGATATAATAAAAACACTTTTAAAACCATTTTCAATACATAAATAAAAGAAAGGTAAAACATGGTAATTATTTGTCTTTTAAAAAAATATGGATTGTAGAGGAAGCTGAAACTCAAATAATGGTCACGGCGGCTGATAAGTCGTTGTCTCCGCATATGTACGGAATGAAAAACATTCCCTTTTTGTCGTTTAGTAAAACACTTCGTATAAAAAAGATTCCTTTTGAATAAATGTAAAAGTCAAAGGGGTTTATACACTGTATAAAAGAAAGTTGTGTATAAAAAAAAATATGCCTCAATGAAAGGAGATTGAGATGAAGTCCTTAAAAATATCATTTTTAAAATAAAATAGATCTATTATGTGTATTCACTATAGGTACACATAAAGAATACAAAATAAGATATAATATTATCATGACATAATTTGAAAGTAGGAGATTAACCCAAAGAATGGAAATTGGGTTAAGAAGTTCCTTTACCTTGCATCCTGTCCTGAATCGACCGTTCTTTAACCTCATGAATAATAAACTAGAGTTAATTCCTATTTACTTAAGAACATTTTACATGTTCATTATTCCTTTTATATCCCTTATTACCATGTTATGAACATTATGTAATTATTTAAGTTTATAACGGTCATTTTGTCGATCTTAGGTACTTGAGTCAAAAATAACATTCTTATAATTATAAGTTGTTCATGTGGTGATATATCCATTATTTCTAATATATATCCAATATATACATGTATTTATAATATTACATAACATTTAGAGGTAAGAAATGTAATTCACCGTTCATGGAGACGGTAAGCCGTACGTATGGATGAACGCTACTTTCATTTCTATTTCGTATTTAATGGAATGAAATCATAATTATATAAAGGTATAATATATTTCAAGTATAATATCATATATAATATCATTTACACCATCCTTTATACATCCCACATAAGTCATTAACAATTCACATCACATTGAGGGGGCGGTAGTCCGCACATCCGAAAATGAAATTATCGCGTTTACCCATAATGGAAATCATAAGGTATGCCACAAATGAGAAATAAAGAAGAATAAGTAAGACATAAACATATTATATATCCTATATAAATATAGTGACATCTTAATGGCCACCTTTGAAGGTGTTATATGAGTGTTGAACAATCATCGTTTCGTGAGGCATAAATTCGCCATCCAAAGAAACCGTATGTTCTTTAACCATTAGATGTAGGTGTGTGTAAGTGTAGCTCAAATCCTTCTTATAAAAACATACTAGTATATTTAGGATACTGGTGTTGTTACAAAAGAAATGAATAAAAAGAGTTTACGGGGTTGGATAAGAAAAATAAAACAAAACAACATTAGAGAAGACATTACCTCAAAATCGGGTAACTCTTTTTGATTTGAGCCAAAGGCTTCCTTGGAATGGGTTCTGCCCAAAGTGAGGCTTCTAGGAGTAGGAGGGTTATGTTGAGAGAGTATTTGGGCAGATTTTGGCCCAGACAAATGGTTTTAAAGTGTGAATGAAGTGGTAGAGGTGGGGGCCTTTTATAAGAGGAGAGGAGGGGCACTCTTGGAAAGTAAGGAAATTTTACATTATTACACAATTATTTTTCGGATTCTAAAGGTCCCACACTTATATAATTCGTGGATATGGTGATAAGGATTCGAAATATATCCATCCAATAGTCTTTGAACAATTGTAAGCCTTGGATTGTACATTATCTTTTCATTTTATTAAAATCGTTAAATAATGAGGTCATCGCTGCATCATAATGATTTCATAAATAATTTAATTTATTTAATGTCTAAAAATTATAAAAAAATACTATGATGTAGAAAATCTTTTTATCTTTCCAATTAATATTTATAGTCAAAAAATATGACTTGTATAACCCCATGTAAAAATTGTTTTAGTAAAACACTTCATGTTTGTGTCATATTTTACTTTAACATTAAATAAAAGGTATTTATGTCATTTTCTAAATAAAGTGGCTCCATGGGGTCCCCAAGTTGACCCATGGATTGTCTTGGTCGGCCATGGAACATCCAATTAGGGTAGGACATGTTTCAAGCTCATCTCATATAATTAAAACATTATTTTTACCTTAATCTACACTAATTACCTCTAACCGCGATTAAGAACTTAAAAGTTACTATTCACCAAAAATTATTTTCATCTCATTGAACAACATTTTACTTCTTAATGACAACCATGTAAGTTGGATTTTTTAAAATCAAATCACAAAAGTGGTAATATTTCATTTAAACGAAAAATCAGTTATTTAACTACCACTTAGTGGTTTCACTATTCATCAAAAAATTGAAGTTTTCCAGAACAATGCCAAAATTTCACCGTAAGCTATAATTGATATTCCGAATTCAAAAAATGAGGTCTATTTTACAAAATTCCAAACATATAAGTTGCATTAATTAATTTTATAATTAATTCCCGCTGTCACAACAAATAGTGTGTTTTTAAGAAACAATTTATATCAAAAGATTGGCAATTGTTTATGTCCAATTTCAATGTTAAATTAATTCTAATGACCACCATTGGATAAAATGGTAAAAATATATTCTAATTATACTTTAAAACCACTAAATTGTATAATTTATCACTATAAATTATTTTTATTAAAAAAGTTGTTTTTAAGTATTTTTCACTATTCATAAAAAATTAGAAGTTCTCAGAAAAATACCAAAAATTCCACATAGGGTAGTTTCGATATTCCGAATCCAAAAATGAAGTCCATTTTGTAATATAAAATTTCTATAATTTTAAAAAGTGGTTATTACTATTCATAACGGCTACTTTGATTTGTCGCGGTGTTTTAGAACTCGAAGTTGCGTCCAATGCAAGCTATTGCATTATTGAATGAGAAACGTATTGTGGAAGCTCTGGGTGTTACACCAAATTATGCCAAATTATTCATGTTCATTCATATTTATTGCTATTTATTAGTAATTATTTCTATTTATTTCAATTTATTGAAAATTTATCTAATTTATTGATAATTTTTTCTATTTATTGCTATTTATTGATTTTTATTATTAATTATTGCTAATTATTTCCAATTATTTCTATCTATAGAAAATTACTTCTAATAATTTCTAATTATTCATAATTATTTCAAATTATTGATAATTGTTGCTCATTATTTCTAATTGTCACCAATATTCATTATTATTGATAATTATTGCTAATTATTGCTAATTATTGTTAATTATTGATAATTATTGCTAATTATTTCTAATTATTACTAATTTTTTGTATATATTGCTAATTATTTCTATTTATTCTTATTTATTACAAATTATTGATATTTATTCCAAATTATTCTTTTTTATTGCTAATTATTCCTATTTAATAATAATTAATTCTAAGTATATAAATTTTTAGCTAATTTTCCCTAATTATTTATAATTATTCAAAATTATTCTTATATATTACTTATTATTCTTATTTGTTATTATTTATTTATAGTTATTGATAATTATTCATAATTACTAAAAATTATTTCTATATATTCCTAATTATTACTATTTATTACAATTTATTACTATTCACTAATTATTAATAATTATTACTAGTCACTAATTATTACTAATTAATTTAATTTATTAATATATATTGCAATTTATTACTCTTTATTAATATTTATTACTAATTATTACTAATAATTAATATTTTTACTATTTATTACTATTTATTACTATTTATTACTATTTATTTAAAATTATTACTAATTATTACTAATTTGTACTAATTTTTAATAATTTTTACTAATTTTTAATAATTAATAACAATTGTAACTAATTTCTGCTAAATATTACTAATTATTACTAATTATTTCTAATTATTTATATTATTAATAATTTATTACAAATTATAACTAATTATATATACTTATTAATATTTATTAATATTTATTAGTAATTATTACTATTTTTAACTATTTATAACTATTTATGACTATTTATTACTAATTATTACTATTTATAACTATTTATTACTATGTATTTTTATTTATTACTATTTATTACTATTTATTACTATTTATTAGTCATTATAACTATTTATTACCATTTATTACTATTTGTTCCTAATTATTTCTAATTATGCCTAATTATTCGTTATTATTCTTAATTATTCATATTTATTTATAATTATTCCTAATATTTTTTAATTATTACTAATTATTACTAATTATTCATATTTATTGATATTTATTACTATTTATATCTAATTATTTCTACTTATTACTAATTATTACTAATTATTACTAATTATTACAATTTCTTCCAATTTATTGCAATTTATTGCAATTTATTGCAATTTATTAGAATTTATTAATAATTACTAATAATTATTACTAATTATTACTAATTATTACTAATTATTATTAATTATTTTTATTTATTACTATTTATATACATTTATTAGTAATTATTATTATTGATTACGAATTATTAGTATTTATTATTGATTGTTAATAATTGTTAATATTTATTACTATTTATTGGCATTTATTACTAATTGAAATTTCAATTAATAATATTTAGTATTTATTTGTCTAATTATTAATATTTACCACAAATTATTACTATTTTTAGTTTAATTACTATTAACTACTACTAATTACGACTACTAATTACTAATTACCGGTAATTGTTAATATTAATTACTGATTATTGTTAATAATTGTTAATTACAATTAATTATTGACAATTGGTAATAATAATATAAATATATTTTTAAAAATAAATATTGATGAAAATATAATCTAATTATTATTTGATATTGACTAATTAACAATAATAAAAATTAATATAAAAAATGAAATAAATACTAAATTAAATAAAGCAAAAATACGTTTAAACATGACCTCTTATAAGTTTAGTCGACATCAGACCATGTTTGTAAAAAAAGTAACTCATAGATATATTAACTCTAAAATTTAGAGTTTAATGATATTGAGAATGCCGAAATTGAGAGGAAAAATGAAAAAAATGGATGGGGCGTATATTTTGGTTAGATTATTGGTGACAATACTATTTTCAATGGGCTGCAGTCGCAAATACATTCGAATTCATTAATTACTATCGTCGGTTAAAAGAGTATTTGTGATGGGGCACATCAGAAATAGTATTTACTGCTATTAGGTATTTTTGATGGGGGAATATGCCCGTCGCAAATACCCTTCACACAGTTTGACTTGAAACCCATGCAAAACCTTTTGCGAACAAGACATCTTATCCCATTGAAAATAACAAGTTATTTTAGACGAGATAAGTTTCTTCTACCAAATAACATCTTCAAAGGACTATTTACGAAAAGTTTTATTCCCATCCCAAATAACCCATCAGAAAACTCAATTTCCCCGTAGTGGGAGGAACATTATGTACGTAAGACCCCTCAATAGTTTTTACAATTTTAAATTTTATAGAATGCCACTTCTCTCTTTGAAAAATTAAAACTCACACACCTCCATTTCACCACACTAATAAATACATTTGTATCATGAAAAACCTCCCCAAATGATCTCATAATATATTTATACCCTTTCCATATAGGAATAATTATTGGATAAAATTCATCCAAATATTACATTTTTGTCAATACTAAAAGGAGTAACCAAAAAATGTGGTAATATATTTTAATGTGAAATTATTTAATATTTCATTCTCCACACAGTAAATTATTATTATTAAGTTGTTATTTAAGACGATAATATTCATAAATGTAATTATATTATTTAATGAAAAGGGTTATACCTAAACATACAAACATTACCCTCATATGTGTAATAAATTTTTATGCATGTATAATAAACTACATCCTCACAAAATGAAGTATTTTATTATTCTATTATAGCCCCATTTTGTTTTTAATTGGGGTGATGACCTATTTTTATATTATATATTTGATTATTAGTTTTGTGTTATTATTATATAATTTTTACTTAAGAGAGATCTTCATTATTTCACATTTTTTGAAATACGGTAACATTGTTAATCGACGTGTGGACAACTGCCTCCTCAAAGTGATGTGACATGTTCCAAAATAGAATTTAATGTATTTTGGATGGGTTTTTTAATCATTTGACTCATAAATAACATATATATTATATTTATGAAAAAAATTAAATATTATTAAATATTATATATATTTTTCTTTAGTATCCTTTCACACACTAAATAATTGATAAGATCATTCATGGACGTGTAGACTACCACCACCTAGGCTAGATGTGAATACTTTATATCAAAATATTTATAAATATATAAAAGATAAAATAATATTATATTTATGATATAATGATCATTTTTGAATGTTAAATGTTACTTTCCTTCTTTCCATAATGATAATTTCTGAAATTGGAACGTTATTCATGCATACGTACGACCTACCCTCTCCATTAATGTAATGTTGGTTCATTTTTCATAAACATCATTCATTATTTGGTCTAAATATATAGTTGATATATAAATATGATAATTATTTCATGATTATTATTCTTGATATGTTATAATAGTGACCTCTTTAACCACAGTAGACATACATGTGTCATTTTAGACACATAAATGATATGGTCAAAACATCTAACATAAGCATTAATGATTATGAAATTGCATATAATTTTTTATAACTGTAAAAAATTAATAATAATCTTTGAAATAATTATCAATAATGTAAATAATTAACATCATATAATTATTCACAAATTTAGAGTACATGCAAGAAAAATCATACTCATGGTAAGGAGATTATTCTCTCTTTACATTCCATTAAGATTTAATTTTTATTATGAAATTAGTTACATTTATATATTGTATCTTCTTTCATATGAATTTTTATATTATATGTTTCATTTATATCAATATATTCAATGTTTAAATTTCTTTTTTTTATTTCATTTCTCCCATGATTCAGGAGATACTCAAGTATTAAGTTACTTCTTTATAATCACCATTCATTGTGGAATATCATGATGTTATGCACGTTTAATTTTTTTAATAAGGTGTATGTATATCCTATTTGACTGGTTATATCATGAATTTCTATATTCTCATGATATTTAATGTTTTCTGAATTATATTTTTTAATAAGTATTGCAATTTTATTGTTTCTCAAGTGGTATGGAATTGTTTTATTCAATTCATGTTCCTAGGGATAAACATATATGGCATTGGATATGTTATTCAATGAATTTGTGTCTAATGATATGTAATTTTTCTATTTGTATTTCCACTACTATTTTTTGGATTTACATTAATCGCACATGATTATATCATTTATTTATTCTCCGCCTAATGATATGAACATTGTAACTATTTTTCTCATCTCTATTTTTCTTGTTGAAATATATTCCATATTAACCACAAATTTTTTATCTGGTTTAAATACCAATCATGAATTTATTTTGTTATTATTAACCATAAATTAAATTATTTACATATAAATTTTATAATCTATATTTCATAGGGTTTACAATTTCAATGATATCAAAGTTGTACAGAATTTTTATCACAATTTACATTCAATGTGAAGTTTGTTATCTTATTCACCTATATTATTTTAGGAGGATTATATACATCACTATAAAAAATTAATATCAAGAATCATATTATTATTATTATATTATATGATCCATTTATTGGTATTTCATTCATGGGTTTAATGATTCAAATGTATGATAGAGGTACGGGGCGTATTGGAATGCTTAAATTCAACTTTTCATAAGAATTTTTATAATATTATTTTATGGTAATTTAAATTCATAGTCATCAAGAACCATTTTTTTACTTATCCTCCACTAGGGATATTTTTTATTGATAACATCATCATTCATTATTTGGATGGGTTATGTTTTTTTTTCAAATAGATTGTTGTGAACCTATATCTATTCTTTAGTTTGATTATATCTTAATGAGATTATTTGGAAACCCATTTCAATTATATTGGATTATTATATCTAAATGTGAATTTTATCAAAACCATTTATTTTAAATTGGGTAATCATAATTAAAATATATTTTAATTTAACACATTTTCCCCTTACGTTACTCATGTTTTTAAATGACTATTATTAAACTCATTTTTTGCAAGGGTTACTAATGTTACAAAGTGTTTTTCATTAACTCCATTCCTTTTCCATGGGTTCCTCATGTTTCCAGGATAGTATTCTTTATCCCATTTATCTTCCATGGTTTAATAAAATTTAAATGAATTTCTCATAAATCCCAATACATTTTCATGGGTTACTCATGAGTCAATGAAATTTTAGTTGAACATGTTTCTATTTCATTGTATAATCATGTTCTAACAAGAATAAATGTTCTTTCAATGTGTTTTTATAAATTCTCATTCAATTACATTATTGATAATTTAAAATTATGGGTGAGCCCAGATATCACCATGTGATCCAATTATATCTTATACAATTGTTGCACCATGATTGAATCAGGTGAATACCTTATATCTTATACCGTGGGTGTTCCCAGATAACAATCTGATGTATTTTGTAATAATTATTTCCATTTAAGAATTATATTGGAAGTAAGACATATGGTTATTCAATTTTTTATTATCTCTATAAGGTTTATATAAGGGTAAAATGATATGATGTTCCAATATACCAATATGTTTTACTGGTTATTTTGGTATGTTTTTATGTATTTTTATTAGTAATGATATTCTCTGCACTTGATTATTAATAAATATTACATTCTCTTTTTTAAAATCTTTATTAAATGTTTTTATAAAATTGGTTTTTATGGTTATGAGTTATTTTATGACCATATCATGTAGTTTTATTATTTAATATTCCTCTAATGCACACTTATGTTTATTGATAAAAACAATTGTTATTGCTTATGATTACTAATATTAAGAATCTGAGCATTCCATTGTAATGTTTTTTTAACAAAGTTATATGTAATTATATTTTAATATTAATTTCAATAAATTATTTCAGAAGGATGATGTAGGGAAAATAATTTAAAATAAGAAAATATAGGTATAATAGGAGAAAATGTTCATATTTATGAATCATTTTTTTATGATTCAATGTTATTGTGAATAGATTATAATGAATTTAATCCTAATTATATAAAAATATATACATAAAGGTCCTTTAGTATTCAATTGATCCACATTATCTTTTTGATGTTTTATAGTTTTTATGGAACAAAATTGAGTTACAATTATGAAAATCATAACCGTAAATGCAATATAAAGGATTTTAGCATAGGATTTTTTTGTGAGGGAACTGGTCTATTATATTTTATATTCATAAAATCATATAATTTATTTTTATACTTATTGAATTTCTACTATGCTGGTTCTTCATAAGAATATACTTAGTAACTTAATTAGAGGAAAATATAAACAAATTACCTTTATAATAAAGTAATTATATGTCACATAAAAAATTATAACTGAATATAACCCCATTCTATCTATATTGAAAAAATTTACATATAATAATAAAATATAGTTCAATTGTGTATATATTAAATATTTAAACTTCTTTTAATGTCATCATAAATTAAATTGGATGAAAATTTCTCCACTTTTGAAATTTTATGGTTTGGTTTTTTGGAAAAATATATCAAATAAAATATTAAAAAGATGTAAGTATACTCTCTGTTCTTATTTCATATTTAGCCATAATTACAATGATTAACTTTATTATATTGATAAATATTTACTAGATTGACTATTCATAATGACTAGAAATAGTAGGGAACTATTTTACAAAATTTAAACATCCTATCAAAAAATATGCAATAGATTTTAAAATAAAAAATTCTATAAGTGATATAAAAAAATTTAATAAAAAATAATAACACAATAAAATTGGGGTTTTGAAAAATATTTTTATGATAAATAATCACCTTATTCAAAAAATAGTGTATAATAATTATTTACATGTAGTTACTTGTATTATATATAATTAAATAATAATAATTTTCTATTGAGATAAAATTCTATTAAAAATAAAACAAATTAGGAAATCAAATTTCATTTAAAAATTAATTATTTTAAATTATAAATTGAAAAATTAATATTTTAAAATAACTATTAAGTTAAAAAATTATATAGATTTTATAAAATAAATTTCTTAATTTTCATAAAATAATTTATAATATTACCTTAGAAAAAGTAAAAAATTATATAAGGAAAAATCATTTTAAGTATAAAATTAAAATATTAAAAATAATGTGATTATTTCCAACGAATTAATAAATTTATATTTATAAGAACCCTTATATATATATACTTAATAATTTTTTTACTCGTATTCAAATCCACAAATTAAATATAACGGTTTTATATATAATACATAAAATAAAGAATCCATTTTTTAATTTAAGCATGCTAGTGTGTGTTGTAAAATATGTTCATCATAATCTTCAATTAAAATAATGTGATATTACACTCTCTCAAATTAATTAATTGGGTCTTTTAAATATTAATATTATATTTGAAACTAAAGATCTATAATTTGAAAATATTGTTATGTAAACCCACATTATAGAATGATTTCATAGAAAGCCCAATTAAAAGGATGGAATTGGAAATATATCAACCATATTGAATAACACAATACTATGTTTTAAAATATGAGAAAAATAGTGTGAAAAAATAATTTTCAAAAGAATGAGAAAATTAATTTCCATATAGTTGAAAGTAATTCAAAAATCATTAATGAAAATATTTATGATAGAAAATATAAATTTAATAATTGTCTAAGAAGGACCTTAAAAAAATAAAAATGAATGTAATTAGATTTAATTTCTATTTTATGAACCTTTACATAGAGTTTAGGATTATGTTTATCATATAGACTAAAAGAATAAATACATTTACTTAAATTTAAATTAAAATATCATTCATTATTTAATTTCCCCATATTCTCATCTTTCTTTAAATACCAAAAGGCTTCACGATAAAGTTTTCAAGCATGATTCACTAAAATCAACTTATAATAGAACACATAATCCATAAAATGATAATAGGATATTACTGTTATTTTTAGATATTGATAAAAACATATTTTTTTGAAAATATAACATAATATCCCAAAGGTTAGACCATCAAATGATGAAATGATACATTACTAAAAAAATGAATTAATAAAAAACAAATCCATATGAAAAACATTATATCTAAAAATATATTAACATTAATGAATTTATTAAACTCAATGGTTATCTCGAAACTCTCAAATTATATTCATAAATTAATCAAAAAATGAATGAATAAAGAAACAAATCCACAGGAAAAAAATTATATCAAACAATATATTAATATTAATTAATTTATTAAACTCATTGGTTATATCGAAACTCTGAATTTATATTCAGAAAATTTATTTTAATTTAAAACAAATAACGATTCATGTTAAACAATGTGTTATACCTAAGTGTTACGTTTAACTCAACCTAATGAAATTATTCATCAAGTTTCATTATTCCCCTTACTCAAACATAAATATAAAACCTTGATGTTATACATAACTCTAAGGTTATCCTTATATTAATTCATCATGATAATAGAATTTATATAAACTATTCCTCTAATACCAACTACAATAACACTAAACCCACAGTCTTGTACCCAATGTGAAAAAAAGAATCCTTATATTTTAATATTTGATACCAAAAAATTTGACAAATTTTTTGACACCTAAAACATAAAATATTAAAGGAAAAATTTGATCGTTTCAATAATATTGACCTTGTATCATTTGTTTTTTAAATTATTGTTTGAAATGTTTAGTTAATTGCCTCCATGCCCTTTTGCGGGAAATTCTTCCGTCCAAACGAATATTTATTTTCCATATTAAGTCATCATCATTGTTATAACTCATCCTTAAGCCATTAGATCTTTTAAAAATGTTTGATGGTATAAAAATTAATATATGTTATATTAAATTATCAAATATGTATATCATGTGAAATCATAAAAACCAAAAAATGGTTATATTTCACATATTATCATTTTAGTGTGTAATGTAAATTATATCCAAAAGGAAAACTGTCTTTTAGATAAATAAAAATTAAAACGACACAGCCATAAAATGGGGACCCGTTTGATTAATATAACAAATTATATTTATAATTAATGTTATAAATAAATACATTACAGTTAAATCAATAGGATAAACCTCCCATGTAAGCTACATAAATAATTCCACTAAAGACGTGGATTATAAACCAAATCATTAAAATGATTTATCTACCTCACCAGTCATAAAATCTATATCAGGATCAATTATCTAATAATATATAATGACATAAACCATTATATAATCTATATCGGTCACAAATGTTATATAATATATCTGAGACTCGCCCTTATTTATCTAAAATTCACATATATAATGTAATAAATCAAATAGATTAATGTTTCTATGTTTCATCATAAACGAGTCAAAAAAATTTTAAATCAATACGTAATGACTTTATGGATATATAAATACAATTTAATTTTTAAAAAATATTTTAAAATGTAATATTTCCAAATGAATGATAAAAGTTGTGTTACATTGAAAAAAATGAATAAGCATTCAAATGAAGAATAAAATTAATAAAAATTATAGTGGAAGGAAATTTTATTAACTCTTTATAAATTAAAATGGTATTTTCCATCATTTTATTGTAAAAATATTTAATATATTTATTATAATGTATATAAAAATATTCATTTAGTGAATAATATGTATGGAATTCAGAAGTTCCCAAAAATTTCACATATGATTAAATTATTTCCATGTATATACATCAATATTTATTTTAATAATATATACATTGAAGATAAATAATTAGAAAATAATTCATCGAAAATTTTAGAATTATTTTTCTTGTTTATGTGTCTCTAACATTGAGTAGAACTAAAAATATATATTTTTAATTTATTGAATAATAATATTATACTACTTATATAAATTCATAATAATCCATTTATGATTTATTACAAAATTAATAATACATTTATGCCACTAATCACTATTTTTTCACTTACATATTTGATATTTATAATTTCTTATTTCTTATAGGTATTATCTTCATTATCCAAAAATATTATTAGTGGGTTCAGTATTGTAACAACCATGCCCAGTACATCTGATATATTTTCTAAAATACTTTACCAAATGCCCCTAGAAATACCTCCCCAATCAATGTAGGATTTAAAATAGTTGTGGGGGACTAATAATGTCTTTGGGGAGACTATAAATTATTTATAGTAAAAAAGGAAACAATTGAAATAAATAAAAATTGTATCCAATGTCATAAATAACAATATAAAACAATTGTATTCGACATTATATCAGGTTCCAAAAATTGTGAATGTTATAAGAAACCAAAATGAAAAACAAGCCATGTAATAGTAGTGTAATATTCTAAAAGGATTAAAATAAATATAAAGAGTTCCCTAAATAGGGTGTTGAATCTAATTTCCCCCCCTCATATATACTATATCCAAAATCCTATATCATCCATCTAAGATAGCTCCCTATCCCTTATACAGTCCTGCAAATGTGATGCCTCCTAAAGTACAAACAACGACCTAAGAAGTGTGCCAGTAAAACATTGTAGGGTTCCACAAATAGTGTATAAGGAAATATCCATTCTAAAACACATCTTATGTAGATGTATAATGAATAATAAAATGGAAAAATGTAAACAATGGTAAAAATTAAATAGTTATTAATTAACCTCCAATGTTCATGAGTTCCATGTGACATGTTATTAATTATAACTAGCTTAATCCATTTTCATTCGTCGAAACCATGTATCATAGGTGTCATATATATTATACAAGGTTTATCAACCCAATAATTTTGTATAGAATTCAAAATATTTTGAATGAAAATACCAATCAATATTGTGGAACACCATGCCCAAAATCTAAAACCGTAGATCTTAGAGAACTGTGTCCAACAACCATAATCCCCAATGTGGAATTTGTTATACATTATCATAAAAAGGATCATGGAGAACCATAATGAACAACCATAAAATAATTCATTAACAAATATAAATATAGTTCCATCATTTCACAATTTTAATATATAAAACAATAATACTCCAACTTTTAGTTTTCCTATATTGTCCTATTAAATTATGTTTGGGAAGTTTTAATAAATCACATGACTTTTTCAACATTATCCTGAATTCATAGCCACAACCAACAATCACACATTCAAAAAATTTGACAACATTACCCCTCTCATTATGCATACTACGTCTTCAACCTTAAATAATGTCATAGATCCTTATATATTTTATGTTCATCCAAGTGAATCTTTATATAATTTATGCATACTATGTCTTCTACCTTCAATCATGTCTATGATATTAATGAGAAATTAAAAAATTTCCACTTCTTTGAATTGAATTTGGTAAAATTTTACCAATATTTTAAAATAATATAATTAAATTTAAATAATAATATACACTAAATTTTGGGTCATAATGAATTGTAAAAAATTTGCAAAATTAATCACCTTGGTTAAGGACAAAAAAAAAGTTACTTGGGGATAAATTAAAAATATATGGTTTAAAATAAACATAAAAAATTTCAAATTCTTATTTAATAGAAATATTTAGACATTAAATCATATAATTATTACTAATTAAACATATTTATCTATGTTTTATGTTGTAAATGTGGTTACAAATTTTTATTTTTCAATATTCTATACATGACCTCCCCGACTAAAAAAATGATCCTACTGTCCTTCACTCTTCAAATATCCTAAGATATTTGGATCAGCCATTACCCAAAAAATAAATTTATTACATTCCTCCCAAAATCCTATAGGACTTATTTTTATTATAAAATTATCACATGAATGCTTTATGTGTAGTACAAATGAGGGTCTCCGATGAAGATGTAAAATTTATAAACCTTCAATTTTTTATTTCTATATCTAACTCATTTTAATATTCAAAAATTATGATGAAAAAGTGAAAAATAAATATCCAAAATAATATTTTTATTATTATTTTAATGGTATTACCTATATCTATCCCATCATCAATCAAATGGGAAATTAAATCGCTTGTTGTGTGTACGAAAGACTACAGGCTTGAAAACCGAAGCATATAATTTTTTATAACCACATATAAATGAGTGAGATAATGAAGGATTTAATTTTAAAATAATATATTTATTAAATAATTATAAATATTTAATTATAATATCACATTTACATTATTAAATCCAATTTATTTGGGAAATTATAATGTTGTTTGTATGTATAAATGGACTACATCATCCACAATGTGTTGTTATTTATTTTACAATTAATGTTGACATTAATGGTAATAATAATATATTTAGGGAATATATATGTTTTATATAAAATATAAATTATTATATAAATATAATATTTTATTTCCCATTATTTTATTACAAATGACTATGAAATGAAAACAATGTTCATGCATACGTATGACTTATCGTTTTAATGAATGGTGTAATTAATATTATATATGAAATGATTATATATTACAATAAATAAATATATAATGAATATATAAGATAATTATTTAATGTTTAAAAATATGCATATCATGGAACCCTGATTTTTTTATATTTATTTAAAATTCAAAACAAAAATATAGAGTAAAAAGAAGCATGTTTGACATGAAACATTATTATGATAGAAAATTTTTAGTAATTGTGTAATGAAATGATATAATTATTCCATATATGGTATGAAATATAAAATTATTTCTGAATAATTTATTTATAATATATATATCTATTTATTATAAATAATAAGACAAAATTCTTATAGAGATTCCAAGACTGGGTGATAGGGATTTCTAGTCTCTATTTTATTTCTTAGAGATGTATGGAACATTTATACAAATTTCATTTATGTGTTGTATATACAACCCAATAGAAATATTCAACCTTGAATTTATTTATTTTAATGTTATTTATTGTTTCAATTTTGGTTTACTTTTTAATGAGCCTTCTGATTCAAATGTTATAGAAGTAGTGAGGGTTTTAAGATAAAATGTCAATTTTTTATATTGAATCTTCATGATTCATCTTATTATGATGAAATAAAATGATAAATATATAATTAGAATAATGTATTTCTTCATACTATGGATATTTAATGAAAATTTTTTATTTCTATTTTTTTATCACATTTTGTACTAAATTTTTAATAAAAATAAAGAAAAATCGACTTTATTTTTCACTTTTGACCAAAATTATTTTTATTCAATGTCCATGCATTAGAAAAATAAAATTAGAGATATATTTTAATATTTTAAAATGAATTATTAAATACAATTTAAAAAATATATCAATTTAATGTGTATTTTTAATCGTATCTTGGTTTCATTTCATGACTGTGGAACTTTTGACATTCATAAGAAATTTGAATTGAATCATTATTTTATCATGTTCGAAATGAAAAAAAATTCCACCATTATGGCACCCATTTTTTTATAATAGATTATATGATTCCAAATATATTTTCAAAGAAACAATTTACCATAATTTTGTTTGAAATTATAGTTTTTAATTTTATTTTCAATACAGAATGGTTGTTTTCCACAAAAAATGTTCCAAGGGATATTTCGAATAATTTTCCACATATTATGACATATCAGGATATTACATATGCCTTAATGAGGATAAAATTCAATGATACCATCCTTATTCTGTCTCTATATGTTTAATATTAATTATGAAATTATGTAAATTAACCACATTTATTTTCATGATTTTCCATATAATGAATGTTTTATTGTCTTATAGGGAAACTATGTATTGTAATCACTATGTGACATAGGTAATTTTATATCCATATGTGGTTGATCTATTGTAACTGTAGATGGTGGTCATCCTATAACCAAAACAGGTTGTTTTATTATAATCGAGGAGAGTGATAATGTTATAACCAACTATGGTTGTCACGTTATAAGAAATGATGGTCGAGTCTTATATATCCCTCCAATTCATTGGGTATGTTAGGAGATCCCATAATATTCACTGGAATGGTATAGAGAGTTAATAGGGTTCAAAAATGGACATTAAAAATTATGATAGTCTTGGGAGAAAACCTTCACTACAACGATGGCTTACCTTGTGAGCATATTCTACTATGATAGTTTTTTAAATTATCCTTAACATCAAAGGAAATTAACTTTTTCCTATGTATGTGACAAAAATATAGGTATTATATAAATTTTATGATATCAAGGATCATGTAATTTTGTTAAATTTTTATTCATGCCATGTTATCTATTATTATTTAAACCATGACTTGGGTTTTTTATATGATATACATGTTATAATTTTTTAATATTATTATATTGTTATTATATCCTTACCTAACACTATATTTATATCTCCATATTTTACCCTTACTGTGTATCTAAGATAATATTTTTTATGTTTCGATAACCCATGTTCTTTCGAAAGGTGGGATGTATATTTGCATGAATGGTTCATGTTACGATGATATTAGTAGGATAAGATATTATTATTCTATGAAGTATTTATATATGTATCATTATTTACATGGGAAAGAGATTTATATAACACTAGAATGAATTATTATGTCTTGTAATTAATATTCATCAATTAAGTTAAACTATTAATATAAGATTATTTTGGGTCTTGATAATTGGTATCACATGAATGTTTAGTGAGTCAATGGAAACTAGGATGAAAAATTGTTACATCATTAATGATAATACTGTCTTTATGAAAATGTCACAAATTTTATTAATGAAACAAGAGATTATTCCCTATAAAAATATCCCTTTATAGATATTGCACGTGTTTTTGGCTTAAGAATATTTATACATAGTTCTAATAACTCTGATAAGTTTGTATTCAGCTGGAGTCTATCATCACCAAGTGGATGGAAATGGTCTCTGTGACACACCTAGAATGAAACTATCATGGCATATTCTTTGGTAAATCATAATTTAATCTTGAATAATCATGATGTATATGAGTTGATTATAACGATGTCTGGATTATGTCAAACCTAAGGTGTTTTAAATTGTAAATAATTTTTCATCAGTAATAAATATTTTAAATGAAATTTTTATGATTATATAGTTTCCAACTACGATTTTAATTTCCAATTATATGATATTTAGTTTTCTTAAATGGATAAAACACAATGGAAACTTTTTAATAGTAAATGTGAGGGAAAATTCAATTATTTTAGTCTAGATAAATAAAATGTTATGGAGCATGGAATTAAAAATAACTTTTACATGATTTGAATCATGTTAAACATCGAAAAAATGTCATAAGGAAACAATGATATTTGGACCCTTCATTAGGAAGTACCCTATTATTTAGTGGGTCTAAAAATCAACTAGAGTTTGAAGAATTTAACAATCCCATTGAAAAAATATATTTCCTTCTATAATGTTGATACCATGAGGAATAAACATTGTCGATATATTAACTGGTAGGTGAAGAGATTCATTTTTAAATTAATATATAGAATAAGAAAATAATAAATTTAATTTATTTAATAAGATGAATTTATCAAAATATTGATCAATAATAAATTTCCTGACATTGATTTTAGGAAAATTGAAAATGAATATCATGATTTAAAAAAGAATTATGATGAACTTATTAACAGATATTTAGTGAATTTTACATGACATGTGAGGTATGTTTAAAATTTTATCATCAAAACTGATCATTAGTCTAATAGATTTTTTGTTGGACTAATACCATGTTTTATAATGGTGTTTCCCAAAAGGGACTTCAATAGATATCGATAAATAATTCAATGAGTTATCTTGGTGGAAATACTAATTGAAATAACCCAAAAATAGAATGGTTTTGATATTAAATGAAATATGAAATTCCAATGATACTATAAAAAAATAAGTGACTAAAATTGAGCATTCCATCATGATAATTTAATGTATAAAACATTATGAAATTATATTAAAAGGATAATTATAATTCTTCTTATTGGAAAGGATGTTTGTTGATAAATAATTTTTTCAGTGATGGGTAGATGTTATATAAAGATGTAATTAGAGAGATTAACCTTGTATATAAACCCCCAACACCATTGTGTTTTAATGAAAATATTATATAGATTATGTTAATGAGTTCACATATATTGATGTTAATGACGATATTCAATTTCAATAACCCCTTATTTAGAGATATTATTATAAATCTAATGAAATTAATATTTTTTGTAAGGGTTGTCATAAAAACATGGTGAATGGTTCAATTACCATAAACTCTAGAACTAGAAATGTATTGTTTCACTATGGATATACACACTCATTTTTATCTAAATAATTATCTAAGGATATTAATGTTTCACCCAAATTTTTAGATATTGAATTTGGTGTGAAATGTCCTAATGGTATGTTAATCACTTCTCATGTCTATGATTTTTCCCCAGTTAAATTTTATGGGAATGTAATTCCTATAGACCACTTTATTCCCCCTTTTTTCAATGATGATGTTATCATATGCATGGATTATATATTTCTATATTTATAACAAATGAATTTTCCTGGATGGAAAGTAGCATTATAAATTCCAAAAAAACATACAATTATTTATATGTGTGACAATAAATATGTACATATAATTTCGCTCAAATCGATTGTATGGGTATTTATTCTTATTCAAAAGTGGTAAATAACTAATTGTGTTATAGAAACACATCATTAATGATTTTCCTATTGTGTATGAGTTTTTCTATTGTCTTTCTAAATGATTTTCCTAGGCATATATTGAAAATGATATTTATTTCACAACATAACTCATACCAAGAGCTACACCAATTTCAATATATTCCATTAAAATTGACCTAATTGAGTTACAAGTGTTGAAGAGGAAACTCTCGTTGATCATTAAAATTGTATTCATTCTTCCAAGTGTACTACCTTAAGGTATAATTATTCTATTTGTTATTAAGAAATACTGATCGGTGTCCCTAAATAATGATTACCAGGAACTGAAAAATATCACATAAAAAAGTATCTTATACCCAATATCAGTGGTAGATTTTATGAATTTAACAATGAACAATACTCTTCCACTATTGTCATGCATTCTCGATATCAACAATTTAGCATATAGAAATAGGATATACTCATCAAAACATTGTGTACAAGGTCTGTACACTATGAGTACATGGTAATTCTATTTTGACTTATTAATTCCCCCACTATCATTATGGACTTGAAGAAAACTATTACTTATAGATTAAATTAATTAGTTTTTAGTATTCCTTTGAGAAGATACTATTATATAATTAGGGTGTAATGAAGATCATGATATTACAAGATAATTGTAATAAAGATCATAAATAAATTGAAACATTAAATAAATATTAAAAATATAATTTTGTATAAAAAGTATCATTTATAGAGTTTTATAATATCAAGAATACTTTATTCATAACCCAATGAACGATTATATATATTAAAATTTTGGGAAAATATGAAAATCTAACTGTGATATAAAATTTTCATTGTTTCGATGAATATTATTTATTTTTATGGTGAATTTATAATTACTATTTTCATCATTCCCCATTATAACTCATAAGGTATTAGTGTTCCTCTAGATAGAATAATGTGAGAAATATTACAAGCAAGTGAAGATAATAATAGTTTGATCACAGGTTCTGATATTACCCTACTACGATGACTGTTTATAATCTTTATTGATGCGTCAAAGTAATGATTGTGATGATTTCTCATGCATAATGAATTTTTTATATCATATTTTTCCAGAAAAATGATGTTTCATTAGAAAATTACCAAAATCCTAATTTTGAGATCGATGTGGTAATTGTTTCATTAATTATAAATAGTTCTAATCATTAAGGTTAAATATAATTTATATATACTTATAAAAAAGATAAATATACACTCATAAAAAATATATAAATTTGTTTCGTAATTTTTGGATACAGATGATTAATGATCATGACTTCTTGATACAATACCACCATAGGAATATGAATAAGGTGGTAGTTACTTCTATTTCAATTGATCAAGAAAACTTATCTATGAAAAGGATTAAATGAACTCAATATTTATTTATTTTTCAATTATAGTTCTACAAATCCAAAGGGATAAGTATAAATATTTTCTTCCTAAATTGAGTGTTCCACATTTTATCCAAAAAAAATTATTAAAGTTGCCAAGAAGGATGATTTGTATATATAGAAGAACCTGAGAAATTTTCAATTCGTATAACATTCATAGTTTTGGATTATTAATGATTAAGAACCACAATTTGTTCTCACAAATACCTGTTTTAAAGAATATGTAATTACATGAAACACATAGTTATTCATTCTCTATTCGTTTTAGAAGAATGAATATCAACATAGAATTAATGGATTATTTCAGGTGTGAAAACATGAGCTGTGATGAAATAGAGTTTGTTTCCTGGTTTATGGTTTGCATGAAATATAATTATGAGGAAGAAAAATATATAGGGTTGTTATAACAATTTTTAATTCCAAAATTGAAATTGGAAATAAGTACCATGTATTTTTTCATCAAACACTCCAAAACATATATATAGAAACACTATATTGGTTTTAGTCAATCCCCGAAAATTGTCATCACACTTCATTAATATATGATAAGATTCAACTAATGATAATCTGACACAGATATTCATTAAGAATGTGGAATGTTTTCATAGAGTTAAAAAATTGATTATATATGATCTGGATTTGTGTTTTCACAAATTTTTTGGTGAATGATCCATCATAAAATTTATATAATGTAGTGTGTTAGTACTATTTATTAACCAAATATATATGATCAATGTGAGAAACAAATAAAAATCATATAGGATATTATACGATATTTTTGTATAGATTTCAATGATGATGTGATGAACAACATTCTATTGCTCAGTTCTATTAAAATAATATCATTTACTCATGCATTCATATGGATCGTTATGATTTTTTATAGGGAAAGAAATGTAAATAAAAAAATTATTGGGATGAATATGGATAAATAATTTTATTGGTACATGATAAACCAGAAGATATGATAGAGATATTTAGGTCCATTCAGAAACACATAACGATGACAGAAAGTCGAAAAAAACCATATTGTTTTAATCATCGATGGGATCAAGGATTTGATGTTACTGAGAATATGTTTTTATGAATTTCACTATTTAATAAAGATATTATAATTTGAATGAATGAAAAACTATTAACTATTTATGTGAGTCAATTTTAAATTATTGATCATTTTGGGATCATATATTACCAGTTGGAATTGCCACTAAATAAATATTAGGATCACATTGTGTCCCATGTATCTCTCATGAAGATGTAAATAAAAAATCGATCACATGTATTGAAATCAATTTAATTGATACTAAGGCATGATATTTATTATGAGTAATAACTATTGGTTATTCTACGTCATAATAATAATGATATTTGAAACAAGACCACTCACCTACTCAAATACTAGTTGTGAATACACTAGATTGAGGAATCTATATGGGAACCTGTGCATGAAATGATATTGAACTGAAATAAAATTTTTATACCAATTTAATGGAATTTTAATAGTGAAATTCATTTCATTGGGATAAAAATGTAACCCTTTTATATTTCATGATTTCTCTTTAAAAAAAATTTCAATTATTGATTTTATTTTATGAAACATCATGTAATAATACCCATGATACACTACTAATATTAATATTAAAATTGGACCACTATAACATAGACTTTAGAAAACGTTATATGAATAGAAATAAACATATTAATAAAATTTTATTAGAATGGTTCAAGTAAAATAAAATTCATTTAGAAATAAGTATATATTTCTTTGAAATGTATTTATATACTTCAAGAATATATTTTTTCCCCAAAATTGTTTTTAATATTTTTTAATGAACATATAATAAATTTATTTCTTTTCAAACATCTACAAATGTTTTTGAAAAATTAATTTCATTTTTTAATTTTTGCAAAAATTTTGTATGGTGAATTCTGGAAAATTTTATAAGAAGAGTAATTATTTAGTGAATAGTGAATATACATCTTTTTATTAAAAACTACATTTCAATTTAACGAATTTTCAACGATCCAAAATGTTAAATAATAATTTAAAAAAATATTTAGTACAATAATTTAATTATATTACAAATTGTGGACATTATAATAAAATTAATATTAAATTTTGATATCAAAATAATCTATATATTTGAAAAAATTATTTGGAAAATTGATTTGAAAAAAGCTTGTAGTATATTTAAAAAATAAAATATTTCACTTATGTCAATGGAATCTGGAAACATATATTTAATATTTTGAGTTATAATAACTAATATCATATAATATGGTATATATAAATTATCATTAAAATGAATATTATATATTGTTAAAAAAATCATTACCTTTTTTAAGGATCAAACAGGTATATTGGGGGGTTGACCTAAAATTATGTAGGTTAAAATGACATAAAACAACACTAATTATTATTTTATATAAATGTTTTGACCTTATCACATATGATATTTGATAATTATTAATTTTGGATTCTTCTTTCATGTTTGAATATATGGTACACCTTTTTCTTTTCAGTAATTCAATGTGATTATTTTCCCCAAATATAAATGTGTACCCCCTCACTTCTATTTTTCACACATCAAAAAAATTCATAAAATTCCATTAAAATATATTCCATAAATAACTGCGTTAAATTATCTAGGCATTATTTTTATTTGGAACCCCTCTAATGAATGATTTAGCTATAAAAGTAAATAGTTTATCTAAAGGAAATGAAAATATATTAAAATTTTGAATTTATGTTATTTTTTCTTTCACCTATTCATATTCATCTTAAATTATAATACCATATTAAAAAAATATCTACAACATGCTAAAATATTATTCTTTGAGTGGAATAACCTATATCATTACCCTTTTTCATCATATGGAAAAAATATACAATCATTTGTATATCATACTACCTCCTCATGAACTGATGTCATTTGTTTTCCATCACAACATATCACACCTAGAGGTAATTATATATATAATTTTAATATCTGATTTATGAGTACAATTATATCTATAATTCATTATTTCATGATTTACTACATAATATTAGACATAAAAATACAAGGAAGATTGAGATGTGTAGTGAATTTGAGAATTAGGTACATTACATAAGAAATTAAAATTAGGAATGCTTCATCATTACTAAAATTATAATTACAATTTCCACAATATTACATTATACTTATAACTAAATGGGAAACCCTCCAGACAAATACAAAAAAAAGCTATGAGCTATAAATCCAAGTAAGGGAATAAACATATGTTAACATAAATAAACTAATAAGTTTTAGAAAATAGGTTTATCAATGTGTTATAAATGGAATTATAATCATGAAACTGAACAATAAGACATGATATAACAAGATAAGATAATGGAAACATTGTAAATGACGAAAAGGTCTCTTGAGTTGTTATAGTCACACCACAACCCCTTTCTTGATGTCTCAAGTGATAAAAAGTTTCTTCAATATATTGGAGTGATGTATACATTAGGGTTTCATTGTCACATTTATTTCATTCTCAGGTTTAGGTGTGCCACATAGATCATATATCATGGGTACATTCATCATCATATTTTATTCCAAAACCATAGAGTTTTTAATTCAAACATTTAGGTACCCAATAAATGATATATATGCCTATAATGTTTAACAACCAAGATTTGATATGGGTATAGGTATTCACTACAAAATTTATGTCATTGAATATTTTGGTCAAATTTTGGAAGCATAAAGGAGGAATGTAAATGTTCATTGAAGTGATTGGTGAGAGTGAATGGGGTATATTATCATTATGTAATCATAGTCTATGTAAGTGGGATTTTTATGAACATATCCCAAAATTAGTAATTGGAGAAAAAATTAATAATATAATTATAATACATGATTAAATATGAGAATGAAAATTACTATAACAAAATTTACTCATGGTGACTTGTGTACACAATGGTTTCTTTAGAGGGATTAATGAGAGACAAATGTGTATCTCGTCATTTTTAATTCCAATTAATAGTAAGGGTGGTATGTAAGAGCATATTCATACCTGAAAAAATGGTTGTTATGAGGCACAACATAAAATATGTGCCTAAAGGTGAGAGATATCACATTCTAAATTTCATCATTATTATAGGAGTATAAAGAAATTACATAAGAGGGATAAATGACAGTGGACGGGTTCTCTATTAATTTACAAATCAAACTGAGAGTATGGGTGATATATAAACTCATATTCCAACATTATTAATATTAATCAAAACGTATAAAATGATGAACATTCTTGAATTGAATGTTTATGAGGAAGGCCCCTTTCATTGAAGGGGTGAATCCTAATGCTTGAAATGAGTTCATGGGAGAATGGGTATCCTGGGGAGGACACTAGAGTGGGTATGATAGATTAATGATGTGATCTGTGGATTTTTTGTGAAGTGAAATGGGATCATGTGTGGGATTATATAATAAATGATTAGGGGGTTGTTCATTATTTCTCAAACATAGGTCATGAACTATATATAATAAAATAAACAAAACAAAAAAAACATTTATTTTTCCAATTTTATATTACAAATAGATATTTTATTGATTTTTTATATCCCAATGCTTGAAAATAAAATATATTACATTTGATGATGGGGAAGTGAGTCATAGTCTTAAATAATGATTTCTAAAACCTTAAAATACATTCTTGGTTTATGTTGGATTCCAAACAGATTTACAAAAAAATTAAAATAAACATAAAAACACATTTTTTAATGTTATGTAAAATATTTTTTTCATGGATACCATTTATGGTATTAATTAGAAATTTTTTCGGTCAGTATGATATATTAATACAAACCATGAATTTATATGTTAATAAATTTATGTCTCAAAACTAGAATCTCTTCAAAAACTTTAAAAGAATCATTGTTGGGTGTTTTCAAATATTTGATTAAAAATATAATATTTATATTATCCAAATATTTGTCGAAATATTTATATTTTTAATTATTAGTCAAGTATCATTATTTATTGGGAATGTTGTTTCATTTTAATAATTACAGTTTTATTGAACCATTATAAAAATTACATTTGAATTCATAAAAATTATATTATAATTTATATTGGATAAATAATATTTTAATAGTTTTTTTCTGAATTATTATTTAATTTATAATCCATTAGTTCATCAAATTAAATTAATTAAATTAGTTTGAATATTAGCTCAAAATATATTTTTTGTTCTTATTCTTTCATAATAATATTCTTGTGAATCTGATTAATTAATAATTTATAAAGTAAGAACAATAATATTTATTTATAATGACCATTTAAATGAAAAATATGCCTAATTATTCATACTATTACGGATTATTTTGTTATTGTGTTTGTTAAGGTAATTTTTACCCGTAATCATCCTTTTTTCCTTTTACTTTGGTAAAACAATATTTATTATATTCAATGTTTTCATTATTAAAGAGTTAATTCATCATAATACTTTATATTAATTATTATGATTACAAATATATAAATAAATTCTTAATATCAATTCACTCTTGTGGAATAATTTAATTTAACTAAAATATGAAATCATGATGTAAATTTGTTTTCTAAATGGTTCTTTTTTATGGAATATATGTTTCTACATTAAATATGTAATTAGTTATATTAATTATATGAATTTAAGTCAATAAATTTAGTCATATAATATAAACATTTCAATTATTTTTTTCTCATTAGAGTTTAATTTATCTATCTGTACTGGATTTTCATCATGGATTTAAAAACAATTTTATGTAAATTTTGTTTTTAGTTTTAAAAATAAATTTATACTGAAATTTGATATAGTTATGAATTAAATTAAATAAATTGAATTAAGTTTATATATATATAACCTGTGTTACATTTAAATAATATTAAAATATTAATTTGAAATTTAATTTAATTAATTAATCAACATTAGAACCAATTTTACAGATAACAATATTTTTCACTACACGTTGAAAAATCTATATTTACCGAAAAATACCAAATTTCCACCTGAAGAAATTTTTTACATTATGATAAGAAAGTAGTTTTTTATTATTAAAAAGTGTACTAAAATTTGTATAATATATTTATTCTATACTGTTTTACTATAATAAAATAAATAAATTTTTTAATGTAAATATTTTTATAATAAAAATTTCCATTAACAAAAAAATTATTTACAATTTACTAAGATTATAGTTACATTATGAGGAAGTGTATATATTTCATAATTTAGTTAATCCAAATAAAATATTTAAATATATTTTAAATGGTTAAATATTCATATTAAATAATTATTTTTTTGGGCTTAGTGTCATGTATCACATGTGATATCAAATACAGTTTTCATTAAAAAAATATCATGGAATTAAATTTATCGCACATTTAATAAATTTAATTATCTCATTTTAAACATGATATTGGAATTATATGTTTTGACACTATGAAATAACTTTATTGAAAAACCAAGTGTCACTACTCATCCCACGGGACCTGTGCCGGGACTACCATAAGCCCACCTTCAATAGATGAGGGGATGGCGACTAGCACCAAAGGCGTAATTCCCAAAAACCAGGAAAGAATTTCTTTTATTACTTTTAAAAATCACACAACAGAGCACACAACTGGATACAAAACACTATGTAAACTGTATAACTAAAGAGTTATGAAAAGTAAAAGGGGCCATAAATACCAACCCAACTGTAAAGTACAAGGAACTTGAAGTACATATACAAATGATGAAAAGAAAAAATAGATGATGGGTCGTCTTTCGAGATTCCTACCTAAAGTGTAGGTATTGATAGCCTCTTCAGCACTCCACATCTGTCTGTCTCCTCTATGTACCGGCTTGTCGTAAGGTCCACCTCTGGGTACTGTCCAGTCCTGGTACACATAGCCTCAGTCAGCGATGTCCATCATCTGTATACAACACAATGAGGTGTGGGCATTGCCCGTGTAGGGGTGAGTATAACGATACTCAGTAGGGACCCCGAGATCCTCATGTTTTCTCCAAAACCAACAAGGATAAAGCAAAAAGATTGAAATTATCAGAAAACTCCACCTAGGTATATTCCCATACATATACCGAAGTTATAAAATAATCCATCTCAATCAAGAGTAAAACACAAAAGTCACTGACTCAGCTCAAAATAGGATTTATTCTAGCGGTAAAACATTTTGAAGCCTCAGGTACTTGAGAACTCCTCTTCTATCGAGTACATTTGGCATGCCGCCAAAACTAGGCACTTCGCACCAACCATGGACTGCTGAGGTGCTTGTCTTGTTGAGTATTATGGGTCTGTGGCGTCACATAGAGGGGATCCACACCATAGGTCTGTTGCCACAACCAGAAACTCCCCATTATAGCCTGCAGAGGTACTCCTCCTATCGAGTACTGTGGGTTTGCTGCCACATCCAGGATCTCCTCCGTCATGGTTCTTCCGCCACAACTAGGAGCTCTACACTAGGCCATACGAGTCACTACGAGTCAATCACTCAGCAGTCATCAAGTCTCAGTCAGCTACTAGATTCCCGCACAAATGCTCTCTCATTTATGGAATATCTGCTCCATAGGCTACTTTTTGATCCTCCAATAGCCACTAAGTCCCACAAAGAATTATCCCGAAGGTTCTCCGCATTATAGGGTTCTCAGCGCAACTGACAGGGTGTTAAAAGGATGCCCGATCTGTGAGTTATTAGCCTTTTAGTCATGGGGGACCAGTTGGATTCGTGCATGATCCAACCTTCTTATATCTCAAAAATACCCCAAACTCTAGGAGAATTTAATAAAAGGGACTACAATGCTCCAAGATTACAAGTTCCACTAACGGTTTTTCAAACTAACGTATGGTGCTAATGATATCGCCAGAAGAAAGTGAACGAGTCGTAATGGGCTCGGGTCTGGTATGACCCGGTCAGACTGACCATGCCTAACCTGTTATGTCTGGCCTGGCCCATTGGGCGGGCCCCCCCGTTGGTTTCAGCTCATCCCACTGGGCCCATCTCAGCAGGTTGTGATGGAATGCAGAGGGCCAAGCGGGCGTGGACCACATGCGAAGGCGAGGATAGGCCGCTGGTCAGAGCGAGGTCAGTTTGGCCCAGAGGCGCTGCGAGGGCCTGTTTGGCCGGGGTACCGTGAGGGGCAAGAAATTCTATCTTGGATGGGGCACCGCAAGGGGTACAGGAGACGGCCTCAACTGGGTTCCGCAAGGGGTGCGGCTCAGGCGGCTCAGCCCAGGATGCCATGACCGGTTCATCCAGTGGAGGCGCAGGGCGCGTGGGGTGTGCAGAGGCCGAGTGCCGGTTCATCCTGGGCAGGTGCGGCTCGGTCGGTTCAGCATGGGGGGTGTAGCCGGCGGGTGGTGCAGTCGGGGCATCTCATAAGGTTGTGGTAGGTGTGGTTCGGCTCGGGGTGCCAGAGTGTCGCGGGGCGGCACGGGTTGTGGAGGCCGCAGGTAGCGCACCCATTACTTCCATTGCCTTCATCGTCTCATCACCTTGTCACCATTACGATGAACTTCAGTAACACGAACAATGGAGTGTTTGGGCCATGTTGACTTGGTCCGCACCCACCATGTTTAGTGTGGTAGCAAGTGGTTCAATTCTTTCTTGAATTTCCACGAATTATCAAGAAAAAATATGACATAAAAATCAAAAAAACACCCCATATATTCAAGAATAAAATAAATAAATCCCAACAGACAAAGAAAAATCATCCAAATTGATTCATAGTCTTAGATGGGAAGAATTAAAAGAATAATATAATATTGAAATAAAACCTCTTCTTTGATCGTTGTTCGTCGATGGAGTCGTGGGGTAGAAGATGGGGTTCTCGTTGTTCGTCGAGTCTTCCACACACATCCAATCCAAGATCATGCATCTGTTCAATGAAAACGATGAGGAGGGAAGGTCATCCATCGGAGACGACCCACATCAGTTTCCTCTATAAGGTTCTTCCATATAAGAAGTCGAAGATGCTCCTCACTGGCATTATTCATGGATGAAGTTTTTTCATTGGAGAGCTTTCTACTGTTTTCCTCCTCTCCCATGTTCCACCAAGATGAATAAGCCAAGACAAAATAATAGATTTTGTTTATTTATTATTTAATTTTTGGCTCGAAATTCAAAAAGGATTAAAAAATAATTAATTAATGCGCTCAATAAATATATGGGGAGGATTTGGAACATTAATGGAACGTGTGTTTGAACGATTAATTGGATAGAGGAGGTCAAGAGTCTCTCCCTCATTAATGAGGGGAGTTCAGAGGTTTTCCACAATTAAAATGCTGGTTTAGTCTTGGGTGGTCCCCACCACTGTAACCTATCACGAGAATTTAGGTTCAGGTGGGCCCCACGACCATAACCTCTCATTGGTGGTTATGGTCGGGTGGTCCCCACACTTCAACTCCCACAAGGAGAATTAGTTATGGTGGAACCTACCTCCAACTACAACACGGTGGATCAAAAATAAAATAAAAGTGTAGTTCATTTTATTTTAAAATTTCCCACGAAAAACCAAAAAAAAAACTATTGTGTCAACAAGGTTTCATTATGAATTTCTATTCCTTCATTATTGGGGAGATTTTTGAGTTAATAAGGTTTCCTTATCACTTTACAATTTCTTCATATTTTTAAAATCACAAACACCTTATCATAAGGAAATTTTCATTTACCCTACATTCTACCTTCATAAGGTAAATTTCCTTCCCTAAGGAAATTTATCCTTACCATGTTTTACATTGATCAGTTTTTCACTAAGTATAAAATTTAGTTTTGTATCCAAAACCTTTGAATCATATATATACTTAGATATAAATCATTCTGTTTTCAGGATCCGAATTCTGGTTCCGAAAAATGTAAGTTGAGACTCTGAACTCTTATGAATTCAGACTCAAATATTTTGTATGTTCAGAGTGCAAAATCATATGAATTCAAACTGTGAACTTTGTATGTTCAGACTCCAAACTCTTATGAATTTAGTCTCCAAAATTTTTTAAGTTGAGACTCTGAACTCTTATTAATTCCGACTCCAAATTATACTGAATTCAAGACTCCGAATTTCCTAACAATTTAGACTCTAGAATTATATAGAATTCATGTTCCAAATTCTTTTGAAGATGGAATCCGAATACCTATGTACTATAGACACCGAATGTGTTTTTGTTTAGACACCGAACATTCATTTCTTTCTTATATTAAGAAATATTAATTTTATTAAGTAATAATATTTTTTTCTGACACTTGATTTGATTATAAAATGATGTTGTTCGTTCAGTTACTAACTAACCATTACTTGAGTGACACGCGTACTGGTCCCTTTGAAATTCAAGGAATAATATGACCATCGGAGGAGGGAGCCGACCATTGAGATTATGCCTATAAATATAAACTCATTTGAAAGAGCTCAACACCATTCTATGACTCTAGATATTTCATGCTATTGAAGTGATATCCAGAGAGATACTCTCATGCTTAGTGCGTACCGAACACCATGTTCTGATTTGCATCATGCGACTCTGAATTTTATTAAGTGCATTCAAGGGCTTCCGAGGATAGGAAGATAGAGGTGACAACTACCTAAAAGCTTGAGGATTTATTTTTTTGAGGAAGATAGAGGTGTCGACTATCTTTAAGTTGAGTTACATTGGGGATAATAAGACAGACTCTGATCTTCATTTCGAGGGCTTACCCTGGTGTGGGTAAGACATAATTTCATGAAAGTATAAATCAAGGGACCTTTATTTAAGGTTTTTGGATACCCTTCACTTTGGTTTAAAATATTTACTTATTATTACTTGTTTGTTTCTAGTTTTCCACTTAATTTTGATTATTGAGGGATGTATAACTATCTTGTACATTCTTACACTTGTACTCTGATATATTGATATTCTATAGGCTTTAAGGTATAATCTTTCTCTTTTTAAACTTTTGTTGTATTTCATTTTTGGAACTACTTTTCCAGAATTGCATTATTAGAATCACATTTTCGGAATCAAGCAAGTTTGTAGAACACATAGTTATTGTGAATTAACTTGCTTAACCTTGTTAAACAATATAATGATTTATAACCAACATTAAAAGTTACTAAAGAATTAATAATGTGTACAATTCACCCCTGTCTTGTATATTGACCATCGTACGACACTAAAATCAGTAACATTGGTTTTTTATTCCACATTTTGTATATAAGGATAATATCATTCTCCATACAGTCTCAAAAATTGGTATCAAATAAGGTCTCTTAAATACTTATATTCACATAAAAGTTTTCCTCGTTCTTTATTTTTCATTGTTCTATATTTTCCTTGCTAAGGAATATTTTCCTTGTTTAAAAACTTTTATTAATAACAAGTTTGTGTGGAAAATATTTTCTTTAAGATGGTAGGAATCAATGTTGGATCAATTGACAACCTAAATCCAACTAGACCACCTATTATTAATGGGAATTATCAAAAATATTGGAGAGATAATACAATGACATTCATTATCAATAATGGAGTAGATAATTTTTTTTGCTTACAGTGGGATATAAAATTCATGACTATGTAGTTAGTACTTTCACCAATCAACAAAAGCATGAATATCAACTGAATTATATGTTACGAAATACATTTCAATGTTCCATGACTAGAAATATATATAGCCAAATTTCATCCTGTGAAGCAGAAAATTGTATATAGAAAAATCATGAAGTTACTTACTTTGGAACTTCCAAAGTTATTTAAACAAGACGTGCAATTCTTAGAGCTGAATATCATGGTTTTTCCTTTCCTTATGGAGAACCCATATGTAAGGTGGAACAATGATTCATGACTATTTGTAATAGCTTACAATCTATGGGTGTGAAAGGATTAAATAATGAAGCTCTTGTGGATAATATCATAGACATCATGCCCAATGAGTGGGAATCTATGAGAACAGACATTGATGAGAATAGAAAGGTTACTCAAATTTATCTTGATAATATTTTTTGAACTCTTCTTCAAAATGAGACCTGAATGAAGAGATATTCTGATAATGTTATGAAGAATAATGATAATGGAAGTGTTGCCTTTACTACAACTTTAAATCATATGAAAGCCAAGACCACTGAGAGAGTTACTATGTCTAAGTCTAAGAAGATTGTTTTTAAATCCAAATCTAGTGGAAGTGAATATTCAGAAAATAAACTAGAAAATCCTTATTGAAGGATAAACAATACCGTTGGATAGAATAAATTTAAATCTAGATACATGAAGAAAGAATGGACAGATAAGAATTATTTAGAAGTCACATGTTATGAATGCAAGAGAGTAGTACATATAAGACCTGATTGTCCTATACTTAAATGAATGAAAATAATGCAGAAGAATTCTTAGAGGAACATGAATAATTACTACACAGATACAGCTAATAATTTCTTGAAAGCTAATGACACCTAGAGTTTCATAGGTGGTGACTCTTTAAGTTAATCATCAGAGTATGAATCTTCTGGACAGAAGAATATTGGTCTAATATCCATACCACCTATTGAAAATCATTTCTTAATGGATAAGGTACACAATGTTGAATCCATGAACAATGCATCTTTAAATGATAACAATAAAAATAGTAAATTTTATATCTCTTATAATGAATAATCTTCTTCTGATGAAGATATTACTTTACTAATCAATGAAGAAGTTTTTAGGTTTTCTATGCTTCTTGAAAATGAGAATTCAAAACTCAAGAAAAAGCTTGATAAAAAAAATTCTAGAAATTCTATTCTTACTAAGAAAATAGCATATCTTACAAAAGATCATGATAAGAAATTTTTTGACTTTGAAAATATTTCAAAAAATCTTGAGGATGTAAATTCTGTGAAGGATAAACATTCTAAGGATCTAGAAAAAGTAATTTCTAAGAAAATTGTTATTGTTCATAGCTCTGGTTTAAATGCTAATGCTTTGAAGAAAATAACTATATTATCAAACTAAAATCCAATATATTTTCCAAGAGTAAGTGTTTGTCAAAAATTACCTTAGGTAAGGAAAATTTTGATAAAATGTATTCCAAAATCCGAACTCTAAAGAATAGGTTTGGGTTTGTTTATACTGGTTCTAAACTGATTTTTAGTAACAAGTATTGTGTTCCTCAAAGTGCTCCCTTCTGCACTAAGTGTCTATGTGGTGGGAATTAGGAAATAAATTGTTCCCTAAACAAATCATAGTTATTAGGATTTCATAAAGACTATTTTCCTATTAAAATGTATGCGCCTATGATTTCTCATTCTAATCCTTCCTGTTCCGAGATAGTTTAGATTCCAAAAGTCTAAAATTCTTATTTTCAGGAAAATAAGGAATGTAATTACAATAATAATTGGTACATGGATAGTTGATGTTCCCCGCAAATGATTGGTAACAAAAACTACTATGAAAATAATATCATGATGAAAGGAGGAAAAGTATCTTTCATAGATAATGCTAAGGGATAAATTATTGGAATAGGTAACATCATTCTTCTTGAAAAAAATTGATTTTTTGTGATTTATATTTTAAGGGTCTTAATCACAACCTCCCTACCATAAGTAAAATATGTGATGATCGTTACCTTTTGAATTTTATAATTGACAATTTCTTAGTATACAATTTATGGAAGAGTATATTCCTTCTACCAATGGGATAGAAAATGTTTACAATCTAAACTTAGAAGACCTTTGGATCCAAGAGAAAACTTTCCTTAGTGCAATTGAAGATCATTCTTGTTTGTGGCATAGAAGGTTAGGATACTGTAACCTTATGAAACTATGAAAAATCTCTAAGAAATGACTATTTAAAGATCTAATAGAGTATAGATTTGATTCTACTAATGTTTGTGATCCTTGTAAATATGGAAAGAAACATAAATCAATTTTTAAATCAGTTGGTGAAGTCTCAAGAACTGATGCGTTACAGTTAGTACATATGTATCTTTTTAGACCTATATAAACTGGATGCACTGGTGAAAAATATTATGTATTTCTCTTAGTTGATGATTACACTAGATTTACGTGGGTCTATTTTCTAGAAAATAAATATGAATCTTTTTCATATTTCAAATGTTTTAGACACTTGTTAAAAATCAGAAAAACTTTTCGTTAATAACTATTCATAGTGATCATAGAGGAGAATTTCAAAATTCTGGTTTTGAAACATTATGTTGTAGAAAAGGAATTACTCATAACATTTCAGCTCCCAGAACACCTCAACAAAATGGTGTTATTGAAAGAAGGAATATAATTCATCAAGAGATAACAAGAACCATGTTGAGTGAATATTCTATAACTAAACAATTTTGGGCTGAATCTATAAGTACTTCTTGTTATATACTATAAATCGTGTTTTGATTTAAATATTTCTTAATAATACTCCTTATGAGTTATGGAATGGTATAAAACCTATACAACATTACATTAATGTTTTTTGGTTGAAAGTTATTCATTTTGAATAATAAAGATAATCTACAAAAATTCAAACCAAAATCTGTTGAAGGAATTTTCTTGAGGTACTCCACAACTTTTAATGCTTATAGAGTTTTCAATAAAAACACTTGTACCATTGAAGAAATAGTGCATGTCAAATTTGATGAAACTGATCCCATTGTTTTTAAACAACCTCAAACTGCATCTTCGGATGTTTTTTCAAAAACTGATTATCAACCTTTGTTAGAATAAATTTCTGATATGGAAAATTTCCAAGAAGATAATTCAGAAACATTTACCCCAGATGATTTCCTACCCTATGATGATGAATAGGTTTTACAAATCCCAAATCAGTTTTTTATTAAAAATCATCCCAGGGATAGTATCATAGGTGATGTAAATCAACTTGTATGGACTAAAATTTCCATAATAAAAGAAATAGAACATCTAGTATTCATTTCCCAATTAGGACTAAAAATCACTAATGATGTTTTAGGTGATGATGATTGGCTAAAAAGTATACATGATGAGTTCAATGAATTCAAAATGAATAAAGTCTGCACCTCGGTTGAAAATCCTAAGGAATCGTCTGTTATTGTTGTAAAATGGGACTTTATAAATAAATATGAGGAAAATGGAAACATGGTAAGAAATAATTCTATATTGGTTGAAAAATCCTATAATCAATAAGAAGTAATAGAATATGAAGAAACCTTTTCTTCAGTAGCTAGACTTGAATCTATTCAGAATCTACATGACTTTTCATCATTCATCAACTTAAATCTTTTTCAAATGGATGTGAAATTGCTTTACTTAATGGTTTTGTACAAGTGGAAGTTTTTTTGAACAAACTCCTAGTTTTGAAGATACAAAACATCCTGAACATGTTTATAAACTTACCAATTCTTTGTTTGGTTTTAATCAATCACCTCGAGCATGGTATGAGAGACATACATGATTTTTTCATCACAATAATTATGTCAATAGAAATGCAGATCCATCCCTTTTAAAAATTAAAGATAAAAAAATGTTTTTATTTCTCAAATTTATGTTGATGACATTTTATTTGGTTTAACTCAACAATCTTTAACTAATTACTTGGCAGATTAAATGAAATCTGAGTTTGAAATGTGTATGATGAGTGAGTTGTCATTTTTCATTGGTTTTCAAATTTCTCAAAAACAAGATAGAATATATATATATCCCAAAATAATTGTATTAAAGAACATATTAAAATGTATGGATATGAAAATACTAAGAGTAGTAGTACTCCCATTGGTACCTCAATCACACATTATCTTGATGATGCTGGGAAACCAGCAGATCAATCAATTTTTTGAGGTATGATAGGATGTTTAATTTACTTGATAGATAGTCATCCAAACATAATATTATTAGTATGATTATGTGCATGATATCAATCCAATCTTTTAGAATCTCATTTAAAGTCAATGGAAATAATTTTTCACAAATTAATGGGAACCATGTATTTAGGACTCTTTTATACTTCTCGAAATGATATTATTTTAAATATTTTATCAGGTGTTGACTTTGTTGGATGTAGAATCGATAGATAAAGTACATCTAGAACGTGTCATTTATTAGGAGATTAATTAGTTTCATAGCCATCCTAGAAACAACACTCAATAGCACTTTCCACTGATGAAGCCCAATATATAGCAGCTAGAATTTGTTTTGCTCAAGTGTTGTGGATGCAACACACACTCACAGATTATGGTATGTGTTTTACCAAAACACAAATTTTGTGTGATAATACTAGTTCCATTTCCCTTATTAAAAACCATTCACATCACTCTCATGCAAAACAAATAGATATTAGGGATCAATTTCTTAGGGATCACGCACAAAATAGGGATATCATTCTTCAATTTATCGGAACACAAGATCATCATGCTGAAATTTTCCCAAATTCATTACCCTCTGATACATTTGAAAACATTAAACATAAGTTCAGAATGATATCCATAAGGTAATCGTCCTTTTTAACATTATATTGAAACCATTATCCTTACATTAATAAACTCATTTTTATAGGGGAGCACATTTTCATGTTATTTTTTCTATCAAATATTTCGTAATGAAAATTTTTATAGTAAAACTTTTCAAATATTTCATAATAAAAATTTTCATAGTCGGTTTTTTTAAATCTTTTGTAATTTATGCTTCATAGTTATATTTCTTAATTCTTTCATAATGAATCTTTCATAGTCATATTTATCAAATATTTTAGAATGGAAATTTTCATAGCCAGATTTTTCAAATCATTTGTAATGATAATTTTCAATGTAAGATATTCTAAATTTTCTGTAAAGAAGATTTTCATACCCAAAATTTTCGTAATGATGATTTTTTTACTTAAACATTTTGTAATGAATATTTTTGTACTCAAAATTTTTGTAATGGAGTTTTTCATTTTAAAATTTATTTTTCATAATTGAATTTCCAGAATCTAATGTTCTTCAATAAGAATGTTTTTCCTCAATATGAATAATCTTCTTGGATATCCAAAAGGTATGTCTCTTTTCCTGAGTTTTTATAATCATCCTTTATTTTCTGGTAGTTTCCTATGTTTTTAAAAAAAATTGATACTCATTTCCATAAAACATAATATTTTAATTAAAAAAACCTCCAAAGCTTAGATCCATGATTTCCTTGTAGCTATCATATCAACTGTCAGATCTGATCAGAAGGATTTTCAGCCATTGGATTGAGATTGGAAGATGAACTTTTGTATCAAACGCCTATATAAAGGACCCAACGATGGTTGTCCCACATCTAATCTCAAGCTCTCGTTTGGTGATGTTCTTACCTTCTACATAAGCTCATTCAAGATTTTCAAGGGTTTCACAATTCCGAATGTCTGTAGAAGAACCCTCTCAGATATATATTTCTACTGTCAAGCGTATCTCGGAGTGGTAGGTCAATATAGAATGATTGGTGCATCCAAACTTATTTTCCAAGTATAATTCAGTCATCTCGAAGAACAATAAGATGAATGGATGGGAGGGCATTTCTGTATCGAATCCAGGGGATCATGATTTGGTGTATCCATCTTTACTAGTTGAATTTTATGAATCTGTCAGTTTCATAAAGGAAGAAGGTAGAGAGATATTTCCATTCAAGATATATATAAAGTCTTATTCTATTTCATATAATAATATAGCTAGTATAGAGGGTATTCCATACTAAGGTAAAGCTGAGTTCGATTGTCATAAGTTGCCTTATATCATAGGATGTTTTGTTAAAGAGAAGGATATGGATTTTCTTGGATTCTTTGATGTCAAGACTCCAAAGAACTCGCGCTTGTCTACAAATTATAAGATTCTTGAATTATGTGTTCAAGGATTCATAATTCCGATAAAAGCTGAAAAACATACATTGAAGAAGAGTGAAATATATATCTTCAATTTCTTGGTAAATCTAAGGAAGATAAATCTTGTTAAGCATATTCTCGTTGCGATTGAAAATATTAAGAATGGAAACATGATGTCTTAGATACTCATGAATCCAACCATTCTTTCCAAGTTAATTGATTGGTGTGTAGAATCTATTAAAATTCCATGCAACCCGAAGCCAAGGAATTGCAATGTCATGTTAGTCAGGGATGATACCCTAAAGAGAATTAACATTGGTTTTTCTATAGACTCATAAGAATTTTATGACCTACCTGAAGAAAAAGCGAAATCTATTCCAAAAAAACAAAATGTGGATGAACCATAAAAAATTATGGAAGTAAGAGGAAGCTAAACGAAGTAGAATAGGAAGAAAAAACCGCAAAATCTAATGATTATCTATCTTTACCTCTGAAACCTAAAAAGAAAAAAGCATATCCGGATGAGGTTTTTAGAAAATTGGAGGGAAGATAAAAAATAGGAAAGCAAGGGAAGCATGTTTTGGTTTGGATGCTTCTGAAGAAAAAGCCTAAATAGAAAAGAAAACTTATGAGAGTGTAAAGAAATCTAAATAAAAGAAGTTAGAGAATAATATTTCTGAATCCAAGATAGTGAAATCCCTTATAAAGGATTCATAGAAAGCATAAGAGATCATTCTGGTACCAGAATCTTTCTTTGTAGAACCTTTACCGGAGACTCTGGATTAGAAACTCCTCACTTTAGAAAAATTTCAAGAAAATATTGTTGTATAAAAAGATATATAAATAGTGATGGAAGAAGAAGAAGCATAAGGCAGTGGCGATACCAAATATTTTATTTAGCAAGTAGAATATTTTCATGAGAAAGAAATCCAAACTGAGAAGCTCTAAATACAAGCATTTTAAGAAGAATATTCAATGTTGGATACACATTGGAATTATGAGAGTGGAGAAGATTAAATGGCTGAAAAAGAAGTGAATAATCTCTCTGGGGAAGAATTTTCTTATCATGACATCATTCACCCTAGGGATGCAGTGGCAGGAGCTGAGAAAGAAGATATAAATGAAGATAATATTGTTCACCTGTCTGACAGTGAACATAAATCTCTGAATGAGGAATCCACTCCGAAAACTGATAAGGGAAAACAGGTGGTTTTTGATACACCTGGTAAAGCTGTTGTGAAGAAGAAGGAAGTTGATGGATCTTAAAATAGGAAACATGGAGATTTGGAGAAAGAGCCCTCACGCTGAAAAATTTCAGATTCAGAATCATCATCCCTAGGACATGATTTCATTGTTCAGTCATTGAAAAAGATTGTTGGGTGTAGAGACCTGGAGCTTAACATACATAGATATTACATTACTTTTTCGTAATACATAATACATAACAGAAACAGACACACAATGACCGTAATAGTTCAGTGTCTTTGGAAACATGGAACGTAATCTTCTAATCGTGGTGAAAGATCATCAACATCTCCCATAAAGATCTTTCACTTTTTGTTTCCATACCTAAAACCTTTCTTTTAATCCTGGGGGAAAATAAAACATAAAAAGGGTGATCTCAAATGCCCAGTAAGGGTAATCATGGATAAAATAAAACATACCATATACAATTGAACGTAAAAACATGGACATAATGTTTAAACATCAAAATCTTGAGAAACGACATAAAACATGGATGTATATAAGGAATAGATCATAATTGTTCATAAATCATGATAAAATAGCATGGGAATAAAACATGTAATTTTGGCATCCATTAAGCACATTTAATTATTTCCATATTAGGCAAGGCATTGCTGCCAAGACCATCTTAGTGGACAATGTCCCTTTTTGAATCGAGTTCATTCCTTGTCTCAGTCCTGTAACACTGAACTGGATTAACTTACCATTCCATCCATGTCTATCTCATGAGATATAAATCTTTACCATCTGCATTGGAGGGAGATATAGGTCCCACCCATCTCATAGTGAAATCATTTTTACTTGTGCCACAATATAAACTTAAAACATTCATCATAACCCAATGAATAAAATGGGTTTCATAAACATCATCCCATCATCACATAATCAGTATAAAACAAATGGATATTTCATCATAATAAAATTAAAACTATGTAAATCATAGAGACATTATACTTGAAACATACACATATTAAAATAATGTCATCTTAGATGGAAAATGGTTTTGATAAAACACTTGAAATAAATTCTTGAGGAAAATATCTATTTTTAAATCATTTTCTTTTCACAAAATGCCATTCAATTTTAAAATAAATTTATTTGGTTGAAAATAATCATAAAAATTTTTGGAGGAAGCTTCATGAAAATAAGGCTTTATAAAACCTTAAAAATCCTTTCATGCCATATAAGTTAAAAAAACATTCTTCTCGTACTTTTGCTGGAAAAGTAAAAAAAGTACCTCATAACCTAAACAAAAGAAAGGTTCCTTACACACTATTTAGTAAAATTCTAAAATGGGTAAAAAGGTCTTTAAACATTGTTATAAATCATGGGCATGGATGATAACAATAACCCCAGTAAATACTTCTGAATAACAATCTCGGATAAGAATGAGATTGCAAAATTATCCCTTACCTTAGGTCTGATATGCTTCATATGGATCTGAACCTCCTGTATAATGATTTAAATAATGTAATTTACTTTTTACATAATCATATTCTTTTTTATGATATCATATATGTTTCACTTATGACTTTATATTACCCATTCTTTTGTAAATTCCATGTAAAAGTAGCGTTTTGGGTAAAATCATTTCATTTATCTTATTTGTTTCGACTTGTCGTTTCTTGATATTATTAATTATATCTTGATTTACATAATTCCAGAATTTAGAATATGTTTTATATATAATATATATTCCTCAAATACATATATATTATAGATCGATAAAAGGAATGAAATACATCGTTCATGGAGATGGTAGACCGTACGTACGCATGAACGATGTTTTCCTTTCCTTATTGAATTGAAGGAAACTAAATAGATGAAATACATATATATATATACATAAATACAGTTGCATTATTATTTCATATATTTCACTATTATTCATTATATAAACTTTATGATCATTCATGTATGGTTAATCAGGGAGAATGAATCTCATCGCGTCGTGGAGACGGTAGTCCGTACGTACGCACGAGCGATGATCTCGTTCCCATAATTTCATAATTGGAGTGGATGGTATAATATATAAGAATAATTATGATGTTATAATAACCATATATAGTTATTATTTTCAACATTATACCCATCCATGTAAGTTGTTGGTGGAAAAACATATTACACCACGGTGTGGAGACGGTATTCCGTACGTACGCATGCGCGGTGATTTTGTTTTTCGTAGGATGGATAGAAGGTGAAATAGGGTTGTATCATATTTATAATAACATATCAGAATATGAGGGATACTGATGTTATTAATTCATAATGAAACAACTAAATATGAGGGAGTAGAAAAAAAATGGAACTTGAAGAAAACTGTAGAAGGTATTACCTCTTTCTCGAAGTGCCTCCTTTAAACATTCTCTTAGGGCACTAAAATTGGTCTTTGAAGAAGACCAGGACCTCTAGGATGTTTCTAGGTTAGTGTAGAAGTTAATTTTTCAGGGTTTGGACGAGCTTGATGGTTCAAATTTGTGTAAAGATGAGAGGGAGGAAGTTCCCTTTTATAAGGGAGGAGAGGGGCACTTTTGGAAATCTTAAAAATATTAATTTATAATAAATATGACCCCACTTAAAAACCTCCAAAAATGACTCATATTCGGATATTATATAAGATAGGGTTGTAATCTCATCAAAGAATCAAATTTAGACATGTTGGGAATTTATTTTAAACATTATCAACTTGATTTATCCTTATTTAATCAATTTAATTTTATTTGTGGTAATAACATTCTAAATTTTAAATTATAAACAAATAATTACATGTTTGTTGTGAATTGTCCATAATTGGATAATTTATAAAATTTTCTACCATAAAAATTTAAATTTATAATATGTAAATATTTTTGTTATTTTTAAACAATTTTATAATTTGTTATTTTTATAATATAACAATAATGTCAATTTTGACACAATTCATTTATTTAAATTTAAATACAATATATACAAAATATATGTTTGAAATAAAAGCTTTAATAGATTCATAAAAGGTCATATATATCTAAAAAATTAGTGGAGCACAATAAATAGTTCATATAATATTTATTTTATTATTTTTAATACCATTTATTTGGTTTATCTCTTAATAAAATAAATACTACATCATTTTTTTATAATTATTTAATATACTAATTTGTTATATATAAATTAAAAATAAAATCATCTGATGAATATAAATCTATTACCTTTCACAATAATACTTTTACTCAAATTTATCATCTTAAAATCACAATATTTAAATTGTTATATTTATTAAATTATGAAGGTGACAACATTGACATCATTTAAAATAAAATAATATAAGTGTCATAATCGCTTTTATAAGGCTCCAAATGGTAAAATATTCGACGATTGGATGATTATGGTTTAAATTTACATGAACAATAAGTTTTGGTCAGGGTTTTGTGCCTTTTATGGTCAATATTAGTTTAACAAAAACTATATTCTTGATTTTCACTAGATAAAAACTTTTTGCATCACTATTGTGTCAAAAATAATGATAAATATTTAATCCCTAAAAATAATAAATAAATTCATATGATGTAGGTAATTTCATTATATTTCTGGAGACTATTCATGTTCGAAGTTTCATGAAGTTTATCATAGAATTAAAATTAATATACTTATAAGATTTAAGAGAGTGACATGTTGTCACTTTCTTTGGGTTTAATAATAATTAAGTTATTTTCATGGGAAAAGGTCCATTAAATGTTTCTAATCCACCCCTCAGGTGACATGGGTCGACTTTTAGTCATCCAATAGTATTTTGGAAGGTGTTAGGGTAATTTTATAATCTTATATTTACACTTAATTACCAGCTTTACCTTTAACTATGGTTAATAAAATTTACCTTAGTTACTATTCATAATGACCAAAAATAAAAAGTAGTCTATTAATATAATTTGGACCCACTAATTCCAAATATGGAATCCATTTTTCCAAATTAAACACACATAAGTTTCAGAAATTAAATTAAAATTAATCCTGTTGTTGAAAGAAAACTGGTTTTTGATTAAAACATTACAAAAGATAGAATTGATTTAACCTACGAAATCAAGGTAAAATAAATTCTAATGGAATAAATTATATTAAATGGTAAAAATATATTCTATTTATACTTTAATCCCATTCAATATTATAATTTAACCACATAAAATATTACGATGAAAAAACATGTTTTTAATTAAAATATAGAGTATTTTTACTATTCATTAAAATATGAAAGTTATCAGAATAACATGAAAATTTTATCCAAGGTAAAATTTTATATCCTTATTCCAAAGAATAATTTTATTTTGTACAATTGATCTTATAAACATATCAAAAAGTAGATTTAATGTTGGTGCGCCATCAAAAGGCAGCAAAACTACAGTTTTTTAAAAAAAATACATATTTTACCTGAAAAATTTATTTTCTTCACATAAAATGTTTTAGAAAATTTATAAATGATTAATAATGTTATAAAATTCAAAATGTTGTTGATTCTAGTCACAACGGCTAGTTTGTGATAATATTATAACCATATATCATTGTTTAATGAAACCCGATATTGCGTACAACACACGCTATCGAGGAATGTCGCGATTGGGTGTAATGAAAACCAAGTCAGGGTTGCGTGTAGTGCAAGACTCCTTTGTTGTTGCGTATAACAAAATCCAACAATATTTCATTTATACATTGAATATATATATATATATATACACTCAATTTTGCGTATAATAACATCTATCAAATGAAATTGAAATTTTGTATAACACGATCCAAGAATTGTGTTGCGTATACTGCAAACTAATACGGTATTGCGTATAGTGCAAGATAATATTGTTGTATCATTCAACAGAAGATATGAACGAAGTTAAAAAATTAAATCTTATAAAATCTCGGGTTGTTACATTCTACCCCCCTTAAAATGAATTTCGCATCGAAATTCATCTGGGTTATAAATCGTTTACTATTTATAGAAACCCACATCATAAAAAGGAATACTAAAACATAATTTTAAAAAATAAAGTAATAAACCTAATGGTTACCCAAAGTAACTCATCACTAGGTTTCCATATAGGAGAACATAGGTGAAAATATGGACATGGAAGAAAAATATAACCATCATGTTCGGATGGAGAGTGGTAGATAACCTGGCTATGAAAAATCCATAAATCACAAAGTCATAAATTTTCGATGTTCTAAGGTACCATCTGATTCATCGGATATAAATGCAGTAGGACAACATTTTTGGTTTTCAATATTATTTCCCTAATGTTGAAAATTTTAAATTAGAAGAAATACTTGCTTGATTTTGGTACAATCTCACTATTGTTCGTGCTTTGAACAATTTCCACTTCATTTCTTAAAGAAATGAAGTTGAATTTGTTATTAATGAAGTGTTAAAAGGTCATGTGATAGAATGATGGGTCATTCCATCTGTTTCAAACAAAAGGTTTGCAAAAGTTATCAAATATACATAAGTCCATCTATGGTGAGGTTAATCATATAAGATTCCAAAAATGAACTTATAATTCATATATCATACAGCTTAATAAAATAAAACTAGTTTCTACTAACCAGGGACTTCCTGTAGGCCATTGGTATGCGATAAAGGCCAGACGCACTTCAGTTGTGGGTTTGATTCCCACAGCCTTGTCCGATGCGATGGGATGCCACCCATCCTGTAGGTTTTTCTTTTTCTAAAACTATGTAATTATAACATTCCATCAATAATATCGAAAAAGTTCTGGCCTTAAAAAATACTAACTTATGTCCAACATAATACAATCCGATATTTAGGCTTATCCAAAATATTTTGTCCAATCTCATATTATAGTGAAAACGATTACCAGAGAGTTCATATAACAAGCATGTTAATACCATCTTTGATCCCCATATATCATAAGATATGTCCTGTTGGTCACATTCCAAACATTCGAAGGCCTTAATCATGTATTCCCTTGAAAAATGAATACCCATTGAACCTTAGTGAAAACATGAGTGTTGTCAAAAGTTAACTCTTTCCACATACCAAAATCCCAATATTCTGTATACTGAAACAATGATATCACTTAGTCCTTATAACAATCATGATATCATGGATACAATCAAACATCTTATTATCATCTTTTCTCTTCATTATGTGCATATCATCTTCTTTGCAAAATATTTGAACCACTTTTCATGGTTACTGGTACCATAAAATTATTGAAAACCACAATAGACTAATACAAAAATATTCTAATACTCCATAAAAGTACCTCAACAACATTATTCTTGAATACCAATACATAAACACTTCAATCCATCCTCTTCAATGAATGTCCTGGAATAAGTCCTTCCTTGATTTAGAAGTAACATTTTAGGTCAGGGCATTGAGTTGGGTAATTCCCATGTTCTCCACAAATAAGACATTGAACTCCATAACAGTCTGTCACTCTATGACCCTTTTCTCCACACAGATAACTTATGTCCCTCCATTTGAGGTATTCCTCAAGGTTCTTCTTCCCTTCTTTAGAAATCCCAATCTCTCTTTCTTTATGTTCCTCAACATGCAAACATGCATAAAAGTATATCTTCCTCTTATTTGATGAATTAGGCATACCACTAAATTTCACCTTGTAAATCATATATCACGATGACTGATTCAGAATAATCACAATATCTTTTCTCTCTATGCATCATGAAATTTTGTTGCTCATAGTCACCAATTTGACCATTCGATTCAATGTTAACTGAATTCTTTCTGGTTCCCTCCATTTACTAAAACACAAAAAGAATTCTGTGAGAGGCAATAATCATGCTAGGGAAAACAACATAGTAAAGGAGAAGTACCCTCAATATCTAACATATTAGATTAAATTCTAGGATCATTACTGTAGTTCTAGAACTATGTCCTATATGTATACTTATACTTAGGTACATCCCTAGACATACCTTAGAAATATCTCTAGGGATCTTACTAACATTTTTGCATCCCAGTTTCCAAAGGATGACTAATCCTCCCTCTGATACCAACTGTAGAGACCTGAAGCTTGACGTATATATTTATTACATTAATTTTGAGGAATACATAATACATAACAAAAACAGACACACAAGGACCGTAATAGTTTAGTGTCTTTGGAAACTTGGAACGTAATATTCTAATCGTGGTGAAAGATCTTCAACATCTCCCATAAAGATCCACCACTTTTTGTTTACTTACCTAAAAACATTCTTTTAATCCTGTGGGAAAATAAAACATAAAAAGGTTGAGCTCAAATGATCAGTAAGGGTAAGAATGGATAAAATAAAACATACCATATACATTTGAAATTAAAAACATGAACATAATTTTTAAACATCAAAATCATGGGCAACGACATAAAATATGGAAGTACATAAGTCATAGATCATAATGGTATATAAATTATGATAAAATAGCATGGGAATAAAACATGTAATTGTGGCATCCATTAAGCACATGTAATGATTTCCATAGTAGCCATGTCATTGCTTCCAAGACCATCATAGTGGACAAATTTCCTTTCTGAATCGAGTTCACTCCTCATTTCAGTCCTGTAAAACTGAACCGGATTAACTTACCCTTCCAGCAATATCTATCTAATGAGATATAAATCTTTACCCAATGAATTGGAGGGAGATATAGGTACCACCCATCTCATATTTAAATCATTCTTACTTGTGACATAAAATAATCATAAAACCCTCATCATAACGCAATGAATAAAATGGGTTTCATAAACATCATCCCATCATAACATAATCCATATAAAACAAATGGATATTTCATCATAAGAAAAATGAAACTATCTAAATAATAGAGACATTATACTTGAAAAATACACTTATGAAAATAATGTAATCTTAGATGGAAAATGGATTCAATAAAACACTTGAAATAAATTCCGGAGGAAAATATCCCTTTTTTTTAAATCATTTACTTTTCACAAAATGCCATTCAATTTTAAAAGAAATCGATTTGGTTGAAAATAATAATGAAATTTTATTGAGGAAGCTTCATTAAAATAAGGCTTCATAAAACCGTAAAAATCCTTTAATTCCGTATAAGTTAAAAAAATATTCTTCTCATACTTTTGCTGGAAAAGTCAACAAAAGTACCTCGTAACATAATCAAAAGAAATATCCCTTACATACCTTGTAGTAGAAGTATAAAATGGGTAAAAAGGACTTTAAACATACATGAAAAAATTGTTAGAAATCATTGGAATGGATGATAACAATAACCCTAGTAAATACTTACGAATAACAATCTCGGATAAGAATGAGATTGAAAAATTATACCTTACCTTAGGTCCGATATGAATCGTATGGATCTGAACCTCCTGTATAATGATTTAAATAATGTCATTGACTTATTACATATTCATATTCTTTGTTATTATATCATATATGTTTCACTTATGACTTTATATTAACTGTTATTTTGTAAATTCCATGTTAAAGTAGCGTTTTGTGTAAAATCATTTCATTTATCGTATGTGTTTCGACTTGTTGTTTCATGATATTATTACTTATATCCTGATTTACATAATTGCATATTGTAAAACATGATTTATATATAATATATATTCATCATATAGATATATATTATATATCGATAAAAGGAATGAAATACACCTTTCATGGAGACGGTGGGCCGTACGTACGCATGAATGCTGTTTTCATTTCCTTATTGAATTGAATGAAACTAAATAGACGACATTCATATATATATATATATATATACATAAATGAAGTAGCATATATATTTCATATATATAATTATTATTAATTACATCAACTTTATGATCATTCATGTATGGTTAATCATGGAGAATGAATCTCATCGCGTTGTGGAGACGGTAGTCCGTATGTACGCCCGAGTGATGATATCGTTCTCAAAATTATATAATTGGAGTGGATGGAATAATATATTAGAATCATTATGATGTTATAATAACCATATATAGTTATTCTTTTCACCATTATACCCATCCATGTAAGGTTTTGGTTTTAAAACATATTACACCACGGAGTGGGGACGGTATTCTGTATGTACACACGCACGGTGATTTTGTTTTCCGTAGGATGAATAAAAGGTGAAATAGGGTTGTTTCATATTTATAATAACATATTAGTATATTATTGATACTGATGTTATTACATCATAATGAAACAACAAAAGAATAGGGAATATAAGAAAAATGGAACATGAAGAAAACGGTAGAAGGTATTACCTCTTTCTAGAAGTGCGTCCTTTAAACTTTCTCTTAGGGCACTAAAATTTGTATTTTAAGAAGACCAGGACCTCTAGGATGTTTATAGGGAAGCGGAGAAGAGAATTTCGTAGGGTTTGGCCGATATTGAAGGCTCAAAGTTGTGTAAAGATGAGAGGGAGGAGGTTCCCTTTTATAAGGGAGGAGAGGGGTACCTTTGGAAATCTAAAAAATATTAATTTATAATAAATCTAACCCCACTTAAAAACCTCCAAAAATGACTCATATTAAAATATTAGATGCTATAAGGTTGTAATCTCATCACCCAATAATATTTAGACATTTTTTAAATTTATTTTAAACATTATCAAATTGATTTATCCTTATTTAATCAATTTAATTTTATTTGTGGTAATAACATTCTAAATTTTAAATTATAAACAAATAATTACATATATATTGTGAATTTTCCATAATTAGATTCTTTATAACCTTTTCTACCATATAAATTTAAATTTATAATTTATAATTTTTTTTGTTATTTTTAAACAATTTTATAAAATAACAATAGGGTCAATTTTGACACTATTCATTTATTTGAATTTAAATAAAATATATAAAGAAGATATGTTCGAAATAAAAGAATTAATAGATTTATATAAGGTAATATATATCTAGAAAATTATTTGATCACATTAAATAGTTCATATAATATTTATTTTATTATTTTTTAAACGATTTAATTGGTTTATCTCTTAATAAAATAATTACTACATCATTTTTGAAGAATTATTTAATATACTAATTTGTTGCATATAAATTACAAATAAAATCCTATTATGAATATAAATCTATTACCTTTCTCAAAAATACTTTTACTCGAATTTATCATTTTAAAATCGCAATATTTCAATTGTTATATTTATTAAATTAGGAAGGTGACAACTTTTGCATCATTTAAAATAAAATAATATAAGTGTCATAATCGAGTTTATAGGGCTACAAATGGTCAACTATTAGACCATTGGATGATTATGGTTTACATTTACATGGCCAATAAGTTTTGGTCGGGGTTTTTTCCCTTTTATGGTCAATATTAGTTTAATAAAAACTATATTCTTGATTCTCACTAGATAAACAATTTCTACATCACTATTGTGTCGCAATTAGTGATAAATATTTAATACCTAAAAATTATAAATAAATTCATATGATTTATATAATTTCATTAGATTTCTGGAGACTATTCATGTTATATGTTTCATGAAGTTTATCACTAAATTAAAATTAATATACTTATAAGATTTAAGAGAGTGACATGTTGTCACTTTCATTGGTTTTAATAATAATTAAGTTATTTTCATTGCCAAAAGTACATTAAATGATTCTAATCCGACCCTTAGGTGATATGGGTCTACTTTTAGTCATCCAATAGGATTTTGGAAGGTGTTAGGGTAATTTTATAATATTATATTTACCCTTAATTACCCGATTTACCTTTAACTACGGTAAATAAAATTTACTTTAGTTACTATTCATAACGCCCAAAAATAAAAAGTACTCTATTAATATAATTTGGACCCACTGATTCCAAATATGGAATCCATTTTTCCAAATTCAATACATAGAAGTTGAAGAAATTAAATTAAAAGTAATCCTGTTGTCGAAAGAAAACGGGTTTTTGTTTAAAACATTACAAAAGATTGAATTGATTTAACCTACGAATTCAAGGTAAAATCAATTCTAATGGAATAAAATATATTAAATGGTAAAAATATATTCTATTTATACTTTAAGTCCATTCAATATTATAATTTAACCACATAAATTATTATGATGAAAAAAATTGTTTTTAATTAAAATATAGCATGTTTTTACTATTCATTAAAATATGAAAGTTATCAGAATAACATGAAAATTTTATCCAAGGTAAAATTTTATATCCTTATTCCAAATAATAATTTTATTTTGTACAATTGAACTTATAAACATATCAAAAACTAGATTTAATGTGGGTGCTCCATCAAAAGGGGGAAAACAACATTTTTTGAAAAATACTTTTTTTACCCGAAAAATTTATTTTGTTCACATTAAATGTTTTAGAAATTTTATAAATGAATAATAATGTTATAAAATTCGAAATGTGGTTAATTTTATTCATAATGGCTTGTTTGTGATAATATTATAACCATATATCGTTTTTTAGTGAAACCCGGTATTGCGTACAACACACGCTATCGAGGAAGGTCGTGATTGCGTGTAATGAAAACCATGTCAGGGTTGCGTGTAGTGAAAGAATCTTTTGTTGTTGCATATAAACCAATACAACCATATTTCATTTATACATTGAATATATATATATAATCAATGTTGAGTAGAATAACTTCTATCAAATGAACTTGAAATTGTGTATAACATGATCCAAGAATTGTGTTGTGTATACTGCAAGCTAATACGATGTTGCGTACAGTGAAAGATAATCTTGGTGTATCATTCAAAAGAAGATATGAATGATATTAAAAAGAATATATCTTATAAAATCTTGGGTTGTAATATTGGGACAATTCTGATTTTTCCAAGCATTAACTTGAGGTGTCAGATGCCCGAACACACATCAAACAATAAATCGGATTCAGTATCCTTGGTGATGGATAAGTGTGTAATGAATTAGGATGATTTTAAGAATTTTTTCATTAACTACGATTCCCACAAAAGATCATGTTATAAAATTATTAGTTGGTCAATGAAGATAGTTGAATATTTGAGAGATTTTTTTGAGTTCCAACATAGTTTCAAGGAGGAATTTGACATTGAAGATGGTAAGATCAAGGATATCACAAGCTGTTTTGAATAAAAATAGACTCTGGAATAGAATTCACAGTTTCAAGAGGTAAAATATTTTAATGGGAAATTGTATTCAGTGTCTCAATGAAATAAGAGAGAAAGTGATCTTTGGATTGAGATAGAAGAAAATATTCTCAAGATAGATGAAGTCTTGAAGGCTCAGGAAGAGGGTCTTAAGTATCCGGATGATAGAATCAATGATTTAGAGAAGAAAGATTAGGATCATGATCAGTTTCTTAAGATAGAAAATAAATACCACAAGGAGCATTAAATGCTCCAAACAATAGTAATTAATCTGATTCCCAAGGAAAATTAATGATGATCTTTGTTTAAATATTATATTTTGTTGTATTTTCCTTGTATTCTTTTTTGAAATCTTAATGAAATTATGTTTTCTTGTTTTTTGTTTGGTTGTTCTGTACTAATATTTCAGGTACCATAATTTCTTTTCCATTCCATGTATGTATTTTAGAAAATCACAATGGGGGATAAAAGAAAATGAATTCTATGTAATGAAGAAATATCCCTAAGGAAGGGGGAGTTTTCATTATAATGATTTATGTATTCTCGATAATAAAAAATATCTTTCCGGAAATCCTAAATATGATCCTTAGTGTTCATAAGAATAATGGGGAGTTAGTCATATTCATCCTTGATCTTGTGTTAAGAGAGATAAGTTTTATTTAAATATCTAGAAAACTATTTTCTATGTGCTTATATTATTTTTTGAAAGGATGTGTGTGCTTTCCAAAAAGGGGTATATTATTGAGTCAAAAATATTTCCTTATGAATTTTCCATTACTACATGATTGGATAGATTGTTGAGTCAATATGTTTTCCTTATTACATTTCCATTTCGTCATATTTTGAAAATCACAAACACCTTATCTTAAGGAAATTTTCATTTACCCTATGTTTTACTATCATAAGGAAAATTTCCTTCACCAAGGAAATTTATCATTACCATGTTTTTCATTGATCATTTTTAATCATTGTATAAAATTCTGTTTTGTATCCAAAACCTTTGAATCATATATATAATTATTTATAATGCATTATCTTTTCAAGATCTGAATTTAGGTTCTGAACTATGTACGTTCAGACTCCAAATTCTTAGGAATTCAGATTCTGAACTTTTGTAAGTTCAGAACCCAAACTCTTATGAATTCAGACTATTAACATTGTATGTTCAGACTCCAAAATCATATGAATTCAGACTCTAAAAATTTGTATATTCAGACTATGAACTATTATGAATTCAGATTCAAAACATTTCTAAGGTCAGACTCCGAACTCTTATGAATTCAGACTCTGAATTCTACTATTTTCAAGATTCTGAATTTCCTTGAAATTATGACTCCAGGATTATATAGTATTCTGGTTTTGAATTATTATGAAGATAGAATCTGAATAACAATTCACTATAGACACTTAAAGTGTATTTTTAGACTCCAATCTTTCATTTTTGTTTACATTCTAAAAAATGACCATTCTTAAGTTATCATATTTTTGCTTACACTTGTTTTGGTTGTAAAATGATGTCATCCAGTCTGTTACTAACTAACCATTGTTTGATTGACACATGTACTGGTCCCCCCAAAATTCCAGTAAAATTATGAACATTGGAGGAGGGAGCCGACCATTGATATTGTGCCTATAAATAGGATCTCATTTGAATGAGATCAATATCATTTATGAATGTAGATATTGCATGTTGTTGAAGTGATTTCTAGAGAGGGACTCTCATTCTTAGTGTGTACTGAACACCTAGTTCATATTTTCATCGTGCGACTCTGAATTATGTTGAGTACATTCGAGGGCTCCCATGGATAGGAAGACAAAGGTCGTGACTACCATAACGCTCGAGGTCTCCTTTGCTGAGAAAGACAGAGGTGCAGACTACCTTGAAATTGAGGGCTTACGGGGATAGCAAGACAAACATTGATCTTCGTATGAAGGGCTTACACTGGTGTGGGTAAGACATAATTTTTTGAAATTATAAATCAAGGGACCATTATTCAAGTTTTTTGAATACCCTTCTCTTTTGGATAAAATATTTTATACTTATTACTTATTTATTTCATGTTTTTTGTTGCATATTGATTGTTGAAGAAATTATAACTATCTTATACTTAGTTATATTTTTACTCTGATATAGTGAGATTCTATATGCTTTTTGGTAGAACCATTATCTTCATAAACTTTTGTTATGTTTTTATTTTTGAAACTACTTTTCTGGAATTGCATTATCGGAATCACATTTCTGGAATCAAGCAATTTTGTAGAACTGAAGGGTTTTTTTAAATTACCATGTTTTACCTTGTTAAACGATAGAAAATCTTCTAACGAACATTAACAGTTCTTATTGGATTTTTAAAGTATACAATTCACCCACCAATTTTATATTGAGCATCATATGATATTACAATTAGTATTGTTCATTATTTCAATCCTATCTTTGGTATCTAAGGAGAATATCATTCTCCATACCATCTCAACAAAAATAATCTTTTATTCTCGACCCACTACCATCGAGGTGAGTGTCTACTTAAGCGAATACCAATGATTTCAGTTCAAAGGTGCCCTCATATTTAAATTCCATGCACCGGTTCAAAAGATTAAAAAACATTATTGTACATTTACTAAACATACCCGAAAAAAATATCAGAAATTGATTTCGGGCACACCGGACCTCAGAATCACGTGCCGTCAATTATCATGTTCTCGTAAAATTCCCATTTAATTTAAAAAAATTACATGGAATTTATGGTTCTTTACATTATTTCCACATCAGGGCACTACTTCCCCATAAGACACAACTCATAATTAAGGGAATAAGTGGGGATACTGAGAATGCGTCGGAGCCTCCCTCTCTCATGTTCTCTCTTGTAGGTTCCCGTGCTGCCAGCAAATGCTTACCAGAAGTATAGACTGTCCACGAAGGACCTACTCCTATTGATCCTCAATCACAACTGGATAATCTGTAAAATATCACCCCATAATCAACATATAGCTCTACATGGTCGATGATGTGATAAGGGTTGTGCACATAACTCATCAGCTGGGATACGTGGAAGAAATAATTCTATCAGTGCAACTGAGGTGGAAGAGCTAACCAGTATGCAACATCGCCTACTCATTTGAGGACCTGAAAAGGACCAGTGAATATTAGAGATAACATTACGCCTCAGCCAAATCTTTATATCCCTCATCGGGGAAGACTCGTAGAAATACATGATCGTCTTCCTCAATCTCTAGAGGTCCCCATATCCTTTCGGCATACGACATCATCCCGCTCTATGCCGTCTTCATCCGCTCCTGGTTTATCTGCACCTTATCTATGATAGCACGTACCATCTCTTGTCCCACTGGTGCTGACTCTCCTAGGTCAGTCTAGCATAAAGATGATATGCATGGTCACCCGTAAAATGACTCAAAAGGTGCCATCCCTATAGTGCAGTGATACTTGTTGTAGTATGAAAACTCTACCAAAGGAAAGCGGTCCACCCAGCTGTGACCAAATGCAAGGATAGAAGCATATACCATGTCTTTGAGGGTCTGAATGGTCCATTCAGTCTAAACATCCATTTGATAATTGAAGGTTTTTCCCAAATGAACCTTCATCTCGAAATCTTCATACAACCCCTTACCTACACGAGATGTAAAGTGTGTGTCATGATCAGAGACAATCGTAAAAGGTACTCCATGTAGCCGCAAAATATCCCGCATTTAGAGGCATCCCATGCTATCAACTAAACACTGCTCTCTGATCGGTAGGACGTGGGCCGACATGGTGAGTTTTTCAATGCTCACCCAAATCGAGTCATGACCCCAAGATGTACATGGAAGTCCTGTCATGAAGTCCATGGATATCTCATCTCACATCAACTTTGGGACCTCTAAAGGCAGCACCAAGCCTGCTAGTTCCTCGTGCTCCGCCTTCACTTGTTGACAAGTGAGGCGTTGAGAGACAAACTATGCCACTGCATTCTTCATTTTTGGCCACTAGTGTTGTCATCTAAGATTCTGGTACATCTTATCAACACCTGGATGTAGCGGTAGAGTGGATGTGTGGAACTCCCTCAACACAACATTCTTAAGTGACACGGGTACAATTGTACATCCTCAGAAGAGGATGACGTGATCCACACATTTAGAAAATCCATCAGGTATATGCCCTTTGGATATCTCAGCACGTTGTGTCTCAAAGTCAATGTCCCCATGTTGTGTCTCCCTAGCATGCTGGAAAAGTGGGGAAGTGACTGTAAGAGACTGAAGAAAGGCTGATCTATCTCTATCCACAAAGGATATTTTTAAAGCAGCCAACTGCTCTGTCGCCTCACCTAAAGCTGTATACCGGATCTCCTACTGAGTGTATCTATAACAACATTCCCATTTCAAGGAGTATAGACTATTTCAATGTCATAGTCTGGGAGGATCTTGTGCCAACATCACTTTCCTAGGTTCATGTCCTTCGGGGAGAAGATATACCTGAGTCTCTTGTGATTAGAGTACATGGTAAAATGCTTGCCCATCAGATAGTGTCCCACATCTTTAATGAAAAGACCACTGCTGCCAAATCTAGGTAATGGGTAGCGTAGTTCTACTCATTTTTTCTCATCTGTTGTGAACCATAAGTAATCACTTCATGCTCTTGCATCAGGGCATATCCATGTCTAGTCCCTAATGGGTAACAATAAACTATGTACCCAACACCTTCCATTGGAAGCCTTAAGATGGGGGCACTGGTTAGCCTCAACCTCATCATCTGAAAGCTCTGCTGACAACTCTCCAATTCTATTCTCTGAGCTGGTGATAGCTTGATCTGAGGTCTATCTTTGAGAAACACCATGCTCCCTTCAACTAATCAAAGAGGTTGTCAATCCTTGGGAGTGGATAATAGTTCTTCACGTTCACTTGGTTCCGGCGCCGATTGTAAACACAAAGCCTCAAGCTACCATCTGCCTTCTTAGAGAATAGAATTGGGGCTTCCCAGGATGAAAAAATGGGCCGGATGAATCCATTCCCCTATAAGTCTTCTAGCTATACCCATAGCTCATGAACCTCCGCGGAATCCATCTGATACGCTAGTGTAGATATCGTTTTATATCCCAGGGTACAAGTAAATATAAAATTCTACCTCTATAAGAAGAGGTAGACCTAGGACATCATTGAAGAAAACATCTGTGTACTTGTCCACCACTGCAGGATAGCTTGGAATATCCACATCAACTGCTCTGAGGGTAAGGGCAGCCAAATGATGAGTGATCGGCTACACTCTCCTCCAGGAAAGTCCATCCTACGCTGCAAGGGCTCTATTCTCACTAGTGAAGGTAAACCTTGTTTCAACCGCATGGACACACCACACTTTGTGCCTAATAATGTCTATATGAGCATGGAATGCAGACAACTAGTCCATACCCAAGATGACGCCGTAAGGCCTCGATGCCGCTACTAGGATATCATCGTCGAATCTCTCGCCTCCTAGAGTAATCTCAAACTGCCGACCCCATTGCCTAATCATTGAATCTACTCCCGTAGGAGTCTCTAGATAAAAGGATCGAGCCAACGCCTCTGTCAAAATCTATGAGCTCCGAATGAGGGCAGTAGAAATGAAAGTGTTATTAGAACTTGTGTCTATTAGAACATCATATATGGTGTAGTAGACATATATCATATCTCAAATAATCTGTGGAGCACTATGATGGAATTCCTCAGCTACTTGGATCTGAGATCCCCCCTGTCCACCAACTCCATGTGGTCGGGGTGGACATCCTAGTGGTAGTGGTGGTGGTGGTAACACCTCGAAACGTTGCCCACCACATGCTGCATGACCAACTCCTCCACCATTTCCACCTGCGCCCTGTGGACCACTTCGATCGAAACATTGCCTCTCCCTGGGTGGTCCTTCGACTGTCTACTGATCATCAACAGGTCTTACACTCATGAGCCATGTGACCCTACCTACCACATGAGTTACACTACCCGCTCATGGAATATCAATCTCCACCTCGGGTGCTTCACAAAACCGATCCTGAGTTATGCAGTCATCCACCTGTAGGTCTGGTCCTCTTAGACCTCTGCGACATCTGCTGCTACCAGCTATATAAGACTCCAATATGTTTCTACTTTTGGTGGATCTTGTTGTTGGACACTACTCATTAAGGAAACTATTCTCCAAGAGGGATCCCTCTGGAACCCCCACCCTTGTCAGGATGCTGATTGAGTTCAATGATGCTCTGATCTCCCGTCTGAGCCCCTACTCGAAGGTCTGGGCCCTAACGAACAGGTCCTGAACTATATCAGTGGAGTAGTGTGAGAGGATAGCCAACCATGTTGAGTACTAGGATATAGTAATAATGCCCTAGTGCAGATGAACTAACTCTTGTATGCGAACTACGTAGAGAGTCGCTGGAACAAACTCCACCTGAAAAGGGCACTCGAAGTCTTCCCAGAGTTGCGTCATATCATCATGAGCCTCAAGAATCAACCTCCACCATCTTCCTATTACTTACTATAGAAGGATTGCAGAATGAATCACCATGAAATTAGCCGGTGTCCCTACTTGACAAAAAACTCTCACCGTAGCCTCCAACCAATCTTCAACCGCCTGCGGGTCCATCTCTCCTCTGAACCTAGGTGGCCTCTAGTGCTGAAACTCATGCAATGCGATCAAGCGGCGTGCATCGTTTACTTCTAGGGCTGGTCGCATCGGTGGCCCAATGTGGATTGGTACTGCTGGTCCATCGGATGGAAAAGTTCCATGCACCGAGGCCTCATCTGTAACTCCACAAGATTTCATTGTACACCATATCTTCAAAGTAATTCAATAACTTTCACTACACACAACACTGAGATCAAGTGCACCATGACATACCAATCTAGTCGTTCAAAAGAGGTTATGAATTATATTGACTAAACTTTGAACTTTATATAATACTTATAATTTTAGAATCCATATTTTGAGTTTCTTAGACATAATTAAAAAACGAAATCATTTTTTTAGAAAAAGAAGTATTTTTTTAAAATGCAATTTTACCGTCTTTAAATGGAAAACCTTTTTTAAATCCAATATTTGAAAATTTTATATATTCTATTTGAAAAAATTTAGTTCTTTAGAATCGGTAAATAAAATTTAGTTTCAATAAATTTTTGGTGTTTTTTTGATAACTTTGACATTTGGGTGAATAATGAAAAATACTCTACTTTAATTGAAAAGAACATTTTAATCAAAATATTTTATAGTGTTAAATTATAGATTTTAATGGTCTTTAAGTTTAATTAGATTATATTTTTACCATTTAATTCAATGATATTAATTGTATGTTATTTATCATTGAGATTGGACATAAACAAATGTCAATCTTTTGATAGTTAATATTTAAAAAAAAATACACTTTATGGTTTTGACAACACAAATTAATATTATTTTAATTGATACAAATTCTATGTTTTGAAATTGGTAAAATAGAATTCATTTTTGAATTCGTAATATCAAAATTAGCTTAGGTTGAATTTTGGGTATTTTTCTAGAAACATTAAATTTTTTATTAATAGTGAAAAACACTTATTTATTATTTAAAACCATATTTTTATTTAAATAAATATTTATTTAATTTAAATTTATTTTAGTTAAAAATTGATACATAATAGTTATATATGTTCAATGTAATTAATCGGTGGCAGTTTATAATACTTTTAGATATATAAATATTTTATCGAACTTTTCACCGTCTTTTATCCACATCCTCAAAGCATTTGAACATTTACATAAAACACAATTTTACCGCTTCTATTAGTTGAATTTGAAAAATACAAGAGACACGATTCATATCGATAATTAAAATGTGGTTCAATAAGAAGGAAATATTTTTTGGCGAATAGTAACTTTTTTATTTTATTTACAACGGTTAAAAGTAAATAGGGTAATTAAGGGTAAAAATGTTACTATTATTACTCTAACACATGTCCTAATTCTATTGGATATGTGTAACTAGACCAAAAACATAATTACGAATAAAATATGATCATTTAGGTCCACATGGAATAGATTAGGAAATTTATTATTATATAATTTAAAGAAGAGTTCAAAGTGTCAAATTCAAAGCTTAATAACTAGACCATTTTTAATATAGGGTTACACATAAGGTAAATTCGACTATCAATATTCATTAGAAATATATAAATATTTCCTACATAATGGTATTTTAATTATATTTTTAAATATTAAATAATTTAATTTACTTTTGACACAATGATGATGCAGTAATTTCCTAATTAGTGAGTTATTAAAATAACCAATATTATAAATATCCAAATAAATCTTATATGAGACTTTTTAGGAAATAAACTAATTTTATAGATTAATAAGAAATATTAGGGTTTTTTAGATGAATTTTTTTAATGAGAAATAATCTTTTTATGAATCGTGAAACCACAAAATTCCAAATAGTGTCAAAATTGACATAAAAGAGTTTTAAAACAAATATTACAATATTAATTGATATTCTATTCCTAAAATTCTATTGCTCAGCCAAAAGGATTATATAATGATTTATGTAACAGTAATGAACCACATGGGGTTTTCAGGGAAGTATATAGTACGTTTATTAACCATATATTATAAAAATACAAAGAGACATGGAAAATGTCAAACTATTTAACTAAGAGTTAAATCTAAATGATAAGGTTAATATATTGACCCAAACCAATCTAAAACCTATTGGTTGAGTGATTTGTGACTGATCCCCTCCATAGACAATTAATAATCCTTTTGGAGCCATAATAAACCAGAAATGATTTTATTATAATATTATATTTCTAGCTTTTCCTAAGGTGACCCTCACTCCTCTTATAAAAGCAAACTCCCCCTTCAATCTAATTAACACCTTCAATGCCATTTGGATCGGCCATCCCATGACCAAATACCCTACCAGCTGACTTCCCTTCATCCTAGAGGCCTTCCTTTAGTCAGAAAGCCACCCTAAAGAGCAGTTTTGATCAAATTAAAATTAATAACCCGAAGAAGAGGTATGTATTTCATCACCTCTTTCAAGTTCATTTTTTCTTCCACTTCCTCTTTATTTGTTTCTTAAAATCTAAAATAATAACTACAGTATCTTCTATATACTGTGTTGTTTTTATAAATATGGAATGACCATTTTAATTATTCTATCAACACTTTGAAGGAAATGTCACCATACGTGCGTACATACGGCTTACCGTCTCAACGTCGTTGTGTAATTGTTATTCAATAAATTTTTATTTGGATGGGTATAATAATGATTTGTAATTGATATAAATAATAAATATTACAAGATAATGATTTTTTATATATAATATACCATCCAATTAAATATTATTTTAATATCAAAAGAATGATATTGTCCGTCGTGCATAAGTACATATTACCGTCTCCACGTACGTGATGAGATTCATTCCCCATCGTATCCATTAAAGACTAATTTTCATTTTATGATTACAAATAATGTTTATATACATGATATTATTCTATATATGAATACGATACATCTCATCCATAAGAAATATGACTCACATAATAAAATATATAAAGGAAAACGAATCTGTTAATACCCGAAACAACGATAATACTAAGATATTATTAACAAAGAAATGATAAAAGATCATATATGACATGATATTAATGTATATGATTCTTGTATAATTGAATAAAAAATATTTCACCATTAAACCAGTGCTTATCCTACCCTTGACCAAGGAAAAGTACAAGGTAAAGCATAATTCTACTATATCTTCATTATCTGTGGTTGTTTATATGTAATTTTCTACTGGGACCTCTTTGTCATCTACTTACACATTTCATAAAATGTATTTCAAAACATTTTTAATATTACTAGACAATGGGTTAAATTCAATTATACCATTATTTAACAATTTATGTTCTGAAATAAATTTTTATGTTGTTTTCCAATCAACGTACTTTAAGACTTTTTTTGACAAAATAAAGGTAAGAATGTTTTTTTACATATATATCGAGTGCGGCTATTTTCTGCCATTATATCATCGTCGAAGATTCCCTTAATATATTATTACAATATTTTCAAAGGAAATTTTTTCTTTAAAATTATAAGAATATTAAATGATTTTAAATTAGAAATTGATATTTCTCTAAAAAGGTTTTGATTTCATCTATGTCAACATATTTTGATGGATTTTATGTTAATTTAATGTTTATTTATTATGATACAAAACATCCATATTGTAATGAATTTTTTCTGATATATTTTACTGTTGATGTGCTATTTTTATACCATTTATGGTTTATGGTTAATGTATTGACATTTCGTATGCTAGTTTTATTAGGAATGTTTATGTTATATTTCATCCTTTTCATATGAGGAATGTATTGGACTTAGTAAGTGATGGGTGGAGCTTGCTATAGCTCCTCGATGCATCGGTAGGTCTCATGAGACATCTAGACGTAGAATTGGGAAGGCCTTTCCCAATTTGATATATGGTTTTCGCTGAGGCCATAATAATTTTCAGACATCTTAGCTGAGTCCTTGACAAAATGTTTTTGAATGTCTGACATTATACATTCCTTCATAATGAAAATAACATTGATGGTTTATGTGGTCATTCAACTAGTAGAATACCCATGATTATGTTTTATTATGTAATTATTTTCTCATCTCATATACCTTCCCTAAAAGTATTATTTTTTATTGGTAATGGCATGTCGTTTCAATTATTCACCATGCTTAATATTTATGTTATCTTCTGTTTAATTGCTTACCCTTATTGAGAATTTTTTATCACCCCATTCTTATGTCTCATTTTCGAAGGACCCCAAGAAGTGTTTTATGTTTCATATTCTATGTTACGCCAAGAGAACTATGGAATCTTGAAATGATTTTTTTTGTGTTGTATATTGGAAATTGTAATGTAACATTCATGTATGAAATCTATTTTTTAAGAGTGAAAAATTGATCAGTCTTTTGGGACTTGATTCCTTGTATTCATGCCTATGTTATGTAATAATGCACCGACTCTGGGTAACTATGGTCGAGGAGTTACAGTTGGTATCATAGGAAGTTTAGTACAAACCTTGGAATCTAGATTTAGATAAACTCTGATTAGATTACATATCCTTATGATAAACACTGAGGATTAGTATAGAAGAACTTCCTAGAATTTTGGTATTGGAGATATTTTGTGAGTTTTCCCAGAACTGTATCACTGTCTAGAAAGGACCAGGTAGAGGCAGCTGTGGGATAGATGTACCTAGGTGTAAAACACAAAAACAAAATGTTGAGTTAGACTCTAACGAGAACTAGTGAACGACAATGGCCTTGATACAATCTTGGTTATGACATCCCCTGGGATATTCTTAGGATAATTCTCATCTTCTTTACAAATTATTGTGAAGGATTTTCGAGTACATAACTCATCAAAGAAAAAATTTGTATGATTTTGGATTATATCCATAATCAATTCAATTTACGTTAGGTATTTTACAAGGTTGGAATTATTCATTACAATTCATAAACTGACCTAGTGTATTCCATTGTATAGAAATGGAACCCAGTAGAAGGAATGTGAACTCAAGAAAAACATATTATACAATGAGTAAGAAGGATCATATCTTTCATAGTATTAAGCCAATATTTAGATGGGAAATAGTATCCCATGTATTCTCAGCATATGAAGAAATATTATCATGTTTTAATAAGACATTTAAATAATTCTCTGAGTCCTACAGCATTGAAGGGAAGCAAGAGATGAAAAGGTTGGAAGAGATAATGATGGATAATGGGAAGAGGGAAAATAAGGATTTTCCCAAAAGTGATAACTGTGGAAAGATTCACCTTGGTAAACGATTGAAGGGAATTGGAGATTGTTATAAGTGTGGAGAAAAAGGACACCATGTACTTGATTGTAAAGGTTAGAAAAACGTTTCAAATGTACAAGGCTTCATTTTGAAGGATTTGGGACACTACGCGAATCAATGTCCAAATCAACAGAGTATACCCAAAATGATGCTATTGGATAATAATAATGTTATAATACTATCGAAGATGAAGAGGAATGATTAGATTTCATATGTTGTTATTAAAGTATTGTGTCATTTGAGTATTGTATTAATGATTAATATGTAATAAGAATTATAGAGTATATAAGTATTGTACTATAGTACTTTTTCAATAAGGTCTTGAGATTGGGTGGAACCAAGAAAAGATACTCAATAGAAGGTTACATTTTTGAAAAATATATGTTTGAGATAAAGATAAACCATTATATGGTTTTGATACTACGATAGTGATTTTGTAATAATACATGATTGATTTGGATTAATTATATTAGATATTCATTCCTATCTTGAAACTGATTAAATATTTGAATGTTCCATGATTTTTGGAGTATGTAATTTTTTTTGATACAAGTAGTATATTTAGTATTCTATAACGAATAATGGATCATGAATGTAATCAATAAGGGTTTATGGTAATTCATGATGTTGTAGTCTTTTAATAGTATACATGATGAAGGTTTCCACATGTTATTACCTAGAAAAAAGGATTACCATTGTGTTTACCTTCCTTATAAATTAGGGACTGTGAGATTGAACAGAATTATTTTGGATAAGTCTAGTTTGAGATTATTTTTGTATTTCCATATAAAGGGCATCCCAGAGGTCAGGCGGAAACCTGTTGCATCCAGCAAGGTTGTGAGACTTGAACCTACAACCGAAGGGCGACATGGTTGTATCACCTACCACTAGCCCACATGATCTACTGGATTGAATAATTTATTTTTTTAAAAGGTATGGTAGATGAATTATAAATTCCATTTTTTATCCATATATGAATAGGATAAATATAATATTTTTTAATTTCAATTTTCATTTAGAGTGAAAGATTTTTTTTGTAGTATAAATGAGTTAAAGTACGAAACTCTTTTGTTCAAGTATATATTTATTTTTTTCTCATATTCTATGATGAAATTAATTCTTAAAATTTATGTAAGGGAATATAAAACTAAAAATGTTTTATACTAATACCTTGTATTTTGTTGAATCGATGATATTTTAAATCATCATAGAATGATGTCTTTGAGGCTCTCAAATCTACAATTGTTTGTGACTAATGAACTCAATCAAACCCTATAAATATTTAACTCTATCCTCTAATTATGTGTCCGTAATTTCCACCAATGTTGTCCTAATCGAGATCATATTTTGGCGGTGACATTTTCATTCAACTTTCCCTCTTATTAAGACTATATTTTATTAACCCTATTTTCGATGTGGGTTTTCTAACAATGGTATTTTATATTTTCAACCTTTTATTTTTTAATAACAATTTCAAATTTCGAGGAAAATATTTATTGAAGGTGGGAAGAATTTAACACTCCAAGATTTTATAATGTGCTATTTTTTGATGTAATTCAATAACATTCACTACACACAACATCAAGTTCAAGCACACCACGAATTACCAAACTAGCCGTTCAAAAAGAGTTTATTTTTTTAGGGGTGATGATTTGGTCAAAGACCAAAGCATAATTTATTGATAAGCAAAAGAGGTATTACAAGAATCAAAAGGAAGGGATTTTTTTTACAATCTCTATCCAAAAGATAAAATAAATCAGGAGGTATAGAGTCCAGCCAAGTCATGCTTTTATGGACACCTTTGTTTGCTAGAGCATCAGCAACAACATTTGCTTCACGATAGGCATGAGTAGCTATAAAAGCAATCCCATAGAAAAAATTAAGGCAGTTCATCCAACGAGCAGTGAGAGACCATGCTAGATGGATGTTTCCATTCCAGATGGCTTGTATGATTTTGGTTGAATCACTTTCAATCCAAAGTTTTCTCCAACCTCTTTGAAGAGAGAAATAAACAGCATGAATAACTCCAAGAATTTTTTCCTCCAGAGATGAAGAGTGACCACAACCAACAATGAAACAACCTTCACATTGACCAGTTGAGTCCCTGAAGATAGCACCACAACTGGCAGCACCAGGGTTGCCTTTGGAAGCGCCATCAACATTCACTTTGATCCATCCTGGCATCCATTTAATGGAAAACCATTTTTGAAACCAATATTTTGAATTTTTATATATTCAATTTGAAAAAATAAACTACTTCTTTAGAATCAGTCAATAATAATTTAGTTTCAATATTTTTTTGGTGTTTTTTCTGAAAAATTTCATATTTGGTTGAATAGTAAAAAATACTATATTATAACTAAAAACATCTTTTTTAATCAAAATAATTTGTAGTGATAAATTATAAATTTTAATATTCATGAAGTATATTATATATTATTTTTCACATTATATCCATTTATGGTCATTTTATGTAATTTATCTTTGAAATTGGACATAAAAAAGCTTCAAACATTTAATTGTTATTATTTCAAAAAAATACACTTTTGGTTTTGACAACAAAAATTAATTTTTAATTAGTTATTGAAATTTATATGTTTTGAAAATGTTAAAATGAAATTCAATTTTTAATTCAGAATATCAAAATTAGCATACAGTTATTTTTTGGTATTTTTCTAGATACTTTTAATTTTTGATGAACAGTGAAAAACACTGAGTTTTTGTTTAAAATCGACTTTTTATTCAAATAATAATTTATTTTATTTAAAATTTTTTAGGTCATAATTGAAACATAATACATATATAATTTTAATTAAATTTATTGGAGTATGTTTATAATAATGTTAGATATAGAGAATTTTTTTCGAAATTTTCACCGTCTTTTACCCACCTACTAGGAGCCTATGAAAATTTACATAAAAAATAATTTTACTGCTTCTGTGAGTTCAATTTAAAAAATCAAAGAGACACAGTTGATATCAGTAAGTGAAATGTGGTTCAATTATATGGAAATAATTTCTTGTGAATAATAACTTTTTTTGTATTTACCATGGTTAAAAGTAAATAGGTTAGTTAAGGGTAAAATTGATATTATTATTACCCTAACACTTGTACTAATTATATTGGATAAGTGTAATTTGACCATAAAAAACAATACAAATAAAATAAGATCTATTTGATCCACTTGTATTAGATCAGAGCATTTATTATTATTTAACTCAAAGAAGAGTTAAAAGTGTTAGATTCAAAGTTAAACAACTAAACAAATTTTTAATATAGGGCTACAATTATGATAAATTTGACTATAAATATTCATTAGAAAGATAAAAATAATTCCTAAATAATTTTATTTCCTTTATATTTTTAGACATTGAATAATTTAATTTATTTAGGACACAATTTTGAAGTAGTAATTACCTAATTAGTGAAATATTGAAATAATTGATATTATAAATATCCTAATACATGTAATTTGAAACTTTTTATGAATTAAAATAATTTTATAAAAAAATATGACATATTAGTGTTTGTTAGTTGAATTTTATTTGAAGTAATAATGTTGTTATGAACCTAAAAAATAGAAAATACCAAATACATTCAAAATTGACATAGAAGTGTTTTTAAAACAAATATTACAATTTTAATTGACGTTATGTTCCAAAAAATATACAATTGGAAAAAAATCATATATAATGATACTTTTAGCTATAATTCACCACTTTGGGTTCTCTTGGAAGTATATATTATGTTAATTAACATTATAATATAAAAATAAAAAGAGACATTTTAAATGGAAAACTATTTAACTAAGAGTTAAATCTATAGGATATGGTTAATATATTGACCCAAACAGGTCAGAAACCTATTGGTTGAGTGTTTTTAGACCAATCCCCACCTTAGACTTTAAATAATCCATTTTTGAGACATTAGAAACAAAAAATTATTTTATTATAAAATAATATTTCTAGCTTTTCCTAAGGTGCTCCTCATCCCTCTTATAAAAGGGCACTCCACCTTATCTCTAATTCACACCATCAAATCCATTTGGCTCGGCCAAGCCCTACCCAAATACCCTCTCAACAGACCTCCATTTATCTTAGAGGCCTTCTATTAGTCATAAAACCATTTCAGAGAACCCTTTTGATCAAAACAAAAGTAAGAACCCAAAGAATAGGTAAATTTTTCATCACCACCTTCAAGTTCCATTCTTCTTCCTCTTCCTATTTTTTTTTGTTTTTTCCATTTTGAAATAACAGTTTCAGTATCTTCTATATACTATGATATTATTATAAATATGTTACAACCATATTCACTATTTTATCCATACTTTTAATGACATGTCACCATATGTGCATACGTACGGCTTACGGTCTCCACGTCGTGGTGTAATTGTTATTCAATACATTATTATTTGGATGGGTATAATAATGATATGTAATTGATATAAATAATAAATATAACATGATAATTATTATGTATATAGGATATGACATTCCATTATATTTTATTTTAATTGTAAAAGAATTATATTATCTCTTGTTAGTACGTACAGATTACCGTCTCCACGAACGCGATGAGATTCATTCCCCATCGTATCCATTCAAGACTGATTTTCAATTTCTGAATAAAAATAATGTTTAGGACTTGATATCATTGAGTATAGGAATAAGATACATCCAATACCTAAAAAATATGACTCAAATAACGAATTATATAATGGAAAACAAGTTCTTTAACACCCGAAATGACGATAATACTAGGATATTATTATCCAAGAAATGATAAAAGATCATATATGATATCATATTAATGTATAGGATTATTTAATAATTTAATAACAATTATTTCACCATTATAAAGGATGTCATCTTACCCTCGACCTTGTAAAAGTACCAGGTAATGTTTAATTCTTCAAGCTCTTCATTATCCAAGGTTGTTTATACGTAATTATCTACTCAGACCTCTTTATCATCCACATCCACGTTTCATAAAATGTATTTCAAAACATTTTTACTATTTACTAATCAATGGGTTAAATTCATTTATACCATTATTTGACCATATATATTCTGAAAGGAATCTTTTCCTTGTTTTCCAAACAATTAACTTTGTGGCCTTTTTGAAAAAATTAATGTAAGAATGTTTTTTTAACTTATACGGTGGGTGTGGCTGTTTTCCGCTATTATAACATCGTCAAAGCATCTCTTACAAGCATATAATAATATTTTGAAAATAAATTTTTTCTTTATAATTATGTGACTCTTAAATGATTTCAAAACAGAATGATATATTTCTCTAAAAATTGTTTTCATTTATCTATGTCAATATCATTTGATGGATTTTATGATTATTTGATGTTCATTTATTATGATACAGAAAATCTATAATGTATTGGATGTTTTGTAATATTTTTGACTGTGAAAGTGCTATTTTTATACCATTCATGGTTTATGGTTAAAGTATTGACATCCTTATACTAGATTTAATTCGAATGTTTATATATTATATTTCAATCCTTTAATATGAGAATGTATTAGACTTTGTATGTTACGGGTGGTGCCTACAATAGCTCCTCTATACATTGGTAGGTCTCATAATACAACTAGATGTGAAATTGGCTAAGTCCGTTCCCAATTTGATATATGGTTTTGGCCGAGGCCTTAATAATTGTTAGACATCTTGGATAAGGCCTTGAAAAAATGTTTCATAATGTCCGACATTATACATTCCCAAATTATGAAATTAATATTGATGGATTATGTGGTCATTCAACTAGTAGAATAACCATGATTATGTTTTATTATGGAATTATTTACTCATATCATATTCTTAGCAAAAAATTATTCATGTTTATTATTAAAGGAATGTGGTTACAATTATACACCATGCATAATATTTATGTTATTTTACGCTGAATTTCTTACCCTCACAGAGCTTTTGAGCTCACCCCTTTCTTATATCTCATTTTCCCAAGATCCTAAGAGGTGTTTTATATTTATGATGCAGGTTTAAGCTAATAGAACAATGGGATTCTCAAAGGATTTTTTTGTGTTGTTTGTGGGAAAATGTAACGCAACATTCATGTATGAAATCTATTTTCCATAATAACTAAACTGGTCATTCTTTCAGGACATGATTCCTTGTAATCATTCTAATTTTTTGCAATAAGGCATCGACTCTGGGTAACTAGGGTCAGGGCGTTACATAGTCGCTCGTTTGGATACTTGTCGTACAACACTCAGGACTCTAGCTCGTCATCATCATGGAGGAATCCTGAAAGAAACAGAAGTGACACAGTCAAAAGGTATTACCTGGTGAGCTAACCTGTTTGAGCTAACATAAAGAAAACTTTTTAAAATACACACACAATCAGTGTTTTCATGCACTGAGTTATAAATCAGAAGTCATAGTCGTAGTGTATGGATACATCGGCCTCCGCATCAACACTGGACTCCCGGAACTGAAAACCACACTTAGTACCCTTAACACTATTGCTTCACAGAAAAGATCGGAGTCCAAATTTATATGGTAGAACTGAATCCTCTTATAAAATCTTTCATGACCCGTCCACTGGGGCCCATGTTGTGACTACCGCATGCCCTCCTTCCACAGGACAGGGGATTGAGACTAGCACCAAAGGCTTAATTCCTTAATACTGGGAATGCATTTCGTTTATAACATGTACAAGCAGACAATAGAGCACACAAATGGATATAAAAAACTATGTAAACTATTAATGAAAGAGTGTTGTAATGTAATAGGGGTATGAAATAGAAGCCCAAATGTAATGTACAACGAACATGATGTACAAATACAACTGAAGAAAGGAAAAATAGCTTCTCGGTGGTCCTTTGGGATTTTTGCATGAAGGGTAGGTATAGATAGCCTCCTCCGCACTCCACATCCGTCAGTCTACACCATGTACCAACTCATCATAAGGTCCACCTCCATGTACCATCCAATACTGGAACTCTCATCCTTTGTCCGCGATATCCATCGTATGAATCCAACACAATGAGTTACGGGAATAACTTGTGAAGAAGTTAGTATAATGATACTCATTAGGGATCTGGAGACCATCAAGGTCTCACAAAAACCAACAAGGATAAAACACAATGTGTGAAATCAATAGATAACCCCACATAGGTATACACCCATAAATATACCTAAGTTATCATTTAATCCATCTCAATCAAGAGAAAAACACAAAAGTTAGTGACTCAGATCAAACCATGATTTATTCTAGGGGTGAAAAATTTCGAACCCTTGGCTGCTAGAGAACTCATCCTCTATCAAGTATAGTTGGCCTTCCACCACAACCAGACGCTTCTAAATAACATTGGACTGCTGATGTACTCCTCATGTCGAGTACTGAGGGTATACTGTGTCACATAAAGGTGCTCCCCACCATAGGTCTACCGCCACAACCATGCACTACCCCTCATAGACTGCAGAGGTACTCCTCCTGTCGTGCACCGTGGGTCTGCGGCCCCAACCAAGAACTCCTCCACTGGGCGTCTGCCACAAAAACCAGGTGCTCCCCACTGGGTCATACGAATGAATCTGAGTCGATCAGTCTACTGTCGTCATGTCATAGATAGCTACTAGGTTCCCGCACAAATGATCACTCGTCTCCGGAAGATCCTCTCCACAAGCTATTGTTTGATTCTAAAACTACCATGAAGTCCCACGATGAAGTATCCCGAAGATCCTCCACGTCATAAGGATCTCAACACAACTAACGTAGATTCAATCGGACGCTCGACATTTGCGTTATTAGCATTTTAGTCCCGGGGGCCCTGATGGATTTTTGCATGATCCAACCTGACCATTTGTCATCTATAACCCAATATCTAGTGGAATATACTCAAATGGAATGACACACACCATTATTACCAGATCTACTAAAGGTTCATCAAAAGAATGTCTGGTTCTAAAGATATGGTTAGAAGATTATTAACGGGTCGTAATAGGCAGGTATCTGGTACGACCCGACCCGACCCAATTGGGATCGACCAGGCCTGTTGGGACTAGCCCAGCAGGACTTGAGGGGTCGTGGAGGGCCGAGTGGGTGAGGAGCCGCAGTGAGGGCGTAGACAGGTTGCAAGTTTGGACGAGGGTGGTTCAACATACTGGTGCTGCGAGGACAGGTTTGGCCGAGGTGCCATGAGGGAACATGCTTGTTTTGCGGGGGCGACAAAAGGACACATGCCAGTTTGGTCAGGTCACCATGAGGGGCTCGGGAGGTCGGCTCGGTCGGGGCGCCGCAAGGGACGGGGCAGGCCGGCTCAGCTGGGACACCATGAGGTGTGCAGGGGGATGGCTCAGCTAAGGGCTGCGAGGGGCGCGACTCGAGCGGCTCGTCCTGGGAGTCTGGGGACGGTTCGGCCAGCCGGGGTATGGGGAACGCGGAGCCGTGAGTTCTGTGGGGCATGCGGCACACGTGGGGTGCACGAGTGGCGAAGCAGTAGGGCACGCAGAGGCTAGCAGCCTGTTCAGCCGGTGTGTGGCACATCTTGGGCTGTTCAGTGTGGGGGGTGCGGCCTGCAGGTGGTGCGGTTGGGGCGGTTCGGATTCTGGCAGGTGGCGCGGTTTGTCCCCGGCCGCTAGAGAGTCGTGGGGGCGGCGTGGGATGCGGAGGAAGTGGGTAGGGCGGTCGTTGCCTCCATCGATTTTTTCATCTCATTGCCTCATCGTTATTCCAATGAACATTGCAAACAAGAAAAATGGAGGGGTCGGGCCATGTTGATTTTCCTTGCCCCCTCCATGTTTAGGGTGGTAGAAAGCGGTTCAACTCTTTCCGGAATTTCAAATAATTATCAAGAAAAGAGGATGAAGGAAAAATCAAACAAATGCCCCATATCATCCCACCAAAAAAAAAATCCCAACCCATGAGGAAAAATCATCCACAATGATTTTTTGTTTTACATGGGAAAAATTAATGGAATAATATCATATTCAAATAAAACCCCTACCTTGATCGTTGTACATCGACAAAGTCATGGGGAAGAAGATGGAGATGACCTCAATCGTCGCGTCAACCACACACATAAAATCCAAGATCATGCGTCAGTTCGTAGACAATGATTAGGAGGGATGGTCGATCATCAAAGATGTCCCACATTGGTTGCCTTCGTAAGGTGCTTACGAGGAAAAATTCTAAGACGCTCATCACCGACATTCTTCTTGGTGGAAGTTCTTCAGTAGAGAGATTTCTACATATGTCCTCCTCCATCAAGTTCCACCTAGATGAATATGCGAAGCCAAAATAATAGATTATGTTTATCTATTTTTTATTTATTGGCACAAAATTCAAAAAAGGTTTATAAAATAATTAATTTAAGTGCTCAAATAATTTATGATGAGGATTTGAAACATTAATGTAAAGTGTGTTGGCAAAATAATTTAGTAGATGAGTTCAAGAGGCTCCCCATCATTAATTAGGGGATTTGAGAGGTTTTCCACAGTTAAAATGGGGGGTTTATACCCGGGTGGTCCCCACCACCATAACCTTTCATGGGAGGTTATAGTCAGCTGGTCCCAACACTTAAACTCTCACAAGGATGGTTTGTTCCGCTGGATCCCACCTACAACTTCCACATAGTGTCTCAAAATTAAAATAAAGTGTAGTTCATTTTATTTTATTATTTACCATGAAAAACCCAAAAACTATCTTTTATTCTCGACACACTTTCATTGAGGTGAATGTGTCCTCTAGTGAATATCGGTGTTCTGACTTCAACGGTGCCCTTAGATTTCAATTCCGAGCACTGGTTCAAACATTATATGAAACATTAATTTTCAACGGTGCCCTTGGAATCATGCACCGTTAATTTTCATGGACTCAAAACATTTCCATTTATTTAAAAAAATTACATGGAAATCCTGGGTCTTTAAAAAAACATTGTAGAAATGGTTAATGAAACATTATATTGAAAATATAGGAAGGGAAGTATGACTTTCATCACATATCTAGGATTCCTTGTAGAATAACATTAGATGGAAGTGGAAAAATAGACATGGAAGATAAGAAAGGACATGTTGATTTTGATAAAGAAGCTGGTTAGGATAAGATGAATGAAAATGAAACCATAATTTTCTTAGGTGGGAAGATTATCAATTCACCCAAAAAATTAATAAAAAAAATTATCATAGATTATTTTATTTGAGCAATAGAATTAATTTATAATATAAACAAGGAGCATACATAAAAATATTTTTTTGAAAAGTATAATTTCATCCATTAATTAATTCACACTATAATCAAATAATTTTCTTCCAATTATGAGAACTCAAGATTGAATATTTTTTATGTATTAAGCAGTGGAATTAATATATAATAAGAATCCAATAACATTAAAGGTATAATAGAAATTTATTTTGTAAACATATGAACATCTAGGATTCAGTCTAAATTTTCAATGCGATATTTCCTGACATAAACTCATATTGGAATTCTTGTTCCCCTAATATTTGTTATTATTGATCATGGAAGTTTACCAAAACCATATCCCTACAGAGTAAAAAACCCAGTGTGCAGTAAAGCCTGTTGTCATGGAGAAATTAGTTGTTGTATCTAGATTAATGTGGAGTTTTTAGGTTTCACCTATACATTCATTTGTGTGAGAGCCACATATAATTGTATTATCAATACATGAATGTACTTTACTGTTAAACCAAATAATTTAATTTTTTTAAAAAAAATTATATGTTTCATTATACATAGTTTTATACATATGTTTTTTACGAGTGATTTATTTTCTTAAATAAAAATAAATAAACATTCCCTCTAATACCAACAATGACAACAATTCTCTATATTACACATTAATTCAATATTTATTACGTAATATTACACATAATTTACCCATGATGAATAAGTATTATAGTATATCATGGAATTATGTACATTAAATAAAATCAGAGAAGGTGTAATATATCATCTTTATTGAAAACCACTTTAACATGTTTATAATAATATTTTATACATAACATCGAATGGGATATACTGGGGCCACACATAACAAATGGGTAAGATATAAAGCCCAATAAAGTTTAAATCACGGAATAAAATTAAAAATAAAATAAATTTTATACAATATGAATATAAATGTTGAATAAAATGAAGGATAATTTTAGAAATGAACAATAATACATTAGATTACATGATAACGTAATGCCAACATGGGAAATGTGGAAACAACATAAAACACTACATCATATACCTAGTTCAAAAATAACTAAAAATAAATAAATATGGATGATGTACCATGTTGGTTTAGGTTCACCTTGAATCCCTCTCATATTATCTTATGAGTTGAAAACATTACGCAATGGGTCGCTATATAATTCCAGGCACACCTATCCATTCATTTTATTCTCATGTTTAATTATTCCATATAGATCAAAAATCATTGGCTGCTTCATCATAATATATTATTACATGATCATGGAGTTTGGAATACATAAATTTATTTATAAAATTAAATAATTATTAGTCCATAAATTTGAACACCCTCGATAGAAAACATGTATGAGAGTTCACTACACAATTTTTTGGAATGGAAAATCATGGTGGATTTTTTGAAGTATGATCAGGGGTATACATATTTATGTAAGGTATTTATGAGATAGAAATGGTTATTTGATAGTTTAGGCATCATAAATGAAGAAATGAGGTTTTTTAATAACATATAACTATATTTTAAATGGTATAAAAAGGGAATTACATGAAGAAGATACCTGAACCATAATAAAATAGAAAACATCCCCTACTACATTTCATAAAGGAAATGGGTATAAAAAAATCATGGGAGGGTTAAATGATAGAAAAATGGGTCTCTAGTAATTTTAAAATGAGATAGATATATATGGGGGTACCATAGTAAATTCCCCAACATGAAAATAATGAAATTAATAGGGATAACCTAATAGAGGTGTTTGAAAAAAAAACTATAAAAATATCTTACTAAATTAAACGTGGTAATGGGTGTAGATAATGGATCATGGGAGGGATTAATGAGAGTAAAAGGGGTATATAACAATATATAAATCAAATGGATTCTATGATGGATATAATATATCATATCCCAATAGTTGGGATTGGAAAAAATGCATAAAATGCACAAGATTCTTGAATAGGAAACGGGATAAGGAGGTCCAATAACTTGAGAGAGTGATTCCAAATGCTTGGGAGGATATTTTGGAGTTCTTGGGTTACCTTTGGGAGGAATATAAAGAGGTTAAGGTAGAATATGTATTATTTCAATGTATTTTTAGTGATTATAAATAAGATCATTGTCAGGTTTGTATAGGAAAAATGTGGGCAATTCTTTATCATTGCTCAAACAGATATTTTGGTCACTATATTATAAAAGAAAAAAAGCCCATGATTTTTTCCCATGCTATTATAAAAAGTGTAATTGATTAAATTATTCTATATATCCAATGGATGAAGATAATTATATATCACCATAGATGTGGTGTAAGTGATTTATAAATGTATGTAATGATTTTAAAAAAATAAAATACATTAACAATTTTTGGATGATTCAAAAAGGAATTATAAAATTAATAAAACAAATAAAATTAAAATTATTTTAATTGAAAACAAATATTAGTTAGTGGATACCATTTATAGTGTTTATTAGATATCATTTGGGTCATTATTATTTCATTACACACATTGTATATTTATACAGTGTTCAATTTTTTTAAAAAAAAATTCTACCACGGAATATTATTTAAATTTACAATGGAATAAATTTGATATTCTATTTCCAAAAATATTATTCATTATATAATTATTATTATTGATATATCTGTATTTTTAATTTTAAAATTTATATCATAATTTTTTGGGAAATGCTTGTTTTTGTACATAAATATTTTTCAAACCCTTAGACAATTTCAATTTTACTACATAAAAATTATATTATAAAAATTATTTGATTAAGGATATTTACTAATAATATTTTAAAAAAAATATATAATTTAAAAATATCTATTAATTAACAAATATAAATGAATTAACTAAATTTGAATATAACCAAAAAATATAATTTATGTTTTATTTTTTCCAAATTATACTTTTATTGACCCGATTATGTAATCATTTATAATGTAAAAACAATAAAAAATAAATATAATACCCATTAAAATTAAATTTATTTATAAATATAGACATTAAAAGTGTTATATTTCTTTTAGTCTTTCTAAAATATTTTTACCACAAATTAAACTATTTATATTTTGTAGTGGAAAAAACATGACTACAATTACTATTCAATGTGTTAAATTATTATATTAACCATATTACATAAAATTATTTATGTTGATTTAATATATGAAATCATTTTAATTATACTAAATTCATAGAGGATGATGAATTAAATTTAAAATAAAACCTACTAATACGATAAGAAGTTGTTTCCTGAAAAATATATTTTTTTTACAAGAAAATATTATTTTACATTGATAATATAATTAGTAATATTAATTATATGATTTTAAAATTATAAAAATATATATACAATATGAAAATTTAATTTATAAAATTTCTCATCTTTTTTTATTTTAATTAATTAAAAAGGCGAACCATTATGTATTTTAAAACAGTTACAAAAATAAGTTTTTAATCCAAAAAATAAAAAAATTGTTTAAATATAATATAATGGTGATTGAAATTAAATTACATGAATTAAATAAATCTAAATAATAAGTATTTTATCTTGGTATAAAATTTAAATAATAATAGAACATTTAAATTATTCAATTTACGAATAGATTTGACAATTTTACATCAAAATGGAAATTTTCAAAATTCCCTAAAAATATATATATATTTAAAAAATTGCCGAAATTTTTCCATATATTTTTTTGAAAATTTTGATTCTATAAAATGGAATTAGTTTTAAAAAATAGTTATAATATATATTTTTTACTAAAAAAATAAAAAATTATTCCAAAGAAAACATATTTCATGGAAAAAAATTCATTTATAAAAATTGATTTCTAATTTAATAAGGATTTATAAATATAATTTAGAGATATATATATTTATATATCATAATTTAGTTAAACCTAATTATATCCAAATAATTAATGTATGATTTAAATTTTTCAAATTTAATTAATTGATATTTTTTCGAACATGGTTTTCTGTATTTTATACGATATCAAACATAGTTTTTCCTTAAAAACATAATGGTTCTACAAGATATTAATGAAATATTTATATGTGTGGAATTAAAATATAAAATATAATTTCTTACATTCCAATCCATTGTAAAATAATAATTTCACTCATTCATACGTTTGGACTGCTTCTTTCACAAAGCGATGTGATACAATTTTCATTTTATTTATTACATGTATGGTAACAAGTATAGATTATTTGAATATATTTGATATACATATATATATATATATATATATATTATTTTTTGAATTTTATATATTATATAAAATGTTTAAATGCATCAAGGAATTGGAAACATTGTCCATACATATGTATGACCAACGGTTTCCATGAGTATTGTAATTCAATTTCATTATCCGAAAATTGTTTATTAATATACATACATATATAAGAAGTAAATATGATAAAAATATCATGGAGAATATTATGGTTATTGTTTAAGCATTATCGATTTCATAGGAATGAAGATACCAACAAACATACAATAAAAACATAGTCATTACCTAAAACATGATTTTATCATGGAAATTTTAACAAATATGTCATCAAATATCTAAGTAAATCATATATTTTATGATAAATTTGTATATTTCTTGGATACAGATTTATAAACACCATGTATTAATTATATATAGGGTTCAAATGTGAATAATAGAATTTGTTTTATATGGTATGATTTTTATATTATCCATTTTATTTCTAGATATCATATTTTTTATTATCCCATTGTTTAGTTTGTGAGATGTACATATGGTGCCATTAAATTGTTATATTTTTAATCTCATTTTTTAATGATAATTAATGTTTGATATTTTTATTCATTATTTTCTCTTATGGTTCAAATTATATATAAGTTTTGAGGGTTTTATATGAAATATGATTATATATATGTATTGTTTTTGATTTTTCATTTGATTATAAAATTTTATGATTTATCTCTAATGTAAATCTTGGATTTTTCTATGCACAATCTATTTCGTTAAAAAAATATCTTACAGTTCATTTTATGTATTCTATTTACTCAATAGTCTAAGAGAATTATTTTAATTAAAATTTACTTTAGTTCACTCTTCGGTCAAAAAAAATTTTCTTCTTAGATTTTTGTTACGATAAGAAAAATTGATGAATGTTTTCAATATTATAAAATAATTTTTTAATGATTTTTTTACATTTGTCTTAGTATTTAAGAAAAAATGGAATCAATTTCTATTTTTTTAATGATTTACATTTAAATTTTTTATAAATGTGAATGTAATCATTTATTTAACATGTACATAAACAATATTATTTTCCACCATGATGAAATATCATTAATCTACATGTTACATTCTATGTTTTCAATTATATTTTCAATTAAAATGATTTACACAATATTATGTACAATAGTTGTGTTTAGAAATTATATTTTAAATTGGAATGGGTTTTTTACCCATTTAATATTCCAATTGATAATAAAAAATAATTTCCATCTTCAATGAAATCTTTTTATGTTAGTTAATCATTACTAGGTACATAACCAATATGATACTACCCTTATTTTCCCCTAATTTGAAATATGATTATGAAGTGAATATATTTAATAAGACCATTTCTTTTCATCAGTCTGAATATAATGAATTTTTAAGGATCTTTTAGAACATATATTTATGGTTTTAAAAATATTATTTTGTTTACATTATAAACTAGAATGGTGGTTACATTATAATGATGAATTGTGGTTGTGATGTCGTGGAACGAGTTCACTCAATAGTAACAAAACATGGTAAGTCACATGACCTCAGTCTTTCCTCCATTTACATGGGATAATATAAAATAGTAGTCATGGTCCATAGTGGACTAGTGGGGAGACTATGATGTCCTTATTAGAGGGTATCATAGTGGGGTAATCAATTCAAGCAATAGTTGAAGAAAAATTTTAATTGAGCAACTAATTAATAAGCATCCATAAAATAAATAACCATGAAATCATATACAAAAATATCCTATACAACACGATCATAATAGAAATCTATATAAAAAAGATATATTGGAAGGAAAATATTAGGTTCACATATATACAGTTATTCCAAAGGAACAAAAAAACAATAATGAAAATATCTTGATAGCATCACAAGATATAGTTGTTCTAATTTCTCTACCACTCTCATGTGAAAATAATTCAAGAATAGACAACCATGTGTTGTCCTCTATCTATACCTACATTCTGGATGTCTTTCTGGGTATCAAATGGTGGCTTGAGTATGTTGTGAGATATACATAGTATTCCACCACCAATGTTGTCTAATTGAATTCATCCACATAATATATAATTAACATAGTGTTGAAAATAGTAAATTCCATTAATGAAATGTAATATATAAATAACCCAAATAGGTTCAACATCCATGGGATACCATGTCCTCTAATACCTACATAATCCTATGTAGTAATATCTTATAATAATCATTCATTCATGATTCAATTTATAATGATGTCTTATAACATTTCCCAAAGACCTAGCTTCCCTCATGAATCATATTTGTTCAGTATTATAAAAATAAGTCCATTATAAAGGTAATTCTATAAATCAACAATAGGTTCTTAGGCATCAAAGACGCATCATAAAATCATTTTATTGTATAATTATAATAAAACATAATCGCTTCATAGTAATTCCCAGATTGGAACTCACGTACCTCATCTAGAATAAGTTGAACAAAACACCCTACACTCCCAACCTAGACATTCATTTTAGAAACCCTGACATCTGTTTAGGTGTGGTATAATGTCACCACCCTCTAATTTAATCATTATGGTTAACATAGGGAGGTCATGTGATACTCATTCAGTATTTAATAATCAGTACACTTATCCCATCCATGGAAATAAACATAGGTAATCGAAGTATCAATCATTGAATAATATCAATAAATTATATGATTCAATCATTGGATGTCCAAAAAGGAGTCCATAAGTAACATTTTATTATATAATACAATAGCCAAGTGAGGTCATCCATTTAATTATTATAAGATCCTATTTGTCTCCCAACACTCAACATAATCATTTCATTTAATTTTATTTATTAATAAGGCCTAAGGAGTCCGTTTAATGCATTTTGAGTCAGAACCAATCAATCTCTCTTGACATTTAAATACAAATGTTCCTTGGACAGAAGACTAATAATACTTTCTATGTTTCCATTAAATTCAATTTTCCATTATATTTATTTAATCAATTACACTCACCTCATATGGAGGCTCAATTCATACCATAGTATTACAAGACCTATCATCAAATGAATCTTAAAACTCATCTTAATTAGACATATAGAATCAAATTTCATATCAATCCTATGTGAGAAGTAAAATTTCAAATGAAATTATGACATTCTTAATTCCCACTTTATTCATTAATTTTATATTTTAGTCAGTTTAGTAAACTACAAATATAATGGGGGTAATGAACATAGATAAAAAGGATAGTCGAATATATAATATTTCCATGTGGGATTTATACATATAATAAATAATACCAATGGGGTTTTACATTCATGGTCCTTACCTTTTAAATATAATTAATCCTTTTTCATTGTTCTAATAGATCATGCCTACCCTTATAACATATTAACAAATGATATCAATATTCATCTCTCTGACTAAATTATGTTTTTCTGAATTATAATATATATAAACACCAAGATATAGATTGAAAAAACTAAACAACCTTCCTAAAAAATATAGTCATCTAATTTTCTATTTTCGGCCTCTGATTTGTGAGATAAAAAATTATTTTGAGAAAATTATAAAACTAAATGTAAATATGTTATATATCATCACAAAAAAACTATATTAGGGGAATGATAAATTGAAAAAATGTGAAATTTGAATAGATATATTACCGGTGGTTATATAAAAGCACTAATGTATTCTTGATCAATGATTATATAGAATATATATCACAATCCATAACATTCCAGGTTAATAGAGTATAATAGAGGAAAAGATAGCTATAGTGTTTTAGAGGAGGAGAAAAATAGTATTGAGGAATTAAATTAAACAAATATAAAAATTGAAAACTTTCATTGTTTAAGTGGTCATATGGTTTGGACATATGGTTGGCCTAAACATTCAACATAATTTCACACCACAAAATCAAAGGAGGACATGCCTCATAGATTGCAGCATACAGTTAGACAAAACATGTGAAGTCCAATAGCACCCTCTTTTTCAACCTCACTCTTAATAATTCACCCTTAAATGATTTATAAAAATGATTATGTACCTTCACTAAGTTTCACAATATCAGTTTCATAGTTATCACAAACCATGTTCTTACTCTGTGACTCTACTATTATTAAAAAAATTCAAAGTCCTGGGTAGAAAACATATCATTGATACTCTAGAATACTTCCATAAATATTAATGAACATTTATACGAATACAATAATTACAATAACACAGAATTTATTTGATACATACATCATAGAAAAAAATTATTTTTTCTATCAACCCCCATAAAGAAATTAATCATTTAACTTCACTGAAATGGGTAGTAAGACATAGTCTATGAATAACTATAGCCAATGGGCATGTACATCATCCACCCACACTTATGTATTGCCTTATATATGTTTATGATTCTATTAAATCTTCACTTTATTAATTTAATGTCCTTGGAGAACCTCCATGACTTGATTAACAATATGAATTGGGTTCTACTAAAAGGATGCATCAACTAACAACACATCCTACTAGGGATGAATAGTATATCATGTATCCTAATGATATTGGACAAGTTGATATTCTTTTAATATGTTTTCAATGGATTGATAACTATATAAAAACAATAGAAAATCAGATTGTAGACCAATTATATCTAGAATATTGATGGTCCCAACAGATTAGGGATATAACTTACATTAATTCTAAATTCATCTATTCCCCAATCCAATAGAAAATCATAAGATATATGGAATCCCCACCTCAAACTCAAGTATTCGATAGTGAGGATTTAAAGAATATTTTTATCATGAATGATCTATGTAAATAATCTTCATTATAATATTAAACAATATGATGTCACTTAACTGATACAACGAATCAATAACCATGCCTTTCCTTCCATTAAACAGTATATCGCTGTCAGGACCTACCGTATAGGGCCTCATAAGGATCTATCTGAATGGTCTCTTAGAAACATCCCTTATAATAAAACTAATTGAGGGATAGTTTTTTCTCATATTAAACTATTAAATAATGGATTCATGTTCGAGGAAATCCCTATGAGACATAAATTGTTTTCTCAGACTGATCATTGGTCTACGGTTGATAGGTTATTCTGGGTAATACTAGTGAAATTAGTGTAATTTTCAACCCCCTAAAGAATCAATTTTTCAAAACATATATCTATGTTTAATACAATAAAACATAAAACAAAGTTTATTAATATGATCTCGTGAATGTAGGGTCTCATGATATCATCGATTGAAAAAGAATCTAAAATGGGAAATAAAAGGGACTCATTTTTTAACCAATATATAACGATGCATAAAATAGCGTTTCTACTAGGTGGTCTAGGAAATCATGTCATGAAATCCATGGTGACATCATCCCATCTCCACTTATTATTAGGTAGTGGATATAAAGCCATGTTATTCATTTTTGTCTCTCCTTCTCTTAATGAGAGGTGGAAAATTGAGTAACATAACTAGGTATCCCTCTATTTATCCTTTGCTACCATTATCAGTAGAATATTTTCTGAAATATCATGTAATGAATCAGAATCATGGACCTTATAGAGGAATATGAATCTCACATAAAATAATCTCAAACATCTGTATGAAACCAAAAAATTTCATATATGTAAAATATTTCTTCCCCATTAATTATCCAAGAAACGGTTGTTTCATTATCTCCAATTATCTATCATAGGAAAAATTCCATTTAATTTTATAGATGGCTAATTATCACTCTATAGATTTTTAAATAGGACAATGATAATGACATATGTAAACAATTATAATGATAGTCCAGAACATAAAAATTATTCTTCGAATTGATGTTCAAAAGACACTACTCACTACCAGCCTCTTGAAAGTCCTTTATATGAGTCCTCATACTCAATTAATTAGCTACTACATTTCAATTTTTAGTTGAATAAGAAATCTCGATGACAAAATATTGTTAGTATTGAACCCACCATCATTTCCTATGATACAATTAATTATTTGTAATGAAGTACTTGCAGATTTTTTTTTCAATATACAGCATAACAATTTTTCTAATTAAATAATGGCTCCAATATCCTTGGTAATGAACAAAAATGGCTAATTTAAATTCATGATTTTTTTTTACACTCATGTGACCTAAAGTGAAAATAAAACATACACCATGACTCATTAATACTGCATCAGAACTTCCCATAGATATATTAATGACCAATAAAAATTAAATGTGATACTCCTGTCTTTGAGAAAATGTGTAATGGCCTAACCCAAGAAGATAAAATTAGGTGTATTAATTTAGTACACCTGTATGTTTAAAAGAATGAAATACTTAAATAAGGATAAAATTAGCATTATTTATGAAACAAGATACATATATAGAAAATATTCTTCATTTTGAAAATAAAAAAATATTATACATAACAAACGTTAATAAACTACGTCCTTGAAAAATAAATAAATGATCAATTCTTTTAAACCCGGGGACAGAAAAACAATGAAAGGGGGGGAGCTCAAATTCTTATTAAGGTATATGATATACAATGGGAGTTAACATAAACATAAACATTAGACATGGCAAACAACTATGAACACAAGATTTTGAAAATAATAAACATGAACCCATTATGGCATGAATATGAGTTTAGTAGACATTTCCATAATAAACCATAATAATGGATAATCTACTAGTTGAATAACTACAGAAACTATGAATTTATAGCTTCATAATTAGGTAAATTATTATTCTAAAAATCGTAATACATATCGTTGGGGCCTCGGCCCAGATGTCTAAAAATGATTACGGCCTCGGCCAAAACCATATATCAAAATTTAAATGACCACGCCCAAGTCCATGTCTATGTGTCCTAGGAAACCTACCAATGCATCAAGGGCTATAGTATGCCCCACCCATCACATATTAAGTCTAAATAATATTCAATATGAAATCGGTGAAAATATCTAATATATACCTTCATATTGAAACTAACACATTAAATTTAAATGACTTCCCAAATCATTGAACATAAACACAATCCATTCGGAATAATATGGTGAATGGTGTCAAGATATCACTTCCATAGTCCAAAAAAATCATAAACCATTCAAAAAAATATTATTGATGATATCATAAGAGATAAACATCAATAAAGTACAGGATTAAACAATGGATGTTGACATAGATGAATATATTTTCAAATGATACCATTCACATATTTTTTAGGAAATAATCCTTAAACAGTCCAAGGTGTATCATACCACCTCAAAATAATTCAAATCACAATCCATTAGAATATAATGAGAATAAATATACATTTTATATTATTAATAAATGGTTATTAATTACACCACATGCATGGAATAAGTGGTGGACATGGAATATACCACATAAAAGTTAATGTTAGATAAGACAAATCCATTTTACTTTGGAAAGAAGAGTTCTTTTGAAAAATCATTTTTATTTAACATGAAATAATATTGTATACATGTATATCCTATAATATAAATGGAAATTATATTGAAATAATATTTTGAAAATAATTGATGTCCCATTGATTTGAAATCATGTAAAAGGTGTTCTCAATAATCTTTACAAATAAAATATTTTGGAGCATTCTAAAGAAAATATTAAAGATAATTTTAATGTGGAAGGAAAGATGGTTTTCATAAAACAAGAAATGAACTAAAATAATTTATCATGATAAAATTTGTGATTTTATAAAACAATTGGTTTATTTAAATAGATTCTAGATTGGACTTGAAAATGGGTATGAATACAATAATTTCCCTTAATTCAGGTTTGTTTATCTGGAGGAAACATTGAATGATTATTATAAAACATGTAAAACACCATAAAATAATGAATTATTAGGGATTGTAAACATATATAGTAAATAGAAATATAATTTATTTAGATTAAATAAAAATAAATAAGAATTTATGTTTTTGTATGTAGTGAATAAGAATAACCCAAATGAGAATTGAGGTTCTTCTAGAAATATTTACAACTTTTTAATCAATCGACTTGTATTCCAAAATATTAATTATGTTAAAATTATATTTTGAATACTCTGAATGTAAATATATTGTTGATATGTTACATTAATTGGTAGTATACATAAACCATACCCATGTATTAGTAGTGAATACAGAAAATCACACAAAAATTAAATTGAGTTGAAGAAACCCTTACATTATGTTTGAATGTCTTCTGCTCTTGAAACTAACATCCTAGAATATGAAATTAGAATTTTAATAACTTATTTCAGAACCAATTATATATTTATTTATTTTATAAAAAAAATCAGTTCATTTCTTTTCTTATTGATAATTTATTATATTGAATTACATCATTCTATAGTGTTCATTTTTTTGATTCTCATAATTGTTTCACTTGTTTTTAAGTAATAGAGTTCATATGGAATCGATGTAAATATATATAATTGAAAATAAATATTATTTATGAACATAAATATGTGTTAATGGTCATTTATATCATTTGGTTACATGGAATGAGGATGAATCATGAGGAGAAATATTAATGACATTCAGTTAGATTATTTTAGTGGTATTTTTATTATTAAAAATTAGTTTGGACAGATGATTTTATAATATGAACTTATACCAGTTCCGGAATAATAAATATTTTATAAGACATATATCATAGTCTATTTCAACCATAAAAATAGTTTCATGACCTGTATTCAATGAGAAGTCGATGAAAAAAACATCATCATCGACGAAGGTTGTAAATTTTTACCTCACGGGTGATAATTTATTTTATAAACTAAAAGAGAAAGTGTACTAATATTGATTATTGTTCTTCCATTCACATGATATTATAAATGTATACATATGATATTTTTTTAATCTTGTTCATATTAAAATAGGAGGTGGGGATAAGATAACAATATAAAACAAAATGAAATGAAAATGAATGAAATAAAATGTGTATTTACATCTAGAATCCACCTCTTTGAGAATCTCTTAAAGGGAAAGGGTTTTTTCTTTTGAAAATACCAAGAGATTAATGGAACTAGGGAGTGAAAAGGATATGGTATTTGGGAAAAACATGGAGGTGCTTCAAGGATTGGAGGAGTGACGAGAAAGGGGAGTGATATCGGGTTTTATAGTGGAGGAGGGGAGGTATTTATCATTATTTAAATCATTATTATAATATTTTTTCTTAAGACTATGAATTGGCTTAATTCATGTGACCCCAGACTGTAATAATGTTTTGTGAGTTTGAACCATATGGGCTTACATCACTTATGATGTCATAAATAATTTTATTATCTGATAATTTGAATATAAAGTATTTTATCGTTTTTCATTTTTAATATAAAATTCAAGAATTTCAGAAAAAATAACCAAAATTAAATATAACCATTTTATAATGATTATAATTTGAAGTTGAACTCCCTTTTGGAAATAATTTTTATAATATATTTAATATCATTTTAAAAAATAATAATTTATTTGAAATCCGATTAAAATTATTATTTGTTTTATAAAACATTTAGGAATTAATCAGGGTCCCATAAACATATCTTATAACCATAAGACAATAAAGTAAAAATTTATGAATAAATTTTATGAAAGTAAATTTCCATTTTACGTTATTAAATTTAATCATAAAATTATAAATAAAATATTTATGACTTGAAAAAATACCAATACATAAACTATGATCATTTTTCACTTTTAAGATGTACAAATATTATTTATATATTAACGGTTGAAGTTTCTATTTTTTGGATGATTTATTATTCATTACTATTCATTATGATATGTTATTATTCAAAAATAATTATGTTTGAAATATAATACTCTAAATATCGCACTAAACACAATCATGTTTGTCAGTTTTTAGAAATTCAATTCATTGAAGTGGAAAATTTATGATTACATGTCTATCTTATAACAAATTGTTCTTTTTTAGAGACTTGTAGTTTTATTAATTAAATATTAAATATATTTTTAAATTATTGGGGTGTTACATTATCACCTCATTACAAAAATATCATCCTCTAAATTTGAAATTGGATATCAAAAGTTAATGGTTGATACTTAAAAATTCACTTATTGGAATCCCACATCAAGATGATGGTTAAAATATCCTATTAATATGTTGAAATGGAAATACATCATTTCCAAAAAAACAATCATCCTAATTGAATGATATGGTCATGGAAAAAAAATCAAACCATTAGGTTGTAATATTAAACTCTAAAACACTAACAATGAACAACAAAAAACATTTCATAAAATTTTAAAAATAATTGAAAAATAGAATGTTTCAACACATTATAATAAAGGTATCTAAATTTTAATGATGAAAATATCATTAACCCATAATCAGAAAGTAGCATCTCTAACATTTAAATTCAACACATTTAAATAAGATCATCATGTATACTTTTGATATAAGGTAATAACATGAATTACAATAAAAAAATATGTTTGAAACTTGAATTTCCCTATATTCATTACATAAGATATATGTTATTTGATATATTCCTTAAATCCAACAGTAAGGTAAACTACAAAAATGATAGTATAATCCAACTCTAAGAAATTTAATAATTTGTTCCAAGTTAGTCCGTACTTACCAAAATCAGTCATTTATTCATCGTTAACTATACATCATATATATATTATGTGTTTTCTTTCCCACAATCATTTTTTTCACTAAAATGTTTAACTATCTACTAAATCACATTTAAATTATATCATTAATAATACAAACTCAAATATTTAATGAAATAGTAATGCAGTATAATACTTATATATTTTATAATTCATATAATAATTACATTACTGACAAAATATTGAAATGAAAAGATTTTTTACTACGAATTTTAATAATTCTACTCCTTATGTGGTAGCATTATAACATGATCATTATTCAAAATCATCATTTGAGGTATATTACTTTGACGCTAGGGAAATTGATTATCATAGTGTCCCAAATCCTTGATGTTAAAGCATTGTACCTTAGAAACTGTTTTCTATTCCCGTGAAATCATGATATTTGTGTCCTTTTTCACCACACTTATATAAAACTCCCATTCCCTTGAAGCATTTTACATGGTGATTATTTCCAGAGTTTTCACATGCAGGAAAACACTTTTTTACATTCTTCAATTTATCCTCATAATTCTTGGACATCATCTCATTCATTTTATTCCTGTCAAATCCATAGGCTCCGAGAATTCATTCCATACCTTGTTAAAACATGATATTATTTCCTCATATGATAGGGATATTGGGAGACAATCTCCCATTAAAATGATGGATTAATACCATTAAAGATATGATCATTTTTACTCTTCACATCATGTGAATTGGTGAAGTTATTATTCCTTTTGCTATGTTCCATTTCTAATCAATTCCATTTTATACATTAGCTCACAAAATTATAATCTCTCTATATGTTTAAATAGTTTATATCACATAGCATAAATTTAAGGATCATAAATCCTAGAACCATATTCTATAGTTACTTTGGGGGCATAAATCCTCTATAATATAGGTTATAAAAATGTGATTTTTCTTAAGAATACCCCCTTGGAGTTTCAAACCAGATGTACAGTACGACATGTTTTCATTTACTAGGAATCCCTAAGTTAATCTTGAAACTAATTGTTTAAGTTGTTACTCCTAGGTACATCTCTTCCAAAACAACTCCCACTTGTAGCATCCTAAAAGGGATATATTTCTTAGAAATACCTATATAATATATTCCATACCAAAATACTATAAGGATGTTATTTTTTTACCATCAAATTATATCTTATGGTTATTTTTCACTAATCAATGTTTTCAAATTCTAGTTTCCATGTTTTATACTAAACTTACTTTCATAACAACTATATCACCACAACCCCAAAAGATCTGAGTTTGTGAATTATTTTAATACACTGGAATGATTATAAGAAATAAAATCTTGTTCGACCAACCATTTTAATAGTCTTAATTAAACTAGATACATACATAGAACCCATTTTATATTTTGCAACGAAAAAAAGTATGATACATAACAGAAGTGAATAAACTGCATCCCTGAAAACTCAACAAATGGTCTCTTCTTCTTAACCTAGGGAAGGAAAAACAAATGAAATGGGTGTGCTCAAATTCCCAGTAAGGTTGGATCAATACAACTAAAGATGACATAATCATAATTATAAGACATGGTGAACAAATAAAAACACATTCCTTTTAAAAATAATAAACATGAACACATTAGGGAAGGAATATGAGTTGAGTAATTATTTCCATAAAAGTCCTAACTTGGGGTATTCTATTTGTCTAATTACCACATGAACTGTGAATTTCTATCTTCATAATGAGGGAAATTCATATTAAGGACATTCTAAAAAATACCGTCAGGGCCACAGCCAAGATTTCTAAAAACTATTTAGGGCTCAGACAAAAACTATTTATTAAATTGGGAAAGGACTCATCAAAATTAACATCATTTTTTTCAGGAGACCTACCGATGCATCGAGTTTCTCTTATAGGCCCCACATATCAATTATTATGTCTAATTCATTCCTCATATAAAAGGGGTGGACGTATCTAACATATACATTCATATTGAATCTAACATATTAAATGTAAATTAATTCCTCAATCATTGAACATAAACACTATCATTTCATAATAATATGTTGAATGGTATTATGATAGAACATCTATAGTCATAAATAATCATAACCGCTTCAAAAACATATTATAGATGATATCATAATAGATAATCCTCAATGAGGTACAAGATTCAATAATGGATATTTAAAAATATTTATATGATATAATTCAACAACGATGGTCTTAAATATTTTAATTCAAAATATTTTTAATAAATATTTTTTCATCATTTCACTCTAGTGGGACATCATTTAGTCCCGGAATATAATTTCAATGTACTTTCATTTAAAATAAGAGTTCTTTTGAAAAATCATTTATATTTTCCTAGAAATGAGATTATAAAATTGCATATCCCATGAAATAAAATGGAAGTACAATGAAATTATATTATGGGCCTAAATTAAGTCCCACTAAAGTAAAATAATGAAAACATATTTCATAAGAATCATTAGAAATAAAACATTTTAGACCTTTCTAAGGAAAATATTAAAGGGAATTTTAACATTGAATGGCAGGTTTGATTTCATAAAACATGAAATGAAACAAGATAATTTCCCATTATAAAATTATTGGTTTTATAAAAATAATGGTTTCTTAAAATAGATTTTGGAGTGGACTTGAAAATATTTAAGATTTTGAGAAATACCCTAGAATCTAGTTTGTTAATCAGGATAAAATTGTTAAACACTACTTTAAAACATGTATCTAACCAAAAAATAATAAAGGATTATAGATTGTAAGCATATATAATAAATTAAAAAATGAATTTATATGTACTACATAAGAATAAATAATAATTTAATTTGTGAGTAGAGAATAAGTGTAACCCGATTGAAAATGGAGGTTCGAGTAGATATTTTGTACCACATTGTAATCAATCAATTTGTATGACAAAAAAATTAATAATATTCAAATAATACATTGAATAAAAATAAATTAAATAAATTAATGATATTTTACATAAATTTTCAGTATACATACACAATACACAAGTATTAGAAGTGAATATGGAAAATCTCATGAAATTGGAAGTGAGATGAAGAAACCATTACCTTAAGTCTGAAAGTGTTCTGATCTATCAATTTTAATCCTGGAATTGGAAATTAGACTTATTAATAACTTATTTCATAACCTAAAAGAATTTTATTTAGTTTATCAAAAAACTTAGTTCATTTTTGTCCTTATTGATAAGTGATTAAATTGAATTACATCGTTCTGTAGTGTTTATTTCATGACTTTCATAATTAGTTCTCTTGATTTTATGTAATATAATTCATGTGGAATCGATGTAAATATACATAATGGAAAGTAAATAATATTTAAGAACCTCAATAAGTGTTAATTTTCCTTTTTATCATTTGGTTACACGGAATTTGGATGATTCATTATGAGAAATATTAATGACATGAACTTATATTATTCTAGTAGTATTTCGATTATTAGTAACTAGTTTGGACATATGATTTAATAATATTCATGTATACTGGTTCATGGATATTAAATAGGTAATAATAAATATATTATAGTTTGTTTCAACCGTAAAAATGGTTTTGTGGCCTGTAATGAAGGAGAAATTTAAGAATAAAAATTCATCGTCCATAAAGGTTGTAAATAAGAACCTCACGGATGATAATTTCGAATATAAAATAAAATAGAATGAATAATAATATAGATGATGGTTCCTCAAATAAAATGATATAATTTATGTATATAGATGATAGTGGATTTTTCATTGTCATTTTTAGAGAGTATGTGAGGAGAAGATAATAATAGAAAAGGGATTTAAATGAAAATGAATGAAATAGAAAGTGAATTTACATCTAGAATCAAGAAACTTGAGAATATCTTAATGGGAGGGAGTTTTGTTATCTTAGAAAGACCAAGATCTTCTTGGACATGGGTATTTAATAAAGAAGTGTATTTTGGATGAAATTTTAGGAGAATCAAGGATTAGAGGAGGGAATAGAACATTGAGGGATGGGGGTTTATAGTGGAAGAGATAAGGTATTTTACATTATTTTAATCATAATTATAATATTTTTCCTCAATACTATGAAAAGTATTAATTAATGTGACAAAAAATAGTCATAATTTAATTTGAGTTTTAAGCAAGTTGGATTATGTCTCTTATGATGTCATAAATATTGTATTTAACTGATATTTTGAATATACGGTATTTTACCGTATTTCACTAATCATAAAAAATTCAGGATTTTTTGAAAAATCCCAAAAATCAACCCTAACGATTTCTTGATGTGTAGAATTTAATAATTAAATCCTTTTTTTGAAAATAATTTTCTAAATGTTTTGAATTTAATTTTTTAATAAAATCATAATTTATTCAGAAAAACAACAACATCAAAACTATTACGTATTTTACAACCCATTGAGGAATTAATCAAGGTCCCATTATATTTTCTTATAAATATAAGGAAATAGAGAAAAAACTTATGATGAAAATTTATGAAAAAAAATTTCCAGTGTAATTTATTAAATTTTATTGTAAAATTATAATTAAAATATTCAGGACATGGAAAAGTACTAATACTTATATGATGGTCATTTTTTCACATTTATGATGTGAAAAATGTATTTATACATTCGTGGTTGATTTTAATATTTTTTGAATGATTTAATATTCATTACTATTCTTAATGGTATGCAACTATTCACCAAAAAATTAAGTTTGTCTTATCAAACACTACATATCTTACTAAACTCAACCGTGTATACCAATTTTTAGAAATTCAAATAAAAAATGTGGTAAAATTATGATTACATGGATAGGTTATAAAATATTTGTGTTTCATAGAGACTTAGTGTTTCATTCATTCTATATTAAATCTGTTCATAAGTTATTGGGTTGTTACATAATGTGACCCATAATGTGATCATTATCTATCTAAAATTTTAACTTTGTTATCTCATAATTCAATATATTCCATTTAATTATATCTAATATGATTATATGATGTTTATTATGGTTATGTATAGTGTAAGAATATAAAATATTTTATTCAATAATACCAATAATAAGGAATATAGAAATCTTTGCAAGACTTGGTTTATCATTTCAATAAATGAATCTTGAATTTTTTTTCATTTAGAATGCAATAACCAAATAATTTTACAGTCAATATAAACATTGGAATATTTTATGTTGAATAACTAATAGTATAATAGGCACAAGATGATACACTGATCATGGATCAATCATAGATAAAACCCTTATGTGTTTGAGTTAATAAAATATATTTTGATATAAGGAAAGGGATATTGCATATTAACTATAAGTTGATTCAATTGACATAAATCCAAAAAAATCAAGAGGGTACTAGATGTTTTCTTGGATAAAGGTTGCGGTAAACCCATTGTTGAATGGTTGTGTCATGTGAATCCGATATCTTTAAAATCAACTAGATTCCTATTGAGCTCATATAACTCATCTATAGAAATAAAATAAACATCAATAGATTCTGGTTCATCTCTAAGCACTAGATCGGAAAACCATTCATCTTTATCTCAAGATGGCTTTTTGAAATGTAATCCTGGAAAACATCCATCATATGATCCATAACTAGTTGTATATCCATATAAAGTTTTCCCTTATCATCCAAATATATTCTAGGAATCTATGAAATATTGTGTCCAAATAATATAATTCATGGGTAATTCTAGACTATCTTGGACATCCTATTCACTCTTGTGAATAAAACCCCAACTTTTGGTGCGGTGAAATTCACCCTTCAAAGATAGCAGTCAACATAAGAAATGTAGTGAAACAACTAGTCAATCCTATGAATTGTATAAATTCCTATCATCTTGAATACTAAGATGACATATACAAGGAGACACCCACCTATCTCACTTTGTATCTCACTACACAAGAATACTCTTTCCAATTTAATGTCCAATGAAATATCATGTAACAATACTCCTTAAGAAAAACTAAAAATTGATTCCATGACACTCTATGATATATAGAGAAATAAAACAATAAGATAGTCATATATAAAAATGTGTAGAAAAAGACTTAGATGAGACCCTGATAGTACCCTCCATTGAAGAGTGTTTATTACACTTGACATTGAGTATCAGTTTCACTATATACATCAAGCCTGATCTACATCCCTGATATATATCTTGGTTACACTGACCGGGTCCACATTTCTAGTGCTATTTGTCTAGTGCATTTCTACCCAACGCATGACCACCACCGCATCCTAATCTTTTATTTATACATTATCTCCATGGTTTTCTAAAATCTTTTAACAATGGTTTGGAATCTGGATTAATTACAAATCCTCTGTCACAAAAAGCTTTAGGAATATCTCTTCAAATGTGAAGTAGATTGGCCATATTTTCATAGGACTATCAAGTGAATCTGTCCTTATAAAATTAAATTTATATATATATAAATATAAAGAAATAATAGAACCTCAAATGGCTACTTGATTGGGTACCCTAGCTAATAGAATCACCATATGGAAGCTCAAAAATAAACACCATACTTTTGATCAATTTAGTTCCAATTCGAAGTTCCAAAACACTAAGTCTTTCAGCCCCTTACTCTCTTTGGTTACTCTTAGTGATACATTCTTGATTCACTATATGATATAAATTATTTTTTAGAAAGGCATAATCCTATGATCTGATTTCATTCCTAAGACCATAATATAATATCCTAGATTTTGATAGCTTTTAACCTAACAAAATGGGTGTGAAATTCTGGACCTCTGTGAAATTGGGAGAATATTCTATGAATGATAAGGAATACATATCCAGGTTCATAGACTCTTCATCTTAATTATCTATCCACATATTGAGATAAATGAAATCACTGTTGGTCTTTATGAAATCAATACAAGCCATGTCCTAATGACAATCCATCATTGTAATAAACTCACATCATCTCTTAGGTTAATCTAGAAAAATATATGTAGAGAGGATCAAAATCCTATTATAAGGTGTTTCAATATGATCTAATGAGGATTACATGGCCTCTAGACATGACACGATAGCCTATATTCCACCATCCTCTCGAAAATGTGGGGTATGCTACTACTAAAACACATGCATCAACTATACCATTGTCCGGGATAGTTGTAGGGTTAACTAAGCATTCAACATAAAACATATGAATCATTCATGAAACTATAAATCTGTGAACATATAATGTTTTATTTGAGGTTCCTCATGTTTCTTTACAAGTGGATCTACTATTTGAATACATCCCACCACCACATAATTTTGGCCATATCCACTTGTCTAGAAAATGACTTGAGGCTATCATGGTGGAATGTCTTTTCAAATTCCAATCACACACCTTAATAAATGATTTTATAACAACTAAAAGTGAAGATATATTAATGTGACAGGTATGATGATTCTTATATAATAGTTACTCCCCTCTTTCCTACTAATGAAGAAGAGTCTAGGTAGCATACATATCATAAGAAAATAAATTGAAACTACTTATATCCCACTACTGATGCGGATTCTGGGTGATGTCCTCTTCTATATTTCAAGTGTACCTATATAAAATAGTGAATTACAATTAATATTGTATGAAATATACTAAATATAAATATTATTCCTTCAAAATTGTACTTATCCTTTTCATAATTGAGTTTATTTTTTAAACTAACATATATTGAAAATAATTTTAGAATTGATGTGTCATATAGATTACCACTTAAAATATTTATTGGAACATAAGCATGATAATTTGAATTGTGTTTTCCATTTAATTGCAACACATTATTTATCATTTACTTTCAAAAAATTATAGCACGCCTTCATGGATGTAGTAATACAAACAAAAACATGTTTCTAGAAATTCACATAGTAACATAAACTTCATGTGGTGTATTCATTACATGTAAATGATGAACTTCATATCATAAACAATGATTCAATACATTTTCACCATATCAACCAATGAAAAAAAATTAATCATACAAAAAAATGTGTATAACAAAATAGTGAATAAAATGAAAAATAATAATCTCAATCCCCAACATCATTTCCCCTACCAAGTAATTTTTATTTACACTTTACATGGGTTAGCTACTTCTTGGAATGTTCTCCTAACCAAATCCTGAGGTATACTATTTCCCCATTATATTATCCCAATTACTAATGAATGAAGTGAAATAAATCTCATTTTTTAGAACATTGTGATGTCTCAGACATGATTCACTAAACAGTAATGGACCCTGGTTGGCCACACCGACTCATGAACACCTCCATATACACCAAATGTTTCTAACTATCGGTGAGGGTTCATAATGAATTAGGTGTGAGACAATTCGATTACAATCCATGTGTAGTATAGTGGTTCAATAATATTTTGATATAGAGAAAGTGTTAAAATAACTAAATAGGTGAAGAATAACATCAATGAAATAAATAACAATGTAATCTCTTAAATCAATTGGAAATAAAAATGATGATCATGGAATTCTATACAAAAATGATATGTTGGGGTAAATAGTAGAACATACACATATATATAGGTATACTAAAGAATCAAAATAATCCCAATAGAGTATTTCTATATTTCATCATGAACCAAATATCAATCCTTCTATCACTCACTCCCATTCTACAATCAGTCACGTATCAAAAACCATGTGATTTTCCATATCCCTTCCAGTAACTATGAAGTATGTTCTCTTACAAAACTATGGACCGAGTGAGGTGTTAGATATACATCATAGAAAAAAACCATTAGTGTCGAATAATCAAAATTCCACACATATACAATAATCATTATGAATGTAATAGTATAAAATGTAAATAACATGTTAATATAAATAGTCCATATAGGTACACGATCCCAATAAACACCAATCATTGGATACATTCATCGGTCTAATAGTGATTATCTCCATATAATAATCCAGTCATAAATAAAATTAAAATGAAGCATCGAGACCATGGTCTTAGCACAAAAGTCTGCAATGAATTATATCATATAAATATTTGTATAATAAGGAAATCCTAAATGGAATGCTATGACTGAAAACAAGATAATGTTATGCCTTATTAAATGAATTATACAATAATTTTATTATATAATTAAATGTAATAAAAATACCATCTTTGGGGTTCCAAATTTTGATTGTAGGGATCGTTACTAACATAACATAAACCAACACCCTTAAATACCATCTTTAGAATTCATCATATGTACCCTATAATCACTCTATGTGTGGAACGTAGTCACCATCCTATGAGTTCTTTCCTAATAGTCTATTTTGTGGTCTGATATGTAACTCATGGAATAAATACTAATCTAATCACTGAGAATATCTTTGGTGGCATATTTATGGATTCCATGTATCACCCATGTATCAATTTTTTTCTTCCTTCTTGTTTCATCATTGGAATCCAAAATGTTGTCTATGGATAACGGTTGTGTATATTATCTAGTATCAAATGAGCTCATCCATCTAATTTTAAAACGAACCCATGTGTTAGCAAAGTTGCATAATAATAATTACATTATAATAATTTCATTATAATAATTTAATTAGTGTATACTATATAGAATATATATGGAATAATTAGTTGGAACCCATCTATCCCTCTCATCATGGAAAATTTGAATTGTCAAGGGCCCATGGAATAACCATATCATATATGTACACATTTCATTCAATTTGTCATTGTAGTATTTTAATAAATGTAACTCACTTAAGAACATGGCTGAAATCATTTCATAGTCTTAGAAAGCATATGATCACAAGAATATTTCCCTTTATTATAATTAGTATCTATGATTTAATGAACATTTCAAGACTATTTTAGAATGGAAATATCCAAATGCATAGGTTCATTGTATTAAATTCTATGTTTATTCAATTTAACTATATTTTTAAATATTCAATTGACATTTCATAGCATTTGGTAAGTAACAAAAATCCAATGTTTATTCAAATTAGTAAATCAGCCTTTGTGGTTTTATACATTTATGTAATCCTCCAAATGGGTTGTAAATTAATGTTGCATCAACATTTTTGAAAATAAAATGGTTATCATGGTTTACATATGTCAATTCTACCTAGATCATCTTGGCAGTCGACTCCTTATCCAATTTGGGCGAGTAATATGTGCTATAATGGACAAAATATAGAAAATAGAAACAATTTCTTGAAAAAAGGACTTGTGGGATCTACCAACAACTAATTTTTCAAGTAGAAAATATAAAATGAAATGGAAAAGTGAAATTTTGATCATACAAGTCGATATCCAACGAAACTATTAATGGCTTGATATGAGTTTGAAGAAGATTCATATCAGAAAACATATCATTAGAAATGAATTTTATTTAATAGAGTAGATGAGATATAATTTTAATGGGGGAGGACAAAAATATGGGTGAATATTTAAAATAATAAATAGAAATATTATAATTTTCATTTGTATATGTCAATGTAACATCACGATTCTGGGTGACACTCATCGGGTGCCCCAAACCTGGTTCACCACATGACCTCAAGTGCATTTCCCCAAACGCTAGAGGCTTCCGACTAGCAGCCAGGGCTCAGGTCTGATAGTGGGGAAACTATGCCCTCGTTTTTCAAAGTATAGCACAACAGAATAAAATAACTAGCATACAACAACATCAGAAGCAATAAACCATACACATTTAATATAACAACTGCAGTAAAGGATAACCATCCAGATAGATATATATATAACGCAACATGTATCAAGTACTAAGAAAACATCTAGAACATCTTACACATCAATGCAGTACAACTGAAGTACAAGTACAGAAAGGAAAAACAAACTAGCCAGCAGCATCATGAGCCTAAGCCCGGTCCAATGCTCCCCTAATCCTCCACAGTAATCAAGTACCTATATAAGGACCCATGCCCTAATCTACACCTGCAGAAACGTAATATTTTTGGGCCGAAAAGCATGACCCAAATAGGGTGGGAGAAATAAATCCCAGTAGGCACCAACCAAAGCCTCGAGCCCAAATGCGTGAAAACATGCAGCAACAGCATGAAAAAGTAAAATGCAATAATGTAAGCAGTAATGAAAGTAACTAAATTAACCAGTTATATTGCCATTATAATATCCATTCAATAATTTAATTTAAAATATCACCACAATGAATATTTATGTAACCGTCAATTTCTTCAAACACGTAAACTCTTACCCTCAGGTAAAGAGAAACCAACCCAAAAATCTCCCCAAAAGCATACGAATATTTCCCATGGGCGTAAGAAGTGTCGCTAATAGGCACATAATTTACTTCCCACGGGCACAGAAGAAGTTTCCCACAAGCTAAGTAGTAAAATTCTCACAGGGTAATCAAAACACATCCCTCATGCTAAACAGGTAATCAGGCCATGCCCTACATGTAAACAAGCAGCAAATAAGCAGTTCATCTCAAGGCAATTCTACAATCATTACATTAAAGGTATACCCTCGGGTATCCTAACCAAATGTCTAAACAGAGGAACGCACCCCAAGGGTAGTCCTAGATCCAAGCAACTATCCAATACAACATTTTAATATAACATTTAATTACCTATACAATTCTAGGTATTTAAAATTTCCATGACCTCTTCCACACGACACCCCGAATATGGGTTCGTAGATAAAAAACTCACAAAAACGCACGACAGCTCGAAAATAATCACCAAGACACCTACCATATATGCCCCTGATCAGTATACTCGAACGACGTTCCACGAATTGTCCCAGAACGAGGTAGATCTGAGGTGAAATAAAACACGTTCAAACACAAATAAATTACCTTAGAAAAATAATTGGTAAGCACTACACCAGGAGAAAGAATCCCTTACCCTTGCGGTTCCAACGAGATCGACGGAGGCAGAATCGTATTCTCGACGTGCACTCGGTGGATCCTCGAAGATTCGGTCATCCCTCCCGAGCTCCCGTTCAGTTCTAAGCCTACCCTGTGAATAGGGGAGGATACTGCACATTTTAAATGAAAAAACAAAGTACATGGCGTGTATTTCCAAGTATACGGCATGTACTTCCAATTTTTAAACTATTCCTTTGGAGGCTTCTTGCCAGCGTGGCACTGTTCACCTACCGACATGACTACACGGCGTGTCTTCATGAGTACATGGTATGTGCTGCCCCACAGCTGGCCACCGCCTCACTATTTGCCTACCGACTAACTACAAGGCGTGTAAAGGACCACTACACGGTGTGTATTTGGTTCCTACACCCTTTATCACCGACCTAGCCACACACCCTATGTACTCATCCCACACGGCCAAAAGTACATGGCATGTGGAAAAGTACACGGCGTGTACTTTAAAAAATGTAGGATTTTCCACATTTTCCATATCTTCTCAAAAACACTTAATGAATAGAGAAAATAAGAAACTTGTACCTCAAAGATAAGAACTGGTTTCTTACAAACTTCCCCCCTTAAAGTAATTCCTCCCTGAATTTACCTTCAAAAGGTGGTGAAGATATAATTGAGAATAACTCTGGCCACTGATAATGTACATCGGTCTCCCGCTCCCAGGTTTTGTCCTACACTTGACCATGCTGCCATATCACCAGTACGGGAGTAACTGACTGGCATCAGAGAACCTTCGACCTCCTATCAATGATACGAATCTGATGCTCCTCAAAGGGCGCATCCATCTGAATCTCATCCTCCTCTGGGTGAAAGGTGTGAGACGTGTCTGAATGATAGCAGTGCAACTGAGATACATAGAATATGTCTTGCATGACCCGGTACCTCTGAGGTAACTACAACCGATAAGAAACCTGCCCGACTCTCTCCAGAATCTCAAATGGCCCCACATACCTCAGTGAAATTTTACCCTGTCTCATAATCCTCTTGTGTCCCAGCCTCGATGAAACACGTAAGTAAACCTGATCCCCAACCATGAACTCCAAGGGTCTTCTTCGGTGATCAACATAAGATTTTTGAAGAGACTGTGCGGTAGCCATCAACATCTGAATCAATTGGACCTACCTAGAAGTCTCTTGCACAAGATGTGGTCCTATTAATGCTTCCGCAACTGCCCTTAACCTGCACAAAGGCGATCGGTATGGCCTACCATATAAATCCTCGTATGGTGCCATCGCAATAGTTTCCTAAAACCATTTTTTATTGTCAAACTCAACTAGGTGTATTTGCTTCTCCCAAGAGCCCCCAATGTTTAGGACGCATTCAGGCAGCATGTCCTCAAGCACCTGTATCGTACACTATGACTGGACATCGGTCTCTGGGTGGTAATATGTGCTCAGATGCACCTATGTACCTGGTGCCCTCTGAAAACTCTTCCAGAAACGAGACAAAAAATGGGTGTCCCTATCTGAAATGATAGAACGAGGGACCCCATGAAGACATATGATATCATGGATATAAAACCTTCTGAGATCGTCAACACTGAATGTCTCCTTGATCGGCAAAAAGTGAGCTACCTTCGTGAGTCTGTCCACAACAACCCACACTACATCATTGCCTCGAGGTGACCTCAACAATAAAGTCACGAAATCCATTGTGACATCATCCCATTTCCACTCCGGAATGGGTAACTACTGTAACAGTCTAGCTGGCCTATAATGCTCTGCCTTCACCTACTGAAAGGTGGAACATCTCGTAACAAAACCAAATACATCCCTCTTCATACCTGGCCACCAGTACTGACGTCTCATGTCATGGAACATCTTGATAACCCCAGGATGAACTGCCCAAGCTGAAACATTAAAACTGTCACTTCAGCTCCTCACGTATATCCCCTGGAACCCACACTCGTCCATGGAAATGCAAAATTTCATCATTGTGCACTATCCAACCAAGAGGAGGGTCCTCACTTGCCACTAACTCCCATATAACTAGGCCTTCTTAAACAGATAGTTGCCTCATCCTCACTCATTCATGGGGGGTATATGTCATAGCTAAAGGTGAAAGATATGTTTTCCCCTTACTATCATGAACCTCCAAATGCATCTCAGAGAACAAATCCATGAGCTGCCACTCATCATTGGCCTCCTGCACGGCATGTATCTGAGTCTTCCTGCTCAGTGCATCAGCTACTACATTACCGTTACCAGGTGTATAGGAAAACTCAAAATCGAAGAAATGATGGTATTAGACCAACCTTCGCTTCCTCATATTCAAGTCACGCTACGTAAAGATATGATTAATACTTTTGTTGTTGGTGAAACCCACAAAACGTTCTCCAAATAGATAATGTCTCCAATAGCAAAATGCATGGACAACTGCAGCCAACTTGAGATCATGCGTCGGGTAATTCCTCTCATGTGGCCTCATATTCCAAGACCCATACGCAACGAATCGATCGCCCGACATCAACACTGCTACCAGCCAAATCCCTGATGCATCACAGTAAATAGTATAGATCTTCCCCTACTCTGGAAGTATCAGGATCAGTGCTGAGGTCAGCCTTCCTTTCATATACTGAAAGGCTGTCTCGCAATCTTCTGACCAAACGAACTTCACATCGTTCTTATTCAATCCCATCAATGGTGCTGATAAGCGGGAAAAGTCCAGTATGAAGCGTCTATAGTAACCATCCATCCCCAAGAAACACCATATTTAAAAAACGTTATTAGGTTGCTCGTAATAAACTACTGCTATTTCTGATGCTTTCGCCGGGGCGCGCGCGCACCCATCCTTCCGCGGAGGAGGACGTGCGGCCCTTGATTCCCCACATTCCCTATTTCCAAAGGCGGGCGGCATTCGCTCCTTGTTCAGGGACATCTGCTCCTTGATCGAAACAGGATGATGGGAAGTCGGCTCCTCCTTCTGGGGACTCCTCCTCATAACTCGTCACCTAGTCCAGGTCTCCCTCATAGATTTAATACGTAGTTCGTGAAACTCTTCCCAGTTCCATGTTTCCATGGATGCCGGTTAATTACACTTCTTATGTCAGGACATTCCAAAGGGTCCAGTCAGGGTAGCAACCTTCAGTCAGGGGAGTAGTCACGTTGAGGCATCAGTAGTGTGTCTAGATGCTGGGGAACCTGGCATGTCTGTCTATTATCCCTGGTCACAGGGCTTCTCGAGGCGTGGAAGCCCGAGGCATCCCACATCGAACGTGGGGAATTATATTCCATAGACACATATCTGAGGTATTCCTCAGCATCCCGTGTTTAACACAGGGCAAGCCGCGAGTTTAACATCTAGCAGAGACAGATCATCCTGATCAAAGCATTAGCTAGGATAGATCAGATTGAGTGATTCCCCTTGAAGGGATGCTGATACCGACGCCAGTCCATGGGCGGCTGTGAAGAGGAGCATACTGACATGGTCTCAATGAGATATGACGGTCCGTGCAAGAATCGGGATGGGTGATAGGTGGATGAATGGAGTGGAGGGGGAGTGGAATGGGACCATCGCAGGGGCGACAACGAAGTTGGTCTTGAGCCTTGAAGAGGCCTCCTACGTATCCCCGTGGTAGGGAATCAATGTCTGCGTAGTTCGTAATGGTGTCGGTAAACCAACGTGAAGGTGGACCTTATCCCGGTGAATGTCGTCAGCGAACCAACGTGAGGGTGGACCTTGGTCTGATGGGCATCATCAGCGTACCGATGTGAAGGTGGACCTTGGTCCGATGAGAGATGAGCTTGAACCTTGGGGAGGCTTCTTACGTACCATGCCTTGACATGGATCAAAGACCTCGTAGTTCAAAGGGTTGATGGAATACAGTTTAACGTCATGCGGGGCGATAGCAAACCCTGACGTGAATAAACGATGGGCGGTGGGTGTCGGTGAACCGACATAAGTGAGGGACCTTGGTCCGATGGGAGATGGGCTTGAACCTCTAGGAGGATTCCTACGTACTATGCCTTAACATAGGTCGAAGTCCTCGTAGTTCGGGTGAAAATGGGGGCTTGGCACACCGACAAGGAGAAGGTTTGGGCCAATGATTATTGGGATTGAACCTCGTGGAGGCATCCTACGTACCATGGCTTGACATGGATCAAAGTCCACGTAGTTCGGAAGGGTTTTTGTCAGCGAACCGACATGAAGGGGGACCCGAGGGTCCACTTGTGGTGGGCTTGAACCTCATGAAGGCTTCCTACATACCATGCCATGACATGGATCAAAGTCCTCATAGTTCGGAATTGGATGAGTCACAACGGCTTGCCGTCGGACCGGGATGCAGTTTAACGTCATGCTGGACAGTGATGGGACCCGACGTGAATGAATGATGGGTCGGATTGAACCTTTTGAAGGCTTCCTATGTACCATGCCTTGACATGGATCAAAGACCTTGTAGTTCAAATGGGGCTTTGTCGGCGAACCGACGTGAAGGCGGACCTTGGTCCAAAGAGTGGTGGGCTTGAACCTCGGGGAGGATTCCTACGTACCATGCCTTGACATGGATCAAAGAACTCATAGTTCGCTGGGGATGGGTGTGTAGTTTAATGTCATGCGGGACAAGGGGCATACAGTTTAACGTCATGGTGGACGAGGGAATGCAGTTTAACGTCATGTGGGATGGGGCGTGCAGTTTAACGTCATGCTGGACGAGGGGGAAACTCGAAGTGAATGAATGACCGAGAAATGTGGCTTGAACCTCATGGAGGCTTCCTACGTACCATGCCTTGACATGGATCAAAGTCCTCGTAGTTCTTTGGGAATGGGTATGGAGTTTAATGTCATGCGGGACGGGCGTGCAGTTTAACGCCATGCTGGACGAGGGCGAAACTCGACGTGAATGAACGACCGAGCAATGTGGCTTGAACCTCATGGAGGCTTCCTACGTACCATGCCTTGACATGGATCAAAGTCCTTGTAGTTCGCTGGGAATGGGGGTCAGGGTCGGTGCTCACTCTAAGCCCACGTGAGTCTTGCTCGGTGTGAGAAACAAGAGGTTGGAAGGACCTAAAGATCACGTCGCGAAGGATGCATCCATGAGAAGCGAAGAGGGGATTACGCGTTAGGCGGCCCATGGTGTTGGGAATTACTCCAGGATGGAGGCCCGGCGGGGGGGGGGGGGGTGCCTCGTTCCCTATCACGCCCTCCACTGACCTTGGTGGTGGGGAAGTACGGAGATGCAGGGGTGCAACCATCCATTGGGGAACCAGGGTCTCCCTTCTCCTGAGAACATATGCCACTCCAATAAGGAAGATATCATCCCTTGTGGATGGGTGATTCCATTCCTGTAGAGACGAGTGGCACAAAAAACGTTCGAGCTGGGGGGACCCTTCGTGAGAGGCACGAGGTCGGGTCATAGTTTAACGTCATGTGTTGAGGACATGGTGCTTGGCAGTTAAAGTCCTGCAGCTCGGACGAGGTGGGTTCACTCCGCACCCCTAGGACTTACATAACCGGTACCCTCTGGTCCTTGGGGAAGGGAAGGTACCAGTAAGGCCATGGTTAAGGGGGGTTGTGGAATGAACCATCAAGGGGTTCACGTTAGCGTGGATATGCGAAAAATCAATATCTGTTAGCGTGCCTATGCGATGAAGCATTAGGCGAAGCAATGCTACGGGTGGTATTGTCCATGGGACTTTGAAATCACATCGTTCAAACCTGGAGGGTCGCATGGGAAGAGGAATTGCTAAGAAAAGGAGTGTGCTTCAAAAAGTGGAGTGCCTTGGCCTTAGCATGGGGCATAGGTGTGAGTGTAGGGTGCTTCGCGAAGTGGAATAGTGTTCGTGGAGCACTACCTCACGAAGAAGGGGTGCCTCGCGAAGCAGGGTCCTGCGAAGCAGTGTGATTCGCGATGTTTAGTGATCCTGCATTAGCATAGGAATCACTAATACAGGTTGGGTGTTTCGCGAAGCAGAAGTGCTCCATGGCTTCCCGGGTTCCCTTGGGAATCCCCGTCCTTCACAAATTCCCTTGAGCTTCTCGAAGGGCATCCCTCTCGGAAGAGGGGCTCAAAACGAGACAAAGCAAAGGCGTCTCGCGAAGTAGAAGTACCTCGCAGAGCTCATGATTCCCGGGGCAAAGAGTGCATCGTGATTTAGGAGTGGAGAAGCCGAAAGGTCGGATTGTCTTTCCTCAGGACTTAGGGGAGTCCAGTATTTATAGGGAAGGGGCGCCGTGAAGCCGAACTCGCACGCCTCCTCAGGTGCTTCGTGGCGCGCTTGCGAACGTCAACTGCGTTCGTGGAGCGTTACCGCCTATGGAGCTTCGCGGCGGGCTCGCGAATGTCAAATGTGTTCGCGGAGCGTTACTGCCTCTGGAGCTTCGCGACGGGCTCGCGAACATCAAATGGGTTCGCAGAGCGTTACCTCCTCTAGAGCTTCACGAGGCCGCGATGATCGGGGCGCTTCGCGGCGGTGCTTCGCGTTGGTGCTTTGCGTCGGTGCTTTGCGAGGCAGCGCGCCAGCCGTCTTTTTTGTTCCTTTATTTCGGGCCTTATTTTGTTGCTAAAAAATTCCCCCCCCCCTCAGACTTGGAGCCGCGGAGGGCGAAGGGTCGAAGTCTGAGAGAAAATTTCCAAAATTTTCAGCGGTTCGCAATGCGGCTTCGCGAAGGGGTGCCCGCGGTGTTGACCGGGGCCACGGATCCGGACGCGCAGCAATACTCCGCGTGGGCTAGGCGTGCCACGATGCTCTGGGTTTGCTGCCTATAAATAGGGGGTCGACCTCTTTTGTCTTCACATGAATTCCTTGTATTTTTGTGCTCTTGACTTCGTGAAGCTCCCCGTACTCCGCGACAGCCCTCCGCGAAACGAGCTTCGTGGCGAACCGCGGGTCTCCGACTCCGCATCCGCGCCAAGTGAACCTCTGCTTGTCAGCCTCGGCCAGACTTCGCGGCTTGGTCTTGCGACCGATCATCGCGATCCGGCTTCGCGATTCAGCTTCACGGTTGAGCTTTGCGATCCAGCTGAAAAAATTATTTTCTGAGGGTCGGAATCGAAATGGCCAGTCAAGAGACTGTATTGGGGGTGCTTGCAGATGCTGCTCGTTGAGATGAGATGGACAACTGTCCAGGCCTGGGGGAGAAGGTCTGAAGCCACTTGGACCGCACTTCTTTGACGGATCTGTTGTCGGAGGGTTAGAAGAATTACCCGCAGTGCAAGAAACTGCCATTGTACGGCTTCGGTTTGATGGATGACGTCTTCATCCCGGAGGCGAGTGGGGACGAACCAGCTTGCTGGTTTAAGAGCACACCATTCCAGCTCCAATGGTTCAGGGCAGCCAATGGTCATGCGTGGGAGGACTTCACACCCATCACCGCTGACTGTCTCTACAACCATGTGAACGATATTGATGGGAGTCCACTGCAACCGGAGACGTCCCCTCCCCTCTACCGCACCATGTTGAAGGTGGCTTTGCAGGATTCGAATAAGGGATGGTCCGATGAGTGAGACATGCGCCAGGGCGGCAACGTTACTGATGACTAGGCCTGAACCTACTGGGTAGGCGCCTCATGTGAGGAGTTTGGGGCCGAGATGAGGAGAGTGGGGTTGTATGAGGCAGCATGGGACTCAGAATTCCACATTTACCAACCAAAGCAACTGATGCCGGAACTGCTGAGCAGATGGTCTTCTAGGACGAATACCTTTCACCTGCATCACGGGGAGGTGGGAATCAGCCTGTGGGATGTCCACCAAATTTCTGGGGTCCCGATCTTGGGGGCCATGTATGACGAGTTCCTCCCCGTCATCAGCGCGTGGGAGGATACGGAGCAAATGCCGCGACTGGTGTCAGCGCTGATGGCACTTGTCCCTGGAGAGGCCAAGGAGGCAGTGAGGGATGTCCACATTAGGAGATGGTTCAAATGCTTCCTGAATTTCCCAAAGAATCGAGAGTTCCCTCCAAGGACTCAAACTTGTCCAAGAGCGGCCCAACGGGGTAAGGGGCACTCGTATTGGCGGGTCTTGGAGGACAGCCAATGGAAGACTTCGGGTTTTAGTGTCAGCACTGAACAATAGCCGATAGTCAGGCTGTCGGCGTTCATCGCGGCTCTCATCTGTGGCTGGATCCTACCGGTGAGAGATACAAGCATGGGGGTATGGTCCAGCTCTTTTATCATGGTGTCGATGTTGGCCCTGGGGCAGCGGATCAATCTGGGGATTCCGATGATCACCAAACTATACAGAATGCTACGGCATATTAGAGAGGGCAAGAAGTCACCAAGGATATGCGGGCCCTTCCACCTCCTGTATGGGTGGATCTCCACGCATATCAGGGGGATTTACGAGTATCCAAACCCCATTTCTCCGTTGGGATCAAACTTCCACCCCTCCATCCTGAACGCGGTCGGGAGCTTCCCGTTCAAACTAGTCATTCCGATTGTGATGAATCGGGTGTGGAGGGCGGATGAGTTTAACTTACACCCCTTCCCATTTCTGATAGGGGTACTTACTGATGACGTGCGGGGAACAGAAGAACATAGGGCTTACCTCCTGGCCTTTTGAGGCGGAGTTTTGGTGGCATGAATAGATCGTGAGCCACTATGCGAACCGTACACCCCGCATCGGTTTGCGAGGCAGTTCTGGTGCCTCCAGTGGCTGACCCCGTAGGTCTACTGGGAGGTGCTTTACGAGGAGCATCTGTGTGTGATGAGGCAGTTGTGGCTCATGTTCACACGGGAAGATGGGATGATTCGGATTACATTTCCATCATCCACCGCCGCTTTCGGATTGGTGAGGGAGTATGCCATTAGTTGGTAGGCTGCTTACCCAGTGGAGATGCTGAAGCAACCAACTATCTGGGTCGGTGACGGTGGGCCTCCCCTATCCCGAGGTCGGGGTCGGAGGGTAGCTAGGTCCGCTCGCGGTAGCGGGGCTGCTATGGCGGCGAGACCCGCACTGGCCGAGGGTATAGCAGCAGCGGTGGATCCGGTGATTCCGGAAGAGCAGGGCCATCCGGAGGGGCGGCCACCGAGGGGATTTCGTAGGATATCCACTCAGGCTCCGGGGAAGCGGTTGCGTCATATGGACATGGCAGAGGATGCTGTCTTCCCAGAAGCCTGTGACATTTGGGATGTCAACCGGCAATTCCTCAGCCCACCTGAGATATGGGCGCACTTGAATCGCCTCAGGATGGAATTGCTGGGCATAGACCCAGTTCGGGCTGGATTCATGGCGTCTCCGGTGGAGGCAGAACAGTACCTGGACGAGCTGCAGGATTACGTCCACTCTAGTGGTGTCCCTCGCACAATGACAGGCCGAGTGAGTGTACTGTTGAATCAGACGGTCCCCCCACAGTTATCGGCTGCCGATCTGAGGGAGCGCTTCCCCTTGCCGGAAGAATCATAGGACTCCTCTTGGGAGGATGAGGTTGGAGGAGGGAGCCCGTTGGAGGAGGGCGAGGTTGGAGACCGAGGCTCAGAATCCGACGATTTCGCAGAGGATCTTGAGGTAACATTCCGAACTTTTTTCCTTACGATCCGTTCTTGGGTCACTATGGAATTCTCACTGATGATTGAGCCCTACAAGAGGAACTTGTTTGCAGGCCTCGTTCTCACCCCTTGGCAGGTGATGATGTGAGGCCTTTAGAACTCGTGCCTATGGCTGCGTCCAGTTCCGCGTATGGTGGGACCAAAGCACCCGAGGTGGATACTCCGGAATCTCCAGACCTTCCAACAGTATACGGAGGGCCTCTTCTTGGGGTCCCGTCAGTACCGTCTCAAGAGCAGCGCTAGGAGGTCGATCTCCGGAAGTCTCCTCTACCGGTCTTCTCGTTGTCACATGTAGACCCTGCCAACTAACATTTATGTCCCTCTATGTCGTATAGTTCTTCGACTGGCGTGGGCTGTGATGTTATTAATATTTTCATGACTTATTATATTCCCCCTTTACTTATTTTATATGAAATGTGCATAATTTGTGTGAAATATTAATGTTTTAATATTAAGTATTATATTTGAGCATTTTTAGAGGTAGTCAAATTGAGTAAGTTTAATGTTTTAATTATAACTATCACCATAATGATCCAAATTGTGTGGTTATTGTTTTTTAGGATTCTCCTTTCAATATAAAACATTGCATTATAAGGAACCATGATCCAATTATGATATTTGAAGGGTCATATGGTCCTCACAAACAAGACCAAAGAATCTATGAACAAACTGGACCAGCCTTGAACAGTGATTTACTGGGCTCAATCCAGAAGTCCAAAAACATTAACTCTCCACCATAATTCGGGGGACACTACATGTCATCTTGGATAAAAATTTCAAGGCCCAAATACAAGTACAAGGGGCCCAAATAAATCTTTGAATTCCAACCCACCATTCTGTCCGTGAATAAAAATCAGTATAGTATGCATGACATATATCCTGATGTTAGAATCCAAGAGAGCTGAGATTTTTCAGTGTGAAATAAGAGATATAGGCGGCCGACTTTGTTGAAGAAGTCATTCAGATTTGAAGGCATATTCCTGTTCAAAACTCCATTCACATTTTGGACATTAAGAAAATCATGGATAGAAATGGACAGTTTACCATTGTTTAATAAAACCGTCATAACGTTGGATAAACTTGTACAAATGCCTCCATATTTTGACAGTAGTCGTAAAACATTATTATCTACAACTTTGAAGAAGGAGATATTTGGATATTCGGCTGTCTGAAATGCCAAATTGGAGATGAAAGTGGAGGGATAGATTGGGAATGCAAACAGTCCACTCCTTTGGCTATAAATACTCTCCCCTTCTCTCCTTGAGAGGGGTTGGCATTTCAGAAGAGAGGAGATCATATTAGCATGAACAAAGATTTTACAAAGGCTTGGGAGGACCTTCCATACTCATGTTTTCACTTGGGAGACCTTTCCTCCTCTCTTTGTTTTCACTTACTTTTGTGTTCTTCATTTTTGTAATCTTGTAATTCTCTTTCTTTGTAATTCTGTTTTAATGAAAGTTACTTCTTCAATATCTCTTATTCTCATCCACCTTCTGTAGTTTAATATTTATGTTCCTTAAATAGTTTAAATTCATTTGAATCCCCTTCCCTTCTTTTGCTTCCTCATTCAATCGAAAATCCGTTTTTAATTATCATCATCGTTCGTGTGTGTGTGTCAACGTACCACTCTTTTCTAATCCATTTCTTTTTCATCTATTCTTAATTTATCATCATAATTATTTTAACCAGAATATTAAACATCCAAATGGCTGAGTAAATCTCTCATTGGGATGAGTTATAATTCGGGGATGTTAAGTGATTGACAGTTTTTCCCGATGAGTATTCTTTAAATTAATATTGTGTATGTTAAACTTAATATGTCATGGATTAATGATATGTTTTGTTTAACGAGTAGTTTCCATGGATTATTGGAACCATGAATACACTACCATAAATAAGTTTTGATTGATATTAGAACCCTAAGTTATGTTAAGTCTTGGATTAAAGCCTTCACACTTAAGAATTCCAATCAACGTCAACTTATGACATGAGTGTTAATTTAATGCAATACAAAGTAAGGCTCAAGGATATCACATGCTTAACTCCCCAATGATGAACTCACCCCAATATTTATCAATTTGGTAAATCAAACATCATCCATAAATCATTTCAATTAAGCTCTGCAAACAAACCCCCCTAATCAAAATACAATCAACTAAAAACAAACGACTATTACAAAGTATCATCGCCGAGGATTCGACCCGAGTGCTGCTATACACATTAGCAGAGCACCGGAATTTTGACCGGTCGATAGGCGAAAATCGGCCGTGCGTTTCAAATGGTGCCATTGTCGGGGATGGTGCTTTAAGTAGTCATTAGTTTCTGGTTATTGTAAAAAAAACCAAAAAAAACAAAACTTTAAAAAAAATTGAAAAAAAACACAAAGAAAAACTCGTCTTCCTCTTAAAAATCATAAACTGAAAAAAATAAAAAGAAAAAACACGCATTCCTCTTTCTTCCAAAATCTCTCTGAATGCCCCATAGCCTTCCAAACAATCCCTCGGATTTGTTTGACCCAGAAATTGAGCGAACACTTCTCCAACTTAGGAGGAACATAGGAGATACTCAAATAATTCAAGAACCAGCCCTCATCCAACCAATTGAAATTGAAATGGCCAATCCTAGGGAACAAACCCTAAAAGAACTTGCTGCCCCTGATATGAATTACCAACCTCTTGGTATTCAATATTGAAACATAGTGGCTGACTTCGAACTCAAGTCGGGTTTGATTCATCTTCTTCCTCATTTCCATGGTCTAGCTGGTGAGGATCCTCATATTCACCTCAAAGAGTTCCATGTGGTCTGCTCAACCATGAAACCTCAAGGGGTTTCTGAAGAACAAATCAAGCTTAGAGCTTTCCCCTTTTCCCTAGCGGATTCTGCCAAGTCTTGGCTCTCCTACCTCCCACCTGGTTCCATAAACTCATGGGTTGACATGAAGAGACTTTTCCTTGAGAAGTTCTTTCCCGCTTCCCGAACAGCTTCTATCAGAAAGGAAATAAGCGGCATCCGTCAATTCCCTAATGAATCACTCCATGAGTATTGGGAGAGGATAAAAAATCTTGTGGAAACATGTCCACACCATAAAATCCCTGACCAACTCCTGATCCAATACATCTATGAGGGGTTATTGGCTATGGAGCGAACTCTCATTGATGCCGCAAGTGGTGGTGCTCTTGTTGACAAAACTCCTGCAGCTGCACGAGAACTCATAAGCAACATGGCTGCAAACACGCAGCAATTCCATACTCGAGCACATGCTCAAGTGAAACAATCCCAAGAGAATCAATCCATAGAGCCCAACAAGATGACTGAGTGGATGAGTGAACTTACAGGTCTTGTGCGTCAACTAGTGGTGGCTACCAAAGCCCCAACCTCATCTTCTCCACAGTCACTATACCCTGGACCTATCAAGAATTGTGGAATCTGCAACTCTCCATCTCATCCGACTGACACATGTCCACAACTTCAAGATGATCCATCTGATTCATCTAGTCCAATGTAGCTCAATGCGGCATATGCTCAGCGAAACTTCAACCCTCAACAATCAGGTCAGTTTGTTAGAAACTTCAACCAACCCCACTCTGAGCCCTTCTCTTCTACCTTTAACCCACCTCTGAGGTATGGTTATCCCATTTCTCATCCTCCTCAGTTCCCTCATCAAAATCCAAACCAGTTCCAATATGGTCAAAGTGGTGGTAACATCCATCATCCTTATCCTTTTGTTCCTCAACCCCAAAGGAACAATCCTCCTCCTGGATTCCACTATCCTAACGAGCCTTCCCAATTCCCAACCCAATACAATCGCTTTCCTAAGAACCAAAATCAAGGCCAACCCAATTTGGGACAAGCCTCTTCTTCTAAACAACCATGGGAAAGTGCTGTAGAGGATCTTTCTTCCTTCACCCATTCTAGCCTCAAGAACATTGAAACCCAACTAGGTCAAATTGCATCCCACCTGAGCCAGCAACGACCATCCAATTCTTCCCAACTCCCAGCTCAACCATTACCCAACCCTAAGGGTAATGTAAGTGCGATTGCACTTAGATCGGGAAAGCAAATTGCTATGCCCCATGCCGATTTCTCTACCTCCCCTTTCGATGTTGATCTAGAAAATGAAAAGAACAAAAAGCCGGAAAAGGAACTTGAATCCACTCCTTCACCTCCTACCATTCCTCTAAGGAACCCAATTCCTTTTCCTCAAGCCATCTCCAAGCCTAAGAATTCCTTTGAACCTGATCCTGAAATGCTTGACATGTTTAGACGTGTTGAAGTGAAAATCCCCCTCTTAGATGCCATAAAAAAAATCCCTAAGTATGCCATGTTTCTTAAGGAATTGTGCACCCATAAGAGGCAACTTAGGAACATTGAAAATGTTTCAACCCAACAGTCCATTCCCATGAACTGAAAAGATCCAGGGACCTTCACGGTTCCATGTCAAATAGGGAGTTCCAACTTTGATGATGCACTCATAGACCTTGGAGCCTCAATAAATGTCATGCCCAAATCCATTTTCTCCAACCTTGGTCTAGGTCCCTTGCACCCAACGGGTGTTGTCATTCAATTACCCAATCGAAGCACTGCCAGTCCTGAGGGGATAATTGAGGATGTTCTTGTTCGGGTCAATGATCTTATCTTCCCAGCTAATTTCTATGTCCTTGACATGGAAGGTGAGACGAACTCTTCTCGATCTCCCCTAATTCTAGGAAGACCATTCCTCATGACTTTGAGAACCAAGATTGATGTCCATTCAGGCATCTTATCCATGGAATTCGGTGACCAACTGGTCAAGTTCAACATTTTCCAAGCCATGTGATACCCATCTGAGGATCACTCTGCATTCTCAATCCATGCTTTTGAGGACACTTCGAAGATTCAATCGAACCCCAATCCACCATGTTCTTTATGTTCTAATGATAAAGGATCTTGTGAAATCTGCACCATGATTAACAAAGTCATAAATGGTGACGTTGATGTGGACCTCTCATTCATAGACTCCATCAATCTAGAGGAACTTGAAAACTCTCTTGAATCCCACATCAACTCTGATCTCTACTGCTCCACCTTGGACAGTGTTGAGGAAAATGATCCAAACCCATCTGGAATCCCGTATCCTGCTCCTAACTTCTCTAGCTCTCAAATCAAGGCTGAAACTGATCTAAAACCACTTCCTTCACACCTCAAGTATGCATTACTTTTCCATGATCCCTCCAACCCTGTCATTATCTCTACTTCACTTTCTGAAACTGAGGAGTCCCAACTTGTTCAAGTGTTAGAGGAAAACAAAAATGCCTTAGGTTGGACCCTAGAGGATATTCTAGGAATCAACCCTACCCTTTGCATGCATCACATCCATCTAGAGGAATCATCCAAACCAATTTGGAAACCTCAAAGAAAACTCAATCCACTCATACTTGAGATAGTTAGGGAAGAGATTACCAAGCTTCTTCAAGATGGTATTATCTTCCCAATTTCTGATAGTGAATGGGTTAGTCCAATTCAATTCGTTCCTAAGAAGGGCGGGATAACCATTGTCACAAATGAACATGGAGAAGTGGTCACGACTCGAGTGGAAAACAAATGGCGTGTGTGCATCGATTATCGCAAATTGAATGCTGAAACACGAAAAGATCACTACCCACTTCCTTTCCTTGACCAAATGCTTGAGAGATTGGCCGGAAAGTCACACTATTGCTTTCTTGACAGTTACACTGGCTACTTCCAAATTCCAATCGCACCTCAAGACCAAGAAAAGACCACATTCACTTGCCCCTTTGGAACCTATGCCTATAGGAGAATTACTTTTGGCCTTTGTAATGCTCCTGCAACATTCCAGCGGTGTATGATGAGTATCTTTTCTGAATTCATTGAGAATTTCATGGAGGTCTTCATGGATGACTTTACCATTTATGGCGAGTCATTTGAATCTTTCTTACATTCACTCTCTTTGGTCCTTCAAAAGTGTGTCAAGTGCAACCTTGTGCTGAATTTTGAAAAATGTCACTTCATGGTTTCAAATGGGATTGTTATAGGTCACATAATTTCTCAAGAGGGTATCCAAGTAGATCCAGCCAAAATTGAGGTGATCCAATCACTTCCTGAACCCAAATCAGTTCGAGACATTCGGTCCTTCCTTGGTCATGCCGGTTTCTATCGGCGATTCATTCAGAACTTCAGCAAGATTTCCCTCCCAATAACTCGTTTACTTCAAAATGATGTCACATTCAATTTTTATGAGGCTTTCAAGAGAGCCTTCATTGAACTCAAATCTTCTCTCACATCTGCTCCAATAATCCAACCCCCAGATTGGTCCTTACCATTTTAATTGATGTGTGATGCTTCTGATAGGGCCATTGGGGTTGTTCTTGGTCAAAGAAGAGAAAACATTCCTCATGTCATCTTTTATGCCTCAAAAACATTGGATGAAACTCAATCACACTACACTGTGACTGAAGAAGAACTTTTAGCTGTGGTTTTTGCCTTGGATAAATTTCGGCCCTATCTCTTAGGTGCCAAAATCATCATCTTCACGGACCACTTAGCATTAAAGTTTTTACTAAAGAAAAGTGATTCCAAACCAAGGCTAATAAGATGGATTTTAATGCTCCAAGAGTTTGACCTTGTGATAAAAGATAAACCTGGAAAAGAAAACCCTGTAGCTGATCACCTGAGTATAATTTCTAATTCTTCTCATTCTGAAATAATTTATCCTGAATTTCCAACTGAACACCTCTCATCTCTCACTCCAAAGTTACCATGGTATGCCCCAATTGTCAATTACTTGGTTTCTGGTGTTTTCCCTGAATTTTTTCAAAAGAAAAAAAAGAAAATATGAGATGTGATTCAAAGAATTATTTTTGGGAAGATAATAAACATTGGAAAACTGGGGCTGACATGGTAATTAGGAGATGTGTTGATGAAACTGAACAATCCTCCATCTTGGAATTCTGCCACTCAATGCCTGGAGGTGGCCACTTTGGACCACAAAGGAGTTCTCGAAAGGTCCTAGATTCTGGATTATTTTGGCATTCACTCTTCAAGGACTCACACGAGTTCTGTCAATCATGTCCCACTTGCCAAAAGTTTGGCACAATTTCCAAAAGAAACGAAATGCCTCAAAATCCATTAATCTTCTGCGAGCTTTTCGTTGTTTGGGTCATCGATTTCATGGGACCTTTTCCCCCTTCCAATGGATTATCCTACATTCTCCTTACTGTTGACTATGTTTCTAGGTGGGTCGAGGCCAAACCCACTAGGAAAGACGATGCTCAAACTATGAGTGAGTTCCTCAACACTCATATCTTCCATCGATTCGGAACACCACGTGCTTTGATAAGTGACTTAGGAACTCATTTCTGTAATAGAACTATGGAGTCACTTTTAAAAAAGAATGGGGTTGTACATAAAAAATCCACTACATAAAAAGGCAATGTCACTCCATGAAAAGAACATTCTTCGAAAGGTATTTCATGAAGGTTAAAAGGTAATGCTCTTCAATTCTCGATTTCGACTTCACCCAGGTAAGCTTAATTCTCGTTGGGAAGGTCCTTTTGTTATTACTAACGTTTACCCATTTGGTGCAGTGCAAGTCCAAGATCCTTCTTCAAAAAGAACATTCACTGTAAATGGACACCGGTTAAAGCATCACCATGAGAGGTCTCACAATCCAGGAACCACGTCGACTTCCATCAAAACCCCAACCACTTCAATAGAACCACCACTGGATGGAGACCCGCCAAATCCAAACCAGGGGGAACCTCTTTCCCTTTAACTCTCTCTCTCCTCCATCTCTCTTCCCTCTCTTCTTCTCTCTATTTCTTCTTCTTCCTCTCTCCCTCTCATTTGTTTTACAACATTCTTCCACAACTTTTTTTTTCTATATTCTCTTTTGTGTGGATGTGTCATTAAAAATAAAAAAAAAATTAAAAAAAATTAATTAAAAAAATGACAATTAAAAAAAAACGGGGTGTCATAATTACTCATCATTCAATATTGAAATTCTTTCCAACCATTTTGGGGAGTCAAAAGGCTTGTTTTAAACTCAAATATATTGAATTTTTATCTCAAACTTGGGTAAACAATTTTGTGTCAATAACGAACATTTTGAATGAATAATTTTTGGTGGAAAATGATTCTCCCCTACCGTGAGGAATAACATCAGTCTTCATGCCAAGGTCATCTATGGCCATCTTTTTCATTGTGTGTCTTCACCACTGATTGTGAGTCTTGAGTTTGTAGACCTTCGAGCTTAATTTCCATCTTTTGTGTGCATTAATATGATAGAGGCATTTTCAAAGCCACATGAGAATCAGAATAGCCAAATAGCATCCCGTTACCCTTACATTGATCCTACTTTTGAAAGCCCCTTTGAGCCTATGAAAACCTTTCTTTTTATAGCCACATTACAAGCCTAATACCTTGTCCCACCCAACATCTTCATGGATTTTCATTGTACAATTTATTTAAATTTAAGTGTGGGGGGAATGGACTTCATTTTTGGGCGTACTTTCATTGATTTACAATGTGTCATCATATGCTTGAGGGAAAGCATCCATTCAAGTGTGGGGGAGAGGTTGTAATTATGTGAGCTTTGGGGTGTATATGTGTAATTGTAATTTGTACAAAAGTCATTGAAAATTGTTCAAAAAAATGAAATAAAAATATATAAAAAATTGAAAATGAAAAAAATAAAAAAAAAAGGAATGGGTTGTGTCTTGGGTGGGTCAAAAATCATTCATCATCAACCTTTGTTCATGTTATAAATTAGTTCCATGTGGAGATCCAGCATGGGTTGGGAGATGACTATGAGACTTGTTTCAAGAACAACTTTCGAAAAAAAAGAAAAAAAAAGAAAAAAACCCTTGAATCATCTTGTATTGTGTCATTATTGGAAGTCTTCCATGTTGTACATATTCCATCATCTCACCCTATTCCATTTTCTATCTCCCTCAATTTTCATTCATCACACATTCATGCCCTTGTAAATATGTGTTTCTATTTCCTTTCAAATCAAATTTCAAAAAAAATGTGCATTGATTTTTCCATGTTGGTGTTTTTAACCCCTCTTTTCCTTTGGACATTATATACCTACCGTCCCATAGCCACTGAAAAACCCCTTAAAATACCTCTTGATTCTTGTAAAAATTAGATTTGGGAATGGAAGCTGAGAGCTCTTACAAACTCTTGATTTTCACTTTTTGTTGGGGAATGAGTGAACCTCCTAAAATACATTTTTATCATCTTGAGAGGAATAAGTTTTGAGTGCCTACATTTTCTAATTCAAACCTTGAACAAGAAAAAATGAATTGTTTCTGATGCATTATTGTGAACCAAATTTGTGATGGAATTCAATATGGATGAGTGAAATAGTCTAAACTTCCCCTGATTCGAGAAAACAAAATTTTAATATTTGTTGGTGAGTGAAAATGATTTTGTCATGTTTTTATATTTGTTGCACATGAGGACACGCACAATTATATGTGTGGGGGAGTTGATGTTATTAATATTTTTATGACTTATTATATTTCCCCTTTACTTATTTTATATGAAATGTGCATAATTTGTGTGAAATATTAATGTTTTAATATTAAGTATAATATTTGAGCATTTTTAGAAGTAGTCAAATTGAGTCAGTTTAATGTTTTAATTATAACTATCACTATAATGATCCAAATAGTGTGTTCCATGTTTTTTAGTATTATCCTTTAAATATACAACATTTCATTAGAAGGAACCATGATCCAATTCTGCTATTTGAAGGGTCATATGGTCCTCACAAACAAGACTAACAAATCTGTGAACAAACTGGACCAGCCTTGAAGATTGATTTACTGGGCTCAATCCAGAAATCCAAAAACATTAACTCTCCACCATAATTCGGGGGACACTACATGTCATCTTGGATAAAAATTTCAAGGCCCAAATACAAGAACAATGGGCCCAAATAAATCTTTGAAGTCCAGCCCACCATTCTGTCCGAGAATTAAAATCAGTATAGTATTCATGACATATCTCCTGATTTAAGCATCCAAGCAAGCTGAGATTTTTCTGTGTGAAAGAGGAGATATAGGTGGCAGACTTTCTTGAAAAAGTCATTCGGATTTGAAGGCATATTCCTGTTCAAAAATCCATTAACATTTTGGACATTGAAAAAACCATGGATAGAATTGGACAGTTTACCTTTGTTTAATAAAACCGCCATAACATTGGCTCCACTTGTCCAAATGCCTCCATATTTTGACAGTAGTCGGAAAACTTTATTATCCACAATTTTGAAGAAGGAGATATTTGGATATTAGGCTGTCTGAATTGCAAAATTGGCGATGAAAGTGGAGGGACAGATTGGGAATGCAAACAGTCCACTCCTTGGGCTATAAATACTCTCCCCTTATCTCCTTGAGAGGGGTTGGCATTTCAGAAGAGAGGAGATCATATTGGCACGACCAAAGATTTTCCAAAGTCTTGGGAGGACCTTCCATACTCACGTTTTCACTTGAGAGACCTTTCCTCTTTTCGTTGTTTTCACTTACTTTTGTGTTCTTCATTTTTGTAATCTTGTAATTCTCTTTCTTTGTAATTCTGTTTTAATGCAAGTTACTTCTTCAATATCTCTTATTCTCATCCACCTTCTGTAGTTTAATATTTATTTTCCTAAAATATTTTAAATTCAGTTGAATCCCCTTCCCTTCTTTTGCTTCCTCATTCAATCGAAAATCCATTTTTAATTATCATCATCGTTCGTGTGTGTGTGTCAACGTACCACTCTTTTCTAATCACTTTCTTTTTCTTCTATTCTTAATTTATCATCATAATTATTTTAACCAGAATATTAAACATCCAAATGGCTGAGTAAATCTCTCATTGGGGTGATTTATAATTCGGGGATGTTAAGTGATTGAGAGTTTTTCTCGATGAGTATTCTTTAAATTAATATTGTGTATGTTAAACTTAATATGTCATGGATTAATGATATGTTTTGTTTAACGAGTGGTTTCCATGGATTATTGGAACCATGAATACACTACCATAAATAAGTTTTGATTGAGATTAGAACCCTAAGTTAAGTTAAGGCTTGGATTAAAGCCTTCACACTTAGGAATTCCAATCAACGTCAACTTATGACATGGGTGTTAATTTAATGCAATACAAAGTAAGGCTCAAGGATATCACATGCTTAACTCCACAATGATGAACTCACCCCAATCTTTATCAATTTGGTAAATAAAACATCATCCATAAATCATTTTAATTAAGATCTACAAACAAACCCCCCTAATCAAAATACAATCAACTAAAAACAAACGACTATTACAAAGTATCATCGCCGAGGATTCGACCCGAGTGCTGCTATACACATTAGCAGAGCACCAGAATTTTGACCGGTCGATAGGCGACAATTGGCCGTGCGTTTCAGGCTACTGCGACAAGACTGGTCGGGATGTCTGGTGGCGTCCCTCCTAGGGGCATGCTGGTGATGGTGGCGATAGTCACGCCATCTCCTCAAGCTGCGACGCACATTATCACTGGAGGGACCACCAGTAGGGCTATACCCGAAGTGATTGAGGTGGACACCGAGGAAGAAGATCAACCGGTCGGTCCTAGTTCTGTCGCGCCTGCTTTGGCGCCAGGTGTCGTACTGGATTCAACACCAGATGTAGATCCTGCCGAGGATTTCTTGTGGGTGTATCCCGCGTACAAGCCTGCCAATCACGTGGACTGGGACGAAATGGCCTCCGACGAGGAAAACAACAGCATAGTCAGCTGCCGGTCATGGAAGCTGATCACGAGCTTTATCAAGGACACTCCCCAAGCACAATGACTGGCCGAAATGGATAGATTGCGCTCGCGGTTGCGCGAACTGTGTGCTGGGGGAGTGGACGCTCAATGTTCTCACGCACTCATCCGAGATCTTATGGCTGAGAAGATCCGGGAGCATGATCATGGGCTCAGTGTGGGCTGGCAGCGGAGGAAGGCGACCAGCATCAAGAAGCTTCAGGAGGTTGAAGGCGAGGTCCAACAGATGCAGACCCGGGCAGACGAGCTTTCAGCCTCTCTTGATGCACAATCTGAGCTGGTCTCACGGTTGAAGGCCCAGCTGGAAGAGGAAGAAGAGCATATGAGGCAGACCTCTGGAAAGATGGATTTCGTTCAAGCTGACGTAGAGTGGGCCAAAGCCAGGACTGACGAACTGCGCCCCGCCGCTGCTGAGGAGGAGCTGGAGCTAAGAAAGCGACAACAAGCCTTGGATGCCACAAGCCAACGTGTGGCGGAGCTGCAACGCTCTTTTGACGGGGTCAACCCATCCATGGGGGGAATCGACCCCCGGGTATTGTAACAAACCCAAAACCCTTTTATTGGTACTTTCGTGCTTCAATTTCTTTCCTTTCTTAGTTTTGAATGTCGTAGCGTGCACGATTTCCACTGTTTGAATCGCCTTGTTACATCCCTACAATGTTTGCGGGACGTTTGGTGACAATTCCCCAAGCCCACGTGGGTCGAGCCCGATGTGAGAAACAAGAGATAGTTTCCATCTCATCCCACCTAACATAGGAGTGGGGACCAGGCTCCAGACATCTGAGATTCGGATTACCAGTCCGAATCTCTGAAAGACGGGAGAGGCTTGATCGGAGAAGGAACTTTCAGGATAACCGAATTACCATTTCTTCAGCGTGCTCTTATGCACAAATGGGTCAATGCCAGGGGCGCTGAAATCGGTCCAAAAAGATGAAAATGTGAAGTGTGAATCACGATACCCAAGATTCGGAACACTGTGGGGGTGGCGTGACAATAAGGGACAACTGTTAACCTTGGAGGAGAAACGGTATCCTTACTGCGTTATCCTGTAATGGGGACAACAAATGAGCATCGACCACTGACCATGTTCGAAACACGGGACCATGTCACAAATGTCGTCGATCAATCCTTCGGGACGTTGTCCCAGGACAGTTGGCGGACCATAGGTCAGACATCCATACTGTTAGGGGGTCCTTCCAGACATGACCGGTCTTCCAGAACGTTGGCCCAGGACGGTAGGTGAGCCGATGCAGCTGAGACCATGCCATTAGGGGTTCCTGTGATACATGAAAGGGGACGAGGGTCCTAATTAATAGGTACGCAAAGCATGGAATATGGAGTGATGGTTTGTCTGAACAAAATCCAACACATAGGTAGTCACACCACCGTGGTGGGAGTACACCATATAGGCGCATTGGTTTGATCATGGATCATTACTTCTTTCAGACAAGGTCCCTCTGACGAGGGGATCTGTCACTTCCCAATGGAATAATGGGGCATCCTGAACTTGTTTAGGGTAGAACCGCAGTTTAGTGGCATGCGTTGAGGACACATGGACTCCTATAGTTTAACGTTATACGATAGGACGTCGAATAAAAGGGAAGATCCCAGGGAGCGTGTGGCGTGGTAGATATGAAACTGACGTGAATGAGGACTTGGAGTCCAAATCATACCACATACCCCCAGAGGAAACCTTTCAGGTCGAGGGACCAAGAGTGAGGATTGGGCTGGGGCCGAAGTAGAGTGGTCGGGCGTTCCTACGTACCCCATGAGGATGGGAATCAAGCCATACGTAGTTCTGGAAGCGCAGTTTAACATCATGCGGGAGGATGAGAATCCTGGCCGTGTTGGTACACATCCTTCCAAAACTACTAAGCCCACGTGACTCGTGCTCGGTGTGGGAAACAAGCAGTAGTGGTGGGAATTTCCCGACACAGAAAGGGGAAGGTTAGGGCAAGGGACACTCGGTGAATACCGGCCCAATAAAACCAACATGGTCATTTAGCGCACCTAGATGCGCGAAGAAAAAGAGCCAAGTATGATGGAATTCCACTTCAACATGAGGAGGTGGAAATGTGTGAATCATGGCACTCGAGATTCAGATCACGATGATGGCGGTGTGGCGATGGAGGATAACTGCTGAACGTGTTCACAACACAACATCCTATCACGTTAGCCATGAATGGGGACAAACAAATGAGGGTTGATCGTTGACCATGCTCGAAACACAGGATCATGTCACAAATGTTGTCAAATATCCGTAGGGACGTTGGCCCGAGGCGATTGGAGGGCCCTTAGGTCCAGCATTCATGGAGAGACCTTAAGCCTAGTATCCATGTCGTCCAAGGGTCCTTTTGGATGTGGAAGAGGATGAGGATCCAAATAGCGAGCTCACGAAGCTTGGTCATGGGACGAGGGGAATGCCCCCATGAAAATCCCACACTCCGGGCTCTTTGTCGAAACACATCTGAATACGACAACGAGACGTATTAGAGAGAGGGATCAGATTCATTTCCCGTGGGGAGATCTTAGTTTAGGGTCGTAGAATTCGGACCATGGATGGGTTAGTGGAGCAGGGGATACATGGCAAGGTGGTTACAAAACCCGATGTGAATGAGGACATAAGCCCTACTTACCATGCATTCTCTAGGGAAATGCTCGAGTCGAGGGACCGAACATGAAAGTTAGGCTGGGCACGCGGGGAAGTGCTCGGGCACTCCTATGTATCTCATAAGGATGAGAATCAAGCCATACATAGTTCTAAAGGGTGGCACGGTAAGGTACCAGTGCCAGGGGAAAAGGGGGAGTGCGGCCGTGGTCCTTGCACTAAAAGAAGCGAAATTTGATAAGTCTTGTTTGTTCTTTAAGGTGAATGGGTTTTTTTTTGTGAAGTGACAGGCCTAAAGTAGTTGGCTGTGGTGTCGCCACAAGGATCAAGCCGTAATGGGCGTTGACAAATGGCATGGAACGTGACCAATACCCAACGTGATATCCTCTACAACAAGGTCACCACAATGCAGTGTCGTTTTTCGTCATGCGGCCAGGACGATAATGTCACAGTTTATGGTCATATGATAGGACCAAGCATGCATTTTATCTTCATGCAGCGCAGACGTAGTAGAGACGATGCTAGGTGGGGAACGTGGGTAGTGTTATAAAACACAATTGTCGGAGACATGATCCCACATCAAATTGTATGCCAATCAGAGAGGGAGACCTTAGGCCAAAGGGCCTATATAGAGGTAAGACGTGAAATAGGGGGGAGACTGGTTCCCCAAATGGTCTGTACCTGATGACAGGGTGTCCGGGCGGTCCTACGTATCCCATGAACATGGGAATCAAGCCACACGTAGTTCTAAAGGGTGCCTTTTAATGTCGTGTTGGACAAGGAATAGGAGGGAAAAACGGGGGTGTGCGTGGTGCTGCCATTGCAAACCCAATGTGAATGAGGATATAATCCCTCACTAAGCCACGCGGTCCCATAGTTGGGGTCCTGGAGGCAGGACCAGAGAGGTGAATTTGCTGAACCCAAGCTGGACCCAAAGAAAAGGGGTTTGGGCATTCCTACGTATCCTATCAAGATAGGAATCAAGCTGAACGTAGTTCCAGATGAGAATCTTAGTTTATGGTATTAGAGTTCGGACCGTGAATGGTGACAACTTCCAGAGTAAGCACAGATGTCAACCTGATTCCTAAGACCACGTGAGTTAAAATCGGTGTGGGAAACAAGGGGGTATTCTCATTGCAATACATTAGGGTGAGTCAAACGGGAGTTGGTAGATCCCCGAAGGACACCTTTTCCGCGGCTTGTTCCCCCCCAATGCGCAGACATGCACAGAGGAAAAGTACCAAAAGTTCCGAGACTCCACTTGGACACGGTGAAGTGATGAAGGGTGTGAACTGTGCACCCGAAATTTTGGGCCTAATGGGTTGGCGTGGCGATAGAGGAAAACGGTTAACCATGGAGGAGATGCTGCATCCATATCGCATTAGCCTGAGGTGGGAACAACAAACGAGCATCGACCACTGACCATATTTTCAATGCGGGATTTCATCGATTTGTTGTTCAAAACCCCAGGGGGCGTTGGCCCGTAACGGTAGGAGAGCCCTTGGGCGTAGTGTCCAGGCTGTTCTTGGGGGTCCCTCCGGGTGTGAAAGATGATGGAAGCCCTGATGCAGGGATACACAAAGCCTGGAAAGCGGATGCGGGCTTGTCCGAGTAAAGCTTGGCATTCCAGGTAATAAACCAGAGTACTCTTAGGCACATTGGTGAACCGCCGAAAAGTGATCGACGAAACAGCTCAGTAGGGAGAGGTATATGGTGTGGTCATTACGAGACCGACGCCAATGAGGACATAATCCCACACCACACCATATAATCCCCTCATGGAGGAAGGGTAGGCCAAGGGGCCAAGATGGTATGAAGATTCCTGAGGGATGGGGCTGTACCCGAATCCTAGACATTCAGGTGGTCCTACGTATCCCATGAGGATGGGAATCAAGCCACACGTAGTTCTCCAAATGTAGTTTAAGGTCATACGGGACGAGGAGGGGAGTAATATACCCCTAAACAAGCGAGGTGTATGGTATGGCGAAGAAGCCGACGTGAATGAGGACGTAGTCCTACACCACACCATACAATCCTATAAGAGAGGGCCTGGGTCGTGGCCCGGAAAGGCCAAGGGGCCTGATGGTTAGGAATTAGTCAGGAAGGCCTGATCTGCTTGTAGTTTAACGTCTTGCAATGAGGATGAGGGTCGGGGACCCAAGAAGGCCAAGGGGCCTGAGGCTTGGCCTCTTAAAGGGAGGGTGTATGGAATGTTACATGATCCCAGTGTGAATGAGGATGTAGTCCTACACCACACCATACACCCTGGGTAAAAGGGGACCTAGGCCGAGGGGCCCGAGAAGGCCAGGGGGCCTTAGGTCAGGCATTGGTCAGGAAGGCCTGATGGGTCTGCAATTTAGCGTCTTACATGAGGACAAGGGTCGGGGTCCAGAGGAGGCCAAGGGGCCTGAGGCTGGGCCTCATAAGGGAAGGTGTACGGCATGGTACATGATCCCGACGTGGATGAGGACGTAGTCTTACACCACACTGTACACCCCTATAAGAGAATCTGGGTCATGGGCCCGATCGCTAGCACCACCCATGGGGAAGTTTGTCACATCGGGATGGGGCAAAACAAATCACTGCACTCGATGTCTGGGACATCTCGGGGTGGACCCGAATATCCAGGACACTGTTGACCATGTTCGAAACACAACATTCCTATGGTGACCCGATATGGGAGCAACAAATGAGCGTCGACCGCTGACCAAATTCGCAACGCGGGACTTGTATCGGCTTGTTGCTCGAAAACCCTCGGGGGTGTTGGCCCGTAACGGTAGGAGAGCCCTTGGGCGTAGTATAAAGGTCGTTCCTAGTGGTCCCTATGAGTGTGTAAAAACGATGGAATCCCAGTCAAGGAGTGGGTGAAGCATAGCTGTATCCATCCACGAAAGAGGCAGTCATCTCCCGGGGGGATGTGCAGCCGGGTCGAGGCTTGCTCGATGTGAGTTGGGGAAAAAGTGTGCACCCTTCCATGTCTTGACCTGAGGGGAAGATTTTGGCTTTTGGGCTGGGCCAACGGACAAAATTCCCAGGCGTTCCTACGTATCTCATGAGGATGAGAATCAAGCCATACGTAGTTCTTGAAGGCCATGCAGTTTAGCGTCGTGCGGTGAGGACGTGGGAGGATAGAATAATGAGAGTGGGCACATGGTGCGACCCTTAAAATCCTTGTGTGAGCGGGGTTGTATGAGCATGGCTAAGAAAGCCTACTCCCTTCTACAAAAAGATACTCCAAAGAAACTATTCCCAGGGGGGATAGTGGAAGAGAAAAGCTTGGGGATGGGCTCAAGATGAGGCGTCCGAGTGTTCCTACGTATCCCATGAAGACGGGAATCAAGCCACACGTAGTTCTTGAAATGAAGTTTAACGTCATGCGGGATGAGGAGAATCTCATTTGGGGATATGTACGGTACGACAAATAATTTGAGGTGAATGAGGACGTAGTCCCACACCATACCGTACAATCCCGAAAGAGGGTAAGTCGGGGAAAAATCCAAGGGGCCTGGGGCCGGACCGTGGTCAGGGAGACCTGACCAGCTTGCGGTATAATGTGTCGCGGTGAAGACTGGGGTCCAGGGGCCCGTGGAGGCCAAGGGTCCTGAGGCTGAGCCTCGGTCAGGAAGGCCTAACTGGATTGCAGTTTAACGTCTTGCAGTAAGGACGGGGGGGCCTTGGGGCCCGAGCCTCGGTCAGGAAGGCCTGACTGGCTTGCAGTTTAACGTCTTCCAGTAAGGACGGGGGGCCTTGGGGCCCGAGGAGGCCAAGGGGCCTGAGGCTGAACCTCGGTCTGGAAGGCCTGACTGGCTTGCAGTTTAACGTCTTGCAGTAAGGACGAGGATGCAGTTTAGGGTCGTGCGGGACCGTCTCGCAGTTTAGGGTCATGCATGACCCTTTTTCCCTTGGCAAAGTATTGCTTGAGGAACTTGGAATTGGTGGGAGGGGTTATACGCTCTCCATCCGTGGTCACCAAGGAGTATGCTTCATTGGGGTAAACCTTATGGATGACATAAGTCCCTTCCCATTTGGGTTCTAATTTGGGCGGTTTCCTACCGGGAATCATTGGCGCTCGAAGGGCCAGTACCAGGTCTCCCTGTAGAAAAGAACGGAGACGAACCTTCTTGTTGAAGGACCTCTCTATCTTATCCTGATGCATTTCCAGATTGTGCAGGGCATGAAGCCGGTTCTCGTCCAGGGCTTCCAATTTAGCTAGACGGATCTCTGCTACCTCATCTGATGTCTGGTGATCATAAACTGCTTTGCATAACGACGGAAGCTGGATCTCAATGGGTAGGACAACCTCATATCCATACACCAGGGAATATGGGGTCAACAGGGTAGAGTTGCGAGTTGTCGTCCGGTAAGCCCAGAGGTCGTTGGGGAGCTTGTCCGGCCATCTTTTCTTGTTATGACCAACCAACTTCTGCAGAATGTTAGAGAGGGTCTTGTTGAGTGCATCGATTTGTCCATTTTCCTGCGCGTAGTAGCGGGAGGTATGGTTCGATAGGATGTCATACTTGGCATACAATTTCTTCAGTTCAGCCACTCGGAAGTTGGTGCCGTTATCGGTGAGGATGGCGTGAGGGACCCCAAACCGGTGGATAATGTTGGAGCTCACAAATTCAACGATGGAACGGGCCTTGACCTCTTTGAGCGGAACTGCCTCTGCCCACTTGGAGAAGAAATCTGTAGCAGTCAGGATAAACCTACACTGGCGGGCTGTTGCCGGTGGATATAGTCCCACTACATCAAGTCTCCATACCACAAATGGCCAAGAGTATTTTGTGGGGTGGAGGGGCTCTGGCGGCTGATGCAGGAAGTTGGCGTGAACTTGGAATGCGTGGCATCTCTTGCCATACCCAATACAATCATGGATCATAGAGGGCCAGAAGTACCCTAACCTCCGGATTTGATGGGACAGCTTCGGCCCAGCTTGATGGGCACCACAGGAACAGGCGTGAACCTCTTGCATAACTTGAGGTATCTCTACTCCTTGGATGCAACGAAGGAGGACACCATTGAAACTCCGCTTATAAAGGATCTGTTCAAGACCGGGGCCGCTCTGGAGGGTAAATTGCATCACGCGTCGTCAGATTCACTCGCGCTCGGCCCGGTCGTCCAGGAGGCGACCATTTTGGAGATACTCGACAAAAGGTGCCCTCCAGTCGGGAGTGGCTTCAATCACTGCGTTTGACGAACCTAGGACCGCTGACGTAGAGGGTCCAGCAGTGGGATGACTTACCCGGAGGCCATCATTGTCCTATTGGGTGACGGGGGCGATGACTCTCCAGTGTGCCACATGTGTGATCAAATCATCTTTCTCGGGTTCTATGAGCGATGCGGCCAAGCCGGCCAAGGCGTCTGCTTGACCGTTCTGTGACTGTGGGACATGGGTAACCTTTGGTCGAGAAGAGAACTGTGCCATTAGGCGGAGGGTGTACTCTAGCAATGTTGCATTCTCCTGCTTGCTGACGATGTAGTCTCCATTAACCTGTTTGATTACTAGCTCTAAATCTCACTTCACATGTAGATGGGGCACATGGATCTCAAGGGCCAGCTCGAGGCCGGTGATGAGAGCCTGGTACTCTTCCTCGTTGTTCGTATAGCCTTCTAACAACAGGAACGAGTATGGAAGGATGGCCTACACCGGGGTAATGAAGACAATACCCAGGCCCACTCTATTGATCTTGGGATCATTGAGCCTCCTACCGGTGGGGCTCCGGGAGGCGCCGTCGAAATGCATTAGCCAACACGGGAAATCATGATCGACTGAGTGGATTATCTCATCAGGGAAATCCAGGTCCAGGGATTGATCTGCGAAGGTTGGATGGGCAGCTAAAAAGTCTTCCAATGTCTGTCTCTTAATGGCCTTTTGAGGTACAAACCTGATATCAAAATTCTGTAGAATCACTACCCACCGTGCTAGTCGGCCAGTCAGCATGGGACGGTTCCGGATGTACCTCAGTGGGTCTACCCGGGAGACCAATTTCACCTCATGGTGCTGCAGGTAATGTCGCAACTTCTGCATGGTGAAGACGAGCGCAAGGCAGCTCTTTTCGATGGGGGAGTATCTGACCTCCGTATCGAGAAGCATGCGGCTGAGATAGTAGAGACTATTCTCAGTACCCTCGTTATTCTTCTGGGAGAGCAGTGCACCAAGGGATCTTTCCAGGGCGGTCACGTAAAGGACCAATGGAATTCCGGAGACGGGCGACATCAAGACCGGAGGTTGGAGTAGATACTGCTTGATTTCCTCGAAGGCGGTCCGACACTCCTCATCCCATTCGTAGGTGGCGCCCTTCTTCAGGAGCCGAGAAAAGGGATTACACATGCCGGATAGATTCGCGACGAATCAGGGTATATAGGCTAAGTGTCCTTGAAGGCCTCGAAGCTCCCGAATGTTTCTCGGGGGATGAATTTGGATGATGGTCTTGATCTTCTCCGGGTCGATCTCGATACCTCGGTATCTGACAACAAATCCTAGAATCTTCCCAGAGTTGACCCCGAAGGCACACTTCAACAGGTTCATTTTTAGGTGACGGGAACGGAGGAAACCGAACACTTTCTCGAGGCCTTTGAGATGGTCCTGGCGCTGACATGATTTGACTACGAGGTCATCCACGTAGCATTCCACCAATGTCCCGAGGATCGGTTTGAATATACGATGCATGGACCTCTGATAAGTGGCACCTGCATTTTTCAAACCGAATGGAATAACCTGGTAGAAAAAGGTACCTTGGGGAGCCCTGAAGGCAGTGGACTCCTCGTCTTCGGGGGCCATCCGGATCTGGTTGTACCCGGAATATCCATCCATGAAAGAGAGGGCTTGGAACCCGGCCGTGGCGTCAGTGAATAACTACATCACCGGGAGTGGGAAGTCATCATTTGGGCAGTGCCGATTAAGATCGCGGAAGCCAATGCAGACTCTGATCTGCCCATTATTCTTCCTGACTGGCACAATGTTGGCAATCCATTTGGGGTACTGGACTTCTTTAACGACGTTGGCTCTGATAAGCTTGTCAACTTCGGCCTCAACCATTGCACCATGAGAAGGGTGCATTTTCTTGGGGGGGGATGCTTAAACCCACGATGTTTTTCCGGGAGGCCCAGACGGTGAACGACTACCTGGGGATCTAGCCCTGGCTTCTCATTATAACTCCAAGGAAACAAATCACGATGCTTTTTGAGGAAGTATACGTACTATTGTCGCTCCTCGGGGGACATGGCTGCACTGATCCATGTGGGTTTCAGATCTGCCTCACTACCAAGGTCCACCTATACCAGTTCATCAATCGTGGTAGAGACACCTTTGTTGGTCGGAGTGGATACTCAAGAGGGGGTGAATTGAGATCCAATTAAAATTTTTTGTTAAAAACAATGTTGATTAAAATCCCCCTATTTCAGAAACAGATTAAACTGTAGTGAATTTATACAGATTATAATGGTTCAATTAGTTTCTCAAAGATTGATTAGTTCTCAGTTAACTTAATCTTATGATTAAATTAACCTTTGAAACTAACTTACTGGTCTATAATAATTATAAACACTTGCGAGTTTAACTTTCAAAGTAGCTTTGAAAATAAATTATATTTCAATGTAATAGAAGCGGAGTATGAAATAAATAGGTAGTATGGATATAGTATGTAGCTACAAACATAGAGAATTAACCAAGAGGTTCAGTCTCAAGCCGAGACATAGTCCTCTCAAAAGTTTATATAAAAATGATCCACCCCCTGGATCGGGGTTAACAACAGTGAACACACTGTCCATGTCACAAGACCTCTACCACAGTTCTGTGTGGGAAAACAAACAACAGCTTAGAGCTGTCCAGGTATCATACGAACTCTACCACTATCCATAGTGGGAAATGAAGTGAAGAAAGGTTTGATAAGGATTTACAGATCCTCCAGTGAAAGTACAGGAGTCAGTGTGTGTGTTTTAATACAGCAGATAACACACACTGCTCAAAATGTAAAACAAATGTATCACAGAGCAGAGATGTAGAGTTAGAAATGGCTCTGGTGATTTCAGTGTAGCTCTGGACTCTTTTATATTTGGTCAGAATTTATTCTGAGTCCTCTTCTAGTTTTGGTTTAAGAGGAAGAGTGTCGTATGCTTCAGGCGCAAAGGTAGTGAGATGTAGTCGATGAAGTTCTTCAATGTTATTTTGTTTGCACAGAACTCTTCTTGAGTAGGCTTGATTGTGTATGAGGTTCTGTTCTCCTTGGTTCTTCCTTCTCTTTGCTTTTCTCTGTATCTCTCTTGTGTTCTTCTATCAAAATCCTTGCTATCTTCAGCAGAGTCTTCTTGTATTTATGTCACGCGCTTCGGAAGACAGAAAAAGTTTCCTTTCCGCAGGTACGAGGTACTATTTCGTGACATCCGACAACCTTTATTAATAATTTGACAGAGCATTAAAATATACCTAATATGACCATTGGTTAGATTAAATAAAGATAAAGATAAAGAAATTAAAACAGCTGTTTATGACTATTGGAGAATCAAGTGATTGGTAGGTCATCAGCATTAGTGAGTAATGATCGGTGACTCAGATAGATCAGCATCGGTGAATCAGACTGATCAGCATCGGTCTGTCATCTGATCGGTGAGTCAGTTTGATCGGTGAGTCATTTGATCGGTGGATCATTTGATCGGTGGCTCATTTGCATCGGTGAGTCATTTGCATCGGTGAGTCCTTTGATCAGTGAGTCATTTGATCAGCATCAGTGACTCATATTGCATCGGATCGGTGAGTCATTTGCATCGGTGAGTCATTTGCATCGGTGAGTCATTTGCATCGGTGAGTCAGTTTGATCAGCATCAGTCTGTCATCTGAATGGTGAGTCATTTTGAATCGGTGAGTCATTTGCATCGGTGAGTCAGTTTGATCAGCATCGGTCTGTCATCTGATCGGTGACTCATTTGCATTGGTGAGTCATTTGCATTGGATCGGTGCGACCGTTGTCTTTTGATATGCGATCAGTGCTTCCGATGTCTGTTGATATTGAATCGGTGCTTCCAAAATACTTTGTACATCAATAAGCATAGACAAAAATGTGGTAACAGATTCATTAACAGATTGTAATTAAGATTATGAGAAATCAAACCAGATTAAGCATTAATGGTATGTGATGATTTGTGATTATTAAAACATCAATCATAGATATGAAATCAACAATATTCCAGAGGGCTCAACAATCTCCCCCTTTTTGATAATCACAAATCTTTATCATTAAATATAAATAATATGATATATTATTAATAAAAACATAATGATAATTAAACCATAAGAAAAATAAAAAAATAAAGAGATATATAAATCTCCCCCTTAATTTAGATTACCCATATATATTATATAGATTTCTCCCCCTGAGATATATACATCATTTCTCCCATAAATTTTCTTCTCCCACATAAAGGATTCTTGTTCTTCTCCCCCTTTGGGATAATCAAAAAGGAGGGAAAACAGATAAGAGAAAGTGAAAGTAAAAGCAGTCAGCAGGGAGTATAGATAGAAAAATATTTGAGAAAGTACAGACTATTACAAGTAGCACATTTTTCACCCCATCAAAAACAATACACAACTATTTGTTGGGATACAAAGGGGATTTGCCATTGTCTTTTGGATCAATAGTGGGTACGTTTGAAGGCTTGGAGGCAGGCTGGTCTTGGCGAATCTGAAGTGGTGGTAGGACAACTCGGGCAGGTGTAGGAGCAGGTACCACAGAGGGTTGTTGTTGAGAAACAGGAGCTGATTGAGAAGCTTGCTGAGGAACTGGTCTTAACTGAGAGAGCGCTTGAGCAACAGATAGCTGATTTGGAGCTATATCAGATTCACTGAGAGGTTCAGAAGTAGGAAGTACTATTGCAGTGGCCTGTGTATGCAAATAGGACTTCAAAAGAAGAATAAAGTCCTGAATGACTTCTGCTCCATACTTCATAGCTTTTTCAAAATCATCTTTATTCTCAATGAACTGTGCCAAGGAAGGGACAAAATCTTGCAACTGCTGAACTTGAGTTTTGAAGGCCTGAGTGACTAGAGGTAATTTCAGATTCTCTGCCAACACCTTGAAGCTTGCAATCATCTCATGTTTTGTATAAATCTTGGAAAAGTAATTATCAACTTTCTCTTTGATATCTTGCAGGGCTTTCTTAGCATCTGCTGAATACACCAATGCCATCTTATGACCGTTATCATAGAGCTCTTTCATCTTCCTCAAGGATTCTAAATCAAGAATTTGTCTTACAGCAGCTAACTCATCATGCACAACTTCTCTTAGAGCTTCTATCTCACGGGTAGTGATCTTGTTTACCTTGCCTGTACTGGCTTGGCTAACTATGTGAGTTAACTCAGCTTTCTACTTCCTCAGGTCAGACTTGTTGAGATGTTCAATCAAATTTCTCAAAACGTCCATCATACCAGAGATGGTTGATCGAAATTCTCTTGATAGAGATACTAGGCCAGTGTGAAGATCCTTCATAGTCTGATTCAAAATGGCTATTTGCCTGCCAATATGTTCACCAGTATTGGCCAGGTCTGGCTTCACAGCATTAGATACTCTTTGTGAGAAGGCTTCCAATGAGTGTTCAGAAACATGGAGAGACACTTGAGTAAGAGCATTAGAAATTTCTTCTCTAACTATGGCTCTCACAGCGGTTAGCAATTCAATCTTAAAATTTTCAAGATCAGCTTGAGAGATTCCTGAACCAGGTAAATTATCAATTGTAGGATCAACAGCAGGAACAGACCTTGCTTCTCGTTGGAGGTTCCTCTTCACAGCTGCAGCAGATTCTGTTATTTCTTCTTCGTCTTCAGAATATTCTAAGCCCAACATAGCATAACCAGGGTAGTCATCCCAAACAGCAGCACACAGAGTGTATTTTGGTTTCTCATAGCTTGTTGTTCCACTGATTTTTGGTGAATCATCTTTGACACCGATATGTATTTCTTGTACTGACTGAGGTGATTCTATTTGATCTTCAGAAAGACCATCCACTGGTCTGTTATCACCATCAACAGCAGCCTCAGCTTCATCAGCACGTCCATCATCACTCTTCTCAGAAGATTCACTGTGATATTCTTTAGTGTCAGAATCTTTTTCATCACCAAGAATAGGTTCTGATTCTGGTAGGGCTAAGGGTGGACTAGCAGGTCCAAATTCTATTCTCCTTTTGGGACTGGCAGTGTCAGGATCACTCCTATCATCAGGAGATGACATACTTCCTTCCTCAGTCGCAACTTCTTCTTTTTCCTGGGTTTTGGTGGCCTCATCCTTTCCTTCTTCTTGCTCATCATCATCAGAATAAACTGGTTCCTCATTTGGTTTCAAGCCAGGGTCTCTCAAATCCTTTGGCCTCTTGCCATGATCTATGGGATTGTAGGCTTCATACAATTTATCTTCATCTACAACCCAACACTTCTTCCATGGATTCCAATTTATCTTCATCCTCTTGCAGATCTATTTGTTGAGACAGAAGGTATGATCTGTTTCATTAACTTCATCATCTTCATCAATACAATCTAGATTCTTGAGCATGGTAGATATCATGTTTGAATAAAACAAGGCAGTGGCTTTCTTAGACGGTTTTATCATTCCAGCTATGTGTACCATCACATATCTACACAAATTGATTTTCTCATGTGTTTTCAGAAGAAACAACGGGAAAACATCCTGGTACATTACAGCAGCAAAATCTCCTCTCCTAGGGCAACGTTGGTGCTGAATAAACTTGAAAAGAAGTCTGCATTCACCATCTAATTCTGAAGCTGTGATTTTCCGTGATTCTCTTTTTCCTGTCAGAAGCTCCAGAGCTAATTCATAAGAGAGGTAATCAGATATTGGAGGAATATTCCCAGCATAATCCTCATACCGACCTTCATGAGGTACGTTCAAGCACTCAACCCACTTCTTAGATGAGAAGGATATTTTCATTCCTTTTACCACAGACGACATCCTGGCAGCCTCCACACCATCTAAAGTGATTTCCAGATTCATATAGAACTCATGTACCAGCTTCGGGTAGTCTATTAGAGAGTTGTCAGAAAACCAGTCTATCCATCCTTGCGATTCAAGAACTTACAGCAACAGTGACTTACTTGACAAAAGCCACACAGAGCTTACTTCTTTTTCTACAGCAACAATCCGAGTTTCCAGGTTCGGATTTACTGATCGTTGAGAGGTACTACTCGACTCGCCTCGAGCACGCTTTGAAGGTACATGGCTATCCGTTCCTTTGCTCGGTCTCTTTTTCTTAGCCATTCGAGGATTTTGGGAAGGCAGGAGTTCGAAGGTTCGAAGTAGAAGTGAAGAGAGGTTGAAAGGTTCGGCGGGAAATGAAAGGTCAAAGGTTTAGGGAGGATAAATAGCCGCGTATCATTTATTTTATCATTTAGGGTTCCCATAAAAAGTATAAAAGAAATTTACTAATTAATTACAATATAATAATAAAAAAAATATCGGTATGACAGATCGGTTGCACAGATCGGTTTCACAGATCAGTCTCACAGATCCGTTTCATAGATCAGTTTCAGAGATCAGTTTCACAGATCAGTTTCACAGATCAGTTTCACAGATCAGTTTCACAGATCAGTTTCACAGATCAGTTTCACAGAACAGTTTCACAGATTGATCATACACAACTCTTGTTTAATGAATTTCATTCTTTCAGAGCATAAAGGCTTTGTGAAGATATCAGCTAATTGATGTTCAGAACTAATAAATTTCAAAGAAATATCACCTTTTTGATAATGATCTCATAGAAAGTGATGTATGACATCAATGTGCTTAGTTATAGAGTGAGACACATGGTTCTTAGATATACTTATTGCACTAGTATTGTCACAATTAATTGAAACATGTTTAAGATCAAATCCATAATCCAATAGAGTGTGTTTCATCCACAGAATTTGTGCACAGCAACTACCAGCAGCTATGTATTCTGCTTCGGCAGTAGACAATGCAACTGAGTTCTGTTTCTTACTACACCATGATACTAGGGATTTTCCAAGAAAATGACATGTTCCAGATGTGCTCTTTCTATCTAACTTACATCCAGGAATGTCAGCATCTAAATAGCTAGTTAGGTTAAATGATTGTCCTTTTGGATAAAACAAACCTAAATTTATAGTATACTTAAGATACTTGAAAATCCTTTTAACAGCCAGTAAGTGTGATTCTTTAGGATTAGCTTGAAATCTAGCACACATACATACACTGAACATAATGTCTGGTCGACTAGCAGTAAGATAAAGTAAGCTCCCAATCATACCTCTGTAATTGGTTTGATCCACTGGTTTCCCAACTTCATCTCTATCCAATTTACAGGTAGTACTCATAGGTGTATCACTTTCCTTAATACTATCCAATCCAAAACGTTTTAAAAGATCTTTTGTATATTTACTTTGATTTAAAATAATTCCATCTTTAGTTTGAAGAATTTGAAAACCAAGAAAATACTTAAGCTCTCCCATTAAGCTCATTTCAAATTCATTTTTCATAACCTTTGAAAAATCAGTACATAAGGAATTTTTAGAAGATCCAAAAATAATATCATCAACATAGATTTGTACTATTAATACATCTTTTGAAATCCTTTTTATAAAAATAGTGGGATCAGCTACTCCTTTTGTAAATCCTTTTGAGATAAGAAAGTTTGAAAGCCTTTCATACCAAGCTCTTGGATCTTGTTTTAAACCATATAAAGCTTTAGAATGTTTAAAAACATGATTTGGAAAATGATGATTTAAAAAACCAGGTGGTTGTTCTACAAAAAAATCTTCTACAATAAAACCATTTAGAAAAGCACTTTTGACATCCATTTGATATAGCTTGAAATTCAGATGTGATGCATAGGCAAGTAAGATCCTAATAGCCTCTAATCTAGAAACAGGTGAAAAGGTTTCCTCATAGTCAATTCCTTCTTCTTGATTGTAACCTTGTGCAACTATCCTAGCTTTATTTCTAATGATGTTTCCAGATTCATCAACTTTGTTTCTAAATACCCATTTTGTGCCTATGGTCAGAATATCCTTAGATCTTTCTACTAATTTCCAGACTTTGTTTCTTTCAAATTGATTTAGTTATTCTTGCATAGCCATTACCCAAAACTAATCATTGATAGCATCATTGATATTTTTAGGTTCTGACTGTGAAAGAAAAGCTTGATGTTCAACCTGATTTCTTAGAGAAGCTGTAGTCTGTGTTCCTCTATCTAGATTTCATACAATAGCATCTAAAAGATGGTTCTTTAGAGTCCTAGATGGTCTTGAAAAGATAGGGCTAGAGATTTCAGATTCATCTACAGATTGAGGTTCAACAGAAGCAGGTTCTGGAGAATTTATATAGCTGGATTCTTTAACTCTAGGTCCATTGTATTTATCATTGAGATTCAAACCAGATAGATCATCTTCAAGAGAGATTTTAGGTTCATGTGGATTAGTTTCATCAAATTTAATGTGAACAGATTCCTCCACACATTTGGTTCTTTTATTGAAAAATCTATAGGCTTTACTAGAGATAGAGTAACCTAGGAAAATTCCTTCATCACTCTTGGATGCAAATTTGTCAAGATTGTCTCTAGTATTGAGAATGAAGACTTTGCAGCCAAAAACGTTGAAGTAGTTAACCTTAGATTTCCTATGGTTCCACAACTCATAAGGGGTCCTCTTAAGAACTGGTCAGATCACGACTCTATTAATGACATAACAAGCTGTATTTACAGCTTCAGCTCAAAAGTAAATAGGCAGTTCATATTCATTGAGCATGGTTCTAGCTATTTCTTGCAGGGTTCTATTCCTTCTCTCTACTACACCATTTTGTTGGGGTGTCCTAGGGGCAGATAAATTGTGACTATAGCCATTGTGTGAGCAGTAAGAATCAAACTCATGATTTTCAACCTCATGACCATGATCACTTCTCAGGGTCTTAATCTTGAGTCCACTAAGATTTTCTACAGACTTGGAGTATTTAACAAAGTAAGAACAAGCTTCACTTTTGTGAGCTAGAAAATATACCCAAGTATATCTAGAAAAGTCATCTACAAGAACATAAACATAGTGCTTCCCATTTAAACTAGAAACTCTAGAAGGTCCAAATAAATCCATGTGAACCAACTCGAGAGGTTTAGAAGTTGACACTTCTTTCTTTGACTTAAAAGAAACTTTATGTTGCTTTCCTTTTTGACAGGGATTACAAACTTTGTCTGCTGGAAATTCAAGTTTGGGTAAGTCTCTAACTAAGTTATTCCTAGAAAGTTTTCTAAGTGAGTGTACATTGCAGTGTCCTAATCTTCTGTTCCAAATCCAAGACTCTTTATGAAAAGAATTTAAGCAAGGAATATTCTGCTTAGCTAAGGAATCTAAATCAACAGCATAAACATTTTCATTTCTTAAAGCAGAAAATACTAAAACATTTTTAGAGTTAAAACACTACAAGAATCATTTTTAAATTTCACATAAAAACCATCATCACACAATTGAGAAATGTTTAACAAGTTATATTTAAGTCCATCGACAAATAAAACTTCAGAAACCAAGATTGAATCAGTGTTACCAATCTGGCCTAAACCGATGATTTTTCCTTTTGAATTATCACAAAAAGTGACAAAGCCTCCATCAACTTTTACTAAGCTCTTGAAACATGAAAAGTCTCCTAACATATGTCTTGAACATCCACTGTCTAAGTACCATATCTTCTTGTGACAGCTCTTCAAGCAGGTCTCCTACAAAACAGATTTAGATGGAAGATGATTTTGGTACCCAGATCTTCTTGGGTCCAGACATGTTAGCCAATAATACTTTAGGTACCCATATTTGTCTAATGGGTCTCATATAATTTGTAGAATTAACATTCTTTGAAAGATAAACCTTATTAGATCCATAACTATGAATATAACTGGTTGAGGCATATGAAGTTCCAGAATTAACTATCTTCTGTCCAGATTTAGGAATGAATCTAGTTTTGGCAACTTTTCTTTGTCCAGGTTGGTATCCTATACCAGTAGTATATCTAGGTGCAACTTGCTTTCCTAGCATTTGTGTTAGAATATTTTTGCCATTTGTGAACTTCTCTAAGTCTTTTCTGAGTTGTTCATTAGACAATTTTAGTTCAGTATTCTCTTTAAGCAACTGAGCATTCTTTTCTACTTCTATATCCAGATCAGATTTATGCTTAACACTTAAAGCATACTGTTTCTTTAAACCATTATATTTATCTTTAAGCTCATTACAGGTTTTTCAAGCATATCACAATATTCAAACAGTTCAGATTTAGACATGTTATCACCTTCAGAATCATCTCCAGAATAATATGAATTTGAAGTAGGGGTTTCTGATGTTACCTCAGAAGTGTTGGTCATAAAACACATGTTGGCTCGATTCCTTTTAGAGTCTGAAGATTCAGCTTCACTTGTGTTGTCTTCTGAAGCACTCCCAGTAGCCTTCATGGCTTTCTTGTACTTTTTATCCTTGTATTCATACTTCTTTCTATATTTCAGCTTTGGACAGTCTGTTTTTATGTGTCCTTTTTTTTTTGCATTCATAACAGACAACTTCATCTGATTTATCAGACATCTTCCAATCCTTCTTCTAGTGTCCTTTGTTATCAAACTTGCCATTGTAGTTTGACTTTCTGAAAAACTTCTTATTCCTATAGAATTTCTTAAATCTTCTAGCAATGTGTGCCATCTCAGCATCACTATCAGGATCATTCTCACTTTCCTCACTAATTAAACTTTCACTGATAGCTTGAGGCTTTTCCTTATCCTTATTCATTGAGGTTGTAGTCTTGAAGGCAATAGACTTCCTTTTAGGTTCATCATCTTCTTCTTTATTTAATTTAATCTATTCTTCATACATCATCAGCTTACCAATTAATTCCTTGACAGGCAGTGTTCCAATGTCACAGGATTCTCTAATGGAGACAGAGGTTCCTCTCCATCTTTCAGGTATACATCTCAAAATTCTCATGATTTTCTCCTTTGTTGGAACATCCTTTCCCAGAGAAGTCATTGTGTTGAAAATTTCATTGAACCTGAGATACATATCAGAAATGGGTTCATCAGGCTTCATCTTAAAATTATCATACTTAATAGTATAGGTATTCAATCTAATCTCCTTAACATTAGTTGTTCCTTCATGAGAAACAGCTAAGGTATCCCAAATTTCATATGCAGTTTTATATGAAAGAATTCTATTAAATTCTTCATCTCCTAGAGAACAGTACAGAGCATTCATAGCTTTACAATTATTATTGTAAGCAGTATTTGTAGGTTCATCCCAAGTAGATCTATCAGTACTGGGAATTTTATTTTCAGCTTCAATGACAATCCAAATATCAAAGCCCATACTTTCTATGTGAATTTTCATTTTTAGATTCCACAGAGCATAGTTGTTTCCATTAAAGAAAGGTGGCTGGTTAGTAGCAGCACGCTCAAGTCTATTATCCATGATATTACAAAAAGAATTTTAAAGAGAAAAAAATTTAGAAATAACAGAAATTTTATGAACTTTAAAATACAACTATTATCACAGTTGAAAACAGAGTACGTTTAGAAAATATTAACATCCTCTGATACCAAGTGTTGGCCGGATTGGATACTCAAGAGGGGGGTGAATTGAGTTCCAATTAAAATTTTCTGTTAAAAACAATGTTGATTAAAATCCCCCTATTTCAAAAACATATTAAACTGTAGTGAATTTATACAGATTATAAAGGTTCAATTAGTTTCTCAAAGATTGATTAGTTCTCAGTTAACTTAATATTATGATTAAATTAACCTTTGAAACTAACTTACTGGTATATAATAAATATAAACACTTGCGAGTTTAACTATCAAAGTAGCTTTGAAAATAAATTATATTTCAAAGTAATAGCAGTGGAGTATGAAATAAATAGGTAGTATGGATATAGTATGTAGCTAAAAACACAGATAATTAACCAAGAGGTTCAGTCTCAAGCCGAGACTTAGTCCTCTCAAAAGTTTATATAAAAATGATCCACACCCTGGATCGGGGTTAACAACAGTGAACACAATGTCCAGGTCACAAGACCTCTACCACAGTTCTGTGTGGGAAAAAAACAACAGCTTAGAGCTGTCCAGGTCTCATACGACCTCTACCACAATCCACAGTGGGAAATGAAGTGAAGAAAAGTTTGATGAGGATTTACTGATCCTCCAGTGAATGTACAGGAGTCAGTGTGTGTGTTTTAATACAGTAGATAACACACACTGCTCAAAATGTAAAACAAATGTATCACATAGCAGAGATGTAGAGTTTAGAAATGGCTCTGGTGATTTCAGTGTAGCTCTGGACTCTTTTATATTTGGTCAGAATTTATTCTGAGTCCTCTTCTCGTTTTTGTTTAAGAGGAAGAGTGTCGTATACTTCAGGCTCAAAGGCAGTGAGATGTAGTCGATGAAGTTCTTCAATGTTATTTTGTATGTACAGAACTCTTCTTGAGTAGGCTTGATTGTGTATGAGGTTCTGTTCTCCTTGGTTCTTCCTTCTCTTTGCTTTTCTCTGTATCTCTCTTGTGTTATTCTATCAACACCCTTGCTATCTTCAGCAGAGTCTTCTTGTATTTATGTCACGTGCTTCGAAAGACAGAAAAAGTTTCCTTTCCGCAGGTACGAGGTACGGTTTCCTGACATCTGAAAACCTTTATTAATAATTTGACAGAGCATTAAAATATACCTAATATGATCATTGGTTAGATTAAATAAAGATAAATATAAATAAATTCAAACAGTTGTTTATGACTATTGGAGAATCAAGTGATCGGTAGGTCATCAGCATTAGTGAGTAATGATCAGTGACTCAGATAGATCAGAATCAGTGAATCAGACTGATCAGCACCGGTCTGTCATCTAATCGGTGAGTCAGTTTGATCGGTGAGTCATTTGATCGGTGGCTCATTTGATCGGTGGCCCATTTGCATCGGTGAGTCATTTGCATCTGTGAGTCATTTGATCGGTGAGTCAGTTGATCAGCTTCAGTGACTCATTTTGCATCGGATCGGTGAGTCATTTGCATCGATGAGTCATTTACATCGGTGAGTCATTTGCATCGGTGAGTCATTTGCATCGGTGAGTCATTTGCATCGGTGAGTCAGTTTGATCAGCATCGGTCTGTCATCTGCTTGGTGAGTCATTTTGCATCGGTGAGTCATTTGCATCGGTGAGTCAGTTTGATCAGCATCGGTCTGTCATCTGATCGGTGACTCATTTGCATCGGTGAGTCATTTGCATTGGATCGGTGCGACCGTTGTCTTTTGATATGTGATCAGTTCTTCCGATGTCTGTTGATATTGAATCGGTGCTTCCAAAATAATTTTTACATCAATAAGCATAGACAAAAATGTGGTAACAGATTCATTAACAGATTGTAATTAAGTTTATGAGAAATCAAACCAGATTAAGCAGTAATGGTATGTGATGATTTGTGATTATTAAAACATCAATCATAGATATGAAATCAGCAATCTTCCAGAGGGCTCAACAGCCTTCTTCAAAGGCAGGGGTACAATCCTCCAGGTCTTCCTCCCCACCCATGGGGGGTCTTCCCACGATGGAAGATACTTTTGGTCTATCAAGATCCGAGGGGCAGCTGGTACCGGCTCGGGTAGCAGCAATCATCATATCAGGAGAGTCACTTGCCATTGAGACCATAGCAATGAAGGCAGTCGACCCTATCCCATCTGGCCTTCGGCCTAAGGGGCCCCGTTTGATTATATCAAAGTAGTGGTGACGTGTTGGCCTGAGTCGGTTAATTCCGGCCCGGCGTAAGAGACACGTATGGAGCACCGCCGTTGTCATAAGTTTGAAGTCCTGGTACCGTACAGGGGTAGGAGGTTCCGGGATCACCTGAGCCTGGTTTATGTAGGAGTACGAGGTGATTTTCCACCGTCGCTTGGACACGAGAACATGCCTTCCTTGCTTACCCGAAACCACAAAACATTACCCCATGCCGGGGGTCGTGGCCTCCAACCGGTGGATCGGGAGGATGTAGGCGTCATCCATGCTTGCCCAAGGGTCACTTGTGACCGGGGTGGGTTCATCCTCACTTACTAGTACCTGTTTATCCTTACTTTTTTAATAACCCGCATCCAGATAGCGGGCCTCACAAGAAGAGAAAGGGGATGCATCTCCTTGGAGCACGCCTACTCAACCTTTGAGCGAGTACTTGAGACACTGGTGATACGACGAAGGGACCGCTGCATGCAGATGGAGCCACGGCCTACCCATCAATGCATTGTAGGTGGTGTCTTGTGAGATGACCATAAACTCGGTGCTTGCAATTAAGCCACCGAAGTGAGTCTTCAAGCGGATCTTGCCGACTAGGGTTTTCTCGGTCCTATCGTACCCCTGTATTCTGAGGTTATAGGGAGTTAAATCACCTTCAGACAGACCCAGCTTTCGCAATGTTCGGGTCAGAATTAGATTGATTCCGGAGCCCGTGTCAATGAGGCAGTGGCAGACTTCCACGCTATTGAAGTGGCCAGCGATGTACTGCGGGCGAATGTTCCCTTGTATAGGAGGGTCCTCCTCTTCACCAGAGAAAGAGATAACCACCGGACATTCAGTGTTTTCAATCGTCTCGGTATGGAAGGCTTCTGCATCTCCTACCTCCGTCTCGAACTGGAGGGGGCTCCTTAGGGCCTCGGCAAGTGCCTCGCGCTTTTCGGATGACAGGCGAAGGGCCTCAAGGATGGAGAGCCTCGCTGGAATTCCGGCCAGGTGCTTCAAGACATCATACATTCGTGCCAAACGCGAACCACTACTTACAGGAGGTCGTTCGACATTTGGAGGCACAACGGGTCGTGCTGGTTGAACTGGCGATTAGCTAGTACTGGGTACATCTTGCTGCCTACTAGTAGAAGCCTGGAGATTAGTCGCCGAACTAGGATTGGGCAGTGGAGGCTGGCCTGTAGCCGGGCAAGACTGACTGTGATACGGACGAGGCAGCTCTCCCTGATCTAGTAGCACGAACGGTGGTAGAGGTAGAGCCGAGAGCGTTAGATGGGGTTGCGCGTGCTGAGCTCTGTGCTGAGCCTGCTGTCTCGTCTCAGTAGCGTGCACGACTTGGTTTAAAGTGCCTTCTAACGTACCTCGATGACTGGGGCGGTTGCGATTCCGCTGACGTTGACGTCGACTGGAAATGTTGGGGAGGTTTTCCTGGAGCTCCACCTCGTCGGGAGTCATATAGGGCTTTACCAGCTCCACGTTGTTAACCGAAGCATACCCCTGGCTGTCACTCGAGGAGTCATCCACCACTGGGAAGATTCTGGGAGTAATCCCCATTTCAGGGGGCATAAAGTCGCCGAGAGTGCGGGATGACGACGACACTGGTGGTGCGCTTTTCTTCTTCTTGCATCGCTGCTACTTGCCCTTATGGGAAGAGGTCGACTGTGAAGACGATGCGGAGGCACCAGCTACTTCTTCTGAAGGTTCTGGCTGCTTCATACGCGCTCAGATGATACCTTGGGCATGGAAGACGGTTTTTCGAGCCATCCAGTCGTCATATTTTCGGGATCCGCGGCTGGGGACCTGCTTTCACTTGCCTTCATTGTCGCTGCCGATCTCTGATCCTGCAGAGACACCTGCCACTTGCGCTGGTGCTGGGCCCAACTTGACTATGTTATTGTTGACTTAGTCTTGAAGCCAGTCTTTAAACACATAGCATTTCTTGAGGGTGTGCCCCAAAATCCAATGATAAGGGCAGTAGTTGGGGTCATTGGTGGGATTCGCCTCTGCCGGCCTTCTGCACTCGGGCAGACGCACAATCCCTTTCTCTAGAGCACTTCGGAAGTAGCCAGGGACCTGATTTTCGTTGAACGAATAAGTCTGGTGCCTTTTTTCCGGATAGGGGGCCCTGGGGGCCTGGCCCTGATGAGGGTCCGGAGGGGCCTGGCATGGAGGCGACACCTGATTGTCTCGCCTAGGTGGCAGTGGCGCATTGCGTGGGGGAACCTGTCGGATCTGAGGTGGTCGCTGTTGGGCAGGAGCCTATGCTAGAGGTGGAGGACCTCTGCGGGGTTGCAGGGGTGGTGTCGTCGGCAGTAACTCCAGCTGCCTCGGGGTTTCTATTTGGGCCACCGCGGCGGGTTCAACCCTGGCGGTCCTCCTGGCTTGGATCATAGGGGGTAACAAACGTGCCTGACTAGCATGTTACAAGGCTTCCTCAAGGCGCTGAGCCTTATCCGAGAAATCTCTGAACCCTCCAGTGTAGTTCTGGGTAATTAGGGAGGGTACCAGCTCTCTCTTGACGTTCCCCACACACATCATCAGTAATTGCTCCTGAGTCAGTGGCATATTGAGGGAATACGTAAGTCCCTTCCACCGGGCGATGAAATCTGCAACCCTCTCATCAGGCCTTTGCTTGCACATGAAGAGGTCCGCAATGCTAGTCTTCTGCGTGGTGGAGCTGAACTGGTATAAGAACTGTCGGCGAAGATCCTCCCAACCGGTCACCGATCCGATAGGGAGTTGGTTGTACCAGACGAATGTCGGACCTTCCAATGTCAGCATAAAACATCAGAGTTTGGCGGCTTCTACCTGAGCCGAGGTCCCCAGCATGGGGCCACACCTGGAGGAAAAATGTGCCAAGTGCTGGTGCGGGTCCCCTGTCCCATTGAAGGGTGAGAAAGTGGGGTTCCCAAAACCCAGAGGTGCGGGCATATCATCCACCCACGTGGGATAAGGCTTTCCATCCGGTGGGGCCGCCACCTACAGCGTTTCCAACGCTTCGAGGCGGGCTGTGAGCAGCGCGATAAGATCATCCGGGTGGGGGTCCCTGTCTTGATGGGGATCCCTAACCACAAGTGCGTTTCTAGGTTCTTCAACATGGTAGATGGCTTCGACAGCCTGTGGATCAACTGGCGGAACGACCGGCGGGGCGACTGGTGGAACCCGGACTGGGTTCTTCAGATTGCCCCGTCGCTCGGGGGGGGGGGGGGGGGGGTTTGGCGAGACGTATCACGCCCTCTTTCCATATGTTCCATATTCTTCCCTGTATGCGGTAGTAGCATGATCAGGGTTGCCCGGAGGCATCTCACCGGGTGGGAATTGTTCCTGCCCCTGCTGCCCTGGCCTGGGATCACCATAGTTCGGTCGCCGCCCTACGGCACGCTCAGCCAAGAGTTCGTCAACCAGCCTCTTCTGCTCAGCAAGCTACTGGCGTAACATGGCCTTCTCAGGATCCTCTTCCATTTTCTCTGTAGAGGCAGACAGTTCAGAGTGATTGATAGTTCCGATGTGCTCCTTACCCTTGCTGGTGTTTCGACCGAGTATCAGTGACTCGGTGGGTACGGGGAGCCCTAGCAGGTTCCTCTGCTGACGGGTAACCCTCCTTGATGGGTCCAGCAGTGGCGGTACGCCCTCGGGGGGTAAGTCTCCATCAAGGAATTCGAGCTCGTCTTCCTTGTCCACTATGTCAGCCATGTGGACCGTGACCCCTCTCTAGGGCATGTCCTCGATGTCACATAGAGAATCGGGCTGCCGTCAGATAGGGTCGAAGAGGAGAGCGACATAGTGTCCCCAACCATGGACTTGCACATGGGGTGTAGCTTCCCTGACGATTCTACGGAGTTACTTAAAACTCTGAACGCATTTCCGTTGAAGGTCGCTCGGGCGGCATGGTGACTCAGGATGCTGGGCCACAAGGAGTTCAACCGCATCAATCAGGCGGCACTGCTCACCGATTTCTTTGAAGTGCTCTCAACTTCTGGGGTACACCACCCGTTCGTAACAAAGGCGGATGTGTGTTGCCCATAGGGTTCGAGAAAATCACCCCACTTCTTCAGGGGTAAGAGACTCTGGTACGCAAAAATTCAGTGCCGTCGTCGGCCTGAGCTTCTCTGGGAAGTAGTCCGCTGCGAGAATACTCCAGAAGCTCCTGGGCTCAGACTCAGGGTCTGGCCCTATTTTTCCCCACTCGTCAACCGGGGGTGGCTGAGGGACCAGTAGCGGTACCGAGGCGGACCTCTGGGATAGTAAGCTTAGTGGCGAAAATATGGCGAACGAGCTGACTGGCCGCCGAATTCCGGGCCATCCTCCGAAGAGCAAGGTGACCTGGCCACGATGTCACGATACGAGGGGCTGATAGCCACAGCTTCCGGTATAGGAATCGCGGCTACCAGCGATAGGTCGTGTCATCTCTCTACCGCAGTTGGCCCCCAAAATAGCTCTCTGTGATCTCTGGTAGAGGTAGAGGGCGCCTCTGGTGACAATGGCGGTGATTGCGCGGTCGAGACCTACGGAATTCCCAAGATTTATTCCTCCTGTATGTACCTACGGAGAGAGATGGGAATCTGGTGGACCGTAAATTCCAGGAGAATGAGGCTAACGCGTATGGTTCCTACCCCGGTCCTTGATACGGAAGAGCGGGGAGAAGGTTCCATCTCTAAATCGCATTACGCTTCAGAGTCGGAGAAGCGAGCATGTTTGATCTCCACCCAGGCCTTCCCAGGATTCTTCTTGTGGCGGCGACGGCCCACTCTCCTACCCCGGGGTGGCTCTTTGGGACAGGGTTGATCACTATCAGGCAGTCTCGGAGCGGTGCTGGCGCCGTGGCGGAGAGGGCCCCCACTCGAGATGGCTGAGGTGCGAGGGGCACCGGGGAAAATGTCAAAGGGTACATGGGGAGGACCTCCATGAACAACACCCATGTAGGCGGAGCCTCTATTGGAATTGGAAGGAGCATGGGGAGGACCTCCATGGTCGCTACGGGCGTAGCGAGGCTGACCTTCACTCCTCGAGTTGCTGGGGCGAGGAGAACCTTCGCCGGTTGTAGAGAGGACATAGGGAGGGCCCCCATGTTGAAGAAGGACCGGATGGAAGGTGCCTTCAGATCGGCGGTCGGGGGCAGGAGGATGGACTCCATACCCTGTATAGTGGGCACGGGAAAGATTTTCGCGCTGAGCGTCACTGCCGCAGGGCAGGTCTTCCTTCGGGATGGGGGTAGCATGAGGCATGCCTCCATGGAGAACTTCGGAGCGGGGAATGCCAACGCTCTGTGGAGTAGTGGTACGGGGAGGACCTCCGTACAGTGTGACATCACCGCGGGTAAGTTCGCGGCGATCACCACTCGGGCCTGCAACCCGGAGAGCCAACCCAGCGTGCCCGTGGGGCAGTTGGGGTCTCGATCCTGGTTGGGTAAAGGAGTGCCCCTTCTCAGTGTATGCGGGGCCTTCATGATGAACGTCGGCGGTGGCTCGAGCCACTGTAGCTGTCGACGTCGACGTGCCTGGGCGAGCATCCTCAGCCCGGGCCCGGCGCTGATGTCGTGTCAGGTGAGCTGGTGCAGGTGGTGCAGGGACATAGCCTGCCTGCTCTTCCTGCGGAGTCAGACGACAGCACTGGTGCGGCCGGGCGGGAGCTCTCGCCTGGAGCCCTTGGGTCGGGACCCGGAGCGGGCTGAGCCGGACGGCGCCCGCCTCTTCGTCGTAAGGTGAGGAGTCGTCAAGGCGTTCCGGGGACAGGCTCCCGAAACGGTTGAACGTTGGGGTAGGGAGCAGGGGCTCCCTGTGCGGCCTGTTAGGGAAGCGTTGACGGCAGGTCCTGGATGCCTCCAGGTCCAGGCGGGCCATATCCCGAGTTGGGATGACCCCTTTCTCCTCATACCTGCGCACGAGGTTGTAGATCACCCTTCGATGGATGACCTCTGATGGGGAAAGGGGACGTGGGCGCCTCGTATTCCGCGATGTGGCGGCCGTTGTGGCGGTAGCGGCACCATGTGGGGTGGCTGTGGCTATGATTCCCCTTCCCCTGCGTAGGCTAGCGGGTGGTGATCGCGTCTCTGTAACAGCAACCTAGTTCCTGAGAAACGAAGGGATCAACTCATCAGCACTGAGAGGAAAAGGATTGACAGCCAGTGCCCCAGCATCCTTCCATTCTCCACTTCTGTAAGAAGGATCCACGCCCACACGCTGCAGAACGGAGTGCGCCACGTTCTACTGCCCCGACTTTCGGTGAGATTCACGATAGGCCCACTATTTTCTTGGCGGGACCAGGCACCGGATATCAGGATCCAGTGACACATCAATCTACTGGTGTCTCAAATGCTACTAATCTCCATATTGAGGAGAAAAATTTCACTTTGGGTTCACCATTTCTTTTTCTGACGCTTTCACCGGGGCGAGCGCGCACCCGTCCGTCCGCAGAGGAGGACGCGCGGTGCTTGTTGCCCTGCATTCCCGCTTTCCAAAGGCAGGCAGCATTCCCTCCTTGTTCAGGGTCGTCTACTCCTTGATCAAAATGGGATGATGGGATGTCGGCTCCTCCTTCTAGGGACTCCTCTTCAGAACTCGTCACCTAGTCCGGGTCTCCCTCGTAGATTTAATACGTAGTTCATGAATCTCTTCCCAGTGCCATGTTTCCATGGACGTCGGTTAATTACATTGCTTCTATCGGGACATTCCAAAGGGTCCAGTCAAGGCAGCAACCTTCAGTTAGGGGAGTAGTCACGTTGAGGCATCAGTAGCGTGTCTGGATGCTGGGGAACCTGGCATGCTTGTCTACTATCCCTGGTCACAGGGTTTCTCGAGGGCGTGGAAGCCCGAGGCATCCCACATCGAACGTGGGGAATTATATTCCATATACACATTTATGAGCTTTTCCTCAGCTTACCGTGTTTAACACAGGGCACACCGCGAGTTTAACGTCTAGAGGAGACGTATCAGCCCGATCAAAGCATTAGCTAGGATATATCGGATTGAGTGATTCACCTTGAAGGGATGTCGATACCGAGGCCAGTCCATGGGCGGCTGTGAAGAGGAGCATACCGACATGGTCTCACCGAGAGATGACGGTCCGGGCGAGAATCAGGATGGGTGATAGGTGGATGAATGGAGTGGAGGGGGAGTGGAATGGGACCATCGCAGGGGCGACAACGAAATTGGGCTTGAGCATTGAAGAGGCCTCCTACATATCCCCGTGGCAGGGAATCAAAGTCCGCGTACTTCGGAATGGTGTCGGTAAACCGACGTGAAGGTGGACCTTGTCCCGGTGAATGTCGTCAGCGAACCAACGTGAGGGTGGACCTTGGTCCGGTGGGAATCATCAGCGCACCAACGTGAAGGTGGACCTTGGTCCGATGAGAGATGAGCTTGAACCTCGGGGAGGCTTCCTACGTACCATGCCTTGACATGGATCAAAGAACTCGTAGTTCAAATGATTTATGGAATACAGTTTAACGTCATGCGGGACGATAGCGAACCCTGACGTAAATAAACGATGGGCGGTGGGTGTCGGTGAACCGACATAAGTGAGGGACCTTGGTCCGATGGGAGATGGGCTTGAACCTCTGGGAGGATTCCTAAGTACCATGCCTTGACATAGATCAAAGTCCTCGTAGTTCGGGTGAAAATGGGGCCTTGGCACACCGACAAGGAGACGGTTTGCGCCAATTATTGTTGGGCTTGAACCTCGGGGAGGATTCCTACATACCATGCCTTGACATGGATCAAAGTCCACGTAGTTCGGAAGGGGTTTCGTTGGCAAACAGACATGAAGGTGGACCCGGGGGTCCACTTGTGGTGGGCTTGAACCTCGTGAAGGCTTCCTACGTACCATGCCTTGACATGGATCAAAGTCCTCGTAGTTCGGAATTGGATGAGTCACAACGTCTTTCGGTCGGACCGGGATGTAGTTTAACATCATGCTGGACTGGGATGGTACCCGATGTGAATGAATGATGGGTGGGCTTGAACCTTTTGGAGGCTTCCTATGTACCATGACTTGACATGGATCAAAGACCTCATAGTTCAAATGGGGCTTTGTCGGCGAACCGACGTGAAGGCGGACCATGGTCCAATGAGTGGTGGGCTTGATCCTCGGGGAGGTTTCCTACGTACCATGACTTGACATGGATCAAATACCTCGTAGTTCGCTGGGGATGGGTGTGAAGTTTAATGTCATGCGGGAAAAGGGGCATACAGTTTAACATCATGCTGGACGAGGGCATGCAGTTTAACGTCATGCGGGACGGGGCGTGCGGTTTAACGTCATGCTGGACGAGGGCGAAACTCAACGTGAATGAACGACCGAGCAATGTGGCTTGAACCTCATGGAGGCTTCCTACGTACCATGCCTTGACATGGATCAAATTCCTCATAGTTCGTTGGGAATGGGTATGCAGTTTAACGTCATGCGGTATTGTGGTGCAGTTTAACGTCATGCTGGACGAGGGCGAAACTCGACTTGAATGAACGACCGAGCAATGTGGCTTGAACCTCATGGAGGCTACCTACGTACCATGCCTTGACATAGATCAAAGTCCTTGTAGTTTGCTAGGAATGGGGGTCTGGGTCGATGCTCACTCTAAGCCCATGTGATTCATGCTCGGTGTGAGAAACAAGAGGTTGCAAGGACCTGACAATCACGTCACGAAGGATGCGTTCGTGAGAAGTGAAGAGGGGATTATGCGTTAGGCGGCCCATGGTGTTGGGACTTACTCCAGGATGAAGGCCCGGCGGGGGTGTGCCTCGTTCCCTATCATGCCCTCTACTGACCTTGGTGGTGGGGAAGTACGGAGATGCAGGGGTGCAACCATCCGTTGAGGAACCAGGGTCGCCCTTCTCCTGAGAACATACGCCACTCCAATAAAAAGGATATCATCCCTTGTGGATGGGTGATTCCATTCCTGTAGAGACGAGTGGCATAAAAAATGTTTGAGCTAGGGGACCCTTCATGAGAGCCACGAGGTCGGGTCACAGTTTAACGTCATGTGTTGAGGACGTGGTGCTTGGCAGTTTAACGTCCTGCAGCTCGGACGAGGTGGGTTCACTCCGCACCCCTAGGACTTACATAACCGGTACCCTCTGGTCCTTGGGGAAGGGAAGGTATCGTTAAGGCCATGGTTAAGGGGGGTTGTGGAATGAACCATCAAGTGGTCCATGTTAGCATGGCTATGCGAAGAAGCAATAGCCGTTAGCGTGCCTATGCAAAGAAGCATTAGGCAAAGCAACACTACGGGTGGTATTTTCCATGGGACTTTGAAATCACATCGTGCAAACCTGGAGGGTCGCACGGGAAGAGTAATTGCCAAGCAAAAGAGTGTGCTTCGCAAAGTGGAGTGTCATGGACTTAGCATGGGGCATATGTGTGAGTGGAGGGTGCTTCACGAAGTGGAACAGTGTTCGCAGAGCACTGCCTCGCGGAGAAGGGGTGCCTCGCGAAGCAGGGTCCTGCGAAGCAGTGTGCTTCACGATGTGTAGCGATCCTTCCATAGCATAGGAATCACTAGTACAGGTTGGGTGTTTCGAGAAGCATAAGTGCTCCGAGGCTGCCCAGGTTCCTTTGGGAATCCCCGTCCTTCGCGAATGCCCTTGAGCTTCGCGAAGGGCATCCCTCTCGGAAGAGGGTCTCAAAACGAGACAAAGAAAAGGAGTCTCGCGAAGTAGAAGTTCCTCGCTGAGCTCATGACTCCTGGGGCAAGGAGTGCTTCGCGATGTGGGAGAGGAGAAGTCGAAAGGTCGGATTGTCTTTCCTAGGGACTCAGGGGGAGTCCAGTATTTATAGGGAAGGGGCGCCGCGAAGCCAAACTTGCGCACCGCCTCAGGTGCTTCACGGAGTAGTCGCGAACGTCAACTACGTTCGCGGAGCGTTACCGCCTCTGGAGCTTCGCGGCAGGCTTGCGAACGTCAAATGCATTCGTAGAGCGTTACCTCCTCTAGAGCTTCGTGGCGGGCTCACGAACATCAAATGAATTCGCGGGGCGTTACCGCCTCTGGAGCTTCACGAGGCCACGATGATCGGGGTGCTTGGCGGTGGTGCTTCGCGTTGGTGCTTCGCGTAGTTTCTTCGCGAGGCATTGCGCCCGCTGTCTTTTTCTTTCCTTTCTTTCGGGACTTATTTTGGCGCCAACAACTGCTCTTACATTCTCTGGGTCAACTACAACTCCTTCCTCCGAGATGATATGACCCAGGAAGTGAATGTGGTACATCCAAGAGTGCCACTTTGAGATCATAGCATATAGCTTATGCTCTCTCAGTGTACTCAATACGATCCCAATATGGGTAGCATGGTCGTGTCGAGTGTGATAGTACACCAAGATATTGTATACGAATGCTACCATGAAAGAGTCCAGATAAGGATGGAACACACGATTAATCAGAGCCATGAAAATGGATGGCACGTTCGTGCGTCCGAACGGCATAACTGTATACTTGTATAGACCATACATGCTCCTGAAATCTGTGAGAGGTATATCAGATGGTCTAATGCGTAGCTGATGATATCCTGATCTGAAGTAAATCATTAAGAACACTCGTGCTCCACGAAATTGATAAAAAAGATCATCAATCCTTGGTAAGGTATATTGGTTCTTAACCATCAAGTAGTTCAGCATCCAATAATCCACAAAGAGTATGAGGGTATCATCCTCCTTCTTCTCAAAGTGAATAGGTGAACCCCAAGGAGAAGTACTGGGTCGTATAAAAACTTTTTCTTGTAACTCCTCTAATAGCATCATGAGCTACTACAACTCATGTTTAGCCATCCTATATGGAGGAATGAACACCAATGTTACCTCTGGCACAAGGTTGATAGATATATCCACCTCACGCTCTAGAGGTAGACCCGAAAAGTTGTCCGGTAAGACATCCCTGAAATGATTAACCACTAGAGGGAAAACCGTCTGACAAGTCCCCTGATCATCTAGATATAAACTCCCAATCTGGGATGTGACTCCACCTCGCCCATGATGCTCTGGTCCAGACTGACTCGACTGATCATCCCTTTCTCCCTTGTATAGAAACTCTCCGCCCTCTTCTGACATGAAATTCACCCTGCAACGATAGCATGCGACAATGCCTTGAAAGGGAACCAACTAGTCCATCTCGAGAATGACGTCATAAGATGTCATCTATAAGACATTGAGGTCCCAAAGGAAGTGACACCCACCAATCTCAAGGGGGAACTCCATGCACTAACGCACACCGGTCGTTCTAGTCCCCAACGGAGTGTCTAGCATCATTATTTCAGAAGAAGTAGAAACACAGAGCCCAAGAATCTCCACAACGGCCAAATATATAAAACTATGTGTAGCACCCCTATCGAAAAGTACTGAAGATAAAACAGAAGCTACTATAATAGTACCACTAAGTATAGAAGGTCCGGTATCCTAGTCCTGGTGGGTATGTTTCACTACATATGCTTTCCCAGTGTCGTGGCCCTACGACACAGCCTGGCTACCTTGAGTTGTCCCGCTCTGCTGCCTCTGAAATTCTGGTGTCTGGCTACCACGACCACGACAACCATCTCTACATGCACGCCCTGACGTATTCTAGTTCCCTGACTAGTAATAAGCTACTGGTCCTGCTCCCGCACACATAGTCGGTACATAACCCCTCTCACTAGCCACTGGTGGAAATGCCCTGCAAAAGCGCTGCAGATGACCCATCCTACCGCAAGCTCGACACTCCATTGGGTCTCGTGAACATCGTGGCCTATTTTCCCCTCTCTACCACAATGGTAGCACATGACCTATCCACCTGAAGAATTCTTATGACTGGTACTGCAACCATGAGAGAAGACCATTTGTCTCTTCCTCATTCCAGCAAAAATAGTACCAGTAACTGGTGCTGAACCACCCTGGCCCACACCACTAGATTCCCAGAGGTTCCTCTCTATAATCAGCTCCTGGTTCACAATATCATGTACTAAAGGCAACCTGAAAACATTCACTAGTACTCCGATGTCATAACAAAGACCATCCTCAAAACGGCTGTCTCTCAGCGTCTCATCGCCCCCAGAATGGGTGCAAAACACTGATGCTCGGTGAAATGAGAAAAATAATCCATCACCGACATAGAACCCTACTGCAGGTTCAAGAACTCTCGAGCTCTATCTTCCGTCGGCGTCTCTAGGAAGAGGAATTCATAAAATACTTCCCGAAAATCTTCTCACGCCATGTCTATGTGATTCTCGGACTGGGTGGTAATAGCCCACCACTTCTTTGCAGAATCACGCAGCATGTACGTCGCGAGCATGACCCTCCACCCTGGAGGCGTCTCAAGATGCTCTAAAATAGAGTGCATCGAGCGTATCCAAGAATCGGTACCCTATGATCCGACATCACCTGCAAATGTAGGTAGATGTTGCTTGGAGAAGATACGAGTCAGCTCGACCTTAGATGTGGCAGCCGAATTTTCTCCCTGTAAGGTCTGTATGAACCGCATAAAGCCTTCACAGAACTGTGCCTCCACGCCTGTATCTGTTATAACAGTCGGCACCACATCATGCTATGCTAGAGATCCACTAGAAGCCCATGGCCCACCATATTTGGAGTATATTCTTCGCTACTCTCCTAGCGAACAACGTGCGGTCGTCTCGGTGGCTTGACTCTACAAGGTCAAACGCACACCTTAGAATAAGATTGACAGTGACCGAAAATGAAGAAACCCCAAAGGGAGCAGGAGGAAGAAGGCATTCATAATTTTCAAAATAAGACTACACGGTGTGTATACTGACAACAGGACGTGTACATGACTTCCCTTCCCTACCCATGTCCTTCTATATGGCTAAGCCACACTGATCCCGTTGAACAAAACTACATGGCGTGTATATAATCTACCCGACATGTATGGTTTAAATTTCCAACTACCTGTTTCTCTTCTGACACTGCCGACAACTTGGATTTATACTACATGGCGTGTTACACCCCCACACGGCATGCACTCCACCCCATTTCCCCAGCTACGTGGCTAAGTCTACACGGTCTATCCTCGGACAATACTACACAGCGTGTCCCATAGGTACACGGCGTGTTCTAGACAAGCTCCACCGACCCGTTTTGTTAGATACACGTCTGGACACATGGCTCAACTTACATGGTATGTTCGATAAAGACATGGTGTGTACTTGAAGGTATTACACCGACCCGTGTTGTTAGTTATACGACTGGTTCCCTAATTCAGACTACACGGCATGTTCCATAATGGACACGACGTGTATATCTAAAGGTTTCCCTTCACCCATGTTGTTTGTTACTCGAAGGACACCGGGTCATCCCTACACGGCTTGTACATCCAGTACACAACATGTTTTCCCTAGGAATGTACCTTCCCCGTGTCGCCACCCACACAGTTTGTGACATTAGAAGAGACTACACGATGTGTACTCTGCGTACATGGCGTGTACCCGAAAAGTTTCCTTTTCATCTCCAACAAAAGAACATACATGGCGTGTCTATTGTACTACATGGCGTGTATACTGGGTTTCCAAACATTATGCCTCAGAAACATTCCAAAAACCCAGAAAACATGGAATCACAACACCTACGTGCCAGATTCCGATCCGTGAGGGCCCATACTCCCCACGAATCAATGTTTGGAATCTTATATGTGTTATAATATAATAAACAGTCAATGATCCACCAAATTCTGGTAAATGGGGGCCCATACTCCCCAAAAAACAATGTTTGGTGTCCATTCTATTAACAGGCTCACACGAAAATACCGTATCACATAGAAGGTATTTCTCATGAAGTTATCACAACAACATGGTTTTCTAGCACATCAACTATCACAACAACATACAAAATTATAATGCTCCAACATGGCATGGATCTATGCATGGAATGTGATTTACTAGCAAGTGCCTAAATGAGGCATGAGATGACATACCCTCATCTCATTGGGTTGTAACCAAATAGAACCCAATAAATAAATATAACAACACACCATAAGTGTGTCACCCAATGGTGAAATCATATCTATTGTAAAAAGTGCAATGCGAGGTGAATTGGCTTTTACCAGTACACGGGTTAGCTACGATCGGGAACATCTTATTACCAACTACCTTTCTCATCCTATCCCCGAATAAGGCTCCAAATAGTAATTCAAAGAAAAAATTCCATATAATACCACTTTGTAATGTCTCGATTCAGGGTGCCACTCTACGGGTTCCCCGAACCTGGTTCGTCACATGACCTCAAGGGCATTTCCACAAACTGCAGATGCTTCCAACTAGCAGTGAGGGCCCAGGTCTGATAGTGGACAAACTATGCCGTCATTTGTAAATGTGTAGCGTATCGGAATAAAATAAATAGCATAAAACAATAGCGGAAGAAATAAACCATACACATTTAATATAACAACTGTAGTAAATGATAACCAGCCAGATATATATATATATATATATATATATATATATATGATGAAACATGTCTCATGTTCTAAGAAAACAACCAAAAAAGTTTACACAGCAGGGTAGTACAATTGAAGTAAATGTACAGAAAGAAAAAACAAAATAGCCAGCTGCATTGCGAGCCTAAGCCCGGTTCCATGCTCCCCTACTCCTTAGCAGCAATCAAGTACCTGTATAAGGTCCCCTTCCCTCATCAAGTGCTGCAAAAACATAATCTATTTGGGCCGAAAAGAATGACCCAAACAGGGTGTGATAAATAAATCCATGTAGGCACCTACCGAAGGCCCGTGCCCAACTGCATGAAAACATGAAACAACAGTTTGAAAAAGAATAATGCAATAATGTAAGCAGTATTGAAAGTAACTAAGTTAAACAGTTATATTTCCATTTTAATTTCAATTCAATCATTTAATTTAAAATATCACCACTGTGAATATTCTATGTAACGACCAATGTCCTCGGACACGTAAACTCTTACCCTCATGTAAAGAGAAAACAACCCAAGAATCTGCCCACAGGAATACAGATATTTCCCCCGGGCATAAGAAGTGTCGCCCACAGGCACAAAATCGACTGCCCACAGGCACAGAAGAGGTTTCCCATAGGCTAAGTAGTACAATGCCCACATGCTAATCACAACACTACCCTCAGGCTAAACAGGTTATCAGGCCAAGACAACCATGTAAACAAGTAATAAACAAGTAGTTCCTCTCAAGTCAATTCTACAATCATTAAATTAAAGGTATACCTTCGAGTATCCTGGCCAAATGGCTAAACAGAGGAATGCACCCCCGGGTGGTCCTGGATCCAAGCAACGATCCCAAGAAGCATTTTAATATCACATTAAATTACCTATAAAATTCTTGGTATTAGAAATTTCCATGACCTTAGCCACACAACACCCCAAATATGGGTTTGTATCTACAAAATGCACAAAAACGCACAACAGTTGGGAAAAAACACCAAGCCACCTACCGTATATGCCCCTGATCAGTATACTTGAACGACGTTACATGAATCATCCTATAACAAGGTAGATCATAGGTGAATGAAAACTCGTTCAAAAACAAATAACTTTAATTATAGAAAGAATTGGTAAGAACTACACTAGGAGAAATAATCTCTTAACCGTGCGGTTCCAATGAGAACGATAGAGGCGGAATCGGATTCCCGACGTGCACTAGGTGGATCCTCGAAGATTCGGTCATCCCGTCTGATCTCCCATTCGGTTCTAAGACTTCCCTCTAAATATGGGAGGATATTGTCTATTTTACACGAAAACAACAAAGTACATGGTGTGTAATTCCAAGTACACGGCGTGTACTTCACATATTTAAACTATTCCTTTGGCGGCTTCACGCCAGTGGGACATTATTCACCTGCCGACATGAATACATGGCATGTTTTCATGAGTACACGGCATGTGCTTCCCCACAACTGGCCACCACCTCACTATTCACCTGCCGACTGACTATACAACGTGTAAGGGACTACTACACGGTGTGTATTTGATTCCTACACCCTTCATCACCGACCCAGCCACACAACCTGTGTACCCATCCCACATGGGAAAAAGTACACAGGGTGTGGAAAAGTACACGGAGTGTACTTTCCAAAATTTAGGATTTTCCCCATTTTCCATATCTTCTAAAAAACACTTTAGGAAAATAGAAAAGAAGAAACCCATACCTCAAAGATAAGAACCGGATTCTCACAGTCAGCATATGATTTGGAGGCATAATTATCTAAATGGCGTAACAACCATGTAGAACCAATTTTCAAAGGAGCACATCTAATATGACATGAATTCCATGATTATAAAAAGAATGTGTGGCATCTTCGAACCAGTTATCTCAACAATGAATGTCCAAAATATTACATTTATATTTTTTAAAAATTATACCCACCCACACTGGTTCACATGGTTTGAGGTGAATGGTGATCACTAATAATGAACTACTTCTGAACCTAATATACTTCCATAAAATGTTGGACCTCAGTTTTCTAAAAGATCCTTGGATCCTCCCAAACCCTTCCCTAAAATGTAATAAAAAATTATAAAGATAAACTAATATTTCTAAAATAAGCGTAAAAAATACATACCAAAAAGAAAAAAGAGGATGTTAAAATGGTTATATTATAGCATCGGTTAGTGGTTTCATTTTTAACCAAGAATGGTGGTTACATTATTAACATTGACTTTGGTAAAATTATAGCCATGCACTAATGTGACCTATCCATCCCACTAATTCACTGGGTAATTATTTATATATCCTGATAATAACCTGAATGGAATGGGCAGTGAACACATTTTAGAATGTAAATTTTTCATCTATGATAGTATTGGGATTGAACATTGAATATGTGAAAGTTTTGTGAGTGAACCAATTAAACTATGGATGTTTTTTTAGAAATAATAATTGATTATAATGGAAATGATTTTTTACTTTTATATGTATGAAAATAATCTTTGTCTTATTTCCATATTATTATCACATGGATAATATAATGTTATTCCATTATTAGTAATGTCATATGTACTTAATATATTTATTTAATATCTTATATATATGTAATATGAAAGGTTATTTATTGTTTTTAAATATTATTACAATGTAATCATACACTTATTACCAAATTATGTTGATATATCCATTACTTACCATTACTAATAATTAGATCTCACCACTTATTATACCATGTTTCCCATAGTTATGAAGAAATTTCTTATTTATGATATTTATAATAAGGGTTCTAATTATGAAGGTCATATATGGTGATATTTTAGTTCAACAATAAAGTAGGGTTTTATGTATCCAAGACACAAAATGCAATAGGCATGTGAGATTCTTCAATAGAACATAATGTTAGTTAAATAATATAATTATATTATATTTTCAAATATATTAATAAGAAATTTGGGTCCTAAAATGGAAGAAATTTGAATGGATATTTGCTGCCTCTTATGGAATTCATAGCCCTTGAATGGTTTAAAAACTATAGTCTACCCTTCGTCATGTCGTACAATCATTGAAAAAAGTTGTTTTTATCCATGATCTATCAATGTTCCAAATTTTTTTTCCCATATTACATCGTTTTCATCTCATGGTCCCATGGGAAACCCAATAGACCTTTCCTACAATGGGGGTTGAATTAAATTAACCATTTTAATAATATTTTCAATAATATTAAAATAATGACATCAAATTTTTTTAGATGTTCTATTAAAATTAAAAGGGGTTACTATTACATACTCTATAGATGAAAAATCATAAAATACTCACCATTTTTATTCATAAATTTAACCTTTATATACATACATGAATGGCCTATAGGGTAAATGAATTATATCTCTTCATTGAGGTAAGAATCCACATATATTCATGAACAACCTTATCAAATCCATATAATAGAAGACAGATAAATTATATGTTATATAATCCTTTCAAAATGAATGTAGTTAATATAATAAATAAAATATAAATCCATCATTATATTTATTCCATAGAGGAATTGATGGAAAATTAATAACATTGGCCTATGAGGAAGTAGTCCTCCACACACATGAATAGTTGTTCCATTTTCTATTTGATGGAACCTGAGACAGATATAGAATATGAAAATAGTATAATAAATTTTATGTACAAATATAATTGTTTTTTACTTTCATTATTTCTGACAAATATTTCAAGGTAATATAACACGAAATTAAACTAAGGAATTCGATAAACAGAAATATAAGTTATCTAGAATACTACCTTTTCATTTTACCTCAATCAATTTAATGATCATTTTACTATTAGACTAGGACATCAAGAATGTGGGGAGGTAATATGGGATACTATTTTTGTGGGTATTGGCTAAAATGTTTTGCTGAAAAGGTTATAGTAAAAGATGAGATATTGTTCCCATATAAAAATTAATGGATGTCCACTCTTGAAGTTACATTATGTATAAAATTTATATAATTTTTTTAAAAAAAAATTCGTCTAAAATTATATATTTCAAATCCGAGTATAGAATTAGTCTAACCCCACTTATCAAATGTTATTATATTCATTTAGGATATTTTTTTCACCCATATCTCTTAGTTATAAACATCATGTAATCCTTAAAATTAATACTTTGATAACAATGATTTTCACAATATAGGATCCATGTAGGCTACAATAAAAGTTGATTTCACCCATAAATAGATTTTTTTGATATTATAATCCATTTATAATTAAAATTATTAATGATAACACGTCTTTCATTTTTTTCATTTAATAAAATACTTATTATTATAAATTATCCTTAATGTTATTTTTCAAGAATTTAATTTAATTTGACATTAATAAAATAATGTTATAAATAAATTGTGAATATTATGCTTTAACACATCCATAATATTTCATATTAAACTACATTGTTTTTGGCCCATCATAACTCAACTAGAAAATAATAGTTTTGAGTTATTAATTTAATTTCAATTCTTTTTCTACTACTTAAAAATAACTCTATTGGGGTACAATTTAAAATGTATGTAATAATTTTAGCACTAAAAATTCAAAATACATTACCATGAAGAAAAATTATTAAATTTTAAATATAAACTCATAACCATACATAAACTCTTTTTTTCCATATGAATAATATTTACATATAAAAAAACAAATAATGTAACATATTTTTATTCATTATTGAAAATTATATTGCAGTCAATATCAATGTAAATTAAAAATGAATTTTCAAATATAAAAACCTCAAATGGTCATAGAAAAAGATAATTATAAAAAAAATGATGAAAATTTCTCTATTATTTTAATTATTTTGACATTATTTTTTACCATTAATGCCTAGAAAATCCTTATCATGGTGAGATAGATTTACTATTGTATCTATTCATATTGAACAGAAATAAAAGGGACACGTATACCAAATATGGAACTCTTAATTGAAAATAAGAAATCAAATTTTCAAAATTAAATATCATGATGTGGGATAATTTATTTTGAAATATAATAAAAACACTATGAATATCCTTTTTCATATAAATGAGTTTTTATGCCAAAAAAATGATCTTGTTACAATATTGGGATTAATTATTTTCCAAATATTAATAAGTAATCCAATATAATTAGGAAAAATATTTTCTATGTTTTGACCCATTATCTAAATTTTTTAATCCCTTGATAAACCATTGGATGATCAAAATATTATCAAAATTGTAAGATTATTTGAGAAAATAACGATTGTAAAAAAGTGCATGTGAACCCTAAATACACCAAAACTGATCATCTCAATCATATTCCATTAAAATACACGAGGATAATATTTTTATGAATTTAAAATACAAAATCAATTTATTAGTTATTGTAAGAAATCATTAATGGAATTTTAGAAACTATTTATTTATTTTAACATTATTGAGGTCCATATATAATTGAATTAAAAAAATAATCCTTTCAAAAAAGGATAATGTTTTATATTTAGCTATAAATGTAATGGGACAATATAAATATACCATAAAATATTACTTTTAGAGTCATTAAAATAATTTAATTGATTTTATAATATATGTAAAAAACAATGATTACATTATATAATAATTTTTTGTAATTAATTCATCATTATACAATCAAAATTACTAAAAATGATAAAAAATAATTTAAATTTTAAATTTGAAATATATAGATGAAAAATAATTCTTTTAATAACTTTGAAAAAAATTAAATATAATTGAAAAAATGCATAATTTGTTAAAAATAATATTAATTTCATTATCAATGTCAGGTGTAATAAAATTTAAAAATTTTAACATCCCATCACTAATAACTTCTTATATGTGGGATGGATCAATGGGTTACATGAGTTCGAACACATCTCCCTAAATGCCATAGGCTATGGACTTGAAGAAAGTTAATTTGGTATGTCTATGAGAATATTATTCACCCCTAGACTAGAGTATGCACAGTGAATAACAATATACAGTAGATAGATGATGAATAAAATGAATAGACAAAAACATAAATAGTAATATATAAATGGAAAAAAATCTATGGAAATTAATTACCAATTTAATAATTGTTTCCAACGCAGGATTATACCACATATTAAGGCATATCATTGTGATGATACATAAGTCAATGTAGTAAAAAATTAAACATGCTTTATGAAACATAAAATTAATAATGAAAGAACATTAAATCCCCCCAGGTGATCTCCATGAGCATCCTGAGCTCCAGATTGATCGTTTTCTCCTATATCATTGGTACATTCCATACAGTGGTTAACCAAAATCTTGAAATTATAATGACTACTTGGGTTCCATAGATATTTGAGTAATGTGTGAGATATACATCTTATTTTTATAAAATCCATGGTGTCTATACCGATCCATATCATTCAAAATAAATTAACTAGTGTATCATATAATATAAATGCATAGTGGAAATAAATTAAAAATATCCACTTGGTCAATGTTTGGAGTGGAAAACCATCTTGTACCACCTACTTCTACTCAAGATGGATATTAGAAAAGCGGTACATCTGTAGTCATAATATGTATTCAAGTATCAAATCTAACAAGGTTACATAATGAGGTTCACCCCCAAGAATGTTCTTATTCATGATGACTAATTTCCATGTAATCTCATAAATTGGAAATATGAAGGAGAGAAAAGTCCTATGTACATGATATAATATAAATTGAATAAATATGTACAGTTAAAGAAATGATCCCATGAAATAAATCTTTTTTGTTCAAACAATCTGTCAAATCCAGTAGTGGGGTATGAGCACGTCGCTGAGGTATCACAACTGGTTCATCCATTCAAAATATCTAATTTTACTAAGGTTTTCTAAGTCAATCATTTTTAATGTCCAAGGATATCCCATGTTATTGTAACCATGTTTTTTTCTTAGGTACCACATATAGGGGACCGAGTATCACCCGGATCTAGTTGTCACCATGTTGCCAATGGGTCTTTCCTCGGTTTCCCCTTAGGGAACCAATATCACTCAACAGTATAATATAACGATAGGGATCCCATTCATGGACAGAATAATACACTACTTCCCGTCTTGTCATTGTATAAACACCCGATCATGGGAGTCCATCCCAGAGTCCATTATTTGAAATCCTTTTTTTGACCTGTACCGTATCATGAGAACTATAGTTTCCAAGGTACATTGTATGTAAAAAAATAATAAAAAATTCTGTGGCATGCATACACATAAATAATGCAATAAAAATATCCCTATAAGCTACAATATATTCAGAAAATAAAGAAAAACAATCCATTCCATCAACATCGTATATGGAATTTAGCACATATGTAACCCAATTCTCTATGAATGATCCCACGGTAATAAAAAACAAAAAACATAGGGTTCATGAAAGAGGCATAACAACATGGTATAATCCCTATCAATTAAATGAAACCTGGTTCCATGAAATTTTCTTTCAATTAACCATATGTCACCAATGATGTCTCAAGGTCTCAATCTATCTTTCTTGACCATGTATACTGTACAACAATGACAAACCACTTTGGGAAAAAATATACGCACATTTATATTTTCATATGGTTATACAATTGGAACTAATCATATTTATTTTCAATGTTCCAATTCATATTTCAATCCCCATTTTTAAATCATGTTATAAATATAAGACAACACCCAAAGGAATACCACAATCACACAATGGTGAAAATAACATAAGGCATTATAAAAAAAAGCCTGTTTTGGTTTGGGACACCCAATGGGTTCTCCAAGAAGCAAAGATTTAACCTTGAATGGGTTTCACCTTAATATAATAAAACAAAAGACATGATAAACCAATCAAAGTAATTTAATAAGCAATAACAATGCCTCACTGGATGGTTTTGATAAGTGGAACAAAAGAGCGACATGAGATAACACACAAAGTAAGGCGTACAGGATAAACTCTCTATATAAGTAAATCTAATTAAATGTTTTCACACTCACTTAAGAGATTACTTGGATCATCTATAATTTTTTAAGGATAAATTTTCATTTAGAAATAACCATTAAGGTCCATGTACAAGAATTCTAGAAATATACACAATTCATTAAAAAAATTTGTATAACTTATTAAACAATGCCAATAATGTTTAAAAAATTTGAAAAAGAATCACATCAAGTTTTCACAAACATCGCACCTTATTGAAGGGGTTTCATTAGAAAACTATTATTTTTTTCTCCAACAAAACATTATTTAAAACTAAACCCATATTCTAAAAATGTCAACAAACATAAATAAATATCGAAATTATGTGCAGGAGGTGAGTTATTTAAAAAATCAAAAATTAATGTAAAATGAATGGGATCATATTTCAAAAGATCATAGAAAAAACATAGCACATGATATCTTTATCTGTGACTATCTAGAACTACTCCACACACATGGACACAATTACCATCATTTAGATATATATATTTGAATCCTAATGCACATATTCCCCACGCTATGAGGGAATAAATTATTAGAAGATATATATATATTTATTTATTTATTATATACATACCTTAGAATATGAATTCACACAGACCTCCAAAGATTACCGAAACTCCCAAAAAAAATATATGGGCATCCTAAAACATCAATGAACCAAAAATAATAATAGAGAAACCAAACATCGAGTATTAATAATTTCCTTGAATGGAAGTGAAAAAAACAATCAGAACCACATCTCCTTTTGAGGTTGTTCTCGTAACACACAATAATATGTCCCGATAGACCATTCGCACAACCCTATAATAGAAGAAAATCAAAATAGGTGTCAAAACTAGACTTACGGTTTTTGTTGATTGACATAATATGGATGCAGTTATGAAAAATTGGTAGAAGGGATAATGGAAATGGGAGGAGAAGGCATCACCTCATTGGATCAGATATGAATCTTGGAATTATCCAGTACAAATCGAAGAATGTGGGAGCCAAAGGGTTCGAATTGCACATTCGTAATGTGTTTGAACAAGTCGTTTCTTATTTACTTGAAAGAATATTGAATGAAGGGATTCCAAAAAAGAGGTAGGTCGCATTGATGATGGTTTCAATGAGGGAGATTTATTGAGTCAAGTGGGATCTTCATAGGGTCACATGACACAAAAGGTGTGAGGGGGTGGGGAGACCCCTTTAGATTTTCAAAAAACCTAAAAAAAATTTGAAATAATTTTATTTTTATTTTTATTTTTATTTTTATTTTTAGCCAATATTATATTTTTAAAATAATATAACATTTACATGTTTTAATTATTCCACTTAAAAGTTTAATAAATTGAAATCAATTTCCTTGAATGACACCACAAAGTCTCAACTGTCAGAATCCAATTTTGAACAACAGATTTTAAAAAAGACCTCCCCAACCAACAGAAAAAAATTAAATTCCTCTATAATTTTTCATTCAGTTCATAACATAGAACATAAAATAGATCTTCAACAAATTTAATGTCAAGTAAAATACAAACATAACATATAAAAGATTTTCTATGGACATTTTTAACCTTTTTTAATTATTCTTAGAAAAATTTTCATAATTTACCAATATAGAGGTAACACATAATTACAATAGTTAGTATTAAAAATGAATATTTAAAAGATAAAAAATATGAAATTATTGATTCAAAAGGTAGAATAAAAATTAATGGTTAAATTTCAACAAGATTTATATGTTAATTTAATTTTTAAACTAAAACTGTAATATGATATAATTTTTTACAAAAAACAATAATTAATAAATCAACTAATTAAAAATAAATCCCAAAAATATTTAAAATGTATTTATTTTTATTATATCTATTTATGTATTATTAATATTACATTGAGATAAATTTCGTATCATAATGATAATTTTTAATGAAACTAATTTTTTTTACAAAAATATGTATTTTTCATTATTTAATGAACAATCCATTTTTTCCAAATAATTTTAAATTTACAAAAAAAATTATTACCAGTATTTATAATTCAAAAAATGATATAATTATTCAAAATAAAATTTATAAATTTTTAATAAATTATATAAAATATTCACTCACAAAAACAAATTAAATTTATTTTAGAGAAAAATTTATTTTTTTAGGCATAAATTGACTATATTGAAAATTTTAAAATTATTTGATAATAATTAATCAAAATTAATTAACAATAACCCTTGAATATATTTATTAAATAATTTTGTAATCCTATTCTTATCCACTAATTGAAGAACTAGTGTGTATCAATCATATTCGGATAGTAATATTATATAGTTCCATTGTGCTACATTTTACATGACTAATATGCTATTAAACAATGTTTTATTTTTAAAATCAAGTGATTTTATAGCCACATTTTAATATTTAATAATTAATAAAAATTAATAAAAATTAAACTCTTCATATTTTTCATTTAAATTATTACTAAATTTCTCTATCAATATTTGAATGAAACCATGGTTTTAATGATTATTGAATTATTATATTTACCCACATTTAAAATAGTTGTCTCTTTTAAATCAACTATTACATGTTTCCAATGATATTTTAAAATAAAATATTTTTTTCAATATTATTAAAACATTTTGTATAAAACTTATTGTAATAAAAAATGTATATTTATGGTCATTTTTCATAACATCAATGATTTTTAATAATTTCTATTGGCATAAAAGATATTAAAATCCATATTGCCGATAAAGTAAGATTTTTATTTTCATATTTTGGTTCCTGTAATTTTTTTGTGAAATAAATTCTCAATGGGAATATTTTCTTATTATTGGTGTTAACAATATAACTCACACATCCATTAGGTAACATAATGAATCTTATTGGAGTTATGTATATTCAAAGTGATATTAGAATTTTCTAGTTCGGTGATTCCATTATAATGGTCATTATAATGGAGAATGAAAGGATAGTGTCCCAAGATACCCATATAATATCCTTGCAATTGATTATAAATTAAATATTATTTAAATAATTATGTTAATTAGATTATGTTTTAAGGGATGGTTAAATAATTTTTTTAAACAATGTTGAAATGTTTTTTTTGAGTAATGGTTTTCATTTTTTTCATGTACTATTGACAAGTATATAGATTATGAATTTTATGTTGTGATTTAATATATAATGTTTTGTTAAATATTTAAATAAATTATATTTTTTCATTGAAAATTTAAAAATAAATTTGAGATAACATTTATATTCAGAAATAAAAAATATTCTAATGGATTTCTCTCTTTTATAAATGGAATAATGAGATTATTGGAATTATATCCCTTGTCATTAATTCCTTTTTATCAACCGTGATTTTGAAAATATTTTTTAAATTCCATAACAATGAGTAAAAACATTAATATTGTTATCGTTATATATTTTGAGATTATTTTGTGGAATGACTCATGATGAATCTTTTTTATATCATATATTTCCACTTCATAGATATCATGAGTTTTTCTTTTATAGATGATGTGAAGTATCTAATTCCCAGTATTGTGGAAAAGTATTTCGATATTTATTTAGATGGAATATTTGCATTGGCACAACTTTAAGAAAGCAATATCAGCATCAACCATCTTCTCGAGACCATAATGATAACCTATATTTCATATTATATAGCACAATATAATTATGGTATACTAAGAAAGAATTGTAAAACCTATATAGTTATGTTTTCATTAGTGCTTGTGTTTCTTGAGGGGATCTCTAGTTATGATCTCTAGGTATGTGGATAGGAGTTTCTGTCCTCTAATTATTAATTTTCTCTTGATCTGGGATAAATTCAATTAATAATACCATCTATTAGGGATTAATGAGCTATGTGTATATATGAATAGATCTATTTTTTTATAGTAAAACATAGATCTACATAACTTTAACAATGAAATCATGAGGAATATATCCTATAGATAGTGTTCAGCTATCAGTTTACATACTAAGAGATATAATTTATTCCCTATAGTGTATGCAACTTGTATGATATGTTCATGATACTCAAAATTTAGAGATTATAACCATTAATAGAGATGTTAATAATGGTTTTAATTGATGGAATATTAATATATTTTATATTGGATTAATATAGTAAAAAAATATTATAATGAAATAATTGGGGGTAATAAACAATATAGTATACATTCAAAGTAAATTTTTTGGATATATGAAGTCTATTAAAAAAAATTATTTCATCTTGTAGGGAATTCTAGTTGATATCAACATAATTAAAATAGTTTGTAAGGATAAAAATATTTCCAAGAATATGTTAAAGGAACATAAAATTCTTTGGGTCGCCAAATATTATTTCTGCTTCATGGAAAGACATTATAGTATTTTCGCACCCATGATATACCGTACTAGAAAAAGGAAAATATTTATATAGTATGACTATAATCATTGAATTTTTACTATCTAAAGAAGAGGATAACCTAGGATTATAATAAGAATCTTCACAATGAAATATTTTAATATATTTTATTTTACTATTTCTATAGGGTTGGATTTGGTTTCATATTATTTACGAATGACTTAGTAATTTATTATGTGTATTCAAAAATAAAACCAAATTAATATATTTATTATACCCCAAATATGGAGCATTTGGATACTGTTTATTCTTTTTTAATGTGTATAAAATATATCCTTGATGAGTGATTTTTTATTTACAATTATCACTTGTGTCTCCTAAATATATTTCACTAATGAGTTATAATCTTAAAAATGAGATGATTACTATTGGTTTTATTGGACAATACCTTTTAGAAAATTTATAATCCTTTATAAAAAAATGTTACGGTATATGGACATTTTGAAAAATACCATACAATTATTATATATTTCTGATTATGTATTTTTCATTGATAATATAATATATTGTGGTAAATATATAATTTTCTTACCTTCAATTGATGATTCAAGCCCCTGTAAATTTTCATCAAATGAGAGAGGATTAACTTTTAAAAAAATATTGTGAGAATTTCATAACTAAATTCACCTAAAAATGAAACCATATATATGTTAAAATGTAGATAAAATTATCTTTATTACCATGGGTAAATAATAGTTATAAGTAGAATATGTGTGGAGTTACTAAGCGTGTTTCACTCCTCCAATTTCTTGTTGTATAATTGAATGAACATTATGTACCAAGATATAATTATAACTAACTTCATTCTATATCAATTATCATATAGAATATACTATTTAAAATTTTACACGTAAGTATAATAAATCGTAATATATTTTATTTCTATATAATTTTATAATATAATATTACATTTTTATGTTTTGGAAATGTAATATGAAACATAATTATAGATAAATAGGCAAATAAAAAATATATTGATCATGCAATCATAAGCTTCATTTTAATATTATGAACTATATTACCAATTTAAAATATAAATATACGTATAAGAAATTGATATAAAATAAAAAATTTTATTGAAAAATAAAAAAATGTTCTCAATGAATTTTATCGAGACACATAAGATCATCAATTAGAATTTATTGTTACCATTATATATAAGTACATTGGAAATATGTTTTTTTATATATGGTGAACAGATATAAGAAAGTTCATTTTGGGGTTTTTTATTATAAATATATATTCAATAAGAATATTTATTATTTTATACTACGATGAAAATATTTTTTTATAGATAAAATATAGGACAAGTAACATATAATTTTAGACTAAATTACACAGGCAATAACCCATTTGAGATTTTTTTTTTAATTTTAAGGAAATCATTTTTTCATTAAAAAATTTGATTAATTTTTAATGTATTATTAAATATATATATTATCAATAATATATATTTTCAAAATTTATATAATTATTTTTAATATAAATAAAAAATTATAAATATATTATTAGAAAGTTTTAAATAAAAAATTTTATGTGATTGATGGTAAATGAAAAATGGTTTATTCTAAAGAAAATATTTTTTGTTATAGGATTTCTTATTAAAAATTTATCTTATTTAAGTATTTTTTTAAATTAATTTACAATATATTTTAAAATAATTTAACATTAAACTAATAAATTTTAGATTTTGAGGAAAAAAGTGTAAAAATGTATGTTTAAAATATAATTCAGAAATTTTGATATTGTATTTTGATTTTATTATATAAAATTAATTATATTTAATTATATAAATTAGATTTCATAAATTGAATATCATTTATTCAAATATGGTATTCAAATTAAATGACATTAAAAATCTTGTTTTTGGGGAAAATATGTTGCTGAGGTAAAATAAGAATTAACAAGGTAAGGGTAAAATAATATAAATTGGGTTATTTATTAGGGTAAAGGTATAAAATTCCTCTATAATTATAACATAATAGATTGCTTGATGGGATTCGTTAACCACGATAATTATATTTCAACATTGAATTCAATTTTGAAGTAAAAGAAGACATTATTTACAGATTAATCAATTGGTATATTGGGAAATTCAATAGAAACTCAAAAATATAAGGATCCCTCCTATAAATACATTAAACTAAAAGTGTACTTGTTTTTCATAATGAAAGACTACCCAAATTACATCTACAAATTTTCTATTATGTTAGTGTTAGATTCTGGTCTCATGAAGTAGGTATAAACCTAATTTCATTTGGAAGCCAATTTAGGGAGAGGTTAATTAATCATGGAATTTAGTTCCTCGCCATATTTAACAATTAACATATCTATTAAAATACATAAAAATATAATTAATTAATCCAATGCTATTATAGTGTTATATTTCTACATGTATAATAATTATATTATAATAATATAACTCAATAATCTCAGTCGTTCCTTAAAGTTACACGTTTTTATTTAGGTTTAAATGACTACAAAACATAGCATTGTTATATTGTGATCATAATTTCAAACGTGAATTAATATAATGAATTTAATTTTTGTAATATATGAAATAAATCATAAATTGATGTAATTATTATGGTTATTTTTTGTTGACACGATACTAGATGTTCAATATAAAGTAACATAATATTTTTTGAAAAATAATTGAATCATTATTGAAAAAAATTAAACTCTTTTAAACCATACCCATAAGATGAATTAAATTAATATATGGATAATTTAATCATAAAGGCATTTGATTTTTCTCCCTTTATTATCCTATGATTCTGAACTTATTAACATCGTTTGATGATTGGAATCAATATTATGAAACATTGCGATGTAATAAATTATAATAATATATAATAAAGAAAATTATAAATAAATAAATAATCTCTATGTAATAAAATATTATTATTTAAATGTCAAAATAGGTTATATAAATATATGAATACTATAATGATAATAGATTATTTTCATGTATATTTTTTTTATATATGAGGTTATGTTTAATTAATGGTATATGGATGTAATATTATGTATTCTCTTTCCATTCATACGTCGAAATTGACTTCTTCCATATATATATTTTATTTTTTAAAAATTATATATAACATACCTCTAAAAACTTATCTAATGTATTTCCATATAGATTCATATACGATTTTTGATGGTTATTGTAAATTATAATTGAATTATAATTATAAAAGTGTTAATGAAATCTATAAACACTATTCATTATCCACTTTATATTAGTTACTATCACCAATTCTTTCCATTTATATTAATGAACAAAATTCATTCTCATGTGATTATTGGTAATTATTTTAATTTCATCTATATTATATTTCAAAATTTAATTTATTAATATTTTATATACATTTAATGTAAAATTTGATATAATATTATTGTATATTACATCCTGTTTTATAATAAAAATTATAGTGCTCTTCTACAAGTGTGTTAATTTTATTCCAATATAATTTAATGTTTATAACAATTCATAGGGGATATTTTCTAATAATTTAATCCATAATGTAACATTATAATGATGTTTTAATGTAAAAAAATACTAATGTTATTATTTCTTTTAATTAGTTTTGTATTTTATTTATGTTTTAGTATAGTGTTTTAGATGATAATGTAAAGACCCATAAAATTTAAGGGAATTATTTTTTTCTTAATTTTCTTTGGGATTTTTCAAGAACACAGTTTTAGACGGCACTTGATTCTGTGGCCCGGAGTGCCCGGAATTTCTATCCGAGGTTTAGCTCGGGTACGTTCAGTGAACGAACGAGCGTGAAATTCTATCTTTTGATCCGGTTCTCGGAATCGAATTCAGAGGGCACCAATGGAACTATAGCGATGGTAATTGCTTAGGAACACCTTTTCTAGAGTTTTGTTTGCTCGTTATGAATTGATTATTTTTGTGGATTAAGAGTTAGTGAAATAAAATTTTCGTTAAGAATTTTATTTCCCTTTTCATGAGTCTGAACCTAAGTGTAGGAGTTAGGTGGGACCCACTATTTGTTAGTTTTTCTTGAGTGGATTGAAGGTGAGGTGGGGCCCACACGAGCCCCCACCTTTTAAAATCCCTTAACTCCCTAACTCCTCTTAACCCCCCACTTACGTTGTGTAACTCTTATAACTTTTAAACTTCACATTAATTGGGTGACTTTACCTCTCCTCTCATTAAGCATGCCAACACCCAATTCAATTATTTAATTTAAGTTTTGAATTTTTGAATTGTGGATTTAGTTAATAAAATAAGGATGAGCCTTATTTAATTTGGGTTGGTTGTTGTGTGTGGACATTGGAGGAGAGAACTCTTGGGTGTTTTCATCTTCATCACGAAGAACACCAAGACATGACGAAGAACACCAATAATTCGATGAAGAACGTTGTCACCGTAGAAGAGATTGATGTGTCGTCTCTTCTCCTCTCCACAGCCGGTGTGTGACCCCTTTTTCCGAGGATCGACGATGAACCCTCTTTCGATCTTCTTCCCATGTCAAAGAAAAGGATACACCACTTCCTCCTCAGACGTTCACCGTCAACATATGGAGCTTCACCTCACGACGTCGTTTTCCGCGGCGAACCCCCATTCTAGCTACGCTCAAGGTAGGGGTTTATTTAATTATCTTCGTTCGTGAATTCTACTTTGTCATCCTTCGTGATTTTTATGACCAGTTGATATCGATTAACGAGAGGGGGCCGGACCGCACAAACACGGCCGACCATCCTCCAATTTGAAAGTTATTTCTAATATGGTTGGGACAGAATGGAGTGGTGCCGTCGCACCACGCGGGATCGTACGACAAGTAATGCGGGGCGTCGTCACGTCGCGCCGCGAAGTTGAACAAGGACGTGATGTCGTCGCGCCGTGTCGAAGAAAACCGAAGACGCCGCGGCTAGAGCGGGGTCATGGCGGAGGGGCGCAGTGCCGTCGCACCATGCCGGACGAACTAGGTCGCGGCCGGTTCCGGGGCGCGGAGGAGCTGGGTGACCGGCGACCGGTTCCGGGCCGCCGGTGTCGGCAAAAGAGGAAGGACCGGTCGTCACCGGTCCTTGTTGGCAGAACCGGCCGGCTGGTGCGGGCCGGACGGACAAAGTGAAACCGGGGTAATTAATTCCCCCGGCCGACCAGCACAAAACGAACCCCATTTAATTGGGGGGTCGCGGTTACACTAGGGGGGCAGGCGCCCCCCCCCCCCCCTTTCCAAACGGCACAGCCGGTTGGCCGAGCGCCTGGCCAGTGCACTTGGCACGCTGTGCCCAGGTCGGGTCGGGCCGCGGCCAAGCGGGCCGGACCTGGACTCGGTTCGGGTCGACCCCGGGGGTATCGGGTCGGGTCGGACCGGGCTCGAACCACTTAATACTGAACATTTTTCGGTCGGACGCCCATAACATGTTATACGGGTCTCCGATCGACACACCATCAATTGAGATGCGATCCTTGGACCAAGACGGTCGTTTTGGTATATCGCACTCAAGGTTTCTGAATACTTTGATATAGGCCGGGTTGGTTCGTACACGAAACCAACGGGGCCCTCGGAGCAGAAACCCTCATATCTTAAGCTCCGGACGTCCGATTGACGTCCCTTCGACTTTGTTGGATTACTCTAAGTGAGACAGATCTTTTGGCTTACTCCGCCCGTGGTTTGGACACAGGTGGAGTACGGTCGGGTTGGTTTTTTTCTTAAAAACCAACCGGGCCCTTGGAACGAAAAAGCCAATAACTCTCAGACCGGGCGTCTGATTGACGCACCGTCTGCGACGTTGAGTTCCTGTTGACGATACCGAACTTTTGAATACATCAACTTTGGACTATGTGTCAGTTGATGTATCAGCCTTTCGGCTCGTGGAGCGGACCCTCCCGAATGAGCTTGCTGTGTGCGGGAACTCTAGAGCTGGCTGCGACTGCTCCTGTGACGACGACGACTGTACAGAGATCCTCAGTGGATTCGACAGCGACGACTATAGCACTCAGCGATCCTACGTTGATCAGTGCTACGGGATCCTGTGTGGGTTTTATCCTGTGTGGGTCAGCGCTCAGCGGTTCTGTGTGAGCCAGCGCCAACAGATCCTGTGTGGGTCCGATCCTGTGTGGGTCACTGCGGGGGTTACTTTCCTATCGATCATTTGTGGGTCATTGTGGGGGTTAGTACCTATCGATCATTTGTGGGTCTGACGACTTAGATGGATAAGTGATCATCTCTATCATCTTTCGAATAAGTATACCTGTGTGAGCTGAAATCCTATTTTGCTTTCCTATGTGGATTGTGTTGAGCTATCCAGTGTGGATTGACGTTTTGCTTTCCTGTGTGGACTGGGTTGTAATTGGGCTCGGATGTTAGAGCCGAACGAGAATTGATGACTCAGGTATATGTATGGGCATATACCTAAGCCATGTCAGATGTTACTTCGTGATTGTATCTTTCCTTGATGGTTTATCCTTTGTGGATTCTGGGAGACCTTCGGGAGTCTCGGGGTCCCCACTGATTAGCTTATACTCACCCCTGCACGGGCTATGCCCGCACTACGTTTTGTTGGTTACAGACGACGGACATCGTTGAACGTGGTCGAGGCTTGCGGAGCAGGACAGTACCTGGAGGTGGACCACTGGGTGGGACGTACTCGGAGCGGTAGGCTGGACCCGAGGAGCAGTGGACGCTTTCTATACCCACCCTTCAGGTGGAATTTCCAGTGGACAACTTGACGTTGCGGATTTACTTTTCTGTTTTTGTTTTCCCTTTCCAGTTGTACTTTACTTTCAGTTTGGGTTTGTATACTGGCCGACTTACTTTTAGCACAGCTTGTTTCAGTTTTACTTAGTGTTTTACTTCCGCTTGTACTATGTGGTGTATGTTTACTTTTATAAAGGAAATTCCTTCCCTGTTATCGGGATTTCCGCCTTTGGTGCTAGTCGCCGGCCCCAGGCCTATGGAAGGCGGGCTTGGGGTAGTCACGACACGGGCCCCAAGGATGGGTCGTGACAGATAATGCGGCCAAGGGTGAAACTAGTTGTTATTTTGTTTGATTGGATTGATATATACATAATGAAGACTTATGGGTAGTCTATCATTTGTTTAGTACAATCCACATTCCATATTCTTGAATTATGTCTATACTAGTTTCCTACATCATACACATTGGCTAGCTGATGGGGTGTCTAGAAGTTTCTTCATTTTTTTATGCTAATATCAATTTAAATAGATGGATTTTATACTCTAAAAATATGAATAATCCACCAAGAAGATGAAAATTAAATCAAGGTGTCTAGAAGTGATGATTGAATCACATATCTACAGCCTTTGATCTTAGTTTTAATATTATATTAATTCCCTTCAACAATAATTCATTTTATCTGGCTTGTAAACAATATGGTTGTGTTCTGGTCAATCATAAATAAATTAATTTAGAATATCAAATTATTGATCGAACCCATGAAGAACTCATTGAAATATAATATTTTTTATAGGATCTCCTCGTTCATCTAAATAAAATTGTGTATATCTATATATTGGATTCCACAATTATGGTAATTTTTAGGTTTAGGATTGTAATCATGTTCATTAAAAATCCACATAATAATTGTGTTGTATTCATATAATATTCAATCATTGTTGTTTATATAATGGCAATGGTTGTGGAATGTTATCATTTTTAGTAATATTATTATTAGAACAAACCTATTTTTAGATTTAGTATTTTGAATTTTTGTTTTAGGATTCCTTATGGATTTATAAATCCCTATTAACATAATTGATCAATTTTACCCATTAGTATTAATATTACATTTTTTATGTTATGTGGTTTCATAACATGAATTTATCATGTAAAATAGGTTAGAAAACTCTTAAAAATTTATTACTAAAGTATATTGAAATGAATTCAATCAATTTAAATGAAAAATGGTGGTTTTGAAAGTGGTATACATAATGAATTCTCTATATTTTTTTTATTACAAAAATGCTTATGTCATGATTTTTTTTTGTTTTAGAGATAAAATATATTTAAAGGATAATTTTCTAATTAGAACATATGTGATTGGTGAAGAGGCAGTGTGCCATCTTTGAGGATCAACTCTTCCCCCCTAGGTTGATTCCACAATAGAAATGTTTGCACCATTTTTTCAATGTTGTCAATAGAATATTCTCTTTGGATTTTAGTATTTATCGAATACATCTAATTTTTGTGTATTGTTCATACTAGGTGGCCTACTAATCAATATAACTTCACTAGGATTCTCACTTACTTTAAATTTTTAGAATACATGGGAATGTTTTCTCTATTATTCATCATTGAAATTCATAATATTTATGTGAATTAAATTCAATTAGAAACCTAATATCTTACATGATTCCATACATTATGAAATATATAATTAATACATAAATTATGTAATCAATTATCACATGTATTTCATTATTTAATATGAAAATTATTTGTTTATTTGATAATGGAATCTCATTAAACAAATGGGGTGACATGAATATGTTTTGCTTCTCAATCCTTTCATACACCTATATGGGTATATAGTTCTTATAATAGTGATGAATTTATGATAAATTCATTAAAATTTGATGATGTTTTTTTTCATTGTTAAGTTGTGAGATTTTGGGGGGGACTTCAGTCCCCAGAGAGTTTTGTTGTACAGATTCTGATTATTTTTCATATTCTAATCTAATGGAACTTGTTTTAACAATTGATAATTTTTGTATATTATTATACTATTTTTTTCATACTACCATATTACTTTTATTTGTTTCCTCTGTTTGAATATTTTGTGGTAACTTTATTACATAATTTAGTTCATAACGCCTAGACTCTAATCTGCGTCCTGTGGGTAATGGTAATTCTCCTCGATCAATATGATGGCCATTTTGGGTTATAGATAATTTTAGTAACCATTAATGATCAATGAAAATTTCCAATAAATGGAAGTATGGACTATTTTTAATATTGGAATGCATTTTTGGGATGCATTTTTTGGGATTTATACGTAGAAAGTTAATAGAATTGCGGGGACATAAGTTTTAGGTTAGGAGTGAGTAACTAGTTATTTTTAGTCATGATGTGACTTCTGTTACAAGGTTTTATTCTTATTGTGTATATTTCAATATTTATATTTTCATTATCAGTATTTATTTTCCATGTATATAGATAATTATTGAATATTATTTCTATTCTAAACAGTAATATAATCTTTTATATTATGTTTTTTTAACATTGTTTGCCGATAAGTGTTACTATTACTCTAATAATATTTCATATAATTCATTGGTATTCTATTAAAAGATAAAAATTATAGGAGATTATTACCATTTTACCATAACATTATTTATAGTTTGGTATTCATGTTCTGAGTTATTTACTAAGGTCGTCTACCTTTAATTGTCGATGCTAGAGAGGTAAAACAATAAATGGTTGAGGTTACAATACATACCAATGTATTTCATTATATGATGCCACCATATTTACTGGGGATGAATGCTCGCCATGGGGAGGAGGATTGGTAATGAAATATTTTAATTCAATTTGAATTCATATAGACCCCTACCATATCCAATGTAATGTAAATTGTAATTAATATTAAATCGATGAGTAGAAAGAGGTTAGAATCATTTCTCTTTCTTAAGAAGCATGCGATCTTGGAGTAGATTCACATAATGTCAAATTTGAATGATTTTTTCTACATATAATATAGGTCTGTCATTAAATTCATATTATTTCAATAGAATGATATTGGAGATCAACTTAGGATGAAATATGTTAATCAATTTTCCGATTTCAGAGATTTTTATTCTATTGTTTTTTATATTGAGAAGATGAATGATCAAGGGATTCACAAAATTAATTGAGTTGATATCAGGTAATATATTTTTTAAAATATATCGACATATTCTAATCTAGTGGATAGAGATGTGATGGTGGAGTTTGAACTTGTAGGAATGTTATGCTTTAGAAAAATATATTTTCTATATGAAGGTACCATAAGTTATTATTTTATGTGTAAAATTATGTCAAATGTTTTTTATGGAGGATTCCATTGTGTTGTCACTCCGAGGTCTTTGGACCTTCATTAGTGGAATGTGTTTTGAAATGTTACTTGTGTTTCTATAATGAACCAAAAACCTCATTTCTCCCATGTCTCCAATGTTTGGATCATTTTTTCTGCATCGTGTCCAATGGAATATGTTTTAATGATCTCTATATTATCTTAAATATAATATATCCCCTTTAAAACGGAAGGATATTTGGTGCATCTAGATGATTCCTCTTCTATAGGTTTCTATCCAAAACCTCATAATAAATAAATTACCCATAGTTGATTTGTTTCATATAGAAGGATGATATTGGTTTGTTAATATTTAGATATACCATTTTTGTTTCTTATAACATTGGGAATTATTTATTTGATAGAGTATCCTTTCAATCCATTCTATCTACTTGTTTGATGAATAATCCAAAAACATCAAATGAAACTCCATCCATTCAGTATTGAATTGGTGATTCCACTATGAAATATGAGGGATCAGGGTTTTCAATGTCCCACATGAGAATTATTTTATTTTGATGTAGAACATGATTTTGATTTCACTATTCACGAATTGGACCTTTTATATGTGTTTATCAGGATGGATTTTTTTCATATATCAACGATATCTATTTAATATTATAATTTTTCTATAGTTTCAATGGAATATAGTGGGATCCCCTCAATGATTCAGTGTGATTGGGAGCAATGATATATTGGAGCGATGTTATCTATTTAAAATAAAAAAATTGGTTTCTTAAAGCCAATTCAGAACAATAATATAGTAGTATTACCCGTCCATTGGTTTTCAATGAGTTTCAAAAAGTATTTTTGGATTACTTATGAGGATAGCCTTGGGAGTAGGAGGGAGATTTATCCATTGACTTATATTTAAGAAATCAGCTGACATTATTTCCATATTACCATATTGATGAAGTTAAGGGAAATGAAAATCTTGATGGATGATTTGATAACTAATGTATTTATATTCTCATGTTTGTCTCCATAAATAGTCCTCATTATTTTTCCATGATGGCTGATGAGACTCGTCATTAATAGGGAAATTATCATTTACTAAAATGTATGATTATAAAGAATAAATATCTAATTTTAACAGTATTTTTTTTGAATTTTAATTTGGTGAGTTGGATTTGTAATATTTTATTTTTTTACTAGTTACCACTATCTCTGAATCAAGTATTCATACATTCCTTATACCTCCTTCCAAATTTGATTCAGAATTTATAAAACCCTATAATGTATTTTTTTCTAAATTATACCGCTGCATTATTTATGGAATTAAAAAACCGTGTATTCCCTGAGTTTATTTTGAAAAATTAGTATTTGTGAATTTCATATTTCTATACACTATGTCCTTAGAATATCATATACATCACATCAGGCATGTTTTAATAATTTTAATGAATCACTAGAATTAATAAAAAATAAATTTGATAATTCTGGATATATGAATCCCTTTTTGTAGTAAATGTGATCACAAATTGTGGAATATCACTTAGACTAGTAATGATGATGTTTATGGTGTCATTGGAGAAACTACAGAATATATTCATGTTATTTATCATTCATGGTTTCCCAATATACTATCAATAGGTTCTAGTTATCCCAATGAGATTGTGTTTCCTTTTATTACTCCTGAAAAGAACCAGGTGTTGTTCTATATGAATTATAAGGGCTATTAATCCATAAAAATTCATTATATATGACACCCAAAGTAGTTAAAACTACACCATATTGGATTGTGTATACAACACACAACATCAATTACAAATGAACACCAATATTTAATTATTTATATATTACCAATGTGACATAGCAGTTTAATTTGAGGTGATTAATATTTTTAAAATAAGTATGAAATATTTATATAATGGTCTTACTCAATAAAAATTGATATATTAATTTTTATTAAATAAGAACTTAATTTTAAATAAAGATATTTTCTATTATAGAAATTCTTTTTATTCATAAAATTATTTTTATTTCATTTAAAGAGAATATATTATTTATATTTAGAGAAATATATATACATTTTATTATAAAAAATATTTTTGGAATCATCAGATCAAAATTATATGAGTGTGATTTTTTTTCTGAATATATTTATTTTCTACTAAACATGGAAAAATATCATTTTTATTTAAAATTGTATATTTTTCAACCATTTTTCAAGACCCATTTTATTTTTAAATGGTTTCAATGTATAATTGGTTATATTTATTTATGAATAATCCAATTATTTTCATTTTAATTGATATTATAAATAACTTTTTTTAAAAAAAATTATAAAAAATATATTTAATATAAAAACATTATTTTTTTAAAATATGATCCGTGATGTTTTGTGAACATATTTTAAAATTTCTAATTTTTAATTTATTGAAAAATCACACCCCAAGTGACTATAAAATGATTGTTCATACCATTTTCTACATTTCCTCAAGCATGACTCCCTCTACGCAAGAGGATTCCAACTAGAAGAAAGGGTCTAATGGTAGTACAATGGGGAGACTATACCATATTGTTTAGATTAGTGAAATGGTTTATGTGTTCGACATAAAAATTAAAACAAATTAAGTGATTATAAAAAATGAAAATTAGTGGATGAATAAAAAAAGGGTGAATATTGGTGGAAAATCCCAGGAATACATTTATGCATCCATGCATGAATGCATGTTTACCAGTTATACATTTATGAATACAAGTTTAGATAATTTCATATCTAGGAAGTAAGAGTACAGAAGGATATATAATATAATGGAATAGCTAGAAAAAAGAAAATGACAGTGGTAACCGAGGGTGATCTCAATGAGTATCATGAGTTATAGATCAGTTTATGATCCTATAGCCCATGTAATAGCACAACCCATGATGTATCATCCAATAATCATGGACTTGTTGACCTGAAGATCATCATAGGTACCAGATTGTAATTGTGGCCTGAGCAGGGTACATGATATACTTTTAGGCCACCAACAAATTTATTTAAACAATATTATACTTCATACATATAAAAATATCATGTTCATGTTTATCAATGTAACTAATAAATTCAAAAAAAAATTAAATAACATAGTCAACACTGGATCATCAAGAGCACCTAGATGAACATACATGATTTGTCACATGTCAAAATTTGCTGAACCATAGGCAACCTAAACAAGTTAGATATAGGGTATGTGATAAAACCCATTTTATAATAGGTTACATGATATGGACAGAAACAAACCATTCTATTTGGAATGAAGGATGCATCCATTGGATAAAAAAAATGTTTCAACCATTACTATAAAAGCAATTACCAAAACTAAATAAATAGAATATCGGGCCTATTTCAGGTGAACCTTAACAAGTAACCCATGTATCACACATGAACACCATAAATATTTACTTCTATTAGTTTCTTAAAATGTAATCTTTTAATGGTATCATAAGTATCACTTACATACAAGTGTGAGACAATGAACTTAGAGCCCATACTTGGTATCTCGTATTGGGGATCAATTCTCACTCAAGGCCTCATATAACCATCTCACCAACAAGTTCATCCATGTTGTCTCCCCATGGGATTGGTATCAATCATTATAGGGTATGTGAAATTCACTTTGAACCCATACAAGAATAGTAGTATCACCAATGATGTATACATAATCCATCTGCAAACTAATAAAAAGAATGATGAGCCCATCCTTGGATTTTCTTGATTGGAAACCAACATATTTCCCGAGGTGATCAGAATTCATTTAATCAAATATGTAATAAATAATGAATTCCATTTCAACGAGTTTGATATAGTAAGAAACATAGAGTCATTGATAAGGTTGTTCCCATTTAAAATAACATTTTTTAAATTTAATCCCATGTACATAATTATGTATAAACACATCTCACAATATTTTGTTAATAAGGTAATCTCATTATACCACAATTAATATGGCATAATAATTTTTTAAACATCAAGTGACAGGATAAAACAACCATTCCATGATTCCAATAAAGTCATTAAATATATAAAATCTTTTTCAATTGAGTACTCCACACATTATAAAGGGGTTTGTTAGAAAACATTTCATTATTATTTTAATATTTCATTTAGTTCACATTAGAAAAAAAACAATCCCAAGGCATAAAGAATACCAGCTCATATGTTTTTTATGTTAGATGATTATCTATGTTTAGTAGGAAAATAAAAGGGCCTAAATAGGGATGTCTCAAGATAATGTAGAAGACACATTATAATAGTGGAATCAACGAACTTGCCCAATAAATGGGTAGTTCAAGTTGATGAAATAACCACCAACCACCTCACATAATGTCTAAGAACATTACAAGGTAAAATTATATAATTAATTCAAGAAATTCAATTGTTTTTATGTGACATTGGGAATGATATATTATCAGTACAATAGAGACATTTTATAAAATCAAAATACATTTGAGAAAATCTGTGGACCACAAACCTTATACAATTGATAAAAAAAATCTAAAATTGAGGTATTATTTAGTACGGGTCAAGATAAATCAATGAAATGGATTAACACTATAACAATAGAAGAATATGGTTGCACCAAAATAATAGATATGAGGATATGATGGATGATGAAATGAGGAAGGTGGAGTCTTAGAATTACCAAGGGCTCTCCAATTTACATGAAGGAATTTCAATCATAGGTCATAAGAGGGAGATATTCTCAAACATAGTGGTAAATGAAAGGGACCCAGATATGAAGATCGTGCATGTGGATAAGTAATAAAAAGTAAGAGGAAATAAAATAATAAAATAGGGGGAAAATATTAATTTAATAGCCATTATTGAGGCTCATTGTTTGGCCCAATGTTTTGCTAAACCATGCAAAATTTGTGAAGGTGTCACTTCCCAAAAAGGGAGGCCACATGATTCAGACACACAATTTTCTATACCATGCATAAAAAATGTGTTTACCTATATCCACAAAATAAATCATTTCCATAGAATCGTGTATCTCATTCTACATAGATTGACCAAACTATACATGACCACCAACTACATTGAAGGTATAACATAGTTTATCATGAAGGGACGCATAGGTGTTGACATTTCATGTGCTCCACCCAACCAATCACATATATTCATATTCTAGTCAATCCCTTTTGAAACATGATGGAACACCCAAGGAAACTCTCATTCCATAATCCATCTCTAAAAATATGAATTTTGAGTGTCCCAATTCTCTTAATTTCATTACAATGCTCTAATTAAAAAATAATATGTCAAAAAAATTCAAAAACCAATATAATATTATCTGATAAAAATATACACTATATTATCCGCACCATAGAACATATCTTCTTCAATAAGACTTTGGAAACAAAAACAACAACATCTGAACTACTCATTTAATTATGTCTTGAACAAATTTATTTGCTATGCTTTCAATCATAAAATTAATCTCCAAAATCAATTAAGTATGTTTTAAAAGATCCTTTAAAACACAATACAACACACATTTTTTGTACTGTAACAAAATGTTGATTCATAACCAAGGCCACCAAACTTGATAAATTAAAAAATTTCCATCTCTTAAAATATTCTACTTATGGAACTCCTCCAAATGGGTTTCTTGCTTTGAATGGTTAAATCTGTGCCACAAAATCCCATAGTATGAATTTTATATTTATGTATTCCATTATCATTATATTGATTAACTTTTCATGATTCCCAACATTAATAAATAGTCAAATCTTAATTGAAACTAAGTACTAGTTAGTATTAATATTCATGAAAAGAAACAATAGGCATAATAAACATGCTACAAATAGATGACACGCCATTTAGTGGAGTCCCACTGATCAGATGTGTCAAGAGAGTGAGATATCATGTCTAACCATCTTAGGTCAACTAACCTCAATAATATCTTCTCAGATGGACAGCTAATTTCAGATTCATTTACTAATTCATTTGGATGAGTCACCATGATATTTTCTGGAACAATTCACACTAAATCCCATAACAAGATTTTGGTGATGCCTCTATCCCTATAGTTTAGTTTAGCTAACATACCTCGAAGCATCCATGGGTTCCTAACTCATCCAGTACACTAGAATTATTATCCTTAAAACATACCCTATAAACTATATTGAATATTAGGATAGTATTTGGAATCCTTTACTAAAAAATGAGGTACTCGTTTGTGGTAGTTTAGTCAATAACTATTACAATTGGTACATCGATACCATGCTGAATGACCACAAAACATGATAGTTGGTGGAATACAAAATAGTTTTTATGATTGATGACTACATTCCTTGAGTACATTGTTGTAATTCCTACCAGGTAACCTAGCTCTCAAAAATGAAAAATCAACCATTAAAACAAACAATGATTTCTTCATGAAACACTGAGGGAAATTTCCTCTCATGACCAACAACTATTAAAATTAAGCACAATGTATAGATTATTATCCCTCAGTGTACCCAAATGATTTCAAGGTAAAGGGAATGATCATTATTAAGATGATATTGCACCAAGAGTATTGAGATAACATTTAAAGGACCCAGGAATCATCTGTTGCATCAAAATTATATACATGGTACATCATGAACCAACCAAATCACACTATGAAATGAGATGCACTGTCCATCCACTATAGGTTGAATTCAATATAAGGCAATGAAAAAAATAAAATTATGTATTTGATTGACCAAAAATGTTTATTTTAGTAGATTAGGCTTCACACGATCATTCAATCACACCAACCTATGTCCACCAATGAGAAAATATATTTCAAATGACGAAAAAAACCATCCATTCACATTCAGGCTTCCTCAAAGGAAATGGTAGAGCTCTATACTCACCATCCCTAAGGGATTTCAAAATAGAACAAACCACTATTGAAAGTTCATTATTATGTTTATCATAACACTCATAAGGATATGATTAACTAGAATTGACTTCACACTCTCCACCCTAGGAGTGTCCATAATTAAAATCTCATCCCATGGAACTCACACAATCAACCAATAACTAGTGATTGAAGAGTTGGCCAACATTCCAATATAAATTTTTAAACCTAGGGAGATAATGAAACTATAGAATTGAAATTTCAATAGATCGGGGCCACAGTTAGGCATTTCCATGAAACTTCTTTAGAGGGATTCTGACACAGACTACAATATTAAGCATAATGGAAAAAATAACCTGATAAGCATATCAAGTCAATTGTTCCTATTTATATGATTACCCGGTGAAATTAGCTGAGTTTCATATCTCATAGGTTTCATGTGCCTCTACCTCAGAGATGACCTATGAATAAATCATAAAAACTCATGAGTAAAACGATTCTCATAGAACTCAATAGCATAGTGTACCATCAAAACAACTCAATGGGTACCACATGAAACAAATAATACTACCCTGAGAGTAACACCACATTCTATAAACATTATGTATTTTTATCATCCCTACACATTCTTGTATCAATAGCCCATGCAAATAACAAAAAAGTTAGGGAACCATCTATTAGTCCCCAACCTTAAACATTTAATTGTCTTTAATTATGATTATAATTCTCATTTAGGATATTTTCAGGTTTATATATCTAGATTATTAGTTCATAACATATACATAACAAATTGAATATTACATATAGACACTTCTACTCAGTATCAATTTTTTAAAAAATAAAAACATATTAAAAAAAGTGTCAGGTCTAGTTCCTTGTTTTTAAAGAGAATAAAATTTCCTATATCATATCAGTGACCCTATTAATCTTTATATCATGTGAAAAACATTTCAAAAACATTCAATGAGCATAAAATTTTCATTTAGTGATACACAAATATGAAAACAGTTAGTTTTTCAAAACAATAAGTAAACCACAAATACTTTATCATATGTAATACTTTTCACCTTTATGAAGTAGTAAATACTCTTCAGTGAATAAAATTTCACTTCATACCCTTTTGTAACAAAAATATTACAATAAAACCAATAGAAAGCACACATACCATATAATGGTATATCAGGACTTAAAAATGCTTTAATGGAATAACTATATGGTTGACTTCCACACATATCACTAAATGGAATAGCCATACATCCGACTTCCATACCCAATGTATTGGAGGTTATAACGTAATCACTCATCCTGGTTTATCACGACACCACCCATCATTTGGTCTATTACTTAACCACTCGTCCAATGTCCATGTTCCATTATAAAATCATAACATATAAAATATTTCATTTAATTTATATCATTTCATTTACAATCACAAAAAATAATTTCACGATTTTAAAAAAAATAAATGTATTTCAAAAACCATTTTTAATACAATAACACCAAAAAATGTAATAAGAGATTTCTTTTCATTTTAAAATCATTAAGGCTTATAAGGGAATCTGAATAACGATTATGCTGCTGGAATGTTCATTGTCACTACAAATGTTAAAAACATTCCCTTGGTTTTTTAGTAAAAATATTCATAGAAAAAAGTTTCTCTCTAAATGAAATTAAAATTCAAGGGGGTTTGTTATATACTGTATAAAAGTGGTAGGTGAATATAATCAAAAAATTCCTCAACGAATGGAGATTGAGACGAATTCCATTACCTCATATCTGATATGTCACATTCATTCATTAATTTCCTAGATAATAAACATATTATAATTTCTACTTGATTAAAAAGCCTTTTTATGTTTATTATTCCATTTATGTCACTTATTACCTTTCTATAACAATTAGTTAATTATTATAATTCATATCAAACATTTTGTCGATGTTTGGAACTTGAGTCAAAAATGAACTTGTTATTATTATAAATTTTCCATGTGGACGAGATTCAATTATCTTTAGAATGATATTCATTATTTATTTATCATATATATCCATTATATATTTATATATAATATTTCTTATTTTTTGGATATATGTAAGTGAAATTCACCATTACTGTAGATGGTATGTTGTGTGTACGCATGAATAGTACTTCCATTTTATTTTTTTCATTTTAAAAGGAATGAAGAAAGGTTATATATTGGTATATTATTATTCAAGTATAATACCATGTTTTATATATGCTATGTATTTTCAATAAAACATTTTTTTATTAGTTCCATGTATGGTATGAATAAATTACATCACATTGAGGAGTGGTAGTCTACATTTCCTTAGATGAAATTATCGTATATATATAACATGAATGGCATAATGGTCAGTTATAAATTAATATTAAATATTCATAGAGATAAAATAAATATCATATATATCTTATATAATGATATTTCTGTCATAATGTCCACCCTAAGATGTTGTAGGAGAAGATTGAACAATCATGGTTTCGTGAGGTAGTAGTTCGCCTTCCATAGAAACATTTTTTTCTATACCGATTAGATAGAGGTGTGTGTAAGTTTAGTTAAAATCCATCACATAAAAACAACCTAGTAGATAGAAGATACTTTGTTTGTTATGTATAAAAGTAATAAAAATAGCATACGGAGTGAAGAAGTAAAATAATAGAAGAGAACTTGTGGGAAGACAAAACCTTTAAATGAGGTAACTCCCATTTGTATGAACGAAAATGAATTATTGAAGTGCCTTTTGCCAAAGGTAAAGTTTTTTTGGAGGAATATAGAGATATTGAGAGATTATTTTGATAGAGGTTGGATGGGCCAATGGGTATCAGAAGTGTCAGCAATGGTTTCGATGATATGTCCATTTATAAGAGGCAGGAGGGGCTCTTTAGGAAAGATTGAAAATATTATTTTATTATAAACTAATTTTCCGAATCAAAAGATCAAAAAAATATTTAATTAGAATATAATGGGAATATAAGTCGAAGTAAAGTCATTGAATAATAATTGGACCTATTTTGGTTAATTTTTTAATCATTATAATTTTTATTTATAACTTTGTTAACTTATTTAACTTTTACCATGTTCTCTTATATAGTCATTCAATATTGTTAATATAGTCACCATAAATCGATAATAAAACCAGATGTGGTTCATTAATGAAATTATCAAAATTATCAATGTAATTTGGAAGAATCACAGATTATTAGGATTATTATATCAATTAATAAAATATTTATTTATTTAAAAACTCATTAATGTCAAGTTAAATACTATTCATATCAAGTTTTTAAAAAATTATATAAAAAGTTTATTCTTTTGAAAAAACTAAAATAATATAAATATTACAAGTCATATGCATCCCAAAAATTCATGGATGGCATAAAAAGTTTCAAAATACATTAATTTTAACTTTTATAATCTCATTTTTTTAAACATTCATCACTACATCATCATTTTGTCAAAATTAAATTAATTTATTTGTTGTATAAAAATTATATACAAAATAACATGATATAAAAAGTACTTTTATCTTTTTAATTAATATTTATAGTCAAATATATCAATTATATATCCATACATTAAAATTGTTTTACCAAAACAATACATGTTTATGGTATTTTAATTTATACTTTAAATAAAAAGTTATTAATATAATTATCTTATACATGTGGCATTAAAAGGAGAAGTGTTTCACACAAAGATTTTATTGGTCATACAAGACTCATCCAATATGGTTATGTAATGTTTGACAGTAATTTTATATTTTCATAATATTATTTTTACCTTGATTACCCTATTTATCTTTAACCGTGGTAAATAAAAATCAAAAGTTACTATTCACCAAAAAATATTTTTATCCCATTCAACAAAATTTTACATACTGAGGAAAACCATGCATGTCATATTTTTAATATTCAATTCACAGAAGTGGTAATATTTAATTTAAATGAAACTGTCAGTTTTTAACTACTAAGTGGTATTTTTCACTATTCCTGAAAAATTAATTGTTTTCAGAAAAATAAAAAAAATTCACACTGAGATAAATTACATATTCCAAATCCAATAATTAGGTCTATTTTTCCATAATAAAAAATAGAAATTTCATTAATTAATTTAAAATTAATTCTCGTAGTCAATATTAGAAAGCGTGTTTTTAAGAAATAATAACTACCAAAACATTGATATGTGTTTATGTCCAATTTAAAAGTGAAATTTCATCCAACGACTAAAATTTGAATAAATTGTAAAAATATTATCCAATTCCACTTTAAAACCAATTAGGGGAAAAATCTATCGATATAAAAAAGTAAGATGAAAATTCCATTTTGAATTAATATGACGTATATTTTACTATTCATTAAAAATGAATTTTATCACAAAAATACAAAATTTTCATTCAAAGTTAATTTTGATGTGAAGATTCTAATAAAAGGTATTATGCTTCCAAATAGAACATATAACAGTGAAAAAAACATGATTTAAAAATGGTTTTACATTAGAAGGTGACAAATTGTAATTTTAATGAATATTAGAGTATTTATTCTTAAAATAGGATTAATTCAAATATTAAGCCTCTAACTATTATTGGATAATGGAAAGGAAATTTAAAAAAAATGAATAATATTATTTTAGTTAGTTCTATTCATTATTGCCAGTACTGTGGCTACGTATTAACTACCAATTAAAATGATGATATTATATTATTATTTTTCAGTTTAACTCAACATTGTGTGTAACGTATTATGTCAAAAAAACTCGTAGTTGTGTATCGAGTATGCCATTGAACATAACATCATATTTATAGTAAAACTAATATTGGATTAAAAAATATTAAAAAATATGAAAATTCCTTACTCTTTATTTTCCTAGGATGTTACATCTTTTCCCTATTTGGAAACTGCATTCTCGCAATTTTTTTAACTTATCAAATAAATGGGGGTATTTATACCTCATAGAATTTTTAAATTCCTATGCTGCCTCTTCAACCATATGATTTTTCCACAAAACCTTTACATGATGATTTACCTTATTCTGCAACACTTTCTCTCTTCAGTCAATAATCTGGACTGGTTGTTCCTCATAAGAATAATTTTCTCCCAACATTACTACCTCTAGTCTAAAAACAATAGATAGATCTGGCATTTAATTTTTCAACATTGAAACATGAAAAATATTGTGTACCTCAGATAAACATAGAGGTAAATCCACTCTAATAGAAACTGATCCAAACATCTCTATGATTTCATACGGTCCAATGAACCTCATAATAAACTTTCCCTTCATTCAAAAAATTCTTGACACTTTTCCATTGAGAAATTTTTGAGAAATACATGATCACCAACCTCAAAAGAAATATCCTTACCCTAGTTATCCGCAAAACTTTTCTGCCTACTCTGAGACGTTATCATGTACTTCTAAATAGACTAAACTTTCTCTTCCATCCCTTATACCAATTCGGTTCCCCTCAGCTTCATTTCACCTACATCATCCTGAAAAGATAGAGTTCAAAACCACATTCCAAATAAATCCATAAATGGATCCATCAATATATTGGAATGAAAACATTTATTATAAAAAAATTCCACCAAATAATGATGTTGGTCTCAACTTCCTTGTTAATCCATTGAAGATGCATGTAGCATATCTTCCAATAGATGAATTGTTCGTTCGGACAACCCATCTGATTGTGGATGAAGATGTGTACAAAAATTTAATTCACCACTCAATTACTTATAATGGCCTTTCCAAAAGTTCTAAGTAAACATGGGATCATGATCAGATACAAAGGAGAGGGGAACTCCATGCAACCTAACACTCTCTCTATCATACAACCGATAAATTTGATCTAGATACAATATATCATGAATTTTAAGGAAATGAGAAGATACAGTCAATCGATCAACAATAAACCAGATTACATTATTACCTCGAGTAAGCTTTCACTATACCACGACAAAATCCATGAACGCATTTTCCCATTTCCACTATGGCACAGGTAAAGGATGAATCAACCCTTTCGGTAACTACCGCACTTCTTTAACATGTTGACATGTCAAACACTTCACAATAAAGTCATAAATATCTCTTTTAATTCAATCCCACCAGTTATACTCCCAAAGATCATTGTACATCTTAGTACAACTGAGATGAACTGAATACATGGAAATATGAGCTTCACATAATAACTCATTCATTAACTATGAATCACAAGGCACCCATAATATCTTCCCTAATCTCAAAATACAGACATTATTAATGTTAAAAATAGGAAACTTACCCTTATAAACCAACTATAACTTTTTATGCAACTCATTGACTTCCTTTTATGCTTGCTAAATTCTATCTAATAGAGATGAATTCACTAATACCATAAAAAAGCATAGTAATTTCATACTTGAACAACTTCTTTCCTGAAGTTCATCAAATAAAAAACCAACAGATCTTGTTCTAATCATAGCATGGTTAATGTATCATTACTCTTTCATCTCAAAGAATCAAAAGGTTTATTTTACCTTCTTAGATGGTAATGGATCACACAATCATAGTCCTTGATTAATTATAACCATCTATTTTGTATCATGGTTGAATTTTTTTGAGTAAATATTAAATAAAAACATTTTTGGTATTTATATATTTCACATTTTACTCCATAATGATGAGGCATCCAAATTTTTAATGAAAAAAAACAACATCACCTAATTCCAAATCATGTGTAGGGTAATTAAACTCATGAGGTTTCAACTGACATAAAGCATTGCAATTACCGAGTCATTGCATAAGAGGACAGAACCATGTCCTTTAAACTAGGAATCCTTGTAGATAAAAAATTCACCATATCTGGAAAACAGTTCCAAAATTGGAGCATTCACCAATGTTCTTTCCAATTCCTGAATACAATCATCACATTATTTTGTCCAAATGAAAATAACACCCTTTTGAGTTTAAATGGTCATTAGGCAAGGTAACCATAGAAAATTTTCAAAAAACCAATGGTAATAACCTACTAAACCAAAAAACTATGAATATATGTGATATTTGTTGGTCTTGGACATTCATCAACAACTTGTTTTAGTAGGATCAATAGTTATACCGGTTTATAAAACAATGTGACGGAGGAATGCAATTTTTTGTAATCAAAACGCACATTTTTAGAATTTCCCATACATTTTTGTTTCCTTTAAGGTTTTCAAGAAAATACTCCAATGACTTTCATTATCCTCTTTACATGTGAAATATACCAAAATATCATCAATATACACAACCACAATCTTTCACCTAAGACAATCGAGCCATCACAACAAGAAACTGTTCAATATGAATTCCAACAATCTCAGGAAACTGATTTGGAAGTTCATTTACCTTTGTATTCCTTCCCAACACAGCTTCTATGTTTCCTAAAAAATCCATTCTGTACACAAAAATTTCTTAGGTGAAGCACCATTTAACCATTAAATGATATTTCATATCAATAATAACATAAATTATTTAATGGATAATATATTAATAATACACCAAATCTTAATGTTGTCTAATCTAACCTCTAATAAAAAATGTAAGTCCTCAACCATAAACATTAAATAATCCAGAATTATGTTAATAATTTACATTGAGGTTCTTTTCATGTTTATGTATTTAGATAATTATGTAATAACATATTCATAACAATATGAATATTACATTAAAACACTTCTACTTAGTATCAACTTTTTTAATAAAATTAATACTCTGAAAAAAAGTTTCAGGACTAGTTACCAGTTTTTAGATACTATGAATTTTCCTTCATCACATCCTTGACCATATTCATCTTGATGTATTGTGAAAAAAATTTAAAAAACGTGGGATGAGCATAAAAAGCTCAGAAAGGGATGGAAAATGAATTTTTTTTTAGTTTTTTAAAACAAAATTAAACCATGAATACTTTATCATAAGTACTACTTTTCACCTTTATGAAGTAGTAAATACTCTTTTCTGAATAAAAAAAATCATGTCTTACCCTTTTGTAAACAAAAAATTACCATAAAACCCCTAGAAATAACACATAACTTATTAGGGTAAATTGGAATACAAACATACATAAAAGAAATAAGCATACGGTTAGTAAAATGATTCATTGAAAAAATAATCTATTTTAATGAAATTTTAATTCAATTAGTTTTTGTATATACTGTATAAAATATGGAGGCCCATATTATCAAAATAAGCTTTAATGAAAGGAGATTGAGACGAAGTCCCTTTACCTCATGTCTGACTTGACCCGTTCATTTTTAATTTCATGAATAATAAACATAAGTTAATTTCTTCTTGCTTATGATCCATTTTCACGTTTATTTATCCTTTTATATAAATTTTTTCTTTTATATTACAGTTATTTAATTATTTTATCCCATATCGCACTATTTTTCAATGTTTAGAACCTAAGTTAAAAATGAACGTGTTATAATTATAAATTGTCCAAGTGGTCAAAATTAAATTATATATAGAACGATATTCATGATTTATATATCATATATATCATATATATCCAGTATATATGTATTTTGAATATTCCATATCATTAGGATATATGAAAATGAAGTGCACTATTCGTGGAGATGGTAAGCCGTACATACACATGAACACTACTTCTATTTCATTTTTTCAATTTAAATGAAATTGAAACCATATGACATATAAGTATATTATTATTCTAGTATAATATCATATTTTATATACATTAATTATGTTTATTAACACCATCCTTTATATGTTCCATGTATGGTATGAACGAGTCATATCACGTTGAGGGGGAAGTAGACCACACTTCCTCAAAGGAATTTACCCTAAATATACAACATGAAAATCATAATGGTGTGTAATAAAAAGTAATTGAAGAAGAATAGATATAAAATAAATATCATATATATTGTATATAATTATAGTTCCACCATAATGGACACCATATTTGGTTGTAGGAGAATATTGAATAGTCATCGTTTTGTGAGTTGGTAGTTCGCCTTTCACAGAAACATTATGTTGTATACCAATTAGATGGATGTGTGTGTATGTGTATTTCATATCCGTATCATAAAAAATACCTATTATATTGAGTATAGTGGTGTAGTTATGTAAACTGAGAATAAAAAGAGCATATGGAGTGATGAAATAAATAAAATAAGTGAACATGAGGAAAGAAGATACCTTTAAATCGGGTAACTCCATTTGGTTTGAACCAAAAGGATTTATTTAAGTGCCTTCTGCCTATGGTATTGATTTTTAGGGGGAATAGAGATATCTTGGGGGATTATTTGGTAATATTTTGTATGAGATAAGAGGATTTAGAGTTGTGAGTAATGGGTTAGATGTGATGTCATTTTATAAGGGGGAGGAGGGGCTCTTTAGGAATGTTTGAAAATATTTTTTTATTATAAACTGAATTTTGGTTTAAAAAGGTCCCAAACATATTTAATTCAAATAGAAGGTGCATATATGACGAAATAAAATCATCAAATAAAAATTGGACATGTTTTGGATAGTTCTTAAACCTTATATTTTTTATTTAACAGTTTGTTAACTTATTTAACTTTTACCATGTTCTCTTATATATTCCTACTATATGGTAAATATAGTTACCATAAAATGAAAATAGAACAACATGTGGTTCATTAATGACATGATAAACCTTATATTTTTATTTTGGATGATCCATAGAATTTTTGGAATATTATATCATATAATAATATATTGATTAATTTAAAAACACATTTATGTCAATTTAAATAATATTCAAATAAAGGCTTTTATAAAATATATAACAACTATATTATTTAGAAAAACCTAAAATAATTCAAATATAGAATGTAATAATCATCATAAGAATTCTTGTATGGCATAAAAATATTCAAAATAAATTTATTTTAACATTTATAATCTAATTTATTTAAAACATTCATCATTACATCATCATTTTTTCATAAATAAATTTATTTATATAATGTCTACAAATTATAAATAAACTACTTGATTTAGTAAATCTTTATATCTTTATACTAAATATTTATAGGCAAATCTATCAATTATATAACTATACATAAAAATTGTTTTAGAAAAATAATACATGTTTATGATATTTTTATTTTTACTTTAAATAAAAAGTTATTAATGTAATTATCTTACCCATGTGGCTTTCAAAAGAAAAAAGTTTCAAAAAAAGATATTATCGGTTGGAAATGAATTATAAAATAAGGTTAAGATAATATTTAAGGTAATTTTATATTATTATTGATTTTTTTTCTTTTAATTACCCTATTTACCTTTAACCGCGATAAATAAAAATAAAAATGATACTTTTCACCAAAAAATATGTTCATCCCATTGAACCACATTTTACGTATTGGTAAAAAAAATGTAGGACAATTTTTTGAATATAAATACATATAAGTGGTATAATTTCAATTAACTGGAAAGGTAAACTTTTAACTATTAAGCATTATTCTTCACTATTCATAAAAAATTGATTGTTTTCAGAAATATAAAAAAACAACCCTTAATTTAATTTGATATTATAAATCCAAAAATAATGTCCATTTTCCAAACTCAAGTCAAAGAAGTTGGATAAATTAATTTAAAATTAATTATTTTTGTTAAAACCTGAAAGCATGTTTTAATGAAATAATAACTACCAAAAGAGTGACATGTTTTTTATTTCCAATTTAAGAGTGAAATTTATTCCAATGGAAATAATATAATTAAATTTTCAAAATATAATCCAATTACACTTTAAAACTATTTAAAAAACAATATTACTATATAAATAGATTATATGAAAAGGCAGTTTTGTATTAAAGTGTTGTATAATTCACTATTCTTTAAAAAATGAATTTTCCGTGAAAAATACCAAAATTGCATTCAATGTAATTTTTTATGTCTTGATTATAAAAAATATTTTTTTTCCAATTGAACATATATAGGGGATAAATACAAGATTTGAAAAGGGTTCATCATAAAAAGGTGGTTAATCGACCATTTAATGAATATAAGAATACTTATGCTTAAAATTGGATTCATTCAGATATTAAGCCTCTATATTTTATTAGATAATGGTAAATACATATAACAAACATGTATAATCATATTTTATTTAGTTAGGTTCATTCCCACCAATACAACAGCTATGCGTTAACTACCATTTAAAATAATAATATTATATTATTATTTTTCAGTATAACTCGACATTGTGTGCAACATGAGATTTCAAAGAATCACATTGTTGTGTATTAGTTACGCCAATGAACATGGAAACCCATTTAAAGTAAAATTAATTTTGAATTAAAATATATTAATAAATTTGAAAATGTCATACTATTATTTACCTAGGATGTTACACCATCACACTTGACTGTAATAGATTTTGACGACCTTCTGAGTCATCCATCATTAAAAATAAAAAATGAAGGGTCACACATCCTACTAGGCGGCTGAACATCCCCCAGTAATGCCTAACCATATGGAAAAACATTATAGGTTTTTTCACACCTATATTGAGGGTGAAAACACAACTCTATCACCAAATAACAAAGAGTAGTTCTCTTCGATCATAAGAATTCTATACAGGACTACAACAGCCCAATGATACTACATGTTCAAAAATATTCATCAGATATTATCAAGGATCAATTGGTCAAACCGAATCACCTATAATGGACAGCCCCATATCGAAACATAATGAATCAACCATACATGGGTGTAATGCCTGAAAATATAACACTTATTATGGTTAAATAATTTAAATTAGAAATATAGAAGCATGGCTTATGGGTAACACTCATTCCCTTATTCTAAGGAAAACTCATGGAACATTGAACACCATTACACAATGGTTAACACTATGGACATATCTTAATGATCCACTTTATGTAGTTACCCTAATTCTCTTTTAATTCTTTTAGAAATTAAAATCTAGAATTATTTTCATGTACTATTTAGATAAAAAAATTATATAGGTTAATTCATTTATAAAAATCAACATGTCTTAAGGATAATTCTATCAATCATTAACCATAAACCATTTATTATTTAAATTACATCCAATCATAATTTGTTTATTTTATGAAATATTTCCCATTCAAAAACTATTTTCTTATTTATAATGTTTCACAATTGTCTTAGTTAATAAAAATATCGACTGTAATATATAGAGGGGAACACCAATTAGGTTGTAAGTAGTATTTTGATTAAATAATTCCCAATATAAGTAAAGCACACAAGCACGTTATATTATCTTTTATTTCATAACAATGTTCACTTTAAGTAATATTATAACATATTATATTATGTAATCCATATTAATGGATTTATACACATTAAATAATTATCATAATAATACATGGGAATACCCTTAATTGGTGTAATCAAAAAAGGAAAATAAATATAATGTAATGACATCTACTAGGTTCCAGTTAAATCATGAATTATTAATCTAAGAGAAACCTAAAAAATTTACTCCATTAGATTTAAAAACACCATTAGTGGGATTATTTCATTACCAAAACTCCCCAACTAACCTATTTATGTAAATTATTTTATTTATGAATTTTTCCATACCGTCATTATGGACAAAAACATGGGTATATTTTATGATTAAAAAACCAAATCATTTATAGTCCAAATTTGGCTACACTTATCATTATAATGGTGTATATATATATATATATATCATAATAGATGGTCCAATTGTATGGTTTTCCAATTTTCTATTTATAAAGTTCACATGAACTTCATAAACAGGGAGTGACTCATGTGTAACCAAAACTATTTTAACAAGGATTAAGAATAAAATATAATAGACATAACTTTTAGGAAAGATAATTTAAGAATATCAACATCGTCTAAAACTATTTTACTACATTGTTTACCTTTTTCTAAATCATAAATCATCTATTCACCTTACAAATTGAAAACGGTCCACTGTTTAACTGCAACTTAACGTTTCATACTAGAGAACTAATAATTCAAGTCTCAATCATGTCATGATAGGTTAGTAAGGTGTCACTAACAATATATGTAGGAAGACACCATTTTGGTTGATGTTTTCACCCTAACAATGAATTTTATATGTTTTAAAATTTACAACATGTAATTGTAAATTTGAAAATTACATGAGGTTCAATATGGAATGGAAATAGGGAATAATTCCAATTTATCCATTTAAGGCAACTAAATAACAGTGGAATCATAAACACATTATAATTATAACACTAAAATCATCAAATAATTGAATAAAACATAATGAAATCGTACTAATTATGTAATTTAAAATGTTATACAGAATTATGTAATGAAATTACCAAGGAGATAAAAGCTAATAATCTTACAAAAACCATTTATCATGTCCTAGGCTTGGAATGTGAATATATATATATTCCAATAATGATTCCTTCATTTTAACTCCCTTCTCCTACTAACCAAGAGAATGATTCGGTAATTATCATCAATCAATTTTCAATAGAATATAATTTAATAACTCATTGTGAAATTATAGTCAATTGTAATAGCAAACATCATGAACAAAAATCAGATCTCTTACCTCTATTAATTTCTCATGTATCTGTGTTAATCACCCCCATGTATGATTATTTTCCCAGATCAAACATATTCATAGAATCCCAATACACCAAAAGCTACCGACTAGCATTGAGGGTCTATAGGTAGAATGGTGGGGAGAATATACCCTTGCATACATAGTACAATATCATTATATCAGATATAGATAATGAACAAAATAAGTGAAGTGACAAAAATAAATGAGAATTAGAAAAAGAGGAAAAACAATGCATGAATATATGTGGATGAATAAAAATATACATATATGATTGAATATTAATATAAGTATATATATATGTTGTAAGAGTATAGAATGAAATACAATATAATTCAATACATAGAAAAAAAAAATAATAATTCCCCAAGAGAGATCACCATGAGAATCCTAATTACGACTCATTATAGTGCTCATGTGCCCCTAATACTATAAAAACAACACAATAATCATAAAATAATCATGGAAAATTGTTCCTGAAGATCTTCTTATGAACCCCATTGCATTGGCTTCCGGAGTAGGGAATGAGATTTATTGAGTATTCCACCACCAATTATGTTTAAATAATAATCTAATGAATTAATTTATTATAGGTATCATGAATATAAATAAAAGTAATTTTAAAATGAGATGAAAATTAATAACTATGTTAAGTGAGGTTACTCAAAGACATGTGGCTGAATAAACCTTCTTCGGCATATGCCAATAAATTATAAACCATATGTAACATGTACACATGAGTTATAGGGGATGTGATATAAATTATTGTAAAATAAGACATAAAATATGTAATGATCCAATGAATGTTATTTTTCCTGATTGTGAAATATTTTGGATAACAAATGTTTTTCTTCATTTACTATAAAAGTAATTACCAACACTAAATAATGATAATCCATGGACCGTGTGGGATACACCTTTAAAAAGTACACTTGAATTTCTCCATGAGAACTATAAATTCTCAATACCTATAAAATATATCCAATGTTTTCCATGGATGGCCTTGAAAATTTCATTCATATCCTAATGAGAAATAATGACATGTATCCATTTAGTAGGTATATCACATATAGGGCCTTGTCTCACTCATAGCATGGTAAAATTGTCTCTCTAAGGAGACTATCCATGGAGTCTTCACAAAGGAACTTGTTTCTCCCAAACTGAGGTATGTGGAATGGAAAATAAACTCATCCTGGAATACTAGTATTTACACTTAATTATACATAATCCATCAAAGAAACATATCACGATAACAATGAGAATGTCCATTTCATTTCGTAAAAGGAATCCCATGAATCACTCACAACCTTTATAGTTAATTTAATGAAATAAAATATAATAAATGAATGAAATATCAATGAGTTTTCTATTTTAAGAAAAGAAGATCAATTTATAGGGATATTAGCATATACCATTATGAGTTTTATATGTAATTCAACAAAAACATCCATTTCACAACCCCTATAAAACATTTAGGTAAGAAGGAATTATCATCCATCCATGATTAAGAAGGAATACCCCATTGCTAATTCATAAGGGCCATAATAAAACACCCATTCAATAAGAAAAATAAATATGTATCATATAAAAATATATTTTTACATTTATTAAATTTCACCTCATAAGGGATTTTCATTAAAAAACATGAAATTGTTATTCAAATAATTCATGTGTACCACTATATAAAAAATCCAATACTATCCTAAGGAATAATGAATCCCAACAAAAAAGTTGATTAACTTAGATGAGAATCTAATTTTGATATATATATATATAAATGAACACCAAAAGTGTTGTTTTATCCAAGTAAGACAATATGTTAAAAATTAGAACACAACAAACTCACACTAATGTTTTACTTCAGGTTGAGAACATAACCACTATCTTCCCCAAGAATGTATATGCAAATTATAAGGAACACATATCAATTTAAATCAAGGAATCTCATTATTCATAAGTGACACAAGGAATGATGGGTGAATAACATAATGGGGAAATTTCTCATAAAGAAGAAACATGTGAAAAAACTCAATAGAACACCTACCATGTAACATAGATTACCCACACATATGACATCAAGGAATGATTCAGTCTTCTGTGAGACAAGATCAATGAAATAGATGATGTCCCAAAAAATAAAAAATAATATGTCCTATGAAAATAGTATATACAAGGAGAATATGGATGAAAATATATGAGGGATGATTTATAAACAAACAAACGACCCTTCAACACATGTAAATTCACTCAAATCAGAGGTCAAAAAAGAGAGATCTACTCATAATTAGAGGGGAAATGGAGAGTCCCAATAAAAAGGATTATATTCGTAGATGAGGAAGAGTAAATAAGGAGGGAAGATAAAAAATAAATCTGGGTAAAATGATAATTTTACACCTTTTAATGAGTTTCATGGTTGGGTCACACTATTAGACAATATATCAGCTAATCGTCCAGGTGTGGATGGTTGAGAAGGAATGGGGAACATTTTATTCATGTGGTTTTGGAAACCATTTAGAAACCATATGTGTCCCCTCTATCCATTAAATATTTAACATTTCACAGCTTTTTTGTACCTTCTGAATTAGCATACCGAATTTTTTGGGACATCCACCCAGATTGATGGAGCTACACGATTTATACTAAAGGTTAAAAAAGTTTAATAGAAACCATATGCATGTATCAACCCTTCTCATAATTTACAATTTCGTTATATACCATATAAAACATGTAGAAACACATTAAGGAACACTGCGGAAATAATTCATTTCTAAAAATATCAATTTTGAGTGTTCAAATTCTCAGAGTTCCGTTTTGAATGTTAGTTTAATGAATGAATAATCCACTAAAAAAAATTTAATAAACCCTGTTAATTTAATTTGGTAAAAAACAAATGATACTATAATTCAATAAGGTTTAATTTTTTGAAATATAGCCCATAGTTTTAATCATGTATCTCAAATTTTACCAACTGGTCCCATCAATTTTTATGCATTTTGAATAGTAATCATAGTATAATTTATCACCTTAAAAAAGATAATATTTCAATAATCCAGTTCATAACATTGTTATAAGTTCAATATTTTTCAAATTATTTTTATTTTATGAATTTATTATGAACAAAATATATTATTGTAAAAAATAAAATGGTTTAATTTAATATTTTCACTGAAAAAATACCCTTATAGTATTGAAAACAACAAAATATTCACTATATAACTCTCTATGATTTAAATATCAATTATGTTTCCACATATGGGAAAAAAATAATGAAATGAAACTTATTTTTATTTTTTATATTATTCAAATAAATAACATGATAATTTTTTTTAGAAATTAAATAATTAATATAAGTTCTTTTGAAACTCTAATTCACTATTTATTTAGTAAAAAATATATATCATTTTGAGAAAATTAAAGAAGATATAATATGAGATATTTATTATGTCCAATAAATTTCAATATATAAACTAGTTAATTCATTTATAAACATCCTTATACACAATACATTGGTGATTGTATCCTTAAAAGACCAATTCTAGGCTCTATATGAGGAGATCTGTTGACGCTCACATTTTCATATATTTTATACTATGAATCATGGTTTATAATTTCTCCATTGTGTTATTTTATGGTAATTGTCACATTTTTAGGTGTTAGTGGTAATTTGACCATAAATTCAAAAATATGTTAAATCTATAAATTGGATAGATTTTTATCATAGGGGTATTTGAGAAATAAAATTTAATATTTTACTCCAAATTGTGTTATTATTATTTTTTCTGAAAACCTTGTTTTATTTCCTACAACATTGTCTTTAGCTGGAAAGGATGATTCAAACATATAGAAGCATTTAAATTCAATGATGTAGAATAAATTTCTGGGTGGACATTGTGCATCCCACCACTATAACAGAAGTCTATATCACCCTAAACATCCTCTATTTCATAGATTTTATGAGGAATGAAACTATTACTCATAGGGGTGAATAAAAAATAAATGTTAGGGATTTTAGAATCCAATATGGTTTCCATGTAATGCCATAAACTTGGTGGAAGATTCCTAGAAATTTCATAGAGAAAAAGTCATTTTCAATTAAAAATCTATAACTCTCCATTTTCACTTCCAATAAAACTAAAATTTGGAGGATGAAAGAACAAGACATTTATTAATAATTTTTATGAATAATGGATGGAATAAATCAGCCATTAATGGGGAAAAATGAATCATCTTGTGAAGGACATAATATTCCTATAAAATAAGTAGAGCTCCAACCTCTCATAGCATCAAATTATCCATCCATTCTCTCAAAAAACCAAGGAGGTTATCTCCAACGATGTAGGCCCACCACAACTCTTCCACATTTATTTTTATTTTGTAATTTGTTTTAATTTTTAATTTTGATTTATATTTCTATGAAATTAATGCATTTCTTATAATTATGTGTCCACCCATCCACCCTATTTTCTTATATATCATTTGTCATTTTTTTTCATTTATTATTCTCATAATATACACAGTAACCTATTAAACTAAAAAATGAGGGGTTACCTCGAGATTTTCCCTAGGGAGGTATATGTCATTTTTATTTATTTTCGGCTTATATTCGAATGATTTATTCATTTTGTGATGATCAGGAGTGATGTGCATGAGTGTGGCCATCTTCCACCATGACACGGATGTCAAACGCATTTTTATTATTTTAATAAATATTTTCACTTCATTATACTAGATACAAGCTATTGATATGATGGAGTTGATCCATTTAGTGGTGGAAATGACATATGAAAGAGCCTAGTCTTGGAAGATGGCACACTCTCGACCGAGGTGTTCCATCAATGTTGATTATTGGAGGCAGTGTTGTTAATATTTCTAAATTCATTAAATAAATCACAAAAATTAATAAAATAATTGTAATACATGAATAAGATTTCATAATTAAATTATCAATATTAATTTGAATACCATCAAGGATAATGATAGAACCCACAAACCATCTCGTAAAGGCTATGTTATTTCTCAATTAATTGAGTTTTCTTATTGCATTTTAATTTTAGCTTTTATTTAAATTTAATTTAATTTTATTCCATGATTAAATAAAAACAAGAAAAAAATAAGTAGTTTTGTAAAATTATATTAATTTAGCGAAAATGTTAAAATGGTCTTCAAGAGATACAACCCTAGTCATCCTCAATGCTGCACTAGGAAAACTTAAATGCATTTTCCACGCCCTACAACAGGCGTGCGTCAAAACTACCGCAGTTTCCATAGAACCAATCAGAAGTTTAATTATATTTTTTTTGTTTTTATATTCTTGTTAAATTTAATAAAAAAATAACAATAAATCCTAAATTTCAAAAGAAAATTAAAAAAATATCATTGTTCATGAAGTATTAAAACTGGTATTATTATGCATGGACTGACAAATCTAAAGTGGAATAAAATGTATAAAATGAACATTATTCTCTGTTTCATAGGATTAGTGATTATTTTTAAAACTTATAGATCAAAATAGAATGGATTGTTGATAATGTACCCACATACCAAGTGCTACACGAACCTGAGCCAGAACCTAAGCCGGAATGAGTGGTGGAAGAGATTTCACCAGTAATTTTTTAATGTTAAAGAACCCAAGAAGCGTGAGAAAGAACTTCTAAAATAACTAATCACATCATCTCGCACTCATCCGTTGATCAAGGAGGTCCCAAAAGTACACATTCTAGCCGATGTAGTAGTGAGAGATTGAATTTTTTTTGGAAAAATCCTGGAATTTCTTTTTTGAAATGATCTTCCCATCCTTGATAATGAAACATCAAACAATTTATACCTCTATGTTGATTTTGATTATAATGAATTGGATTCCCCTTCTGAGATTGAGTTGTCAATGGTCCGTCTTGAAGAGATCAATTACCAAGGTGAATTATTTGAAAGGGATGATTTCATTATTAATTCTCCAAGCCTTAATTTAATTTAAGGTAAATTGTTTTCGGACATATCTTTTATTTAAATTTATGATACAAATCAAATGGTGTATACCCTGGACGTTATAAATGAGACTACCCAAGTAGAAATGATTGATTAAGAAGAGGTAGAACAACATGTGGGGGGGGGGGTGACTACTTCCTTAAAAAAAATTTATACCCTATGGTGGAGGACACAACAGAAGTCAATAGAGAGCACCTATATATTCTATTCACTTTCACATCAAACGTCATATTTCATCATTAGTCTTTCATGGGGGTTGGGAACATTCTTTTCTACTCTGTGGTTCTCTAATTCCGGTGTTTAATCTTGGACATTGGGAAATCTCATATGAGGTGGTTCAACTCAAAAAAATCATACCCATCTTCTGATTGGGGATAATCCAATGAAACTACATGACTAGGGGCAAGAAAAACCTTGCACATGCTTGGGGGTCTAAAGCAAGCATTATATATTTTCTATTAAATTATCTTTTTTATTTATTTTTTCTAATGTATTTTAATTACTTTCTTATTGTTTTAATGTGGTAGATTATAGGTTATTAACTCAAGGAATCCACTTAAGAATTAATTTCAGGTTGTATCATTCCTTATCTTAGATTTTATAAATTTATATTTATTTATGGTTGTATTGAAATAAGGGGTAGTAAAATTTAAATGTGGGGGTGTGTCAACCTTATTAGTTATTTCATTGTGATTTTCGTTTGTGTTTATCATATTTTTATGATTTTTGAGCTTTAGTGAATATTCTTATCACATTTCACACATCAATTTATTTTTAAAGAGTTGAAATGATTTTTAAAATAATAGATTTCAAATGAATCTTGATTTGATTTATTTTCCATTGAAATTAATTTTCAATCATTTTTATGAGTTTTACTGATTTGTAAAATCCATTCCCATGAAACACTGACTCAAAATAATTTTCCAATTTTTTCAGGTATTCTAAAACACATTAGCATATTTTTTCTAATACCCACACTTTCATGAGGGAAACATGAATTTTTTCTGAAAACATGAATTTGAGAATAATCTCTTTCTAAGCATTAGATTCCATTGAAGGTATTTGAAATTATTGAGAAATCTTATTGGATCTCCACATTTTATCTTCAGACTTGCCTTTACATTAATCTTTTGTAATCCATTAGATGATATTAATTACCTTATAGGTTTAAGCCACATTACATGCCTCTATTTCCATACCTACCCTCACTTTTAGTATTTTTTTCATGGATATTTCATTTTTGAGAATGGGGAAGGTCCTCTCGTGTGAATTCATAGGGATGTGTATCATTTATTGGTGGTGCGAGGTGTTTTTCAATACTTTGTTCAGCGGATAATAAGAGAATTGGGCATGTGTCGAATTTTAATTGTTCTTTATTTGTAGCATCCTATTCTCCTTAAAAAATAAAAAATTGAGATGTGATATAATTCCTCATTGTATTTTCATTATGAAGCATGTTCATATAAATAATCAAGGGCATGAATTTTCATTAATACAAAGAATAAAATTTTCATATAATACGTGATAAAAATATTAAAAAAAATATTGTTCTTCCATTACTAGAGATTGAAAAAATATTGGGACAACATATATTATATCATTCATTGTAATAAAATCATGGATAATGTAACATGTAATAAATGGTTATGTTTTTTTTTCACTTTTTTCAAGTGGGATTTAGTGCTGAATTTCATGTGTTTTCACTTTAATTAATCATGCATTGTACTTAAAAGTTCATCCTCCTCTTTCTGGCCTGAATCTTTTTTTCAATAATTTCCCCACCAATCCTAAGCCACAAAATCATTTGAACCATTAATTAAACCCTCATGATTGAATTAATTTTCATGTTCCATAATGTGGAGAAATTATAATTTCCACAAACCTATGGTGATACATGTGATTTTCAAGTTTGAGCATAACTGTAGATTCAATTTCTCTTCAGTGAAGAGTGACATAAAATTCAATGTGAGGTAGATTGTGATTGGGAAATGGATTGATTAATGATGTTCAAGAGATTTTAATGATTGAAATGAAAATAAGAGAGATTTTTTTTCCATAATGTTACCTTATGGACTTATATTTTGGATAAGATCCTTAATATTTTCTCATTTTTTATTATTATGTGGATTTTGATTTGGATGTAAGATGATTTCCCATGAATTCAATGTTTATGTATTGGGGAGTGATGAAATGAACATTTTAATATATTTTATACTATAAATAATATTTTATAATCCATCCATAGTGTTGTTGAATTGTTAATTGTCACCATTTTATGTTTTAGTGGTTATTTGAACATTAATATAAAACGCGGTTAAATCTGATATTTTGACAGATTTTTATCATAGGGGTATTTTTGAAATAAAATATAAATTTGTACTCTAAATTATTTTGTTATTGTTTTGTTCAAATACTTGATTTATTATGTACATGTTTATCTTCCAGTGGAATGGATGATTTGAAAATATAGAATCCTTAAAAAATGAATGATGTTGAAGTCCTTTCATGGCAGACATCAGGGACCCCACCACCATAACAGAATTCTATATAGGATTAGAATCCATCAATGTTCTGTGATTCTATGGGGAATATAACTATGAAACATAGGGGAGCCTAAATTAAAAATTTTAGGAATTTACGATCCCATTAATTTGTCCATTGAACGAAAAAACATTGGTGGTAGCTTCCTAGAAAATTCGGACTGAAAACCTTATTGTCAATATGAAATCCATAAATCTCTATTTTTTCTTCCAATAATGATAACATATAGAGGATGAACCCAAAATACATTGTTGAATATCATGTATTAAGGATGGAAGGACTGAAGAATCCTTTAATTGGGAAAAAACATGATAACTTGTGGAGGACAAAATTTTCCTAAAAAGGAGGGGAGCTCCAACCTCTGAAAGCATCCCATTCTCCATACATTATTTAAAGGAACCAAAAAGGAGATCTTAAAAGAGGGAGGCCAGCATAAACTAATTCCCATTTATTTTTAATTTATTTTCTTAATTTTTTTAGTTTTACAATTTCTATTTAGAGTTCTATGAAATTAATACATTGTTTGTATTTTTGTGTCCACACATCCACCTTATTATCTTCTTTATATTTTATCCTTACATTATTAATTTATTATAATCAGATTATACACCATGAAATCCTTCCCTAAAAATGAGGGGTTAACCTGAGATTTGTCCCAGGGGAGGTATGTGCCAATTTTATTTATTCTATTCTTAAATTAATATGTTTTTAATATGTTGGTGATGAGAAAGAGTTATGTGCATAGGTGTGGTTATCAACTACCATGAAAGTGATCTCAAACTCATTTTTATTATTTTGTTAAATATTTTCCCTCTATTCCACTGGATTCAAGGTCCTCATTCGATGGAGTATAACCAATCAGTGGATGAAATTGAATAAAATGGAGCTAGGTCATGGATAATATCACACTCTCAATCAAGGTGTTCCATAAACCTAAATTATAGGAAGAGGTGAAGTTAAGATTGCAAAATTCCTTAATGATATTGCAACAATAAATAAAATAATAGTAATTTGTTAATTAGATCTCATAATTGAATTATCAAACTAAATTTGAATACCATCAAGGAGAATGATGGAACCAACAAACTAACCAATAAAGGCCATGTTATTTCTCAATTAATTGAATTTTTTCACTGCATGTTAGTTTTATCTTTAATTTTAATTAAATAAAATTCCATTCCTAAATTATATAAAAACTACTAAAAGTCAATAGCATTGTTAAATTAGATTAATTTAGTGAATGAATGAAAAATATCCTCAAGAGAGACAACCCTGGTCGGCCTCTATACTGCACTAGGAAAATTAAATTTCGTTTTTTATTCCCTATGTTAGGCGTGCTTCAAGATCCAATGAATGATTTTCAAAGAATAGTCAGTTTCCATGATTGATAACCATAATGTAAATTCGTATTAAAAATCTTCAAAATATGTGGTATTAATAATAAAATGTTCATGTAAATATATTAAATATATGTAATTTTTATAATGATTTTAAAACCCATGTTATCCACTCTCATTCACAAAAAAACTGCCAATTGAATTTATCACTCAACATAATGATTGGATTACCATAATATTATAGCAATATAATTCTTTTTTATAAACATATTTTATTTTTTGAAATGATATAGAATTAATCATTATATATTTTATTTAAAATATAATTACCCATATGTAATTATTATATCATACATAACATCATACCTTGTAGCCTATATGAAAATCACAACCTCTCTTATTCGACCACATCCAAAAAGTGATGTGATTCATTTTTCATTTATATTTATCATGGATAGAAATAAAAAATTATAAGGTGAATATAGAATTTTTGTATTGTATAAAAATTATTCTATAGAGGTGAATTTTTATATTCCTTTTGTTGATTCAATCCATATAATAAAAAAAAATATTCATGTTAATGTTTTTAATACCATCTCAATGAATGGTGTTACTCATTTTATTATATCTAGATTTTTTTTGGATTACTATATTTGAATATATTTTGATAATATAATATATAAATATCATTATTAAATATATTTCAAGGATTGAACCGTGTAATGACAATCAAATTCTCATTGGATTGAGAGAATAATGAGTCATTACTAGGCCTTAGGCGACATCCCCAACACTCCAATGGCTGGAAATAAATAGTTAAGAGAATAAAATTCATGTGGGGGATGATTTAAACATTATTAAATAATATAATAAACCAACCAACAATAAGAAAACAATTAGTATATGTCGCGTTGACAATTGAAAGACAACTCAACCACTTCATATATCTCAAGACCTCATCAAAGCATCTATAACAGACGAATAACCAAGAATCAATTACACATCGGATAAATGAAACATGACCCAAAAAATATAACAAGAATACATTCTATAAAATCTACATTCTCTCCAATCTCCTAACAGGCCAAACATCACGAAGTGGTTCCAAAAACATGTGAAATGTTACCTTTGTCCCTGTCCCGAAAGATATCATCTACCGAAGAACCAAAGATACAAAGTCGGGGTGAGTGTAAAACATATCATGGTTTCCCCAATAACATCCCTACTCACTCAAATAAGATCTAAAAGTTAGCCAAATTTATATAAAATAGTTTAAATAAAACAATCCATGAAAATAGTTTATAACGAAATATAAACAAGTTCCAAAAAATCGTTTTAAACCATGTGAAAAAAAAACCAATGGGAACCTCTTTCTAGCAAGTTATTTTTTTAACAAAATTTCTTATCATAGATTTAAAACTCCTTCTTATCATTTTGAATACCCATTTCCATAGTACGCAACACACCCACACATGGAAACTTCGTTTGACAGTTCTATACTAAAGAGAGGTCTCTCGTCCAATTACCTTGTTTCTCAATGACACATGCCTCTAATCTAGGGTCACTTCCCTTGTACCCCAATGATACTAGTCCCTGATTACGGTCTTTTAAAGAATAAACTCACACCAACACCATTTATTCCTATGATTTCCATTTCTCAAACAATCCTTTTAAATAAAACTGGACTTTTATTGAAAACCAATGCATTAAAAATTTCAAATAAACATTTCATTTCAATAAATCATCCCATATTATTGAAAATAAAAAATCCAATTTATGTTCCATAAATATAGAAAAATCTACTTCTGAAAAACCATGTTTTAAAACCATGAACCAAAGAATTCGTTTAAAACACCCAAATTTACAAATTTCAGAACCATCACACATGAAGGATTCCAAAAAGTGTTCAACAACCAATTAAAAATAAATACAACAACAAAAATTCTATTTCAAATTATTAAAATGAGTTCTACGATGAATACTGAAGAAATAAGCCTCCTACATAAAATGTTTTGATTAAAACCACAACTAACAAAGAACAAACAAAAAAACGGCGTCGATTCCCCATGAATATTCCATAGATCTCTTCTTATAGAAAGTTCAAGAACAAATATCATCATACATGGAATTCAAACACCTAGATCTAACAATGTTGGGTTTTGATCTATGAAATCGAGATAAGAGAAGAAGTATATCTATGTAGATATTAGAAACTGAACAAGAATGAAGAAGAACAATCACATACATCAAGAATCCAGCTAAAATTTTCCCAGGGAATCCATTGGATATCCTCCAGAATGATGGGAGAACCTTCTTTGGCCATTGGAGAAGATGTTATGGAATATTAGTTGAAACAACGATCCATTTATAGAAAAAATAGGTCAGATCCTCTTTTTTAGGATTTAACATAAGTTCCCGCACAGTTAGTTCTCACAGTTAGATAAACCATGCAATAATTGTGCCTTATCTACTACCTTAGATAAACCCTGCATGGATTCCTCACACAATCTATCTAACCATGCTCAAACCATGTTGGATACATTCCCACAAAAAATCCATCAATGTATTTTTTTTGGCTGCATGCTTGGAAAAACCATGCACTACACCTGAGACTTCCCCATTACCTTAAAACATAATTTAATGTTATCCCGACTCTCCCATTAATTTCCCATTACATTATAATGATGAAATGAATCTAGTAAGGGTTATATACCCGAAACTGGGGGGGGTACTACATTATCCCCACCATTGGTTTTTCCATACTTGAAATGTAGAAAACCCTCACTCAACTGAAATAGTTCTATCCACCACTATGTCACATCCTTTTCACATTCCCAAGTCTCGTCATGAATTTCGCCATGCAGTTATAAAACTTACACTAGACCTATGCTTTTATACATGTAATAAATTATATTTCCTATCCAAAATCTGTACCAGGATATGTGTCAATGAAGCATCCAACTGTAGGTCAACGTGCACCCATCTGATCACATGATCTATATTAGGCTGATACTTTTTCAACAGGGATACATGGAAAACATTATGAACTGAATTGAACCATGGTGGTAATGCCAATAAATATTCTTCCACTCCAAACTATTCTAGTATCATGAAAGGGTCTATGTATCTATGAGATAATTTTCCATGCTTCCCAAAATGATAATGTCCAATCCTTAGAGATATACACAAGAAGACATGATCAACCACAAAGAATGACAATGATATTCTACAATGATCCGCATAAGATTTCTGAAAACTATGATCCATATCCATCCTATTTCTGATCAAATGGATATTCTCTGTTGTTTATTGGACAAGGATTTTCCCAAATAGAGATGTTTCACCTATTTCCACCCTGCATAGTGAATAATCACAAGGAATCCCATATAATGATTAAAAAAGAACCATATGTATCAAGGCCAGATAGCTATTATTGTATGAGAACTCCAGCAAAGGTATTTGCAACTTCCATGAGCCATTACAATCCATTACACATGTTTACACTATTTCTTCCAACATCTTCATTATCCTATCAGACTGCACGTCTATCTGAGGATGATATTTCAAGCTCATAATCTACTGAGTCCCAAAGTATTTCTTTAAGAATTTACAAAAAAAGATATTTGAACCTTGGTTATCTATAAAAGATTATTGATACTGTTATTTCATTCTTATTTACAACTTGTGATATGTATATTTTTGACAGATCCTCTATTGTATGAGTTTCACAAATTGGGATGAAATGGGTCGACATGGTAAGTCGATCCATTATTACCCATATGGAATCGTGTTTATGGACCATTTTTGGAAGACCTATAACCGAATCCATTTCTATATGCTCCCATTTACACAATAGGTTAGGTAAGGTCTGCAACATTCTTCATGGTATCTAATTATATCCTTTAACCTACTAACAAGTTAACCACTACAAGATGAACTCATCCACCTTTTTTTCATGCTGCTCCACTATAACTGCGCATGTAATGCCTTATTCGTCTTTTTTTCCTGGATGTCCAGACCATGTTGAATGGTGGTAAGCATGAACTATTTGTTCCTAACAAGCCATTGGTACAATTATCCAATCTCTAAAACACAAAACCAAACACCCATCAACTTTCCAACCCTCAATAGTCTCCCAACCACAGATTTTTAACTCATTACCAGACATTCTACATTAGAGAATTGTGTTTCTTTGACCACATTTACCAAATTAGAAAGAAGGGTGGTTGAAAAGAAAACTGCATCATTACCTTGGTATTCACATTCCACGTCCATTTTGGGTAGGAAAGACAATAAATTCCTCACATCTAAGTCATATTTTTCTTAAAGATCATATATATTTCTACATAATGCAACTTCCACAGAATTCCCTTTTCCTAGTGTATACATCAAGTCAATGTATAATATCTTGAGATACTCCATCCATCCTCTCTACTGCATCTTAAAATATCACTATGAGAAATATCAATCAATCTATTATGGTCTCTGAATACAATAAATATCTGACCAATGAGATATTTTCGTCAGTTTTTCAATGAATGGACGATTGTAGCTAACTCCTTATTGTGTGTTGGATAGTTCCTCTCGTACAGCTTGAAATTCCTAGAACCATAAGAAACCAAATGGTCTAATTTCATGTGAAACCAACAGAACCCTGATACCAAAGCATCAGATTACAACACATACACCTATCCTCATTCTGGACAAATCATGATCGGTGCTGATGTAAGCCAAAAATTTATCTTCTGGAAAGTCCTCAGGAATTCCTTTGTCCATCTTAATGGATCATTATTATTTTATAGAGATTCCATTGAATAAGATAGTCATGAAAAATCACACACATAGAATCGGTAGTATCCTGATAGTCCATGAATACTTTTTTTCTCGAATACATTCTCCGATGGTTATCGGGAGATAACATAATCTATCTTCTCATGATCAACATGATCATCTTTTTCATGAATAACATGGCTGTGAAATCATAATTAATGTATCCATAAATCACACATTGATAATTTCCTATACTAATAGAAATATACAAATATTTATAACACTATTTCCAAATGTTCCTCATCGTCTTCCCTTGTCTTTGAATACAATAAGATTTAATCAACAAACACCACAACAAAAGAATATAGATATTTCTCAATTTTATAATTCATCAAATCCATGAAAATAACTGGCCAATTTGTTATAACGAATGGCATGACTATATATTCGTGGTGTCTATATCTTTTTTTGAAAGCTGTCTTTAGAATATCCTCATTCTGAAGATTCAATTGGTGGAATCTATCTCGCAAGTCAATTGTGGAGAACCACTGATTTCCCATTAATTTATTGAACAGATCATCAATATGTGGAAGTGGATATATGTTATTTATCATAACTTTTTTAATATTATGATTATCAATACATATCATAAGATTTCCATATTCGTTATTCACAAATAAAACTGGTTCTGACTACAGAGATGTACTTGGTCGAATGAATCCCTTTCTTTAAATTTCCCCATACTACACTTTCAAACCCCTTAACTTTATTTGTTGCATCCATTATGATGGAAGGTAAATAGGAATGGTCCCCGAATAGAGATCCATTGTAAATTCCACATCTCATAGATGAGGTCATCCTTAGACGTTCTTGGGGAAACATCTATAAATTGATCCACAACTATTGTAAAACTATTTTCCTCAATTTCTTCCATTAAGGCCAAATTCAATGCTGCCAACTGATAAGAGATCATTCCCACCATTGATGCGAATAATCTCTTTTCCCATTTATTTACCACACTCTCTCCTCTTATGATATTCTCGATGTCGTCCTCATTTGTGATACTAACAATTCTCTTATAACACTCGATGTGATCCTTGAACATTTTCTACCAATCAATACATGGGATTTCATCATAGACATCCATGTCCAACATTGAGATGAACCATTTTAGCTCAACTCCATCATCAATTATAACTCATGCTCAACACATAAATGATAGACATTATCTATCACAAAGAAGAGTTTTGAGTTTTAAAATTGAAGGCATAATTTCAAATTCTAAACATATAAATTCAACAACACCAGAGGATATGAAATAATCAGATGCACCAATATCGAAGAGAACATGCACATGGGTAGAATTCAATAGAATCGTACCTCTCACAACAGATAGTCCATCTTGATTATCAACCATCATCAGCTCAACTACATACAACTGCATCATCACATCATTTTTCTCCTTGTTGACTTGTTGAGATTGCCTTGGTTGAGAAGTCATGATATTTCTAGAATCACCATGTCTATACCTGATCTTCTGATGGGACTAAATAAATTAACCTCTCCCAGACGAAGCATATGATGCTTGAGACCCCTTTGACGTGTCTCGGGAACCTGACCTTGTAGCACTGCGTCAGTAGCACTGAAAATGTCCCATATTGTTGCAATTATGACAGTCACTAGGTCATGTCATACACACTCTCTTTATGTGGTCAAACGAACAACAATGAAAGCGAATTTTTATTATCTGGGGACGTAGATGAAGGATGACGGATCCCTCATTATGATTATGATTTCCACAACAACCATGGAAATAAGTGTCCCTTTTTCACAGGCCCCCAGTGGCTGAGTTCCCCCCATTCCCAATAGGTATCATCATTACACCTCTTATCAATCATGAGATATCATATTCAACCATATTCAATATGTTAACTATCATTTTATAATTCTTAATACCAGGTACAACAATCTAGGATTGAATCCCCTACCATATCCCCGATTCGAATCTGCATGCCTTCAAAATGAACATTCCACAACCTATGTGTAAAAATAGAATAAATTAATGAATTTATCAGTGTAATCTATGATAGAGAGGCTCTCTAGTTTCAGGATGAAGAAGTCCGTCATTTTATGGATCATGAACCTATGAGGATAAAATATTTTGTTGAACAATTCTTCAAAATCATTCCATGTCGGGTGTTCATCCACTTTAGCTTACACTGTTAAATCCCACCACTAGTGTGCAAGATCCATTAGCATATACATTTCCATCTTGATCATTATCTCTACCAGTGTGATGATAAAATCAAAGATAATGTTCATCCTACTAAGCCACACCTCAACTTTTTTGGGTTCAGAATCACCTTAAACGTTAGGTGTGTTATTCATCATGAACATTATGGTATGATCCACATGTCATGGATCATTCCTCAGGTTCCCTGTATCGACGGATTGAAAAGCCGGTACAATACTCTAAATAAACTCTTGATTCACCTATGGTTCAGGTGCATCCACATTTTCCACAGTGCCTTCAGGTTAGATTCGACGATGCCTACCAGGTATTGTTTTCTAAACTAACCACAAGCTCTGTCAATCTCACTCTTTAGAAAATGATGGCTTAGAATATGAAATTATATCACATCAAATAGAAAAACTTTTTTTTTCAAAAACAAAATTTTTTCATGTTCAACCATTTTAAAAAATCAACTATTGGTTTGGAAATCTAACCATTTTCAATTTACACCTTGTATTATCTTTTCAAAAATATTCTTTTGAAAACATTTTCTGCATTTTAAAAAAATTTATATGTTTGCACATAACAATAAATCATTATTTAAAATTGCATAAGAAATAATAAGTGGATTTTGTTCCTATAAAATTAAATTCATGCTGATTTCAATGGATAAACCTTGAAAATGGGATTTCCAACATTCATGATGTGTATCCAAAAAGGTTATATACCCAACACCCTGGTAACTGGAATTTCAGCATAAACGGGTTAGAAACCTCATTTTATGCGATACCATTCATGTTCCTAAAATCCAAATACTATCAAAGATTCCAACCCAGAAAATAGATGAAAAGGAATTCCAACTACATGTCCAAGAACACTGATGATTTGTACAACACGAGATAGAGCAGACTGATACCATTTGTAATGACCCGAAAATTCTTATTGGATTCAGAGTACAGTGAGTCGTTACTAGGGCTTAAACGACATCCCCAAGACACAAATGTCTTGCAATAAATGTTCACATTTATAAAATACAAGTGGGGAAGTATTTTCCCTTTAATAAGTTAACCAATAAATCAACCAACAAAAACAAAACATTCACTATATGATGCATGAATAGACGAAAGACAACTCAACAACTTCATGTATCTAAAAAGAACATCAAATCAATCAACAATGAAAGAAAACCCAAGTATCAAGTACACAATGGATATATGACACATGACCCATAAAATATCACAGGACTACATTCTGTACATTCTCTAATTTCGACAATAATCAAACATACCAAACATCACGAAGTGGTGCTAACAACATGGGAAACATTACCTATGACCCTATCTTGGAAGATAAAATCTCCAATAGAACTATGTAGATAAAGTAGGGGTGAGTATATAACTCAGTAGTTTTCCCCAATTACTTCTCTACTCAACCCAATTGGATAGAAGAGTTATCCACATTTATATAAAACTATTTATATAAAACAATTACCCAAATATTTTTTAACCAAATATAAATAAGTTCCAAAAAACCATTTGAAACCATGTGAAACAAACACCAAATGAAAACAATTTCTAGAAAGTTATTTTTCAATAAAAATAACTAATTAAATAATTTAAACCCAATCTTCTTATTATTTGGCATACCCGTTTTTAAATTTTAAAACACAGCCACACATGCATTATTTGATTGAATGATCCATACTAATGAGCTGTATCTTTTAAAATTACTGTATGTTCTAATGACACATGACCCCAATCAAGGGTCATGTCCTATGTACACCATTGGTACTCGTCCCTTATTATTGTACCATCAAGAAGAAACTCACACCAAGACCATTTATGCCAAATATTTTAATTTACAAATCAAACCACTAAAATAAAACTGATCTTTTATTGAAAACCAAAGCTCAACCAATTACAAAGAAAATTTTATTTCATTAAAACCTACCCTTTTATTAAAAAACTAATATCATTTATATTCCATAAATCAAGAAAAATACCCTTTTTTAGACTCATATTTTAAAACCATGAACCAAAGAAATCATTTAATGCCCCCAATTTTCCAAATTTCACAATCATCACTAAAGAAGGATTCCAATAAGTGTTAAACAACATAATCACAATCAATTCAACACCACACATTCAATATGAAAGAATTACAAGCATATATACTATGTGGAGTAGAGAAACAAGCCTCCTACCTCAATGGTTTTGACAAAAACCAATATGAACAAATTCAAACAAGATAACTGTGTCGATTCTCCAGGAATCCACCTTAGAGCTCTTCTCGAAGAATGATCAAGACCAAATATCATTGTACAATGAATATAAACACTTATATATACCCATAATGGGTGTCGATATATGATACTAAGTGATGAGAACAAGTGGATCTAAGTAGATCTATGAAACCAAAGAAGAACATAGAAGAACGATCTCATACCTCATGTATCTGGCTTCGATTCACCAAGGGAAGCCTTAAAATCGCCTCTGGAATAATGGGAGAACCTTTTATGGCCTTAGAATAACAATAGTTTCATGTTTTGGACAAATATAAAGGAAATGATCCATTTAGAGGCAAAAATGTATGAGATCCTCTTTTTTAGTATCTCACTTAAGTGCCCACATGGTTAGTTCACCTGGTTAGACAAACCCTGGGCTAACCATGCATTAGCCACTTCCTCAGAAGACCATCACACGACTTCCTCTCATGATCAATCTAACCATGCTCCAACTATTCGAGAGACACTTCATCAAAAGAACCAACTACGTAGAGTTTGACCGCTTGGTTAGAGAAACCGTGTGCCACCTGTGTGACTAACGCCTTGCCTCAAAACATCATTGAAAGTCATCCTGACTCTTCCATGTATAAGATATAAAATTATAACCATGAACACCATTATGTAATGGTTACGTACCAAAAACTAGGGGTTCTACTAACCTTAATCATTTTATTAGGATTGAAGCAACCACACAAAGACATACTTGAAAAAAGAAGCAATTATCACCCATAAGAGTAATTATATGAAATATATGTCTATAAATGGTAAATAATATATTATAAATTCTATGATAACTGTAATTGTTGTCATGTAAGATAATTATAATAAAAATATATTTATTAAATGGTTATTTTTAATACATTTTATAGAAGTTTGACATGAGGTATGGTTTTATTTCATAGTCTCGCTAGTATTTGGGAATGATTACGTTAATGCCCCTGTTAGGGGGATATTTTTCTTATATAACAATATTTTACTTCATATGTTTTCCAAAAAATTTGTATTAATATATTTTTATTTTTTTGTGAATTTTTACCCATGTTTTATTTTTAAAAATGGCTTAATAGTAATCATATAATTTTTTCCAAATGATGTACTTTTTAATAATTTTACACCATGGTGGATGAAATTTTAATTACCTTATATAGAAATAATGGATTTTCCTACAACCATGATCAATAATTTATTTGTATAGTACATCAATATTTTATTAATTTCATTCAAATAATAAATATTACATTAGACAGAGTAGTTTGTTTATAAAAATGAGTGATTTCAATGTCAAAGGGGGTGTTCTCTTCAATAATTTCAAAATGTACTATTTAAATTATTATCATATATTTCATTATTTATTGTTGAATAATTTTCTTTTTTCTAGTTATTATCTTTTGATTTATGTAAAATTTATTATTTTATTTATTATTTTATTTTTCACAATCAATGTACTTTTTCATTCCATTCGCAATATTAATATGGATTGTTATGATTATGTTTTTGATTAGGGGTAATTATTAACATTTGATAAGATAGTTTCAATATGAATATATATGATTAATATGTTTCACCTATTTCATATGAGGAATGAATTATGGTTCAGGCTTTCTATCACCCCTTGATGAATTGGTATGTCAATTAGGACAAACTAGATTGGGTTTTCATGGAGTACTTACGAATTTGTGTAGTTATCAAAGCAGATGTCATGGATCGTAATTTCAAATTTATTTTTCAAGGAAAAACTTTTATGTTTTAGATATCTATAATAACACTTTTCATTATTATGAAATATGTAATTGAAGTCGGAGTGATTATGTACTCAATAATGATATCGATAGTTAAATTTATAGATTATGATATTTTTTATAAGAAAATATTTTTTGATTATTTATTTTTGACATATTTTTTATTCCATTTTAATCTTCATATATAACACCACATGAATTTATGAAAACACTACATCTGATATCATACAACATATGCAACACCAATCGTAAATTAGAAATCAAATATTGTGATTTAGTTATGACCATTATAAACTATCCATTAAAATAGATAACAAGAATATAATTTAAAAAAATATCAGATATATAATTTACATTCCCACATTAATTAATATAATAGTTCCATTTGAATAATAACATTATTTGTTTTAAAATCATTTTATTCATAAAAAATATTCTTTCTCCCTAAATGGGGTTTCCTGTTTTTTTACTATATACTATAGTGTATATATTTATTCTTTATAAATTTTATATATAAAATTATTATTATACATAAAATAATAATATTAAAATTATATTTTGGTTATGAATTTGGATTTTATTTGAAATGATTGATTTTACAGTGAAAGGTGAAAAATACGAATCTTTATAAAACATCCAATTTTAATTATATAAAAAATTAACTTTATATTTTGATTATGATATAAATTTAACTTATGTAGTATATATATATAATATAATAAATTATATATAAATCATCTTTTATCATATTTTTGAATAAGTAATTGTTTTTGGATTAAAAATCAATTTTTAGAAATCCCTTTTTATAAATTTTTTTTGGGTTAAATTTATATTAAATTATTACTATTATATGAGTTCAATACTCAATAATGGACTAAATATTTGTAATTTTGGGTACAAATTTTCAAAATTATTCACTTCAATATTTAGTAAACATGAATAGTAGTTTAGTGGTTGTTTTAGCATACCAACGTGAAGATCAGGTAATTTGTGATAAAAATAAAATTATAACATCCATAAAATTACACAAAAAATTTATATATATTATTTTATGGGTATATATAAACCATAATTATCCAGTAGTAAAATTTATATCCTTTTGGGACCACTTGGATAAGATTATTTATAATTTAGTGTTTTATTTAATAAAAAAATCATTTCACACTCTTGCTTTTAATAAGTGTAATATTTTTTATATGATGATATAAAGAGGGATATGGTCAACTATAAATATTATTTTTAAAAGTAATATATTTATCTAAATCATGGTAATTTATTTTTAATTTTTATTAAACAAATAATGAATTCAAATTCATACACAACACTGATGGAGTAATTATTTAGTTAAGAGAATAATCAAATAAATGTTATTAAAATAACTTGATTAAAAATAATATTATATATATATGGGGGTCCATTAATTCCCTATATGTGAATTATATATATTTAATATTATAAAATACATTTGTTTAGTTTTAATTTCATTCTTGATTTTTTAAATATAATTTAATAAATAGTATCAAAATTGACAATGAATATATTTTATTGAATATATTGTTTATTATATTATATAAAAAGCATAAAAATAAAAAATATTAAAAAATGGGATAATACATTGTGTATAATTTTTTCCAATGTTTATTCATAGTAAATTTTTAATTATTTTTGTATAGAATAGTATTTTTATAATAAAACATTCTGTGAAATTCAAATATGACTACACACATCAATTATATAATGTCTCATTCTTGTTATATTGTTTGAACCACATTGTGTAATATATCATGACCAAATACTACCAATTATACTTCTGTAAATACTTATCCATGTCATTGTGCTTGTTTTCCTTCCATAAAAACCGTATATTTATTACGAATATTTTTAAACGAAGTCTTCCAATGAAGAGGTAATCATCTTTACCAACTCGTTAATTTTTGTCTTATTCTTTATCTAGCCTATGTTTTGTTTCCTTTTTGATTATTAAATGAAACTTAATAAATATAATAATATTATATTATTTTTAATATACAACTATATTCCACATTTTTTCCATCAACTATAATAGAAAACAATGCCTGTGGGTGCATGTAACATACAATTTAAACGTAGTGCAATAATTTATTTTTCATCCCCAAATAACATTAATTGTTTTAAATATATAAATAATGAATATACATGATATATATATTTAATAATAAATATTCCATAATAGTTATAAATTAACCCCTAGTCTTTCATTCCGTTAATCAATAAATGAAAACTGTGTTAACATGTACTAACTGACTACCATATCTATAAACAACATAATTTAATTTTCTATCTCTATTATTATTTTAGAAACTATTAAAATATATATATTTAGTATATATTATATATAAAAAATTAATAATTTTCTATATATTATATAAAAATTATGTTATTATAAGGATTCGAACAACTGAATCAAAACATACTTGAAAAATTTAGTTGGAACCTCTCAGATAAATGATTTTAACAGCGAATTAACAAAAAACATGTGATAAAATATAATAAAATAATAATATAAGGTACATAATATATTATTATTTTAATTGATATAATTATAATAAATATATATTTATTATTCTATAGGTTTAAACATGTACAAAGGAAATCAAAACTATCATAAGGGCTTCTCATTTCGCATTTACTTTTCTGAGACATGTTCCACATTAACCACTTAATTATGATTTATGTGTTGAATATACTATTCATTTTATAAATTATATCATTAATATTGTTTCCTTTATGGAATTTAATTTTTTATTTTATATTATTTCAATAATGATTATTACGATTCCAATGAAACCCAAGTGTTGAGCTTGTATTTCATTATATACTCATTAATAGAGATTGTTTATATTTATGTCTCTACTGAGGAATATTTATATTCAATGTAATTTTTTTTATAAAAAAACATTCAAAAATGTTTTAATATTATTTAATTAATTTCATTCTCTAATTTTTAAAATTACTCAAATAGTTTTTAAACTATTTTAAAAGGAATATATAAATCAATTCCCAAAAAGTTTAACATTTTTACATTTCATACAATAATATCAATGAAATTTTTATTTAAATTTATGTAATAAGAACAAAATTTCCCACCATCCTGAGGACTCAATTATTTGCAACATTCATTAAAATTTAACATGGTTATTTTACACTAATAGTTTTTCTTTGTAATGTGTATTTTTTTATTTTAAAAATAATTTTCAAATTAAAAACGGTGTATTCATAAATAAATTTTCTTATATAAATAATTTATTTCCATACATTTAAAATTCCATTTATGAATATTGTATTTAATATTTAATATAATGAAAAACTTAATAATATCTTTTGGATGGTTTATTGTTGGTCAGACTAGGTATTAACTATTTTAATATCATTCCTCATATTACTCTGGATGGGCTGGGATTATAATTACATTGTGGGAAGTTAATAACATTCCACATTCAAATATATGTTAGAATTATTATGTGTGAAATGTCTCAATCCTTATGTTGAATGGTTTGTAATTATTTAAAAATGGAAAAGGTCCTTTATAGCCTCTCAATGCATCAGTAGGTATCCTGAGAAAAACATTATTGGGTTTTAGGTGAGGAGTTAACCATTTATATAGATGTTTTGTTACAAGGATAATTCAATATTATATTTCTTGATTGAAATCATCCAAAATATTATTCAGATGTATAGAATTATTCATTCTATAAATATTATTTCCTTTATGTATTCATGCCATATTAGGCTCATGTTATTTCTTATTTTAAATGTTTTTAAATTATATACCTTTCTATGTTAAATATTTATTATTTTTTCATAGTTCATTCTATATGCATACTCTTACTACGAATATATGTTTTCATATTTAATATGACTTTCACCTAGATATGAGGATGTGTTTTGAAAATCATATGTTTGGATGTAATAGGGGGATAATGGAATTATCAACGAAAAATATTTTTATGTTTTGTGTTTCAAAATGTAATGTGAAATTTAATTATGTAACATTTTTATAATAACTTTTAAACTATCCATCCCATTATGATACACTTCCTTGTATATTATCCCAAATTAATGATGTAGCCTCCGAATATGGGCTTATTGTGTTTGGGTATTTACTATTTCTGTCAAATAATATTTAGTATATTCAATATGGATTATATTTAGTAAGAAATGTAAAAGAAAAAATAAATAAACTTCTAAATTTTATTATTAATCTATACATAGGTTAATGTTTAGTAAATCTATTATGTTGGGAAAAACATGTTTTCACAGTATTATTATTGTGGAACAAACTATTCTTTTTTAGATAATGTATGGAATGATATAAACTTTGTTGACATTGTTGATGAGGAATAATGTGCTGATTAGAAATAAAATTCGATGCTGACATGAGTAAAGGATATTGTGCTGATTCATAATCAGTTACCACAATATATTATTAACTACCTTCACATTACCCAACTCTCATACTCACAAAATATGAAAGGGATAGTTCTCACTGATGTATAAGGTGTTCGAGAGTTTGGAGGAGATAATATTTAGCATCACATATGTTTTTAAGGTTAGAATAAATAGCCATGTTAATGTCTAAATAGAAAATGGATAATATTTTGATGTGGTAAATAAGGGAAAAATTATTTATAATGAAAAAAAGAAAAATTTTATTAACTAAATTGATGTTAGTAATGATATCTCAAAGGAATAATCAATTGTTGAATGTTTTATTTGTGGAAGAAATGTTAATTTTAAATATAGTTTTCCTAGGGGATAAGCTCATGAAAAAAATAAAGAATGTTTTATGAGTAGTTATTGTTTAAAAAATCACTAATATATACAAATAATATATAAAAGGAATGAGCTATTAATGATTAAGGTGATGAATAATAGTTTATGGTTTTATAATATAGTGGAATGATTAATGTTCATGTGAATTTGGATTCTAGAAATTTTGTATAAAAGTATTTTTTCAATGATATTCTTATTATAAAAATAATGGGACATATATGTTTTCTAATATAGTAATTCTTTAATAAATTTTTAAGCATATGTTGAATAGTTTCGATAACATAGAGAAGTGATTTTATTGAAATATGATCTTTTGGAAAACAAGTGATTAAGTGAATATAATGTAAATTAGATCTTGATGTTGAGATTATAGTGATAAATACAATTTTTTCAATAGTTGTAGTGACCATGAAATTTCATACATATTTTATTATTTGAGATTTATTTGTTTAGATTAGATCATGTTTGGATTAATGGAATATATTCAATCACTTGATACCTTATTTTTGGAAGAATGATTTTTTATAATTAAGTATTTAAGGTGATAAAGGTATTAATATTTTTTTCATGGACATTTAGAGCAGCATAATTTCATTTTGGGAACCTAGGATAAGTTGGTTTTCGAGGATTAGTGACATACCTTCTAAATTTTTGGACATTGAATTTGTAATGTTGTATTATTTATGCATCTAATGGTTAACTACATATTGACTGAAATATGATGATCATATGATATTATTATTTTTCTTGTTTTCATATTGTATAAAATTTCCTATAAATTTTGGATTTAGAAATGATTTTGGGGCCGAATGAGTAATTATATATGACATATATGAAACAAAACTTATTCTTGAATGGTTAATTAGTTTTTAAATTTTTTCATTCAATCCATCAAAAATTGAAAAAAGTGATAATATTTACATACGTCCTACCATCTCCATGAATGTTGTAATTCATATTTAAATATCTCTCTTTTTAGAAAAATATATATATATATACAAATTTAATATATTTTATATTTTCACAAAAAATAATATTTTATACAATATTTACCTATGAAAAAATTATAATAATATAATCTATTCAATCGTATTATATAAGAAAAATGACACAATTTCAATTTGAATGATTGATTTTAGAAATTAATTGATAATAAATGGGTGATTACAAATTTTATTTAAGTAATCTATAGTTTGATATATAAGATTATGGTTTTTGAATATATTTATAGTTAATAAATAATTTTTATACACGATTTTGACTCATGTATAATGATATTCAAACTTGTGGTAAGGGTTTCTCATCTCAGCTTTAAAAAAATGAGACATATACTATATTCACCAATTATTTATTTAAATAGGTGTATATCTTTTTTTTATTTAATATATAATAGATTAAATCTATTTATATTCATGATATTTTATGTCTAATTTAGTGTAACATGTTTTTAATTATAATAATACATTAAACAACATATGGTTTAGATAAAAAATCGACTTTTCTTGAAACTAATGAACCAAGATGAAAAAGATAAAAAAAATTATCAAAAATCAATTCACAATATGAAGTATCCATTCACAATGTATTATGTGACCATGATCTCACGATGTGAATAGAGACTAAAAACACACACACCGATAAGAGAATGAAAATATTAACTACGTGAATCATATTGACACACCAAGAATTATGTAGATCATATGTCTTTTAATTTGTTGACATTTGAAATAATTTAGAATATAGTTTTGTTACTTGTTGAACAATCACACACACATGGGAATGTCCTGGGACTAAATAACTCTAGTTTAATATACAATTAATGACAAAAATGTACCTTATATGACAATAAATTTATGACCAAATACCTTAAAAGGGATAATAAAATATAATAGAAAAGCATGGGTTACAAATATGCACTATTTTGGAGAACTTATCAAGTTCTTCAACATAGTTTCTTTTTTAATCCCTTTTATTTTTCCTTCCCTTGTTATCCCGCTATGCTAACATTAAGGGTTTTTTAGGATTAATTCTTATTTTCTGAGGATCCTTTATTGAGTTTTTCATTTGAGTTGTGGTGTCTGAGTATTATTCCATGAAAAAACTACTTTTTTTGGGGAAAATGGTGGATAGATCAGGGATATATTTTTTTAAAAAATAATTATTTTGGGTTATAGATTTTTTAAATTCTTTAATGAAAATTTTATATGAATCGAATTAATTGATGTGGTTTTGGAAATTTTATAGAATGTGGTATTAAAACCATATTTTAGGTGATTACACATTGTATACATGTTTCACAAGTAATATCATTTTCAAGACACATGTCATGAACTAGTACAGTGTGTGAAATATTTACACATAATGCAAACAATTCAAATCATTTAATAAATTAATCAGGATAAATATTAACTTGAGTTGATGTTGATTTTTTAAAATATCCATCAAAAATAAAATAAAATAAATGTAAATGTTTTGTAGACCATGTAATACCATGAGTATTAATTTTAAATGTGTCGTGTGGATGAATTTTTCATTCAATAGTATGCAGTCTTCTACCTCCTGACCATTGGGAGTCTTCGAAGCGATTTTAAATAACATATTCTCTTCATACATATCGTCTTTGTGATAAATCTATTTTATCATCCTCTCTAATTGTTCTCTGTTGAGTTAGTGGAACCTTTTTTATTTTTTTGATATTTATATTAATCATGGTATTATTGGATAATGGTTTCATTCCATGAGTTTCATCTCCTTAATTTCCATTATTTTAACGCTTTAGGTTTTTATTTGATCAATAGTTAATCTTAGGGGCTCTATACCATAACCATATACATTTTTTATTTTCATGTATTTGAAATATATCCACTAAATCAGGATAGTTTGAACCGAAATTAATTAAATTTTGAATTGTATTAGAACATTAAAGTCATCTGGATCTAATTGTTACTTCCCGAAATTATGGATACCATTTGTTTTAGAAACCCATTTATTTAAAACGAACATATTAATGGATTAATGTCTGTATAGAAAAAAATGAATTTTGATTTATTTCTTGATATAGATTGACCATGGTTTGGCATGATTATTGAAATGACTATTATATTAATGTTTTTGGTAAAAAAAATTATAAACAAATATGTCTTTTTATTACAAATATTAATTTAAATAATTAACCACACATCATAATCATGTCATAATGTTATATTACTATTTTAATGTCTCATTTTGACTAATTATTTACCTAATTATATAACATTCATGGACTTTAGACACGTTATAATTTCTATTCACAAGTATTGGACCTCATATATTATGTAATTATTTTACACTATTCATGTCCTTGACACATTCTATGACTCATTTACAATATTCTAATCCTTGATTAAATGTTCAAATTCTTATAAAATGGAATTAGGATACATTAAAATTTTAAATTCTTATATATGGGACATGGACCAAATTCATTGATAGAATTAATATATAGTGATAATGACCCAGATTTGTGGAAATAATGTTATGGATATATGGTTAGGGATAGAATAATTATGAGTCATTTCCATAGTGAAATTTTTATGATGTAAAGGCATGTTAAGAATTTATATATAAATATATATCAGTGGGATTGGAAGGGTTCTGCTATATGATCATAGATATTCTTTCATGGTGTCAAAGTAGGTTGATATGGTATTATTTATTTTTTAATACACATATTTATTTTAATATTACATGAACTTATTTTTTGATTGGTTATGTTTAGACACGATGGATTGAAACTAATTAGTAATACTCACACCCAAATGGGGAACCATTTTTTACTCGAGTATAATACATGGGTATTAGATTGGAAATGGGAATGGGACATTATTATTTATTATTAATTACTAGATGGGATAGAGTATGGAGGTGAGACCAAATGTGGTTTAGAACCGGGGACACTGATTTTATTTGTGTCAAATAATAATTATTTTTATTAAATTATGTTTTTCATTTAGATTAATCTCATCATGTCATTACATGATTAACTACTATTGGGGAATATTTGTTATACTTTTTATTCCCTAGTTGTTTTAAATAATGTTTTAGGTTTTTGTTACTTGGATTATGATTTTTATGTTTTTAATTTCTATTACCATAATAATAGATAACATGGGGTATAGTCTCCCAACTATATTGATCACAGCCATATATCAAGTTATATGCCTCAATTATGAAGGGGTTGGTGCTTGTGGTTTTATAACTAACCCTTTATTCCTATTTGATAGTGTCCCGGATTAGGGGATTTTAAAAGGTTATAATAGTGTAGAAGGTTTTTTTCTGTTTCATTACTTTTTTAGAATTATAGGAATGATACAAGTATGTGTTGGGACATGGTAATTAACATGTTATAGGGAGTACCTACCGCATATACTAGGGGAAATCCTGGTGCACATGAATGTGATGACAGTTTTTGTTCTTCATTTTTTATGGTTAATGTTATTTCACCCCATCTAATTCACATGTTATTTGGTGTTATTATTTATTGATATTTATTCTTAGGACCTAATATGGTTGAATATTAGTATAAATGCATCAATATAAGAATATATGGTTATATATTGAAATTAGTCTTTCATTTTAGGGACATATTGATTTCATGTTATATATAAATTAATATTCCAAAAGTGGTATGTGAAGACTATTATATTTGAGAAATATAATGAAATGAACTGTTATGTCAAGATAGAACACTTTTAATCCCAATTTAGAGAGACCTAGGGATGTTGTTCATAGTTTTGGTAAGTTGTTATGGTTGGCTTTGTTATTATACCCTGTGTTCTGTGAAGATTGATTTTCAGGTAGATAAAAAACCTTCTCAACGTTATTGTGTTGAGTTTGAGGATAGTGGAAATCATTATGATACTAATGTATCTAAGCTATAGCTTAATGTATCTCTTTAATGCATGATTTATGTTCTTCTTCATGATTGTTCTTGGAGGGTCTTGTTTCCAATACGACAAGATCCTTTTTGCACCATGAATTTGAGATATGAGCTAATAAAAGATTTTAAGATGCATCACACTCCTATGTTCACATGGGAGGGAGGCCCATAGGTTGATAATTTTTAGATTGAGTAATTCTAGATGATGTAAAAACATCTCAAGACACATAAAGATACAACGTTGAAACATTTTTCATTTATGCTACATGGTTTAACAATGCATTGGTGGTACATTATTGAGAAATTAGTGTAGTAAGAGGAGTTATTTAGGAAGGGCACTGATACAATGATATATAGCCATTTGTTTCTTGGTACCTTGAGTGACAATAATGGTCCTGTGTTATATCATCTGACAAGGAAGATCAAGTTAGTGATATATTAAATGACTGTTTCACTAACCATGAACACCTTTTTTCTTGATTATCTTCGGATGAGATCTATATGGTGAGGCATCATCAAGAAGGCCTTTTTTATAATATTATATTGAAGGTTAACATGTTATGTCAGGATATTATTTTTGATGTGATGAATTAGGATCTCATCACAAAATGGATTTTGGGAGAGGCCCTTTGAATAGTTATTGATTTTTCAGAAATGTGAATTGACAGCTCCTCATATGGTGGAAAGAACCACCTCTATACAATTATACACTAACAAATCAATAGAAAGTGAAATTAGGGGTGTTGAAAACCATCTTAAGATCATATTTAATTATATTGATATCCTTTTGAAACTATGGGCCACATGTATCCTCATTTTCAATACCCCACATTGATGTCTCAATCTTATTGAAGGATGAGAAACCTATAGATATTTCTTTATTGGTATGTAGAAAGAGATCAGTGGAATATGATTAGGATATAAACTAGTTTTATGGGTAAGATTTATCAACCCTTTAAGAAACATATATGTAGACATCAATATAACATTATGTTCTTGGAAAATAATATAGTACACCATATTAGGAATAATATTACTTGGAAGAGTTAATATCATAGGGAATTCATAATATATAACAAATATAATTGGTGATTCATCCTCAAATTATGGTGACTACTTCATCTATGGTTGTTGTAGGACCTTCTATTGTCATAAATAAGAGTATTTTTTAATTTAATCTTGATTTTGTTTTGTTTGAAAGAGGAGGATCAAATTCCATTTTTCCATATATTTTTAAAATGGGTTGGGATTGTATGTGAAAATATTGCATGGTTCTTTAACCGTCAAAACACTATTGTGAGTGTGGAAATAGATTATCAGACATTTCATTATGTTTTCTCTAGGGATTAGTGTTTACCATTTATTATATGTAAAATCTTTACTATAAATTAATATCTTATATTTAATTCTTTTAATAGATCATATATTTTATATTTGGATATTATCAACAATTATTGGTTGTTAATTACCTTTCTATATCTAGAATAATGCATATATTCTCCCTAGGATGAGTGGGATCTTCAGGATGGTTGTGTATGGATAATTGAGTGTGGATTGGATTGTCTCATTGATAAAAAAACCTATAGTTTTATAGAAAATGGTATAATTGGGTATAATTCTATTTCTAAAGAAGTTGATAATTTTAAAAATCACTTTATTTATGAATTCTATGACTTAATTCCCAACCAAGAGATCGATTTCACAATCGTGTTGGTGTTCGGAGAAGAGACAGCTTTTATTCCTCCATAAAAAATGGCACCACTAGAGATCCAATAGGTAGAAAGTTATTTTTATGATCTAGAAGATATAAGATTCATATAGAATAGTCCATGTATATGGGGTTATCCAGTTATTTTATCCATAAAGGATGATGGGTCATTATATAGAACTATAGATTATGAGACATTGAACTAGATGAAAACCAAAGAATGATTTCCCCATATGCATATTGATGATCTATATAACCATTTGAGATGTGGTAAAATATTCTCCAAGTTCAATTTGAAATCCTAAAACTAAGAAATTAGGATGAGACCATCAAATATATATAAGTATTATTTTAGGATTAGGTATTCCGTTTATGATTTTTTAGTGATGCTATTTATCATTACCAATTCTCCAATGATATTCATGGACATGGTGAATCAAATATTTCATAAATTTTTAGATCAATTTAATGTAGTTTTTTATGAAACCATAGTGTAATCCCATTTTGCATAATATCATTCCCAAAATCATAATATCATCATTTTTACATTGAAGGAGAATGGGCCTAACTCTATGATAACCAATAAAAATATTTTGATTGATAATATGAACCTCGTGGGGGTGTCTCGTCTAAGAGAAGGATATTTTGTGGATTCAATGAATTATGTAGCCATTGTTTATTGGGATAAGCCAAGAAATTCGATTAATATTTGGATATTACATGGTTTTGAATTGAATTATTATCTCTTTATACAAGAATTATCCTATATGAATTTACTAATGTTAAGGATGTCTAAATGGGAGAGAAGTATGCTTAATAACACCCTTGTGAAGGATATTTTCAAGATCTGAATGGATGGATAGTCTCATCAACTATACTCACATTACCTTTTTATATTAATGCATAAAACATCTAATATTACACATCCAAAGTTGTAAATAGATCATTTTCTTAAGGATGATGATCGATTTGTTTCATATGGATATAGAAATATGGGATCTCATGAGTGGAATTACCATACAGACAATATCTAGTTCGAAATGGTGGCACATTCCCTTAGATGTTGGAGGCATTATATCATGTGGATGATTTTTTTTGAATACAAATACTATAAGGGTATCAGATATATCTTTTATTAGTGGGCCTTAAAACTTCAATACTCGAGGTGGGTTGAGTGTCTTCCATTTTTAGACATTCAGTTGGCCTATACACCAGGAATGGGAAATGTTTTTTTATAATACTTTGAAACATAAAAAACAAATAGAGGAAGTGTCTATGTCATTCAATGGGTGGTGTAAGAAGAAAATCTTTCCATATATTCATGTAGATGATTTGGATTCCCAATATGAGTCCATTAACTTGGAAATCTTGTATACCAATTTATATGCATTGTTTTAGATAGGAAAGTATTATTATAGATATTAATTAGTTATAATATATTTTTAATATTGTGAGTAAACACCATCATTCTGGTCTCTTGAAATATTCTATTCTATTATTTTCTATGTCATTTTTTGTTTTATAAGGTATCATGTGTACCGATGATGATAGAGTTTAGTGACTCTATATTGACGGTATATACTAGTATTGAAATGATGTATCTTGATCAATGTAGAATATACTGGTGATTAAGAATTAATAATGAATAATATGGCTTTGTGGAATGATATTTCCCTTTTCAATATGTGAAAGAAGATCATTGGAGGCTAAATCGGATTTTGCATCCTTTTTCTTTTCTTGAATGTAAATGGGCTGATGTAACTATTTTTTTAAAGTATTTCCAAAGAAAACCCATACAAATAATTTTTTTTGGTGATCATGTATTGAATAATGATGGTTTTCAACTTCTCACCTAGCATATATTTTCTCATAGTTTTTGATCATAGTTTTATTTACATTCATGAGGCAAAATGACTACATATTGTTCCATGGAGTATTTTTTCAATAAAAGATATTTATTTGGCATCATATTTTTTATAGGGAGAAGATGTGGATCTTGGATCATAGATTTTTCGACCATAGCCTACCATCCTTAAACTAATGATATATATTATCATACAATTCATGATATTGAAGATATATTATGATCCCATACTTTGGATTTTTTTTCTATATTGAATAATCCTATAAATCTTGGGGAGATTTCATAAAAGAATAGAAAATATGAATCACTCAGGAATGTGTATTTTTATCATTTGTATGCTAGTTCATTAAATTATCCTTTTTTTGTTTTAGATGTTGGTGATTTATATCATATTGGGATATGTATCTTATAAGGTATATTTTTCCATTATTAGTTGGTCAGTAGGCATTTTGAAACCATGTATAGAAATAAAAATTCATTTGGTGAACATGGTTGATGACCAATGACATTTGTTGTTTCTCATCATATTTTCATTAGAGGTTTACCTATGTTGGGGAAACATCTTATCTAGAAATAGGTAAAGCTAGCACCCATGATTGTACGACCATTTTAGATAGTGGATAGGATCAGTCCATTGTTGTATCGAATATCCCATCTATATCACTATAGTTCAATGCACAATGTGTTTCAGATGTAAACCCTTCAAATATATTACCCATAACCTTGTCTTGCTGTGGTTTTCATGGACATTAATATTTTTATTAATTTGTCATTTGAGAAAAATATAATATAGATTTTATACCACACTCTAATGTATATGTGAGTTTTGGATATTTCATTTGTTTGAGTGGAGGGGAAACATGGGAATATTCATGAGTTGACCTGGGAGAGGGAGTATGTTATTTGTGCATAGTGGAAAAATTATTTCATCAGGACCCCCCAGTGATTCCTTGATTATCTCCAGAATACTTTTTTATATTTTGGGAAAGACGTATTATCCTTTAATTTTCTGGGTCTGTCCCTATTTTTTTTTCATTTCAGATGTTGTGGGAATGTCTTATTCAGAGATGGGGATCGTTTTTTGGAAAATTGATCAAAGTTTTTATATATATAAATTTTTATTAATTTATTGACTCTATATTTAATAATTTAAAATTGTTTTATGAGGGTTTTATATTATTGAATGAATTAGATATATTGCAGTTTCTTATCCAAAAAGATCACTACAAACTGTTTGTTTGGAATTTACACATTGTATACCCATTACATGTTGTGTATCTTCGGCAAGACACATACAGTTAACAAGTACAATGTGTGGAATGGTTACACATCATTTAATCCATAAATTTCATTAATTAATCAATCAAGTGAAATATTAATCTGGGGTTATAGTATTTTCGGAATATCCCTCCAGAAATAAATGAAAAAAATGTAAAATAGTAATACACCATGTAATATCCTGAGTATCATTTTTAATGGGTTGGGGAGGAAATTTTTTTCATTCAATATTATACAACATTCTTTATCTTGACCCTTTGGTATCTCCTAGAGGGTTTTAGAGTTCCATCATTTTTTTTACATTTCATGATTGTGTGGCCAACTGCTGGTGAATTTTTGGATTTGGTTTTATATTCCTCTAATATTCTTCTCTGATACGGAGGTGGAAACATTGCACCACATTTGGGGTTTGAGTTTAATCATTAAATGATTTGATCTATGTTTCCTATAATATTATTCATAATCATTTTTAAAATAGCATTACTAATTTATAATTTTTAAATGAACACTGGTTTGTGGTAAGTGGTATAAAATATAACCTTCAGGTATGTTTAGTTCAATGAATGTGAAATATTAAAATTAGAGCAACTTAATATACACCTAAATTAATTAAATGTATAATTATTTTATTTTGTTGAAACCATCAAGATAATATTTTTTTATTGATAGATTATAGAAACTATTTAGGTGATCAGAACCTTTATTTCAAATGAATTGATTAATGTATTTAAAGTTGTTTAGCATTATTTTAGCTTTTGGTGATTGGTTTGTATAGACTCACCATGACATTGATTGATTATTGTAATTAATATAATATTATTTTATTATTATCAAATGATAAATTAAATGTGAAATTGAATTTAAATTTAAATTTATTAGTGTATCCATAGATTTATTATGATTTGATATTGTGATATATTTTCTGTTATGACTGGTTGAGAATGAATGTTGAAATTCATATATACCGGGCATGGACATGATACATCCTATAGTTATTATACACTAATTTTGGACCTGCTACATTATATAATTCTTATAAACCATGAATTAACTGATAAATATTGAAATTCTTATATACTAGGATTTTCCATGATTAATTTTTAAAATTCTAGTATACCGGGCTTGGCCCAGATTATAAGATTAAATTCATATATACCAAACATTTTCCTAATTCAACATTGAAATTCCAATGTGGTGTGATTGAGACAAATTTTATAAATTTATATAATCAATATATTTATATTGTATAAATGTTTTTTAGACATTATTGGAATCATTAATACGTGGAACGAATGAAGTATATATTTTAACACGGGTATATCGTTGTGATTGGTATTCAGGGGATACATGCTCAACAATATTTTTGATTGTTGTCGAATTATGTTTATGTGGTTTTAATTTTAATTTATAATTTATTAATACATCTAGTTTTTTTTCATATTTGATATCACTTATTATAATAATAGTAATTTTTGGACATAGTTGTGTCTGCTTACTCTGTCACAACACGTCCCACGGGGCTCGGACGTGACTACCCCAAACCCGCCTTCTATGGGACAGGGGTTGGTGACTATCACTTGAAAGATTTTTTTGAACTGGGAATGAATTTTAGTAGAGATCATTATGCACTCAAAAAAGGAAACTGAAGTAAACTACTAAAAAAGTAATGTACAAACATAATAGTAAAGTACAACCTCAATTACAACTGTAAACAAAAAATTATGGGCTAGAATTCAAGCCCCAGAAATTGAAGAGAAATTAAATAGATGTCACATCTGCCCTGGAGCTCTACATAGAGGGTAGTAGCTATAAGAATGATGTTGAATTGGAGGATCTCAACTACTCACATTTCACTAAGATCTACATTGTATCGAACCTCAAAAGTCTTTCTCGGAGCGTCATTATTCTACCCCAGGCAGACAAGTGCGAGCAGAGCCCGTGCTGGGGTGAGTATAACAATACCAATAAGGGGAACCCGAGACTCCCCAAAGGTCTCTCAGTAATCCAAAAAATTAAAACATCTCATGAAAAACAATATAGGTAATATCAAACGAATGATCAAAATAATTAAGAACAAATGAAAAGAGATATCTCACTCTAACGGTATAACATCAAGGATACAAGGATGGGGATGACTAGTTGTAAAGCTAGACGAACTTATCCATAGTAACTATACTACTGATCTATGGAGGTCATGTTATTCTAACATGACTTGGTCACTATATGTCGACCTGTAATGGTCATGGGTGATGACCTATATTGGTTGTTGGTGTCGACCCGTATTTGTCGCTGGTGCCACCCATTTTGGTCGCCGGTGCGGACGCGTATTGGTCGCTGGTGTAGACCTGTATTGGCCACTTGTGATAACTCGTATTGGTCACCAGTATAAGGGTAGGGATGATTAGCCATACAACTATATCATCCCACTCTGGATTTTCTGATGCTGACTCGTATTGGTCACTCTTCTTTTTCATGTCACATCCAATAACTTGATTCCTGATCAATGTACACTTGATTATGGGAGAACCGAACCTCAAGACATTAGTCGTATTTAAACCAGTATAATGTCCCAATAATATCTAACTCGATTACCTGTCATGTCATAAGGATTCCAACACAATAGACATTGCGTGAACAGGATGCACAATTTGTGAGTTGTTGGTATTTTAAAGTCGAGGTCCCAGTTGGATTCACCTGCAATCCAACCCATCAAAACTCCAAAATTCTCCAAAATCGTGGAGGATTATGTTAAATCTACAGTCTCTCTCCATGTATCCCAGCATTTCAAATGGTTTTTCCAGAGGACGTCCGGTTTTCATGATATGGACCTTTAAGCATTTATGGTCCCAAGAGGGCCCTGGGTCCTGTCCAACCCGGTCAGTTGACCCAACCTAGGATGGACTGACATGACCTGGTTCTGATCGACCCGACCCAGTCCAACCTAAATTGGCCGAGTTGACCTAGTTGGTTTTGTCCGTGGTGGGCTCGACCCACCGGACGGTGCAGCCCGTCAGCGAGCGTGGCACCCAGTTGGGTATCCCGCATGAACGGGGAGCTGCCCCCCTTCTCCTGAGGGCTCAAAGGATCTGTTCAGCCCCTTCATGCAGTGGCGAGATATTGTGCCACCAACGTGTCCAGAAGACATGTGGGACATGGGTCTCACTTTTCCATAATGAAATAACACCGCAAAACTCTTCATTGCAGCGGGCGTCGGCACTTCGCCTCCGCCTCCGCAGCCGGCAGAGGTGCCAGCTTCCGCCTACATCCGCTGTAGAATGATGTCATTGTTCCACTCCGCGGAGCCCAACAGAATGATTATGTGGCAGTTTCATGCCTAAAAATCTTACATGGGGTTCTAGTGGTACTCTGGAGCTCTGTTTCTACTCCCATATGCGCCTATAGGCCTCCTGGGATGCCGCCATCATAGTATGACATGTAGTTTTGCATTGCTGGCAAATAGAGGAAGTCGTCCCCGAAGAATTCAACCTACGTAAAGCGTATGAAGGTCCAAACCATGATCATTTGTCTAAAACCTTCTGTGTTAATATGATAATAAGAGGGAGTAAAGAAATCATCATAGAAATAAGAGAATAATTAAACCCCCTACCATAATGATTGTTGGTGACCGCTGCGGGAAACAATACTTCCATGTTTGAGGGAATGTGGTGGGAATATCGTCCTCATGGGGTGTAGTAGTTAGAATTCATTGAACTCAGATTGTATCTATCCGATATTCAATCCTCCATTGGAGGATGGTGTTGTGGTATTTTTCCAGAGTTTCCTCACTTGGAAATGTCATTTCAAAACTCATACATGATTCTCACATATATAGGATGGGGAAAGGGTGAGTAACACATGAATGAAGTTAATCAGGTTCAATATATGAGTAATTATTGATCCTTATTTAATTTACAATTTTGAGGAAACACAATTGATTATTAAATCCACTTCATGAATTGATATGTCGTTTGTCCTACCAACGCTGCTCATCTGTTGTAGAAAAAAAATAAAAATTACATGTTATTTTACAATTCTTTAAAATGTTCAAAAACTATCTTTTCCCCCCAACCAACTACGGTCAAAGTGAGGCTTCCCTTATTCGATTCCCGGTGATTTATATTCAACATTTCTATCTGATTTCAATTCCGAGAACCAATTCCGAAGATAGAAAACATCACTCATTTGTTTACTAAATGTACCTTAATAAATTTTCAGAAATTATTTTCGGGCACAACGGGCCTCGGCATTACACTCCGTCAATGCTCACAGGCTTGTAAAAATCCCCAATAATTAAATTAAATTACCCAGAGTATTCTAGGTCTTTACATACTATGTTGTACTAACACCCTACTCAAGACACCCTTTGTTAATTGAGCAAATTATATGGATGTAGTATTGGAAAATGGAAAGGGAATTTACTATTGATTGTTGGTTTCTAGATGGGATGATTTATGGATAAGGAACCAACATGGGGTTTAAAAATTAGTTCATTGAGTTTTTTTGTGTCAACTGCATCTTAATTATATAAATTTTAATATCACATTTATTTACATTTCATCATGTCATTAATTGATTCATTAATATAGGTTTATATATTATTCCCTTTATTTCTCAGTGGTTTGAGATATTATTTCCACTTTTCAGTTACTAAGATTATTTTATTTATATTTTTTATTTCTACTATTATGTAACCCTTTATTGGTATGTATAGACTCCCCACTATATTTTTAACACGCCCACTATGAGTTTGAATCCTCTAGTGTGTGGGAAGGTGAACATGAGTACTAATAAATAACCCTTTGTATTTTTATGATAGAGTAACAGATTAGAGGAAACTAGAATGTTTATCCAAATTTATGTTGTGGGTGGGGTGGTTTAGAAAAATAAATAGGGTTCATTGAATTTTTTTAATTTATTTTGTTAATGTTTTTGCCTAAAAAATAAATATCAATTCAAATTTCATTCATATACCGATCTCATTGCCACTGATATGGTAATATACATAATTTATTTACCACTATAATACTAATTAACATATATTATTCAGGGAAAAAATGGTTTATGTTAATTATGTTTACAAATAGTATCAGTTCAACTTCATTAATTGTTACCCTAAAATATCTAACCATGTGAAATATAAAATTTCTTGAATAAAATGGGATACTTAGTCAAATGATCTCCTTCATTTCCACACTGAAAACAATCATGATAAATATATTTAATATATAAATTCATTATCACTAAAAACTAAAATACAAAAAACCCAACAATGATTTCAAAAAATTATTTTCAAAACCAAAACTACATTATTTATTATCTTTATTTAAACAAATCAAATAATTTTTTTCAAAATTTATTAATAATCAACATGAATCCCATCATGGTTTAAAAAATGAACATAATAATGTTTATATGATCATTTTTAGTTACACTTTTCTGTGTTATTTCTATATTATTACAATTTCATAGCTCTATATGAAATTAGATTTCCACCATGTGTTATAAAATTTCTTTCACTATGGGGATGAAGATGACTAATTAGATTAGGATTATATATAAATATTGTTTTAATTTATCTATTTACACATATTTTTTTTGACCATAGGGGTTTCAATATTCTCATTTTTAATGAATGACTACCATAAGTGGGAATAATTCCAATAGATCCTTGGTTAGAACACAGAGTGTGAAATAAACCTAGGAAATCATAGTTATGATGTCATCTAGAACTAAACTAAATCATAATTTCAAATTTCTGAACGTTAAAAATATTTCAATATGAGAACTAGAATATTATAATAGCCTGAAAAACATAAAATATTAAAAAGAATACCCAATATTCTGTAAAATACAAAAAACATTGATATTATGTCACCCAACATACAAATGATATACAAGATGTTTCAGCTATACAAACAACCTCAGGATGATACAAACACACATGTATGGAGGTTCCAAATTATTTTTGACACTTTCAAATTTTAAAACATTTCTTCAAATGATGTAATCCTTTTCGATTTTATATTCTCATTAATGGAGTGTCTCGGGAATAGATACAAAACCATCCATCATATTACCAATTAACCTAAGGGGAGTTTGAAAGACATTTTCTTGGCTTGATCATTCCTCCTAAAAAATATTTTGACATTTATTTTGACATTTTAAATGTTAGATAATAAATTAGGAGTTCATATATAGCTTAAGAAGTTATTTTAAAGATTTAATTTTGAAAATAATAAATCATGGAATAAATATCACATTTTAGTTCAACCATTCTATAATGGTCTTGCATAGGGAAAATTTCACCAATGGATGCTTCCGTAGGATGATCATTATTGATTACGTTACCATATTATAGTTAATATTTACAAGATAATATAGATGTCAATAGTTTTCAATGGTATACTGATGAATTATTGACAAAAGGGGTATATAATTTGGACATCAACATTAAGATGATGAATTAAATAGAATTATATAAATAAGATATGGTTGTGATCATCTTCCCCGAAAAATAACCCATGTTTCATCCGAATATTCATCGTACAACGTGAATTTATCCCAAAAATACCAGATTGATGATCTCAAGAGAGGTATGATGGTGAAAACAAAGGGAAAACCCGCGAATGGGGACTTAACATGGAATCTAGCCTCCAACACACCACCATTGACCAATAGATCTCTCTCAAATTAATTGGAAGGGACTCCACAACATTTAGAGGGAGTTGAATTATAATTTTGAACAATTTAAGGGAAAAATGGATTATTTTTTTAATTTGATTAGATCCACATATTCATGATCTAATTTTTAATATCAAATAGTTTCGGAACATTTTTAGGAAATCATTGTAAAAACTGTGAAATAGACACTTCCAAAAAACACCCCTCACATGGTTGGCTAGAAAAAGATAGATAAACTATGTAGAAACTATTTTAAAACACAATTTACAAAAACACATTGTTTCTCTTTTGTGGATACATTATTTTTACAAACAGTTCACCTGATCGTGCTTCTACTCAATTCCCATTATTTCAGTTTCATGGATTCTTGAGTGGTGTTACATAGATTCAACTAACTGTTTTCACAATATGTACCTGTAAAAATACCACCAAAAACATTACAAAACTCTTCCAATCCTACCAAAACAATACCAAATTACATTATATACATAAAATAAATAAATAAAATTTTACCTAAATGAAACCATGTGTTTTACAGAGATGATGGAGGATTCATCATATTAGAATACATCCCTTTGGAATCAAGTGCTCTAAGTTGGTACGTTCTATATCCATAGAGAGAGAGACAAAATGGAATACATTCAAGAAACTAAAAATCCAACTAGCATAGATATTTATTGGGAATCGCTATAATATAAGGGAAACAAAAAAAGGCATCCATGAACCAAAAATAATAATGTGGTAAGAAAAAGTTTATTGAGATAATGATAATATAGATAAGAGTATGGAGAAAGAGTAAATAACAACTGAAAATCAATATCCACTCTACAACAAAATTATACATTTTTTAGATAGGCTATTACATGGGAATATTAGATCATAAAAATGAATGTTTCTCAAACACTTCATTAAAAAAATATTAAAAATTTTTATAGATAATTCTTCAAAAACATGACAAAATATTCCATATTGATGTAAATACTGTGAAAAATAAGAAAATGGTCAGTGATTTTCGTACCACACCACATAAACTATAGTAAATAATTTCATTCTAAAGGCATAGCAATGAAGCAGAAAAATAAATATAGATTTTCAATTCTATTAATATCATCTCTTAAGAATTTAGAAAATCAATTTGTAACTACTATTTTAGTGTGATAATATTGTCATAAAATACATTCAATATGTGTGGGATAATGGTAATTTTAATCATAGGAGTTTCACTATAGCTTGAGGATTTAAGGGTGAAATTCACACAAAGAATAATTTAATGCATTATGGTCAATGAAATTAAATTATAGATCCTGTATTATTTATTATTTATTGAAAATGATAAATATAGACTCCCCTAATAATTATACGGATTTTTTGGCTACTATATGATCCATGAAAGATATGAAATTTGGGAATAATGGTTGATAAAATTCTATTTAACATGTGAGTTTCCAAAAAAAATGATGGCAATTTTGGAATTATATAATGTGAATATACATAGTAGTTTTTTAGGCTAAAATATTAAAACAGTTGAAGAAGAAACTATATTAGAATAAATGAACAAGGTGGCTACTATCTCTAGAAGTGCAAATACAAATAGGATCTATTGAAATAAAAAATGAATGAATTGTGGAAAAAATTTATGACACTTGTTGAGTAGTCAATTACACAATGTTTAATGAGGGAATTTTTTTTTATATGATGTTCTATTTAGATTTTATGGTTTAAGGATTGACTAGAAGTATTGTCCGATGAACACTAAGAATGTTCGTCCAGCTAATAGTGTTAAGATATTTTCTTAGGAATAAAATTGAAACCTATGTTAGAATGTCATAGATAAGGTCATTTATTAATCTACACATGGTAAAATATTCCAATATAACTTTAAATGAGATATATAGGTATTGTCGAGACGGTGAAATTAAAAAAAATATTATGAGAGACATCCAACATATTCATGATATTTATATAAGGACTCGACCTTAAACCTTATATAATCTTGAATGAAATGGATATTTCACAGTGACGATCTTTTCTGTTTTATAGTTTTAGAGAAGTAGTTAATAACATTTACATAACAACATGAATATTACATGTAGACAATTCTACTTAGTATCTAATTTTTCATCAAATAAAAACTCTTGAAAAAAATTTATGTATAGTTCCATTTTTTAGACATCAATAATTTTCCTTGACCCCATATTTGACCATTTTCATATTAAAGTATGGTGAACAACATTTCAAAACATGGGATGAGAATAAAAAGCTCAGTATGTGTTATAAAATAATGAAAGAAATCATTAGTCAATCAATACATACAATACATAAACTCTTTAACATACCTCATGAAATCATAATATTTATGAATAAAAAATAGAAAATAGAAATCATAAAGGTAACATGTGGAATCCATATCATACTTACATGGTAGCTATCACAACTAGGTGGGGAGTTACATTTGGAATACCCCATCATTGTATATTACCTAAGTTTATTAGGATAAACAATCACGTTTACCTCCGTCACAATACCCAATACCTTGGAGAGCTATCTCAGGCTCACCAACCCTAGGTTTATCACGGAACCAGCCGTATACGTCAACAATGACCCAGAACCATAACATATTCATAACACATCAACTAAACATTATATAATGATAACATATCCACATTCTAATCACAATATATCATCTAAATATATTGACATAAAAAATCAATTATCAAAACCATATTCAATACCAAAATACATAAAATTGTATATGGTATATATTTTCCTTTTAAAAACATTTTGTCTTGTTAAGGAAGCCAAAGATTAAATAATACTCGTAGCGGTGGAAAAGGTTGTTTTCATTGCTTATGTTAAAATGAAACATTCTATATTTTTGTTTAGTAAAATTACTCAAAGGAATAGATTTATTTGAATGAAATGAAAATTTAATTGTAATAATACCCCATATAAAATTACGTTGAGAATAAAAAATAATACGCCTCAATGAAAAGAGATTGAGACGAAGTCCCTTACAAAGATGATTTTGTAAATAAAACTGATTGATTATGATTATTCACTATAAATACACATAAAGCAAGTATAACTACAAGATAAGATATCAGAATTCATTTCTCACATAATCATATCAAGACATAATAACAATGTCGATGAGTAACCCAATAAAGAGAACTTGGGTAAAGAAGTCCCCTTACCTCGTGTCTGACTTGTCATGTTTGTCTATTAATCTCCTAGATAATAAACTAAAGATAATTTCTACTTTCTTAAGAATATTTTTTCAATTTTATTATTCCTTTTATATCACTTATTGCTATTTTTGAAAATTATGTAATCATTTAAGTTAATAATGGACATTTTGATGAGATTTGGTACATGAGTCAAAATTGAACACCTTATATTTACATGTTTTCCATGTGGTCAATAGTCCATTATCTCTAGGCCGTTTATGGAGGCGGTAAGCTGTATGTACGCATGAACGCTACTTTTATTTCTATTTAGTATTTTAATTTAATTACAACATAATGATACATAGGTATATTATAATTACATTATGTTATTATATATAATATCATTAAATCTATAATTTATACGTCCCACATATGGTATTAACGAGTCATATAACATTGAGGGGGCAGTAGTCCGTACACCCTCAAATGAAATTATCGTGTTTAACCATAATGGAAAATATAAATGTATGCTATAAATGAAAAATAAAGAATCATAATAAAAACCTAAAAATAATATATATCATATATAAATATAGTGACATCATAATATCCACGATGAGAGGCGGTAAGGGATAATCGAACAATCATCATTTTGTGGGGTTTTGTTTGAAATCCACAGAAACAGTATGTTCTCCACCCATTTTATGGAGGAGTGTGTAAGTTACATTATAATATTTCACATAACAAAATTTGAGTATATTTAGGATACATGTGTAGTTATAAAATAGTGGAATAAAAAGAATTTAGGGGGCTGGAGATGTAAAATAAAACAAAAGAACATAAGATAGGATCTTATCTTTAAATCAGATAACTCCCTTTGGTTTGAACCAAAATGGTTTCTTGAAGAGCTTTCAGCCTAAGGTAAGGATTCTAAGATGAATATATGGACTTCAAGAACTTATTGGAGTAGAGGTTTCATGATCCAAAGGATTGAAAATGTAAGAAATGGGTTAGAAGTGATGGATTTTTATAAGGGAGAGGTGGGGCTCTTTAGGAATGTTTGAAAGAATTATTTTATTATAAAATCATATTCATTTTCAAAAGGTCAACTAATTATTATAGTAAATGATAAGATGACTCATGGTTGAAATAATATAATCCAATAATAATTTTATAGGTTTTGGATATTGTTTTAATATTTATAATCTTATTTATATAAATCATTTATAAATGAGACAAATATTGCATAATTATTGTGTCATAAATAATATAATTTATATGATGTCCAAAAATTATAAAAAATTACCATGATGTAGGAAATATTTTTAGAATTCCAATTATTATTTATAGTAGAAAATATAACTTTTATAAAACCATGTAATAATTGATTTAGTAAAAGACATTTTTTATGTCATTTTTGTCTTTACGTTAAATTAATTAATATAATGTCTCATTATTACTCTTGTGTGGGTCCATGGGGTCCCAAATTCGACCCAAAGATTCACATGGTAGGATATGTATAATCAAATAGGATTAGGATACATGTTAGGGAAATTTAATATTATTATAATATTATATTTTACCCTTATTTACTATATTTATCTTTTAATCATGGTAAATAATATATTTATGGAATTTAATATTTAAAATGTTTAAAAATAAAAGTTACCTATTTACAAAATGTGGACCTACTAATTCCAAATATATAATCCATTTTTTTAAATTGAAAACACAGAAGGGGAAGAAATTAATTTAAAATTAATTCCCTCTGTCAAAACAAAAAGCGTGTTTTTCATAAATAATAACTATCAAAAGATTGACACTTGTTTTTGTAAAATTTCAATGTGAATTTAATTAAAATTCCCTAAATTGGATTAAATAGTAAAATTATATTCTAGTTACACTTTATAAATTAAAATTTTAATCTATCCTTATAAAAAAATAATATTAAAATGCACTTTTGAATTAAAATAAAATATTTTTCACTATTCAATAAAAATTGAACTTTAACAAAAAAATACAAAAATTTTACCTGAAGTAAATTTTAATTTCCTGAATCTAAATATGAATTTTATTTTGTTAAATAGAACATATAAAAATGTTTAAAAAAAGATTTAAATAGGGTTCTCCATCAAAAGTTGGTAAATCGACCTTTTAACGAATATTAGAGAATTTATGCTTAGATTCATTCACATTTAAGCCTCTAAATTTTATTAGATAAATGAAAAAACATTTTTAAAAACATGTATAATCATATATTTGTTAGTTCTATTCATTCCCACTGATATAATGGATAGGTGTTAAAAACCATTAAAAATAATAATATTATATTATTAGTGTGCAACATTAGATTTAAAACAAAACCGATGTTGCGTATTGGGAAAGCTATCGAACAAAGAATCCCCTTGAAAGTAAAATTAATATTTAATTAAAAAATATTAAAAAAACATTCAAATGTATTATTCTTTATTTACAAGGGATGTTACATCCTTCCCCCCTTTTTGGAATTTCTTCCCAATAATTTTTATTCACTTATAAAATAAGTGGGATTATTTATCCCTCATAACATTTTCAGATTCCCACATTTCCTCTTTAACCATATTGTTTTTCCACAAATCTTTTACCTAAAAAATTACTTTATTCAACAACACATGCTCTCTATGGTCAAAAATATGGACTGGTTTTTCATTTTAGGAGAGATTCTCTTCCTACTGAACTACCTCAGGGCTTAAAACATGAGACAGATTTTTCATATACATTCTCAACATTGAAACATGAAAAACATTGTGTAACTGAGATAAACATTTGGGTAAAGACACACTATACTCAACTACTCCAACTTTCTCTACAATTTCAATAGGACCCATGAACCATGGACTCAACATTCTCTACATAAAAAAACGCATCACACTTTTCCATGGAAAAACTTGTGGAAAGACATGATCACCTACCTCGAAATATAGATCCTTCCTTTGGTTATCCGCATAGATTTTCTTCTTTCTATGAGCTATTCTCATATTCTTCTAAATAAACTAAACTTTTTCTACCATCTCTTTTTCCAATTATATCCCCTTCAACATTCATTCACCTACTTCATCTGATAATGATGGATTTAAACAATGCATTCAATATAATTCCTCAAATGGATCCATCTGTATATTGGAATGAAAACTGTTATTATATTAAAATTCAACCAAAGAAATATTTCGGCACCAACTTCCCTAGTAATCCAGTGAACAAGCTCGTATCATATCCTCCAAGGCCCGAATTGTTCGTTCTAACTGCCCATCTGACTAGGGATGAAAAACTATAGTAAAATTCAATTCAGTACCCAACGACTTTTGAATTCCATTCCAAAATCTAGAAGTAAACATGTGATCACGATAAAAAAATGTAGTGGGGAAAACCATGAAACCTAAAAATCTATTAAACATACAATCGAGAAGGTTTATATAGAGACAAACAATCTCAAATAGGAAGGAAATTAGCAGATTTAGTCAATTGATCAACAATAACCCATATTGCATTGTTTCTTCTAGATTTCTTTGGTAACCCCACAACAAAGTCCATTGATATATTCTCCCATTTCCACTATGGCACTGGTAAAGACTGAAGCATCTCTTTAGATAAGTATAGCTATGCATAACATATTGACAAGTCAAACACTTCACATTAAAATCAGTAATATCTATTTTCATTCCATCCCACCGGTAATATTCTTGAAGATCTTTGTACATCTTAGTACTTTTAGGATGAACATAAAACTACGAACTTTGAGCTTCACACAACAACCCATTCTTCAACTATGAATTAGAAGGCATGCATAGTCTTTTCCCAAACCTCAAAACACAATCATTATCCATGTTATATTCCGGTAACGTACCGTTCTGAACCAAATCTACCTTTTTAAGTAACTCATTGTCTTCTTTCTGTGATCACTTTATTCTGTCTGACATAGATGGTTCAACTGACACCTAAAACAAAACCAAATAATTTCCAACTCCTTCTATTACAAAGTTCATCAAATCAAAAACCAAAGGATATTGTTCCAAACATAGCATGGTTAATGAAGTATTACATTTTCGAATCAAAGCATTATCCGCTTTATTAGCCTTTCCTGGATGGTAATGGATCAAGCAATCATAATCCTTGATTAATTCCAACTATATCCTCTGTATAATGTTCAATTATTTTTGAGTGAATATATACTTCAAACTTTTGTGGTCAGTATATATTACACATATCACTCCATACAATTTATACCTCCAAATTTTAATAGAAAAAACAATAGCAGCTAATTCCAAATCATGTATAGGGTAATTTGACACATGAGGTTTCACATTACGTGAACCATATGAAATTACCTGATCATAAGGGCACAAACAAGTCCTTTCAATGAAGCATCACTGTAGATAACAACCTCACCATTTCTAGAAGGCAATGACATAACTGGATCACTCACCAATCCTCTTTTCAATTCATGAAAACAATCATAAGATTCTTTTGTCCCGATGAACTTAACACCTTTTCGATTTATCATAGTCATTGGACTAGATTGCCTTAAAATGTTTTTGACAACCCATCAATAATAACCTTCCAAACCAAAAATACAAAGAATCATGGTAATATTTGTGGGTCTTGGACCTTATTCAATAACTATTGTTTTAGCAGGACCAATAGTTATTCAATTTTTTGAAACAATGTGACCTAGGAGTGATATTTTTGGTAACCAAAACACACACTTGATGTATTACCCATATAGTTTCTTTTTTAAGGTTTTCAATACAACCCTTAAATGACATTCATTTTTCTCTTTACTTTAAGAAAAACCCAAAATATCATCAATGAACCCAACCACAAACTTATCCAAGAACTCATGGTAAATTTTATTCATATGATCTATGAATACAACAGGTGCATTGGTTAACCCAAATGGCATAATAAAAAATTCATAATGGCCATATCAAGTACAAAAAGAGTTCTTTAGAATGTTTGTTTCTTTTACTTTCAACTAATGGTACCCCAACCATAGATAAATCTTTGAAAAATATTGAGCTCCCTAGAGCTGATCAAATAAATAAATATGAGAAAAATGATACTTGTTCTTAACTGTGATGTTATTCAATTATATATAATCAATGAAAAGTCTTATTGAACTATCCTTTTTATCAAATAAGACAGGAGCACACCATGGGGACATGCTAGGTTGAATGAAACTTTTATCTAATAAATCCTAAAATTGATTCTTTAACTAAAATTTTTTAATTTGAGACATTCTATAAGGGGGTTCTGAAATTGGTTTACCATCAGGAACTAAATCAATAGTAAGTTTAACTTTCGGGTTAGTTCTAATACAGGTAAAATCATTAGGAAATACATAAAGGTACTCATTTTCAACATGCACGTCATTATTCTCAACACTTCCTTTATTTTCAACAATATATTCAAGGTAGCATTCATTTCCATCTTTTACTAGTTTCTGAGCATCCTGATATGTTATCAAAAGTAAGGGTTCATTCTTGTTCACAAACTGAAAATATTTCTGAAAATAAACTTCTTTAGCTCTGCAATCAATCATAGCATGATAAACATAAATCCAATCCATACCCAAAATACTATAGGGCAAACAATAAGGTTTGATATTAGATTTTTTCTGCACAGAAGGACATGATGGATCTTATGTATTCTTTTTGTCTCAAAATTTCCTCGATGTGTTTTTAACATATGTTCAGTATTCATATCTTGATATTTAATTTCCAATTTACTAGAAAATTTCTTAGAAATGAATGAATGTGCAAATCCTAAATCAAACAATACATTGGCATACTCTGAACAAAAAAAAGTGTACCTGATACTATGTCATTTGACGGCCCAACATGTGCTGAAGTTGTTGTGAAGTTTTTCACCACAACTTTCTTCTTGAAGTCTTGTTGCTTTCCCTCAGTTGAGTACTTCATTGGAAACTAACTTTCATAACGACCCAGTTCATTGAACATAAAATATATTACTGACTGTAAATCATATTTTTTATTACCATTACATTGATCCTTTTCAGTGAAATTACGAGCCTTATTTCCCATTTTACCACATCGGTAGCACTATCCCGAATTCAAAAGACATTCCAAAACAATCTTTTTATCACAATTTTCAAAAACTATAAACATTAGTTTCATACCATCAGACTTTTTGAAGAGTTCTTACTTTTCACCTTCCACCTCCACCTCTTATTCTGTTGTTTGTAAAAGAACACATGATCATCAACAATCTCTATTTCCACATTCTCCATACAATGAAGAAGTTTTTCATATCATTTGAACTTATGAGAAGATAATTACCTTCGATATATTAGATTTAATCCTTCTTAAAAACAGTTAATTTTACTATCAAAATCTCTTATGAAATTCGGAGTATACCTTGGGAGTCGAGTAATTTTGGCTTCATAAACAGCCACTGAGTTATCCTACTGCCTCAATTATAGGAATTATTTTTCTATTGAAAGTCAATACACCATAGGAAAATATTTCTCAAAGAACATACCTTTGAATTCAAACCAATAAAGAACATCAATAACCGCACTATCCATGATATTTTTCACCATCGACCACCACTGATCAGCTTCACCTTCAAAATGGTAAACATCAAGACTATCCTTTTGTTGTTATGAACACCACATGACATAATAAAATTTCTATAGTTCTTTAATCCTTCCTTCGTCTAGAACAGGTTCATATGATCCTCTGAATGATGGGGGATGTTGCCTCATGAAATGATCTACTACTGACATGTTCTTCTATAGTTGATCTGGCTGATCTCATGTATGGATACCACCACCATTTATAGCCTGATTCAACTGTTCCATCACTACAACAAACTATTCATTTCTGATTCTGACTATCTAAGGTTTCTGATTTGGAAGGATATCTTCCTCTTTATGTCGTCCAAATAATGATTCCATGTTTCCTCTGTGGAAGACCATTCTGAACATAGAAATTTCGTAGGCAAAGCATCATGGTAATCTTTAAATTCTATATCATTCCAATATTAACATAAATTAATTTATGGATATTAATTTAAAAATATCCTTACACCTAATGTTTTCTAAATCGACCTATGACACCAACTATAAGGATCCGACCTTAAACATTACATAATCATGAGTTAAATGGATAATTCACATTGAGAATCTTTTTAGGTATTGAGATTTTGATAATTATGTCATAAAATTCACATAACAACATGAATATTACATGTAGAAAACTATACTAAATATGAATTCTTGATATAAAGTAGAAACTCTTAAAAAATTCATGTCTAGTTCCTTTTTTTTACAACAAGACATTTCCATGATCCCATCCATGACCCTATTCGTCTTTTAGTACTGTGAAAAACATTTCAAAACCTTGGATGAGCATAAAAAGTTAAGTAAGGGTTATAAAATAAATAATGAAATCAATAGTCCATCAATACATACAAAACATACACTCTATTACATACCTCATTAAATCATAAGCTTTATGAATAACACATTGAAAACATACATCATAAAGAAAACTTGTGGCATCCATATCATAATTACATTATAGCTATCACAACTTCGTATGGAGTTACATATGGAATAACCATCACATTATATTCCATAAATCTCTTAAGATAATCATTCACGTTTACCTCTGTCACGTTACCTATGGCATTAGAGAGCTATCTCAGGCTCACCCGCTTAAGGTTTATCATCGAACCACCCGTATGCGTAAACAATGCCACTAAACCATAACATATTATTAACCCCTATAATAAAAATAAAGAAAATATAAAATTTCCACGTTATAATCACAATATATCATTTAAATATATTGACATAAAAAATAAATTATCAAAGCCATATTCAACACCAGAAATACATAAAAGGTTATATGGTATTTATTTTCCTTTTAAAAACATCTTGTCTTGTAAAGGAAGCCATTGATCAAATAAAAATTGTGGTAGCGGAAAATGTCATTTTCACCACTTAAGTTAAAAAGAAACATTATTTTTTTGATATTTAGTAAAATTCCTCGTAAGAAATGATTCCATATAAATTAAATGAAAAGTAAAAGGTATTTATACACCGTATGAATAATTTTGAGAATAAAACAAAATATGCCTCAATGAAAGTGGATTGGGACGATGTCCCTTACAAATATTATTTTATAAATTAAATAGATAGATTATGATTATTCACTATACATAAACATAAGAAATTATAAATAAAATAGAAAATATAAAAATTAATTTCTCACATAATCATATAATGACATAACAAAAAAGTAGATGATTAACCTATAGAATGGAACGTTAGTTAAGAAGTTCCCTTACCTCAAGTCCGACATGACCCGTTTGTCCTTTAATCACCTGAAAAATAAACTAATGTGAATTAATACTTACTTATGAAGATTTATTCATGTTTATTATTCATTTTATATCACTTATTACAATTTTATAAACATTATGTAATCATTTAAGTTGATAATGGTCATTTTGTCGATATTTAGTAATTGAGTCGAAAATGAAATCCATTTATTTACAAATTGTCCATGTGGTAATTAGTCTATTATCTCTAGTATGATATCTATTATTTATATATCATACAAATATCATATATATCTTGTATATACATGTATTTATAATAGTACATAACATTTGGATATAAGAAATTAAATGCACCATTCATGGAGACGGTAAGAAATACGTATGGAAGAACACTACATTCATTTCTATTTCATATTTTAATGGAATTAAAACAAAATGATACATAGTTATATTTAATTCCTACATGATATTATATATAATATCATTAAATCCATCATTTATACATCCCACATATGTCATTAACGAGTCCTATTACATTGAGAGGGCGGTAGTCCCCACTTCCTCAAAAGAAATTATTGTGTTTACCCATAATGGATCTATAAAGGTATGATATAAATGAAAAATACAGATGCATGAAAAAAAAATAAACACAATATATATCATATATAAATACATTTCCATAAAAATGGCCACTATGAGAGGTGGTAGGAGATAATGGAACAATCCTCATTTCCTGACGCGATAGTTTTCCATCCACAGAAACAGTATGCTTTTCATCCATTAGATGGTGGTCTGTGTATGTGTAGTTATAATACATCTTATTAAAATATAATTTTATATTTCGGATAATGTTTTATCTATAAAATAAAGGAATAAAAAGAGTTAGGGGGTTAGAGAAGAAAAATAATACAAAATAACTTAAGAGAGGATGTTATCTTTAAATCGGGTAAGTCCCTTTGTTTTGAACCAAAAGGGTTTCTTGAAGTGTTTTTTGTCTATAGTAAGGCTTCTAGGATTAATAGAGGGATATTGGGAGCTTATTGGTGTAGATATTTTACAATCCAAGGCTATAGAAGTGTGAGAAATGGGTTATAAGTGAAGGCTTTTTATAAGGGAGAGGAGGGGCTCTTTAGGAATGTTTGAAACAATAATTTTATAATAACCTCATCATCAGTTTCAAAATATCAAATAACAGTAAAATAATGATTTAATATGACTCATGTTGTAAATAAAATCATCCAATATGAATTGGACTGGTTTTTGATATTGTTTTAATATTTATAATCTTATTTATTTAAATCATTTATTAATGAGGCAAATATTGTATCATAATTGGGTCATAAATAATTTAATTCATTTATATCCCAAAATTAAAAAAAACACCATGATGTAGGAATGTTTTTTTATTTTTCGAAAGATTATTTAATGTCTAAATGATAGCTTATATAACTCCATGTAAATATTGATTTACTAAAATATATTTTTTTATGACATTTTTGTCTTTACGTTAAATTAATTCATATAAAGTTTCATTATTACTCACATGTGGCTCTATGGGGTCCCAAATTCGACCCAAGGATGACCATGGTTGGAAATTTATTGGCCAAGAGCATTAAAAAACATGTTAGGTTAATTTCATATTATTATAATTTTATATTTTACCCTTATTTACTATATTAACCTTTTAATAATGGTAAATAAAATATTTACTGAAATAAATATTTAAAATGTCTAAAAATAAAAGTTACATATATAAACAATTTTTACCTACTGATTCTAAATTTGGAATCCATTTTTTAAATTTAAAACACAGAAGTGGCAGAAATTAATTTAAAACTTATTCCCGCTGCAAACAAAAAGCGTGTTTTTATTAAATAATAACTATCAAAAGATTGAAACTTGTTTATGTCCATTTCAATGTGAAATTATTTCTAATTTCCAACATTGGATTAACACCTTTTCGATTTATCATAGTCATTGGACTAGATAGCCTTAAAATGTTTTTGACAACCCATCAATAATAACCTTCCAAACCAAAAATACAAAGAATCTTGGTAATATTTGTGGGTCTTGGACATTATTCAATAACTATTGTTTTAGCAGGACCAATAGTTATTCAATTTTTTGAAACAATGTGACCTAGGAGTGATATTTTTGGTAACCAAAACACACACTTGATGTATTACCCATATAGTTTCTTTTTTTAAGGTTTTCAATACAACCCTTAAATGACATTCATTTTTCTCTTTACTTTAAGAAAAACCCAAAATATCATCAATGAACCCAACCACAAACTTATCCAAGAACTCATGGTAAATTTTATTCATATGATCTATGAATACAACAGGTGCATTGGTTAACCCAAATGGCATAATAAAAAATTCATAATGGCCATATCAAGTACAAAAAGAGTTCTTTAGAATGTTTGTTTCTTTTACTTTCAACTAATGGTACCCCAACCATAGATAAATCTTTGAAAAATATTGATCTCCCTAGAGCTGATCAAATAAATAAATATGAGAAAAATGATACTTGTTCTTAACTGTGATGTTATTCAGTTATATATAATCAATGAAAAGTCTTATTGAACTATCCTTTTTATCAAATAAGACAGGAGCACCCCATGGGGACATGCTAGGTTGAATGAAACTTTTATCTAATAAATCCTAAAATTGATTCTTTAACTAAAAATTTTTAATTTGATACATTCTATAAGGGGGTTCTGAAATTGGTTTACCATCAGGAACTAAATCAATAGTAAGTTTAACTTCCGGGTTAGTTCTAATACAGGTAAAATCATTAGGAAATACATAAAGGTACTCATTTTCAACATGAACGTCATTATTCTCAACACTTCCTTTATTTTCAACAATATATTCAAGGTAGCATTCATTTCCATCTTTTACTAGTTTCTGAGCTTCCTGATATGTTATCAAAAGTAAGGGTTCATTCTTGTTCACAAACTGGAAATATTTCCGAAAATAAACCTCTTTAGCTCTGCAATCAATCATAGCATGATAAACATAAATCCAATCCATACCCAAAATACTATAGGGCAAAAAATAAGGTTTGATATTAGATTCTTTCTGCACAGAAGGACATGATGGATCTTATGTATTCTTTTTGTCTCAAAATTTCCTCGATGTGTTTTTAACATATGTTCAGTATTCATATCTTGATATTTAATTTCCAATTTACTAGAAAATTTCTTAGAAATGAATGAATGTGCAAATCCTAAATCAAACAATACATTGGCATACTCTGAACAAAAAAATAGTGTACCTGATACTACGTCATTTGACGGCCCAACATGTGCTGAAGTTGTTGTGAAGTTTTTCACCACAACTTTCTTCTTGAAGTCTTGTTGCTTTCCCTCAGTTGAGTACTTCATTGGAAACTAACTTTCATAACGACCCAGTTCATTGAACATAAAATATATTACTGACTGTAAATCATATTTTTTATTACCATTACATTGATCCTTTTCAGTGAAATTACGAGCCTTATTTCCCATTTTACCACATCGGTAGCACTATCCCGAATTCAAAAGACATTCCAAAACAATCTTTTTATCACAATTTTCAAAAACTATAAACATTAGTTTCATACCATCATACTTTTTGAAGAGTTCTTACTTTTCACCTTCCACCTCCACCTCTTATTCTGTTGTTTGTAAAAGAACACATGATCATCAACAATCTCTATTTCCACATTCTCCATATAATGAACAAGTTTTTCATATCATTTGAACTTATGAGAAGATAATTACCTTCGATATATTAGATTTAATCCTTCTTAAAAATAGTTAATTTTACTATCAAAATATCTTATGAAATTCAGAGTATACCTTGGGAGTCGAGTAATTTTGGCTTCATAAACAGCCACTGAGTTATCCTACTGCCTCAATTATAGGAAATATTTTTCTATTGAAAGTCAATCCACCAAAGGAAAATATTTCTCAAAGAACATACCTTTGAATTCATCCCAATAAAGATCATCAATCACCTCACTATCCATGATATTTTTCACCATCGACCACCACTGATCAGCTTCACCTTCAAAATGGTAAACATCAAGACTATCCTTTTGTTGTTCTGAACACCACATGACATAATAAAATTTCTATAGTTCTTTAATCCTTCCTTCGTCTAGAACAGGTTCATATGATCCTCTGAATGATGGGGGATGTTGCCTCATGAAATGATCTACTACTGACATGTTCTTCTATAGTTGATCTGGCTGATCTCATGTATGGATACCACCACCATTTATAGCCTGATTCAACTGTTCCATCACTACAACAAACTATTCATTTCTGATTCTGACTATCTAAGGTTTCTGATTTGGAAGGATATCTTCCTCTTTATGTCGTCCAAATAATGATTCCATGTTTCCTCTGTGGAAGACCATTCTGAACATAGAAATCTCTTAGGCAAAGCATCATGGTAATTTTTAAATTCTATATCATTCCAATATTAACATAAATTAATTTATGGATATTAATTTAAAAATATCCTTACACCTAATGTTTTCTAAACCGACCTATGACACCAACTATAAGGATCTGACCTTAAACATTACATAATCATGAGTTAAATGGATAATTCACATTGAGAATCTTTTTAGGTATTGAGATTTTGATAATTAGGTCATAAAATTCACATAACAACATGAATATTACATGTAGAAAACTATACTAAATATGAATTCTTGATATAAAGTAGAAACTCTTAAAAAATTCATGTCTAGTTCCTTTTATTTTACAACAAGACATTTCCATGATCCCATCCATGACCCTATTCATCTTTTAGTACTGTGAAAAACATTTCAAAACCTTGGATGAGCATAAAAAGTTAAGTAAGGGTTATAAAATAAATAATGAAATCAATAGTCCATCAATACATACAAAACATACACTCTATTACATACCTCATTAAATCATAAGCTTTATGAATAACACATTGAAAACATACATCATAAAGAAAACTTGTGGCATCCATATCATAATTACATTATAGATATCACAACTTCGTATGGAGTTACATATGGAATAACCATCACAGTATATTCCATAAATCTCTTAAGATAATCATTCATGTTTACCTCTGTCACGTTACCTATGGCATTAGAGATCTATCTCAGGCTCACCCGCTTAAGGTTTATCATCGAACCACCCGTATGCGTAAACAACGCCACTAAACCATAACATATTATTAACCCCTAAAATAAAAATAAAGAAAATATAAAATTTCCACGTTATAATCACAATATATCATTTAAATATATTGACATAAAAAATAAATTATCAAAGCCATATTCAACACCAGAAATACATAAAAGGTTATATGGTATTTATTTTCCTTTTAAAACAACTTGGCTTGTAATGGAAGCCATTGATCAAATAAAAATTGTGGTAGCGGAAAAGGTCATTTTCACCACTTAAGTTAAAAAGAAACATTATTTTTTTGATATTTAGTAAAATTCTTCGTAAGAAATGATTCCATATAAATTAAATGAAAAGTAAAAGGTATTTATACACCGTATGAAGAATTTTGAGAATAAAACAAAATATGCCTCAATGAAAGTGGATTGGGACGATGTCCCTTACGAATATTATTTTGTAAATTAAATAGATAGATTATGATTATTCACTATACATAAACATAAAAAATTATAAATAAAATAGAAAATATAAAAATTAATTTCTCACATAATCATATAATTACATAACAAAAAAGTAGATGATTAACCTATAGAATGGAACGTTAGTTAAGAAGTTCCCTTACCTCAAGTCCGACATGACCCGTTTGTCCTTTAATCACCTGAAAAATAAACTAATGTGAATTAATACTTACTTTTGAAGATTTATTCATGTTTATTATTCATTTTATATCACTTATTACAATTTTATAAACATTATGTAATCATTTAAGTTAATAATGGTCATTTTGTCGATATTTAGTAATTGAGTCGAAAATGAAATCCATATATTTACAAATTGTCCATGTGGTAATTAGTCTATTATCTCTAGTATGATATCTATTATTTATATATCATACATATATCATATATATCTTGTATATACATGTATTTATAATAGTACATAACATTTGGATATAAGAAATTAAATGCACCATTCATGGAGACGGTAAGAAATACGTATGCAAGAACACTACATTCATTTCTATTTCATATTTTAATGGAATTAAAACAAAATGATACATAGTTATATTTAATTACTACATGATATTATATATAATATCATTAAATCCATCATTTATACATCCCACATATGTCATTAACGAGTCCTATTACATTGAGAGGGCGGTAGTCCCCACCTCCTCAAAAGAAATTATTGTGTTTACCCATAATGGATCTTTAAAGGTATGATATAAATGAAAAATACAGATTCATAAAAAAAATAAACACAATATATATCATATATAAATAAATTTCCATAAAAATGGACACTATGAGAGGTGGTAGGAGATAATGGAACAATCCTCATTTCCTGAAGCGATAGTTTTCCATCCACAGAAACAGTATGCTTTTCATCCATTAGATGATGGTCTGTGTATGTGTAGTTATAATACATCTTATTAAAATATACATTTATATTTCGGATAATGTTTTATCTATAAAATAAAGGAATAAAAAGAGTTAGGGGGTTGGAGAAGAAAAATAATACAAAATAACTTAAGAGAGGATGTTATCTTTAAATCAGGTAAGTCCCTTTGTTTTGAACCAAAAGGGTTTCTTGAAGTGTTTTTTGTCTATAGTAAGGCTTCTAGGAATAATAGAGGGATATTGGGAGCTTATTGGTGTAGATATTTTACAATCCAAGGCTATAGAAGTGTGAGAAATGGGTTATAAGTGAAGGCTTTTTATAAGGGAGAGGAGGGGCTCTTTAGGAATGTTTGAAACAATAATTTTATAATAACCTCATCATCAGTTTCAAAATATCAAATAACAGTAAAATAATGATTTAATATGACTCATGTTGTAAATAAAATCATCCAATATGAATTGGACTGGTTTTTTGATATTGTTTTAATATTTATAATCTTATTTATTTAAATCATTTATTAATGAGGCAAATATTGTTTCATAATTGGGTCATAAATAATTTAATTCATTTATATCCCAAAATTAAAAAAAACACCATGATGTAGGAATGTTTTTTTATTTTTCGAATGATTATTTAATGTCTAAATGATAGCTTATATAACTCCATGTAAATATTGATTTACTAAAAGATATTGTTTTATGACATTTTTGTCTTTACTTTAAATTAATTCATATAAAGTTTCATTATTAATCACATGTGGCTCTATGGGGTCCCAAATTCGACCCAAGGATGACCATGGTTGGAAATTTATTGGCCAAGAGCATTAACAAACATGTTAGGTTAATTTCATATTATTATAATTTTATATTTTACCCTTATTTACTATATTAACCTTTTAATAATGGTAAATAAAATATTTACTGAAATAAATATTTAAAATGTCTAAAAATAAAAGTTACATATATACACAATTTGTACCTACTGATTCTAAATTTGGAATCCATTTTTTAAATTTAAAACACAGAAGTGGCAGAAATTAATTTAAAACTTATTCCCGCTGCAAACAAAAAGCGTGTTTTTATTAAATAATAACTATCAAAAGATTGAAACTTGTTTATGTCCATTTCAATGTGAAATTATTTCTAATTTCCAACATTGGATTAACATGTAAAAATATATTCTAATTAAACTTTATTACCGATAAAAAAAATCTAACCATATAAATAAATTTGATTAAATGTCACTTTTGAATTAAAATACAGTATTTTTCACTATTCATTAAAAATGAACATTATCAGTAAAATACAAAACTTTTACCAAAATTAAATTTTGATGTCCTGAATGTAATGAATAATTTTATTTTGTCAAATAGAACATATAAAATTGACTAATGCTATATTTAAAGAGGGTTAGCTGTCAATAGGTGGTAAATCGACCTTATAAAGAATATTAGAGTATTTATAGTTAGATTCATTCACATTTTAAGCCTCTAAAATTTATTAGATAGGTGTAAAAAAATTTAAAAAAATGTATAATCATATTGTAGTTAGTTCTATTCATTCCTGCTAATATAATAGATAGGCGTTAACTACCATTTAAAATAATAATATTATATTATTAGTGTGCAATGTAAGATTTCAATGAAACCCATAGTTGCGTATTGGGTACGCTATCAAACATAGCATCCCCCTTAGAGTGAAATAAATATTTAATTCACAAATATTATTAAAAATTAAAACGTATTATTTTTTATTTTCTTGGGAAATTAAAATATAATTTTTAGTTTTAGTCCAAGGAACCATCCCTAATACTTTTTGAAACATCATTGAAATGTCCTATACTTTTACATGATTCCCTTCACATTCCAGTTCAGAACTAAATGTAGTATCAAGAATTCAATGGTTTGAAAATGAAGATTTTGTATACTTGTGATTCAAATCCACTGATTCTAAGTAACATCAAGAAATTCACTATATATAAAATCAATGATGAATGTATGAAATGATCAATGAAAGTGGTGTTCTTGTTTCAATTTCATTATTTTTATTCCCCACCCCAAAAAAATAAAAAATATAGAGATTTTTACTAAAAACTATATATGCTTCCTCAAATAATTATTTGATCAATGATCATGGAGAAACCAATTTCATATGATATTCCCAGGTCCCAAATTTATATTTTTTTACATAAATTTCGAATATAAAAGTTATAGATCTTCAAAATAGAAATAATTGTTTGGATTTTGAATATTATGAGCACGGATTTTGGGGAAGATTTGGTTTTTCAAAAATGGGTTTCTTTATATTATGGCTTCAGTTAATCTATGATATTTGAAAAAAATAATTTTAATATTATAATGTATTTACATTATTAATTATCCAAAACACCTTATTCTCATTTCCAATATTTGATTTGATCCAAATATTTACTTTTCTTTATTGAGTATATTTTTTAGTGAAAATCGATAATGATTACTAATAGCAAATGATTTACCATCTTTTTTTTTATGTGATTGTGAACATTAAAATTTAATATAATTGGGTTGTATTTTGATTAGCCGTTATTTCGAGACAGACTCATATATTAGTACATTATATTTCCAAAAAATACAAAAAAATTGAAAAGATCCATTATTTAATCCATTATTGAAACTTCTAAACCTAATATGAATATCATTCATGAATTTCAAAAATTATTTTGGGGGAAATGGTTTTATGATTAATGGTAAGGTAGAGTCGAATAAAAATATGATTGGTGGTTTTTTCTGGGGATTTTGAGAATTGTTTATGATCAATAAACGTTTTTCTTCATTCTCACTCTCTTGATAAAATAAATAAAATTTTATTATAAAAAAATGGTTTATTTCATGGGATATTAAAAATTCACCATTTAATGACTTGATATCAAATTATAGTAACTAAAAATAGTTTCATTCGTAGATTATTTCATTTTAAGAGGTAGATGTGATATTTTTCCAAAATTGAATGTTAGAAAAAATGTTATAAAACAATGTATAAGTGTTTTTTTATTCACTATAATTTACCATTTCATGATATTATATTGTGTGGTTTGGAAATGAGAAGGTGAATTTTTTAATGAGATAATTTTACCTTGATTTTTTTTATTTTTTAATGTAATATATATTTATATCCATATTTACTTTACCTTTTTACCTAATTGATGAATGAATCCTAAATCCTATGATACATTTTAATGTAATGATGAATCCATTATTATTTTATTTGATTTTATCTCTATGAGTTGATTAATATATATTAAATTCATGCCCATGGTAAGGATAATTATATTATTAATGAGTAGAATCATTGTTTACATTTACAATATGATGATACATTGAATAATAAATATGATGAAAATTAAATGATTAATGTTGTTGATAATAAATTGAATGATTTAAGTAAATTAAATATGGGGAATGGTTTTTTAAAACGATAAAATATTTAAAATAAGTTGTTTATTTGTTTCGTTCATTAGTAAGGAGTTGATGAAATTTTCCTATGTGATAAGTGAATTCTTACTGTACTATTTAATCAATTCATTTATACGACATTGAATTTAAGTTATGTTAATTTTATATTACCACATAGTGTCTATTTATTAAATTCATGAGGATAAGATTGAATTCCATTATGGGGTGATTTTATACATAAATTTTACGAATAAAATTTCTATAATTTAATATTATGATTAGTCCTATTTAATTTACCATTCATTCCAATATTGTATTTTATGATATTTTTTATGGAATGATACAAATGGTTGATAGTAGACAATAAAAAATAGAAAATAAATATAATATTTTCATAATTAGTAGGATATCATTGAAGTTGGGTGTTCATGGATTTTTTAGAATTATTGAAACTAAATAACAAATATTGAATAGAATAAAAATGATGGAAAACATCATTCCATGTCATGAATTGTCAATCGATGATGCAATAAGTGGTGTATAACTCATGAGGTGATGGAAAAAATGTAAAATACAAACCAAAATGACTAAGAAAAAATACATGGTGTTCAACTATGTTTCAAACCCTGAATCATGTGGATAAAAAATCTTTTCCTATATCGACATTTGGAAATTTTATAAATCTCATGATATTTGTCATTAAACCACCACGAATCCCATGGATTGATTTATTAATACTAAATGAATTATTTAATAAATAATTTATTCTAAAATGAGAACCATTATTTCTTATAAATTAATTATTAGGTTTATTCTTTAGGGGTCATTTATTTAGATGAAAAATCATGGGATAAAATTTTATATTGATCTAGTTTCCATAATTAGATCTTAACAACCATTTTATTTCAACATTTTTTAATTTCTCATTTCTATAAATCCATAATTAATAGCAAGTGTTGGTAACACTAAATTTTTTCATTAAAATATTTTTAAAAGGGGAGATTTCTATTAATTATATATCATCCATTATTTCAGGTTTTGGGTGTCCATAATAAGATTTTACGTCCAAAATTTTTATCCTCTTATATTATGATCATTCCTATATTATTATTTAAAGTAATTTTCATATAATTTTAGTAATTATCCAAAAATTATGCATGAAAATTGAATGATTTAGTTTAATTATATTTAAAAATTATATTAAGAAAATATAATTAATTAATACACTAATATAACTGGCCATGAGAATTATATAATTTCAATGATATGGATGGGGTACCAAGAAAAAGGATCAACCATGTATTTAATGTAACAATAATTATAGAAATCAATACCCATACACCCCAATCTAGTGCTGGAATCAAATAATTAACATTTATATCTATGATGCAGATAATTGTGACCCAATTTTCTAAATCAAATAATGACAAAATTGAAAGGAAATTTAGGTCCAATTAAATTGTAGGGGTCCTTTTAGGTTTAGAGATGTAGGGTATTAGGATAAGATCCCACATAAAAAATTCATATACATAGAGAATCATAAAAAATTGGTTCATAATGATAAATATAATCTCTCATTATACAAATAATTTCATATTTAACATTTTATCACTAATATTATCCTTGTAAAAATCATTGAGGACATAAGCCATTCAAAATCATTCATTTTAATGAAGGGAAATATAAAAATATGAAGGCCTGTCTCATATGAACATTAAGTTTAAACAAAAGCATTAAATATTTAGTGTCATCAATGAGCATACGAGTGCATATGTGTATGATGATTTAAAAAAGTACATGATCGAGTCATAATATTACTCATAACCATGAAATCCAATATCAGGAAAATATTGAATACGGATTTAAAAATTTAGATATTCAAATGAATAAATATTCCTGAGCCATGTGATATCAAAACCTATAAAAGAAACATATAAAAATATATAATTAATAGAGAGAACATTTTAGTATCATGGAATGTCATCTCATTGAACTATTACATAATCCATAGAGAACCCTATAAAATTTTAATAACCATATGGATGAATTCCAATGTAATTATCTAGATAAAATAAAATTTATCGAATTAATTAGAGGCCGATCAAGGTGCACCAATGAAATGAGGTAACCTGAAGGTATCTTAGAACATACATAATTAACAATTTCTATGAACAAAATACATATATAATTCATCATAAATCATAGAAAAAAACAATATTTTTTCGTAATATGATTAAACCCTAAAAATGAAACAGATTCAAGTATTAAATCTTTAAATAACTATTTCCACATTGAAAATAAATGGGTTCATTAAAAATTTAATTTAAACATTATTAACCATAAGATATTAAATTGTATAAATAAATATGTGTTTGATTAATGAGTAATCCATGAAAATAAAATTGGTTAAATAACAATCACATTGAATCATCCGGGACTGATTGAAATGAAATGGATTATATAACAATATATATGAATAAGGAGTAACCCCTAGAAAATAAATAGGGAATACGAGAATATCTATGAAGCATAAAAAATATAGGAAAATAAATCTGTTCCATAACTATATCATTAGGACAGAATCAACCGACAAAAAATAAATGGGTTTCTCAAAAATCATAGTAGTACATAATAAACCATTGAAAAAAAATTTCATAACAATATCTTTGAAATAATCATAACACATCCAAATAAGTAAGGGGGGTGGAATAAATAAAATAAATCTCTACTTTTGATGAGTAAATATATTTTTTTATGTTGATTATTAGAAATAACCATTAAATATTATTAAAAATATTCTTAACTAAAACAATATTTAAACATTCCAAAGTGTCCCAAGAAACATTAAATATTTTGGATCATGAAATCCCTAAAATTGAATAAAAATAAAATAATCATGGAATGTCATGAGAATAAGGTGATTCATAATATAAAATGCCAACATTAAATTATATAGACTTCATAAATTATGAATGTTCAATAACAGAACAAATATCACAATGATGGAAAATTATAAAAAAAAACCAATACCACTTTGGTAACATTGAAACAATAATAAACATGAAATAGAGATCATAAAAAGGATACGAAAACCTTATATATATATGGAAAATTTTCATTAAATATATTCCTGGGAACTATATACACCACCAAACAAACAAGTGGTGAATTTAAAATATATCTTACCGAAATAAATGAGATATAAAAAACCATTACAATGATCATACCACCATATTTAGATTAAATTATTTATATAATAATGTTGGAAAAATATATATCCACACTGTAAAATTGTAAATATAGATTAATAAAATTATATGTAATTTCAAATATATCCGTGGCATAAATTACAAATGACAAAAAATATCAACCAAATAAAGATAAATTGAGTATGGAGATCCATTAGCATAACGGAAACATTCAAATTCAAATATTAATATAAAAATAATAATAAATAAACCAAAACGTTAGAAATATATTGATATTTATGATATAAATAGTAAATGGGTGTGGACATAAACAATATAAAATAATTAGTGTGCATAAAAACTAGATACTCTTCAATAAAGGAAGATTTAGATGATGTCCCTTGATACATTTCAAACATATAAATCATGATATCAATAAAATAATAACATCAATTGCAATATTTCATATAGTTAAATAAACTAAAATTATGATATCAAATGTAATAGGGATGTAGATACACCATATAAATGTATATAGTTAAATAATAACAATTATGTTTAATTGGAATGTATATTAAGACAAAACCTCTTGGCCTGTGTCTTATTTTCCTTTTGTGTCATATTTTGTGTTGATTAATAAATTAGTGTTCACTATATAATTTATTGATAAAATTTTCCATTTTAATTATTAGTTTTATTTCAATTATATAAATTATAAATATATTAATTTAATATGTAATGTTTTAGTTTTATGTCGTGATCATATTTGGTTTCTTTGACAAAACCGAAATTGGTAGGTATACTATAATCAAAGGGGGTCATTATTAAAATGTATATAAACTAATAATCCGGAATTTTTGCATAGTTTTGTATCAATTAAACATTAACACTCAACCATTAATGATCCCTATTATAAATGAAACAATATTACAATCATAGAGATGGTTGTTCATACATACGCAGGAGTGGCATTTCAAATTCATCAATGATCATTATCAAAATAGAAGGATACATTTTTCATTAATGAATGATAACAATGTCATAAAAACGTATTATTTAATCATATATCCTTATATGTATAATTTATTTTTTGTAAAAGGAATCACATATAGTCGAAGGGCATGTAGTCCACATATTGATGAATGACATCGTCACTCTTTCAGTGTGTAAAACTGAAATAAATAAAACTATATATGACAATTAAAAAACTCTAATTATGTAATTTTTATTAATTATATCTTATTTATTTAGAAAAAATTTAGTTAAACCCATATTTAATTCTTTCTATATAAAGTATGAATGCATCACATCGATTTGAGGAGATAATAATCTCCACGTTCTCAAACAATCTTATCCAATTTCTATAAATTTGAAAGGATTGTTGTATGTGTTATAAATAAATAAATTAAGAATTTATAAGACCTAATTATCATATATATCATATAAAAAACTTTGTTCATTCTAATTAAAAACAAATAATTAGGTCAAATGAAAAATGGTTGATGTCATTTTTTGAGGATGTAGTTCTAGGCAATGATTATTTGAAATTACATTACCCATTTGATGGAAGTGTGTGTAGGTGTAGGTCAAAAAAATTAATTAAAAACAACTCAGTATATTTAGGATACTTATTTATATTATATAACCATCTAATAAGAATAATTTAATATGAGGAGAAATAAATAATTAATAAATGAACATTGATGAATGTTTCTTCTTTTTTGGATATGTTCTTTTTGTTTGAACCAAATGGATTCCATGGATGACTTTATTACCAAATTAAGAACTATAGATTTAGGGGAGGAATGTGGATATATCATTATTTCTAGGATTTGATGAGCATAATTTCTTGATCCACAATCCATTTTTTTTTTCTAATGACACTTTTTAGTTGATTTTTTGAAACCTCACATTCTGACCATATTCAACCCATCATGAAAGTAAAACTACATTTCCAACATCAAAAATCAGAAACTGTGTATGGAAGATTTCGAAAATTTGAATTAAAAAATGTTGACAAATGGATACAGATTATGGGTCGTTGGGCCACACGAGAGACCAACCATAGATCTCCTCACCACCACCATCACATCTCTAACATCAGTCAACATCTCCTACCACCATCTATATATCTCTGGAGCCGAAAACAATATCACCATCAATGGTAAAATAATCATGAAAGTTATTATCCCCAAACTACACATTCAAACTCAAATCCCAGAGAGCCTTTTAGACCACCACAGAGCTCCACCCTAGAGATAATGGTGGAATCTAGATCCCGAGTAGAGAGTATAGTAAGCATTTTCAGGAAATAACTACAATAACCTAGTAACCATCGATGTCGATTAAATTCCACAATGATTACACCATCACATGAATCATCAAAACAACAATATTGTACAATGGATTCATACCAAATATACACACCATTATCTTATCACCATCGATATCACTGTCAATGCCGAAAACAAACACCGCAGAATAGAAAATCACCTAAACAATATACCAATCAAGATGTTAAATTGAAAAAACCAACAAGGTAACATTACAAAGAACTTGAACTCGTGGAAAAAGAAAAAAATACTATTTGATAACAATGAGAATGAATCAACATGTAGATATGAAAAACTATAAACAGTATTCATCAGAAAAAATGGCTCCTCCCGCACATGGAGCATCGAGGGTCGTTGAGCCGCACATACCAAAACGTCAAATTAACCACCATGCAAGATTCAACTAGGAGAGTCCCCGAGTGACCAGACGTCTGAGCAGGGCTATTTGAACCACAATAATTAGAATTCGAGAAACATCTAAGTGTCATAAGATCAAAAAAGTTAATTACCTATAGGGGATGCCAAAGTAGTTTTTAATGTAAAAATATTCAAATGCTACTATGCATTCTAAAACAAATTCTATGTGAAAATGTTTCTAATAATCCAAATTAGATTAAATTATATAAATTTTATATAATTATACTATAAAACAAATAAAAATAATTTATCTATATAACTAAATTAGATAAAATGAAGTTTTGAAATAAAATTATGTATTATATATTAATAATAAAAATATTTATATTTTCACAAAAATAATCAACCAATGATTATTTTGATAAATCATTTTAATAATTGAGGATTATTTTTTAATTGAAAATATATTATTTCTTAAAGAAATACATATTCCGAAAAATTCTCTTATTAAAAGGCATTTAAACTTCCTTTTAAAATATACCACCTTTTATGCATAATGTTTGAATAAATATTATCTATTTCCTCTCAATCTTATTTGATGAATTTAAAAAAACTTTTTCAATATATTTCTATAATTTAATTAATATATTTTAAAAATTGTTATTTATTAAAATTTTAGGATATAATGTGATTGAGGACACCAAAATAATTTATCTTAAAATAACATCAATTATATACCTTTTTCCTTTATATTTAGTATTAAATAATTTGTAACCAGTGAAATAATTTAAAAAAAATTGTAACATTAAATTTTTAAATTTAGTTAATCGTATTCATTATGAATATTCAAATGGTTATCTGATAACTATTATGACAAATAGATAATATTAATAGTATATTATTATTGGTAAGACTCAGACTTTTGGGTAACAAAACATATCGAGGAAACTAAATGTTTTGGGCAATAGAAGATAAAAAGTTGTTTCATATAATGAATTATGAACTACTAATTTTCTAGGGCCCATGAGTTTTATGAATTTAAATAAATTTTAAATAATATAATTAAAAAATCTAAAGATATTACATCTAATGCTATTAAAATGAATTTATACCTCTAAAATCATCTTGGAAATTAAAATATTAAAATTTATAAAATTGCATTATTAAGACACACATAAGATTAATTAATTAAGGAAAAATCACAAAAAATGTAATGTGAGAAATAGAATGGTCACCTAATGTTACAAAATATGAGGATTTCATTATTGGAGAGAATATTTTAGAATTGAGAAATAGTGTAAATAATTATAGTTGATGATTTTTGTTGCTGATCATAAACAATGGAATTATCAATGGAGACTAAAGTTTCTCAAAAACATTAATCTTTGATAATAAAAAATACCATCATTTCATCATAATTCAATGTACTAGGATAATTTAGTAATTTCATTTTCTATAATAAAAGAATTAACTTACCATAAATTAAAATAGAAAATAATATACATAATTGATTGGTGTGATATCACAATTTTGTTAATTTCAAACAAATTCACATCTTTTTTCCTGAGAAATTAATTTTCAAGAAGAATTATGTACTCTGAAATCACAAAAATAATTTTTTAAATACAACATAACTATTAAAGGGACATTAAAGTTATTTAACATACCATTAGAGATTAACCATAACCAAAATAGGTTTTACAAGGAAAAATCATTTTTAGAATAAATAAAACATCATTTCATAAACTAATACTACAAATTAATATGCATGGTTGAAACTAAATTTTCCCATAAATAAATATTCAAAAAATAATATAAACCATTCTAGACTATATCTAAATCTCAAGGATTTGATGTGTTTCATCACATATTATCCAAGATTAATCATCCCTATATTGTAATATAGAATTAAATATGTCTCAAAAAATAAATTACTACTCCCATTAAATAATTGATATGAAACGAGACCTAAAACCGCCTAGTGTAAGGTGATGCACAATTATCTCCCACCAGTTGTTCGTTCAATCCCTTCGGCCTTGATAATTAAGAAAGGTTTTCACCCAACCATTATGTTATCCCTTTTTTATTTTATTCAAAAAAAATAAATCCTCTATAAAATAACGTGACATTTATCATAGGGGTTAAATATTCCTCATCTATTTTTTTAAACAATATCTCATTTATATCCTCAAACTTTATAACACATAAAAACATCAAATCAGGTGTCTAATAGATTAATATTATAATCAAACCTAATATTATTGACCTTTGATAGAAGAAATAACTCTCTGGATAACATCATATGAAAACATCATAATCTCCAATGTTATCTATAATGACCATTAATAGAAGCTATAACAACACATGACCCACACTCCTGAATAACATACAGAAATCCTATTATTTACATTTTTGGAAACAATTACAATAATATTTACCTAATTTAGTTCTATAAAAACCATAAAACATCAAAAGGAAACATGGATCTATTATATAGTGGATAATAATTTTGGATTATTGTTTTAGAGATTTCGAACTAACTCTAACATAAAAAATTCACCTAAAATTGGACTCGTATACAAAAAGTATATAAATTTGAACATCATCTCCAATTACACCCATATTTTCATATTTAAAATAATGTCACCAACATCATCCTGGTAAAATTATGTATAGACATAAATCAATTAACATAATTATTTGCAACCCATGTAAAAAAATCATTAGAAGAATGAGCGCAGATGCGCAGTAAAGGTATGAAAATATTTAACACTTGAGTGTAAAAATTTAAAATAATATTGCATTAGAGTAAAATTACATAATTGATTTTAATGAGTTATTAAAAAAATAACTCATACCCATCAAAATCAAGATCATTAAAACATCGTATAAGGATTTAATGATTAAAATAACCATAAGAACAAATAATCAAAATCCATTTTATATCAAAACTAATAAAAAAACAACAAAAACCTATATAAATCTTAGATAATACCTATTGGTATCTTTAAAAATCATATCATTAATACCTTAACCAATAAAATTATAAGACCCATATAAATTGCAATACCCATACGAATGACTTCAAATTTAGTTTTCCTGTAAAAATAAACAATACCCAATGTATCAGAGAAATATAAGTGTGCACCTATCGTATAAGATATTATAGTAACACCCCATGCTATCTAGGAGAACCAATAAAATATAATTTCAATAAATGTAATAAATAAACAATTCATTAAAATATTGATTTTCCCCATTTTTTGAATTGGATTAACCAATGAAATGTAAACATATTACACTATAATCAATTTAAAATAAGATTATCTGATTGAAAAGAAATGGATTCCAAAAAAAATATCATGGAAAATTGATAAACCCATGAAAAGGAAATGGGTTATATAAAAACCCCAATTGTAACAAGAGTTACCAATGGATTTGAAATGGGTTATATGACAATCTCTTTGAAATATGAGTATACCATAAAAAATAAATTGATTAAATAAAATTTCATTTGGAAAATGAGTAACCCGAGGATTTTAAATGTGTTAAATAATATCCTAATTGAATACTTATTAAACAATGTAAAAAAATTGGATCCATAAAAATAATTATTTGGACATAATCATCCAATGTAAAATAAAAAGGTTTCACAAAAATATAGTTATGTCATAATCCTCTCATGGAAATGAAAAATGATTCACAATAATCTATTTGAAACAAACATATTCCATATGAATAATGAATGAGGATGGTAAATATAAAAACAATACCCATAGGATGATAGGTAGCCATATGGTGTGTTGATGTTGATTAATGTTAATGGCCTTAAATAACACTAAAAACATTCCGGTGTAAAATAATCATTAATCATTTCAATGTGCACTATACCACTTTGAAACATTTTAATAATTAACACAATTAATGGAATAAAAATAAATCAAACATAGAATATCAATGGTATAAGCATTTTATAGATATATAATTTCAAATTAGAATTATATACATATACTAAAATAAGGTAGATGTAAAACAAAACAAATGTCATAGATAAAGAAAATTGTTATAAAAATTCAATACCAATTGGGTATATATTAAAAACTAAGACCAAAGAAATAGATATCATGAAAATGATATTTAAAAATATAAATTTATTGCTAATATTAATCAAATACACTCATTACTATTTTATACCCCACTTAATAAAATTATTATTGAATATGGAAAATATTTCTTTGAAATAAAAGTGATATATGTGAAACAATTATAAGGATCAGATCGCTGGACTAAGAATTAATATATTATATAATTATGTGTGACATTTTTAAATCACAAAAAAAAAATTAAATACATAATAATATAATAAAAGGTTATTTCAAATGTATTATTATCATAACATAACCAATGACATAAATATTTATCCCAAAGAATGAAAATAGAGTTAAGAATTCCATTACCACTTGAAAAACACTTGAATTATAAAAATAAATAAAGATTAAATTTTAGAAATTTGTTAATATCATGAGAATATAAAATTTAATGATATAACCAGTCAATATCAGTGGACATACCTCTTAAAAGTAATAATGGTTCATAACATGAAGACATAACTTAATGAAATGTGATTGAAAAAAAATCCATTCGAACATGTGTAACTATCTAGTCATGAGATCAATATATGAATAAAAACAAATTGAAAATTTAATATCCTGAAATAAGTTAATTTAATGATATAAAAATTAAATGTTTTGTAGATACACCATATTAATGTAATTAATATCATAATAATAATTATTTGTCAATGTAAAGTAATTTGAGAAAAAACCATTAACATGTGTCTGATATTTCATTATTGGATTCTATATTCTAGAATAATAATTTAATTTTAATTATATACTTTCTTTATAACCATATAAATGTTTGTAATTAATTTTATTTCACATATAAATATTTTTCATAAAATTTCATAATTATCAATGTTCAAGAATGACGTTTTGATCATATTTGTTTTCCATGTCAAAAACGAAATTGATTAGTCCTCTATGGTCAAAGGATGTAATTATTAAAGAATTTCCATAAATATAATCTTGAAATAATTATATATTTTGAATAAAATTAATAATTTAAATACAATCAGGAATGATGGTTTTGAAAATTGAACCAATGATGCAATTTTCGAGAAGGTAGGTCGTACGTATGCCGGAGTAGTATTCCATTATTTCCAGGTATCATTATAGAAACAATAAATATAACATTTATATTTTTATAATTATTTTAATATAATAAATAAAGTATTCTTTCATCATATATACATATATATATAATTATTCTTATGTAAAGTAAATATCAAGATGATTAGGTGGGGATAATCTACATGTCCATTAAAGAGGCTATCACTTTTTTCAGTGGGTGATAGTGTAATAATGATAATGATATATTATTTTTCCAAATAGATAATTAAGCAATGATTAAAATATATATTTCTTTTATGTCACATATATTTAATTAAATATATAGTTAAGAAAATTCCATGTATATATTTAAAATATCTTTTTATTTTGAAGAGGTGGTAATCCACATGTCTATGTACAATGTTATCATATTTCCATAATATGGAATACAAAGTGTATGTGTTATATAAAAACTAAAAAATAATTAGGAACAAATAAATATATTATATATCATATAAAAATAGTGTTTCCATCAAAATTTTATAACATGCTATATGGTAAATGAAAAAAAATGAATGACATCATTTCGTGAGGTGATAGTTCGTCATACATGAATAATAATTTTGTTACCATTTTGATGTATGTGTGTATTGGTGCAGGCCCAAAATAATAAAAAAAAGATATTTGGGTATTTAACCTACTTATTTTAGTATATAATTATTTCATAATAAAATTTTTATGGGCGGAGAATGAAATAAAACATAAACATCTCTTTAATAATGTATCCTTTTTCAGGTTACTATGTTAGGATATCACCAAAGGGATTTTTTTTGATGGATTTCAGGAAAAAGAGAGGAATCTTGGAAGAGGTTAGGGTGTTTGGATACAATTTATTAAGGGTATGGAAGATCCATATTAATTTTTAGGTTTGAAAACTTTCATGAGAGTGACATCCTCTTTATAGTGATGTGGAAGTGGAATACTTATGAATATAAGTAGATAAAAACTATTGAGATGTCCTCCTTACATAATTTTCCTTAGATTATGATCCCAATTAGATAAAAGAATATATATGTTCGACTAAATCCAGAAAATGGGATATTAAAAAGTTTCTACATTATATAGACACTTAATATTATTTTATATCCCTTAAGTGACCATATTTTTACCTTAATCATTGTAATTAATTTTAAATAATTTCACTAATGTTATTTTTTCCAAAAACTGATTTTACATAATTATAAACTATCAATTATGTCAATTTGAAATAAATATGCTTTTTTAAAAAATTAAATTCAATAAAGTGCTTGAAATTAATTTTTAATTAATCCCACAGAAGAGATGACATTGTGTGGTTTAAGAGTAAAAATCTTCAAAATCATTCTATGTTTTCATCTCTAAATTTATTGTTTAGTTTTTTTCCAATTACCTAAATTTCCCTAAATGAAAAAAATATATCTAATTATTATTTAATTCCATTTAAAAAAATCAAATCACTATATAATTAAATTGACGAAAATGATGTTTTGAACTAAAATTTAGTATTATTTTATATTCATCATAATATAGAAGTTATCCGAAAAATACTAAAAATTCACCCTACTTAAATTTTTATATGTATAATTAATAAAGGATGTATATTTTCTTAAGTAAATATTATAAAATTTCAAAATTTATTTTAAAAAAAGGCCTTCCATTAAATGGTATTAAAAATTCCTTTTAAAAATATAAATATTTTTATTCTTAATATAGGATTTTTTCATATCATTAAATTTTAAAAACAATTGGATTATATTAAAAAAATAATGAATTATATAAAATATAAATTTATTTCATTAATTTAACTAACGGTTATTAACATAATTTTTATGATCAAATTTTATTTGGGTGATAAAAATTGTTTCTCTTAAAGATAAATCCATTATATTCATTTTCTTGGATAAATTTCTAATTAATTTGTATCCAATAAATTCATATTATAATATTTTGTAACGATTTTTTTCAAAATTTGGTTAATAATATTCCATCACTAAATTCTAATGTCCATGTCATAACCATTATGTAAGAAAATAATATTTATAGTATATTTTGGTCGATATGACTCGACCTTTCTTGTAACACAAGTTATCAATGAAACAAACTATTACATGAAAAGTATGATTAACAAGGTGTCACATATATATAAATTTTAAACTTTTCATTGCATGAAATATAATCTATCAAAGGATTTTAAATTAATTATAAAGAATTTTTTTCCAATATTATACTTATGTTATAATAAATATGATCAATCAATTTAATTTCAAAATACATTTGTACCCAATCATCAAATCTATTAAACCCTTGAACATTTTTCCAAATTTATTTTCAAAACCAAAACCATTTTTCATTCATTTATTTTGATAAAACAAATTCAAAATAGTTGATTTTAATATTGATAAAAAAATAATTCCATATTCTCATGTTTTTATCCGGGAAATATTCCCTTTATAAATTTACATTGATAGTAACAAATTTATTATTAAGTTATAAAGTGTTAAATTTATTATACCCCAAATAATTTATTGATATCGAATGTTTATTCCTTATACTATTGTATTATTTGTTTATTTTATAAATAGTTCTTATCAAAATATTGCTGGGATCCTACTAGAAAAGTTTTGTTACACCTTGAATAAAACATTGGCTGTATATATTTTTTTTTATATTTTAATCATGTACTATGAGTGAAATTTGGGTACTCTCTGAGTTTTTTCACTACCAGGTTGTGAGATTCTAGAGAAACATCTTGTCACATAGAATTTGGAATTATATTTATCGGTTATTTAGTTGTTTTTATGTATTAGAACATTTTTATCATATGATTATTCACAAATATTATTGTATTGTTTTCATCTTACCAATAGAATGTATTTATTTTTCATGCCATTTTAGGTTCTTTGTGAGTAAATAGATCCCAACAGTAAAGATCTGAACACCATCATTGAAGAAATTTTTTTTATTAATAATTTTTGATATGTTACAAGGAAATTATTTCCAATTGAGAGAAAAATTTAGTTATCTTGATGAACAATATGCATTCATGGTTCTAAAATTATATTTGATATTAAAAATTATAACATAATTTTTTTAAGAATATAAATATTCACTCTGATATATCATTAATTATTATACGTAGAACACATCTTTAATCCCTAAATTGAAATCATAATATTAATGGTCTAAAATACCCATTAAGGTTTTTCTGATGTCGAAGCAATCATGAATAAATAATAATAATCAACATGAAATTTTATATGTCTTAGCATAAATTCAATTTAAATTAATAGAAATAGAATAATCAATATAAGAAAAAAAACAGTTTAATAAACATTCCTTTTAATTAATGGGATAATGATTAATCTATATATAACAGTAGAAAATAAAAACACTTGTCATTAAATTAATAAACTAATACTGTAATTATCTTATTTATAATATCGATGTGAAAAACTCATAGAGAATGATAAATAAATTCATAATAAATTAAATTATTTATTATTATACATCATGTCTATGGAACATGAAACTGTTATCATATAGGTTAATCCTCATCAAAATTTAAAAATGGGGGGTATAAAATCATTTAACTAATGATATCTAATTGTTTTTCTCTGTGATACCCATTTATGTAATAAGGTGAAATCTATAACTTTGGCAACTGATGTATGCATATCCAAATCATTCCTTAAAAATCAAACAATCTATTTTATTCATGAATATTGTTCTTTATAATCAAATACCCATATTGTGTTAGGAATATGTATTTATAAATATTTCCACAGATGATAAATAACATTGAAATTATAATCCAATATTACTAAATTGTATACAGTTTAAAAAATAAATATATCATGAAATATATTATATATATATATATTGTTTAAATTTAATTTCCACATCAATTAAAACATATATAGGTAAATATAATGACTATAAAAAAGAATAAATGACGTGAATTGAAAATCATTGAACAGTAAAAATGGTTATAAAAATTCTAGTAGATGGATAATGATGGTATTAAAAAAACATAAACCCAGTGGACTCATAATATCAGTTTGTTTTCTTTAATGAATAGGAATACCATAAAACTATCTTTAAAAAATTCATGGGGAAAATAACACATTCATTTTAGATATGAATTATTAATACAAATAATGAGAATATAAAAAAATACATTAATTTGAAAATATTATTTTTTTAAAATAATATAATAATTGATTCATTTTAGTGTTCTTGACAAAAATAAATCCTATTCCTTCCATACATGTGGAAAAACATATTCCCTTTTATTTTTTAATAAAATATTAAGGGGAATTATTTATAAAATTATATGTTGTTTCCTTTTACAAATTTCAGGAAAAAAAATGTTTAAAATTTAATTTAATAAATCATTTGGATGGGTTTTAAAAAACATTGAAATAAATTTTATAAAATAATGTTTAAAATAAATAAATTTCTGACCAAAGAGATAAATGATGTCATATTTTCATAATATCATTTAACAATTTTTATATGTAAAGAAGAGTAAAAAAATTATAATATTTCATAGAATTATAAAAATTAACTGGATGAGAAAAATATAATTGATTCATAAGAATATGGAAAAATAATTTCTTTTAAATTAAATTAAAAAATAATCAATATCTATAAGAATGACATTTTGAAAGAAGCCATTTCAATTGTCATAAAATTGAAGTGACAGTTACTAAATGAAATATTTATTTGTATACAATCAAAATAAAAAATATCTATAAGTGTAAATTCAAATTAAGATAATCTAAATTTATTTTTAACATAATCATAGAATATAAAATTTGATGAAGAAGTAATATAAGCCAAATAAAATAAATTTTGTTAGAAAATAATTTACCACTTGGTAATACTTCACTAAAATCCCCATGGATGAAATAATAAAATATGAAATTAATATTACATGAATTATTAATTATTCAGGATATATAATGTAAAATGGGATGTATGTACTCTATATAAATGTAATTAGGTTTAATACATTTCAATAGTCCTCACTGAAATGAATGTGAGATGAAATCCCTTACCTCACACATCTGTTTGATTGAATGATATTTAACATCCATTATCGTGGTTTGAAACATTTAATTAACATCTAAAATCCATATTAATATTTATAATATAATATATGATAATTTTATAACATCGTATAATTCATTTATTCATTATCATATATTATTTTCATAGTCTCAAGTATTAAGGGTGTTATTTTCACATTAGTTATTTTTCATGAAAGTGTTTGTTCATGGAAAAATATTATATCTCTAGAATCTTCAGAATAATAATTTCATATTTATCTTAATTATGAATCAGTGATAATTTCAAAAAAACTCATTAAATAATGCTATAAAATACTTTCGTTGTTACTATCATTTATATGGAAGGTCATACAAACTCATGAGTAACATTTCCAGTTTTACAATGATTGTTATTGAAAGAATGTAAGTAATATTTTCTATATCCAAAATGATAAAAATATAATGTACAATATATTATTTATATAAATATAATTATCTATATCATCTATTTTTGTGGTGATGAATGGATATTCTAATAAGTTTGTGAATGCAATTTTACGCCTGTTCCAAAACAATGTTATCATTTTGTAATTTAAGGAAGAAAGGTATAAATTATATTTTTATAATGATAAATATAAAATTAATGTCATTATAATATAATTTAATTACATAAATTCATAAAATTTATCATTATTTAAATCTGTGTAATGTTTTAGTGAAAAAATAATATGATCACTTCATGATGTAGTAGTATGTCATAGACATGAGTGATGTTTTTTTATTATTTATGGAATGGAATGTAAAATTATAGATATAATATAATGACTTTATAAATATAATAATATCATATATATCATATATATACTATATATCCATTACCAAACCCATCAATTAATGTTTTTCATAGAAAAATGAATGATATTGGTTTGTGAGGTGGTATTCCACTATACACAGAAAAGTTGAATTACAAATCCATTTGATAGGAGTGGGAATGGTTTCAGGTCATTAACATAACATTAAAAATTATAAGATTATATTATATAGTTATTATATTATATCATAATGGTTTCATTAAACTAAAAGGTAGTCGAGAAAGAAATTAAATAAAAATTATCATTGAAGAATATTACTTCTTCCTCAGGTGACCTCCTTTGGGGTATCCCCAAATTACATACAAAATTGGATTTATTAAAAAAATTAAGGACTATGGGATAAAATTGGGGAATTTTGGAATATAATTGGGTTGGTATGGAAAAAATTAAAGAGATTTAAATTCCTAAATTATATAGGATTTGAGTGGCCTATTATACGTAATGTTAGTGGAAAACTTTTATATTTTGAAATGAAAAAGGTTTATCAATGATTTAATTTTTCCAAAATAGTTTAAAATTGTGTATTAACTGCATTTATAAATTATAGGGTCTAAATAAGGCCATAAAATTGATTGTATAATATATTTGTGTCGTTGAACCCTTCACATCTTAATTTGACTCTCTGGTAAATCCATTTTTACCCTAACCACAGTATCTAATTATCAATGTTTTCAATATTAATTATTGTCAAATTATATATTCGCCTTACCATAAATAATAAATAAATATAATTTTAAATAGAAAATAAATTCTAAAAAATTACACTCATTGAATTGAAAAAATATAACTTAAAATTAATTTCAACGATATGAGGAGAAAGTAGGTTTTCAGAGAGAAATTTATTAAAATATTACCATGTTTTTATATGAAAAATCAAGATTAAAATGATTGATATGACATAAATTGGACTAATAGATAGACAGTAGAACTAATTTTACATTGAAAATATTAAAAAAAATACTATTTGACTTTAAAATTAATATAACTAAAATTACCATTTTCAATTAAATTTCAGTATTTTTCACTATTTATCAAAAATCAAAATATTTCATATTAAATTAAAAAATTCACAATATAAATTTAAATGATGATTCAAATATGAATATTGTTATCTAAAAGAATATTTTTAAAATTTTAAAATCTATTTTTAAATTAAACTAGTTCATTGCTCGTGTGTATGCATGAAACTATAATTCAAATATAATTTTCAATTGTGTATTAATAGTTTTAGTAGTTAATAATGAAAATTAGTTCAAAATAAATTATAATTACAGATTTAGTGATAAATAATAATGGATGAAATGAAAAATAATAATATGTATGAGAAAATATATATGAAAATTAATGAAAGGGACATAACATAATGTAATAAGATACGAGAAAACATGAAATATCATTAAGTGTATATCACTAAGAAATAAACATTATTTTCACCCTGGTGAATTCATATAATGTGGTGTATGAATCATCTATAATTAAAAATACTAAACATTAACATTGAAACTCCCAATATTAAATTATGATAATAAATTATTACATATTTTATTCAAACCAAGGACACATAAGAACATGTCTACAAAGAATAATTTATTTGAAAAAACAAGGGTAAAAACTGTAACAACGGATACTATTTTTATAGTATGTGCTCTAGAATTCATAGCCACACCGGTTAAGTGGCTTCCTTGTTTTTAATATTTTGACAGAAGTGCACAACGCCATGGATGTAATGGTCCATAATTTCTATATGTTGATTGGAATCATTGTGGTTTCCTAAAACACGTCAATATAGCTCATAAAAAATAAATACTAAAATCTGGTTACTGTACATTAATTTGATCGGTACAAAAGATAATCTTCTAGCTTATATATACTGATATAGGTTTTAGGTATACATTTATAAATGGAGAGTAAAATTTAGAAAAATTAATGTAAAATTTTATTTAAAATAATATATTCAATAATAATTTTACATTACCTTGCAATTCAAGAATTGCATTAGTCAATTTTTTATATTTTCTTGTTTCTATTTTCATTTAAATGGGAATACAAATTTTTTACTATGATTTTAGTTTCTGAATTTTCTCTAGAATTTTTATCATTTCATTGGACTACACCACCAACATCAAACTCAATCAACAGTTTTTTCTACATCAACAATTGACTTCAATAAATATGTAAAAAAAATAGTGACAACTATAATCATTAATGTATTAACATGATGTTCACACGTTAGAAATGAGAATACCAAATTCAGTCTGTTTTAATGATATAGTCAATGTGAATGAATGTGTAAAATAATCACTATGTTCTACTCCAATGATGTGATGAGAATAAAAAACAATGAATAAATAAATATTAATCACCATTTGGGTTAGCGTGGAGAATGCATGGCTATGAAATAGTCTGAATAATTTGATAGAGTTTTAGATTGATGTTTTCTACTTTTATAAATTCTAACTGACTAGTTTAATCCTAAATTTCATCCTCTTCCACCACACTCATGTTTTCAAATTCCGAAATTTTATTTTCTTCGTGACTCCATTCAAATATATTATTATGTCAATTTTCCATACAACTCCCAAGTATGATTTTTAAGCTTTTTTGATGCAAATTAATTATCATTATCAATATTAACACTAATTTTAATCAAAATATTTTCATTAATAATATCATGTTTGGGCTCATATAAGTTTTTTTTTCTTCAAATTGATGGGGACTTCTAGAGATGTTTATTGGTACATTTTATTACAATATACCAATAACAGGCAGAACATATGATCTTTTTCAATTAATCGATGCTAATCCCTAATGTGATCTATTGGTTTCTCTAATAGAATAAAAGTATGAATATTTTCAGTTAAGAATAATATGAAACAACAAAAAAATTCAAGAGATAGAGACAACAAAATAGCTTAAAAAAACTAAATAGTAGCCAAAAAACATTGGTTACTTGCCCTAAGAACTCGCAAAAAAGTTTGCACGAATATGATATTTACCTATTTGAACTGAGAAGAAGAAATGTAGATTTTATTAATGATACAATCAATGTAAATGAAACTGATAGAAATCAGTAATGTCTACTTCAATATTGTAATGAAAGTAAAAGAAAATGAAGATTTAAATAAAAATATCTGATTGGATGAAAAATTAATAGTTTTAACAAATCATTTTTTAGTATTGCAGTTGACTCCTAAGAATCCAGTAAATTCATGTTCCTATAAAATTGAAAATAAAAAATTGTACAATATTTTGGATTATGTTATTTCAAAAAAAAGAGTCAATGAAAACAAAAAATTTCATAATATGGTTAAAATAAATTGACCTATCTATTAAAAGCTAATCAAAATTGAATAGAACATATGTTAACTAATGTGAATTGAACACAAGTAAAAATCTTTTGAAAATATCTAGATAATATTTGAACAGATGACACACATATGTCTTTAATTAAAAATTATGTAGATATAAACATTCATGGGCACTGCAAAATTTTTAATTTCTTTGAAAATATAAAATGCATGGGATCTTTCACCACTGAGACACATACCATAAATTACAGCATTAAAACATTAACAGTATATATGAATAACTCTAAACCTCAAATCCCTAATAATACCAAAACTATGTTCAGTACTTCAAGAACTATAATTCTCGTAAATACACACATACACACACACACACACACACACACACACATATATATATATATATATATCATATGTTACTACAGTAGGTTTCATTACACTACTTTCCAATTATTTTAAAATCTCAAAAGAGTGTGCATGATCAATTTCGCACTACCTTAGATGCCTATTATAAGAAATCATCATCGTAGTGCTGTAGGTGTTAACATTAAGTGATAATCCAAATATTTCTAATCCACTAAAAATATATTTGCTGAATTCTATTTCATTTTTGATATCCAAACAATTCAATAAAAAGATACAGGACTTGATGCTTGAATAAAAACCCAAATTCATAGCCTAGAAAAACATAGTAGTTACATACTTGATTATTAAATTTTCCACAAGGAATTTAATAAGATCACTTATTAAAAAAATTTAACCCTTTACAATTGGATGGTTACAATAAAATATTAAATCAATCAAAAAATTTAATATGAATGTATTGTGAATAGAACATATGTCAACATCTACAGAAAACATCTCAAAATATGTGAACAGCTGAAATATTGATCCCTTCAATCAATAATTATGTGGGTGTAAGCATTCGGGGGTATTCCATAACTTTTTTTTCATTTAAACTAATAAAATCTTTGGATAGTTCAGCACTAGGACACATACCATAAATAACAATATTATAACTTTCATAGTTGACAGGAAGGCCTCTAGACCTAAAATACCTAATAAGACCCAAAGCAAGCTCAGCATGTCAAATATTGTGATGTCTATATATATATACATATCCTATGTTACTGTTGTAGTTTTTTTTACATTTAATTCCAATTATTTTAAAATCTTAGAAGGTGGTGCATGATCAATTTCACAATGCACTAATTGTCATTTACACTAAAATTTCATCATACTACAGTAGGTGTGAACATTCAAGTATGTTCTATACATCTTCAATTCTAAGAAAACATATTTGCTGAATTATATTTCATTTTTGGTATCCAAAAAGTTCAATAAATAGTTACAGGACCTGCTTCTTGGGTAATAACCATCTTGTATAGACTGGAAAAACACATCATATGAATCCTTGAGCATTAAATTTGCATCGAGGACCTTAATAGGCTCATCAATTATAACATTTGCCTCCTACAATTTGTACGTTCCAATAAAATAGGAATGAGATCACATAATTCAATATTAATGAATTGAAATAGATATAGTATGAAAATGGAAAATAAATCAGATGAATCATTCAAATTATTATAGAAATTAAATAAATCATGCATCAAATTTTAAATAATTACTAGAAAATCTAAATAATTAGGAATACCTATTCATTCTGTAAATGTTTGGGCCCAATGCGGACAGAATCCTGAAGCAAGAAACCTCAATGGATATTTTACAAAACATACAACATAAAAATGTCAGTGCAAGAAAATATATTTTGAATCCCCACCATTATTTAATCAGTAGTAAAATTTTATAATGACTTTTTGATGAAAAATATACCTAATCCATATTATACATAATAAAATTGAAGGGGAACACATAAAAAACATGTTAACAAATAAGATAAAAATATTGGGTGTAGTGGAGTGGGTTGATTGCAATACTATAAAACATAGGTGTGATTTATTAAATTCTTTTCCTAATGCCTTCATGTTAGCATAGATCCCATGAAGTTTGAAATATTAATTGATAACTAACATCATAGGACAACTGGTGTATTTGAAATTAATTAAGGACCAGTTAAAATGCATGAAATAATGATAACAAAACCCAAATGCATAATCCATGACCACATGCACAAATAAGAATATCAGAATAAGTAGTGTAATGTGAGGAACAAAAACATCATACTAACACTAAATCTCTTTCATACCATGAGAAGCATAAAAACCACTATCAAATAAGACCTTCACAGACTATCCATGTTATACATAATAAAATAGAAAAACATAGGTTTGATATTATTATATTCATTACCTAAAGCTATGATGTTAGTATAGATATAAGGTAGTACGAAACATTAACTGATAAATAACATCATGGGACAACTTGTGTGTTTGAAATGAAATAAGGATCAGTTATAAGTTCACAAATCAATGATAAAAATCCAATACTCAAATCCATGAAAACATGCACACAGAAAAACATCACCATGAGTTCTGTAATGTGCTGAAAAAACATCATACTACCACTGCATCTCACCCATACCATGCGATTCCGAAATAACACTGGCGAAGAAAACCTTCTCAGACTATAAAAATAAAACATAATAAAATTTAAGGTAAACACATAGACAACATGTTAGCATATATGATAAATTGTTGGTTGTAGTAGAAGCGATTGAATGTAATACTATAAAACTGATGTGTGATCTTATTATATTAATTTCTTAAAGCATTGATTCTATAATAGATTCATCTTAGTATGAAAAAATAATGATAACTAACATCATAAGAAAACTGTAGTGTCTGAAATGAAATAAGAACCAGTTAACATTTCATGAAACAATGATAAAAAAACACAAAAGTTTAAGCCATAAAAACCTGCACAAATAAGAACATCACCATGAGCAATTTATTTTGAGGAACCAAAAAATCATACAGCCATTGAATCATACCCATACCATGATAAGCAAAAAAACCAGTGTCAAATAACACCTTCACAGACAATACATGAATCACTTTTTCCTAATGAAACTCTTTTTAAGGATGTGAGAATATACCTATAGTGGAATTGGGATAAGTAGATAGATATGTGAATAAATATTGTTTAAATTTTTTTAATAGATGTTGTAATTGGATAAATGGGAGTAAATATAAAATGGGAAAAAATTAACTGGTTATTGGAGGGAAAATGCAGGATAATTTTTGTAGAATGTGTTGAATGATTAAAAAATATCTCTGATGAAGCTATCACACATGAATTTGTGAATGAAATGAAGCAGAAGTATAAAAATTTCTTCAAAATGAGGAGGCCATACCTATTGGAGATATGTACATCAGTCAATTTTTTGAATATCATGTTGGTTATGGTAAAGGAGTTTATGAGAGGGATGGGAGAGGATGGGGTTTTTGCGAGAGCGATTTGAGAGGGATGTCGAAAGGGACCGTAGAAGGATAGTTATAGGCTGCGGGTGGCCGAGAAGGAATAGGTGTCGGTGGAGTATGTGTAGGCAGAAGAGGGTATGAAAAATGTCTGGAACCCAAATCATGGTGGAGGCAAACGAAGTATGATTATAGGTGAAGTGTGATAGAAGCAGAAGAACAAGATGGAGGAGAAACACATGGATACCATGTTTAGATGAGTTATAGAGTGAGTGAAAGGGTTTCATGTGAAGAATCATGTCGATTGCATTCATTAGGAACCCTAGATCAATTAGAGAGGAAGCACAAGCGGGTGGAAGGAATGTGTCGAGGATTGGTGGCAGTAGGAACCCTAGATAAATTGAAGAGAAATCACGAGCGGGAGGAGAAAGTGAGGGAAAGACCGTGCCAAATATGGATGGAGGAAAATACATGAAATAAAGGAATCCCTGGATCATGGATCATTTATTAAAGGACATGTATATTGAAGGGATACTTAAGATTAGTATATTTAGATGATTTCCAAAAAGATACTAAACAATATTTCCAAAAAATATTAACTTTATAATCAATTTATTATACACATTAAATGATTTTTATATTATTTCAAATCAATAGATAACCATAATTTAAAATTTTAGTTATTACTATAATATCATTCTAATTAAACAATTTGGTAAAAAATGAATATTATATTATGATTTGTTTCATCTTTGGTTTATTTTTTTCAATATAGTAATGAGAATAAATTTAATACTATTTATTCACGTGTTTTTTTAGTTTCGTTTTTGTGTCACATATGTTATCAAATGAAATGTTATTCTATTAGAATGATTTTTCGTTACATTATATGCGCCTTAAATAAATTTTGTCTTCAGAGTTTAAATGTTCTTATAGTAATCAAGGATTTTATTTTTGATTATTAATAGGTTGAAATCCAACAACAATAGAAGAGATAATAAAACATTATAATATTAAAAGAGAAATTGATGTTAAATGTTTATAGTGGGAAACACATTAATTTTTGTCTTATTTGAATAAATTTGGTGGAATATGAAGAAATTAAAATTTACAAAAATCTATTATAAATTATTGGGAGTGATATAGATCATTGATCATAAGCATGTGATTTATTGATGGAAATTTGAAGACCTCAAATGCAAAAATCTATGATGATATAAATGATTGTATGATTTTATCATGTAAGATCCTAGTTTACTCATTAGTTTGGGTACTTTAGCATTAATTATAAATCATCATTATAGACCAAATATGGAATATTATTGAGGTCACAGAAGTCCCAGGAGGTGTCCAGGGTTGTTCAAAACCCTTATAAATTCTTTATTGTTACAATATACTATCATTATGGTTAAGAGAAAACATGGGGGGTTGGACGCATGATTACCATAAATCATATGGGGATTGGAATAGGAGTACATAAAGAGTAGTTATTGAACTAACTATTCTCATAGGGACCCAATACCATGAAAGTATCTCAAAAAAATTTAGGAAAGGTTTTTTTTTAAAATTTAAAGGATATTATATAAAAAACTAGACCCTAACCAAACTTGTACCATCCTTCAGTAGTAATTCAAGCATAATTTGTGTATGGTTTGGCCAATCATGTCACTAAATCATGTGTCATTTTTTTCATTAGTGAAGTGACCAAAATGTCCATAAATTTTATTTAAACATACTAATCCACTTATTTCGCCTATTTATAGAAACTTTGAATCCCCCATTTTCAAATTGGGGTTTCCAAAATTCAGCTTCAATATATTTTTGTCTTTTTCATTGATCAAGTGTCCGATGGAATCTTTATTTATCTTCATAGATTCCTCTGGATATGCTCTTCGATCATTTAGCACATTTTTTCATTCTTATATGTATCAAATCCTATTTAGATGAATGTTCATATACCGTGTTTTAATATAATTTATTCACTCATAGGTTTCCTATTGATCTAGGATAATGTAATGTCTAATATTCAATAATTATAGTTGTGTGGGATTATAGTTTATGTTTTATGACTAATCTATCAAGTCTTACTATTTTAATAGATTTCTTCTATGTGAGAATGATAATTTCATTGGAAAATTCATATATAATTAAATTTTATTGAATATAGTCAGTTTTTTCTGGTTATATAGCCCATTATTTATGTTTCTTCTATCATTGGATGATATACAATCAATTTCAACCTCCCCATGTGGGGTGTTTTCTCTCATATGCATTTAGTGGTTTTGTAATGAAAATCTACACCACAGGTCGGGTGTTCTGTGAATTAACTTTCATAAAGATTAATGTTCAATTTAATGAGATGATTTTGATTTTTTATTATATCATAGCACTACTTGAAGGTTCTATGGTAACTATTCATATTAATTAGTATAGCTTTCACCTGTTAAATTTAAGGACTATTTGTATATATCATATGGAATTGTTATTTATCCGAGAATTCAATATGGTTCTTTTTATAAGCCCACCGTGTCTTGTTTATGGAATATTAATGAATGGAACTAATCATTAAATATGAATGATTATAGTTAAATGGATTCATGTCCTCTTATAATTTTCAATAAAGATAAAAGGAAATGGAATGAAATTATTGACTTAATAAAAGGAATGAGAATTACAAGGGATAAATTTAAAAATTTATTAATAAATAATGTGCATATTTGATGTGGAACAATACATTTTTATTTAAATGGTCATGCATGATCCATCATTGATTTTGTAATGGAATTACCTGAGCAATCATATGTTTCCATTCAAACATAGGGATTTTAGTTTCCAAGGGAGATATCCACCATGGAACATAGACCTTTCCTACCACTGTATTGTTGACATGATTCATTATGATCCCTCTTTGTCATTATGATATTAGGATTCTTTGGATGTACAATTTGGATCCATATTAACATCTGTAAACATGTGGAACCATTGATACAACCAATGGTCACATTCATAGTTTATACCCAATTACCATGGATGATATCCTTAGGCTCTATTATTATCATATCATGGTGGAATTTCTTAAAAAATTTCTCTATAATGTATCTCAAGCCCTTTATAGCAAGGATAGATGATATTGTGGAGTTGGATTGATGACTATGTTCATGTATCCCTTGGATACTACCTTGGATCCTCATAATTTTTATCATTATTAATTATTCCTTAGATATTCCTTTTACCATTAATTATTTTTATTATTAATGGGTTCCTTGGTCATGCATTTGATCTTAGAACAACACTTAATATAATCTGGATCATTATTAAATAAAGTTTATATTTGTAGACAATAACTGAGGCCATAGTAAGAATTGGGGTTTTTATATTACTAATATAAATTACAATTACATATACCTACACCTTTTCTATTTATGATTCTCATAATGGACGTTATATACTCCATTGGTGGTGTCTTACTAGTATTTATTTTTCACTCTATCTAGGATACAGAAGATACCATTGAAGACAACATTTATATTAATGTTTATACAGTGATGTTTCCATATTTGGACACCTAAATTTAGTTTTTTCATAGAATGGATCTTAAAAGGAGACTATCTGGTAGGAGATCAGGATACTTCAATTGTACTTGTAATTTTTTTAATCTTTTGTATAGAATATATTTCTTACTTCCATGTATAAACATTTTCCACCATTCGTGATACAGAAAATATATTATCATCATTTTGTAAAATATTTAGTTTCATATTTTGGTGTTATTATCAATTTCATAACTTGTTTATCATTTCTAAACAGAATCCTCAATGGTTGGTCAATGGTCCCATCATTAAGGTTTTTTTTCACTATTCCATCTGTTTACATATGCTCCAAATATGTACTTAATTTTTCTTATCAGATATGATATCCTCTCATAATGATTTAATATAATCACTAAAGTCACAACCTAAACACTGACTACTAGTTGGAAGCATCTTTCAAATGGATACGCACTCTTGTGGCTATGCAGACAACATGCTTTAGGGAACCGTTGAGTTGAAATCAGATTAGGACATCACAAAATGGCATTAATTGTTTGTTCTCATTCCATTCTATTATGAGACAATAAAAATTATATTTGAACACTTTGTTACATGGTTATAAGACATTCCTTAGTGTACATTTCCCAAATTAATTATAAATTTAATGTTTTTTAATATGAGAATAATTATCCTTTTTACATATTTTAGCATATATCATTTTGTCATTGGGGATTCATATTATATTTCATGGTTATTAATAATAATAATTTCTTAAATTTATCATTGTACCAATAATATTTTTTAATAATGAATTTTCATATTATTAATTACAGGAACCTAATAATAACAAACCAATAATATTCTGTAGCACATATAAGAATTTAAATAAATTAATTTTCTTTGGTTCCTTTCATGGTTTTGATCGACATTGTTGTAATATTTTTATGTTATTATAATATATTACCTCAGTTTTCAGGAGTTGATCTCTTGTTTTGATTATGTTATATTCAGTTCTAATACATGAAGTGTAGTATACCATGATGATTATTATGGGAAATTTACAAATTGAAGTCGTCACATATTTCTTGTTACATTTTAAATACAAATGTGGGATGAGTTTAATAATAATTTATTGGATTGCTCTATTATTTTAAATGTGTATTCAAACATACTCACTTTATGTATGATCTGTTCTAGATATTCCTTTTTATATGTATATATATATTTCTGTAAATGAAAAATTATAATGTTAAAATCGATCTGAAATAACTAGTAAATGATGTGTCAATGTATATTTTACCACTCATTGAATGGAACCCCTAAATATTAAATGTGAGCACTTACAATAACTTTGGCCTTATAACCGAGAATTATGTGTATTAAATTAGATAGTTGTCACTTATTCTTTTTATTTTATTATTCTAGTTATTCTTCACCTCTCAGATATTGATTATAGGGTTTTTTCAGGATTTCGTTTACATAGTCTACTAGAAATTCCTTGTGATGTGTTCTAGGAGGGTAGTGACAATCCCGCACCTTATATACTGGTTCCATAAGATTTATGTTTTACAACTAGTTTTGACACTTGAAGAACCTCCCAAAACACCGTATTTGGGCACTTGGACTCAGTATAAAAAAAATTCCCACGTTTGATTTAGTCTATGAAAGGTGTTTTAAAACCTGCACAAACCATGGAAGATCTGAATAATGAGTTCCAGAAGAAGAATCATACCATATTTAGGTGGAATCATTGTCCACAAGCTGTAAATTAAATATTTTTAGTAACTCTATCTATATTGATAATATATATATATTCCTCCATAGAGGATGAAAATCTTTCAAAATATATGTTTTGCGATATGGGACATTGGATGGTGGAATGTGATTACCCAGTCTTGTCTTAATCATTACATGGTTTGTGCGGAGATCCAAAATACCTTCTATGAATAACATCATTCCCCAACTGCCGATAGTTGATTGTTCCGGATATTTCATGCATTATATGATGGGTCTTATGTTATTAATGGATTGTTCAACACATTTTAGTGAATTACAATTATTTTCACTTCTTTTAGCCATTAATGAGATACAATTTTATAGGTATGTCAATGATGGGAATAGTTATTACATTCATAGTCTTGTGAATGTATTTATCCTATATAAATTCTATGAGATCATAAATCATGCTCTTATAACTGAGAAACCATACAAGGATGGTGATAATATGGGGCACAATAGATTTTTACTACGGTTGGCCAGTTGTTTTTATTGTATAAGAGTTCCCTATATATTTCAATTCATTGAATTGTTAGTAATAATTATCATACTTGAATAAATTTTGTATTCCATTAGTTTGATTAAAATGGTAATATGAAACTATTGTATGAAATATACCCTCTAAAGTGTGATTTTTGTGGTGGAAAGGGGAATCATCAAGGATTCATCGTAGTAATTCCATCTACATTGTGTGGTAGATGATGTGATCTATCTCTACCATAAAGGGAAGGATCTATTACACAATTCCCGGTGGAGTGTTGGATTAGCACCATCAAGACTCGCTAAGTAATAGGTCGTGGTCATGGAACCCATAATTCACATCACCTGTGCTAGTAGAGTGATCATACATATGGAAATATAACTATATAAAAAAGCAATTGATTAGGCATGTTGGATGAATTAGAGCTTATAGATGAGTATAAGAGTTTTGGAACGTCAAATTTATGAGGTACTATTCTAGTAACATCCATTATTTCATCATCTTTATTTGATATAGGCGATTAACACTCATTCATCTCATTATTTTCCATCGAATATCTTATGTAATAAATTAATTAATAAAATGATGTATTGACCATGGATAATTTTTTGGATGTATAGTAAGTGGGAATATGTTATGCAGTGATTTTACCCTTTATTATGTGTGTTAATTATCCTATATAATTTAGTATTATATTCATTATAGGGATGAATTTGTTTGTTTAATATAATTTCTTTATGGACTATTATCCCAATAGGGGGTTATTTTCCTCACAAATTGGAATCAGTTATCCACACAATGGTGAGTGGAATGTATAGGCAAGGAGAGCAAGACTAGGGAATCATGGTCTTGGTGGAGTTACCACACAAATTCTTAATCATTCTATAGAGGTTTAGGAATTGAATTAGATAGATATTCATCCAATAGTATATCATTTTATGGATGTTTTTCTAATATTCTTTTCTGATTTACCAGATTAGATATAGGTAGATTTTATGATCAACCATGTTCTAAGAACACCTCAAATGTTTATTTGTCCAGATAGGATATCCCTTAATGAGATCTAGGATTTCAAGATATTGTTCGATGATCAAGAATGTAAATTCTTTTCTATACCCAATACTTCTTATTGGTGTTTCCCCAATATTTTTGGAAAGAATATGGGTAGAACCGTTCATTTATGCATCGATTTTTAAAGTTTGAACTAGCATACAATAAATAACGACATTCCACTAAATCGAATAAAATATCTATTTTCTTCATCCAAGGTGTTGAGAACTACCCCCAAATTGCTCAGATTGCGTGAATAATACCATTACATTGGTATGATTATGAGAAAATTCAACAAGAAGAACCGATAAATTTATTTGTCTTGGTAAATAAGATACATTCATGATTCTGACATTAAAACTGAAAATAGTAATTAAAAAAATATTTTATTCTTTCAATTGCAACATTATCCCCACCTTCAATGTCCTTTAATATTATTCTTAGAATAATTTTTGATTCATGGGGATGGAAACAAAATATGGGTTGGCTATAATGCTCTATAAGGGTTTACTATAGTAGAAGAAATAATTAAATAATGAGAATATAAAATATTGGATGGTATAAAATTGAACATGCATGACATGTATCAACAAACTATGATATAATTTCTTAAATAATGTGGAAATATAAATAAAAAACCCATTTAAATATACAATAATTCAAAATCAATATTATAAGGTAAGAAACTGAAAACACATTCAGTTATATAAATAATATCTAAATGAAGGAGAATCCATATATAACATAAATTATATAATCACAAGGATTATAATAATATATGAATTCTAAAAAAAATATAATTCTTAATTACTGTATGTCAAATTCCCTTGAACATGAAACGTTTACCTTAAATATGGATATAGGAATTCTCGATAAAAACCCTTTAGTTTAGGATAACAAGATAATTTTGATCGATGAGACTATGGATGCATTTTGGGGATTGAATAAACCAATCCCAATCCTTTATTTATTGATTTACATGGTCCCCAATGTTTAGAATGCATGTCTTAATCATTCCTCTTATATTGAATAACGTCTTTAGTGATACAAAAATCATCCATAAAAAATATCAATATTTACTAAAGGATAAATATGTGTTTATATATCCCCATTAAATCCAAAAAGTTAAATTTTAACAATATCATTTAAAATGGAATATATTTTAGAAAATAATAATATGCATGAAAATTGGTATGGATGTTTTGGGGAAAAATTTTCAACGGTCATAAGAAATTGAATATTTCAAGGGGACTAACCAAAAAATAGTGGTAGTGAATTTAAATAACATATATCGTAAAATCAATAATATTCCATCATTATATACAATATGGATGTTATTAATATGATGTATACCCATTGGAAAAATAATATGGGTTGTTTTTATTGTTGAAAAATAAGAAGATGCTAAAAACATTCTTGATGATAAATACTTTTGATTTGAAAACTCATTTGAAAATAATTTTTATGAACATCCACTTTTTATCAAAAAAATGGTGGAAAATAAATTTATAAACCATTTTAAAAAGTTTATTATCATTTTTTAAAATTTTTTGGTAAAATTTATTTTGAGAGAAAATCGATTTCTGGCCCCATAGAATCAGGTTTTCAAAAAAACATTATCTAAAACTTTTTTAGTACCAAATTGTGGAATAATAGTAATATTACATGTAAATGGTCAGTATTAACTAGAGGATAATAAAACATACAATTTTAATTAAAAATTATAAATTATTTTACGTTAAAGTAAATACAAGTGTGAATTATCCAAAAAAAATGAAATTTTGTAGCAAACGCTTGAAATGACAGTTACATTGATGTTAAAATCTAAAAGTCAATAGATTATTTGTGTGAAATTTATTTCCACATAAATAATATATAAATAAATAAATAAATAGTAAATAGTGATTACATATCAAATCTTATGATATCAATTATAATGATGAGGTAATTTAACCCAATGAATAGGAATTGGTTTATGAAATTATTTAACACATGGTATCATTCTATTCAAATACACATAGAATATGTAATTCAAATTGATACTAAAAATTTCAAGATGATAAAATAATTCATCATATAATATATCAAAATGGGTATTAGATTCACCACACCACATATGTATGTGTTGAATGGGGAATTTATCTATGAGATTTAAAAGGATAGATAAAAAACCATAACCTAGCATTTCCTTTTAGGTGAACGTATTTTATAATATTGTAAAAATATTATAATATTTTTAACATATTCACAAATAAATATTAATATGAATCATATCTTATATTAACTTCATATAGTATCTTATTACACATTTGTATTTAATATTTCATTATTTTCATTATTTTGTCTGTTAATTGGTGTTTTCTCAAGTATGTTTCAACATGTCACATATTGTTACTATCATGGATTCAATGTCTATAGGAAGTGAACCATGATATAAATATCATATATATTAATGATATATTTATTTTTAACGAATCATTAAATTTTGATATAGGAAATGAAAGGAATTGTTCATGGAGGCATTAGACCGTACATACGCATAAACACTACTTTCATTTATTTTTCATATTTTAATTGTTGAGAAGAAAAATATATATATTTATATGTATTTTATAATAATAGTATTATAATTATTTCATATGTGTACCATATCTTTAATAAAACCATTCTTTATACATTCCATGAATAGTGTGAATTATTCTCATAACTTTGATGAGGCAGTAGTCTACACATCCACAAATGATGTTATCGTGTTGCCCAAAAAATGTGTATAATGACTATATGTAATATATAAAAACAAAGAATAAAATATGAATAAAATATCATATATATCACAAATAACCAATTTTTTCATCAAAATTTCAAACAATGATATATGGTTAAGGTAACAAATAATCATAGTTTTGTGAGGCTGTAGTTTTTCAAACATGAACGGTATGTTCATTACCCATTTGATGGAAGTGTGTGTAAATTAAGATTAAAACCATAATATAACAAAATAAAATTTTATTTATTATTAAAAGGTTATTATTTATTTTTGAAATAATAATATATTAAGGGGTGGAGAAAAAATAAACAAAAGTTCTTAACAGAGGATGTTACCTCTTCTTTGGGTATAGTAATTTAATTTGCAAAAAATCGATTCCATAGATAGATTTATTAAAATAAAGAGACATATATATTAATATAGTTGATATTGTGAGCATATTTGAGATAATTATTTTGAGACAAAGGGCATGATATTTGTGGATAAGTTGGAGAGTGACATCCATTTTATAGCGGAGGAGAGTTAGAATCATGTAATTTTTTGAAAAGGAAATTCCATCTACTTATTTCTCATGTCATGTGGCCCCAATAATGGAAAATAATAAATTAAATGTATGATTTGGTCTAAATATGTTTATCCAATACCCTTTTTAAATGAATTTTGTTCATTTTTTCCACTATGATTAATGTTAAGTCCCATGTTAAACTCATTTTTCTATTAAACATTGTAATTTATTTTTTTACATTCAATAATATTTTTTGTCCAAAACATTGATCAAGTTATTTTAAATAGTAAATTACACTGAATACATACATAAAATCTGATTTTACAAATTCCAAACTCATAATTGGGGGAAAATGATTTAAATTTAACCATGAAGACGACATGAATAAATGGATTTTTAAATTATAAATGTTGAATTGTTTTCTATGTTATTATATCCCATTTCAAATTGAAATTGAATCCAATGATTTAAATCAGATACATATTTGTAAAATTTATCTAATAAATATTTATATTCAATAGAGAATATATTTATCCATATAAATAAATTACATGATAAAAGCAGTTTTGAATTTAAATTCAGTATTTTTCACCATTCATCAAAAAATGATATATTTTAGAAAAATAATCAATTATTCTGAAAGATGATTCTAAAATTAAAAATTAAAATTTTATTTTTAATTTTCATTAATGATCTATATATGTTACAAAAAATTGAATGGTAATAGGATATTCATTAAACTTCGGTTAAATTACCATTTAAAAAATTATAATTTTCAATTATAAAACTGGGTTTATTGTTATGTTATACTTAAAAACCCAATTTGATGAATATAAATTTATTTGATAGAATATTTAACATATATTTAAATAAATTCATTCAATAATTGTAATTATTGTAATTTCATATAATAAAACACCTTTGTAATCATAAAAATATTTTGTTCTTATTGCTTTTTATATACATTTCAATTTAAATACATACATATGTGTTTAGTTTTTATATTTATGAAAAAATATATATTAATAATTTAGTTAATAGTATTAACAAAATTTAATTTGATATCTTGTTAATATATTAGTATATAATATAATAATGTTTTAACAATATATTTTTGTTCATGTAGTGATCAGACTTGCATGTAAATCAAGCTATCGAATAAACTTGATGTCGCTCGTGGTGCATAAAAAATAAGTATTGCATGAGTTGAAAGATATATAATTGAATGAATTTATGTAATATAGTAAATATATCATAATTAATTGGGATGTTGAATTACCTTAGGCTAATGGTTTTTTCGTTATACACACTATTAAATACAATGATCTTACATTAGAATTCTAGGGAATTACATTCTCACACCTTAAATAAATTCTATCACCACAATTTAATATCAGCCATGGAATTTTTTTTTTATATTTACTATGTTTATATCCCAAATCAAGAAAATAATTCATAAAACATAATTTTGGATTAAGAGAATGAGAAGTAGAAAGGTAAAATGGTTTAACAAAAACTTTGTTTCTTTGTAAAAGAACATTAGGGGATGGAGACGATACGTACATGGTGGAAAAGTATAAATATTAATTGGGAGTGATTAAGGACATCAATAAAGAAATTGAATGTTCAATGTAATTTTGAGGGTCACAAATCTATAAATAATTGATTATTTAAAACACTACATGTTCAATAAAAATGATGGTATTAGGACAAAATTTGGTATTAAGATAGTTGTCCTAACGTTGAATAATTTATATACTAGCTAATTATATATAGAAATATACTTACATGATATATTTATATACAATTTTCTTCCATTATATGTCCTTAAATAAATTTTAAATTCATACATTACATCAATCAGTTGATATCCAAAAATTAATATTCATTACTAAATGACTAAAATAAACTTTTAATAGATCCGATGAACCATAAAAAATATTAGTGTTTGTCTCAAACTATTTTTTACAACTAATGATGTCATGAAAATAATATATAAACCTAAAAATAAACAATAATAGTTCATTATTAATAATTTTCATCATATTATTTAACTATATTCAATAAAATATTAACAAAGACATTATGTGTGCCAATGGTCGGTATGGAACTCTTATCATCCTTCAATCGTGGATTCAAGTCCTGTAGCCCTATCAGAATTAATGGGTCGTCACCCAACATACACATTTTCAATTCCTATAATTATATTAATATAATTACCATAATAAATTAGATATAAATACATTAAATTATATTAGTTGATATATATCCTTTTCAATAATTTTTTTGATAAAACCTCAAAATTTTAATACATCATTTGTTTTATTTCAACATAGTTATTTCCATGTTATAAGGTTTAACATAAGAAATTCATTTTCAGGGTCTATTTAAATCCCTCATAATTATTTGTGAATAAAATGTTAATTATTATAAGACTATCACAAGGGAGTCTCAAATTAGGTAAAAATAATGTCCCATTTTAGTGTACCAAGATACACATGTTCCATGAACATCACACTTTATTAGAGTTGATAAATCTAGGAAATTTTTTTCCAAAACTATGTCCACATATTGTCTCAAAATAGGGATGTATTACAGGGAATACCAAAAAATATCTATTTAACCAAAATATTAGGATATTATTAAAAACATATCCTCAAATCATATATTATCGATCTATTATCTAATCAATTTTTTCATAAATATATTTTCCAGGGTTCCTACTAAAGTTCATGTGACACAAATTGTAGTGACCCACCCCCATAATTCTCGAATATGGTGTATATAACCTTTAAATTTGCATAATTTTGATGTAATTCATCATAATGGATCTTTATGTTTAATGTTAATGGTTATCCATATACCCACAAGACTCTTATATTAAAAATGAATAAAATATTTTTATCACAGTTATTTCATTCAACGATATCAATTTTCCTATATAAAATGTCCTTCCATATATTAATTAACACAATTCAAGGATTCCTGTGGAAGTAAACATAATAAGGGTAAGATCAGATTCTTATTTTGGGTTATGTATATCCTAAGAAATAATTAATCAATTATAATACTCAATTTAACATGGTAAATTATAGAATATACAATCTATGTAATCAATAAATTGGTAAGGTAGTGAATAAAAAATGGAATGTTAAATGATAGAAAAAAAATTCCATTTAATAATTAGATAAGGGAAAATCTATACCAAAAGGTATGAAATTCAAAACACTTTATATTAATTCAATAAACTAATAATACTAATGAATTTGTTGATAATGTCAACGAAATAAAAAATTAAATAATAACAATAGCTGAATTATCAATAAAGTCAATGCTTCATTGTTGTTATTCATGTCTCCCAGGAACAATATACAATTACTATAATTATGTTTTAAAACATACTGGGTAAAAATCAACTAACATAGGTTATCAAAAAAATCATCCCATGAGACAACTAATGATTCATGGGTCCTTCATTAACTATTCTCCCACCGATTTGTAATATATTAAAAAGTTCCAAACCACTGTCTATAATTTCTAAATCTTTATTTATATATCTAATAATAGATTTAACAAAATAAAAAAACTGATCTATCAAATATATTTATTGATCAAATGATATGGATTTATAAATATTTCTGCATTAAATAAATAAAATTTAATGTAAAAACTGTATATAAAATGGAATAATATTTGGTTAATAATCATATCGATCATAAATAATTATTATATTTATGGTAAATTCAATGTAGTTTATGAAAGAAAAATATTTATATCATGTGGACTAACAAATGAAACACCCCAAGATTCCACGGGACATTTCCCTTTAAATAATGCAATTGCTTGCATTGTACGCAACTTCTAGATTCTAACACACCACAACAAATCATACTAGCCATTATGAATATTAATACCTACTTTTTTGTTAATTTTATATATTTTATCTATCAAAATTGACTTCATCTTTGGATTTGGAAAATCGAAATTATCCTAGGGTGAAATTTTGGTACCTTTTGGATAACTTTCATATTTTGATGAAGAGTGAAAATTACTAAATTTTAATTAAAAAAACTTTTTTAATCGAAATAATAAATAGTAATAAATTATGATTTTTATTGGTTTTAAAGTATATATAGAATATATTTTTACCATGTAATGCAATTTTGGTCATTTTACATAATATCACAATTAAACCAAACATGAAAAAGTGTCAATCATTTGATAGTTATTATCTCATAAAAACACGATTTCTGTTTTAACAACGGGAATTAATTTTAAATTAATTTTTTCCACTTCTGTGTTTTGAATTAGGAAAAATGAATTCCATATTTGGAATCAGGAAGTCAAAAATGTTTAAATAGGCATCTTTTATTTTTAGACATTTTTAATAATTACTTCGGTAAATATTTTATTTACCATGGTTAAAGGGTAAATCCAGTAAATAAGGGTAAAAAAATAATATTATAATAATAATAAATTACCCTAAAACATTTCCTAACCTTATTTGTTGATACATGTCCGAACATGGGAATCTTTGGGTCGATTTGGGGATCCCATGGAGCCACTTGTAAGTGATAATGACTCTTTATATTAATTAAGTTAAAATAAATACAAAAATGATATAAGCCATTATCTTTTAGAAAAAAAATTTACATAGGGTTATATATGTTGGATTTTCAACTATAATATTAATTAAAAAGATAAAAAGATTTCGTACATAATCGTATTTTATTTATAATTTTCAGGCGTTTAATAATTAATATTTTTTTTGACACAATAATGATGCGGTATTTTCTTTATTAATGATAGAATACAATAATTGGTATTATAAATGTTAAAATTTATATAATTTGAAAGTTTTTATGACATCCACGAAATTTATTACTTAATATGACATTATAGGATTTCTTAAATGAATTTATATCGAATTATTAAAGTTTTTATGACTTTAACAAAAATCAATTATTGGATAGTGTCAAAATTCACATAAAAGAGCTTTTAAAACAAATATTATCTTATTAATTGATATTAAATTCCTAAAAAACTAATGTCCAGCCAAGAGACTTATATAATGATAGTTCTATCATTAATGGACCACTTTTGGGTCTCTTGGAGGTATATAGTAAGTTTATTAACTATATAATATTAAAATACAAAGTTAAATGGTAAGTGTCAAACTAATTAACTAATAGTTAAAACTAAAACATAAGGTTAATATAATTACACAAACCTATCTAAATTATATTGGTTTAGTGGTTTTAAACCCATCCCAACAATAAAATTTAAATAATCTACTTTTGAGCCACTAGAAACCGATTCTGAATTTATTATAAAATAATATTTATAGCTTTTCCAAAGGTGCCCCTTACCCCTCTTATAAAAGGGCACTCCCCCTTCTCACTAATTAAAACATTAAAAGACTTTTGGATTGGCCAGAATCTGGCCAAATACTCTCTTAACTTCCCTAACATCAACCTAGAGCTTTTAGTATGATCATAAATCCAACCTATGGATCCCTTTTGATCAAATCAAAAGGAAGACCCCGAAGAAGAGGTAATGTTTTCACCACCATTTTACAAGTTCATTTCTTCTTCATCATATTCTTTATTTGTTATTCCTGTTCTAAAATAATAAATCCATTATCTCCCATATACTGTGATATTATTATAAATGTGGTAAAACCATATTCAGTATTTTATCCATCCTTTGAATGACATGTCACCATACGTGCGTACGTACGACTTACCATCTCCATGTTGTAGTGTAATTGTTATTCAATATATTATTAATTGAACGGGTATAATAATGATGAGTAATTAATGTAAATAATAAATATAACATGATAATGATTCTTTATATATGATATAACATCAAATTATATATTATTTTAATAACAAAAGAATGATATTGTCGCTCGTGCGTACCTACGGACTACCGTCTCCACGAACGCGATGAGCATTATTATCCATCATATCCATTCAAGACTAAATTTAATTTGATGAATAAAAAAAATTAGAGACATGATATCATTATGGATATAAATAAGATACATCTCATCCATAAAAAATACGGCTTGCATAACAAATAATATAAAGGAAAATGAATCTGTTAACACCCAAAATGACGATAATACTAAGATACTATTAACAAATCAATGTTAAAAGATCATATATGATATCATATTAATGTACATGATTCTTGTGTAATTCAATAAAAACTATTTCACTATTATACGGTAGGATAACCTACCATCGACCATGGAAAATGTACAATGTAAGGGGTTTCTTATCTCACTTTTAATTTCATGAGATTTCCATTGTTCACCACTTATTTATTTCATGTGGTGTGTGTACTGCCCATGATTGTATTCATTGTGTAATATAAAGTAATTTATGGATAATTAAATCATCATTGTATGATCTTTCGTTCATGGTTGTATGTTTCGTATATTACCAAATTGATATGGGATTTTGAAATTTCCATTTCCACTCATTCGGGTTTACGCATACTTCGTTGATTATTTTACTCCAAAATTATGTGTGGAATCACTATTCATTTGATTATGTCATAATTTACACTCAAAATTATGTGAAAATAGTTTTGATACACATAATCACTCCATTTATAGATTCTCAAGTCATCGGTATTAACATGATAAAAGTAATTTTTACTCTATATCGATTTGTTGACTTAAACATCCAATTCATTGGTGTTTCTTTTACAAGAATATGTGTGAATGTCCTTTGATTGTTTTACAATGAATATCCAATATTATTGAGTGTATTTATATTTTTCACACATAATTATGTCGTTGATTTATCCTTAACCAAAGGATACGGTCTTTATAAGTGATTTCATCTCAATTTACATTCCATTGAGACTTCTTTGTTGTTATACGCCAGTTCACTTTTATATGATGTATATATTGTACTTTGACATAGTTTATCATGAATCCCTATATTCTAATGATACTAAAATGTTTTTATTACCTCAAATATTTTTATTCAAGTGTCTGTCTTTTGGTTTGGAACTCTAACTAAAATATCATTTTAAATGTTTTAAAGACTTATTATTCCAAATCATTCTCATTAATATCCGTGTTTTAAAAAATAGTCTTAAGGATTTATTTATATCGACATTAAAGTTTTCAAATAAAAATTCCTTTTAAAAATTTCAAAGTGGTATGAGACACTTTGATTCAAAAATCTATTTTTAAATGGCCTCCTGAAAAATAGTGACACTTTAAAATGATTTCAAGAAATAGGGGGATATGTCTCTCTAATAGTTTTGATGATTATTTCCATATATGTCAATATCCTTCATTATTTTCGATTAAGGTTAATCTGATTCAATACAATCTTCTATATTGTATCAAATGAGTTATGTGTGACTGTGGATATGCTATTTTTATACAATTCATGGTTTGTGGTTAAAGTATTGACATTTACTATGCAAGTTTTAATACGAATTTTTATGTTATGTTTAAACCTATTCATATGAGGAATGCATTGGACTTAGTAAGTGACGGGTGGAGCCCTCTATATCTCCTAGATGCATCGGTAGGTCTCATGAGACAAACTAGTGCCTTGGTATGAGTCCTTGAAAAAATATTATTTTTTGTGTTCACACAAGGCCTTGGCTACGTGGTTATGATAGACTGGCATTATGCATTCCGTAATTATGAAAGTGGTTATTGATATTTTCATGTGATTATTCGACTAGTAGAATATCCATGTGAATAAGTAAATGGAATTATTTCATTTTATCTTTGTCATATTATGCTGAAGTTCATGTTTAAAAGTCTTTTTTTTAGTTATACATTGCCTTAAATGTTTATGTTCATTTATGAATGATTCCGCAATATTGTTATCCTTACTGAGCATCTGAGCTCACCCCTTTCAATATTTTATTTTTCCTAGGATGTGAAGAAGTAATTTATTAATGACCTACTGGGATAATATGAGGAAATATGAGTGTACACTATGGAGACTATATTGTTGTAGTTTTTATTTTTATGATGTAATGTAACACTTATGAATATATCTAGAGTTTCCAAGGATACTAAATTAATCGGTTTTCGAGATTTGATCATTCATGTGATCATGCCAATGTTATTTAATAATGCACCGACTCTGCATAACTGGGGTCGGGGCGTTACAGTTGGTATTAGAGGAATTTTAGTACAAACCTTGGATGCTAGATTTAGATAAACTCTAATTAGAGAACATATACCTAGGATGGACATTGAGGATTAGTATAGAAGAACTTCCTAAAATTTTGGTATTGTAGAGATTTTGTGAGTTTTCCGAGAAATACATCCATGTCTGGATTTGAGCAGGTAGAGGCGGCTCTATAATAGATATACCTCGGGGTAAAACCCAAAAACACTTCTTTGAGCTAGACTCAAATGTGAACTGGTGTCTAATAATGGCCCTTGAAGCACTCTTGGTTACGACCCGTCTGGGGGATATGCATAGGATACTTTACATTTTTATTACAAACCGATTTGAATTATTATATATAATATGAGAGTAAATGACCATGGTTAATCCTAATGTGTTTCAAGTTGATAATATAGTGACATTATATTCGTTAAATTATTTTATGACAACTATTACTCATACAATGCTTTCTGGTATTAGTCAATGGCTATATTCCAAGGAATTCCTAGTAACATTGAGAATGATATACATGGTGGGAACGGTGGTGGAAATGAGCAAAAAATGGATTGTTGATAGGAGTGAAAGATATCCTGTTCATGCCAAATCAGTTTTCCAAAAATATGATCAACAACATATATATTATCCAACTTCCAGACTCAACAAGGAAGAGAACGATGATGAATGATAAGAGCTCCAGCAATGGTGACCATGGAGAAAAGAATCCTCAATTTCCATCATGCAAGAAATGTGGAAGGAGACACCCTGGAAAGTGTCTCAATAGGACAATGAAATTCATTATACGTGGTAATGAAGTACATAAAGTGAAGAATTGCCAATGAAAAATGAAGAGTAATATGGAAGAAGATAAAAATGGTCCCAAGAATCCATTTACAGTCATTTCTTGTAAATGTAAGGGACCAAGCCATTACCCGAGTAAATGCTCTATTATATAGGATATTTTCGTGGTCAAAGAAGAAGCTATGTGGAAATAATTGGTGGGAGAAATGTTTAAAAAGTATTAGTGCTCCTTGTTGATGGGTTTACATTGGAATAATTTTCCCTTGTATTTGTAACCCTGCAGTTTTCCATGTGAGGATGATATTTGAGGAATCATTATCTTTTCTCTTGTGGATATAGTTATAAATAACCATTTGGTTTTATATTATCATTGGTTTTTAGGAAATTACAAGTTATTATAGTTTGGGATGAAAATGAAAAGTATGAGATAACATATGTGGTTAAATTATATGATGGTTATTTTGAGGAATTTATCTCATTTTGGTAATGTTATAAAATGTAGTTTTCGAAAAAGGACAACACACAGACCGTGTGACAACCCGTCGCATCAGACAAAGATCTGGGAATCGAACCCACAACCAAAGTGTGATTGGGGTTTATTGCCTACCACAGGACTACGTGAAGTCCCTGGTTAGTGTGACTATTATTTTTTAGTTTAATGTTTTTATTGATCAATAATAAGTTTATTTTGGATCTTATGTATTATCAAATGAATACCCTTAGTATAAGGAAATAATTTGGTGATTAAGTGATGGATGTTATTTTGGAATATTTTTTCTTTGTTGGGAACACTATATGCCCAAGGAAAATAGAATTCTATGCGATTTTATTTGAAGATTAATGGTGGATTATTATCTATGTTTTTATAGTGGATTTATAGTAATTTATATTATTTATGGAAATGATCAACCTATAATAGAAAATATGTGATTAGGTTAATCACTTTTATGTATGTGACTTTAAGAGTAGTTGATGTCATTTGGAGATACAATTTAACATGGAAGACTACATAACCAAATTCTTCTACGTTTTGGGTTTTGATATTAGTTTGGATTATATTGAAGTATTTTAAGGACAATTGATTATTTAATGGTATTTATTTAACTATGGGGTATTGTTGGTTTAATTTTAGAAATTAAGATTTGTGTTTTTTCTTCTAATAGAATATCCATTTGGGGGATCATCAGATCATATACTAAATGTTTTGGTTTGGATTAATCTCTAAAGACAAGGTAAATATATATTTTATCCTACGTGGATCATGTTATTCTATGGAAGCTCTTCCAGTGTGACCAAGTCTTCTTGATTACTCATTATTAAGAAAAATTGTGTTAGTGGTTGAAATTTATTAATGAATGGAACTCTACATATAAATTAAGTATGTATCATTATGTTCTTAGTAAATATAATAAATGAATTCCTCATCCTTAAGTAATGTAACTTAAAACAAAAAATGTTGTCTGTTTACTTTTCCAAACTAAGAGACTAATGACCGTTTTTTCAACACAGGTTTTTGGTTTTATTATTGTTAACTTTATCCTGATCATGTTTTCTATCCCTCCACATCAGAACTTGACCCTTAGTTTATCGTCCATATCCATGTTTTCCTACATGGAATCTAGTATGGGCTAGCTTGGGTGACCTTTATACTTCTCTTTCTTTATTTTAAAGTGATAGTTTTATTCACTCTTTATCATACGTGGGATTTTACATTATATTCTCAAGCCAAATTTTAAAAATTGCAAGGTCAAAATTTATCGAAGGAGAGGATAATGTAACACCCCAAGATTTCACAGAACATTTCGCATTGAATAATACAATGGCTTGCATTGTACGCAACTTCAAGATTCTAACACACCACAACCAATCAAACTAGCTGTTATGAATAGTAATATCTATTTATTTAAATTCTATACATTTTTTCATGCAAAATGGACTTCATTTTTGGATTCATAATATCGAAATTATCTAGGGTGATATTTTGGTACTTTTTGGACAACTTTCATATTTTGATGAATAGTGAAAATTACTAAATTTTAATTAAAAACTACTTTTTTAATCCAAATAACCAATAGTGATAAATTATGATTTTGAGTGGTTTTAAAGAATATTTAGAATATATTTTTACCATTTAATACAATTTTTGTCATTTTAAAAAATTTCACAATTAAAACAGACATGAACAAGTGGCAATCTTTTGATGATTATTATCTCTTAAAAACACGATTTTTTATTTTAACAACGAGAATTGATTTTAAATTAATTTCTGCCACTTATGTGTTTTGAATTCTGAAAAATGGATTCCATATTTTTAATCAATATGCCAAAATTTTGTATATAGGTAACTTTTATTTTTAGACATTTTGAATAATTACTTCGGTAAATATTTTTTTTATCATAGTTAAAGGGTAAATCCGATAAATAAGGGTAAAAAATAATAATATTATTATAATAAATTACCCTAAAACGTGTACTAAATTTGATGGATGATACATGTACGACCATTGGAATCATTGGGTTTATTTTGGGACCCCATTGAGCCACTTGTAAGTGATAATGACTATTTATATTAATTAAGTTAAAATCAATACAAAAATGACATAAGCATATATCTTTTTGGAAATAAATTTTTACATAGGGTTATATATGTTGGATTTTCGACTATAAATATTAATTAGAAATATAAAAATATTTCCTACATAATAGTATTTTTTTTATATTTTGTACATTTTTAATAATTAAGATTATTTATGACACAATTATTATGCAGTATTTTCCTTATCAATGAATGAATCAAATAATTGGTATTATAAATGTAAAAATTAATATAATTTGAATGTTATGATGAAATCCATGAATTTTATTGCTTAATATGACATTATCGGATTGCTTAAATTAATTTGGTTCAAATTAATAATGTTTTTATGACTTTAACAAAAATCAATTATTGAATAGTGTCAAAATTCACAGAAAAGAGTTTTTAAAACCAATATTATATTATTAATTGATATTATATTCATAAAAATATATGGTACGACCAAGAGACTTATATCATGATAGTTTTGTCGTTAATGGACCACTTGTGTGTCTCTTGGAGGTATATAGTACGTTTATTAACTATATAATATAAAAATACAAAGTGACATGGTATGTGTCAAACTAATTAACTAAGAGTTAAAACTAAAACAAAAGGTTAATATAATGACCCAAACCTGTCTAAATTATATTGGATGAGTGGTTTTTGACCCATCCACACCTTAAACTTTAAATAATCTACTTTTGATCCATTAGAAACCAAATATGAATTTATTATAAAATAATATTTCTAGCTTTTCCAAAGGTGCCCCTTACCCATCTTATAAAAGGGCACTCCCCCTTCCCACTAATTTTCACATTCAATGACTTTTAGATCGGCCAACCCCTGTCCAAATACTCTATAAACTTTCCTAAATTCAACCTAGAGGCCTTATCTTGATCATAAATCCAACCTAATGATCCATTTTGATCAAATCAAAAGGAAGACCCCAAAGAAGAGGTAATGTTTTCACCAACCTTTTTCAAGTTCATTTCTTCTCCAACTTCTTGTTTCTTTGTTATTACCATTAAAAAATAGTAAATCTAGTATCTCCTATATACTGTGATATTATTATAAATTTGGTACTACCATATTCAGTAATCTATCCATCCTTTGAATGACATGTCACCATACGTGCGTACGTACGGCTTACCGTCTCAACGTCATGGTGTAATTGTTATTTAATATATTATTATTTGTATGGGTATAAAAATGATTTTTAATTCATGTAAATAATAAATATAACATGATAATTATTCAGTATATATGATATAACATAAAATTATATATTATTCTAATATCAAAAGAATGATATTGTCGCTCGTGCGTATGTATGGACTACCGTCTCCATGAAAGCGATGAGATTCATTCCCAATCGTATCCATTCAAGACTAAATTTCATTTGATGAATAAAAATAATTTTCAGAGACATTATATCATTCTGGATATGAATAAGATACATCCCATCCATAACAAATACGGCTCGCATAACAAATAATATAATGGAAAACAAATCCATTAACACCCAAAACAACAATAATTCTAAGATATTATTAACAAATGAATGTTAAAAGACCATATATGATATCATATTAATGTATATGATTATTTTATAATTAAATAAAAATTATATCACTATTATACAGGGGCTAACCTACCATCGACCAAGGAAAAAGTACAAAGTAAGGGGTTTTATATCTCACTTTTAATTCCTTGAGATTTCCATTGTTCACCACTTATTTAATTCATGTGGTGTGTGTACTTCCATGTTTGTATTAATTGTGTAATATAATTTAATTAATGGATTTTTACATCATCATTGTATGATCCTTCTTTCATTGGTGTATGTTTCGTATGTTACCAAATCAATAAGGGAATTTGAAATTTCAATTTCCACTCATTCGACTTTATCCATACTTCATTGATTATTTTACTCCAAGATTTTGTGTGGAATCACTAATCATTTTCTTATGTCATAATTTTCACTCCCCTTTCTATGGATATACTTTCGATACACATAATCACTCCATTGATAAATTCTCAAGTCATTGGTATGAGCTTGATAGGAGTAATTTTTACTCAATATCTATTTGTTGAGATAAACATCCAATTAATTGGTGGTGTTTTTACAAGAATATGTATGAATGTCCATTGATTGTGTTACCCTGAATATCCAATAATATTGAGTGTATTTATATTTATCAAACATAATTAGGCATTTGATTAATTCTTAACCTAAGGATACGGTCTTTATAAGATATTTCATCTCAATTTACATTCCATTAAAACTTCATTGTTGTTATACACCAATTCACTTTTATATGGTGTATATATTGTACTTTGACATAGTATATCATGAATCCTTGTATTCTCATTATATTATAATTTTTTTATAACCCCAATTATTTGTATTCAAGTGTATCTCTTTTGGTTAGGAACTCTAACTAAAATATGATTTTAAATGTTTTAAATATTTATTATTCCAAATCATTCTCATTAATGTCCATGTTTTAAAAATAGTTTTAAGGATTTATTTATATTGAAATTAATGTTTTAAAATCAAAATTCCTTTTAAAATTTTCAATGTGGTAGGGGATAATTTGATTCAAAAATCTATTTTTAAATGGCTTCTTGACAAATAGTGTGACTTTTAAATGATTTCAAGAACAAGGGGGATATTTCTCTCTAGTAGTTTTGATGATTATTTCCATCTATGTCAATATCCTTCATTATTCTCGATTGAGGTCAATCTGATACAGTACAATCTTCCATATTGTATCTAATGAGTTATTTTTGACTGTGGATGTGTTATTTTTATACCATTCATGGATTGTAGTTAATGTATTGACATTTCGTATGCTAGTTTTAATATGAATGTTTATGTTATGTTTAAACCTGTTCATATGAGGAATGCATTGGACTTAGTAAGTGATAGGTGGATCCCGCTATAGCTCCTCGATGCATCAGTAGGTATCATGATACAAACTAGTGTCTTTGCACGAGGCCTTGACAAAATATTATTTGTAGTCTTGGAACGAGGGCTTGGCTACGTGGTTATGATAGTCTGACATTATGAATTCCATCATTATGAAAGCGGTTATTGATATTTTCATGTGATTATTCAACTAATAGAATATCCATGTGAAAAATTAAATGGCATTATTTCATTTTATCCTTGCCATATTATGCTGAAGTTAATGTTTAAAAGGATTTTGTTTTAGCTATAAATTTCCTTAAATGATTATTTTTATTTATGAATTTTTCCTCTATATTGTTATCCTTACTGATCATCTGAGCTCACCCATTTCAATGTTTTATTTTCCCCAGGATTTGAAGATGTAATTTATGAATGACCTGCATGGATAATATGAGGGGATATGAGTGTGGACTATTGATACTATCTTGGTATAGTTTTCATTTTTATGATGTAATGTAATAATTATGAATGTATCTAGTGTTTCCAAGGCTACTAAAATAATCAGTCATTAGAGATTTGATCGTTCATGTGATCATGCCAATGTTATGTAATAATGCACCGACTCTGGGTAACTGCAGTCGGGGCATTACAACAAAGAAATAAATTTAGTACATTTAAATATTATCATTGGAAAAATAAATTACAATGTATCAAAAGAAATAATAATTATGGTATCAATATGACATATAACACTTGGATTAACAATATTGGATGTTTTCAATGGTGAAATTGAATAATAACATTAAAAAATTATTAAGAAAAATATCATTTCGTTTTAAAAACTTATTTGAAGTCACATTTCATGGAGAATAAAATTTTAAAAATATTTTAATGGGTGAAAATTACATTGATTTATAATTAATTTTATTGTAAACACATTTTTAAAAATATTTTAATAAAATATGGTACTGAGAGAATATTTATCTCCGACATAATGGATTCAGGTTTTCTTAATAATATTTTCTAGAAAATTGTTATTACTATAGTGTGGTAAATGGAACTATTTTTTGGAAATTTTCATGAACTACAATATTATAATAAAATGAATTATTTTATTAGAAAATGATTCAATAATCTCCTTTTATATAAATTCAAGTGTAAATAGTCCCACACAAAATGAGATTATGATGTAATCTCAAAAAAATTATCATGACATTGAAGTAAAAAATACTGAGGAATAGATTATGTGTGTCAAATTTAAATTAAAAAATAACTTGATTTAATATATAAATAGATATCAATAAGTTATTACATTCCTAATATTAGAATATTAATGACAAAAACGAATTAGTATAACTCTATATAATAGATTCAGTTTTTTAAATTATTTACGCCATGGTAACATCTAATTCAAATCCTCTAAGAAGAAGTGATTAAAATTGAAACTCAAAATAAACTGAATATTAAATTATTCTTTATATAATATATCAAAATGTTTTGTAGTTTCCCCACCAATATATGGTTCTTGGTGAATGTGACATTTGCCTCATATATGTAAAAAGTGAGATGAAAATCTCTGACATTGCTTTTTGTTTTATTTGAACATCATTTACCCTCCTATATATAATTTTTATACAGGTTAATAACTTCTTCCATAACCATATCAATATTTATGATATCATATATGATTTTCTTATAATATTTTATTACTCCTTTCTAGGTAATCGTTTCTTATTTTACATATTTCATGTGTTTATTCCCCAGTTTATCAAGCCTATTTTACGTTTTCGCTTGTTATTCCTATCATGGGTTCATAAATTAAAAAACAAAAACCATGATTTAAATAAAATTGGTTTATAGTAATTATATATTTATAATAAATAATTACATTTTTATAAATGAAAGTAGATGGACTGTTCATAGAGCTGTTATATAGTAAATATGCATGAAATCTAAAATCATTCAGATTCCATATTCGGAAGAATTATAAGTAAATGATATATATGTGTGTGTATATATATATATATATTCCATTATAATATTTATTTTATATACAAATAATAGTATAAATAAAACCATCCTTTATGTGTTCCATGTATAGTGTGAATGAATCACATCTCTTTGAGATGATGAAAGTACACACTTCCACAAACATTGTTATTGTATATCCAAAATATGGAATGAATAAAGGTATGTGTAATATAAAAATTAAAGATGAATAAATATATAATAAATATCATATAAATTATATAAAAACAATTTTTCCATCATAATTCCCACCATGATTCGAGGTAATGGAAAAAATGAAATATCAGCATTTTGTGATGTGGTAGTTCGTCAAACAGGAATAGTAAGTTCATAAACCACATGATTGAAGTGTATGTATGTGTCGCATGAAACCTTAATAAAATTTCATATAGGTATATTTCTTATTCTGAGGTTATTATATTTTAATGGAATAATAATATTTGACTGTTGTAGAATAAAAATATAATAAATGTTCTTGAGGATGAATGTTATATCTTATTTTGGTAACACCTTTTAGTTTACACCAAATAACATCCTCGTGTCATTTTATGCCCAAATTGGTGAATCTATGATTAGGGGATTGATGTTGGGATATTATTTGATATGATTTTGGGTGATCAAAATAGAATGATAGTTTTGAGTACATGTGAGGAGGGAGTGCCTATTTGTAGTGGAGGAGGAGTGTTATTCTTGTAACATTTTTCACACAACATTCCATCAGAATTTCCAATGTTATATTGATCAAATAATGGAAAAATTTTACCAAAAAGTAATTATATTTTAGATATTTAAATATAAAATTTTCTTTTTTAAAATAGTTAGGTCATTTTTTCCCATTACTTTTTGGTTTAGTCCTTTGTAATGCCAATTTTTATCTTAATCACTTTACTTAATTTTATATAATTTCACTATTATTTTTGATAAAAATTTATGATGAGCTTATAATAAATTATAAATTATGATTATTATAAATGTTTAATTATAATTTCCGAATTCAAATGACATATTTTTGAGATATTAATTTAAATTTAATCCTACTGACATGGTGAAAAATTAGGGTTTTAATATAAATGTTTCAAATTTTTTCTAAGATATTATATCATATATCAACTATCAAAGTAAAGCTGACTAAAATTACCTATAATAGAATAATATATGTACAATTTATACTAATAATATTTTAAAAAAATCTAAAATTTAATTTTTATTTATAAATAACTTAGATGAAATGGATGTTTTGAATTTAAGTTCAATATTTTCACTATTCATTAAAAAGAAATATATTAAAAAATACAAAAATAGAACCTAAGATGATTTTGATTTTAATATTTAAATAATGAAGATTATTTCTACATATAATAATTATAAAAATGATGAAAATTGTATTTATAATAGGTTCACCATTAAAATTGGGTAAAATATTTTTTTAAATGTAATTTTTAAGCACAAAATAGGATATATTCTGATATTTTTATTATAAAAAATATTATATTAGTATAATAAATATTTTTTTGAATACACAATAAATATTTAATTAATATCACATACTAATATTAATAAATTTAATTTATTATGATAAAACACTTTTTTAAGAATACAATCTTTTCCATTATATTGGTTTTAAATAATTTTCTATTTACTTTGTAACCAAAAATGTAATTATGTTTTTTATGAATAATAGATTTTAATATGTTATATAATATTATTCATATCATATTTTTTAACTTATAAGTTGTACTTATTAAATTAAATAACAATGGAATAATAATATATATTTTTCATTAAAACTTAATCTTGGATGTTATATAGACAAGAAAGGAAAATTCATGTACTATGAGGTGAATCCTAACTCATTATAGCATCCATTAAAAGTTTTATCATGGATTAATTCTTTTTTAAATATTGTAAATATATTTTTAGTTAAGTGGGTGCTTCATTTCCTTACCATATAAGTGTTTTGTTTCCAACAAGAGTTCAAATAAAATGTCCTTACATTAGAATTTCATGGTCATATACCAAGGAGATGTGGTGATCAAGAATATTGACGTGTGTTCATGCTATTTTTTGGTGATATTCATTAGTACATACATACCTTTTAAATATTTTCATTGTAATAATTTTCTATATGAATATATCATTATATTGTTTGGTCTTACGAATGCACCTACTATTTTCATGTCATTGATTAGTTGGGTTCTCCACCCATACCTAGATTTTATTTTCGTTTTCTAGATTAAAGAAGTCATGGTATGTTCTCTTACTCATAGAGACCTTGCATTGAAAATTTATATTATTTCAATACATTGAGAGACCATACTAATTAATTCATGAATTTTACATTTTACTTATTTATTGACAATGTTTACTTGCTGGGTTAGATTATCAAAAAAATCACAAGTATCTATTAAACTAGAGAAGATATGTCATGCCATTTCTTAGAAGAATCTGTATGATGAGGTTGATATACATCTTTTCATAGGGATGATTTCAATTTAAAGGCATTTAATACAAGAAAATTCATTCTGTTATTCACCTCTCACTTATTTATCTAAGGGAAGTAAATTATTATGTTTAGAATCCTGTGGTAGAAAATTTCTTATGATAGAATAAATATAGATTTCAAAAATTATCATAATTATTCTAAATTATATAATACTATATATATGTTTTTCTATGATGAATCTAGCATTGGGTTGAGATTAGTGCTGATGTAAGAGGATAGAGTCATTGCCAATGAATCTTTGAAGTTGATGGATGATAATAGAAACTACCAGATACATGACAATTATATTATAAAATCTAACTATGATTAACATTTCTATAGAAAATATCCAATGGGTGGGCTATTTCTTGTTTATATGTACCACATGAGCCTCGAATATATGATTACACATCATAACGTGAATCTCATATAGTGAAGATGGGTAAAATATCTACATTCCATTGACATCATGGATTCCCATAGTCACCATAGGGGAAATTCCATAATGGATGCACTGAATTATAAAAGTCACGAATATACCATATATGAAGCATATAATGAATGAAAATTTATGTTCCCTTTTATAATAAGTTTTGGGAGCTTCATGAGAGTCACTAGTAGTTTTCTCTATTAGGCATAGTATTTACCTCCTCTCTCTTTGATAGTGTAATGATCATGATGTTTTTTTGATCATAATGTGTTTCTTCTATGGGGGAGTATTGGTGAAGATGACCCACCTCTAGATTAGTTTATATATGGAGATGAAATACCATTATATGTTAGAATGTATAGGTTCTGGGAGATATTTTATAAGAACTGATATTAGAGTCCCATTCTTCTCTTTGGGAAGTTCATCCAAGATTATACAAGATTAATCAAGATATAAACCATTAGTATTGGTGACCTAGTATAAATGAAAATTATAAATTTTATCACTAGGTTTTCGACTTAGAAGAATGTGAATGTGGAATGCCAGTGACCTTTTGGATTGTTACCTACATTATTGGTCCCAACATAAAAATTAGAAGATGTTTTTATGGAATTTATAATCATATTAACAATTTTACCTTGATAAGCGATTTATGTTTGGTATCATTTATAAAAATCGAACACTTCCTTATAATCAAATAGAATTTCTATGTTGATGAAGTAATATGATTGTATGTCTTTGAGATTGTATAGATACATGGATTCCGTCATACTATAATTTTAGATAGGTATGTTTGTTTCACATACCTATTCTAGAAGGGGTTGTAGAATATGTGGGTACACAGATGCTTTTATGATGAGCCTTTCACTCTCAGACCAATGGCCAATCATAAGAAATGATATGCAATTTGGTGGTAATGGTCAGGGAGTGTATCCATGATTTATGAGGTTCTTGGGATAAAAATATACCACACATCAATTTTTCCTAAAATAATATGTTTTTGGAGAAAACTCATATGAATCTCTTTGAGGAATTGTATGATAGGCCATTTTGTTCACCCATATGATGAATAGAGGTATGTGGGGTATTGATACAAGGTCTGCATATCTTCTGGAAACATAAGTGTAGGATTATATTATCATAAAAATAATTATACTAATAAATATATATAGAAATATTATGTTTATTTCTATCAATGAAATCTATAGTTTGATTCGATAAGTCATTTTTTATTAATCATATCACATAATTATTAGAATATAAAGATATATAAGAAATGAAAGGTTTCACTGATATTTATTTGTCCATATGAGATTATGGATTGTATTCATCCAATTTCTAATAGGTTGATATTACCTCAAAGTTATCAGTTCATACACGCCATCTTTTACCTTTCACATCTTTATAATTATCAGGCAAACCAATCTTATAATTTTGATCAGGAGAATCATGAGTTATATGTTGATTATTTGATTGAGGAGTATGCTATATACATTGTTGACTAGAGTATGAAATAATTACAATAATGGATTGTTCCATGAATATGGGTATTATGGAAGCTTGACCATGTACATGATGACACTATGGATCAGGAGACCATTATAATGTCTATGTGGCCAGAGTCATTATCATATAGTTTTTCACCACTGATAGAAGGTGAACTAAATGATGAGTTTCATTAATGGTGATGACTGTAAGAACCTGGTTTTTCAATTTTTATCCATCCTCTCAACAACATTATATTTCGCTATTTTGGATATAAAATGGATTCTTACTGATGTCAATGAAATATAAAGGGTTGTTCGGGTCATTATTAGATACTAATCCTCATTTTTTGAGAAAAATAAACTAGCTACATTGTTATGAGATAATGTGTGGGGGTAGGCAGTATGGTAACTATAAACCATGTGGGGATAAACATAGGATAAATTAGCTTGTATGGGTTTCAATTAATGTGTTTTTAAGGCCACAAAATGATTAGAGTACCATTGAAAAATGAAGTAATTTGGTTTTTCACTATTGGTTCATTCTTTCTCGGCATGCAGTCCAGTTAAGTGGTTATACTACTGGAAATGTGGTTTATCCCCACGCAACTATTCCCACGGTTTATCAAACCTTGGGAATAGGCATTTTTTGTTTACCAATACCCCCGGTTTTATTAAAAAAGTGGGTATTAAATTCACAATTTCACCCCCCATCGGTATCTCCTCCTCACTCTCGTGCTCCCCCGTTGGTTCTCCTCCTCCCCTAGGTTCCCGACCTCCACCTCCGGCCCTCTCCTCCCCTCCTCGACCACTGCCTCCCGGCTATCTGACCTCTACCTCCCAGCCCTCTACTTCCCTCTCTGACCTCCGCCTCCTGGCCATCCGACCACCGGTTCCCGGCCATCTCAACCCCTCTCCGGCCTCCACCTCTTCTCCCGACCTCGACCTCACGGCCTTCATCCCCACCTCAATATCTCGGCCACCACCTCCCTTCCTCCAGCTCCAGCGACGTTCCCCTTCCCCCTGTCGAATCCCTCTCCTCCGGCAATTTCCCCGCTGATTCATTCCATTTAGGTTTGTAATTATTTCTCCTTGATTTTTTATTATTTTTAAACTAATCACTTATTCTTATATCAAATTCCTCATCTTGTTGACTACACAATTTCTGCTAGCTAATTTTTATTAAATAGGTTTCTGATTTTTATTTCCCCTAGTCATTTCACTTCAATTTCCCTCATTTTTCTAGAATTTCTTGTATGTTTTTTTGTAGATTTCATTCAGCTTAAGGTATAGAAAAATTTATCCAAAGATTCAAAATTATTTTTGACCGATTATGGTCAATAGAGTGGGAAATAAATCAACCCAGCTAACTGTAGTGTGTAAATTTCTGATAACTTCTTGTCCAAATGTTCAAAGTTCCATAAATGTTCACTTAGAATATCCATGAATGATTTTTCTATGGATTCTTGGGTTCATTATTTTCATCATGTAAGATTTGTATCTAACAATTTTATTATTTAACAAATATTATTAATGGTAATAAAACTAATTAAAACAAAATTTTCTATCATTATGATACAAGGTCTCCCTAATTAGCACTATGTTATCCTCTATTACTATACATGATCCTTTAGCCATCTGGTTCCCTAAAACGATCATCCCGGGCATAAAAACTATCATCTATATCTCCATGTGGGACTCCCAAAATGAGGCAAAATATCACTAGGAGTGATGGTATTACATGGATAATATATTATAGAGGGTGTGATTAATTTAAGAAGGCTTGATAAGACCATGAAATCTATACAAGTAATAAAAGTATATGAAATTCTTGTGTGTTAGTCTCAACAAGGGTACTTTTATACCCTAATCATTCTTTCTCACTCAATCATGGGCAATGGTGACATATCCTATAGAAATGATAACTAGTTTGGGAATATGATATTCTTTACAAGGTGTTTGACAATAGACATAGCCTTAAAAATGACATGTGAACATTCAAGGATCATCAATGTTGTCCTCAATGCTGAAATGAAAATGCTTTACTATTGAATATAACAAGTATAATATCCCAAATACAATATTTTTTCCCATAAAGTATGACTTATTCAATGTGTATGACTTCCATAGGAACATCCATGTAGAGTAAAATAATTATTTCTGGACAACATTTTATGGTGTGATGCTATACCTTTCATGTATGGTAAGCATAGAATCATACTATTCCCATTAATTATGTTGTGCAATGTAATGTTTTGCAACTATCCATGAAATGTTTACACTTCAAAAACTCAAACCAAAAATAGTGTTATGTTTATTGTATAATGGGGAGAAATATCATTTCATTTGTTATTTCCATGATGTGTATAGAGGGAGACATTTGTCTAGGTTCATCAGATACTTTTTTGCCTCCCGGCTCCACCTCTTGGCTCTGCCGCGCTCCCCCCACTTCAACACTACCTCCCAGCTCCACCTCCCGGCCTCCACCTCCGCTCTTGACCTGGACCTCCCGGACTTCACCTCTGCCTCAACATCCAGTCCTTCGCCTGTTGCCCCCAACTCGGGTGATGCCCCCGCTCCCCCCTCTCAGCTCACTCTCTTCTAGTATCATCCAATTCAACAGTTTTCTGTTATATATGATGTTTCCCATGAGTTCCTACTTATAAATTTCAATAATTATCCTTCATATGTAATTGATATTGATAATTTTGTGTTGGGGGTAAATGATTTGTCTGAGAAAGGTCCAATATGGATTGTTGATCGATGAATAAAGGAACTATGAAGGAAGATGAAGCCTCTTGTCAAGGTTTTATGGAAGAACATACATATTAAAGAAGATAAATGTGATAAGGAATCATATGTTTAGTATTACTAGACCTACTTGTTAGATTTAGAAATCTAGAGACACATATTATGGTCAAAAAGTCATTAGAGGGGGATAATAGGACATCCACTCACATTCTAGGTGCATTATGCCTTATTTTTAGCCTTTATTAAGAGTTTAAGTGAGTTATTACATTTATTGGGTGATGTATTGGGTAGATTTTGGGAGATTGGGGGGGGGGGGTTGAAGAATTTAATGGTGATAATGGTTAGAGGTAATAGTGTAGTCCCCCAACGTAACTATTAAGCCTATTAGAGAGGAGTAGTGGGTGATATATGGTAGGGGTACTTTTAGAGCTAACATGGAAACAATTCCATGGTAACTATATAACTCTAAATAGAATCAATGACATGATTTTCATAGGGTTTACAAAACTATCTCTTCAAACCATGCAGGTGAATTGACTAGGTAGTGAATTTACCATGGTTAGAGAATGATTTTTTATTCCAAGCAACCAAACCATTTACATAAAATTTAATCAGTCCTTGAGATTTAAATATAATTTATCATTTGTTTGTTGTTATTCTTATAATTTCTATATATTATTTATTATCCTTGTAAAGGAACTAGATCTCGGAATTCATATCTAGGTTTAGGATTTAAAATGATATCCAATGTGATCCTTTCTAGATTTACATTGAAAATTAATATGGAAAGATGGTTTATCCTGATCATTCTCAGATCCATTAAGATCTCTTAATTTTGTAGTATCTTGATGGATAGGTCTAAAATGATCCCAGACCATAACATGTTCTTCATCATATATCTTAACCCTTGAATACTCATGTAGTGATTTGGAGATGCTTCCATGGATCTTTGGATTGTGTGATTGATTCAAGTGGTGAACATTGATTATGGGCTTCAATATGTTGAATGCAAGAAGTTATTATCATGTTATGATTTTGCAATTATATAAAAATGTGTGATATGAAATACTCAGGCATGTGTACAGACCATGATAATTCTTTTAAAATGATATGCTTATGCCTCTATATAGATAAAATGTTTCCTTACTATGACATGGGTATATATATATATGTGTGTATGGATAGTAGACTTATACTATCTTATATCAATGTAAAAAGTGTATCCTTCATGAATTCATTAATCCTATATAGGGGGAGAATTTGAGATGTGATTCATGATGAATATGGTGGGGTCTTGAATGAAAAATGGAACGGAATGAAGGCCTTGAGGCATTAATGGAGTCCGGAAGTGCGGAATGATGACATTGTAGTATGACCTGAGATAGTTGATAGGGGATGATAACCTTATAGAGTAACCCAAGGCATAATGGACTATACACCCATTGAGATACATAAATTGGTCTTGTGGTTTGTTTTGAGAATTTTCAAAACCAAAAAAGCTCATGTGAGCAGAACATCCACTTTCCAAGATCCATGGACTTTCCCCTTTGGATATTTTGGGTGAAACTTCAACAAATAAATCTTTTTACTTCACTTTTCTATTCATCTTTTGATGATTTTGAGTATTAAAACTCAAATATTTTTAGGATGGTATATTTATGAGGCAATCATTTTCACTATGAATAGGATGGTCACACCTTCTATAGACTTATTCAAGAATATCAAACATGTTATGTGATTTCTATATATAATTTACAATAATATTCTAACTTTTATTCCTTTAAAGGGGTAGAAACCCCCAAACATTGATTCTCAATACTCCCAAGTATATCATGATGTCTATTATTAAAAACATATCTTTTCCATATGAACAAATATTCCAAATTTCCAATTGAATCCATAAAAAGTATATCTTGTAAGAATCATTTTGTACAAAATTTGTAGGATACATAGAAACATTTTTTCCATAATAATTCAAAACAATAAATTTATAACTACTATATTGTCATCGAATGTTTTATTCCACATCAAATACCCCTACAAAATAATCTATAAAATTATAAATTCATATTATTAGAATAAAATAATCTTCCCATGTGTACAATGCCTCTATATCTATAATGGAGTATTTTACATTGAAGTTTTCTTTTGTATTCCCTATCCATAACCACTTGGGAGTGACTTTTTTAACTTTTTTTCTTTAGTTTACATCTCAAGTTAGACCTTTTTTCTTTTTTCCTACTTATTCATTCATGGAATCCTCTTTTCATTAAATATGTTTTTTAACTACTAATATACATTGATTAATTTAATAAAAAAATTTGTTGTAATGAATTTTTTAAATATGATTTACATTGTGGATTGAATGATAATTTTTTTTATTGTTATAGATTGGATAGAAGCTCGATGTATCTTACCGATCAAGTTTCAATCGTGTTTAAATTTAATTTGGAATTTTTTTTAGATTTTTCATTTATGAATGCGTCAAATAGAGGTGGTATACAATTTCCTTGCTATAATTGTGTTGGAATACCATGGTTAAGACGAGAAGAAGTTAGTTACCATTTAACCAAATTTGGATTTCAAGATAACTATAATGTTTGGTTTCACCATGGAGAGACGAGTCAATCTTCGACTGTTCATAAAAAAAATGAATGAAGTGACATGGAGAATTTGAGATTTGATCGGTTTCCATATGTGCATCATTCTGAGAGTGATAGCATGCCGGTGCAAGAAGGAAATGATATCAGTACACATGAGGAAAATGTTGAAGACGATGATGTTGTGAGAGTGAAAAATTTATTGGATGATTCCAGAACTCCTGCATATCAAGAATGTACTAAAATGACCATGTGAGAATTTTTAATGCAGTTATATCAATGAAAAACAATGTATGGAATTTCTAATACCGCCATGGATTATATTGTTACATTTTTGAAGGACTTGCTTCCTGATGGTGTAGATATTCCATCAAATCATTAAGTGGCATGGATGTTAATTAAGTAGCTTGGATATTCTAGTAATAAAGCCCATGCTTGTCTGAAAGATTGCAGTGTATATTTGGAGGAAAAAGATGACCGTAATGACTGTAAAAAATGTTGTACATCTCGATGGAAGACAAATGCAGATGGAACACCATCTCGTGTGCCACAGAAATTCATGTGGCACTTTCCATTGATTCCCAGAATTCAAAATATATTCATGTCTCCAGAAATATCAGTCAATATGTGATGGCATGATGTTGATAGAATTAAAGGTAATGATGAGCTGGTCCATCCTACAGATGGATTAGCATGGCGTAAATTTGATGCACAACATCCTGATTTTGCATCTGAGGTGTGTAATGTCAGATTGGGCCTATCATGTGATGGTTTTAATCTGTTTGGCCAGATGCTTACTACTCATACCATGTGTCTGGTTTTTATTCATGTTTATAATCTTCCTCCGTGGATGTGTATGAAAAACCCTTTCACATTCTTGAGTATACTGATATCTGGTCCTTCAGATCCCGGTAATGATATAGATGTCTACTTGCATCCTTTAATAAAAGAGATGAAACAAGTTTGGGATTTAGGTGTGCAGACATTTGATACTTCTTCTTAGAATACATTTTAGATGCGTGCTACCCTTCTATGGACCATAAATGATTTCCCTGCCTATGCAATGATGTCTGGGTGGAGCACGAAGAGAAAACTATCATGTCCCGTTTGTATGAAGAATACACGATCGAGAAGGCTTAAATATCGTCGTAGTTTGAGTTTCATGGGGCATCGCCGATTCTTTCCAATCGATCATCAATATAGGAAGAATTGTCAGAGGTTTGATAATAATGTTGACACTAAAGAACCACCTCATCGTATGTCAGGAAGTGATGTGCTTGATGAATTGAAAGATTTCAGATTTTCATTAGGGAAAGGTCAATTGAAATCTCGAAAGAAGAAGAAAGTTGATACTGATGTCACTTACAATTGGAAAAAGGGAAGTATTTTTGTTGTGTTTCCATATTGGTATACTAATTTGTTACATCATTGTTTAGACGTAATTCATATTGAGAAAAATATATGTGAAATTTTGCTTGAAATTCGTTTGAATATTATGGGGAAGACCAAAGATGACTTCCGATCTCGTTAGGATTTAGTGGATTGCAGTATTCGACCAGAACTACATCCTCATTGTATCGGTGAATAAAAATGGAATGTTCCTTGTGCTTCTTATGTGATGACACCAGTAGAGAAAGATCAATTTCTGGCATTATTGGTGAATATCAAGGTTGCAGATTGCTATTCCTGCAACATATCCAAACGAATCAATAGAAGACATTTGAAATTGAAATCACTAAAAACTCATTATTATCACATCCTGATTCATGAATAGATTCCAATAGCAATTCGGCATTTTCTATCCAATAATGTAAGTGTGGCAGTGATTCGGTTGTGTCATTTATTAGAGACATTTGTGCTAAAAGGTTATCCAAGTCATTGATGATAAAAATGCAGCAAGAGGCTCCGTCATTTCTGTGTGAGTTTGAAAAAAAATTTCCTCCATCATTTTTCACTTGCATGTTGCATTTAATAGTTCATCTTCCAACTGAGACACTTCTTGGGGGACCAGTTACTTTTCCGTCGATGTATCCCACTGAAATAAATATGTCCACTTTGAAATCATATGTCCAAAATTAAAATTATCCTAAAGGTTCCATTGTGAGGAGTTATCTGGCCCAAGAATGTATGAATTTTTGTTCAATGTATTTTTCTGATGTGAGCACAAGACAGAATCTACCAATGAGAAATGAAGATGAGAAGTTTGAGGAAATTCAGCCCTCGTTTCTATATCTTCCCCAAACAGGTGGAATTGTCGGGTCATATACATTGGTTACGTTGAGCTTTGAAGAGTGGAATATGGCACATCGTATAGTCTTGATTAATTTTGGTTTGTTCGATGCCTATATCAAGTAAGTAATTTGAATATATATATGTTATCTCATACGATATCATATAAAATATACCTTATACATTTATTTTCATTTTATGTAGAGAACATAAACAAATTATATGTATAGTTCATCGGTCTTTGCAATTGAGAAGGAGAGAGGCTATGCATTGCCAAGAGTTCCCAGCTTGGTTGAAATCTAAGGTATGACCAATACATTATATACCTTAAAATATAGATATATATTTAATTATATTACTCATATGTATTTCAGGTATTGTGTTCACCTGCTGACTTTATTTCTCATGAATAAAGAGCATTGGCTTTTGGTCCCAATTCATTGGTTCGTGGCTGAAAATCTTTAATAATCAATGGGTATAAATTTGTTACAACTGATAAAGCAGTGAAAATGAGACCACAACATGATGGAGTTATGTTATCAGCTAGAACAGATTGTTATGGCAGTGCATCAGATAGTGGACCTCGATATGAATATGTGTATTATTATGGACTGGTTGAGAAAATATTGTTATTGGATTACTACTCTCAAGGTCGAGTCACTATGATGAAATGTAAATGGTTTGATTCAATGACACGACATGGTAATTTTATTGATTATTGTGGATTTAGAGTTATTGACATGAGTCGATTTCTGCATACCGATGAACCATACACTTTGGCATCAATGGAAAAATAAGTGTTTTCTGTGAAAGATCATCTGAAACCTGATTACGGTGTCATTAATGAAGTAATCCCAAGAAATATTTTTCGTGGTGTTGGGGATAAAATTGTCACCATTTTTTCCCCCATCGGTGTTAGCCAAAATATTGTATTTGATGACACAAATTGTCCCATTGTGAGAGATGATGTTGAACCTGAGGTAGTAGAGGGTAATATATAAAAGCAGCCATATATATTCAGAGTTCATTCAGTTTACCGTGACATGAGTTTCTCAGGTTGGTATGAATGTAATTACTTTAATTTAGTTTTATTTTGGAATGATATGTCTGTTTTAGTATTGTTTGGTTTCGTTTCATTTAATTATATTTATTTAAATTCAAAAAACTCGGTTTAAAATGTGGATTTAAAACTTGTATAACATGGATGTAAATTATCATTACTGAAAGATTTTAGGACATTTTTTTTCTTCTTTGGCTTCTATGTTGTACGTATGATTTGTAAAAATTGTTGCTAAAAAATATTTATTTCATTCTTATACAAATTATGAAGAAAACTACAGAAGCCCGCAAGAAAAGATTATTTGATGTTGATCCTGTTAGACGTGAGAGTGAGTTGTCATCAGTGATTATAATAATTCTAATATTTATCTTCTGCATTACATATAATATGAAGTTAATATTTTTTATAAAACTTATTTTTGGGATATATAACTTCAGAGATTCCTCTTCCTAGTAAGGGACCGAGCAGGGATCCTCCTAGACCTAGGCGGAGCTCCCGTCTTACCACTCCCCACACTGACCCATCATTGGACATCCCATCTACCACACATTTCTGCCATCCACTTGAGACCCCTAGGATGTTCCCATACATGCATCCGTAATCATCCCATTTACCCTCTTTTTCCCGTTCCATGTCCACGCCGACTCGACCGATGTTCTCACCTCCACAATTTCTATATCCATTCATGTATCCCCAGACCTACTACGCATATTCTGACATGTCTACGCCACCTCATTTTCCTACCATCCATCCTACACATATTGAGTCGGTTCTTTTAGTTTCCACTCTTGTTCATGAAGATCATTCGGAGCATGCTGTGGAACAGATACTTCCTTCGGAGGATGTTGATCCAGCACAGTCCACGGATGTCTCACAGCCTATTCAAGAGCCTGCATTAGGTTTTTTTATAAACGATTCAAATTATAGCATTTCACTTTTGTTCTATTTTATTATCACTTAACTCTTCTCCTTTCACCTCTTATGTTATATAGTGGGATCTTCTAGTAGGCGACGTGGGCGCACTCGAATGCGGGATGCCTGGAATCACGAAACTCAGATTATGGTAGATTACAATCCTCAAAATAAAATGGTAGGTAAAAATGCTAAGGAGTTTTGATGTTTAATGGAAACATTATCCCAATATCATGATATCATTCCGATGGAACCCGTCTCATGGTGAAATATCAGTGCTGACATCAAGGATAGGGCATGGGCACAGATATTGGTACGGAAATTTTATAAATTTTTTTTTATATTAGTAATGTATTTATACGACTTAACATTTTCTTTGCCGAGCCGATTTAACTTTCTGAATGGTGAAGCTGCCAAAGCTGCTAGGTTGAGTGATCTGGGAGAGTATTTTCGGTCATGCAAGTATGAGTTACATATTGGTTGGAGGATCAGTGTGGGTACTGAGTTAGAGGGTGTACCCACAAACCCTGACTGTCCAAAAAGTCAATATCAAAAAATGATCGCACATTGGAAGACTGAACAGTATAAGGTACTACCCATATTTAATGGTTTTTATATAAAATTTAATTCTTATTAAATGTATTTTTTTTTGTTTCTTAGGATGTTTCAGTGAAAAACAAAAAAAAAACAAAGATGAAATGATATATCTACACACATTGGGGCGCACTACAATGCCCGATCATGAGAAGCGGCTGGTATGCTCAATAATTTTTTTTGAATTTATCATATATGGTTGTAATCCAAATTTGTTCATTTCTCATATGCAGCAAGCTGAATGGGGCATTAAAGGTCCTGTACCTCGTGCCAAATTATTCTGTTCAGTAGGAATAGAAAAGATAGAACTGCAGTTAATTCAAAATCAAAAGAAAAATTTGTAAGTTTTTTTATATATTTCAATCATTTATACCAAATTCATATTTTAATATGTGTATAATTTCAACAGTCTACCTTGGAGGCCGTGGATGAGGAAGCTGAAAACTTAGGTCCAAATGATCATTTGAGTCAGGTGTTTGGCGTGGAGCATCCAGGAAGAGTCTTTTGTAGACAAGGGAAAAATATTGTCCCCTCCAGGTATTGGTCATCATCAAACTCCTCTAATGCATCTAAGGCCTCTGAGTTGGAAATTACGTGTCATGAATTAGCTATGAGAAAGAAAATAGTATTAGAGGAGCGTGAAAAAAGTAAGCTAATGAATGAACATTTCTTGAAAGCTATGTAAATGTTGAGTCAGTCACTACCACCAGGGGTTGCTGGCAATTTTGATTCATGTATGACATCAATGTACTCTTTAAATAATGCCTCAGGTTATTCCCATGAGGATCCTAGTGGCGATGACGGTGGTGGTGATAGAGCTGGCGAGGATGTTGTTGATGCTGTTGTTGGTGATGAGATTGGTGATGATGAGTATGATGATGTTGCTACTGGTGCTGATGATGATAATGCTGGTGCTGCTAATGATAATGATGTGTGACATAGGGATGACATTGATGGTGATGGGGGGATATTAATCCCCTCCATTTTTGACATAACAGAGAGACTTGTGTTGGAGTTTAATTTTTTTTGTATTGTTGGACTCCTTATATGTGAATTTCTGTATGTAATGAAATTCATTTTGGATTATGTTATCATCAGGGATGTTATTTTACAATTCTTTAGGTAATATTCACTTTCCATTTTTGTTTTTATGGTTTATTGTGTTAATTATTATCTCTTCATCTAATCTTGGCCTTAGCAGTGGAGGGGAGGCTTGGGATGGGGGGCTGTAATGGAGGGTTGGGGGGGCTAGGGGGAGGTTGGGGGGTGCAGTGGAGGGCTGGGAGGGGAGGGGCTGGGAAGGTGGAGAGGGGGAGGGTCTGGGTAGTGGGGAGGGAGGGGGAGGGGCTGGGCAGGGGGTTGGGTAGTGGGGAGGGAGAGGGAGGGGTTGGGCAGGGGGCCTGGGCAGTAGGGATGGGTAGTGGGGAGGGAGGGGAGGGGCTGGGCAGGGGGCTGGGATGTGGGGAGGGAGGGGGAGGGGCTGGGTCGGGGGGGGGGGGGGGGCTGGACAATGGGGATGGAGGGGTAGGGGGAGAATCTTGGCAGTGGGGAGGGAGGGGGAGGGGCTGGGCAGTGGGGAAGGAGGGGGAGGGGGAGGTGGGGAGGGGGAGGGGCTAGGGGAGGAGTTGGACACAGTGTCATCTTATTTGCAAGATTAAAATTAATATGTCTAATCTTGTAATTAATGAACTCATGATATTGTGATCCTTTCATTATTGTGATTTATGAATTCAGGTCAAGCATCTTTACAAATAGTTTTGACAATGGCATTGCAATGTGCCTTACAAGGGTTGGGTTCTTCTACTAAAGGCCTTGACGTGTCCAATTAATAGGGTAAAATTAATGTATGATGTGTCGATGACCTTTTAATAATTATTAAACCGGTTTTTTTAGGCAGTTGTTTTATTTGTGCATAATTTCACATGCATGGCATTGCATTTTTAGTCATCGGAATTTTTATGTGGGCATTGGTACCCTCATTGAGTTTGTCCGTTGTTTTCTTCTAAAAAAGTGCAATGACCATTGGATTGGATATGGTTTCCATGGGGATGTCTCCCCAACTCTCTCCCTTGTATTCAAATGATCCTGAACGATCACAAATCAGATGTTTTATGGAATGTCAACCCAGTTTGAGTTAGTTTGTTTTCTAGGGTGAAATTTGATGTGTGATAAATTTCTTGCAGGTCTCCCTATACAAGAATAGCTGTGATATGAACATCCTTGAAACAACTGCTATAGATTTCTATTTTCTGGTCACAATTCATACTATTCAAGTTAGGGGTCCAAGTATCTTTGAAATTTTGATTCTTTTATGTTTCATCTTCCTTTTTAATTAGTTGTACAGTTCCTCTTTTGGGATCTCATTAACATTTTACTAGATTTAAAAATTCTTATTTTTTAATATCCCGTAATATCATCTGTTTATATTTATTGTACTTTTGTTTAATTATTTTTCAATGCAGGAGTAGTCTACATAGAATTTTAATGGACATTTAATTTAGTGTGTATCATTTTACTATTTTTGGAGAGCATCAACACATCAGCATGTGGTTTACTATATGAACTTGAACTCATCTTATGTGACGTGAATCTGAATGATTCTTTCGAAAATAAGAGCTACAAAGTAATTTTCATCAACAATAATGACAAAAACATCAACATATTTAATGAATGCTTTGAATACATTTGGGTAGGTAGGAGTGTATAAAAATTTCTATATATATTAGAAAACAAAATACTCAAAATACTAAATTATTCCTCATAATTAAATAGGGAGATCAAAGCAATGCATCTTCATAAGTAGTGGCATCGAATATATCTACGTAAAATTTCTTTAGTCTTTAATTTGTTTTATTAACAAATGAAATTATTATTACTGTTATGTTAATTTTTACAATTCGTTATTGGAGCATCGAAATATTAGGTCTTCTCCAGGGACATCAATCATTGGCACATGATTTGATACTACAACCTTGAATATGTCCACTACTCAGGTATTCAATAGTTATATTTAATGACTACTAATTTAATTCCATTAACATTAACACATGTGTATTAATTCAATATAGAAAGTGTATTCTATGTCTTTCAAACAAACAGTTCTTTCCATCTCGTAATTGTCTACAGTTACATGAGTGTGTACATTTAAATATTAGCATTGTCATAAATATTTCAATTTTTTCTATCTGTTTTATCCTGACAATGAACCAAAAATATGGAACTAACACCTTCTCTGGTAACCATGTTTGAAAAAAATCTTTATCATGTAATATGTACATTTTTATTATTTGTGCTATCTGCTTAAGAAACTACAGTACTTAAATTATTTTTGATGAAAAACAAGTTTTTTATGTAATCTTTTGATTAGTGTGATTTCTGATGTCTGTAATCTATACATTTTTTGACAAACATTTTTAACATTACTATCATATAAAAATGGTTAACATTTCTCCTGCTATCTGGGGGATGGGGCTGTGCAGGGGGGATGGGGCTGGGCAGGGGTGAGGGGCTGGTGGGGGCTGGGGCTGGTGGGCGATGGGGCTGGGCAGGGGGTATGGGGCTGGGTAGGGGGGATGGGGCTGGGCAGGGGGGATGGGTTGGTGGGGGATGGGGCTGGGCAGGGGGATGGGGCTGGGGAGGGGGAGGGGCTGGTGGGGGATGGGGCTGGACAGGGGGGATGGGGCTGTGCAGGGGATGGGGCAAGGCAGGGGGGATGGGGCTGGGTGGGGGGAGGGAATGGTGCGGAATAAAGTAGCGTATTTAATTAATTTCTTCCACAAATGACCTCATTAATTATGAAAATGAATTTCATGTTTATGAACAAATAATATTTTACCGAATATATTATAATTTGTGATAAATTGATTGTTTCAAACCACTTTTAATTGATTTTCTTAGTTATTGTAAAACTTTTATTTTCTCTTATACTGTCGACAGAAGGTAGTATTTAATAATAGGATGGATAAAGCTTAATAAAATGCAATGATTCAATTCTCTCTTACCAAACATATTATCTCACGTGACAATTAGAAATGAGGCTATTAAACCCTAATAAGTTCTTCCATTATTGGCACTTTGTAGGTATACGTGGACACCTTGCTGAAGAAGGCATATGATAATTAGTGCCATGTTACTGAGTATGTTGAAAGATCACTTTTGAGCTTCCATCAACACAGTAGGACTTCAAGTGCTCCCATAAATGAATTTTCAGCTGACTAAGTTGATTACCTTGGCACATTAGAGTATCGACCACTCCCAGGACATCACCTTTCTTGAGCACCATCTAAACAATCATAAATGGGGCACTATCTTCCAGTTGAAGGTAAACACTTCTAGTTGCTATCATTAAACCTGAAATTTATGACTATTCATGGCATCATAAATGCTCTGTTTCCTCTCTATTTCCGGCCATAATTGGTATGTGGGATGCAGAGTGAATCAACATTTGGTAAGCTGAAAGTGATCTGGAAGGGTGCGTTGGAAACACAAAGCAAGTGCACGGGTGACTTGGATGTTAACAAAACCACCCAGAGCAGCCATTTCAATCGAATCTTGACCGATGTCTTTCTTGCCCCGCAATAGGTATGTTCTTGTAATATCTATGAAATAATCTCCGAGACAATTTGCAGTTTTTACCTTCGCATAATACTTTTTCATACGTTATTACGCACTAAATATTTTTAGATGAATATTGATTATTTTTATTTATATATTTCAGGTGACTCACTCTGCACATGAAGAGATCAAGGGAATCCTGCACTAATAAGTGCTAGATCTCTACAACATGTATGTTTTCCTAAAATTGTGGAATTAACCTCCCTACCATGCATCATTTTTCATTTGCATTTACACACTATATGAATGGAGGTTATTGGTCGTAAAATCATGGAGTTAAACTCCCTTTCATCCAACATATGAATGCATGTGATATTTTTTCACTATTGACTCCACTGTATATTGATTTTTGTGGGTCATGTGTAAGAGTTTCTAAACATACTTTGATTCTTCTCATCCCAGCATAGAGATGAACCAAAATATTGGTGAATGTGCATGGGATGATAGAATGAATGCCTTCAATTTACAAGCATGGAGAAGAAACTTATGAGATGCGTATCATTTATTTCTCAGCGAGGATTGATGAAGGTATTTTTTTCTCAACGAACTCTTCAATAGGATAGGATGCATGGAAGTTTATTTAGTTTACAACTCAAGCAGTAAATGATACAGTGATAATCACATTATTCATGAGTTTTACTGGTATTTCTTGTGTTATAATCTGTTTTGTATTAAAATGAGTTGCATTACCATAAATAAACATACCTTAAGGGAACATATTTAGTTGGACACCCGATTTTAGATTTGTTTTCTGTTATAATCTATTCATTAATACAGTGAGTTGTAGTACCTTATCAAAATTTTAGGATGTTTTCTAACAGTTGCAGTACCTTACCTGGTTGGTTCTGAATCCAAATAAAACAAGTCATGCATCTACATATTTCATGCAGGGAGATTCAGGGGGAGGGCTGGGTAGTGGGGAGGGAGGGGGAGGGGCTGGGCAGGGGGGAGGGGGAGGGGTTCTGGGCAGGGGGATGGCTGGGCAGGGGGAGGGGGAGGGGGCTGGGCAGGGAAGTATAATGACTCATACTTTACATACATTGTTATTACTTCAAAATTGAAGAATAATTATTACAACATATAACAAAACCATGAAAGGACCGTATAGGTATAGTGTCTTTAGAAACTGGGAACATAAACAACTGGTTCATAAAGCGTCTACACTATCTCCCATTTATTTCCTCATATCTATAGTCCCTTTTGGCATATCTTACTTAATAACCTTCTTCCTGGCCTGGGGAAAGAAAACATACAAAATGGTGAGCTCAAATTCTCAATAAGGGTAAATAAAAGAAATATCAAACATATCATATTTATAAGAACATAATATTTTGAAAATCTTATCATGCAAAAGAGATCATAACTTAGGATAAATCATTGAAGTGAAATGTAATCCCAATAATAATAACTTAAAACTTGAAGATTTTTGGCATACACACATAATCATAGAAAATCATTTCTTATTAGTCAAAACACATTACCAAGACTATCTTAGTGGACAAAGTCCATTTCTGAACCGAGTTCACTCCTCGTTTTAGTGCTGTTTCACTAAACCGGTTTAACCTGCCGTTCTAGCCATGTCTATCTCATGAGAGATAAAATCATTAACCAATGCATTGGAGGGAGATATAGGTCCCACCCATCTCATAATTATACCATTCTTATATGTTTCACAAAATCAAAAATCATACATCATTGCATAACCCATGTAATAAAAATGGGAATCTAAAACATCGTGACTTCATTAAACAATCAATATAAGATAAATGAATTCATAAAAATAATTCCATCACAACATAATCAAATCAATGTAATAATAGGGATAGAAACAGAACCCTATATTATCTTAGATGGAAAATAATTTTCAGAAAACACTTGAACTCCATTCTTGAGGAAAATATACATTCTACTTCAAAAACATTTTTTTTCTTAAAATGTCATACAATTTTAAACTAAAAGAATTTGAATAAAAATAAACTTGAAAACATGTAAGGGAATCTTCTTGGAAATAATTTTTTAAAAATCCATTCATGTCGTATAAGTTAAAAGAAAGCATTCTTTTCGTACTTTTGTCGGAAAAGTCAAAAAGTTCCTCGTACGAAAAACGCCAAAAGATTCCTTTCTTATCTTTTACTAAAAACTCACCGACAAGTAAAATTGGATATAAACTGTTTTAGAAGGATATAAATATTACATATTTGAGGAAACATGTATGTGGATGATAAAATTCACCCCTGTAAATACCAAACTATAAACAATCTCGGATAAAAATGAGATTGTGATATTTTCCATTACCTTAGGTCTGATTTGCTTCGTAAGTGTCTGAAACTTCTGTATAATGATTTAAATAATGTTATTGACTTATTCCAGAATCATACTTATTTTTATGATAACATATATGGTCATATTATTATCTTCTTATTAGTAATATTTAATTACTACTTGTTATTCGGGTGTTTATTACTTTTTGTTCTTATGCGCGTTTTGTCAAACGAATTCTTATTTTTCTTTTTAGGTTAGAGATAAATCATTTCTAAAATGGTATTAGTGTAATATATATCATATTCATTCACTCAATTCATTTATATAATCATTATTCAATGAAGATTATGTAGAACGAATCACATCACATCGTGGAGACGGTATTCCGTACGTACGCACGAGCGATGATATCGTTCCAATGATCGTGGAATTGTATTAAAGTGTATTTATACTATTTCATAATCAATATCGCTTTACAATAATCATATATAGTCATTATTTACATCATTATACCCATCCAAGTAAAGTGGTGGTGGAAAATTGATTACACCACGGCGTGGAGACGGCATTCCGTACGTACACACACGTGATGAATTCATTTTCCGTAGGATGGATAGATGGTGAAATAGGGTTGTTTAAAACTTATAATAACATATAAGTATATTATTGATACTGATGTTATTACTTCATAATGAAACAAACAAAGAAGATGAAGTGGAAGAAGAAATAAAGATGAAAGAATTGGTTATGGGCATTACCTCTTCTTTGAAGCGCCTTTTTGAGACCTCCTCTTAGGGAACTAAAATTGGTCATTGAAGAAGCCCAGGTCCTATAGGATGTTTCTATGGAAGTGGAGAGGATATATTGTTAGTGTTTTTCCGAGCTTGAAGGCTCAAAGTGGTGTGAGGAAGAGAGGGAGAAGGTGCCCTTTTATAAGCGAGGAGAGGGGCACCTAAAAATATTATTTTATTATAAAGCCAAATTCGGTTTTAAATAGCTCCAAATTGATTTATTTCAAAGCTAAGGTGGGGCTGGGTCGAAATCCTCTCATATAATAGAATTTAGACATGTTTAGGTCATTATACTAACCTTATCGTTTAGTTTTAAATCTTAGTTAATTAGATTGACATTTACCATGTCACTTTGTATTTTTATATTATATAGTTAATAAACATACCATATACATCCAAGAGACCCCCAAGTGGTCCATTAATGATAAACCAATCATGATATAAGTATCTTGGCCGAACCTTAGATTTTTAGGAATAAAATAACTATCAATAATATAATATGTTTTTAAAAACTATATTATGTCAATTTTGACACTATTCAATAGTTGATTTTTGTGAAACTCATAAAAGAATTATTACCTCTACCAAAGTTAATTAAATCAATCCTAACATGTCATATTAACCTAGAAAATTAGTTTAATTCATAAAATGTCTCAAATTATATTTATTTGGGTATTTATAATATCAATTATTCTAAGTTTTCACTATTATGGTAATTACTGCATCATCATTGGGTAATAAATAAATTAAATTATATAATGTCTACAAATTATAAATAAAAAATAATTATGTAGGAAATATTTTTATCTTTCTAATGAATATTTATAGTCTAATTTATCATCTGTATAACCCCATATTAAAAATGATTTACTTATTAAACTTTGATTTTAACTATTTTAACCCTTCTTTAAATAAATTAATAATAAATGTCCTAATCTAATCCAAGTGGACCTAAATGATAATATTTTATTCATAAGGTTGTTTTTGGTCGAATTAAACTCATACAATACAATTAGGACATGTGTTAGGGTAATAATAATATCATTTTTACCCTTAATCACACTATTTACTTTTAACCGTGGTAAAAAAAGTAAAAAGTTACTATTCACCAAAAATTATTTTTATTTCATTGAACCAAATTTTACTTACTGTAATCAACCATGTCTCTAGGATTTTTGAAATTCCACCCACAGAAGCGGGAAAATTATGTTTTATGAAAAATTCAGTTTTTTAACATCCACTTAGTGGTTTCACTATTCATCAAAAATTGATGGTTTTCAGAAAAATACTAAAATTTCATCCTAAGATAATTTTGATATTCCGAATCCAAAAATGAAGCCCATTTTGAAAAATAAAATTCATAAAATTTCAAAAAGTTGTTATCACTATTCATAACGGCTAGTTTTAATAATATTTTAATAGCATATCGTTGTGTAGTGAAACTCAGTATTGCATATGACGCAAGCTATCGATGAAGGTCGTGATTACGTGTAAAGCAAGCCAAGAAAGTGTTGTGTGTAGTGAAAGATTCCTTTTATGATTTATACAACAAAATATTTCTCATAAAATTCTCGGGTGTTACATTCTACCACCCTTAAAATGAATTTCACCCTCAAAATTAGTCACTTTGTAACAAACAGATAAAGATACATCTCCCTCATCATATCCTCAAGCTCCCATGTAGCATATTCTAATTCTTGGTTCCTCTATAAAACTTTCACCAAGCGAGTGGTCTTGTTTCGTAGGAATTTTTCTCTACAATACAAAATCTCTATCGGTTGTTCTTCGTACGAAAGATCTTGCTCCAGCGGTACAACTTCTGAGCTGAGTACATGTGAAGGATCAGGTATATACTTTCTCAGGAGAGATACATGGAAGACATCGTGAACTTGGGAGAGATTCAGTGGAAGCGCCAATCGATAAGCTACCTTCCCAACATGATCCAATATTTCGAAAGGACCGATATATCTAGGGCTCAACTTCCCCTTCTTTCCAAATCACATGACCATCTTCCAGGGAGATATTCGTAAGAACACTTTATCACCCACTTCAAACTCTAGGTCTTTTCTTCGGTTGTCGGCATTAATATTCTATCAACTCTGATCTGCTCTTATATGTTGATGAATAGATATGACCTTTTCTACCATTTCATCAATGAGATCAGGTCCTAATAGCTTTCTTTCCCCAACTTCATCCCAGCAAGTTGGAGTCCTGCATTTCATTCCATAGAGAGCATCATAAAGAGCCATCTGAATACTGGAGTGAAAGCTATTATTACAAGAAAATCCCACCAATGGTAGGTGTTGATCCCAACCACCTTTGAAATCCATAGAGCAAGCTCTCAACATTTCTTCTAGAGTTTGAATTGTTCTCTCAGACTGACCGTCTGTCTGAGGATGATAAGCAGTGCTGAAACTCAACTCTGTATCCAGAGTATGCTGAAGACTTCGCTAGAACTTCGAGGTAAACCTCAGATCCCGATCAGATATAATAGAAAGTGGTAGTCCATGCAATCTTACCAGTTCCTTTACATATATCCTGGCAAGCTGATCCAGCGAGAAATCCTCTCTAATAGCAATGAAGTGTGCGGACTTTTCAAGACAATCAACTATGACTCAGATAGCATTATTGCCTTTGGATGTTTTAGGAAGTCCTGTGACAAAGTCCATTGTGATGTTTTCCCATTTCCATTCGGGTATGGGTAATGGTTGTAACATACCCTTATACTTATGTCCCTCATCTTTTACTTGCTGACAAACCAAGCAACGAGAGACATATTCACCAACATCTCTTTTCATGCCATCCCACCAGAAGTACTCTTTCAGGTCCCTATACATCTTCGTGCTTCCAGGATGAATAGAGAATAAAGAACTATGAGCCTCATCCAGTAGCTCCTTCTTTAATTCTGGGATGGGAGGAACACAAACCCGATTCCTGAACTTTATTATCCCATCACAATCAAGGTTGAATTTAGAAACATTTCTCACCTTCTTTTGTAACTCTACATCTTCTTTCTATGCCTCTTTAATCTTCACATGTATAGATAGTTGAACATTAATTTGAGAAAGATACGATTTTCCCCCTTACATTATAATTCCAAGATCCATCCTTTCTAAATCCATAAATATTGGATCTTTTGTGATCCTCATCATGGATAAACTAGCATGGTCTTATCGACTTAATGCATCTTCCACCTTGTTTGCTTTCCCAGGGTGGTAATGAATTGAGCAGTTGTAATCCTTAATCAGCTCTAACCATATTCTTTGACACATATTCAGCTCCTTTTGTGTGAAAATATACTTTAAACTTTTATGATCAGTATAAATATAACACCTTTCACCATAAAGATAATGCCTCCAAATCTTTAATGCAAAGATTAACAAAGCTAACTCCATATCATGAGTTGGGTAATTTTGCTCATGGATTTTCAACTGTCATGAGGCATAAGATATCACCATATCGTTTTTCATTAGAACACACCCCAACCCCTTCTTTGATGCATCACTATAGATCACAAACCTTTCTCCACAACAAGGTAGTGTGAGCACAGGTGCACTAGATAACCTTATTTTCAACTCCGTGAAATTCTCTTCACATTCCTCCGTCCAAACAAACTTAACTCCTTTCCAAGTCAACCTGGTGAGTGGATTAGATAATCATGATAAATCGTTCACAAAACGTCGATAATATCCAGCCAAACCAAGAAAACATCAGATCTCAGTTATTGTTGTTGGTCTCGACCATCTTTTGAAAACCTCTATTTTTGTTGGATCCACAGATATCCCCTCTTTTGAGATTATGTGACCCAAAAATGAAACTCTTTGAAGCCAAAACTCACACTTGGTAAATTTGGCATAAATCTTCTCCTCTCTCAGGGTCTTCAATATAATTCTCAAGTGATTTTCTTGTTCTTCCTTTCTCTTTGAATAGACCAGAATATCATCTATAAAGACTACCACAAATTGATCAAGATAGTCTCTAAAGACTATATTTATCAGATCCATGAAGATAGCAGGGGCATTAGTAAGACCAAATGGCATCACTATAAATTCATAGTGTCCATACCTTGTACGGAAAGCCATCTTTGGTATATCCTCCCTTTTGACCCTTAATTGGTGATACCCTGAACGATGATCAATCTTGGAAATGTATTGAGCTCCGCGTAGTTGGTCAAATAGGTCATAAATGCGCGGGATAGGATATTTGTTCTTGATAGTGATCCTATTAAGTTCTCGATAATCAATACAGAGACTCATAGATCCATATTTATTCTTAACAAACAGAACAGGTTCTCCCCTAGGGGACGCACTAGGGAATATGAATCCCCTATCAAGATTCTCTTGGAGTTGATTCTCCAATTCCTGCAACTCAATTGGGGCCATTCTATAAGGTGTCTTTTAAATAGGCAAAGAACCCGGTAGAAGTTCTATTGAAAACTCTACTTCACGATTTGGTGTAAGACCCGACAATTCCTTCGGAAAGACATCATCAAACTCCCATACAATGGGAATATTCTTAATCGTGAGTTTCTCACCAACCATTTTAGATAAATAACCTTCATTTAGTGGAATCAAGACCCATAAGATGGAAGAAATTTCCACTGGAAGTTTATGTTCATCCTTGCATCGATAGACGATCATAGATTGATCTGGAATATGAAATGTGACTTCCCTTCTTTGTCAATTGATTTGAGATCCGTATAGAGAAAACCAATACATGCCACGAATCACATCAAATTCCACTATAGGAAGCATCACAAGATTTTAAGGATGCACATTCCCACAAACTTCAATCGGGGAAGAATTATAAAATTTTGATGCAATTGTTGTGCCATTATGTGTTGTCACAGCTAACTCAACATCTAATTGTTGAGGTAATACAGTGATACCATAAGAAAATTATTCAGAAATAAAGGAGTGGGTGGATCCAGAATCAAATAAAACATTTGCTACTTTAGAGTGGATGGTAAGTGCACCTTTCACCACATTGTTATCGTACTCCACATCGATGATAGAAATTGCATGTGACTTTCCTTTATCTTTATCCTTAAGAGTTTGTTAACGTAGACCATCATCATCAAACCTTGGATTTGGGCATTGATTGGCATAATTCCCCATCTCCTTGCACTTGAAACATTGAAGTGTAGTAGGTTCATTCGGTGTGTCCCTTCCTTTGTTTGCATCATTAGAAATCTTCTTCCCATCATTGTGTCATTCAAATTCCCAATGACCTTCCTTTCCACATTTGAAACATTTACTTGTCCCTTTAAGAAAACTCCCTCCATGTTTCTTTCCACACATTGAGCATAAGGGAAAGCTCAACTTATTTTCAGCGTGCTCTTTAGATTTTCCTTTGAATTCCATTTTCATCTTCTTATCAAACCCATATGACTGATGGGTTACTCTAATCTCCATCTCGACTTTGAGAGCACATCGAATAATTTCCTCATAGCTATTGAAGTCCCTTATGACTAACGCCTTTAAATGACTTGGTTTTAAGCCACTAAAGAATTGATCGATCTTACTCTCAGGTTGAATAATAATACCAGAAGCGTACATTGCAAGTCTTGTAAAATTAGTTTCATTGGTACCAACAGATTCATTATCCTTTTGCTTCAGTTCAAGAAACTCTTTCTCCATCTTAGTTCGGAGAATTCGAGGGAAGTACTTATTGAAAAATAAGTTCTTAAACTCGTCCCATTCCATGGACTCAATTTCATCCCTTTACCTCATATTCTTAATAAGATTCCACCATTGATCAACATCTCCTTCCAAACGATACACTACTAGGATGATTTTATCATGTTCAGAACATTGAAGAACTAAAAATATCTTTTCAGTAGTACTAATCCATTGTTCAGCAATTAATGTATCAGTAGACCCGCAGAATGAAGGCGGACACTTCCTCATGAAGGATTAAACAAAATGATGCTCCTTCCTTTGCTCGTTTGGAAGTCCTGCATGATCCATAGCTTGAGAAAGTTGTGTGATCATGGCTACAAGATTTTCCATTCCATCTCCCATAACATTTGGTTTCTCAGGGGGACAGTCATTGCATTGCCTGTCGCATTCTGCATTAACACGGTTCCTTCGAGTTCCAGCCATTGACTAAAACCAAGAAGAATAGTGTGATTAACACTAATTATAAGAGGAAAACAACATTATCAAAATACATTTTCACACTTAAGGTCTTATCATAGGTTGTTCATGGTCATTTCTAAATCACTAAGATTGTGTTCTATGCTTAGAATTATCCTTAGGGTTCTTACTAAGGCTTTCACATCCTAGTTTCCAAAGGTTGACTATACCTTTCCTCCGATACAAACTATAACGACCCATACTTTATATTCATTGTTATTACTTCATAATTGAATCATACTTATTACAACATATAACCAAACCATGAAAGGACCGTATAGTTATAGTGTCTTTAGAAACTAGGAACATAAACAACTGGTTCACAAAGCGTCTGCCCTGTCTCCCATTTATTTCATCATATCTATAGTCCCTTTTGGTATATATTACTTAATAACCTTCTTACGGACCTGGGGAAAGAAAACATTAAAAAGGGTGAGCTCAAATGCTCAGTAAGGGTAAACAAAATAAATATCAAACATATCATATTTATAAGAACATTACATTTTGAAAATCTTATCGTGCAAAAGAGATCATAACATGGGATAAATCCTAAAAGTGAAATTTAATCCCAATATTCATAAGATAAAACATGAAGATTTGTGGAATACACACATAATCATAAAGAATCATTTCTTATTAGTCAAGACTCATTGCCAAGACGATCTTAGTAGACAAAGTCCATTTCTGAACCGAGTTCACTCCTCGTTTCAGTCCTGTTTCACTGAACTGGTTTAACCTGCCGTTCCAGCCATGTCTATCTCATGAGATATAAAATCTTTACCCAATGCATTGGAGGGAGATATAGGTCCCACCCATCTCATAATGATACCATTCTTATGTGTGCCAAAAAATCAAAAATCATACATCATTGCATAACCCATGTAATAAAAATGGGAATCTTAAACATCATGACATCATTAAACAATCCATATAAGATAAAGTAATTCATAAAAATAATTCCATCACAACATAATCAAATCAATGTAATAATTGGGATAGAAATAGAACCCTATATTATCATATATGGAAAATAATTTTGATAAAACACTTGAACTCCATTCTTGAGGAAAATATCCTTTATACTTCAAAAACATTATTCTTTCTTAACATGTCATACAATTTTAAGCTAAAAGAAGTTGATTAAAAATAAACTTGAAAACTTGTAAAGGAAGCTTCTTGGAAATAATGTTTTAAAAATCCATTCATGCCGTATAAGTTAAAAGAAAACATTCTTTTCGTACTTTTGTCAGAAAAGTCAAAAAGTACCTTGTACGAAAAACGACAAAAGATTCCTTTCATATCTTTTACTAAAAACTCACCGAAAAGTAAAATTGGATATAAACTATTTTAGAAGGATATAAATATTAAATATTGAGGAAACATGGATGTGGATGATAAAATACACCCCAATAAATACCAAATTATAAACAATCTCAGATAAAAATGAGATTGTGATATTTTCCCTTACCTTAGGTCCGATTTGCTTCGTAAGTGTCCGAACCTCCTGTATAATGATTTAAATAATGTTATTGACTTATTAAATAATCATACTTATTTTTATGATATCATATATGGTCATAATATTAGCTTCTTATTAGTAATATTTCATTACTATTGTTATTCAGGTGTTTATTACTTTTTGTTCTTATGCGGATTTTTTCAAATAAATTCTTATTTTTCTTTTTAGGTTAGAGATACCTCATTTCCAGAATGGTATTAGTGTAATATATATCATATTCATTCACTCAATTCATTTATATAATCATTATGCAATGAAGATCATGTAGAACGAATCACATCACATCGTGGAGACGGTATTCCGTACGTACGCACGAGCGATGATATCATTCCAATGGTCAAGGAATTGTATTGGGGTGTATGTATACTATTTCAGAATCAATATAACTTTACAATAATCATATATAGTCATTATTTAAACCATTATACCCATACAAGAAATGTGGTGGTGGAAAATAGATTACACCACGGCCTGGAGACGGTATTCCGTACGTATGCACGCGCGTTGATTTCATTTTCTGTAGAATGCATAGATGGTGAAATAGGGTTGTTTAATACTTATAATAACATATCAGTATATTATTGATACTGATGTTATTACTTCAAAATGAAACAACTATAGAAGAATATGTGGAAGAATAAATAGAGATGAAATAATCGGTAACGGGCATTACCTCTTCTTTGAAGCGCCTTTTTGAGAACTTCTCCTAGGGCACTAAAATAGGTCTTTGAATAAGAGCAGGACCTCTAGGATGTTTCTAGGGAAGTGGAGAGGAGATATTGGCAGGGGTTGGCCGATCTTGAAGGCTCAATGTGGTGTGAGGAAGAGAGGGAGCAGGTTCCCTTTTATAAGAGAGGAGAGGGGCACCTAAAAATATTATTTTATTATAAAGCCAAATTCGGTTTAAAATAGCTCCATATTGATTTATTTAGAAGCTAAGGTGGGGATGGGTATAAATACTCTCATCCAATATAATTTATACAAGTTTAGGTCATTATACTAACCTTATATTTTAGTTTTAACTCTTAGTTAATTAGATTGACATTTACCATGTCACTTTGTATTTTTATATTATATAGTTAATAAACTTACCATATACATCCAAGCGACCCCCAAGTGGTCCATTAATGATACAACTATTGTGATATAAGTATATTTTCCAATCCTTAGATTTCTAGGACTAAAATAACAATCAATAATATAATATTTGTTTTAAAAACTATTTTATGTCAATTTTGACACTATTGAATAGTTGATTTTTGTGAAACTCATAACAGAATGATTACTTAGACCAAAGTTAATTAAATCAATCCTAAAATGTCATATTAACCTAGAAAATTAGTGTAATTCATGAAAAGTCTCAATTTATATTTATTTGGGTATTTATAATATCAATTATTCTAATTTTTCACTATTATTTTAATTACTGCATCATCATTGTGTCATAAATAAATTATATTATTTATTGTCTAAAAATTATAAATAAAATATCATTATGTAGGAAATATTATTAGCTTTATAATTAATATTTATAGTCTAATTTATCTTATGTATAACCCAAGATTAAAAATTATTTACTTATTAAACTTTGATTTTAACAATTTTAACCCTTCTTTAAATCAATTAATAATAAATGTCCTAATCTAATCCAAGTGGACCTAAATGATAATATTTTATTACTAAGGTTATTTTTGGTCGAATTAAACTTATCCAATAGAATTAGGACATCTGTTAGGGTAATAATAATATCATTTTTACCCTTAATCACCCTATTTACGTTTAACCCTGGTAAAAAAAGTAAAAAGTTACTATTCACCAAAAATTATTTTTATCTCATTGAAACACATTTTTCTTACTGACATCAATCATGTCTCTCGGAATTTTGAAATTACACCCACATAAACGGTAAAATTATGTTTGATGAAAAATTCCGTTTTTTAACTACTACATAGTGGTTTCAATATTCATCAAAAATTGAAGGTTTTCAGAAAAATACCAAAATTTCATCCTAAGCTAATTTCGATATTCTAAATCCAAAAATGAAGTCCATTTTAAAAAATAAAATTTATAAAATTTCAAGAAGTGGTTATTACTGTTCATAACGGCTTGTTTTAATAATATTTTAATAGCATATCGTTGTGTAGTGAAACTCAGTATTACGTACGACGCAAGCTATCGGGGAAGGTCGTGATTACGTGTAAAGCAAGACAAGAAAGTGTTGTGTGTAGTGAAAGTTTCTTTGATGATTTATACAACAGAATATTTCTCATAAAAGAATCGGGTGTAACAGAAAGGGCTGGGTAGGGGGAGGGGAGGGGGAGGGGGAGGGGGATGGGGAGGGGAGGGCTGGGTAGGGGGAGGGGGAGGGCTGGGCAGTGGGGAGGGAGGGGGAGGGGCAGGGCATGGGGGAGGGGGAGGGCTTGGAAGGTGGAGGGCTGGGTAGGGGGGAGGTGGGAGGGCTGGACAGGGGGGAGGGGGAGGGGGAGGGCTGGGCAGTGGGGAGGGAGGGTGAGGGGCTGGACCGGGGGGGGAGTGCTGGGCAGGGGGGGGGGAGGATCATGTATTTAACTATCAAAAAAATTAAATTAGAGAACTATCTTTGAAATGGGTTAGGTTCTTCTTGGAAGCTCCTGGTTCACTAGGCCTGGTGATATAAGAAAGGGTCTCATCCCAATCACTCTAGAATGAATATGTTAAAACACTAAATAAAGCACATGATGATTCTATGGAACTTCTAGAACAATGCATTCATTTTCATGTACATGTTTGTGTTCCCATATGAGACCTATAATTTTGGTTTAAAATATAAAGGATGAGGCCCGTTTCGATGCAGTAGGACCCTTAGAAGGGGAGTACAAGTCATGTACCTTTAAAATAAAAAACGCAATCTTTTTAAAGGGTATGTGGGTTGGGCTATAAACATATGTAAATGTGATTATGATGAGTCATTCAAGTATGATTGAGGCTAGTATATCCATGATAGGTGATGCTAGACTTTGGGTAGTGAATCCCCTTGGTTTTGTACCTTGGAATCAATTAATGGATACCTTATAATGGGGTATAAGTGTAAGGTTTTATTCTGGGATGTTTAGGCCTTGAATGTAACATTTTGGCTCAGCGGTTGAATAACATTGCTCGATGATGTATAATATTGTGTGGATTATACTCTTTCGTTCATTGGGATTTCATTCATTATGATTTATGGATAATTTTTGGCTTCTTGGTGTTGTAAAGATCCATGTATGATCTTATATTCTGTTTTTAGGTGCAGAATGTATACATGTACAGAATCGTAGAGGTGCAGAATTGTAGAGCGAGGTACAGCTAACGTGCAACTGCTCTACTGCTGGGGACCTGCCTATACCCACAGTTCATTGAACTGTGGGAAACTCATGAACTGTAAATTAGTGTACCCACGGTTTTGAAACCGTTGGTATACATTTATACTCACGGTTGATTTGAACCTTGGGCATGTTTGCAGCAGCTGCAAATCAGTATGCTGTTATACCCACGGTTATAAAACCCTAGGTAAACATCTATACCTACGGTTCAATGAACCGTGGGTAATATAAATTTTTCCAGGTCTATACCCACGGTTTTCAAAGAACCGTGGGTATAGGCCTACTGTGACGACACTGCAGCCCATGGCTACTGAAACCGTGGGTATTGGGTATACCCACTGTTTCAAGGGATATACCCATAGTTTAAAACCGTGGGTATAGGTGCTATTTCCAGTAGTGTTACCCCACTTCTATGGTGTGTTAGGCACGATTAGTTCACATTTTGGGAAGTCGTCAGGCCATAATGTGCACCTATGTTCTTATTAGGTGAAATAAAAAAAGTCTTAAATTCATACCTAACCATTTCCAAATCCTTCGTTCTAATTTTTACTTCATTGGTTTCTCCCATTTATAATAATAGAGGTCCCAAAATCCAACTTCTATAGATTTTTATCATGTTCCTTCAACTATTTCCCGATCGATGTTATGTTTGTCTCACTATATTCTTCTAGGTAAACTATTTTATCTAATTTCTCTTTTTTTCCATGATTTTATCAACGATTCCATTTTGATGAAAGTTCATATGCCCCAATTTTTGTGAATTTTATAATTATTCAATTTTCATCATATCTTGGTTAAATTTACCAATAATACTGGATGATGATAGTTATATGAGATAATGTTAGTTTATCTATAAATCATACCTCATCTATCAGCACATTATTAATATTTTTCATTGTTCACACAATTATTTCATTAGGTATGTCATATTTCCTTCATTTTCCCAACCTATAATCATCATCCTACTATTCTATGGCTCGTTTTATTTGTCTTTGTTATTATAGGAGGATAAAGACATAACACCAACCTCCCCAAGTAGGGGTTTACCCAAATATTCATTTATTGTATTCTTTTTTCAGTATCATTAAGGTTTTCTCATAAATTAATTTCACAACGGTCTGTTTTTAATAAATGAGAGGATTTTTAATGGGTATTGTACCATATTACTACTTTACCATTTTAAGGTGAGTGTTGATATTACTTAACTACTCTATTTAACATTAAATAGAATATATATTTATATATATCAATTTGATGGGTTGTTTAATGATGAATTGAATATGTTTTCTCTTCCTTATATATCCTTGTAATGTTTATGAATGTTAAAGTAAATAAAATAATAATTAAATATGTGTTAAGGGAGTCATGTTGTTGCATATCCCCTTATCCTTATCTCTTAGTATAAAGGGTAATGGAATAAACCATTTTACATATTAATAGGAATCATTATTATATGGCCTATAATTAATAATTATTTTTTTATATGATGACTATTACCTATGGATCCATTAAACATTATTATCACGACCCATCCTCGGGGGCCCGTGTCATGCCTACCCCAAGCCCACCTCCCAAAGGCCAGGAGTTGGTGACTAGAGATGAATGTGTAAATATACAAGTGGGAGGCATTATCCTAGAAACCTATTTTCATACAAACAACCAACCAAGTCCCAAATACCAAAAGGGAAGCATTATAAAAATGAATAAACTATGTTCTAGTATAGTTGAATGAAAGTGGGCCAGAATATAAACTCAAGAAAAAGTTCTGACAACTGTAATGTATGAAATGTTATCTAATTTCCATCTATAGTAAACCCCACATGATCCTAACAGTGGTGAAGTTACTGAAATTTTATGTACTACATTCACTCCTCCTGGTCTTACTGGTCCTCACATGGTCCTATGACACAATGTCCACCATTATAGCATACATTCGTCCCTTCTCCCTCAACACCCATATCGAAACGTCGGTCATCTACACCAGACACAACATGTGTGGTTGAAGACCATGGAGGGATGAGTAAAATAGTACTCAACAGAGACCCCAAAAAAAATAACAGAACTCCATTCCTTAAATAAAATAATCAAACTCAAGAAAGCTCATAACTGAAACTTTATAGGGTAGTAACAGTAACATCGTCTGTCAAAAATTTCGAATTGCTCGGCCACTAGATAAATAGTCCTCTATCAGGAACAGTGGGCCTTCTGGGTCACACAATGAAACTTCCCACTAACCTTGATCTATTGTTGTACTCCTCCCTGATTAGAACCATGGGTTTGTTGGGTAATATCAAGACACTCCCCATTGTGGGCCTGCCGGGTCAAATGAAGCTTCTTCCCACCAAGTCCTAACTAGAAAACTCCTCCTCTCGAGTATCATGAGTCTTCTAGGTCACACATATTTTCTCCCCACTTTGGGCCTTCTAGGACACACAAATATTCTTCCACTTGGCCATTATCGAGTAGTATTCAGGTCTCAGCCAACCTTATGGTTGCATTAGTAGAGCGCTTGGGAGAAACTATTATCAATACATTTTTCCTTTCTCATCATCCATTAATGTCTGCACAATCAATTATAAAAGATCTAAATCCTTGGGAGGGTATTAATTCCACAAACAACCTTTCAATAGTATGCGATGATTGCAAGATACATGTGTTTTAGTAACTAGGGGGTATGTTGCTATGTGACCTGTTCTTACCCGGTCGGACCGACCAGACCAACCCAGCTCAAGGGATCCACATACACTAGTTCATTCTAACATCCCCGACCTGACCTTGTGTGGGTTGGTGCCAGTTTGGTCTGGTCGAGCTAGTTGTCCAAGCCCAATAATCCTTGTTGGACCCAACCTGGTTGCCAGAGGGTCCAGCCCGCCTAGTAGCATGACAACCATGTCTAGACCGGCCCGACCTAAAGGAGGATTGGTATGGAATGCCAATGTGTTTTGGCCATGATGTACATGGTTCTGTCCCTCTACGAAGTGGGACCAGCCTGAACCTATGAGGGCGTGACTTTCTGGTCTAAAGTCCAGCTGCGTTAGCGGCGGGTGGGGTGCTCCTGGTAAGCGGTGGACCGCCGCCTCACTCCCTGTCCGAGAAGAACCCTTTATGGAGTGGGACACTAATTCACACGCTTGAGTAAAGTGACGACCATCTGCCTACTACAACAGTCATGAAGTCAGTTTTCATGTGGACATTGATCAACGCGGTGCCATGATGGCGCTCAGGTCTCTAGCGTCACCGCCCAATCGGCCATGGCTTCTACGACGCTGATATGCCATCAGGGCGCGCTGCTCTACCTTGTAGGTGGCCTTCTCCTCCATCTGGCACACAGTTGGTGTGTGCTTCCTCCGCAGTGTGCGGTCTCTATCAGCCCCAGTGCACTAGTAAATTTTTCGGAAGACCCCAAGACACACTCCAATGATCAGTTCTTCGCATCGCATGCACTTACGGCCTCCAAGGCGCATCCTCTTTTCCACAAATCCTTTATATCCATATTTCCACCTCTTCATACAATAAGTTCACCATGATCCAACAAACAGAGGTGTATGGTCCATTTTTCAAGTTTTCCCACACCCTCAGCATTAGATGTTTTAAATATGGGGGAGGTTTGGGGTGTCTCCGTTCAATTGTTACATGCCACTATTTGAACCTCAAATATAAAAAACTAAGAATGAAACACCCTCCTGTGTAAATGCATGAATCACGGGTCATCATATTCATGGGTTGAACAATTTTCGTTGTTTCTATTAATGGATGTGGAATAACAACAAATCGAAAACCATAACGTCTTTGATGTTCATTGCCCCATGTTTGTCCTCGAGGGGTTAAGACCTTTACGTCGCATCTTGTCTCTGATTTTCGAATGGCATGAAAAATAATATGATGTTATGAAACCATTCTTCATTCATTGCTAGGGTGTATGTCTATCAGTGGTTACCGAAAGAGCCCTCCAAATTTTTAATCTATATTTCCCCATCACATAAAACTAAAAATAGTATCACGTCGCAGCGTTCCCCATATAGCGTGATGTCGCATCGTTACACTGTTTTATTTATGAAACAAAGTCGCTGTTATATGTCATTAAAGCATCATTACACTATGAATTTGAAAATCCATTAATTATCCTCATTGATGAACATATTCACCACCCTTTTGACTACCCACATCGTCTCCATCCATGTCCCATAACTGATAAATAATAAAAAATAGTTCATTAATATTATTTACTTATTTTTCAAGAAATATCTGAAATATAACATTTCCAATTGGCCCCTATTGGTCGAGGATAAAACATTTTTAGTTGAATCCCGTCTCTTTGAATTCAAATGTTCCCCCATATTTTTTGATTTGAGAGATGGTTCAAATGATAGAAAATCCCACTGACACATTTAGTGAAAAAACCTTTAAAAAAGATTAAAATTCTATTCAGGGATCTCTGGACATCGAAATTACATGCAGTCAAATTTTGATATCTTGAAATTATTCAATGTAAGTAAAAAATTTACATAGAAATTATGAGTGATTACATTCTCCCCAAATTATGAATTTACAACCCCGAATGCCAAAAAAACAACTAAACAAAAATATGCGGGTACTGATCATGAATATGAGCCTCCCACATCCATGTGTTGTCCTAGAGATTTTTGTGCGGCCTTCAGAGATGCACTATAGGAATCAACCATCAATATAGGACCCCATCCTTTTGATCTTCTATCTCCTCTAGGAACACCGCAAATGTCACCCAATCTTCAATTTCCTTCTTTCCACATTCAATGACGTGAAATGGATCATGCATGTAGCTATTCTCCTATAAAACATGGAATACATAATGCACCTGGTGCATCAATGGGGGAAGAGCTATGTGGTAAGCCACCACGCCATCTCTGCTCAGGATATGAAAAGGACTGATGAACCTTGTAGACAGCTTACCACTGTAGCCAAATCATTACAATCCACATCGTGGATAAACCTAAAGGTTATCATGATTTCTATTGTAACGCCCCGAACCCAGTTACCCAAAGTTGGTGCATTATTACATAACATTGGCATGATAAAAAAAGATCATGTCTCGAAAGACCAGTTAGTTTATTAGTCTTGGAAACACTAGATATATTCATAAGACTTACATTACATCATATGGTAAAAAAATACAACAAAATATTCTCTTCATATCCCCTCATACTATCCCTACAGGTCATTCATAAATTATTTCTTCACATCCTGGGAAAAATAAAACATTGAAAGGGGTGAGCTCAGATGCTCAGTAAGGATAACAATATAGCGAAAACATTCATTAATAAGCATAATCATTGAAAAAAATGTATAACTAAAACAAAATCCTTTAAAACATGAACAATATCATAATATGGAAGAAATAAATTGAAATAATTCCATTTACTTATTCACATGGATATTTAACTAGTCGAATAATAACATTAAATATTAATAACCACTTTTATAATGATGGATTTCATAATGCCAGACTATCATAACCACATAGTCAAGGCCTTATGCCAAAACTACAAATAAGATGTTGTCAAGGCCTTGTGCCAAGACACTAGTTTGTCTCATGAGACCTACCGATGCCTCAAAGAGCTATACCGGGTTCCACCCATCACATACTAAGACCAATTCACTCCTCATATGAATGGATAGAAACATAACATAAACATTCGTATTAAATCTAGAATACAGAAGGTAAATATATTAACCAAAAAACATGAATGGTATAAAAATAGAATATTCACAGTAAAACATAACTCATTCAATAAAATATAGAATATTGTATTATATCATATTAATCTCAATCAAGAATAATGATGGATATTTACATAGATTAAAACAAGCATCAAACTATTGAGTGAAGTATCCCCCTTTTTCTTGAAAACATTAAAAAGTCACACTATTTGTCAAGAAGCCATTTAAAATAGATTTTTGAATCAAAGTGACCCATACCACTTTGAAACTTTTAAAAGGAATTCTGATTTGAAAGAATTAATTTCTATATAAATAAATCGTAAAAATCATTTTTAAAACATTGACATTAATGAGAAATATTTAGAATAATAAATCATTAAAACATTTTAAAATGATATTTTAGTTAGAGTTACTAACCAAAAGATTGAAACATGAATAAATATAATTGAGGTAATAAAAATTTGATAATATAATGATAATAAAGGGATTCATGATATACTATTTCAACGGACTTATATATACCATATAAAAGTGATTTGGTGTATGACAACGAAGGAGTCTCAATGGAATTTAAATTGAGATGAAATCTCTCCTAAAGGCTATATCCTTATGTTATGGATAAATCAATGAAATAATTATGTGTGAAAAATATAAATACACTCAATATGATTGGATATTCAGTTTAAAACAATCAAAGGACATTCACACATATTCTTGTAAAAACACCACCAATGAATTGGATGTTTGTCTCAACAAATAGAGATTGCGTAAAAATTACCCTTATCAAGTTCATACCGATGACATGTGAATTTATCAATGGAGTGATTATGTGTATGATATTAATATCCATAGAAAGGGGAGTGGAAATTATGACATAAGAAAATGAATAGTGATTCCACACATAATCGTGGAGTAAAATAATCAATGAAGTATGCGTAAAGACGAATGAGTGGAAATTGAAATTTCAAATTCCCTTATTGATATGGTAACTTATGAAGCAAACACCCATGAAAGAAGTATCATACAATGATGATTTAAATATCCATTACTTAAATTATATTACACAATTAATACAAACATGGGCCGTACACACACCACATGCAATAAATAAGTGGTGGATAATGAAAATATCAAGGAATTAAAAGTGAGATAAGAAACCCCTTACTTTGAACTTTTTCCTTGGTAGATGGTAGGTTAGCCAACTGTATAATGGTAAAATAATTGTTATTCAATTATAATAGAATCATATACATTAATATGATATCGTATATGGTCTTTTAACATTGATATGTTAATAATATCTTAGTATTATCATCGTTTTTGGTGTCAACTTACTCGTTTTATTTTATATGTTTTGTTACATAAGTAGTGTTTCTTATGGATAGGTTGTATCTTATTCATATACAGATTGATATCTATACCTTAAACTTTATTGTTAATCATTAAATGATATTTATACTTTATGGATATGATGGGGAATGAATCTCATCACGTTCGTGGAGACGGTAGTACGTACGTATGCACAAGCGATAATATCATTCTTTTGATATTAAAATCATATATAATTGGATTGTATATCATATATACAGAATAATTATCATGTTATTATTATTATTTAAATGAATTACACATCTTTATTATACCCATCCAATTAATAATGTATTGAATAACAATTACACTACAACATGGAGACGGTAGGCCATACGTACACACATATGGTGACATGTCATTCAAAGGATGGATAAAATACTGAATATGGTTGTACCATATTTATAATAAGAGAACATTATTTAAATGATATTGGGGTTATTATTTTAAAATGGAAATAACAAAGAATGAATATGTTGAAGAAGAAAGGAACTTAAAATAGGGTTGTGAAAACATTACCTATTCTTTGGGTTCCTCCTACTGATTTGATCAAAAGGGCCTCTAAGGATGGCTTTCTGATCAAACTAAGGCATATAGGTTTAATTGAGGTATGTTTAGAGAATATTTGGGATGGGGTTGTCCGAGAAAAAAAGGCATTTAAGGTGTAAATTTGAGAGAAGGTGGAGTACTGTTTTATAAGAGGGGTGAGGGGAACATTTTGAAATGCTAGAAATATTATTTTATAATAAAATCATATTCGGTTTATAATGGTTAAAAAGTGTATTATTTAAAGGATAAAATGGAAATGGGTTTAAATCCAGTAATCCAATATATTTTAGATAGGTTTGGGTCACTATATTATGCTTATAATTTATATTTAACTCTTAGTTAAATAGTTTGACATTTACCATCTCTCTTTGTATTTTTATATTATTTAATTAATAAACAAAAAATATACCTCCATTCTACCGCCAAGTGGTCCATTAATTATAAACCTATAATTATATAGTCCTTTGTCCGAACTGTATATTTTTATGAATATAATATCAATTAAAAATATAATAGTTGTTTAAAAAACTCTTTTATGTGAATTTTGACACTATTGGGTATTTTGTTTTTGATAATTTCATAACATCATTATTACTTCAGAAAAAAATTATATAAACAATCTAAATATGACATATTAACCTATAAAATTAGTGGAATTCATAAAAATATTCTAATTACATTTAGTTTGATATTTAAAATATAAATTATTTTAATATTTCATTAATTAGGTAATTACTACATCACCATTGTGTCGCAAATAAATTAAATTATTTAATGTATAAATATTATAAACAAAATACCATTATGTAGGAAATATTTTTTTATTTCTCATGAATATTTATAATCTAATTTATCCTTGTTATAACCCTATATTAATTTTTTTTATCAGACATTGATTTTATCTCTTTTAACTCATCTTTGAATTAAATAATAATAAATGTCCAAATCTAATCCAAGTGGACCTAAATTATAATATTTTATTCCTAAGGATTTTTTGGGTCGAGATACTCTTGTAAAATATAATTAAGACTTCTGTTTGGGTAATAATAATATCATTTTTACACTTAATTACCGTATTTACTTTTAACCGTGGTAAATAAAATTAAAAAGATACTATTCACCAAAAATTATTTTCATCTCATTAATCCACATTTTACTCCTTGATATTAACCATGTCTCTTAGGATTTCTAAATTCCATTCACAGATGAGGTAAAATTATGTTTTATGTGAATTTCCAAATTCACCTATGAGGTGGGTAAAAGACGGTGAAAAGTTCAATAAAATTTATATATATCTAAAATTATTCTAAAATAACTCCAATGAATTACATTGAACATATATAAGTATAATGTATCTAATTTTACATTCATTAAATTTAAATAAAATAAATATTTATTTAAATAAAAATACGGTTTTAAACTATAACTATGTGTTTAACACTATTCATAAAAAAATGTATGTTTTCAGAAAAAAAACAAAAAATTCACCCTATACTAATTTCGATATTCCGAATCAAGAAATGATGTCCATTTTGAAAGATAAAATTTATAAAATTTCAAAAAGTCTGTATTAATATTCATAACAGCTTGTTTGATAGGTTATGGTGTGTGTTAGAACTAGATGTTGCGTACAACAAACGCTACTTTATTATTCAATGAGAATCATATAGTGGAAGCTTGGGGTGTTACATTCTCCCCTCCTCCAAATAATTTCATACATGAAATTTTTATATTTGGTATTGGGAATATAATGGAAAGTCCCACATAGGAAAAAGAGTCAATAAAACTATCACCTTAAAATAAATAAATAGAAGTACAAAGGTTACCCAAGATAACTCATACTATGATTCCATGTAAGAAAACATGGATATGAAAGATAAACTAAGTGTCATGTTCTAATGGAGATAGATAGAAGACATGATCAGGAGAACGTTAACAACAAGAAAGCCACACACTTGTGATGGGAAAAACGGTCATTAATTTCCCAGTAGGAAAAATATATGGACAATATTGTTTTGAGTTACATTACATAAAGATGAGGAATTCATTTACGAGATTGACTTTGAAAATAAAGAGATATACTTATGTTTTAAGTAGTGTTTCATTCTTTAATAAATTTCCACCACTAACTCTTTTTCTTAAAAAAGATGAGTATTCAAGAAGACTTGGTCACACAGGAAGAGCTAGAATAATCTTCTATATAATCACATGATCCACAAAGGATAAAATATATATTTACCTTGTCTATAAATATTAATCAAAACCAAAATGGTTAGTACACGATCTGATGATCCCCCAAAAGGATATTCCATTAGAGAAATAAAAGCTTATCATAATTTCTAAAATTAAACCAACAATACCCCAAAGTTAAATAAATACCATTCAATAAAAAATTGTCCTTAAAATCCTTCAATATAATCCAAACTAATATTCAAACCCAAAACATTGAATGAATTTGGTTATGTAGTCTTCCACATTAGATTGTATCTCCAAATGACATCAATAACTCTTAAAGTCACATACTTAAAAGTAATTAACCAAATAACATATTCTCTTTTATAGGTTAATCATTTCCATAAACAACCCAAATCACTATAAATACACTATAAAAATGTAGATAAAAATCTACCATTACTACTCTAATTAAATCCCATAGTATACTAGTTTCCTTGGGAATATAGTGTTCCCAACAAAGCGATCATCTTCCAAAATAACATTTATCACTTAATCACCAAATCATTTTCCTATAATAAGGGTATTCATTTGATAAGAAATAAGAACACAAATCAACTTATTATTGATCAATAAAATCATTTAACTAAAAATAATTAGTCACACTAACCCAGGACTTCACGTAGTCCAATGGTAGGTATTAAATCCTAATCGCACTTTGGTTGTGGGTTTGATTCTCAAAGCTTTGTCCGACGCGACGGGTAGTCACATGGTCTGCGTGTTGTCCTTTTTCAAAAACTATATTTTATAACATTACCAAAATGAGATAAATTCCTCAAAATAACCATAACATAATTTTAATCAGAAATGTTATCTCATACCTTGCATTTTCATCCCAAAATATAATAACTTGTAATTTCCTCACTCCCAATGATCATATAAACTCAAATGGTTATTTATAAATATATCCACAACGGAAAATATAATTCTTCCTCAAATATCATTCTCACATGAAAAAATACAGGGCTAGAAATACAAGAGAAAATTATTTAAGAGTAATCCTATCAAAAAAGAGAACAAAAACTTTTAAACATTTCTGCAACCATTTATTTACACATAACTTCTTCTTTGACCAAGAAAATATCTTATAGAATAGGGAATTCACTCGGGTAATGACCAGGTCCCCAACATTTATGATGAATGGCTGTAAATGGATTTTTGCGACCATTTTTATTTTCTTCCATAGTAATATTTATTTTTTTCTCGTCAATTCATCCCTTTAGGTCCTTATTTACCGCATGTAAATCATTTCTTTGTTCTATTGAGACACTTTCCTTGGTGTCTCCTTCCACATTTCCTACATGATGGAAATTTAGGATTCCTTTCTCCATGGTCTCCAATGCTGGAGATCTTATCATTCATCACATTTCTCTTCTTTGTTGAGTCTGATAGTTGGTTAATATTTATGTTGTTGATCATACTTTTAGAAAACTGATTTTGCAAGAACACAATATATTTTACACCTATCAATATTCCATTTTTTTGCTCATTTCCACCATTGTTCCGACCATGAACATCATTCTAATAGTTACTATGACTTCCTTGGACTCCAGACATTTACTAAAACCAAAAATCAATGTGTGAGTAACAATAGTCATATAATCATGTTGAGAATATCATATTACCATAATCTCAATTTGAAAAAACATAGGATTAACCAAGGTTGTATATTCTAATCTTAAATTAAAATACTTCAAATTCTTTTGTAAGGAAAATGTAAATTATCCTAACCATATCCCCCAGGAGTGTTGTAACCAAGAGTGCAGCGAGGCCCGTTGTCGTGGACCAGTTACCATTCGAGTCTAACTCAAAGCAGTGTTTTCGGGTTTTACCACTAGGCACATCTATTCCAGATCCAACTCTACCTGTTCGTATCCAGACAGGGATGTATTTCTTGGAAAACTCAAAAAATCTATACAATACCAAAATTCTAGGAAGTTATTCTATATTAATCCTCAAAGTATATCTTAGGTATATGTGTTCTAGTTATAGTTTATCTAAATATAGTTTCCAAGGTTCGTACAAAACATCCTCTGATACCAACTGTAACACCCCGACCCTAGTTACCCAGAGTCGGTGCATTATTACATAACATTGGAATGATCACAAAAGATTAAGTCTCTAAACACCGATTAGTTTAATAGTCTTTGAAACAATAGATATATTCATAAGTCTTAAATTACATCATAAGGAAAAAAATTACAACAACATCTTGTCTTCATATCCCCTCATACTATACCTACAGGTCATTAATAAATAAATTTTTCATATCCTGGGAAAAATAAACCATTGAAAGGGGTTATCTCAGACGGTCATTAAGGAAAAAAATATAGCGGAAAATTTCATAAATAAGCATAAACATTTAAGGGAAAGTATAAATAAAAAAATCCTTTCAAACATGAACGACAGAATAATATGGAATAAATAAAATGAAATAATTCCATTTACCTAATCACACATATATTATACTAGTCTAATAATCACATTAAATATCAATAACCTCTTTCATAACGATGGAATTCATAATGTCAGACTATCATAACCACATAGTCAAGGCCTTGTGCCAAGACTACAAATAAGATTTTGTCAAGACCTTGTGCCAAGAAATTAGTTTGTCTCATGAGACATACGAATGCATCAAGGAGCTATAGCAGGATCCATCTGTTATATACTAAGTCCAATTCATTCCTCATAAGAAAAGTTTAAAACATAACAAAAACATTCATATTAATACTAGCTTACGAAATGACAATACATTAACCAAAAACCATGAATGGTATAAAAATAGCACATCCAAAGTCAAACATAACTCATTAGATACAAGATTTAGGATTGAAATGTATTAGATTAACCTCAATCGAGAATAATGATGGATATCGACATAGATTAAATAATCATCAATCTATTGAGAGAAATATCCTTCTTTATCTTGAAAACATTTAAAATTCACACTATTTGTCAAGAATCCATTTAAAATAGATTTTTGAATCAATGTGTCCCAAACCACTTTGAAAATTTTAAAAGGAATTTTCATTTGACAACATTATTGTCTATATAAATAAATCCTTAAAACCATTTTTAAAACATGGACATTAATGAGATAGACCTAGAATAATAAATCTTTAAAACATTTTAAAATGATATTTTAGTTAGAGTTCTAAACTAAAAGAGAGACACTTGAATACAAATAATTGAGGTAATAAAAACATTGTAATATCATGATAACAAATGGATTAATGATATACTATGTCAGTGTACATTATATAACCCATATAAAAGTGATTTGGTGTATAACAACCAAATAATCTCAATGGAATGTAAATTGAAATTAAATCACTCATAAAGGATGTATCCTTAGGTTAAGGATAAAATAATGACATAATTATGTGTGAAAAATATAAATACACTCAATATGATTGGATATTTAGAGTAAAACAAACAATGGACATTCACACAAATTCTTGTAAAAACAACACCGATGAATTGGGTGTTGAACTCAACAAATAGAGATTGAGTAAAAATTTCTCTTATCTAGTTCATACCAATGACTTGAGAATTTAAAAATTGAGTGAATATGTTTATGAAAATTATATCCATAGAAATGGGTGTGGAAATTATGACATAAGTAAATTAATAGTGATTCCACACATAATCATTGAGTAAAATAATCAATGAAGTATGCGTAAAGCCGAGTGAGTGGAAATTGAAATTTCAAATTCCCTTATTGATTTGGTAACATAAAAAACATACACCCATGAAAGAAGGATCATAAAATGATGATGTAAATATCCATTAATTAAATTATATTACACAATGTATACAAACATGGGCAGTAAACACATCACATGCAATAAATAATTGGTGAAGAATGGAAATCTCACAGAATTAAAAGTGAGATAAGAAACCCCTTATTTTGTACATTTTCCTTGGTCAAGGGTAGGTTATCCTCCTGTATAATGGTGAAATCATTTTTTTTGAATTTTAAAATAATCATATACATTAATATGATATAATATATGATATTTTAACAATGCTTTGTTAATAATATCTTAGTATTATCGTCGTTTTGGGTGATAACTTATTCGTTTTCTTTTATATGTTTTGTTACATAAGTAGTGATTGTTATAGATAGGTTGTATATTATTCATATACAGAATGATATCAAGTCCATAAAAATTATTTTTAATCATAAAATGGGAATTATACTTGTATGGATACGATGGGGAATGAATCTCATCACCTTCGTGGAGACGGTAGTGCGTATGTATGCAAGAGCGATAATATCATTCTTTTGATATTAAAATAATATATAATTGGATGGTATATCATATATACAGAATCATTATCATGTTATACTAATTATTTACATGAATTAAACATCATTATTATACCCATACAAATAATAATGCGTTGAATAACACTTATACCCCGACGTGGAGACAGTAGGCCGTACGTACGCACGTATGGTGACATGTCATTCAAAGGATGTATAAAATACTGAATATGGTTCAACCATATTTATAATAACATAAAAATATATAAAAGATACAACAGTTATTATTTTAGAATAGAAATAACAAAGAATTAATAAGTTGAAGAAGAAAGGAACTTGAAAGAGGGTTGTGAAAACATTACCTCTTCTTCGGGTTCTTCCTTTAGATTTGATCAAAAGGGCTCCATAGGTTGGCTTTCTGATCAAACTAAGGCCTCTATGTTGAAGTGAGGGAAATTGAGAGACAATTAGGGTAGTTATTGGCCGAGTCAAAAGGCTTTGTAGCTGTAAATTAGAGAGAAGGGGGAGTACCATTTTATAATTGGGGTGAGGGGCGTCTTTGGAAAAGATAGAAATATTATTTTAAAATAAATTCATATTTGGTTTCGTATTGCTAAAAAGTATATTATTTAATGGTTAAGGTGGGGATCGGTCTATATCCTTTCAACCAATATATTTTAGACAGGTTTGAGTCACTATATTAACCTTATCATTTATATCTATCTCTTAGTTAAATAGTTTGATATTTACCATGTCTCTTTGTATTTTTATTTTATATAGTTAATAATTATACTATATACCCCCAAGAGACCCCAAAGTGGTCCATTAATGATACACCTATGATTTTATAAGTCCTTTATCCGAACACTAGATTTTTAGGAATAGAATATTAATTAATAATATAATATTTGTTTTAAGAACTCTTTTATGTCAATTTTGACACTATTGGGTACTTTGTATTTGATAATTTCATAACATCATTATTACTTCAAAAACAATTTATATAACCAATCATAATATGTCATATTAACTTATAAAATTATTTGAATTCATAAAAACTCTCTAATTACATTTATTTTTATTTTTATAATATTAATTATTTCAATATTTCCTTAATTAGATAATTAATGCATCACCATTGTGTCATAAATAAATTAAAGTATTGAAAGTATAATAATTATAAAAAAAATAAAACTATGTGCGAAATTCTTTTATCTTTCTAATGAGTATTTATAATCGAATTTATCTTATGTATAACACTATATTAAAATTGTGTTAGTTGTTAAACTTTGAATTTATCTCTTTTAACTCTTCTTTGAATTAAATAATAATAACTATACTAATCTAATTCAAGTGGTCCTAAATGATAATATTTTATTCCTTATTTTGTTTTTGGTCGAGATACACTTTTAAAATAGAATTAGGAGTTGTATTAGATAAATATTAATATAATATTTACCCGTAATTACCCTATTTACTTTTAACCGTGGTAAATAAAAGAAAAAAGTTACTATTCACCAAAAATTATTTTCATCTCATTTAACCAAATTTTACTCCTTGATATTAAATGTGTCTCTCGGATTTTTGAAATTACACTCAAAAAAGTAGTAAAATTATGTTTTATGTGAATTTCCAAATTCTTCTAGGAGGTGGGTAAAAGACAGTGAAAAGTTCCATAAATTTTTTATATATCATAAATTATTTTAAACTAACTCCAATGAATTACATTGAACATATATAGCTATTTTGTATCTATTTTGAACTTAATTAAATTTAAAAAAAATAAATAAATATTTAATGAAATATTCAGTTTTAAACTATAACTTAGTGTTTTTTCACTATTCATCAAAAAATGAATGTTTTTAGAAAATACCAAAAATTCACCCTAAGCTAATTTTGATATTCCAAATCCTAAAATGATGTCCATTTTGAATGATAAAATTTATAAAATTTCAAAAGGGGGTATTACTATCCATAATGGCTAGTTTGATTGGCTGTGTTGTGTGTTAGAACTCAAAGTTGCGAACAACAAACGCTACTGTATTATTCAAAGATGAGTGTATCGTGGAAGCATTGGGTGTTACATCTATCCTCAAACTCGAAGGGTCTCTATCTCTTATTGGCATAAGACATCTTCTAGCTCTTTGTTGTCCTCATTTGCTCCGGGATGATTTTTTGCTTCTCGGTGGTATTCCATGCCATCTCTAGACACATGACTTCCGACTCCCTAGGTTCTATTTGTAACACCCCAAGATTCCAGTGTATGTTTCCCTTTGAATAAAGTAGTAGCTTGTGATGTATGCAACTTGGAGTTTTGACCTACCACGACCAATCAAAATAGCTGTTATGAATATTAATATCCACTTTTTGAAATTTTATGAATTTTAATTTTCAAAATGGTCTTCATTTTTGTATTCAGAATATCGAAATTAGCTTAGGGTGAATTTTTGGTGATTTTCTGAAAAAATTCAATTTTTGATGAATAGTAAAAAATTTGCCATATTGTTTAGAACCAAATTATTATTTATGTAATTAGTTATTATATTTTAATTTTTTTAGGTCAAAATAGATACATAATACCGATTTATGTTCAATATAATTCATTCGATGTATTTTATAATAATTTTAGATATATAAACTTTTATTGAACCATTTTCTGTCTTTTACCAACCTTTTATGAGCATTTGAAAATTTACATAAAACATAACTTTTCCACTTATATGAGTTGAATTTCAAAAATTCGAGTTACATGGATGACATCAGTATGTAATATTTGGTTCAATAAAATGAAAATAATTATTGATGAATAGTAACTTTTTTTGACATTTAATTACCATGGTTAAAAGTAAATAAGTTAATGAAGGGTTAAAATGATATTATAATTACCCAAAAACATGTCCAAATTCTATTGGATAAATGTTATCTAACTAAAGTCATCCTTAGTAATAATATATGATCCTCTTTGGTCATCTTGGATTACATTAGAACATTTATTCTTATTTTATTTAAAGAAAAGTTAAAAGCCGTAAATTCAAAGTTTAATAACTAAAACAATTTTTAATATAAGGTTATACATAAGATAAATTTGACTATAAATATTAATTAAAATGATAAAATATATTTCCTATATAAATATATTTTATTTATAATTTTTTGACATTAAATTAAATAATTTATTTATGACACAATGATGATGCGGTAATTACCTTATAAATAAAATATTAAAATAATTGATATTATAAATATCAAAGTAAATTTAAATTGAGACTTTTGATGAATTACACTAATTTTCAAGGATAATATGGAATGTTAGTATTGAATAAATAAATTTTATTCGATGTGATAATGTATTTATAGATTTTAAAAAATCAAATACTAAAATGTGTCAAAATTGACATTATTGTGTTTTTAAAAAAATACTATATTATTAATTGATATAATATTCCTAAAAATATATGGTTCTGTCAAAAGAACCAGATACGGATATAAATATTAATAATGAACTAGATGGGGTTCTCTTGGTAGATTTTAGTATGTTTATTAACCATATAATATAAAAATACAGAGTGACCTGGTAAATGTCAATCTATTTAATTGAGTATTAAATCAAAAATATAAGGTTAATATGGTTTCCTAAACGTGTCTAAAACCTATTGGTTTAAGGTTTTCATCCCATTACCATATTATCTAGTAAATGAGTCATTTTTCAGATTTTAGAAACAGAAAATGAATTTATTATAAAATAATATTTTAATATTTTCCTAAAGTGACCCTCACCTATCTTTTAAAAGGGTACATACCCTTCTCTTAATTTCACATATCAAAATCCATTATTCATGGAAAAACACTGCCCTAATATCCTATCAACTATCCTCCCTTAAAACAATAGTCCTTACATTGATCCGAAAACCAGCTTAAAAAGATCTTTTGATCAACTCAAGCGAAAAAACACCCAAAGAAGAGGTAATAATTTCACCACCCTCTTTGTATTTATTTTCTTCTTCCACTACATCTTTCTCTGTTGATTCCATAGAAAAATAACAAAACAAGTACCTTATACATACTTTAATGTTATTATAAATATGGTAAAACAATATTCGTTAATCTATCCATCCTATAAATGAAAAAGTCACCATACCTGCGTATGTATGACTTACTGTCTCCATATTCTGGTGTAGTTTGTTATTCAAACACTTTATTAATTGTATAGGTATAATAATGAGTATAACTACAGTAAATAATAAATTCAACATGTTAATGTTTATGTATATATTATATAACCTCAAATTACATACGATTTCACCATCAATATAATGATATTGTCGCTTGTGCGTACATACGGATTACCGTCTCCACGAACATGATGAGATTAATTCCGCATTGCAATCATTCAAGAATAATATTCATTTTATGATTAAATTATTGTTTTTGAACATAATATAATTATTTATATGAATCGAATACATTCTATCCATATCAAAAATGACCTATGTAACCAAGCATATAAAGGAAAATGAATCAATTAACACACCAAACGAAGATACTACTGAAATATTATTAACAAACAATTATTATAGGATCATATATGATATCATATTTATGTACATAGTTCTTGTATAATTTACTAAAAATGTTTAAACTATTAGACAAGAGTTTAACAAGGCATCTTATTAAAAAAATAACATGTGATGTGTTAATTCTTCAATCTCTTTACTTATATGAGGTTGTTATTACGTAAGTATCTACTAGGACCTATTTATCATCCACAACCCTGGTTTCATAAAAATGAAATTAATTTTTTTTACTATTTACTAGACTATGTTTTAAAGTCATTTATTCCCTTATTTAACCACATCTATTATAAAAGAAATATCTCCTTCGTTTTCCAAACAAGGTACTTTATGATATTCTTGACAAAATTAATGTAAGAATGACTTTTTTTACTTATATGACAGGTGCGGATATGTTCCACCGTTATAAAATCATTGAGGCTTCCCATACAAGATTATAATAATATTTTCAAAATAAATTCTTTCTTTTATGATTATATTACTTTTAAATGATTTCAAAATGGAAAATGTTATTTATCTATAAATGGTTTTGATTTAATTTATATCAACATCCTTTGTTGGATTTTAAGCTTGTTTGATGTTGATTTATTATGATACAAATTTTCCATATTTCATTGAAGTTTGTGTGATATTTTTGACTATGGATGTTTTATTTTTACACCATTAATGGTTTAGGGATAATGTATTGACATTTCGTATTGTAGTTTTAATACAAATGATTATATTATGTTTAAACCTTTTCATCTGAAGAATGTATTGAATGTAGTAAGAGATGGGTGGTGCCTGTTATAGCTTCTCAAAGCATCGGTTGGTCTTATGAGACAAACTAATGTCTTCAAAAAGGGCCTTGACAAAATATTATTTGTAGTGTTGCCACATGGCCTTGACTATGTGGTTAGGAATTATGGCATTATGCATTCCTGCATTATGATTTTGGTTATTTATATTACTTGAGATTATTCTTCTAGTAGAATATCTATGGGAATAAGTAAATGGAATTATATGATTTATTTTTTCCATATTCTTCGGATTTTTAGGATTAAATGGATTTTTTAGTCTAATAAATTGCCTCAAATTTGTACACTTATTTATGAATGTTTACGTTATATTGTTATCCTTACTGAGCATCTCAGATCACCCCTTTCTATGTTTTATTTTTCCCAGGATGTGTAGAAGTATTTTATGGAAGAACGACAGGGATAGGCGTAGGATATAAGTGTGTTCAAAGTGGATAAAATGTTATTGATGTATTTATTTCATTACATAATGTAAAACTTAAGAAAGTATCTAGTACTTCCAAGGCTAATAAACTGATCAGTCTTTCGAGATTTTATCCTTAATGATCACAAAATCATTATGTAATAATACACCAACTCTGGGAAATTATGGTCGGTGTGTTACAGTTGGTATCATAGAATGTTAATTAGAAACCTTGGAAACAAGATATAGATAAAATCTGATTACAACACATTACCCTAAGATAGACCGTGACGATTGGTATTGAGGAACATTCTAGAATTTTTGTAATGTAGAGATTTTGGGTATGTTCCAAAAAATACATCCATTTATGGATACAAGTAGGTAGAGGTGGATGTGTCACAGATGTTCCTAGGAGTGAAAAATCAAACAAGGAGTTTCAGTTTTGACATGGAATATCTCAGTACACGACAACATGCCTTGCTGAACTCTTGGTTACGACAGTCTCAGGGAACATGCATAAGATAATTGAAATTTTCTTTACAATTCATTATAAAATATTTATCAGTATATACCTCCTCAATGAAAACATTTTTTATGAATATGTATTATATCCATAAATTGTTCAATTTATGTTAAGTGTTTTACATATTTGGAATTATGTAATTCAAATCATAAAATAATCTAGTGTATACCGTTGTTTATAAATAGCCCCTAATTGAAGGAATATAAACTTTATCAACACACGTAATCCATGTAGGGATTGACCTCCGACTCAAGAGAATTATTGTGGAGCTGGTGATGCAACTGGTTTGATGAGCTTGTAACCATACTGGGAAAACTCACTCAGGTTATCAATAATAACCTTACCCGTATGGATCACCCTAATCCAAAATGCAGGGGATCAACGTTAGACCCCTTCATAAGGTAACACCTACCTACATTCAATAGGAGTACAAATCCATTAGTATCTGAGGAATGGATAAGTTACATAGAGAAAATATTTCATGCATTGGGGAGTAGAGAAAGGGAAAAAGTTTTCCTGGCAGTTTATCCCCTCACGGGAGATGCAGATCAGTGGTAGTCATTAATCCAAAACATGATGGAAGATGAAGAAGTATTGAACATGGAATGGATGAGGGTTAAAGATATTTTAAAAGAAAAATATGTTCCTCATGACCATCAATCGGATATGGAAATCCAATTTATGAGTTTGAGACAAAAGGAAGATGAGAATGTTGCAATGTATGAGGCTAACTTTACATGGTTATCAAGACATGCAACAGATTATATACGTTACACAAAAAGTAAGATTGATCGATTCCTTTATGGGATAAAACCATTTCTCCGCAAATAATTAGTCTCCCAATCCATCTCTTCATATGATTATATTTATTCATGGACTATAAATACATAAAAGAAATTCTCTATGTCTTATGCCTTTAAGTCAAAGCTAGGGAAGAAGAGATCTGCTGATCACCCTAGAAATGGAAGTAGGGGAAGAAGGGAAAAGATGAATATTCATCCTGTGGTAACTGTTGGAAGAAACACCCATGTTATTTCCTGAATGGAATTGTAGTCTGTTACATGATTGGTGAAAAAGGCCACCAAACTCGTGATTGCAAGGGAAATAAGGAGAATGTAATGTTGAATTCTCTAATTATAGAGAAAAGGGGCATTATGAAAATGATTTTCCTTTTCACCATGGGAACTTACCTCATACAAGGACAAGGGAGCAAGGCTAATCTTATGTGATCACTATTGATGAGGTTGACACTCAAAAAGGCCTGGTGGAAGATAATTTAATGGTTTCCACTTATTTATCCGATGACTTATTTGATTGTGGATCATCACATTGTTTCATATCTTCCAAATTTTCGATGAAAATAATATATTTTCAATTTGACATAGCAATGGAGATGTCAGCCAAAACTCTTAAGGGAAGTATCATCACAAAAATGTTTTGTGAATCAGTTCCAATTAATGCATATAAATGTTATTTTTCTACTGATCTCATCTTCATAACCATTGTTGAATTTTATATAATCCTTGGAATGGATTGACATTAAAACCATGATATGAAATTTTATTGTAAGTTGAAGGAGTTTACAATTTTTGATGATGATATGAAGTTCCTTATCTTTAGAGTAGAAATGTCAACTCCTAATTCTTATCTAGATCTACCCCATGTTTCTCTACTAAATTCAATTGTTGGAGAGGAAAATATTGAAATAATTATCGGTGATGAAAAGAAGGTTCGAATTGTGTACGTACCTGTAGCGCAAGAATATGTTTATGTATTTCCTGATGATTTACCTGGACATCCACCAAAACGAGAAATTGTGTTTTCCATTGATTTAACTCATAGTTCAAGGCCTATATCGATGACCCCTTATAGAATGGACAATGTAAAATTAGTGGAAATAAATAAAAAACTAAAGGAATTGAGTAATAAGGGATTTATTTTCCCTAGATATTCTCCATGGGGAGCACCTATCCTTTTTGTTATGTGGAAATACGGATCTATGAGGTAGTGCATTGACTACTGGGAGATAAATTCTATAATAATAAAGAAAAAGTATCCCCTATAACTAAATGATGATTTATTTGACCACCATCATGTAGAAAAATATTTTTCAATGATTGACCTTCGATATGGATATCATCATTTGTGTATGAAGAAGGAAGTCATTTCAAAAATACCATTTTGAACGAGGTATGGGTATTACGTTTTTACAGTAATTCCTTTTGAATTGACTAATGAACCCTCTCTCTTAATGGATTTAATGAATATAGATTTAAAGTAATATCTTGATGACATTGTAGTGGTATTTATTGATTATATAATGGTATACTCAAAAAGCTACAAAGATCATGGAAATAACTTGCACACTATTCTAAAAACCCTCAGAAGTAATGAATTATTTGGAAAATTTTGCAACTGTGAATTATGGCTTCCAGAAGATCTCTTTTCTTGGCTATATTATCTCTAAGGATGGAATCTCTATTGATCCTTCAAATACCAATGATATCTAATAATGGCCAGAAATGATGATTATAACTGAGGTAAGCAGTTTTATTGGTTTAGTAGGTTATTTTCAATGTTTCATCTAGAATTTTTATCAGTTGGCTAACCCATAAACCAAGCTATCACATAAAGGGGAAAAATTTTCTTGGATAAAAGAGTGTTTAGAATGTGTTTATGAAATTAAGGGAATATTATTCAGTTATCCTATATTGAATATACTATCATAGAACGATGGGTTTGTTATTTATAGTGATGCTTCAAAGAAAGTACTTGGTTGTGTTTTTATGCATAATGATAAAGGTATTCCTATAAATCCCGACAACTAAAAATTCATGAGAAAAACTATCCCACTATGTATATTGAGTTAGCAGTTGTAATCTTTCCACTGATGATATGTAGACACTATCTCTATGGTGATAAATTTGAGATTTATATTGATCACAGGAATTTGAAATATATTTTCTCAGAAAAATAACTCAACATTAAGAGTAGCAGATGTCTTGAACTATGAAAATATTATGATTACACAATACACGACCACCTGGGGAAGGAAAATAGGGTATAATATTCTTTGAGAATAAATGATCTTGGAGTTGTGAACAAGATGAGAGTTTAATTGGGTCTTATTTTCATGGATCTAGTAAAGATGGATATGGTAATTTCCATTGAAGGAGAAACATCAATACTTTTTCAAAATATTTCAAAACCATCTTTACTAGAAAAGATAAAAAGTTCTCTGACTAATGATGAGGAGTTTCAAAAGGAGATTAATGTTGTATATGATGGTAGATTGGGTGACTAAGTATATGAAGATGGAATTTTTGAAATTTTTGGAATTGAAATTGTGTTCTCGATATACCTGATTTAAAATGGGAATTGTTGGAAGATTCTCATCTCTTTAATTTCTCTATAGACCCTAGGATCACCACGATGTATAAATATTTTAAGGAAAATTTTTGGTGGGACAACATGAAGAAAGAGATTTCTAATTTTGTGTCAAGATGAATTCTTTGTCAACAAGTGAAAGTTGGAAGGCAATAGCCTGGAGGAGGCGTGCAACCTCTTCCCATTCCTGCGGGGATGTGGGATAATATTACGATGGACTTTGGGGCTACCAATGACTCGAAGAAGGAATGATGCAATATGGGTCATTGTTGATGGTCATACCATGTCATCGATCTTTCTTGATAAAAGATAAGAGTTAAAACATCAAATAATAGAAATAATATATATTAATGAAGTTTTAAAACTCCATGATTTACTCCTATAGAAAGTTTCTGATCGCGAACCCCGATTTATGTCCTAATTTTTTGAAAAGTATTCAGAAAGCCTTGGATTTTGAACTTCGTTTGAGAACATCCTACCACCCTCAATCTGATGGATAACCAGAACTGAATATTTAGAAATTAGAAGATATGTTGGTATATATCTAACTTTACTTTAAAGGTTTGTGGGATCAATATTTACTTCTGGTAGAATTTTCCTATTACAATAGCTTCCATTCAAGTATTCATATAGAACCATATTAAGCGTTATATGGAAAAAGATGTCGCACACCAACTATTTGGGATGATTTTGGTGAATGAAAACTCATAGGCCCATAAAATGATGAGGAATCATTGAAAAATGTAATGAGTATCTATACCCAAATCAAAGCATCTCAATGTAGGAAATAGAGTTATGCTGATAATAGTTGGAAGGATTTTAAATTTCATGTTGGAGATCATGTTTTCTTGAAGGTATAACCATGGAAGGGTGTTATACGATTTGGTAAGAAGGGAAAATTGAGTCCGAGGTACATCTTACATTTCAAATTTCTATACCAAAATGGAGTTGTGGATTATCGTTTGGCAATGCCTCCAAATCTCTTCAAATTTCATGATGTGTTCCACATATCACTGATGAGGAAATATAAGCCTGAATGAATGCATGCACTCACATATTAAGAAATTGAAGTTGAATCTAATATATCTTATTTTGATGAGTCTTTCATGATTCATGATACCCGAGAACAAGTGCTAGGAAACCGGATGACCCGTCTGGTAAAAGTTCTATGAGGAAACCATAAGATGGATGAGGAAACATGGGAACCAGAGGAACATAAGACGAAGAACCAGCCGAATATATCTTATGTAGTAATATTCTAGAAATTCTGAGGATGAAATTATATTAATGTGTGGAGAATACAACACCCCAAGCTTCCGCCGTATGTTTCCCATTTAATAATGCAGTAGCTTGCATTGTACGCAACAAAGAGTTTTAACACACCAAGACCTATCAAACTAGTCGTTTTGAATATTAATATACACTTTTTGAAATTTTATAAATTTTATTATTCAAAATGGACTTTATTTTTGAATTTGGAATATCAAAATTATATTTGGGTGAATTTTTGGTATTTTTCTGAAAACATTCAATTTTTGATGAATAGTGAAAAAAGCAATGTTATTGTTTAAAATCGAATTTTAATTTATGTAATTAGTTATATTATTTTAATTTATTTTAGGTAAAATATATACATAATAACTATATATGTTCAATTTAAATCATTAGAGTCATTTTATAATAAGTTTAGATATATGAAATTTTATTGAACATTCTACCATCTTTTACCCACCTTCTAGGAGCATTTGAAAATTTACATAAAACATAACTTTACCACTTCTGTGAGTTGAATCTCAAAAATCATAGAGAAACAGTTGACACCATAAAGTAAAATTTTTTCAATATGGTGAACATAATTTTTGGTGGATAGTATCTTTTGACTATTATTTACCACTATTAACTGTAAATACGATAATTAAGGGTAAAAATGATATTATAATTACCACAACACATATACTAATTATATTGGATAAGTGTAATTAGAACAAAAAAAATTAGGAATAATATATGACCCTTTTTGATCCACTTATATTAGATTAATACATTTATTATTTATTTTAATGAAGAGTTAAAAGAGTTAAATTCAATGATTAATAATAAATCAATTTTTAATATAGGGTTATACATAAGATAAATTAGACTATCAATATTAATTATATTGATAGAAATATTTCCTACATAATGTTATTTTATTTATATTTTGTAGACATTAAATAATAAAATTTATTTGTGACATAATGATAATACAGTTGTTACACTATTAACGAAATATTAAAATAATTGATATTATAAATATCCATATAAATGTAAATTGAAACTACTGATGAATTACACTAATTTTTATAGTAATAGGACATGTTATTATTAATAAAATAAATTTTATTCTAAGTGATTAATTTTAATTTGCTTTCAAAATAATCTAATACTAAATAGTGTCAAAATTGACATAATTGAGTTTTTAAAACAAATACTATATTATTGATTGATATAATATTTGTAAAAATATATGGTTCAGAAAGAGGAGTTAGATAAGGTTATATGTATTGATAATGAACTATTTGGGGTTCTCTTGGATCTTTATGGTACGTTTATTAATCATATAGTATAAAAATACAAAGAGACATGGTAATGCCCAACTATTTAACTAAGAGTTAAAGATAAAAGATATGGATAATATGGTAACCTAAACCTATCTAAAACTGATTGGTTGAGAGTTTTTCAATCCATCCCCAACTTATCTTATAAAAAAATCATTTTTTAGCCATTAGAAACTGAAAATTATTTTATTATAAAATAATATATCATGATTTCCCTAAACTGACTTTCACATCACTTGTAAAATGGTACTTCCCCTTATCTTAATTTCACACCTCCAAAGCCATTTGGCACAGCCAAACCCTGCCCAAATAACCTCTCATCTATAGTCCCTTCATCCTAAAAGGCATACATTGATCAGAAAGCAGACTTATGTATCCCTTTTGTTCAACTCAAAAGGAAACACCCGAAGAAGAGATAAAAATTTCACCACCATCTTGCTAATTATTTTGTTCTTCCACTTCCACTTTATTTTTTTCCATACCAATATAGTAACTCTGGAACCTTATACATAATTTAATTTTATTATAAATATGGTACAACCATATTCGTTACATTATTCATTTTATAAATGAAAAAGTCACCATATGTGCATACGTAATGCTTACCGTCTCCACGTCACGGTGTAGTTTGTTATTCAAACACTTCATTATTTTGATGGGTATATTAACGAGTATAACTAATATAAATATTAAATATAACATGTGATTGATTCTTTATATATTATATACTGTCACAAACCATCTCCTTGGGCCTGTTCCATGACTACCCTAATCCCGCCTTCCATAGGCCAGGGGCTGGCGACGAGCACCGAAAAGCGTTTTCCCTAAAACCAGGAAATCATTTCCTTTATAACCTATAAACACACGCAACAAAACACATTGCCAGATACAAAAAAAAGTTAAACTGTATAGAGAAAAGAGTGATGAATGTAAAAAGATACCGAAATACAAGCCCAAAAGTAAAGGTATAAGTTCAATTGAAAAATAATACATCTGAAGAAAAAGGAAAGCAGCTAATGGGTCGCCTTTACAGGTTCCTACATGAATGGTGGGTAGAGATCTCCTCCTCAGCACTCCATGACCTCCCATCTCCATTGCATACTAACATGTCGTATGGTCCACCTCTGTGTCCCTACCAGTCCTGGTACCCTCAGCCTCGACATGTGATGCCCTTCGTCTGCACCAAACACAACAATGTGCAGGGATAACATGTGAATGGTTGAGAATAACGATAATAAACAGGGACACCGAGATCCTCATGGTCTCACAAAATCCAAAAAGGATAAACCAAAATTCATGATGTAAACTAAAAACCCTACTTAGGTTTATTTCCACACATATTCCAAAGATATCAAGTATACCCATCTCAATCAAGATGAAACACAGGGTCAAACCAAATATCCCAAAGCTAAACTGTTCCATAATGGAAGGTTTACCATGATGGAAAGTAACACACATGTATTCCACATATTAGAATTCCACCAATGTATTACGAAAAAGGAAGGTACCACACAGGTACAAAATAAGATCACACTAGGTAAAACATAAGTATAGTAGTAGAGATGATAAGATTTAACTACTAATCCCTCTTACTCGGTTAAGAGGAATACATACGAAGTAACATAGTACATCATCATACCCACACAAAATCTAATTAAATCTCCAGTACATCGTCAAAACCACACAAGATCCGAGTACATCGCCGATAAGTCGTCATACCCGCACATGATCCTAGTACATCTCGAGTACGTCGTCAGACCCACACAGGATCCTAGTACATCTCCACTACGTCGTTAGACCCACACAGGATCCTAGTAAATATTTGGTACATCGTCAGACCCACACATGATCCTATTTCTCTAGTACGTTGTTATACTCACACAGAATACTAGTATATTTTCATAACTTCGTCATACCCACACACGATCCTAGTACATCTCCGATACATCGTCAGACCCACAAAAGATCCTAGTACATCTCCAGTACAACGTCAGACCCACACCGGATCCTAGTACATCTTTATTATGTCGTCAGACCCACATAGGATTGTAGTACATCTATATTACATCGTTAGACCCACACAAGATCCTAGTACATGCTATGTCACTTAGTCTGACCCACACAGGATCCTAGTATATGATCTAGAACATCATCATACACACAATAGATCCTAGTAAGTCATCAGTACTTATTCTGTCCCACATAGGATCCCAGTACATTCTATAGTTCATCGTTAGACCCATACAGGATTCTAGTACATCAACATAACCAGCTAAAGGGTTCTCACACTAAGCTCGCTTATCTCTGGGAGGGTCTTCTCCACAAGCCACTAGTCGATAATCAAAATACCACGATGTCTCAGGAAGAAGTATCTCAAAGGACCGCCACATCATTGGGGCCTCAACGTAATAGACAGTGCATCAAACATACGTCGTGTCCGTATGATATTTTCCTTTTAGTCCCGATGGCCTGGTTGGATTCGTGCTCAATCCAACTCGGCTGTACCCCAACATTTTCTAAATATCAATGGGTGTATACCAAATAGACCTTGTTGATCAAAGGTTTCTTATGATGTAGATAGTTCATCAAACCGATGCCATGTGCCTAAGTTATCCCCAAAAGAGAGTATAGGGTCAAAACAGGTCATGGTCCAGTCCAACATGGTCAGACAGACCTGGCCCGACATGACCTAGGTCGACCCAGTTCAGGTCAACTCGGCCAAGCACGTTGGGTTCGCGCCGGCTGGGCAGTGGCCCGCTGGGCATCGGAGCTGCCAAAGAGGCCGTGGGGGCCGCAAGACTGTGTATGACACAAGGGCCGCTGAGTGGTTGAGGGATCGGGGGCTGCCGAGTGGAGAGGCCCCGGGGAGGCCAGCCAGATGGTAGGTCTTCCTCTCTGCATAGTGTGGTCGCATGCCACCCCTTCTTCAGCAACCGGTTCAACCGACCGCTCTTCATTCGTCGTCTTGCCACGAATTCTCCTTCTTCCTTCATGAAGAACAAACCATTCATGAAGAACAGTGGAGGGGTAGGTCAATATTTTTTTGTCCTACAAGCTCCGTTTTAGATTGGTATCAAGTGGATCAAAGGGGATGATGAAATGTGAAGGGAAAAAATTAACAATGATCAATTTAAAACACACCCCTAACTTGGGGGTTCGTTGACGTCGATGATGAGGTATAGAAAGATGTCAGTGGTGTCGACATTTCCTTGATCATCGGTTCATTCGTTGAAGACGTTCCTCATTGGAGAGAGTGTTCTTTGTTGGGGGGAATGTTCTTCGTTGGAGAACACATTCTTCAATAGAGAGAATATTCCTCTAGAAGCTCTCCTCTTGCAAACCCCTTCCTCAAAATTCACGCCCAAAATGTGAAAAGTTGCCAACTTATTAATTTAAGCTTATCAAAATGAATTAATTTGGCACATCAAACATGGAATAATTGAAGTACTACATTGGATCCATTAATTATCTCATTAAATAGGAATATTTATAGTCGGAGTAGTTGAAAGGTTTTCTCTCATTAAAGGTGTTCAGGTGGTCCCCAACTCTAAATTCAAAATGGGGGTTAGTTCTGGTGGTCACCACCTCTTTACATTCTCATGGGAGGTTTTGGATCGTGTGGTCCCCACCAATACAACACATGTTGAGGGGTTTCTAAAAAATAGACATTTTTATTTTATTTTATTCTTTCAAGAAAAGAACAAAAAACTATCTTTCACTCTCGACCCACTGCGGTTAAGTTGAAGGTCCCCTTATTGAATATCAGTGCTGCGAGTCCAATGGTGCCCTCAGATGTCATGTCTAAGCATCAGTTAAAAAGTTACTGAAACAAACTTTTACGTCTATTGAACATACCCAAAAAAAGTTAAGAAATTCATTCTGAGCACACAGGGCCTTGGAATCACATGCCATCAATTATTATAGACTCGTAAAATTCCCATATATTTAAAAAATATTACATGGAAATTATGGGTATTAACATTCTCCCCATATCAGGGCTTTGTGCCATCATAAGCCACAACCAAAACTAAGGGGAAAAGTGGGGGTACTGAGCACGCATCTGAGCTTCCCACTCCCATGTTCTCTCTTGAAGATTCTCGTGATGCCAGTGAACGCATACTAGAGGAATCGACCGCCCATGATGGACTTTCTCCTGTAGATCCTTAATCACCACTATAACCTCAAAAAACGTCTCCCCATCATCGATGTCCAGCTAACCCTGGTCGATGAAATTAGAAGGGTCGTGCACGTATCTAATCATCCGGGATATGCAGAAGACGTCGTGAACCTGTTGTAACTGAGGGGGAAGATCTAGGCAGTAATCCACCTCACCAACTATATTGAGGACCTGGAAGTGTCCAATGAACCTTAGAGATAACTTTCCGCCTTGGCCAAATCTCTGCAAAAATCATCAAGGTGGGACCATAGAAAGAAGTGGTCGCCATCATTGAACTCCAGAGGTCTCTATCTTCTGTCGGCATGAGAATTCTGCCTTCTCTGTGTAGTCTTCATCTACTCCTGGATGATTTGCACCTTTTCTATGGTAGCCATATCCATCTCTGGTCTCATGAGTGCTGATACTCCAGGGTCAGTCCACCATAAAGGTGATATTCAAGGTCTCCTGTACAATGACTCAAATTGTTCAATCCCAATGGTGGAGTGATAGTTGTTGTTGTTTGGAAACTCCACCAAATACAAGTAATCCTCCCAGCTGTAACCGAAGTCGAGGACATAAGAATGTAACATGTACTCGATAGTTTGAATGGTCTGCTCAGAATGAAAATATGTCTAGGGATGTAAGATGATGCTCAAACGAAGCTAAGTCTCGAAAGCATCCTACAAACCAATCCATAGCTGGGAAGCGAAACTTATATCACAATCACAGACAATTATCGAGTGCACTCCATGTATCCACACAATCTCTTGCCCAAAGAGGCTTCCCAATAACTCTGCTGAAACATTCTCTCTAATCAGTTGTATGTGGGCCAACATGGTAGGTCGGTCAACGATCACCCAAATAGAGTGATGAACTCTAGATGTACGTGGAAGTCCTATCACAAAGTCTATGTATATCCCATCCCACTACAAATCTGGGACCTCTAAAAGCTGAAACAAGCCTACAGTTACCTGATGATCCGCCTTCACATGATGACAAGTTAGGCACTAATAGGAAAACTTTGATATTTTTTCATCATTCTTTCACACCAGTGTTTTCGTCGACGATCTTGGTACATCTTCTCCACTCCTGGATTAACCGATAGAGGGGATGCGTGGAACTCTCTCAGCACATCGTCTTGATGTTAAAGTGGTACCACTGTACAACTTCTAAAGAGGATGACATGCTCCCCACCTTCAGGAATCCATCAGGTGCATGTCCTATGGATATCTAAGAATGTTGTGACTCATAGTCAGTGTCCCCGGGTAGAACCTCCCCGAATCACTAATGATGTCGCGGAGTGACTGTAAGAGACTAGAGGAAAGCTGCTCTGTCTCGTTCTTCAAAGTATATTTGCACAGTGGTCAGCTGCCCCGTCGTCTCACATAACAGTTGTATACCAGATCTATTACTGAGTGCATCAGCTACAACCTTCCCCTTCCTAGGAGTATACACTCTCTTGAATTCATAGTCTTGGAGGAAGTCATGCCAATTTTATTGTCTCAGGAAATGATATTCTTCGGGAAGATATACCTGATACTCTTATGATCAGAGTACACCATAAAATGCTCTCTCATCTTGTAATGTCACCACATCTTCAAGGTTAAGGCCACTAATGCTACCTTTAGTTCATGGGTAGAAAATTTCTTCTCATCATGTCTCAGCTGGCAAGAACCGTAAACGATCTCTACTCACTCCGGCATCAGGACACATCCGAGCATGGTCCTTGATTTGTCACAGTAGTCTACGTACCCTACTCCATCCTCTGGTATCCTCAGGATGGGGGGCATAAGTAAACCTCTACCTTAGCTCCTTAAAAATATGTTGTAATCTCTCGGACAACATGAAGGGTTTCCCCTTCTTCGTCAATGATGATAGTGGTGCTGAAAATCTGTAGAAATATGGAACAATCCTCCTATAGTATCCATCCAAACCCATGAAAATTAGTACCTCTGTCACACTCTTGGGTGGATCTAAAGAAAATACCACCTCAATATTCACTTGATCCACTACAACTCTAGCCTACGAGATGACATGTCCCAGAAAGTGAAACTCTCGGATCCAGAACTGGAATGATATTCTTTGTAATAATGAAGTGACTAGAATTTATATCTATAGGTGCTGTATCTAGGGTGGAGAAAGCACACATCATATTAAAATAATTTATTAAGAATTATGGTCACATGCCTCTACATCCTGGAGTTGTGCTTAACACATTCCAAATTCTCCCTAAGGACGGGGTGTACCATCTTGTGGTGGTGGTCATAACATCTCAAACCTTCTCCCACCTCCTGCAGCTCACCCATCTCCCCTGCCTCATCCGCCGCCCTGCACACCTCATCGTTCGAACCACCGCCACTGCCTTGGCTTCCCCTAGACCATTTGTCAGTCATCTATATGGTGGGATGGGTAGTCACATGCCATGATCCATTGATTGACACACACATAGCACTTTTTGGCTCCCTAGAGTATCCCTCCAGGCTGGGAGCCCCACACCACTGACCCATAGTCCAGGGGTCATCCTATAAAAGACCTAGACTACATGGCCCCATGCATCTGATGTCTGCTTCCTGCCCACAAATCTGGCACCTGTGGTTTGCTGGTAACTCTAGATGTGCATGCTTACTCGACCAAGAAACTCTCCATCAGAAGGGAACTCTACAGCACCCCAGCCTAGGTATGGATGCTAAGATACATCACTGATGTCCCTACATCTCCAATGAGACACTGCTCAATGGCTAGATATCTTATGCAATGGTCTCACACCATATTTGTGGAGTAGTGAAAATGCTCCATGAACTTTTAGGAGTACTCAGCCACTGACATGTAGTCCTGATATAGGTGATCCAACTCCAAGATGCGCACATAGCACAAGGATGAAGGAAAAAACTCATATTGGAAAATCCTCTCGAAGTCAACTCATGAGAGCTTCACCTCATCGTGAGTCTGGATGGTCAAAATCCACCATCTCCATGTTGATCTCTATATAAGTCTTGCAACCAAGATCTCCATATGGCCACACAGTGTCCTTACTATACAGAAGAACCACGTCACAACCTACATCTAGTCCACAGCGACCTCAGGATCCATATCTCCCATGATCCTGAGAGGCCTCTATCTCTGAAACACATGTAGGGAACTAAGCCTACGAACACCCTCTATCATAACCACCATAAATACATGATAACCATAAGTTGGTGGTAGCACTAGTGCACCACCCGATGAAGCCATCTCTAGAACTGGTCCCTGAACAGATGCCTCATCGCTTGGTGGGATGTCCTCATGACCTCATATCATAGTCCTGGTTGTTCGTCCGCATAGAGGGATCCAAAGATAGATCAAGATGTACAATGGTTAGAAGGTTATAAATTGTAAACATACTCTTATTTAAAAATAAAGAGACACTTATGTAACTAGTGTTTTCAAGAATTGAGCTAAAAAGATAATGCAATGTCTTGGTGTATGGATTCATCCGCCACCATAACAACATTAGACTCACCGAATCAGAAAGTAGAACCCGCAATACTAAACACTATTTCCTCAAAACAAAACATATTTCTCACAGCCTGGGAAGGGGATCCAAACGCCCTATGATTCCATATTATCATGCCTTTTCCCCAGGGGCTCATCTCGTGACTTCCCCAAGCCCACCTCCCGAAGGCCAATGGATATCGACTAGCGCCAAAGGTGTCAACCTTCAAGTGGGAGGCATTAACCTGGATACCTATACACACACACATACCCAACCAATTTCCAAGACACAATTGTGAAGCCTCATACATTTGAAGAAATTAAGTGCATGAACATTTGAATGAATGTGTTCCAGAATACAAACCCCGGAAAAAGTACTAAAAACTGTAAGGTATGAAAAGTGCTGTGTTAAAAATTTGTAGTAAACAGTACCTGATCATGATAATAGTGAAGCTAGTAGTTTCTGAAATAGTACATCATGTCCTCCCTATCCAACTATGTCATACCTGGTCCTAGGAATCAAAGTCCATCGTTGTATCATTCTTTTGTCACCTCTTCCTGAGCACCCCTGTTGAAATGTTAGTCGTCTACACCAGACACAACACATGCGGGTGAAGTCCTTAGAGGGATGAGTAACAAAATAATTAGTAGAGACCAAAAAAAAGAAAAACACACAATAGTTTCTCCATGTAAATCATAGAACACAAGAAAACTCAAACTAGATATTTTATAGGGTAGTAACAGCAGAATTTCTTGCCAAAATCATTGAACTCCTCGGCCCCTGGAGAACTCCTCCTCTATCGAGTACACTGGGCTTGTCCGGGGACATGAAGATACTTCCCATTAACATTGCTCCATTGTGTTACTCATCCCTGATGATTATAATGGGTGTGATGGGTCACAAAGAGATTCTCCCCATAGTGGGCCATCTGGGGAACATTGAGTCACTTCCCACCTTGGCCGAACTGTGGTACTTCATCTATCGAGAAATGTGGGTCTACCATGTCATATAGAGTTGCTCTCTATCCTGGGGATACTTGGTTACATAGAGATTCTTCCCACTTGTCCACCATCGAGGTATCTTCAGTTCTCATCCAAATGTATGGTTCATTACAAAGCGCACTTGGAAGAATAAATTCTCAAGTCATTTGCCGCTTATCGATGTCCCGAAGTGACACCAAAATGCATGCCGAAAGATCTGCCTCCTAGAGAGGGTCCCAATGTAGAAAATGTCTATCAATAAAATGAAATGTTTTCATGTTACGAGCGGTTTAGTAACTAGGGTGCTGGTAGAGATGGGGCTTGACCTGACCCGGTCAAACCAACCCAACCAACCCGGCTTAGGGGTTCCACACACACTATATTATTCTAATGGACCTGACCTGACCTGGTGAGGGTTGGGGTCAGTCTAGTCTGCTATGGCTATTGGTCAAGGCCCAATAGAGCATGAATGACCTAGCCCGGTTGGTAGAGGGTACAACTCAGAATGTTTCTCGACGAACCCATCTAGTACAGCCAAGCCTGAATGGGCATGGGTATGGCCGGCCAGTGCAGGTTTGGCCCACCGGTATGAGTTTTTCCACTAGCCTGGGGTTCAACCTGCTGGTATCTGGCTTGTCCCAATGGGGGAATGAGACACTGGGGGGGGGGGGGGGGTTCAACCTTCTAGAACAAAGACCGGTCGTGTTAGTGAACTATGGGGTGCACCTTGGATGTCACAGACCACCACATCCCTCTCTGTCTGAGCACAACCCGAAAGGAGTGGGCCGCTAATTCATGCAACTTTGGACGATGACAACCATATTCCCTCCATGTCACCCACCAACTCAGTATATGGTTTTACCCAAGTCAACTCTGCGCCATGCTGGCCTTGCGAGTCTCCAATGCCAGACCCAAACGGCTGCTACTTCTGCCAAACTGAGGAGCAATCAGGGTGTGCCTATCCACCCAGTCGGCGGCCTACTCCTGCCATCTAATATGCATTTGGTGGAGGCTATTACCACTTCTGCGTGTTGCCTCTACCAACACCGGTGTGTCTGTCGACCATTCAATGGAGCACCAGACACACTCTGGAGAACCATTCTCCGTACCTCTTATGCTTATGGAATCCCGAAATCATCTTATTTACTGTAAAGCTATCAAAGCTGCATTACTATCACATTAGACAAAACATTCAACATGAGTGCACAGACAGAAGGGTCTCGGAATTTATTTGTGTAGCCTCACAGACTCAGTATTAGATGTTTTAATGATAGGGTAGGATTGGGGAGTCTCTTTTCAGTTGTTACATGCCATGATTTGGACCCTGAATATAAATCCCCTAAAATGGAAAAACCTCAAAGAAAAATTCACAAATCACATGTCAACCTGCTTGTGGGGTAACCCATGTTCAACATTTATAGAAATTTATAGGGAGGAACAACAAATCAGAAACCCTAGCCTCTTTGAAGTTAATTATAGCTCATTTGATGACATTACTTATAAGATCCAATCATCAAAAGGAAAGATGGAAAAGATGAATTTTTGTCAGAAATCTTTGTTCTTTACAGCGGTGGAATTCTATCAGAGGCATGCCAAAGAATCATCCAAAAATTTAATCCATATATTCCCAACACGTCAAACTATAAATAGGTTCACATAGTAGCATTCCAATTATGACGCGATGTCATGTCATTACAGTATTTATATAAGAAATATCTTAGCTGTTACGTATCATTGATGTGTCATTACACTGCATGTTTAATGACCCTTTAATGAGCCTCATTGATAAGCTTCATTGCCCCCACATGGTGTCGCCCTCTGAGACTCAAAAGTGAGAAGGAAAATAAGATAATTCTTTTAAATTTTTTTATCATTTCTTATATGTTAAAAAATTTATTTTTTCGGTCACTACTTACCCATCGACATTAAGTCATTTTTAGGAAAATATTGGCATTATTAATAAAAAGGTGCCCTCAGTTTTTCAATATTAGTGATAAATGGGAGAATTAAGCTTAGTTAAAATAATATCATAGTGGTATTCTATGGGAAAATCTCCTTGGATTACACATAGACCCCTTATAAAAAAGATAAAAGTTAACACTGAGTAGGATATACCCTTGAGGGCATGGATTCTTTGATTACTACCATGGATCCTCTTTATTATTATCATCAAAATGGATTCCATGGTTATTAAATTGGATTCTATGTTATTTTAATTATTAATGGATTTTCTGATCATGTATGTGATCTTATAACATCTTTTGTTTATGGTGGAACACATTTAGTTAAATGATTAAATGTTTAGAAAACTTATTTGGATATTTTATGTATAAAGGTATTTACAGAACTATACTACATTTGATTTAAAAATACACACACACTTTCTGTTTATATTTCTCAAACTAGATGGTATTGACTACGTTTGTGGTGGCCTACTGATATTTATTTTTCACCATATTAATGTTTTTTATGGTTCTCGGGTAGTCTATATATATATTTGTGTTAATATAGGAAACTATACACCTTTAGACACCTGCCATTCTTTATTTTTTAAAATAGAGCCTTGTATAATATGACCTGGAGTGATATTCGGTTGCTTGGATAATTTTTGTATAATTTTAATTTTTATATAACATGTATTCAGTAATTCCATGTATACATAATTTCAAATATTCTTTATACATGACATAAATTATAATATTTATTTATATGATTCAGTTTTATTTTTTATTATTATTTCAATTTTTATTAGTTGTTATTCATTTTGTTACAGCGGGTTATCGATCCTTTTATTAAAGTTTTTGTTTTTATTTTTCTATCTATTTACATATGATTCTGCTGTTTACTTGTTATTACATATCATATGTTCATTAATATGGTATTTAGAGAATATTCTCTCCATGGACACACCATGTTCCTACAGTTTTATTCGATAGTCACTTCTATATGGGGATGTGTGGAGAGGCCACATGCCCAACAAACATCGGTGAACCATTGAGTGCCACCCGGGTAAGGACTTCACAGTTTTTATATGACGGTAATATGATACTTTTTTAGTAATTTATCATTTCTAAGGTTGAGGAATAAATTTATTGTCTATAAATATTAGTAACTATATTTACATAACATCATTCTATTTAACAATCATAATTTCATCCTTTTGTTGTTCATTTATCCATTTTCAATTCATCACTTACAATAAGACACAAATATTTAAAAAAAATATTTTTTAATCCCAAAGAACTGAAAATAAATTTTAATGGATCATAATATCCCTTATAGAATTAAAATTCTATAATTATATTTATAGTCATTATGATGATAAAATTGGTAGCACGAATTATTAAATATTCATAATTCACCATATGGTGAATTGATACTTTAATCTATAAAACATAATTCATATTTAATCATAAAACATTTCATAAATGGTTATCATTATGACCCTTATAAAAGATGAAGATCCAAATCATTTGAAATACATTTAATAAAAAACAAATAATTAAATTATCAATAACCTCATAAAAAATGATGTATCTCTGAATTTTCACACACCAAATATATGAATAAATTCAATAAGTAATTTCAGAAAAAATGGTGATAACCTTAATTACCATAAAATATTATTGAAAACAAGATATCTTCCTTATAATTTATTTGAATCATATATTATTGAATATATTTTTTAAATCCATAAATTTTTTAAAATCAATCTATGATAGAAAAAACCAATTCATCAAAAAATAATTAATCAGTCCTAATGTGGTCAATATAATCAAATAAGGTATATTCATATCAATCATCTCTATTCATAACAACATGAAAATAATAAAGGTTAAATTTCACTCAATCAAGTTTTTCCAAAGATGTTAGACTTCCCCTATATTATTTTTCCTGGAAAAATGTACTATTATCTCCTTTCTTGAAAGCTTCTATAGTATAATATTTATACGTTTTGTAAATTATATAACAACATATCATTGATAAAATAATAATGTGAAATAATTATTTAATCCAAACAGAATAAAATTAATAATTCCACTTCTCCTTGGTTAATATAATAACCCTTAACATGATCTATTAGCTTGTTTTGAGTTATATTCTATTAATAAATAAGACATTGACTTTAATATTGCACCATCTCTTTATAGTTGAATAATTATACATTAACACATTTTTCAGTTTATTTCAATCACATTCATCATTTAATATCCTTCCGTATATTTAACATACATCAATTCATTTTAAATAAGTATTATGGTTTTTTTCACTATTATCACATTTGTGAAAATCGGTTTTACCCTTCTTATATTTATCCTAATTTTTTCTAACATACCCTTCTTCCCATGATTCGTTCGAATATGTAATATAATTATAATTCTATATATATCTTGTTAGAATAAGATATTATATTCTACTATTATGAGAATTCAAGGGAGACAACTTCCCTTTAAAATAATATCTTAATCCTATAACGGAAATGGTCATTATTACTCTTTATATTAAATGCATTAATTTAGTTCCAATTCCTTGTGTTTTGTTCAATTTATATATCGTTAAATACACTATATTTGATCTTATAATTATAAAACATAATTTATAATCCCCAAACTTTTTAAATATTTAACATGAATTAATAAAATATATGAATATCTAATCATATGATCATAATCTGGGAATCTTTAGGGATATCTGGATTTAAAACACATTGTAATGGGTTCAAAAGGAACATTATAATTATAGTAATCATATCCCTTAATAATTTCCAGCTATGATATTAGTAAGGACGACATTCCTACACCAGGTCATTACTGGGCTAGTCATAGTATTCTTTTTTCATATTTATTACATGTGGGTACATGTGGGATAAATCTATATTCACATGTAGTAAACAAACATTGATTTATTTTATAGAAAAAAACTGTAATACCACCCTCAAAAATGTATAATGTTATTATAGACTTTTAAAAAATTTATATCAGTTGATTATGATCATTAATCAAGGTATTCTAAAATATTGTTCACAACGATTCTACTAAACATCATCTAAAACACACTTTAGAGAACCTAACTCTAGAAACACAATGCCACTATCTTGTTTCATAAATTCTAATATGATACATTTAATCACATTGAAATGGACCAAATTATTTAGAAGTTTGGGTAAAATAGAATCAAACATTATTCCATGTTTTTCATTTGAAACATAAATTCAATGAATTTTTTTATTGGAAAATTATTATTCACTATAACATATCCTTTTATATAATTCATAGTTCAAATATTAATTTTGTAGAAAAGAAAAAATAAGGGTGATATCAAATGATCAATGAGGTTTATGTATAGTGGAATATATCATGAATAAATAATAAAAATTGACATCGAAATTAAATAATTTAAGACATGTGACATTTGAATAACTTGATAAGGAATAATAAATTTGGTTTTGCACAAAACTAAATACACATGACTTTAAAAAATATATATAAGGAATAATAAATGTGAAAATGTATATAACTAAAAACATTTAATTTAATCAATAAATAACGAATAAAATGCATCTAAAGAAAAATTCATCATGAAAATGTCATGGATAGTAATAAAAAAATTATTATTGATTGAAATTAGTAATTATTGGACATCAGGTCCCACCCACATTATACCTTTACAATTAATATCAATCCTCATGATAGTTTAAAATAGATTTGAATTATCATGTTTATCTAATTCTAGAAAATAGCTTCATCTCATGATAAAAGTCGATAGATAAAGAGGATATCTAAAACTAATCCCCACCCATCTCTATATTTCCAAATCATTCTTCATATAGTGAATAATCGATTTAATTCTTTTAAAATTTTATTTATATTATAATATACAAATTTAGTAAGGAATACCTATTTATTAGTGTTTCCTAGGATAAAAAATATCATTCAGGGTATAAAATAGTACATAAAAATAGATAATAGTTAAATAAATAAATATTCACATTCTAAATAAAATAGATATTTATTGGAATTTTATTGTATATAAAAATGTGAATAATTATTTGGAAATTTAATTACATAAAATTTGATACAAGAATGTGAATGTAAATATGCCCCTCCATCAAAATAAACATTATCCATCCACTGGAAGGATAAGGATGGTATCAAAACAATAGAAACCCAATATAATATGAATAAAGTTTTTTTTCATTGATGGATTGAAATACCATAAAAATATAATTTAAAAATATTGAGGTAAATATAGTTTTCATTTTGAAAATAAAATTTTCAATATAATATTTCACAAAATAATTAATATAATTTTCAAAACAAAATATCCATTGAATAATATAGAATAATATTTAATACATCTTAATGGTCATTTTTCATGAAATTGCCTTCATTTTATACATGTCAAAACAATGATTCCGTTAATTTTTTTTGGGTAATAGACAAATATAAATTTCATTGAAAATTACATGAAGTTATCTTTCAAACCATTTTTTAAAAATTTAAAATTTCTAATAATTAATTAAAAATCTTATTTAGAAAATGGATTATAAAAACGTCGAAAACATTTATAATGAACATGGTATTGGAAGAAAAAAATCCCACCGAAGAGATATATAAATTAATATTTTCTTACTCACATTTTATCAATTTTGTATAAACAAAATGTAAAATCAAATTGTATTATTACATGAAATTATAATGACTAAAATAAGGATAATAAAATTACATGAGTCTATCATGAAATGGTCATGTAACTACCATAAAATTAAATTCTTCAATAAATAATCTCAATTATAATGAGATTATTCAATAACCCATTTCAGCAAATCATAATATTACTGTGAGAAATAATCAACGAATATATTATTTGTGCCAAATTGAAGTCAAAATAAAGAATGTTTAATTGAAACATAAGATAATTGAAATTCATTACACCCATAATTTTATAATATCATATTAGAATATCAGTGATGAAAATTAATTCAAATAATGATTTGGAAAAAAAATTAGTTTTTAAATTTTTAATTACGTTGAAACTATTAGGTCATATCCCCTTGGAATTTATAATTCAAATTATGTTACAAAAAATGAATTATTAATGAATAATAATGAAACATTTAATGAGTAAATATATAATCTATAAAAAAAATAATTAGATGAATTACATTTCAATATGACTCAAGTAAATGAAATTTAATAAAATCACATACCTCACTCTTTGATTTTTTTCAACATTATTTGTCCTCTAACATAGTGTTTTTAAAAATATTAATAAAATATATAAAAGAATCATATTAATGTTTAAAATATCATATCTGTTTGATTTTTAACATATTTTCACCCATTCATAAATTATCATAAATTATAATCATTTTTCAATTGTTAATTTCCTTGTTTTCTCATTCATATTTCGTTATGAAGGATCTCATTATGTAAAATAATATATAGTTCAACAATATCATTAATAATAATATATAATTAATTATAATATTTGTAAAATATTTAAAATTTTAAACCACTCATAAATTATGGATATGAAAATGACATATGGTACAATCATGGAGAAGCTATGCATTTGGTACATATGACTAGTATTTCAATTTCAAAATTATTATAATAAAAATGAGTTATGCAATATTTTAATACTATATAATTATAGTAATATAATTTATAAAGTATTATTTATTTATGTTTTCTTATAAACGTATCACCCATGTGATGTGGGGATGAATATAGAGTCACATCACTTCATGAAGGCTATATTCCCTAATTACATGGATGATATTACCTTCTTTCAGTGTAAGAAATAAATTTAACAATTATTTATGCAGAATGATAGATATTTCATTAATATAATATTTTCTTTATGTATATAAAATATATTAAATAATTTTTTCTTAATAACAATATTTCTAATGGTTTTTTGAAATTTTAATTTCATTACACCGACATGAGATAGTTCACCATAAAATCAAGTATCATTATCATATCCTATACGGGACGATATGTAAAAAATGTAGGATCGAAATATAAAGGTAGATTCTCAATATACAAGAGGGGGGTAAATTGTATCCTTTAAAAAATCCTTTGGAGCATTAAATATGGTATAAAATTTATGTTTTTATCCTTATGGAAAGCTATGTTTAACAAAAATAAACAATGTAAATTCAGAAGACCTCTTAGTTCTACAAACATGCTAGGTTCCAAAAATATGGTTCTGAAAATGTAACTTGAAAAAATTTAACATGGAAAAACATTCTACCTTAAAGTGTATAGAATCTCAATAGTCAGAGTATACAAGTACAATAATGTATACGATTTGTATATTTTCTTTATTAATCAAAATTCATCGAAAAATAAACATGATACAATACCAGTAACAAGTATGAAATATTTTAACCAAAAGAGTAGGGTATCCAACCAGCCTGGATAAATGTCCGTTGATTTAGACTTTTAAGAATTTTTTTCTAACCCAAACCAAGATAAGACCATGATAAAAATATGAGACTCTATATTGATATTCCCACAATCCCTCGAACCTCATGGTAGTCAGAACCTCTATATTATTTATCATGGAAGTCTTAAAACATTAAGGTAGTCAGCACGATTGTCTTCCAATCCCCGAAATCCCTTGATTGAACACAACAACAATCAGATTTTCTCGAAGAAACCTAAACTTGATGTTCAGTACACATAAGTCATGAGAGTATCTACTTAGAAATCACATAAGAATCACATAATCTCTAGAGATATAGAACAGTCAGTTTTTGAGCTCGTTCAAATGAGCTCATATTTATAGGAACATTCCCAATGGTCAGCAAACTACTCCAATGGTTATATTTTTCCTTGAATCTCAGAGGAACCTATACATGTGTTAGTCAAACAAAGATTAGTTAGAAATAGAATGTATGAAATCATTTTATAATTAAATCTAGGATATGTGAAATCTTGTTGCCCAACCAAATCTATTTTTTGTAGTCTAAAAAAAATAAATATCGGAGTCTAGGAAAATAAACATTAGGAGTATATATTATATTTTTATTCAAATTCTGTTATCAATGAATTCATAATCAGAATTATATAGACTTTAGATTCTATATTCTAAGGAATTAAGAATCAAAATTCTATAGAATTTAGAACCCAAATTCTGAGGAATTTGAAGTCTAAATTCTATGGAATTTGGAACCTAAAATCTGAGGAATTTGGAGTCTAAATTATAAAAATTTTGGAACATTAATTCTGAGGAATTTGGAAGCAGAATTATGAGGAATTCAGAAACTGAATTAATAGAACATGTAATCTGAGTTCATAGAATTTAGAATCTGATTTCAAAATAATTTTATGTTTGAATTATATGAATTCAGATTCTAAATTAAAAATAATTCGGAGTCTGAATTCAGATAATTCAGAATTGGAATTCAGAAACTGAAAACAAAATACTCTATATCATAGTATTTATAGGATTCCAATGTTTTAGAAATGAAACCAAATTTTACCCTTGGAAATAAAATGAGTAAGATTTAGTGGAACTAAATTAGGAACAGTAAAAACAAAGGAATAGGGAAATTTCCTTGGGAAGGAAAATTTTCCTTAATAAGGTAAATATATTGAGAAATAATATTTTCATTATGATAGCATGTTTTTTATTTTCAATACATAAAGTAATGGAGAAGTCATAATAAAACCTTATTAACTCAACAATCTCCCCCTTTTGGGAAAGATCAAACACCCTTACTAAAAAGAATCTATGTTCTTTAGATATTTTATGGACATGAAAATAAGAACTTATCTACCTTTACTATTGAATCAGAGATAATACGACTTAATCCCCCTAATGCAATAGAATGACTAAGGATCATATTCTTAATTTCATGAATGATATTTTTCAATTTCTTTCATTCAAAATACATAATTGATAAGAACATTCCTCTAGAAGAACTCCCCGTCAAATAGGGAAATCTCTTATTTACTTTGTATTATTTTTATCATTCCTCACAACCCTTTGTAATTTTTATAATTGAATAAAAGGGAATGGGAAAAAATCTGTACCTAAAACATTAGTTCAATAAAAAAATATGTTGAATAAAAACAATTTCATTAAGATTGCTATAGTTTCTAAAATGAGGAAAATACAACAAAATATTGGAATGGAATGAAATTATCCTTAATTATCCTTCAAAATTATCTTCTTCAAAATGGGTTTTATGTTATTGAGATCCTTGTGATCTTCTTCTGCATGCTTAAGCAACTAATCCTGATCTTTACTTTTCTTTTCTAAGGCTTGAATATTAACTTTCTAATTCTATTGAATATATGCCTGAGATTTCAAAAATTCTTCTGGTTTAGCAATCTTGTCTTCAATATAAATTATGAGATCCCTTTCCTTCATCCAATTCATGGCCACATAATTAAGCTTTCCATTCAAGTACTTAACCTCCTGCTTTGGAGTAGTCTATTCTAGATTATATTTCCTTCCAAACTATTTGTACGATCATTGATATTCTCATATTTATTATCAATACCTTCCTATATATTATCATGAATTTCATCGAAGAATATCATCTCTTCAATTATCATCATTGACCAGCTTTTTACCTTCTTGCATTATCTTTTGGGAGCCTCAAAACCAATGAGGAAGGTCTTGAAATCTGCCTCTAGTGAGACACATTTTTCCATCACCAGGGGAACTGAATATGATTTCTAATTAATCATATGCTAAAGCATCTGACATCTTGATTCTATGATTGGGAATAAAGGAATAATAGAAAAAACTTTTTCAAAGTATAAACAACAAAATCATGTCCAATGGAAGATGATTTTGAATCCAAGTGTTTGGTTGATGATGATTCTTTTTCTATGTCATCATCTTTACTCATTGATAAAGCACTAACAACTTTATTCTTCACCACAGATTTACAAGGTGTATCTACTGCCACCTACTTTCCCTAATTTTCTATTGGAATAATGTCCAATTATTTGGGAGATTCATGTCACTGTAAGATAAATGAACAATTTTATCATCCTCAAAATTCTCTTTCTCTACATTAGCCAATTGATCTTCTGGATGAATGAAGTCATGATTACTTCAATCATCATTTTTTTTCTTATAAACTTATTCTTATTCAACCTTCTTATCTTTTCCCAGTGTAACAATTTTTGAGGATTTTTCTTGAGATGTCCTGCTTGGTAATTTTACAGAGGGCTTTTTTTTATCTTGGTATTCATTATATTTTTTTTATGTCATCAGTTTCAGTTCCATGTTCTTCCTCCTTCTCCTCTTCATCAATTTTTTCTTCCTCTTTCTAATCAATTTCTTCGTCTTTATGTGATTCCAGAACCACCACATTCTTTCTAGGAGCCTTTGGTAATGAATCTAATAAAAAATATTGTAGTACCAGAATTTTATAAGAGGATTTTTCACATCCTTGAGAAGATATTGAACGATTTAGGCATCCACAAATTTCTTCTTCTGCTACTTTCCATTTCCTTTATTTTCCTGCTTCTCAGTAGAATTTTCCCTCAATGATTTTACCTCAGTAGGGTTAAAACTAAATTTAGGCTTCCCTTACTTTATATTGTTCTTATCATCTCTCTACTGAGCCACTACATCATCAGGGTACAATTTTTTCTTCCTTGGATTTGGAGGTGCTGACTGAATTTCATTGTCCCTATTAGTTTTTATTTTCTCTTCTAGTTTCTTTATCCATTATATTCATTCTTCCTTTCTTAAGGGTTTTAGCCATATCCGGCTTCTTTTATAGTGATTCAACCTATTTTTATGTAGATCTTAAATTCTCTAGATTCAATGGAAAAACCAATTTTCATTCTGTTTATGGTGTCATCACTCAGCAACATCCCATTTTAATGTTTTGGCTAGGAACGACATGGAATTTTGAATGACTGAAGTCAAATAATAATAATATTTGAAAGGATTTCTAGATACATGATAAGCCATGACTTCAAATTTCAATTCATGATATTCTCAATTGTTACCAAGATATAAATAACCAAGTTTATCTTCTTGAGGTTCACCACGAAATCCAATATATTGATTTAACTCTTCTTTATAGTATCCTTATCCCCTGTCGTAGGAATTATAAATCGTGGATACCACAACTCACTAATCCACATGATTGTAGAGAAATGAATAATCTTCAGTTTTTTCACTTTCTTCATGCCAAGACACTCTATTTCCTTTTCTATATCAAAATATTCTGATTCATCAGGTAATTTATGAGAACCAAATTCTGCATCTTATTCATTGGGAATTCCAAAAAATACATGCTGAATTGATGTTTGAAAGACAGTATGTCATTCAATAACACTGAAAAGAAAACATTACTCTGCCTACTTCCTTGAAAAAAAAACATGTTGTCTCATAGAACTCAATCAACAAGTCCAGAAAAAATAGATCTTTTGATTTTGGTTTTGATACACATACACTATCCCAACCATTCAACTTGACATTTCAATATATGATAGAGTCATACTTATCAAAAAACATCAGATTGAAAATCCATTTCCTATATATCTACCACATAGAGATTTTCTTAAGTGTTTTCATTTCTTCCTGAGGACAGGCTTCATTAGACATTTGGAATTGAGGAACCGTTGAAGATTCAGAACAACCATAAAATACAGAGTAAGAGCTTCAACACGCAAGATATTGAAAAATTGATATATTAAAACCATTTGGGGTGGGATTTGAATAGGTGATTTAGGCGATGGTTCAACATTCATGGATGATCCAATGGTTGAAAAACATTTGATCAAATCTAACAGTTGAGATGCTTACTAAAAAATTATTTTGATTGGTTTTGATCTATTGAGATTTTTAAAGATAAATATTCTAGTTTAAGAAAAATAGAATCTTAAAAAGTTTCTTAAACAAGATAAGAACACCAAAAAGTAAACATATGATTACGAAAACTTAGAAAACAAAAAATACGTTATGGGTTTCTAGGAAAACTATTTGTAATGAGAAAAGTTCTTCCTGGCTGCGAAAAATTTTTACTACAAAAGAAAATTGACTACCAAAAAATTTGATTGTGACCAATTTTATTTCAAAAAAATCATTATTAAGAAAAATTTTGATTCCAGAAACAAACTTGATTAAGAAAAAAAATTAATAATAATATGTACTCCCCCTATGAAAATGAGTTTCTTACTATAAGAAGATAGGTTTCAACAAGACGTTAATATGGATGACTGATTATGGTTATCATTCCTTACTCCACTTTAATATACTCAATTTTATTGTAGTGTAATTATTTTGGGAAAATATCAGCAAGTTGATCTTTCATTCTGATAAATTGAAGAATGATATCTTCTTTTTGTGTGTGATCCCTAAGAAAGTGATTCTTAATATCTATATTTTTTACACAAGGGTGATGTGCATGGATTCTAGTTATTGTAATGGCACTAGTATTATCAAAAAATATTTTTGTTTTGGTAAATCTCATATCGTAGTATGTGACTGTGTGTTGCATCAACAAAACATGAGGAAAACAACTTCCAACTACTACAAATTCATCATCAGTAGTAGAAAGTGTTACTGAGTGTTTCTTCTTGTATGAAAAATAATCTAATGAATCTCCAATGAAATGAAATGTTCTAGATGTACTTTTCCAATCCATTATATATCCACCAATATCATAACCTAAAAAACAATTTAAAACATAGTCATTTCAAGAAGTATAAAAGAGTCTTAAATCCACAGTTCTCTTTAAGTAGAGAAAAATCATTTTCAATTCATTTCAATGAGATTCCTTAATATTTTATTGATATCTTTCATAAAAGAATATTGAATACATTATGTTTGGACAGCTAGCTGTCAAGTAAAGTAAACTTCCTTTCATACCTCTAAAAATTGTTCGATCTACTAGCTTCCCAGATTCATCAAGATCAAGTGAATTTAAGGTACCGATGGCAGTACTTATACTTTTAGTGTTCTCATATCCATACTTTTTAAGAATATAATAAATATACTTATGTTGGGATATATAAATATCATCTTGTTTTTGAGATATTATAAAACCAAGGAAAAATGTTAACTCACCAATCATACAAATTTCATACTCAAATTTAATTACATCCGCAAATGAATCCATTAACGACTACTGAGTTGAACCAAATATAATGTCATCAATATAAATTTGAAGAATAAAAACATTTTTTAATCTTTATTTATAAAAAGGGTTGGATCATCATTTCGCTTAACATAATTTTTTTGAAGAAAAAACCATGTTAGTATATATTTCCAAGCTCTAGGGGCTTGTTTATGTTCATACAAAGCTATGGTATGTTTGAGAAAATTTTTAGGATATTTTGTATATTCAAAACTAAGAGGTTGTTCAAAAAAACATTCTCCTGAACAAAAACATTATGTAAAGCACACTTAACATCCATTTGAAAAAGTTAAATGTAAATGAATGCTGAAAAGGCATGTAAAATCGGAATAGATTCTAGTCTAGCTACTAGAGCATTTGTTTCTTCGTAGTCTATTCCTTTTTGTTGATTATTTCATTTTCCAACCAAACTATCTTCATTTATTACTATGATTCCATTTTCATCAAACTTATTTCTAAAAACCAAATTTACTCTAATAATAGAAGTTTCTTTATGAATTTCATCCAAGGTCCAGACATTATTTCTTTCAAATTCATATAGCTCATCTTTCATATCTTCTATCCAATCAGCATCCCCTAAAGATTCATCAATGCTTTTACGTTCTAACTGAGAAAGGAATGCTAGATGTTATAATTCATTTCTTATGGTACTTCTTGTCCATAACAGTTGATTTACATCACTAATGATGCTATCACTGGGATGATTATTAAGAAACAAATGATTTGGGTTTTGTAAAACATACTCATCAATATATGGTAGAAAATCATCTGGGGTAAATTATTCCGAAAAAATTCTTGAGCATTTTCCTTATCATAAGGATCTTCTTTAAAGGGTTTATAATCTGTTTTTTAAAAACACTTCAAATGATGTATTTTGAGGATTTTTAACAAAAAAATTTATTAGTTTAATCAATTTTAAAATGTACTGTTTCTTCAATAGTACAAGTATTTTTATGGAAACCCCTATAAGCCTTAGAAGTTATGGAGTGGCCAAAAAATACTTCATCAGATTTTTGGGAGAATTTTGTAGATTATCTTTATTATTAAAAATTAATACATTGCAAAAAAACAATAAAGTAGAAAATTATAGGATTTCTATCATTCCATAACTCATAACGTGTTTTCAATAAACAGTCTAATCAAAACGTGATTTATTGATTAACGATTAGTACATACAACTTCAGGCCAAAATAGTTTGTCTACCAAACATTCACCCATCATGGTTCTTGTTATCTCTTGAAGAAATCAGTTTATTCTTTTAAAAAACACCATTTTTTTGAGGAGTTTGTGGTGCTGAAAATTATGAGTAATTCCTTTTCAACAAAAAACAGATTCAAAATATGAATTTTGAAATTATCCTCAATGATCACTATTAATAGTTATCAAGGGATGGTTTTTCTCAATTTTAACATTGGCTCTAAAAATATTCAAATAATAAAAGGCTTAATATTTCTTTGCAAGAATATAGACCCATGTAAATCTAGTGTAATAATCATCTAAAATAAATACATAATATTTTCCTCTAATGGTTCCGGATTGTGTTGGACCAAAAAGATACATATGAACCAACTAAAATTCATATATTTTTGAGACATAACCAAATGATTTAAAACATAATCTATGTTTCATTCTATATTTCCTAGGATCAAAAACATTTGAGGAATAACATCTAATCTCTTGTAGATCCATGACCAATATTTTCATAGAGATTTTATATTGGTTCCTATGGTTACATTGTCCTAACCTTCTATTCCACAACCAAGAATGGTCTTCCATTGCACTTAGAGAAGGTAGATCATGGCTCCTATTATAATCTATGTTTAGTGTGTATACATTCTCTTGCCTATAGGTGTAAAGAATATACTATTACATGGAATTGTGTACTAAACACTTATCATTTATAAAATTCACAATGTATCCTTCATCAAATAACTGGATTATGCTAATAAGGTTGTGCCTATGACCAATAACAAATAAAACATTTGAAATCAATGACTTATCAAGAATAATAATGTTACTTATACCAATAAATTTCCCCAAGCATTATCTCCCAAAGTTACTTTTCCTCCTTTCATCTTGATAATATTTTCAATGAATTTTTTGTTACCATTCATGTGATGGGAACATCCAATATCCATGTACCATTTATTTTCTATTGGAAATTTCTTTACTTTCATGAAAATGAGAGTATTACTCTTTTAGAACCCAATAATTCTTGTATCCAGAAACATCAAAAAGACAAATTTTAGAAATCCGCATTTTCATTGAAAAATAATCATTCTGAAAACCTGAAGACGAGGTTTTGTTTAAGGAATAAATCTTCACCCAATTCCCACAAAACTGACACATAGTGCAGAATGGAGTACATTGAGGAAGAAAATAATTATTACTTAAAATAAGATTTTAAGGAGTATAACCAAAACAAGAATTATTTATTAGATTTCAAATTTGGGAGTAAATCTTATCAATGATTTCCTTACCTATGGTAATGTTTGAAAAACACTTCCTCGAGGAAAATGATTCTGACATTAGTTTGTTAACAATGATTTAATCCTAAAAAACAGTAGTTTGAGCACAAGAGTTAATCTATAAAACATTATTCTTAAAAATCACTTTTTCTATATCCATATGAATTTTTACCCTTCTCATAATTGACATCATTAAGTGTTTTTTAAACTCTTTCGAAACTATAAATTTTTTATCAAGATCTTTAGAAAGATATGATACTAATTTTGTAAGAAACAAAATTCTTGAATTTGACTTATCACGATTTTTCATGAATTTATATTTTTCATTCTAAAAGAGAATAATAAACCTAGAAACATTTTCATAAGTAGGTAATGTATTATCTTCATCATAAGAACATTATTCAACCCAAAAATCTTCTTATTTATTATCACTATAATTGTAATTAAATGATACATTAGTTATAGATTCATCATGGACTATATTGGCCATTAGAAAATGATTTTCAATGGGTAACATGGCATGTAAACCAAAACTTTTAGCACTAAATGATTTACTCTCTGAGGATTCTTTATAAGAGTCTCCATGACTCGCACTCCATGTGTCATTAGATTTCAAAACATTCTTAGCTTTAGCTTTGTAGTACGTCTTTATATTCCTCTTAGAATGCTTTTCCTTTCTATCCTTTCTCTTATGCATAAGATAATATGGACTTATATGTAACAACTCAAGATTTTTTTTAGAATAATTATTTTTAATTTCATTGAATCCTTGTGTTGTACGCTACACCAAATGGAGCTTGCACTACATGCTTCCCTGATATGTCTTGCATTACACACAATCACGACCTTCCTCGATAGCATGTGTAGTTCGCAAAAACGTGTTTCACAAAACAATGATATATTGTTATAATATTATTTATGACTAGCTGTTATGAATAGTATAAATTACATTTAAAATTTTATAAGATTATTATTCATCATACACATTTTCTAGAACATGGTATGAGAACAAAATAAATTTTTTGGGTAAAATAAGTATTTTTCAAAAAATGTAGTTTTGTCGCCTTTTGATGGAGCACCCACATTAATTCTTTTTATTAAAATTTTTATCAGTTCAATTTGAAAAAATAAAATTCTTCTTTGGAATCAGGATATAAAAAATTAATATGGATAAAATTTTCATATTATTCTAATAACTTTCGTATATTAATGAATAGTAAAAACACGCTATATTTTAATTAAAAACTAATTTTTTCATCACAATAATTTATATTGTTAGATTATATTATTAATTGGTTTTAAAGTGTAATTAGAATATATTTTTACCATTTAATCCATTTTTTGTCATTGGAATGAATTTCACTTAGAAATTGGACATAAACAAGTGTCAATCTTTTGATAGTTATTATATCATAAAAACACACTATTTGTTTTGATAATAGTAATTAATTTTAAAATTAATTAATTAAACTTCAATTTATTGAATTTTTAAAAATATATATCATTTCTGAATTCAGACTATCAAATATAGATTTTGCTGAATATTTGGTATTTTTCTAAAAATCATCAAATTTTTATGAATATTGAATCCACTTAGTTGTAGTTAAAAAAAATGAAACTATCATTTAAAAGAAATTTTACCACTTCTATGAATTGAATTTCAAAAATATGACATACATGGTTGTTATCAAGTAGTATAATTTGGTTCAATTATATGAAAATACATTTTGGTGAACAGTAACTTTTGACTTTTATTTGGCACAGTTAAAGGTAAATAGGGTAATTCAAGGTTAAAAAATACTATAATAATACCAAACTACCTCAACACCTTTCCCAACCTTATGGGATGAGTATTGGCTGACCATTGGAATCCTTGTGTCGACTTTGGGACCCCATTGAGCAACTTGGTAGTGATAATGACAATTTGGATTAAATAATTTATTGTAAAGAAACAATTGACATTAACAAAAATCTTTTAGTAATTAATTTTTATAAGGGATTATATAAAATATATTTCGACAATAAATATTTATTGGAAAGATAAAAATATTTCCTACATGATGGTATATTTCTTATAATTTTTAGACATAAAATAGGTAAATTATTAATGACACAATAATGATGCAGTATTTACCTCATTAATAAATGATTTAAATTAATAAGATTATAATGATTATAATATTATCCAAAACATGTCCATTTATGATTGGATGATTTTATTTAAACCATGAGTCATCTTATTTTTATCTTTAATGAATTTTGGACCTTTTGAAATTGAAAATATGTTTATAATAAAATAATATTTTCACACTTTCCAAAGGTTCCCCTCTCCTCCATTATAAAAGGGGACCTCCTCCGTCTTCTCTTTACACAACATTGAACCTTCATGCTCGGCCAAATCCAGCCCATTTCTCTTCTCCACTTCCCAAGAAACATTTTTTTGGTTTTGGTCTTCTCAAAAGACCAACTCTAGTGCCTTAAAATGGATCTTAATAGAGGTGTGTCGAAGAAGAGGTAATCTATTCTACCGATCCTTTCAACTTTCTTTATTCTTCAAGTTCATATTCTTTAGTTGTTTCAATATAAAGTAATAAAATCAGTATCAATAATATAATGATATGTTATTATAAATATGAAACAACACCATTTCACATTATATCCATCCTACGGGAAAAAAATCATGGCGCGTGCGTACGTACGGAATACCATCTCCACCCCGTGGTGTAATTAGTTTTTCCACCACCACCTTAATTGGAAGGGTGTAATGGTGTAATGAATAAATATATATGGTTATTATAACATCATAATGATTCTGAGATATTATATCATCCACTACAATTCTATTCAATAATTATGTGAATGATATCATCGCTCGTGCGTACGTATAGAGTACCATCTCCACGAATGCGATGAGATTCATTTACCATGATTAACCATTCACGTATGATAATAAAGTATATATATAATAAATAATAATGAATGATATTAAATAATAATTATACTTTATTTATATACATATATGTTTCATTTACTTATTTCAATTTAATTAAATAAGGAAATGAAAATAGCATTCATTCGTACATATGGACTACCATCTCCATGATCGATGTATTTCATTCCATTTATCAATCCATCATATATATATGTTTATATACTGAATATATATTTTATATAAATCATGTTTTACAATCTAGAATTAATTAAATCTGGATATTAGTAATAATATCAAGAACAAATAATCGAAACACCTATGATAAATGAAATGATTTTACCCAAAACGCTACTTGCACATGGAATTTACAAAAAAATGGGTAATATAAAGTCATAAGTGAAGCATATATTATATCATAACAAAGAATATGATTCTGTAATAATTCAGTTACATTATTTAAATCATTATACAAGAGGTTCAAGTACATATGAAGCATACCATACATAAGGTAAGGGATAATTTTTCAAATCTCATTTTTATCTGATATTGCTTATTTGTAAGTATTTACTGTGGTTATGTTTTTCATCCACGTCAATGTTTTCTAAAAATGTTTTCATAAAATTTTTACAATTATTCCATGTATGTTAAAAGTCAATTTTTCCATTTTTTGACTTTTTACCACATTTTATTGAAGGAATCATTCCATTGGATACCAAATAAAGTACTTTTTGACTTTTCCAGCAAAAGTAGGAGAAGAATGTTTTTTTCTTATACGCCATGATGGATTTTTATGGTTTTATAATGAATTATCTCAATGGATCTTCCTCTACTAGATTTCATGACTATTTTAAAAAAAATTCATTTCTTTTAAAATTTCATTACATTTTGTGAAAATAAAATCATTTTGAATAAGAAATGATATTTTCCTCAATAATTCATTTCAAGGGTTTTATCAAAACCATTTTCTATCTAAGATGATATTATTTCATAAGTGTATGTTTCAAGTATAATGTCACTATGATTTATATGGTTTCATTTTTTGTATGATTAAATGATATCCATTTCTTTTATATGGATTATCTTATTATGGGATGATGTTAATGAAACCCATTATAGTCTTTGGTTTTTAATTAATGATGTATGTTTATTTGTGGAACACAAAATAATTATTTCATAATGAGAGGGGTGGGACCTATATATCCCTCCAATGCATTGTGTAAAGATTTATATCCCATGATATAGACATGGCTGGAACAGCATGTTAATTCGGTTTAGTGATACAGGACTGGAATAAGGAGTGAACTCGGTTCAGTAAGGGACTTTGTCCAATAATATGGTATTGGAAGTAATGACTTGGATACTATGGAAATAATATCATGTTCATAATTTTTTTACACAATTATAAGTTTTATTTCCAAGATATTTTAACATGATTGATGTTCCATTATGATATATACCTTACGTACTGCAATGTTTTATTTCTTTTCTCAATATTGTGATTTTTAAACGTTGTGTTCATGTTTTTATGTTCAAATGTATATGGTTTGTTTTATTTTCTCCATGCATACCCATACTAAGAATTTGAGATCACCATTTATATGTTTTCATTTCCCCGGGATATAATGAATGGTTTTAGGTAAGAAAAAAAATAGAAGATCATTATGGGTGATGTTAAAGATCTTTCACCATAATTAGAATATTATATTCCGAGTTTCCAAAGACACTAACCTATTATGATCCTATGGTGTCTGTTTTTTATATGTTGATTATTCTGAAAAAGTAATTTAATTTCCATCTACATCACGGTTTGTGTCTCTACTATTGCTATCAGAGGAAAAGGAGGGGGGAATGAATCTGATCCTTGGTAACTCTCACATGTGAGCAATGGACAAAGCATGGATCTCTGCCCTAGGGATTCATGTGTAAATGGATTCCACTGGGGATGGTGGTGTGTCCCACCCAAGGGGTGTAGCCACCCATGGATTTCCCTGATAGGTATCAATTATAGTCCACTAGATGTAATTCCAGACCGCTACAGATGGTATCAGAGGAAAGGTTTAGTTAACCTTTGGAAACTAGGATGTGAAAAATTTAGTGAAATCCCTAGAGGTATTTCTATGGTATGTCTAGGGATATAACTAAGGTTATGTATATGTATAGGTTACAGTTCTAGAATTACTGTAACGATATTAGAATTAATCCTAAGATGTTGGATATTGAAGGTACTCCCCCTTTACTATGTTTTTTCCCTAGCATTATTTTTGCCTCTCACACTATTCTTTTTTGGTTTTAGATGATGGTAGGAACCAAAATGAATCGTGTTGATCAATGTAATGGAAAATGCAATGAATATCCTTTGGAACAAACCAATGTTAAAGGATATGGAGTGAAAAATATTATTTCTATACTTACACAAGCTATGAATCATTCTGGACTTCCAAATGAGCAAGGAAAGGAACAATATACTATTGTGTCATTCACGAGGCAACGTCCACCTTCTATCAGTGGGTCTTCGGATCCACTTGTTGCGGAATAATGGATCAGTACAAATGAAATGATATTTTCCATACTACTCTGTTTAGAAAATGAATAATTAATTCTGGCTATTTACCATATAGAAGATGAAAGAGATCAATGGTGGACTCTAATTAAGAACATGAGGCCCTGAGATGAAAATAAATCCATGGAATGGGATGAGTTCAAGAACTTATTTTTCAATAAGTACCTCCCTAATAATCTTCTAACAAAGATGGAAAAGGAGCTCCTTGAGCTTATGCAAAATGATGATGAATCTGTTGGTATATATGAGGTGAATTTTACAAGGCTTGCAATGTATTCATCTGGCTTTATCATCCAAACTTAAAGTAAAGTTGATCGATTCTTCAGTGGCTTAAAACCAAGTCATTGTAGTAAATTATCTATAAGAGACATCAATAGCTATAAAGAGATTATTCATTATTCTATCAAGGTAGAACTGGAAGTTGGTGTAACATATCCATCTCATGGCTTTGACAAGAAACAAAAGATGGAGTTCAAGGGAAAATGTTAGAACAATGGCGAAAAGAATATTAATGTTTCTTTGTGCTGAATGTGTGGAAAGAACCATGGTGGAGATTGTCTAAAATGAAATAGAAAATGTTTCAAGTGTGGAAAAGAAGATCATCGAGAAGTTGAGTGTCGAAGTGATGGGAAAAAGGTAGATAATGATGTGAATATAGAAAGGACTAAATAGAATGATCCACCAACACTTCAATGCTTCAAGTGCAAGTAAATGGGGCATTATTCTAATCAATACCCAAATCCCAGGGTTAATGATGATTGACATGAGAAACCTCTTAAGGAAAAGGACAAAGGGAAGTCACATGTGATCACAATTGGCGATGTTGAATATCAAACCAATGTGGAGGAATGATTAAGTGATTATGTAATGGATACAAAAATAATGTTTTATATAGTATCATGGAATATTTGAAAATTTATTTATTAGTCTATTGTGGTTTTCAATAATTTTATGGTAATCTTAACCATGAAAAGTAATTCAAATATTTTGGAATGTAGAAGATATGCACATAATGAAGGGATAAATAGAAAATATAATGAGCTCATGACTGATATCATGGTTTGAGTATATAGGAATATTGGGATTTTGGTATGTGTAAAGAGTTAAATTTTGACAGAATTCATGTTTTCACTGAGGTTATATAGTAATTCATGTTGCAAGAGAATACAAGATTAAGGTATTAACATGTTTGGAATGCGATCAACAAGATATATCTCATGATATATGGGGAATAAATGATGGTATTCACATGCTTGGTTAATGACATTTCTGGTAATCGTTTTTTATACTAAGAGATTGGATAGATATATTTTGGATAAGTCTAAATACTTGAATGGATTATGTCGGACATCAGATAGTATTGTTTAAGGCTATAACATTTTGATATTATTTATGGAATGTCATAATTGTATAGTTTTATAAAAAGGAAATCCCCTAGGACCAGTGAAAACCCTTCGTGTCAGAAAAGGTTACAGGAATCAAACCCACAACCGAAGTGCGACAGGCCTTTATCGCCTACCACTGGCCTACAGGAAGTCCCTGGTTAGTATGAACTATTTTTATTTTATTTAGCGGTATGATAAATGAAGTATAAGTCCATTTTTGGAATCATATATGATTAATCTCACCATAGATGGACATATGTATATTTAATAACTTATGGTAACATTTTTGTGATAGAAGCAAATGGGATGACTTATCATTCTACCGCATGATCTACTAACACTTCATGAATGAAAAATTCAGCATCATTTCATTAAATAGAGATGAAGTGGAAATTGTTAATGGAATGACCAATGATGATATTACACTAAAATCAAGTAAGTGTTTATCCTTATGTAAAATTTCATCAATGTTAGGGAAAAGATCTTGGAAACCAAAAATGTTTTCATAGTACTCTCATTTTTGATGAATCAGATGGTACCATAGATCATCAAAAATTTATGGCTTTGTGATTGTTGGATTTTTCATAGCCATGTACTCTACCACTCTACATATTAACATGATGGTTATATTTCTCTTCCATATCCATATTTTCCACTATGATCTCCTATGTGGAAACCCAGTGATGAGTTAATTTGGGTTACTATTATGTTTCATACTTCATTTTTTAAAATTAAGTTTTATTATTTCTTTTTATGATGTTGGTTTGTATGAATGAAACTTTAACGTTGTAAACCATTTATAAACCTGAATAATTTCGAAAGAGAAATTCATTTAAATGGGGTTAGAGTGTAACAACCCGAGATTTTATGAGAATTATTCCTTTTAATTTCATTGATTCCTTTTTTTGTACGCTACACCAAATGGATCATTCACTACACGCATCCCTGATTTATCTTGCATTACACACAATCACAACCTTCCTCGATAGCGTGTGTGGTACGAAATACCGGGTACCACTAAACAACGATATATTGTAATAATATTATTATGGACTAGACGTTATGAATAGTATTAACAAAATTTTTAATTTTTTAACATTATTATTCATCTTACACATTTTCTAGAACATGGAATGAGAACAAAAAAAATATTGGGTAAAATAAGTATCTGTCAGAAAATTCAGTTTTGCTGCCTTTTGATGGAGCACCCACTTTAAATCTAGTTTTTGACATGTTTATAATTTAAATTTGACTAAATAAATTTCTTCTTTGTAATCAGGATATAAAAAAATTAATATGGATGAATTTTTTATATTATTTTGATAACTTTAATATTTTAATGAATTGTAAAAACATGATATATTTTAATTCAAAACAAATTTTTTCATTGCAATAATTTTATGGATAGATAATTTTTTTAATTGGTTTGAAAGTGTAATTAGAATATATTTTTTCCATTTAATCCAATTTTGGTCATTTTAATTAATTTCACTTTGAAATTGGACATAAACAAGTGTCGATATTTTGATAGTTATTGTTTCTTAAAAACATGCTATTTGTTTTGATAACGGGAATTAATTTTAAATTTAAATAATTCCACTTCTATGTTTTGAATTTTGAAAAATAGATATCATTTTTTAATTTTTAATATAATTTATATCCTAGGCTGAATTTTTGGTTTTTTTTCTGAAAAACATTAATTTTTTATGAATAGTGAAACCACTTAGTGGTAGATAAAAAAACCGTCTCTTTCATTTAAATGTAATTTTACCACTTCTGTGAATTGAATTTCAGAAATCCGACATACATGGTTGTTATCATGAAGTAAAATGTGGATCAATAAGATGAAAATAATATTTTTTGAATAGTAACATTTGACTTTTATTTACCACAGTTAAAGGTAAATAGGGTAATTAAAGGTTAAAAGGATATTATAATAATTCAAAATTACCTTAACACTTATCCCAACATTATGGGATGAGTAGTGGACGACCATGGGCATCCTTTGTTAGATTTTGGGACCCCATTGAGCCACTTGGTATTGATAATGACACTTTGTATTAATTAATTTAATGTAACGACAAAATCGACATTAACAAAAATATTTTAGTATTTAATTTTTATATGGGGTTATATAAATTAAGTATCAATAATATACTAATATGTTGTTATAAATATGAAACAACCCCATTTCACCTTTTATCCATCCAAGAGAAAACAAAATCACCGCGTGTGCGTACATACAGAATACCATCTCCACGCCATAGTGTAATTAGTTTTTCCACCACCACCTTACATGGATGGGTAAAATGGTGTAAATAATAACTATATATGGTTAATATAACATTATAATTATTCTGAGATATTATAGAATCCACTCTAATTCTATTCAGTAATTATGGGAACGATATCATCGCTCATGCGTACGTACAGGCTACCGTCTCCAGGAACGCGATGAGATTCATTTTCCATGATGAACCATTCAAGTATGATTAGAAAGTATATATATAATAAATAATAATTAAAGATATTAATTAATAATTATACAGGATTTATCTAAATATATGTTGTATTTACTTAATTCCATTTAATTCAATAAGGAATTGAAAACATCATTCATGCGTACGTACGGTCTACCGTCTCCATGAGCGGTGTATTTCATTCCTTTTATTGATCCTTCATATATATATATATTTAAATACAGGATATATGTTATATATTAGTCATGTTTTACATTATGGATTTATGTAAATTATTATATGAGTAATAATATTCAGAACAACAAATCAAAACACATACGATAAATGAAACTATTTTACCCAAAACGCTGCTTTAACATGGAATTTACAAAGAAATGGTAATATAAAGTCATAAGTGAACCATATATGATATCATAACAATAAATATGAATTTTCAATAAAATCAATGACATTATTTAAATAATTATATAGGAGGTTCGTATACATACGAAGCATACCAGACATAAGGTAAGGGATAATTTTTCAAATCTCATTTTTATCTGAGATTGCATATACGTAAGTATTTACTGGGGTTATATTTATCATCCATGTCAATGTTTTATAAAAATGTTTTCATACAATGTTTACTATTCTTCCATGTATGTTTAAAGTCATTTTTACCATTTTTGACTTTTTACCACATTGTATGGATGAAATCATTGCATTAGATACCATATATGTTACTTTTTGACTTTTCCAGTAAAAGTACGAGAAGAATGTTTTTTTAAAATTATACGGTGTGAATGGATTTTGATTGTATTATAACAACTTATATCAATGAATATTCCTAAACTATATTTCATGCCTTTTTTAACAAAATTATTTTCATTTAAAATTTAATTCAATTTTGTGAAAAGAAAATGATTTTGAATAAGAAAGTATTTTTTCTTCAAGAATTCATTTCAAGTGTTTTATCAAAACAATTTTCCATCTATGATGATATTATTTCATAAGTGTATGTTTCAATTATAACGTCACCCTGATTTACATGGTTTCATTTTTGTTATGATGAAATGATATCCATTTCTTTTATATGGATTATGTTATGATGGGATGATGTTTATGAAACCCATCTTATTCAATGGGTAATTTTGAATGATGGAAGTTTATTTTGTGGATCACGAAAGAATGATTTCATTATGAGATGTCTGGGACATATATCTCCCTCCAATTCATTGGGTAGTGATTTATATCTCATGAGATAGACATGGCTAGAATGACAAGTTAATCTGGCTCTGTGATATAGGACTGGAACGAGAAGTGAACTCGGTTCAGTAAGGGACTTTTTCCACTAAGATGGTCTTGGCAGCAATGCCTTAGCTATTATGGAAATAAAATCACGTGTTTAATGTTTTACACAATTACAAGTTTTATTTCGAAGATATTTTATCATGATTGATTATCCATTATGATCTATGCCTTATGTAATGCCATGTTTTATATCTTTGCTCATGATTTTTATGTTTAAACATTATTTTCATGTTTTTATGATCAAATGTATATGGTTTGTCTTATTTTCTCTATGGTTACCCATACTGTGTATTTGAGCTCACCCTTTATATGTTTTCTTTTCCCCAAGATATAATGAAATGTTTTTTGTAAGAAAAAAAAGGAAAGATCATGTTGAGAGATGTTGAAAATTCATCACCATGATTAGAATATTATGTTCAGAGTTTCCAAATACACTAAACTATTACGATCCTTTGGTGTCTGTTTTTGTTATGTATTGAGTATTCTGCAAAAATAATGTAATATCCATGAACATTAAGATTTTGGTCTCTACATTATATACCCTACTATTTTACATTCATAATAAGTATCTTAAAAGTGTTTCGTGTCCTTTTTCTTATTTCGTTATAAATATATACTGAAATTATTTATTCCAAACTATTTTTTTCATAAATTGAGGAATATTAGCAAGTTAATTCATAGAAAGTTTACTTTCACTTGATTCAGAAAAAATAATGACATTATTTGACTTGGATATAGTAACCCTATCAGGATTCTTTCCTTTTGTAGTAAAAAAGGATAAAATTCAATTTCCATTCTTTTTATTTTTCAAATATACAACTCTTTTCAATATTTTATTATATTGAATAAGAGTTCCAGAAAACTCATCAAGAGTAATCTGAGATACTTTCTTATTTTCATCAATAGGGGTTCTCTAAGATTCCCACTCATTAGGAATGATGGCTCTACTCTTTTCCACAAGTTCTTCATCATCTAAACAACTCTCACCCATGGATTTCATGCCGTTAAAAATAGTCATAAACCCCTTTTATACCTTTTCACAATAGTTCTCCAAAAGGAAATTTAAATCCATGATATTCTTCTCTAAGAATAGATCTTCTAGTTTCTATAATGATGGATGTACCAAAATGAGTAACCACCAATTCCTTCCAAATACTATTTTCAGTATCAGAAGAAGAAATCTGACTATATATATTTCTGGTCATGGAACACAAAAAATTATTGTGTAACTTGTAGTTTAGTTGACAATCTGACTTTTATTGATTAGTAAAAGTTATAAATTCTTTATCAAGTATTTTGCTATCTCTAGTAACAATTACAATGTTGTTCACTCAGGTATTAATAAAAATATCTTTATACGATCTCTCTAATATTCATAATCCTTCCCATCAATTATAGGTGGTCTAGTAGGATTATGATGGTCAATCAAACCAAAATTTATTCCTGTCATCTAAAATAAAATAGTTTTCAACATAAACATGTAAATAATAAATGTTTTCAAACGAGGATATATGTTCAATGTATGAAAAATATAGAAAGATGAAATCATGAGAAAGAAAACATATATGTGAATATATGTTTTCAGTGGCCTCCTCTGATACCAATTGTAGGATCAAAATATGAATGTTGATGATCAATATACAAGAGGGGTTGTATTGTATCCTTTAAATATTCCTTTGTAAATTTTATAGATGGTATAAGACTTTAGTTTATAACCTCATGGAAAACTATGTTTATCAAATTTAAACAAGGTTAATTCATATGACCTCTTAGTTCTATAAACATTTTAGGTTTCAGAAATATAGTTTTTGAAATGACACTTACGACAATTTTACAAGGAAAATGATTCTACCTTAAAGCATATAGAATCATACTATTCATACAATACATGTATAAGAATTTATAATAATGTTATACTTTCCTTATTAATCCAATTTAAAAGGAAAATAAACTATAAATAATACAGGTAACAAGTATGAAAGCCTTTTACCCAAAGTGTAGGGGATCCAACAACCATGGATAAAGATACCTTGATTTATATTTTCATGAATGACTTTATTACCCAAACCATGGTTAGACCTCCATAGGAATATCATAGTATGTCTTGATATCCCCACAAGCCATCGAACTTGATGGTAGTCAGTACCTCTGTCATCCTTATTATGTAATTCCTCGAACATTATGGTAGTCAGCACCTCTGTCTTCTATTCCCTGAAAGCCCTCTATTGTACACAACAACAATAAGAGTTGCATGATGAAATATGAATTAGATGATCAGTATTACCAAGTCATGATATTCACTCTCTATAGAAATCACATCCGTAGCATGTAATCTCTAGAGTTACGGAACAGTCATTTTTCTAGCTTGTTCAAATGATCTATCATTTATAGGCACTTTCCCAACGGGTATCTCCATCCTCCTATGGTCATATTTTTCATTGAATCTTGGACAAACTTATACACATGTCAGTCAAAAAATGGTTATTTAGTAACAGAATGTATGACATAATTTTATAACTAAAACAAGGGTACGTAAAATTAGGTTGTTCAACCAAATATATTTTTCAGAGTCAACGAAAAAAATGTTTAGAGTTTAAGAAAGTATTCATTTAGAGTCGATATTACATTGATATTATGATTCTGTCATTAAAGGAATTTGGAATCGTAATCCTATAGAATTTGGAGTTTGAATTTTAAGAAATTCAGAATCTGAATTATGTATAATTCAAAACCCGAATTCGGAGAAATTTGGATTCTGAATTCTAAGGAATCAAGAGTCTGAATTCTATGAAATTGGGAACCTGAATTCTGAGTAATTTTGAATCTGAATTATAAGGAATTTAGAGTATTAATTATATGGAATTCAGAACCCGAATTCTATGGAATTCAGAACCTGTATTCTGAGGAATTCAAAATTTGAATTCAGAGTATTCACAATCTGAATTCAGAGAATTCAGAATCTAAATTTAGGGAATTTGGAATCTTAATAGAGAGAATTCAGAATCTAAATTCAAAAGAATTCAAAGTCTGAATTCAGAGAATTTGGTATTTGAGTTTTTATGAATTCAGAGTCTAAATTCAGAGAATTCAAAATCTGGATTCTGATCCTAAAAACAGAATATTCTACATCTTAATATTTATTAAATTTTGATGTTTTAGAAATGAAACCAAATTTTACACATAGAAATAAAATGAGATAGATATTGTTAAACTAAATCATGAACAAGGAAAATAGAGGAATGGATAAAATTTCATTAGGATGGAAATTTTTTCTTAATATGATATATCTACAGAGAAATAATATTTTCCTTGATATTGAGTTTTTTGATTTTCAAAACATAAAAAATTGGAAAAGTCATAAAGAATACTTATTTATAAAAAAAGGAATATATGTTATAATGAATAATTATATATAATAATGTCATAAATATCATATATATACATTAAATTTATCATCATATCAAACCTTGATATGTGTTAATGGAAAGAACAAATGATATTCGTTCACAAGGTTGCAGTCTTCCATAGACGTGATGGATGATTCTATAACATGTTTTATGGTAGTGGAAAAAATATTAAGAAATTATCTTTTAAAAAAATTAACATTATATATAACAAATTGATTTTATTGTATCAAAATAACTTTGTAATAATTTAAGTATTTCAATGAAGAAATAAAATAAAAATTCTCATTGAGTAAAACTACCTCATCATCCGATAACCACTTCAATTTTGTAGGAGAGATATCTGAAATGAGATTACTCTACAATGAGGGGATTATTTGTTGATAAAATGAATCTTTGGAAGACCTTTTTCTTGTACTATCCAATGAAATAAATGTAATGTGTGAGGATTATAGGATAGTTTTGTCCTTTTTTATGTCATCTGAGTGGAACACATGTAATTTTTTAAACGAAAATGTTATAACCCATATTTTCAATTGAAAAATTGGTAAAAATAAATAATTATAACTAAATTACATTATATTATTGAAATATGTTAGTAAAATATATTTTAGACATGGTTTTAGGTTGTTTTTACACTTAACTTTTATTTTACAATAATACATATATTTTCACCATAATAGCTATAATTTTTTTTCTATTTTCACTTATTAGTGTGGTTAGAAAATATATATAAGTAATTTAAATATATAAAATTTTATTATTATAAGTAACAAATCCATTTTTCAAAATTAATGTTACATAATTTAAAAATGTTAAATTAAAATTACTCCTGTCATCATGGTAAAAAAATGTTTTCAAGGAGAATATGTTTACAGGATTACAATGATTTCATATCGATATTTAATTTGAAAATAATTCCAATGAACTAAATTCAATTAATAGATATAATTGAACTCATTATACTATGAGAATTTCAAATTCATATTCATATTTAAAAATAAAAAAAATTAAAATCCCATATTAATTTGGAATTCTATGTTTTTTTACTATTTCTCAAAAATGTAATATTTTATACAGATCCCAAAAATTAATACTAAAATAATATTGATATTATGATTCAAAAAGAAAAAATTATATTTTAAAATAAAAAATACATATTTGTTTAAAATTATTTTTAAATTATATGCACAATGTGTGACTGAATTTTCATTTAGAAAAACAATCATTTCTCAAAATATGTTTTATTTTATTTTAAATGATGATTATTTTTTATTTTTAATAAATAGGTAACCATAAATTCATAATTTTTTTATGAATCATAAAATATATTTTAATTGATAATTTATAATGGAATTCTATATTTTGTTTCATTGGAAGCCGAGGGTACATGTTATGATAACTATTAAAATAAATAAATTTAAATAAATTTATTCTAGAGGCTATTTATCATCATTATGGATTGTCATGAATTATCAAATACATCATTATTAATTTAAATTATTTTTTTGCAACAGCATATGAAGTTCTAGATTTCCCTGAACATTTAATCACCCTATATGGATCAAGAACTATCTTCAGGGAATATCATCACCCATTTAGGTTACATATGGTCTGATTAATATGAGATAGTTCATGAGATATATTGATTATTTGGATTATTTTTTATGTCTTATGTAATGTTTCATTGAAAATTTCACATTTACTATTGATATTTATTATATCGACTAATTATGAATGTAATCTCCTTTTGGTATCACAAATATGTGTGGTTATCATATTTTGATAAGTTTTAATGATATATAACTATAATAAAATAATTAATTCTTTATATATCAGGTGATTTTATATAATAGGACATAGAGGTTCATCCCCAAACATTATGTTTTTTGGATATTTTTTGTATTCATAATATCATATTATATGAATGTATTCATGTTTAATCATGAAATTTGTTTTAATTTTATATTCCCATTCTTGTCCCACATCCTAAATTTATTACAATGGTTAATATTTTTTAATTCCACATTCCATTATTTAATGGATCCTTATTATTTCCTTGTGTTTCCATATTTCATTTCATCATATATATCAATTGATAAAAAATCCAAAAGTCAATATTTATGTTAATAAATCTATGATTTTTTTGTGTTAATACCTTATATTTAAATCGCATAAATTTTATTATGTTCCTATTATGATGAATTTCCACATCTTTGAAACCTATATAAACCCATGAAGAAGATGAAAGTGATTATGAATTACACTTATAATAGGTTATAATATGGTGGATAAAATTGAGGGTATGAAAATAAAAAGTAGAATGAATTCCATTTTTGTATTAAAGAATAAAATAAACCTCAAATCCAATCCATATAAGATGAAATAAAAAAATCAATATTGTTTTCAAATATCCTACATCATATTATAAAACTGAAACATCTATGAAAGAAAGTTCAACATAAACTCTAATACTCAAGCTTTTAATTTCATTATCATCTAAAATAAGCATAAAAATCATAAAATAATGAATAATGGATTTATAAATACAAGGTTTACAATACAACTATAAATAGATTGATCATCTATAATTCCAATCATGAAAATGCAGAATAACTAAAAAATGGATCATTGAATGAAATATATTTTAAATACAAACCAATATCGACTAATCTATGACTAATCCTCCCTATGTTTCAGAAACCAAATATTTTTCCAAGGATAGTATCATGGTAAAAAATTAATATATATTATTTTGATACCCTATAACCACATCCGTAATGATCTATTTTGTCTTATAGAATAATTATATATGTCCTCTTCTTTAGCACCATCCAATTAACTATAGAACATAATATCAATAAATACATATATAATATCCCCACACCATGTTATATAGCCACATCATAATATCATGGCACATCCATATCATTGTTGGGTATTGTGAACCCAAAAGAGATCATCATCTTTTAATCATACTACCAAGATCGACCAAAAACATAAAATGAAATCACAATAAAAATTCATATTCCAATTTAAATATATATAAATTATAAACAAAAAACTACCAACCATATATATAATATTGTTTCCCATCATAACTCATACTACCTCAAAATATGTATCGGGGAAGAAGGATTAGTCTTTTATTTTCTTCCTCTACAACAAGATATTTTTGGAAAAATCTAATAACCCAAGACTATATATGGTAATATAAGAGGTTAGTCATATTTGGTGGAAGTGAATACGAAATAATATTAAAATAAAGTGGAATAATAGGAAAAAGTTTCCCCTTCCTCATTTTCCATTCCAAACAAACACCATAATATCCCATATCATTTAATACATTATTTTTAACACATACTAATAATCACATACATAACAATGTCACACTGAAACTCAAGAAAATTAAAAAATATCTATATCACTATTGATAATATTACATTACATTTATCATATAAAAAATCAACAATTTACTTTTCTAGATAAATGACATATAATTTTCCATATTAATTTTCAATCCATTTTTAATATATTTCTTACTCCACGACATACATTATTCATTATTCACATTCATTTGAGCATTTACCAATTATTATAGATAATTATTCTAGAACTAATAATTATTGATCAAATATCTTTTTTTTGGAATATCAACTGTCAATATTAATCATTTAATAACTCCTTATTTATCCATTTTACCCCATTACCCATTATTGAAATAAGTAAATCAATCCATTTCCATGACATAATGTATATACACATAACCTCATTACTATCAATCCCATGACTTTAATAGCCACCATGAAAACTATGAAAACATGAACCATAAAAATACAAAATCTACCATAATTGAAAATAAAAAACCAATTTTCATATTAATAAAACAATTCATAACTATAACAACCATACATCAAGATAAAACCAAATACAATAATATATTATAACCTCATCATCACAACCATCCACATTTACCTATAATTACCACCTTTACAAATTATAATAGATCCTTGTAAATTGTATCAATATATGAAAAACATGAATCCATTCATGCCAAAAAAATTCTCAATCATCATAAATAATATTAAATCATAATTCCATGTTCAAACATCAATACTAAAATTCTAAATATCCACACTACAAATTTATTACCGTATTTAAGTGATGAGTTTATTATGAATGGTAGAATCAAAATAAAATATTGCACCACCTAAGTAATATTACTATAGAAGTAGTAAATCATTAAAATTAAATATCAATAAATTTATAAATACATAATAACTATCATAGATTTATATTAATCACTAGTGAGTCAATACCATTATTTCAATTTCATTTAGTGTAGTTTATTATCATATTTTGGAAAATAACCCTCATCCACAAAAATAAATGTATTATAATTATAACTATATATCATTGACATAAATAATGATGTATACTTCCCAAATAAAATTCCCATACCAAATCATTGAAAATTAATTGAATGAGAACTAGGGAATGAATTTACACAGTGCATGGATCATCCATAGAAAATCACCCACATCCAATATCACAATGAGCTGTATTAGACCCTGGCCCATGATCAAAAAACTAAATCTACACCAGTTTCACATCTTCTCTAAGTTATAATTTAAATTAGATATAAAAACATAGTGTGATGAATGAATGTAGAATTTCAATGTTGGGGTTTTCTTGATGTTGGTGGAAAATCGTTTTTGGATGGCTATGAATACCCAAAATGATCTTTAGACTCATGTAGTTTGAACTATTTAAGGGAAATAAGAAATAATTATAGGCATAACCATGATTTCATATCACAATAATGAAATGATGAATCAAAACATAATAGGTTAATAATTCTACATTTCACATACGATTAGTAATTAATCAACTGATATCTTCATATATCTTATGTTGACACATAATTAAAATAATATCTGAAAAATAGTTATGAATCCACACAATATTTTCAATCCATATCACTAAAACTATTGTGTATCATGATTTGATCATTATACTCTTCCTTTATCCTAGAATACTATAATAAAAACAATTAGTTAATGAATTTTTAAAAATGAAATATTCTTATAATAGAAATTTTTTTGAAACTAAATCATTATTCTAACAAGGAAGAAGTGGTGTGGATATGTCAAAATCCTGAAAAATTTATAAATTAACAATTAAACATTTATGATAATCCTATGAATTTTCACATGATTGAAAACACATTTTTGATTAAATTAATGAAAATCCTGACCACCATGTATTGACAAAATATAAATATATTAATCACTCGAAAATAAGGAAATATAAGGAAAATCACATCAAATTAACCCATTGACTCCCATAATGTTATAATATATCACAAACCTTCATTCTATAACCAAAATTTATTTCACTAGTAGAAAAATCACAAACCGAGATAGAAAAATTCCAATACATCATTGTTCAGTCCTTGTATGAAAGCAGAAAAAAAACCTTATATGACATCACATATATTCAAGACACACCTAAATATAGATATTAAATTTCCTAAAGCCTAATTCTCATGAAGTATCATATTAGGTGATACCATAATTCTCCCCCTTGTGTTAATTTTAGGTTGTATTCCTTAACCATCCTAGTGGAATATTCATGATGCACCCAATACCAAAAACACATAAGGTAATAATTAGAGGTGTTTTGGACCATTATATTTTCAGCCAATTAAAAAATTGTAATTATTAATGAAAACTATCATGTAAATATAATATTGACTATATAACCCATAAACCACTTATTGATACATCTTAGGCAATAGTAACATCATCAATATTTCATAATGTAGCACAATATTAATAATTTCATTCCAATCACAATATAGAAAAATTTATCAACATAATTTAAATTATATTTCTAGAATGTCTTTGTGTATATATTATATACAAATTACTCACATATCCTAAAAACACACTACTAGGTTGATATGAAACCAAAATACATTATCTATGAGAATGAAATGCCCCCAAAATAAATTTTTTTGTTGATCATGAATCACAACTAGACACACTATGACCATTATAACATCCTCTATACCCAACTCATCATCAACAAAAATATAGATTTCATGAATATATCATCGAATCTATGTCACATGAAACAAAAGTATCCAATCTAGTTGTGGAAAAGTCTTATCTAGTACACCAGCATGATAAGTAATATATAATTTTATTCTCAATAAACATCATAAATGAGATTAAATAATTATCTAATCCATTGGAACATAACTGACATATTATCCATAGTATTTTAGAAAACCAAGTCAATGACCATAGATATATAATTTTATTTCCACATAGTAATATTCTGTTTTTGTAGTAATCATTTTAGAATATGATTCTCTTTTATAACCTATGTATTGTCCAAACTTAATGAAATAAAATTTATTTCAACTAATTTAAACATAGTCCGGTTAATTAACTACGATATAATAGATTCATCTATTATATACCAAGACACAAAACCCAGGGTGAACTATAAATCATGAAAATAAAAACACATTACATCATTAATTTAATAAATATTACCCCATTAAAGTATTCTACTTTCCTGGTATTTTAGACAATTTAAAATACATATTATGTTCAATGAAATTTTTGATAGAGAATATCATAGTGAAAATAAAAAAATTATGAATGCATTAGTAATATCACTATAATAAAAACTATTATGGTAAACCATTCATATTTATATCCATCATATGTAATGTAAGTAATATTTGGTAATTTTGTACAAGGACTTCTTAATTAATAACATTATCCTGATATAAAATATTTTACTTCAAAAAAAATAAAAAAAAAATTTAATTTAAATTTGGTAAACTAAAATTCAATTTTTAATTACATAAATAAACAAACATAGGATGTATTATTCAGATTTTTAAAACATAATTAGTTTTTTAGAAAAAAATGAAAATAGTGATTTGTCTTATATCATAAATTTTCTATTTATTATATTGGAACAAAACATTTTCATATGAAATTTTTTATTATAATTTATTATATTTAATTCTCAAATACAATGTTGAATTAATAAATCCATCCAAAAAATTTGAAAATTGATGTATGATTTAAAGGAAACTGTTTTTTAATATTTTTTGTAATAATTACCACATGATTAAATTATGTCATAGACAACTATTATTTATAAATAAATAATTTTATAGTGGTAACATGTTTTATAAGTTCAATTCAAATATTTTAATTTTTAAATGTATCATAATCATAATTATTTTTTCAAAAAATAATAAGTTAATAAAACTGTTTTATAAGAAACACATGTGATAATGTTGAGATATATTTCCCTGCAAATAGAAAAATTAGTTCGTTAAAATTTTTCAACTATTTTAAAAAATAGTCTTCATAATATTTAATTCTGGTAATTTAATTTTCATCAAAATATTTATTTTACTACGATAGATGTTTGTTAGCACATTAATTATGAACCAATTATATGGGTGTTATATTCATATATATATAAATAAATAAATATAATTTAAATTAATTTGGAAAAAAATTAATAATCAACATAATGTTATATATATAAAATCATTTTATTAGTAATTAATTATAAATAGAACGTATATTACACAATTTTCAAATTATCATTTATCTAATAAAAATGTTTTTCTACAAATTATCCATAAAAATTTAATGTTAATTTAATAATATATTTAAATTTAATAGTATAAATCAAATATTAAAATTATTACTTGAACACCCAAATATTCATATATGTGGTTTTAATGTTTTTAACAAACAAAAAACAACATAGTTATAAACAAGATACATACATCAGAAGTAAGAAAGTATATTGTAAAAACATAATGGTAAAAACACTGTAAAATTTTTAAAACATGTTACAGAACACATTTTTGAGCCATTATCTATATTAAAACAGCAAAAAATTAATATTTTCATAATAATTTGAGAATGTTATTCTAGAATACTATTAGGAAATTATAAAAATATAAATAGGGCTTCCAATATTTATGTTTTCCTCTCTTAGAGAAGGGGATCACATACACCATTTTATAGAAAACCACATATACATAAAATTTCTCCTTTATGATCTTAAATTTTAATCTCTATATAACCCTATCACGTATACATAATCCTCTAGTGACACATATTTATCCCATGACCTTTAATTTAAATCTTTGTTCCAAGGAAAAAGTCATGCGTCCAATTTATGTGTTGTCCCTTTATTATGTTGTCATTTCTAATATCCAATATATCTACTAAACTTGGGTTCATTCATGTTTATGTGTCACCACCAAAATTATCCATGTCTCCAAATTCGCATACCCAAATACCAATTAACCCCTAACATTCTACTTTAACTCCAGATTAACCCTTCAAAAATCAGGTTCCACCGACGCCATACCGTGAGGCCTCTACCCATCAAGGGTTTCCATCTTCCACCATCTTCCCCCCAAAACTCACCTACGACGACCGCCTTCCCAAGACTAATCTACCTTCTTACGATATCTAAATCCCAATGCCATCCACCAACGATTATCCATCCACCTCCACCATTGACCTCCACCGTCTTCTTCCCAAAACGATCTGAATCTCTTTTCCTCTAAATCAACGCTTTTCCATCATCTTCCCCCCGCATCAATATCAATCTACAACAGCTTCATACGATGCTAAGGTCAGATTTCAGCTCATTATCTCAACTATTCAGTCTTACACATCACGTATCTTCGATTAGGGGATTGTGGTTTCTTCCCCTCCTCCGACGATAATGGGTTTCCTATTTCATCCACTACTACGCTGTGTACTTCAGGAGTCTACGATAAGAAATACAAACAGAACTGGAAACACAAATCTACTCCTTTAGATGATGGTGGATGAATGGTTATACCAATAACTTACACAAAATCCCTTCCTTTGAAACTATTTACAGCTACAGACTTCCAACTGAATATATCACCCTAAAGATAACAATTTATTTAATATCCAAAAAACTATGCAACATACATTATTAACCTAACAATGTATTTTACATTACCCAGGAACAGTGTGATGAATTTTTTTCATGGTTGATATAGTCAGTTTGATATGTGGTATTAGTATGTGATGAATGAATCCCTATAAGATATGAGGTTTCACTACATAATATGGCCAAGGTAATCGTCATTAATATGTCTTCTTATTTTAAAACATTATTTTATCTTTATTTAAACAAGTGGGATGATTTTGTTGGTGCTTAAACTACAATATCATTACCTCTTATTCCACATCTAAAACTCAGAATACAAATCAAGGTAAAACAATAAATTTATTTTGTTGACTTTTTTTGATTGGTCATGAAGAATTTTACATCCATTTATAACACATAATAAAACAGTATTTGTCATAATTAGGAATTTGGTGAACCATTCTACTGTGGTGGTGCAAGGTTTTGATCCTGAATACTAGGTGACATGACGGACTGATTAGATTTTGGTACAACATAAGTTTAGTGACATATTATGGAGTAGATGATTGTTATATTTTATTTGAGTTATTAGTTACATTTAGTTATACTAAATAAAATTGACATGAATTAGACCAGTGGATTGTTTTTTATAGTAGTGGATCTTTAATTTTCCATCAGAAGTGGATTGGATCATTTATTTTATTTCAGAAGTGGAACATGTTTTTCTTATGAACATTGGAACATGCATTTTTTTGGGTAGTGCATCATGAATTTTGTAGTGGATTATTTTTTATAGTAGTGGATAAGCAGGGGATCATGTATTATAGAGATTGGAAATGCTTATCTTGTCAGACTACCTATGATCCCAACATCGGGGCATAACGACTTCAATTTTTCCATTAGGGGTGACAATTAATGATTTGAAGGTGATGTTTCCGTTTTATCTTCTACATGTACTTCTGAACTCTAGTGTATTTTCCATTAAAATATATATTTGTATGACTTAAATGATTGATCAGTTGTTTTTATGTTTTTCTTCTAGGATTACTTATAGGTGGGAAGCTATGGGTTATCAATTTTACTAACCTAACATTGGTAAAATGCAGAAACTAGTTGAGGGTTTGGAAATATGGCCAAGGTAATCTTCATTAATATGTATTCTTATTTTTAAACATTATTTTATCTATATGTAAATATGCATGATGATTTTTTAGGTGCTCAAACTCTTAGATCATTACCTCTTATTCCACAACTATAACTCAGAAATAAAAATCCACCTAAAACAACAACTTTATTTTCATTAATTTTTTTTAAGATTGGTCATGAAGCATTTAACATCCAAATTTAACACATAATAAATCAGTACTTGTCATAAGCAGGAATTCGGTGAACCATTCCACTGTGTTGGTTCATGGTTTTGATCGTGTATACTAGGTGACATGATGGACTGACTAGATTTTGGTGCAACAAAAGATTAGTGACATATTATGGTGTAGATGATAATTATATTTTATTTGAGTTGTTAGTTACATTTATATATACTAAATATTACTTGACATGCATTAGACCAGTGGATCATTTTTTATAGTAGTGGATCTTTCCTTTTCTATGAGCAGTGGATTGGATCATGTATTTCAATTTAGTAGTGGAACATGTTTTTCTTATGAACAGTAGAACATGCATTTTTTTGGGTAGTGGATCATGAATTTTTTAGTGGATTAGTTTTTATAGTAGTGGATCATGTATTTTAGAGCAGATCATCATGTATTATTGAGATTGGACTTGCTTATCTCGTCAGACGGCCTACGATACCAACACCGGGGCATAACGACTTCCAATTTCTTATTAAGGGTGGCCATTGATGATTTGAAGGTGATGATTCAATTGTATCTTATACATGTACTTACCACATATAGGGTATTGTCCATCCGAATTTCTATTTTTAGGAATAAAATGATTGATCAGATGCTTTTTTGTTTTCTTCCTATGATTACTTATAGGTGGGAACCTATGGGTCTTCCATTTTACTAACCTAACATTGGTAAAATGCAGCAATTAGGTGAGGGTTTGGAAATATGGCCAAGGAAATCTACATTAGTATGTATTCTTATATTAAAACATTATTGTATCTGTATGTAAACATGCCGGATGATTTTGTAGGTGCTCAAACTCCTTGATCATTACCTCTTATTCCACAACTATAACTAAGAAATAAAAATCCAGGAAAAACATTAACTTTATTTTCTTATTTTTTTTTAAGATTGGTCATGAAGCATTTAACATCCAAATGTAACACATAATAATATATAACTTGTCATAAGTAGGAATTCGGTGAACCATTCCACTGTGGTGGTGCAAGGTTTTCATCCTGCATACTAGGTGACATGATTCACTGACTAGATTTTGGTGCAACATATGATTAATGACATATTATGGAGTATATAATCATTATATATTATTTGAGTTACTAGTTACATTTAGTTATACTAAATATGACTTGACATGCACTAGACTAGTGGATCGTTTTTTATAGTAGTGGATATTTCATTTTCTATGAGTGGTGGATTGGATCATGTATTTTATTTTAGTAATAGAACATGTTTTTCCAATGAACAGTGGAACATGAATTTTTTTGGGAATTGGATCATGAATTTTGCAGTGGATCATTTTTTATAGTAGTGGATCATGTATTTTAGAGCAGGGGATTATGTATTATAGATATTGTACATGCTTCTCTCGTCAGACGACCTACGATCCCAACATCGGTGCACAACGACTTCTAGTTTCCCTTTAGGGGCGACCATTGACGATTTGAATGTGATGTTTTAGTTGTATCTTCTACATGAACTTCCATACTCTACTGTATTGTCCCTAAAAATTTATATTTTTTTGTATAAAATGATTGATTAGATGCTTTTATGTTTTTCTTCTATGATTACATATAAGTGGGAACCGATGGGTCAGCCATTTAACTAACCAAACAATTGTAAAATGAAGAAACTAGGCAAGGGTTTGGAAATATGGTGTGGAATCCCTATTAAATTTCATTTACTATAGGTATTTCAATTTATATTCCATGACGTATTAAAATAATGTAATTCATGGTAACATTTTCTACGTTCTTATTGCACATATCTTACTCATTCCTTTTTCTGGGAGGTTATCCAGCTGATGCATATACTTGGGAATTTTTTAGTATGATTTTTATTCTACATGGATTTTCTTGCATAGAGGTAGCGAGTTATATACAATTTCAGTGTCCCCCCATAACCGGACAACTACATTTTCTACATTAGTTTCTTTATCTAGAATTTTCATTTGGTATTAAAATAGCGCCTACCTCATTAAAGTCTCATGTTCAGGAAATTTTTACTCCTGGCCTCTACATATGATCATTCAAAAATAATTTTTTAGCCTGTTTGACTTTTGGAAACTAATGCATTTTAATTATTTTTTGTTTCATAAAAATATGTTTCATGATAAGAGAAATATCATATAGAAAAGATATGTTTTTACTATAATAGTTCAGTAGGGTATAGTTTTCAATAGATTTATATTTGACCAATATGTGGTTTCATTCGAATTGTTTCTTAATTTATTTTTTTCTATGACAACACTTATATTGATATATGTTGATTTCTATTTTATATCACTAATATTATCTCTATTTTATTTCAGCATCCCTCCAACAATAAATTATTCATTAAAATATTCTATTTTGGACTATTATTTTAAAATATTAGCTTCTTACCTGTTAAAATTATTATTATTGAATATATTATCAAATGATTGCAGAGATGACACGCACACACCTTCAAAAAATAAAGCAGGATTCATGAAGAGTAGGCTTCAATGCATATTATTCCTATCGAGAAGTATGTATATATATATTTTTAATTTTATTTCCTGTTATTTTCTGAATGATATATAATCTCTCTAACTGATCACTCACATTACAGGTTTAACTAATCACCCAAATTACTGGTTTGTCTACATGGTATATAATCTATTTAACTGATCACCCACTTTAGCATCCATTGGTCTTCATCGAGCATATAGGCAGATTTACCATATCTATTTTAGTTACAACTATTTTATGTTTGTACATGTAATATTTTACAAATATAGTCTATAAAAACTAACAACACCTTATGTTAACAAACATGATACATGCAAAAAAACACTACCTCATTTCAAACTCAACCAATTTTTAATTGTAGTAGTTGGGTGAGGTATTGAGGTTGGACCGATTAAAAAGAAATTCAGACTAGAATATCCCATAGAGTGGGGATATTTTTTATGTATTGAAGATGAACTGACCAGAATTTCAATTGGAGGAATGCGTGACATATGAAAATTACTTGATATTACCCCTTTATTGTAACACCCTGAGCTTCCACAATATGCTTCTCTTTCAATAATGTAATAGATTACATTGAACGCAAGTTCGAGATTCTACCACATCGCGACAAATCAAAATAGCCATTATGAATAGTAATAACCACCTTTTAAAATTATATATATATTTTATATTACAAAATGGACTTTATTTTTGGATTTAGAATATCGAAATTAGCCTATGTTGAATTTATTGTATTTTTCTGAGATCTTCCAAATTTTTATGAATAGTGAAAAATTCTAAAAAATAACTTTTTTAATCAAAATAATTTATAGTGATAAATTATACTATTGAGTGGTTTTAAAGTGTAATTTGAATATATTTTACCATTTTATCCAATGGTGGTCATTAGAATTAATTTCACATTGAAATTGGACATAAACAGTTACCAATCTTTTGATATATATTGTTTCTTAAAAACACGCTATTTGTTGTGACAACGGGAATTAATTATAAAATTAATTAATGCAACTTATATGTTAGTAATTTTCTAAAATAGACATCATTTTCGAATTCAGAATATAAATTATAGCTTAGGGTGAAATTTTGGCATTGTTCTGAAAAACTTCATTTTTTGATGAATAGTGAAACCACTAAGTGGTAGTTAAAAAAACTGATTTCTTGTTTAAATGAAACATTACCACTTCTGTTATTTGATTTTCAAAAATCTGACATACATGGTTTTCATTATTAATTAAAATGTGGTTCAATGGGATTAAAATAATTTTTTGGTGAATAGTGACTTTTATGTTTAATTAAACGCCATTAAAGATAATTAGTGATATTTAAGGTAAAAATAAAATTCTAAAAATATGAAAATACCTTTACACTTGCCCTACCCCAATTGTACGAGTCGTGTCCGACTAATACAATCCATGGTTCAACTTGGGGACCCCATGGAGCCACTTTGGTAGGAAAATGACATTACAAACTTTTTATTTAATGTTAAAATAAAAATGTCACAAACATGAGTTGTTTTACTAAAAAAAATTTAAATGGGGTTATAAAAGTCATATTTTTTACTATAAATATTCATTAGAAATATAAAAAGATTTACAATATCATGATATTTTACTTATAATTTTTAAACATTAAATAAATTAAATTATTTATGACACCATGATGATGCAGTGATTACCTCATTAATTAATGATTTAAATAAAATGAAAAGATAATGTAAAATATAAGACATAAACTTGTCAAAAACCAATTGGATGAGTATATTTCGAACCATTATCACCTTACCCTCGAAATATTTATGTTTTGAACCTTTTTAATCCGAAAAATCATTTCATAATAAAGTAACATTTCAATCTTTCCAAGAGTGCCCCATCTCTCCTCTTATAAAAGGCCCCCACCACTACCACCTAACTCACACCCTCAAAGCCATTTGGCTCGGCCAACCTCTGCCCAAATAATCTCTCAACTTCCCTCTCTTAGTCCTAGAAGCCTCACATTGGGAAGAAGTCTTCCCAAGGAAGCCTTTGGGCTCAAATCAAAAAGTGTTACCTGATTTAAAGGTAATGTATTCTCTAATGTTGTTTTGTTTTATTTCGATTCTCCAACCCCTTAAAATCTATTTATTCCCTTTTTTGTAACAACACAAGTATTTAAAAAATACTAGGATGCTGTTATGATAAGGATTTGGTTTAAACGTACACACACCTTCATCTAATGGTTAAAGAACATACTGTTTCTGTGGGTGGCGAAATACTGCCTCACGAAACGATGATTGTTCAATATTCTATTAACACATCTAATTGTGGCCATTTTTATGAAACTATTTTCATATATGATATATATATTATGTTTATTCTTTCCGTATGCTTTTTTATTTCTCATTATGGGATACTTTATGATCTCCATTATGGGTAAACGTGATAATTTCATTTTAGGATGTGCGGATACCACCCACTCAAAGTGATTTGAATCATTAATGCCATGTGTGGGATATATAAAGGATGGAGTAATTGGTATTATACATGATATTATAATGGAATTATATTAAACCTTTATATAATTATAAAATCATTACATTAAATAAGAAATAGAAATGAAAGTAGCGTTCATGCGTACGTACGGCTTACCGTCTCCAAAAACGGTGCATTTCATTTCTTACATCTAAATGTTATGTAATATTATAAATGAATGTATATACTGAATATAAATGATTTATATGATATATACATCATGAATATAATTATGGATATAATGGATATATTACCACATGTACAAAGTGTAATTATAAGAATTTTATTTTTGACTCATGTACCTAAGATCGACAAAACGACCGTTATAAACTTAAATAATTACATAATGTTCATGACATTTTATTAATTGATATAAAAGGAATAATGAAATTGAAAAAGGTTCTTAAGAAGGTAGAGATTAACTCTAGTGTTTTATTCAGGATATTAAAGAGCGGTCGAGTCAAGTATGACACGAGGTAAGGGAATTTCATAACCCAATTTCCATTATTTGGGTTAATCTCCTACATTCAAATTATGTCATGATATTATTATGTCATATCTTGTATTTGTACTTTCTTTATGTGTAATTATAATGAATACACATAATAGATCTATTTTATTTTAAAAATGATTTTTGTAAGGCCTTCGTCTCAATCTCCTTTCATTGAGTCATATTTAGTTTTATACCCAACTTTCATTTAAACGGTGTATAAACCCCTTTGAATTTTACTTTTATTCAAAAGGAATATTTTATATGAAGCGTATTTACTAAATAAAAAAAGGAATGTTTTTCTTACGTATGCGGCGACAAAGACTTCTCCACTGCCGTGACCATTATTTGAGTTTCAGCTTCCTCTACAAGCCATAACATTTTTTAAAATGAAAAATAAATACAAGTTTTAATTTTCGTTTATTTTGGAATTGAAAATGGTTTTGAAAGTGTTTTTTATTTTATAAATGTGTTGTATTTATATCTTGTCATTGAAATGTGGAAATTTTATGTTTCCTTTATGCATTTTTTATGTGATATGATTATGTTATATGATATGTTTAAACCTATTCACATGAGGAATGCATTGTACTTAATAAGTGACGGGTGGAGCCCTCTATAGCTCCTCGATCCATCGGTAGGACTCATGAGACAAACTAGTGTCTTGGCATGAGGCCTTGACAAAATCTTATTTGTGGTCTTGGCACGAGGCCTTGGATACGTGGTTATGATAGTCTGGAATTATGCATTCCATCATTATGAAAGTGGTTATTGATATTGCTTGGGATTATCCAACTAGTAGAATATCCATTTGAGTAAGTAAATGGAATTATTTAATTTTATTTTTTCTATATTATGCTGAAGTTAACGTTTAAAAATACTTTTGTTTTAGTTATACATTGCCTAAAATGTTAATTTTTATTTATGAAAGCTTCCACAAAATTGTTATCCTTACTGAGCTTCTGAGCTCACCCCTTTCAATGTTTTAATATTTTCTAGGATGTGAAGAAGTATTTTATGAATAAACTACAGGGATAGTCAGAAGAGGATATGAATGTGGACTATGGATACTTTGTTATTGTAATATTTAACTTTATGATGTAATGTAACATTTATGAATGTATCTATTGTTTCCAAAGCTACTAAACTAATCGGTGTTTCGAGACATGATCTTTTGTGATCATGCCAATGTTATGCAATAATGCACCGACTCTGGGTAACTGGGGTCGGGGAGTTATAGTTGGTATCAGAGGCAGTTTAGTACTAACATTGTAAGCTAGATTTAGAAAAACTCTGATTAGATAACATAGCCCGAAGATAGACTTTGAAGATTAGTATAGAAGAACTTCCTAGAATTTTGGTATTATAGATATTTTTTGAGTCTTCCAACAACTACATCCCTTTATGGATACGAGCAGGTAGAGGCAGCTCTGGAATAGATCTACCTAGGGGTAAAACCTGAAAACACTGCTTTGAGATAGACTCGAACATGAACTGGTGCACGACAACGGGCCTTGCTGCACTCTTGGTTATGACACTCCAGGGGATATGCTTAGGATAAATATCATTTTATTTACAAACAATTATGAAGTGCTTATGAGTACATACTTCCTCAAAGAAACTTTTTTTATGATTATGTATTATATCCATAAATAGTTCAATTTATGTTAAGTATTTTACATGTATGGAATTATGTATTTCGATTCATAAACTAATCTTGTTTACGCAATTGTTTTGAAAAGGCACCTAGTGGAAGGAATGGAAACCGTATCAATGCATGCACTCCGTGTAGGGATTACCCTCCTGCTCAAGATAATTATTGTGGGTCTGGAGATACAACTGGTGTTGATGACCTTATTACCATACTGGGACAACTCACTCAGGTTATTAATAATAACCTTTCTCATATGGAGCACCCTGATCCGAATCGTGGAGGATCAATGTTAGACAACTTCATGAGTCAAAAACCACCAAAATTTAATGGGGGTACAAATCCATTAGTAGCTGAGAAATGGATAAACTCCTTAGAAAAAATATTCCATGCCTTGGGGAGTAGCGAAAGGGAGAAGGTTGTCATGGCAGTCTACCGCCTCACTGGAGATGCCGATCAATGGTGGTTGCTGATTCAAAACACAGAGGATGATGATGAACTTTAAAATATGGAATGGAGAGAGATTAGAGATCCTTTCTTAGAAAAATACTTTCCACATGACCATCGAGCAGATATGGAATGTCAATTTCTGAGTCTGAGGAAGAATTAGGATGAGAATGTCTCAAAGTATGTGGCTAACTTTACAAGGTTAGAGAGGCATGCTGCAGATTATTTACGTAACCCAAGAAGTAATATTGATCATTTCTTTGATGGGTTAAAACCATTTCTCCGTCGAGAATTAGTCTCACAAACCTTCTCGTCATATGAAGATATTGTCTCGTGTGCTATCAAGACGGAAAAGGAATTCCCTAAGTCTTATGACTTTAAATCAAATCAAGAAAAGAAGAGATCTTATAATCAATCTGGAAATGGAAATAAGGAGAAGAAGGGAAGAGTTGAATATCAGTCCTGTAGTAAATGTGGAAAGAAACACCCTTGTACTTGCTTGAATGGAATGGGAGTCTGTTACAAGTGTGGTGAAAAAAGCCACCAAACTCATGATTGGAAGGGAAATAAAGAGGCTATCAATGGTGAATGCTACAATTGTAGGGAAATGGGGCATTATTCAAATGAATGTCCTAAGAGTCAGGGAAAATTACCTCAGAAGAGGCCAAGGGATGAAGGAAAATCTTATGATGTTACTACTGTTGAAGTGGAATAATTAATGTATTGGTACTTTGGGACTCATGGATTTTATTCTGGTTATAAGAATAATGTGTTATATATAAGGATTGTACTGCATTACTTGTTGTTTTCATTAATGTTTAAATATGATGAAGGTAATCATATTTTTATATGTGACAATAAGAGAAACTTTACTTTGTTTGAGGAATCTGATGATACAATTGATTTTGGAATTTAGGGACCTTTTAGAGAAAGTCTGGATGGAGGTGTTTTGGATAACTATAAAGGTTAGAATGGATTAAGTTGAACCTTGTATAGTAATGTTTAAGGTTAAAACATTTCTGAATATTATTTTTGGAATATTATAATACTATAGTTTTAAAAAAAGGACAACCTGTAGGTCGGGGGATAACCCATCGTGTCGGACAAAGCTGTAGGAATTGAACCCACAACCATAGTGGGACCGACCTTTATTACCTACCACTAGCCTACATGAAGTCCCTGGTTATTACAAAATAGTTTTCCTAATCTAAATGGTATGTGTAAATATTTTGAACCTTTTACTATTAGGATAAATATAATATTGTTGAGTTCTATTATCTTTTTGAGTGAAAGATGATTTTGTGGTAGAAATTAGTCGAAGGTTGAAACTCTACTTGTCAAGCATAAATATATATATACCTATATCTTATTTTATGAATAAATTAATTCTTAAACTATAGTAACAGAATATTAAAACAAAAAATGTGTTATCCTAATACCTTATGTCTTGTTGAACAGATAATATTTTAAATCAACATAAATTGAAGGCTTTGAGGCCCTCAATTTTACACTTGATTGTGATTGATGACCTCAATCACTCTCTAAAAATATTTACGTTTTTCCTCCAATTATATGTCTCTAATTACCACCAATATTCTCCTTACCGAGATCATAATTTGGTGGTGACTTTTTCATTTCCCTTTCCCTCTTATTAAGGATAAATTTTATTAACCTTATTTCCAATGTGGGTTTTCCACAAAAGTAATTTTTATTTTCAACCTTTTATTTTCAAAGAAAATTTCAAATTTTGAGGATGCAATTTATTGAAGGAGGTGAGAATGTAACACCCCGAGCATCCACGATACACTTCTCTTTCAATAATGCAATAGCATGCATTGAACGCAAGTTCGAGATTCTAACACACCACGACCAATAAAAACAACCATTATGAATAGTAATAACCACCTTTTGAAATTATATATATTTTATATTTCAAAATGGACTTTATTTTTGGATTCAGAATATCGAAATTAGCCTATGTTGAATTTTTTGTATTTTTCTGAGAACTTCCAAATTTTTATGAATAGTGAAAAATACTAAAAAACAACTTTTTTAATCAAAATAATTTATAGTGATAAATTATACTATTGAGTGGTTTTAAAGTTTAATTAGAATATATTTGTGCCATTTTATCCAATGGTGGTCATTAGAATTAATTTCACATTGAAATTGGACATAAACAGTTGTCAATCTTTTGATATATATTGTTTCTTAAAAACATACTATTTGTAGTGACAGCGGGAATTAATTATAAAAATAATTATTTCAAAATATATTTTTGGAATTTTTTAAAATAGACATCATTCTTGAATTCGGAATATCAATTATAGCTTAGGGTGAAATTTTGGCATTTTCGGAAAAACTTCTTTTTTTATGAATAGTGAAACCACTAAGTGGTAGTTAAAAAACTAATTTCTTATTTAAATGAAACATTACCACTTCTGTGATTTGATTTTCAAAAATCCGACATATATGGTTGTCATTAGGAAGTAAAATGTGGTTCAATGGGATTAAAATAATTTTTTGGTGAATAGTAACTTTTAAGTTTAATTAAACGCGATTAAAAGTAATTAGTGAAATTTAAGGTAAAAATGATATTATAAAAATATGAAAAACCTTTACACTTGTCATAACCCTATTGGAAGAGTCATTTCCAACCAATACAATCCATGGGTTATCTTGGGGACCCCATGGAGCCACTTTGGTAGGAAAATGACATTAAAAACTTTTTATTTAATGTTAAAATAAAAATGTCACAAACATGAGTAGTTTTAGTAAAACAATTTTTAAATGGGGTAATACAAGACATATTTTTGACTATAAATATTCATTAGAATGAAAAAAATATTTACTACATCATGATATTTTTTTATAATTTTTAAACATTAAATAAATTATATTATTTATGACACCGTGATGATGAAGCGATTGACTCGTTAATTAACGATTTTAATAAAATGAAAAGACAATGTAAAATCTAAGACTTACACTGGTCAAAAACCTATTGGATGAGTAGATTTAGAACCCTTATCACCTTAACCTCGAAATATATAAGTTTGGGACCTTTATAATCCGAAAATTCATTTCATAATAAAGTAACATATCAATCTTTCCAAGAGTGCCCCTTCTCTCCTCTTATAAAAGGCCCCCACCACTACCACCTTACTCACACCATCAAAGACATTTGTCTCAGCCAAAATCTTCCCAAATACTCTCTAAACTTCCCTCTATTACTCCTAGAAGCCTCACTTTGGGTAGAATTCAACCCAAAGAATCTTTGGGATCAAATCAAAAAGAGTTACCCGATTTTAAGGCAATGTCTTCTCTAATGTTGTTTTGTTTTTTTTGCTTATCCAACCCCTTAAACTCTTTTTATTCATCTATTTTGTAACAACACCAGTATCTACAATATACTATGATGTTTTTATGATAATTATTTGGTTTACACTTACACACACCTTCTTCTAATGGTTAATGAACATATTGTTTCTATGGGCGGCGAAATACTGCCTCACGAAACGATGATTGTTCAATATTCTTTTAACACCTCTAATGGGGGCCTTTTTGATTAAACTATTTTCATATATGATATATATATTATTTTTATGTTTTCCTTATGCATCTGTATTTCTCATTTCTATCATACATTATGATCACCATTATGGGTAAACACGATAATTTCATTTTAGGAAGTGCGGACTACCGCCCCCTCAAAGTGACTTGAATCGTTAATTACATATGTGGGATGTATAAAGGATGGAGTAAATGGTATTATAAATTATATTATACTGGGATTGTATTATACCTTTATATAATTATAACTTCATTTTATTAAATACAAAATATAAATGAAAGTAGTGTTCATGCGTACGTACAGCTTACCGTCTCCATGAACGGTGCATTTCATTTCCTACCTCTAAATGTTATGTAATATTATAAATGAATGTATATACTGGATATATATGATGTATATGATATATACATCATTAATATAATTATGGATATAATGGATATATTACCACATGAACAAAGTGAAATTATAAGAAGTTTATTTTTGACTCAAGTACCTAAGATCAACAAAACGACCGTTATAAACTTAAATAATTACATAATGTTAATGACATGGTAATAAGTGATATAAAAGGAATAATGAACATGAAAAAGGTTCTTAAGAAGGTAGATATTAACTCTAGTTTATTATTCAGGAGGTCAAAGAGCGATCGAGTCATGCCGAACACGAGGTAAGGGAATTTCTTAACCCAATTTCCATTCTTTGGGTTAATCTCCTACTTTCAAATTATGTCATGATATTATTACGTCATATCTTGTATTTGTACTTTATTTATGTGTACTTATAATGAATACACATAATAGATCTATTTTATTTTAAAAATGATCATTGTAAGGACTTCTTCTCAATCTCCTTTCATTGAGGCATATTTGGTTTTATACACATCTTTCATTTATACGGTCTATAAACCCCTTTGAATTTTACTTTTATTCAAAAAGAATATTTTATAAGAAGCGTTTTTACTAAACGACAAAAAGGAATGTTTTTCATAAGTATGCGGCGACAACGACAAATATGCCACCATGACCATTATTTGAGTTTCGGCTTCCCCTACATTCCATAACATTTTTTAAAATGAAAAATAAATACAAGTTTTAATTTTCATTCATTTTGGTATTGAAAATGGTTTTGAATGTGTTTTTAGTATATCAATGTGTTGTATTGATATATTGTGATTGAAATGTGGAAATTTTATGTTTCCTTCATGCACGTTTTATGTGATATGATTATGTTATATGATATGTTTAAACCTATTCATATTAGGAATGCATTGGAATTAATAAGTGACGGGTGGAGCCCGCTATAGCTCCTCGATGCATTGGTAGGTCTCATGAGACAATCTAGTGTATTGGCATGAGGCCTTGACAAAATCTTATTTGTGGTCTTGGCACGAGGCCTGTGATACGTGGTTATGATAGTCTGGCATTATGCATTCCATCATTATGAAAGTGGTTATTGATATTTCATGGGATTATTCGAATAATAGAATATCCATGTGAGTAAGTAAATGACATTATTTAATTTTATTTTTGCCATATTATGCAGAAGTTCAAGTTTAAAAAGGCATTTGATTTAGTTATACATTTCCTTAAATGTTAATGTTTATTTATGAAAGCTTCCACAATATTGTTATCCTTAGTGAGCATCTGAGCTCACCCATTTCAATGTTTTAATATTTTCCAAGATGTGAAGAAGTATTTTATGAATGTCCGTAGGGATAGTCAGAAGAGGATATGAGTGTGGACTATAGAGACTTTGTTATTGAAGTATTTCACTTTATTATGTAATATAACATTTATGAATGTATCTAGTGTTACCATGGCTACTAAAGTAATCGGTCTTTTGAGAGTTGATCTTTTGTGATCTTTCCAATGTTACGCAATAATGCACCCACTCTGGGTAACTGGGGTCAGGGCGTTACATTTATTCCTCTGCCCAAGACCCTTGTTGATACTAAGTGAAATAATATATGTGTCCGTATAGTACCCCTTATTCTCCCTTATATACCCATATTTCTCTCCCTCCATCTTCCTAAATCATTTCCTGTTTGATTCAGACAGGGTGTAACATATGATGAAAAATTGGTTCAGCCTTCAGACTACCTGAAAAAATACATGATATCTTTTTACTATTATTCTATTAATATTACCTCAATTTTTTCCCTATGGTACTCAGTTTTGTGTTGGATAACATCATCATTTTCGCTCTCAGTTTATGTCAAATGCACGTCAAGAAAAATCATGCTATAATTGGGTGTTCTTTGGTTTCAAGCTAAAAGTTGTTCTTTATAGATGAATTCTAAATTATTTTGCAGATCCATGATACTGTTAATGGAAACAGGTCTTTATAGATCATAGTCCATGTATTTAGTCAGTTTCATGGGTTATACCACTATATAATAAACATTTTTCCTTAAATTCCTGCTCTAATAGAATATCATTCAATTACATAAAATAAATTTATAAATCTTAAACATTCTCTAGAATCAAATTTTCAGTGGATGGAAATTGTCATTGTAATCTTTTGGAAATGTAGTTATTATATTATTTTCCAAATATATCTATCTTTTTACATTTTATTTCACGACACATTATATGTATTATTAGTCTGTGAATGTTTGGTTTTTTATTGGATTACTGATTATAAGTTTTTCACCTTTGCAATATATGCATTTAGATATGATGTAGTACTACATGATTCTTTATTATCTATGTTGAGAAACCTGTATCATACTTTGATGTTTTGAGATGCAGTACTACATGTATCTTTATAATATGATTTGAAACCATAAACTAGATACTATCTAGTAGCCCTTGATGCTGCACCATTAATGTTATCATTTATATGGGAGGTATCCATCGAACTGGATTAATTCGTTTTTCCAGTTACACCACCTTACCATAGAGTTTTTTTATTAAAGGTCCTCCATTGAATTGATCATGCACTCAAACCTCAATTTGGAATCTGTTTAGATATCCATTATGTTTCCAACAATAATATATCTGAATGGAAATCGTTTTTCCTTAAATCTCAAGAATTTTATTTTTTTTCCAAATATGATTAGTGATGGAAACACGTGTGAATAGAATATGTTTTTAACTTGATTTATCCTATCCACGTTCAGTACATTTTTCATTAATCCATCCATATGTCATTGCATGGTTGCAGGCGAAGAGCATGTGATGGTCGTCCCTTGAATTTTTAAGAAATAAGGAGAATATGATGGGGCGATAAGATTCCCAGGTATCAATGGTGTGGTGAATGAAATATGTTATGAAAAACATACGTTCTGATAACTCCCAGGAATGGTTCAACAAACATAACATAAGGGCACTAAACAGGTATGTTTTATGTTATAATTTGTTTTGTATTACAGTGACTTATCAATCTGTATTTTTTGACTATTATTTGGGTATCCTAATTATTGTTATGGACTTTTATAACATGTTTCATTTCCTTCCTACGATCGGGTATGCAACCAAATTATATAACCGCATGATAAAATTAACTCATTTCTGTTCAGACGGATTAGTATGGGGTGATGGATGATTGGCAATTTATGTTCAAATAGATTGAGAATTTATGTTCAGACTGATTGAAAATTTATTTTATTTGGGATTTCTTAAAATAACAGGGACATGTATCATTCTCTATGGTAGTTACTTGGGTTCCAGAGTTATCAGTTATGGTACAGTTTAAACATGTCTGCTTCCCTTTGGTGAACGACAAGGGATTCAATTCGAATTCTAGTTGTTCCCATTGGTGGTTAAAGTTTTTCTAGATATGACAGTAAGGTTTCTAAACCATATATATTTTCTATTATATTTTGAATTATATTACAGATAGTTATCATTCCGTTTAATTTTTACTACATTTTGTGTATCTTGTTTACTCTAATGGAAATTTCTCAACCTTCAATTTTATTAGAGCCAAAATAAAATCTATTAGAGCATGTATTTTATTTCCTATGATTGTGGTTACAAATCATTTTACTGGTTAAGGATCCAATTTCTTATGTGGTTTGGAGATGATAACATCTTAGTATGCAGATTCTTCATTATGAGATGGTTCTTACTGATGATCAGGTATGCACTAATACATGTGTTTAAAAATTATATTTGTAGTTAATATGTATAAATGTTCAACTTTTTATAGTATTGTGATATATAATCTCATGTTGCATTAAGATTCATTCTATTTATAACAAATTCATTTATTCAATTTCAGGTTTTATGGTCTAGTAAAGTGATTGACAGATCTTTGATGAAGCCACTTCACATGGGTGAATGACTCCACTAAAGGAACAAAAATCTTTCTGCCCCTCCACTTAACTATAAAAGGTCATTATTCAATCACGATTTTAAAAACAACTCAGGACTATTGACTTTTAGTGAATAAAAAACCAGTTTCAATTTTTCTTCATCTTATTTTTTGATTCAATTTCATGTCGTCAATTTGTCTTCATCTTATTAATGTTTTATCTTTGTCTCTAAGCACTACATCCTTTATTTCATATTGTACCATATACATGATGAATAGTTTCACTCCATTATATTTTTTCCCAAACAACCCACACATTATATATATATTTATTTCAATTAATTTTACATTTTACATTTTTATTATCACAACCACCATCTTATCTCTGATTTATCATTCACTTTTCATTTAAGTGACCACATTATAGTTAATATGATCAAAATTGAAAATGAATTCAAATATTCATCCTCAAAAAAATATAAATTCAAATAATGTTGCTTTATCATTATTCTTTGTCAACAGTTTGAATGGCTATTTTATATTCTATGCACTATTATTTTATTATCATACACCATTACATCCAAATTATATTTTATTCAACATTACTGCTTCTTGTCAAATTTTATAAATATTAATCTCTTATCAAAAGAAAAACCAGTAATCGAATATGTTGTGCAATAGCATGAGCTAGTACTAGTTGCTATCCATTATTTCATATTAATATAATTTTATTATAATTTCTATATCATTAATATATAGTCCTTTTTATTTAGATTAATACATCACATTTCTTTTATTAGTCATTAATATAGAAAAAAAATAAGAAAAATTGATCGTGTGTGTGCACGAACAACCGTCTCAATAAAGAAAAATTATTTCATTTTTATTATGGACTATCATACATTACCTAATAATCATATAATATATTAAATAATTATATTATCATATTAATTTTAACATTATTATTATGTTAAAACATTATTATTTCAAAAGAAAACCCTCCGTAATAATACTCAAAAATAATTTTAATGAGTGCTCATGTTTTTGTTGGTTTAACCAACTACATTAAAAATTTTATAAAACAATTTTATAGATGAATATAATGACACGAAAAATAATTTTATTATAGTATATTAAAAAAATTATGACTTTAATATTTTTTTGGATGTTTTATATTAAAAATATCTCTTAAATCTAATGTAAATATTTAAGTCGATAAGAATCACCAAAATAGCAAACACAGATTCAATTTTCATAAAGCATATCTAAATCACATATGTATTGATATAATTTATTAATAATTACATATAGGATATTTAATAATGTATATTATTATATATATTATTTATGAATATATTGTAAAAGGAAGGGTAATGACATCAACATTATTAAACATTATCAATTTATTTAATGATATTCACACACTGAAGACATAATATGCTATTATTAATTTTTTTAATCAAGATAATAAAAAACAATATGTAATATAAAAATAATAATACATAGTATTATGGGTCTAAATTTCATATTATTTATTAATATTTTCAAAATTTTGTAACAGTGTAATCTACAATGTTTGGTAACATAGTAAGAGATTTTCATCTCAATTTCACTTTATTAAAACACACCATAGATTATTTAATTTCGTTTTCTAATTCTTATATGTTATAATATTATTTTTAAATAATTCATCATTCATTGTATTATATGATCAAATTCATTATAATTCTCTGTATTAATTTTTATTTAAATTTTACTCAAGTAGTAAGGATTTATTTCAACTTCCCTACAAAAATATAGATCTCTCAAATGTGATAATACATCTAGAAAAATTGTTTCATAATTAATGATTAAACCAGTGTAATCATATTTTTCTCCATATATCTTTTTTAATCATAAATTTTCCAATAATTAGATTTTATATTTATACAAAAATACATCAATACGTGGGTTTTCAACATGGTTATTTCTAAATGTTCACATGTTTTTTATATCCATCAAATAAAATAACGTATCATCAACTCAAAAAATTATTCTGATAAAATTAACTTCTTTTTATATTCTACATTATCATGTATTATTTTTTAAAATAATTTTTTTGAATGAATTTGTTTTAATTTAATATTTTTAAACCTTATATATATTAATGTTTTTTTTATTTGGAAATATTATTTTCAAATTTTTTCAATTTCACACATCAAGAAAAATTATATTTCCATTTGTACATTAATTTTTTCAGTGTCATTGGTAAAAAATCACTAATATTAATACACAATGGTTTGTCTTTCAAGAAGTTATTTTTTATCATACATTATATTTTAATAGGATATGGTTTGTTTTTAAAGGTAGGTTTCTGATATTCTATAATTTCTATTGATCATGTTATTGTATTTTTTTAATGGAAACCCATTATATTTTTTTGGGATAATTATGGTATTAATATTTTTATGTTTTTAATTGAATATATTTTTATGTATGCTTATGTTTGGGGTGCTATATCACACCATAACATGCTATTTAAGGATTTATATCACATGAGAAAATGTTGTTATTCCTTGAGAATGTTTTTCCTTGATAATAAGAAGCATTAGAAATATATTTTTTCAAAATATTTTGTATATGGATTTTATTTGTTCATTATATAATGTGTGTGATATTTTATTTTTCATAACTAGAATCATGAGAAGTTTTTATGTTCAAAATATAAAGTGTGGATAATTTTTTCATAAAATGGTGAATGGATATTTTGTTTTGGCCAATGGTATTGTTCCAATTTTAATATGTTTGGTCCATGAAGAATTATTATATAAAATGCCATAGTTTGATATTCAACTGATTATGATTCTTGAATTATTCTTTTGGTGTCATGATTCTGAATATTCTCCCAATGGTATATGTTTTGTTTATTTTACATTATATTTTATAATATCCTTACCTATGGAAAAATCTTATTATTTCATGATCATTTAAATTATTAATTCCCCAAAAACCTATGTTATATTTTTTTTCATATGATCTAATCGTTGATTGCACATTGATATTATTTCCAATAATTAGTGTTTTCGGTCACACATTTAATTTTTTTCCCTTTCCATAGTCATTAAATATAACTTTAATGTTCTTCATGTCTTTATGGTTGTTGAGGAGTTTGAAACTAACCAATTGATTTTATAGTTTTATTTTAAAATATTTTGTCTCCAAGACACTAACCATTTCGTTCCATAATTTTCATGACTATTGTGAGGTGAATTGTTTAAATCCTAAAAATATTTTACTAATTATTTCATGTTTAGGATGAAAATATATAGTTGTAATTAAGGTATTTGATTATTTTTTATTGATATTTTATTACTAAATTTGGGAGATCGGTTTGTAGAACTTTATTGAAAACCATAGTAAATGTATGATAGATAATATTAAGTATATAAGGACATCATAAAATATTTATATGGAAGATATTATGTTGTTTTAATATAAATACATACCTATATAGATATAAAAAGTTGATGTTGAATCGGAATAGATGAATCTAGTTGTAATTACCAGAAATTATTTTGTAAAATTTATCGCAACTATTATTCATTTTCATGGAAAATATCCCCTAACTACATACCTATATTAACATTCTCAGGGTACATTAATTACATAATAAAATTATCATTATATTAAATCATGTAGGATTAAACATATTAATGAATTAGTTTGAGGGTGGGGGAACCTAGCCTAAATATTCACTGAATGAACCGTGAGAGATTTTTGTTAAACTATATGATAATTACATGGTTTCAAATAAACACACATATCAAAATTTTAATTATCATAAATACATTATCTAATATATATTTATCACTAATGATTATCATGTTTGATTAATAAATGGATGGATCATGGGGAAGCTAATTCAATAATGGATTTAGTGGAAAATACAATAATTAACAAGAAAGTGGGATCTATGCTGGCATTGAAATCCTTTTGGTCATGATGAGCCATCTATCTTGAGTTTTTACCAATATAATGAATCATTACAGACATTATAACTCACCAAATAATAGAACAATTATGTTTATGTGAATACCATGATATAATGATACTTAAGGGTAATTTATTCAACTTCATTCATATTCAAATTATGGGAATAAATACCTAAGGGAATTTCTAAGAGGAATAAAAATTTTATGAATGGTTGAAGGATTATCCACCTATTTGATGATTATTGAGCTGTGATGAAGATTATGATCCATATTTTTTTTGAATAATGCACAATCCCTCTATTTTTTGAGATAAATAATTATAAAAGATGATTCCTAAAATTAATTACAAATAAGTATAAGATGTATTAAAAACATTTTAAAACATGGGACAAGGGAAATACTATGTTACATCTGATGAGGAATGCAGGTCAAAAAAATAAGGGTGAAAGGTACAATCATCCACCAGTACTTATTTTTCGATATCAAATTAGGATCTAGAAATTCAGTCCTTATTTGGCCTATGGTGTTTTCTTAGAGAATCAAAACCTCGTGGACTATTTTGAAATAATATTTAATTAAAATTGTATCCCAATTTGAGGTGTTTGGAATATTCATCATAAAATACATACTATCCATTATTCAAATAATTTAAATATGATCATTGAAATGTATTTGTTATAACCATATAGAATACATATTAATCAATATTATATAGAAATTCCATTAAATATATCAAGCCAAAATATGATCATCTATCAATATAATGTCCACTATAAAACCTTTTGGAAAACTAATTCCACAACATGAATTATGGTAAAATACTACAAGGTATGTTATACATAAATTCATATAAATATACTCATTATTTAGATATTCACATTAGGAAAGAATTTAGAAGATTAATATACTCACTGGAATTAGTATGGTTCATACCACATTGGAAATTAACTCTTAATTATTATGAATAAAATAGATACCCATAACATCTTAATTTGTATGTGATAACTAAAATTTAATGTATGTAATATATATGGGATAGAATGTAACAACATGGTATTTTTTATCATTTAAAATTGATAACTTGTTCCATGACTCATATAACATGTTGTACTGTAAATAAACCGCAACATATTAAAAATGCATTATTAAAAAAATAATAAAAATAACTTGATAGTAAACCAAAGATAATTATTACTGTTAAATGTTAAATAATTAATATAATTTATATTGAAATGATTATTTTAAAAAAGGAATATTTTCTTCATATATATTTATATATATTGAATTTTCAAAATTATAAAAATTGAAAATTTAGAATATAAATTTGATTAAGTGATATAAAATTTTAATTTAATTTTTTAAAAAAATCGTGATATATTTATGATATTTTTATTAAATAATTATTTTTGGGTGTAGAGTAAAAATAATTTTTTTTTCTAATAACCTCACATGAATATGAAATATATGTTTTTGAAACCTTTTCCTATATAATTATGTTTATAATTTATATAAAATAATTTTAAAATAATATATTTAATTAATAAATTATTTCCTATCATTTTATACATTTATGTAGTGTTTTAATGAAAATTGTTTTTTCGATTATTTTGTTTAATTAATTTAATCATAATGAACTTTCCATGTTTATTTATATTAATTTTTAGAAAAATTATTGGAAATATAATAATTATTTTATAATAAGATTAAATTTTTTTATTTATAATACTATTTTAACCACAATTATGTTTTTATAAAAATAAGTTATTTCCCAAAATTCGTTTTTTCATGATACATGCCCTAACAGTAAGATTAAATTTAGTACCATATATATTAATTTGATAAAATGATTATTATATTAGATATAATTATTTTCCATATATTTAATATTACAATTCTTGAAATTTGTTATAATGTGTTGATTATTATGATTCATTTTAATTTCCATGAAAACATGAAATAATTGTTTAAAAGTTACAAGTTTAGAATTACTAAGGAATATATATAAAATAAATTAAATTTAACACATTTAAATAATGAATTTAATATATTTAATATCCCCATAAATAAATATATTGACCCTAAGATACTTATTAATAAATAATATATAAAATTATGAATCTGTGGTGGTTATAATTCCTTTTATCATAGAAAATACTTTTTCTACACATTATCTGTTTTTAATTAAAAGATAATATTATAATATATATAAATTTTATTTTATAATATTCATGATAATTTTTCTAATATAAAATACAATTTTAGTTTTATGGTTTACATTATGATTTTAGTAAAATATAAAAACACTTAGTTAATAACTACTTACCATTTTATGAATTAATAGAAAAAATGTAAATAAAAATAGTAAAAAACACAATAACAAGAGTATGAAATTCAAGGAAAAATATATTTGAGTAATAATTATCATAAAAATACCTCCATGTTATAAATATATAAATATTTTATTGACTGAACATTTTATAGATATAAGGAATTATTTAATTAAATATGGTGATACCAAGATTCAATTTTCCAATACCATTAAAGGGAATCACTTACACCCATTCAAACAAAAATATATCCATAAATTTACTCCTAAAAATGAATTCATTTAACACTTAATATATCCATATAATTCTATTATAATCCCATGGTCACTCATTGTTATAAAATATTTTTTAATATCAAGGAATCATCTAGAGAAAAACAATGTCTTCAGTGTAATTATTTTCTCTTTATTATGTTCTTCATCATCAACAAAATATATAAAATTTATTATCTCCAAAATGATAATATTAAATTTGAACTATAATTTTAATTATATGTTTTATATTAATTTATAATCCTATATTTATTCATTTCGATCCACTTTGATAATCTATAGAACTTCAATCGTGTGTATGACTAGACAACCACCTCTACAATGAATCATTTTTTTCATTCTAATTCTAGTTTCTAATCATTTATCCAAACACAAGAAAATATTATTCATTATTATAGAAAGTTATACATAATATGATTATTATACAAATAAAAATAATAAATGTTAAAATCACAACTCTATCAATAACATCCAATTGAGTTTACCCATGTTCACGATTTCGGTTGTTTTAACCACCTACATTGAAGTTGATATAAAAAAAGTTATATAAGAAAATTTGAACATGAAAAAAACATTATAATAATTTAATAATAAAATAAATTTGTGTATATTATTTAGAAAATATAATTTTATTAATTTTTCTGTTATTAAAAGTACTTATTCATTCACTAAAAATAAAAAACAAATCCCAAAAATAATTCTATATCACATAGAATAAATAAAATAATGATTTAATGATATAATTTACATATAAATAAATAATATATATATAATTATTTATAGAATTATATATTTCAATTTATTTTGTAATAAATTGTTGAAAATTATGTCAACATTATTAAACATGTGTAAATAAGATATGTTTATTAGCATCCAATTGTCATAAAATGTTATAACTACTTAATTTACTTCTGATAAAAAAATTATAATAATGATTATTAAATGGAAATAGTTTAGTTAAATTTTATAAAAGAGGATATTGTGTTATTCTTATTGGATTTACATGAGGCCAGAGTGTGATAAAAAAATATATAAACATAGGTTAGGGATTCTCACATCAATTTCCCTTCATAAGGAAAAACATAATTTTTAAGTGGTGTTTATAATCCATATATGATATATCATTTCAATAATTAATTCCTCATTAATAGAATTATATGTTAAATTTCATTTTCATTCTCCTACAATATTATTTATTTTATTTTTACTTGACACATAATTAATTATTGTCACCATCCTCTATAAAAATATAGATCTCCAAAATCTGATTATATTTATGGGGATTTGAATGATAATTCATTATAATCCGTCTATTATTTTGTTATCCTCTAGGAATAATTGGGGTTTTTATTCATCTCACATGGGGGGATGTTGGGTTTGCCTTCTACTTTATGATGGCGGTGACCATCATGCTGATCCCTCCTCACCTGGATAGGGATGGTCTTTCTCTATTCTTTAGGAATGTGATTCTGTTATTTTACCCATGTTATAATACCATGATCCTTCTGCAATTCACCTATTGTTTTCTATTCCCTAAGGTACCTAACCCGTTTGAAAACTTCCCGAATATCCCGATCTTAATCGTGGCCCTTGATGATGCATTGCATCTCCTAAATCAGATATGAAATCTAATTTCTCCTAGCATCGTCCTTCGGTGGACACATTCGATCATTTCTTGTCTAGATCTTATAATTTACAAGATTGAGCTACCAATGGGGAACTTTATAGGAATAACATGATGATTTAGTTTTCTTTGGAGGAGGGGTAGATTCAATCATGGGTCTTCAGTCCCCACATTTTTAACAGGTCATGGTCCTTTCTCTTCCGATGCACCTATGAATGTCACATGAAGTGTGACTCGCCCTCGATTCCCATTTGATTAAGCTTTACTAACCACACATTACTATTTTAAAATTTTGTGAGATTTATAATGATATGTAACCTAGTAGGTACGTTCATGTACATTGTTAGTCATGCTCAATCCCTTTTCCAGCCAATTAACCCTAGTGCATGTGTGGAAATTGATTCCTTAATGACACCTCCTGATTTTGTTTAGATAACTATTAGAGAAGAGTTTTGGAATTATAAACCAGTTTTTTATGAATACTAGGTAGATTGATAATCAGGTTGTAGGAGAACAGATCATTCACTAAGAGTTTTACATTTTGTCTTAGGTATCAGGAATTTTCGGTTGGTATGGATGTTTCAAACTGAGGAATGGCTTGTACAACCAATACTGTTTTAGGCTCCTCTGCTCAGGAGGATCTGTTTATGGATAAAAAGTTAGTCCATATAGAACCACATAATGGGAATCCCATTTTTATGGATATATTTTGTTGGTCGAAGAAGGATATGGGGGACCCTTAGCCTTATATTAAATCTTCTTTGGGGAGAAGGAGTTTGGAGTTAGGGAATGAGGATGACATTGAGCACCAATAAGAGCTTATTGGAGGTCAAAATACCACTAAGGGATCATCATATGAGAAGGTGTTGTGATCAACAAGTATTAGTAGTTCATGAGGATATGAATTAGATTCCATTAAATCAATTCAATGTTATTATGTATGTTATAACACATTGATCATAGATTCAAGAAGTATGGACTTGATCAGGAAATGTCCAAGTAGAATTATGGAAGTAATTGAACTAGATAGTTTTTTGGATGATTATTGATTAATGAAATAGTGTATAATATTGATGATTACTCATCCAAGAAAACATTGGATGCATAGAATTTTGAGTTCAGTTTATGTGATAAAAACAAGTAGTGTGTGGGAGACATGCCTCTATGTCTGATGAGTTTCTAGAATCAGATGTTTAGGTGTAAATAAAGGAAGGATTACTATGTTATGACACATCCAATTGAGACATGAAATGAAACTAAATTTAATGGAAAGAATAATGACAATGTCACTACCTATTATCAGTTTAATTCAGATGAGTTTTTTCAGAAATCATATTAAATGATAATTTGTTTATAAGAAGATGTGACTGATATGGTTCTAACACTAAATGCTATGAAAGAGATTGCTGATAAAATGATGGTTAGGTTATTTAGGTTTCCCCTCAATAAGGAAAAATATTCTTCAATTTAAAATAAGTAAATGATCCTCATTTAGGGCTTCAATAATGGGAATATCTATCATGGTAAATACATCCAGACCTAGGAAAAGTTGTCCTTTATTTTGAATATCTACTACTAGATGAACCATACACTTAGGTAACCTATATATCTTGAATACGATTAACAAAGTTCAATTGTTTTAGGATTATAATTTCTTTTAGTGGTTCTATTATCTCTTTCTATTTTTGAATCACTGGTTTTTCACTTTCCTCAATTGTGTTTCAATAATAATAATTTAATTTCTAATCAGTATCTTTAAATAATTATTATAAATAAATTATTACTTATATAATTATCAATTATAAGATATAAAATATTTTCATTTATTATGGTGTTCAATAATTATTATTAAACATGCTCAAAAATATTTTCTATACATTAGAAATAAAATGGTCTTATCAACTTCTTAAGAGATTGTTTCAATTAACATTTTGTCTTTTTAGAGAGTATATTATTTATGTTTCTTTTAAATTTAATAATTTTCAATTTATTTGCACATATAATTTTTTAAACATTTAGTCATTTAAATGATATTTTATTTTCAAGTATGAAAATACGAATCCTTATATTTTTTCACAAAAGTTTTTTTGGAAATATTTTTTACTTTAATGTTTTTAATGTCTTCATGAAATTTTTTTTATTTCAACTTATATTTAACATGAAAGGATTATCTATGTTGAAGTGAATTATAAATCACCCATTAGATGTTAATTTGATATTATTCAATCTCGAAAATTATATTTTTATACACTATGATTTCATAGATTCTTGTTAAGTTATTTTTTTGAAAGTTTAATAAACCCCATTCTAATTTCATGGGATCATTATTATATATTAATGATTTTTTTTAAATTGGTATTATTTATATTTATGATAATGGGAGGGGACCGATATCTCCCTATAATTTTTTGAAATCATTATATCTCCTAAAAAAAGGATGTTATGAATGATTATTTTTTGAAAAATATATAGTGCATGAATTTAAATTTTTTAGAATATGAAGATATGTTATTTTGTCCATTCTCTATAGAAAGTTAGATATAATTTAATAATAAAATGTGTGGGATATATTATTTTCCCAATATGAAGTGTGGTTGGATTTTTTTATCACCAAATGATGTGTGGTCATGTTCTTCACAATTCTTTAATTTTTATATACATATATATGTTCCATCATTTAATTTTCAATTAAATAAAATATTTTTATATTCCTATGATTACCAACCTTCATTAGTGTTTATTTTTCCACGATTCCACACACTTTGCCAATGGTATGTGATTTTTTTCAATTGATAGTTCATGATATTCTATAATGAATTACATAAAATAATATTATCCCATATTATTAAACATAAAAATGTGCCTCACTACCGAATTTTATTCATCATCTTATGATATAACCATTAATTGCATGTTGTTAAATTTTAACATATTTTGTATTTGATCTCATTACATTCATATGTTTTACTTTCACAAATTTTTTATTATAAGAGTAATTTTTGGGAAATATATAAATATATATATACATGTGTTTTATTATGAATAAAATATTATATATTAAGTGGTTTATTTATCTAGTCACCAATACACTGAAATATTTATTATGTGGTTTTAAAGATTGTACAAAAATATACTCATTAAATCATGGAATTGTTATACTAATTATGTCATGCTTATAAAGTGTTGTTGTAATAATAGAAAATATGTATCATTCCCAAACCCTTGATCATGAGATCCACCATAAAGTTTTTTGACATTTCACAATATCCACTCAATATACCAAAAAAATTACTCACCAAGCAACTACAAAAATATTTATTGAATAGTTATATTTTATAATAATCCTCTTCCAATTAACTAGACATCCATAATAGGCTTCAAATAAATATCATTTATCACTATTAATACTTCACTAGAATATGGAGATGTACCTCATCAGGAATTCAAACTCAAAACATCCCCAACTATGTTCTCTTACCAAGCGGTGTAAGATATATAACTATCAAAATATTTTAAAAACATCATCCCCCATTGATTTTATTGATTCAAATTCCACTAAGAGATTATAAAAATCACTCACTTTTAAATTTGAACATCACAATGTTTTCCCTATAAAGGTATTTTCACACAACATCATATAAAATTATATTCTTCTACTAAACATAGATGGTAGGATATTAATGCTAATAGTCATATGGAATCACTATATCATATGAAATAACTACCCTTTCATGCATCACAACTCATAAAAATTCAATATGATAACGATCACATGAATCCATAAATGTGAATAATTCCACTATAAAAAAAGAGAAAGGGAACTAGAAAAATTATCCACCAGTTTTTCAAAGACTATATGACACTAATCAGTCTATATGATGGTATGATCCATTTTTTGAAGGATACTGAAGGAGATATATAGTAAAATATATTATATAATGACCTAATTTTTTTTGAATAAGATTAAGGATACTTTTATCCACATTCTCATCCTTGAATAACAATAAAGAAAGAACTATTTCAATCATTTAGGAATCGATTTCAACTCTTTTTCAGGGATACCACATAGTTAATGAAATACACCTTAGTAATAAATACCATTAACAAATAAATATTTCTCTATCGTTGATAGTTCTTACAGATTAAAAAATATTCATAGTAGGAATATTATAATCCTCCCCAAATATTGATTAATTGATAATGCCTTTGATGAACTCTTCCAGAATCTACCCTAGAGAGGCTCCCAAAACCAGCACTCCTAGATCTAGTACAAATTTTTTAAATTTAATGAAATATATGATATAATATGATATAAATATTTATTTTGTTTATTAAATTTAAAAAAATTAAAAATTAAAAATTATAAATAATCATACAATCTTTATAGCATAAGATGTGGTGTATTTTTGGATTAATTACATAAGGAACATGTTATCTATTCTCTATGTAAATTTCTCCATAATTAAGCCACATTATATCCGCTTATATTGTTCTCATAGGTCATATATATCATAAAAACTTGTGTAATGTATTGATAAAAATATTTAGTTAAAATTATCATTTGGCGGAAATCACAACAATATTTTATCAAGGGTTATTTCATAATCATTGAAAAAAAAATTAAAATGAAAAAATAACAAATTAAAAAAACATGGAACATTATTTTTTTTATCAAAATTCATAAAGGAAGTTAAAAAAATATTAACAAAAGAATAATTTTCAATTATATTGGAGTGTGTGGTAATAAGCGTGATCTATGTCACATAATCATATTTATATGACAAAAAAGTGTAACAATATTATGTATTGAAATAATTAAATAGTTGATCATGATGAATCATTATTTCCCAGAATGGATCCTAAATGACATATTTTTTACCATTACTGATCAAGGATTGATTAATATTTCCTACAATAGAACAAGAATAACATCTTCTTTATCATAGTTTATTACGTATTTCTATAAATTAAAAATAGTGGATCATGAATTACATCTCCTTTTTTATCAAATGATATATAAAAAATAAACCATGAATTATGGATTCATATAGGAAAACCCCATATAATAATAAATCATCACAAATATATTTTCCTTGATAACAAGAAACTATATATAAAACTTAATCAATCCTTGTAATAGTTACTAATTTCATCGAGATATTCAAATATAATTTCAAAAACCATCCAGTGAAAAAAGATGGATGGTTGTAAAAGAATGTGTACCCAATGTAACATAAGAATCATTTTGAATGATGACATATATAGAAAATTACATGTCAATATCATTAATTAAATAATATAAAAAATAATATAAAATAACCCACTTATTTCTATGTTCATTATATATTTGGTTTATATAGAAAACCCAATTAATATATATGAAAAGGAATCAAATTTTATAAGAATATTTATTATAAGAAAATAATATCATTACATTAAAAAACAAAATAAACAAAATAAATATTAATCACTATTTTTAAATTATGATAAGGAAATTGTGAATATAATAAGAGAGAACCTCTAATTCATTTTCCCAATAAATAAGAGAGTATTTGATAGAATATTAAAATTGGATAAGGATGATATATATTCTAAAATGAAAATTTGTGAAATATTATAAACAATTTTATATATTTAGAGGGAAGATATTCTTTAAGGAGGAGGTTCTGAATTAAAAGTGTCATTTCCTCATAAAAGGATTTTAGATAACAAACACTATTGCATATTTGTTATCTTTCACGTTGAAAACCCCTAAAAGTATGATCATGAGATGGATTTATAAATAACAATGATTTTATGAAAGAATATAGATACTATAATTCCGATACAATATATAAACCACAAAAAGTAATGAGGTGGAATGTACACATTATATCTTAATGATGAAATATTGTTCTAAAAACATCCTTACATTAAATGTTTCAAATTTTAATGTTCTCATGCCACAAGTATAAAAGAAATTAATTTCATAAATTGTTATTATTGAACCATATACTTCAATATATTTTTTATGTACTTCATATGTAATCATTTATTAAAATTTTATTTTTTTTAATTATCAACTATTACTAGTTTAAAATTATTCATTAGAAATACTTAAATGATATTGATATAAATTATTCTATATGGATTCAAGTTTTATCATTCTAAATATAACTCAAATTAGTTAAATTATATATATATATATATATGATAATTTATTATCTTTTAGAGTATGTTCAAACAAACATTGGTTGTGATTAAGTCGGCGACTATTGGTAACGAACATGTTTCAGAAATTTATAATGACAAGAGCAGTGGTATATTATTAATGAAATAAATATTAGTATATTTATTCTATAATGATAAAAAAATCCTCTTTATCTTCTAGTAAAATAAATCATTCAGTTTTTATATTCATGCATCATAGAAATTTAGAACACTGTTAAACTAAATGGTTAAAACAACCCAATCTAGAACAATCTATAATATATGTGTGTGTATGGATAAGAGAAGTAAAATTTTGGAATTATATAATTGTCAAAAAACATGATGAAATTATTTAAAATTATTTGGGTGGTTATTATGAATCTTATTGTGTTTGATAAATAAAAGTAAACACAATGATAATTAAAATATGTATTTTTTGTGGAGGCGGATGTCTCTATGTACACATTTGTGACAAATTATTTTTACTAGAAAAGAAGGAATATATAGAATGGTTTATAATTTTCTATATCATTATAATGTATTAAATCGTATATTTATTCACTAAACTACACTACTAAAACATACGTGTATCATGGATATGGAAAATAAATTATGTCTTTTATAGAGGTGAAGTTTGCTTGTAACATAATGGTTATTTTAGTTTTGCGATTAATGAGAAGAGGGAAGATAATGGTTATTCCATAAAAAAATAAAAAAAACCATTATATATATGATTCTTATTGACTATTTAAATATGATATTACTAAATTTTGGGAGGTATAAAAATGATGAATTGAAAAGGAATGAAATAAAAATAATTATTTGATAATTTTTTCACACTCATTGGAAGAGATATACATAAAAATATGATTATGTATTTAAGGGGTGGTATTTGAAAAATAAATAAGATGTGTATATATATATTTATAATTTATTTAGTATAATTTTTTTTAAATATAATATTTTTGGAGTGGGAATATATGTGATATGGTGAGGGGTCCTTTTAAAAGGAACAAGATTTTGATTTTGTAATATATAAAAGATAAAGTCTTTATCAAAATGATAAATTTATCAAATAATGGAGAACTATTTAGAGGTATAAAGATATTGTTTAGTAAGACTTAATAAAAAATTATGACATGTATTTACCCCATTTTTATGTCATTTTTAGTTTTATTTTTCACTATATAATTATAGTTGAGAATGAGGTAACTAATTCTTTCCTATGTAATTTATTTTTATTGCTTAAAAAAATATCTTTTACATAAATTTTATATAAGGATTACAAATATAAAAAAATTATTTTAACCAAATATTCATGTTTCTATAAAACATATTTTTATCATTATCATGTGAAATATATAAATTCACGTTTATAGAAAAATGATTATTATTATGTGTAAAATATATTATGACAATATTTTAATGATATTGGATCCCATGTGATTTATAAAGTATTTTTACTAGAACAAGAGATAGATAAAATAAAAAATTTCTAATATATAATTATTTTTATAGAAGATGAATTTATTTTGAATATCTTTCCATGAAAAAATATTATTACATTACATTATTTACCTGCATCCCATTGAGTTAATATTAGTGTGATATAGTTACCATTATAAAATAGTAACTGGATTATTGTGTATGTATATAATTTTCCACATTATTAAATATACGCACATATATATATGTTTGTGGTTGTATATATATATGTTTAATAGATTTAAATAAATTTAATAGTTCATAATAAGTAATCAGAAATTTTTTTTACATAATATTTTTGAGATCAAAAACATATTATTTAATGAAATATATTTCTAACATGTTTGTTTTAAAATATTTAATAATTACGAGTGAAAAAAATTATTGAAATATATTTAAAATTTACATGATTAAATTACTAAAAATCTATAAATTAGTTATCTATCGGTAAAAAAGTAACATAAACTCATTTAATTGTAAAATAGATTAATTTTTATATAAATATTTTTGTAATATCACTATGTTTTTATCATGATAAATTAAATAATAAAAAATTTAGTAAATTTTTTAAAACTAAATTTATAGTTTATATATACAATAAATTATTGTAACATTCAATTTATCGTTTTTACAACAAATGTAACAAATATTAAATATTTATTATGAATAATAGGAATTTGTCTAAGGGTTTTCATTGTGTTTTGAGTTTTTATTTTAATATTAAAATTATAGTCTTATACAAATTTAATTTGATAAAAAAATTATGTATTTTTAATAATAATTCCCATATTTGATAATGAGGAAACTTACACTTTTTGTTAATAATTACTATTAACAACAGTCTAATATTTTGTCTCTTTGTTGTGGTTAAAATTCATTTCCAATGGTATAAAGGAAGAGATAATGGTAATATTAAAACATAACATTTTATTATAGTTATTTTAAAAATATATGTAGACCCTATATTATATTAACTAATATTAAAATTTATTTTAAGCCATATGAACAGGGAAGCAACATTATATCATGTTAAAATTTTAAGTAATTATTTGTTTGTCAGCACTTTCAAATATAAAATGACCACTACCCCCCTATAATTGAACATTTTTCCTTCTAGAACATAAAATAAATACAAAAAACCCCTCATATATCCCTGACCATGAATATAGATCCACATGTAGACTTAAAATATCAATCTCTCAAGGATTACTCTTTAGACAAAGGAAGACTGCAAATAAGTGTTATGAATTTTAAGAAGTTATTTAAATATTATTTAATATTATTTATCATATAAAACTATTGAATGAGTAATACCATGTTTTATTATTAAATATAATTATATTTATATTTTATTATGGTTATAAAACCACAAATTTCCCCTTTATTTCCATCAATTGGGAAATGAAATAATTGATAGTTTGTCAATGTGGGCAATCACATTTTTATAGTGATATAATTCATCTTCCATCACCAAATAAAATTGATAGATGTACTTATTTATTTAATTAATATTTATGATATTTATGATATTAATATGACACTATAATGAAAATTTTATATTTATATTTCATTCTGTTTTTTTATTAAAAATGAACACATTGTTCATGTATATTTTCGGACTACCATTTGTTATTTATTTATTTCTAATAAATTTTATAGTTAATAATAAATTATTATATAAATAATATATTTGATAAAGATATTGTAGTTGTAATTTTATAAATTACGGATCCATGATCTACAATCATAAATCATAACTTATGAGGTGATATATTCATGAAAATGAATGTAGTTAACACCAAAAACCAATGATTCTAATAGCGAATTAGTAATTAATCAATATTTAAATTTTATAAGTAGATAATATAATACATTATATGTATTAATATTTTCTATATATATATATATAACTATTAAATATAAACTTAAATTCTCAAATGTCAAAATTCAAATGATTTAAGTGAGACAACTGTTATGTTTTTTTCATTACAAATAACTTTTTTTGGGGATTGATTATTACTAAATTTATAATTACTAATTTATATTATACAACTCTCATATATTTTATTTAATTTAATATTGTCTATTAATTTCTATTTGTTTCATATTTTCCAAAATATTTCATGTCTTTAAGTGCTCAATAACCAAAAATAAATATAATACTGATATTCTTTTTCATTCAATCTGGAACTATTTTCCGAAGTCAACATATTTTCATAAAAAGGATTTCAATAATTTATTTTACTATTCTCTTATATATATTTAAATTAATTTTTACAAATTTTTTAATTTCAATAAAATGAATTAAATGATTCCCCATTTCAATTTTTCAATGATTTGGTTTTTATAAAATTCATGAACAAAGAGATTAATTTAACATACATCGTAATAATAGATTTTCCCACTATCATAACTATATATTTCAATGAATCATATATTACCTGTTTATGTGTTTTATTTATAAGAAAATATCATCCATGATATTTTTAAAATTTCTATGTTTTAGATAATTCAATTTATATTGAAAATTGTATTTTCCACAGGATATGTTATACTACTATTTATATGGACATTTCATCAATAACAACATCAATTGATATTATTTATTATTAATAGGAGAAATTATCCAATAATATGAGAATTTTGGATTCTATATATGGTATTGATTATGATGAGGAAATAATAATCAAATATAATTCTTTTTCTGTGGGTAATGTAATACTAAAATGATTAATATGTTAATTAATCTTTTGAATTTATATGAATGGATTATGATAATTTAAAAGGTGGTTCCAATATATCCCTCAAATAAATTGGATGCAGATATATTTTTTATTAGATCAATGGGTATATAAGTTATTTTCTCAATCCCATAATTGCTATGTGGATGATAAACTGAATCCCAATAAATGTAATTTATGATGTTATCTAGACCACAATGTAGGAACAATAATGGTTAGCCTAATTATAACATGTTATGAATTCATTGGTGGGTGTCATTGAAGTCAATTTTATGTTATTAATATTAGGACACAATTTATATGACTCTTTAATCTTGTGATATTATAAAAATGGTATTTTCTCTTTACTCAAGGTCTCCCAATCCATTTTGATTCTAGTTTTATAAACTATCATGATTTATTTCATAACTAATGATTATGATCTATGAATTGTTGGGAATGTTTTAAAAATGTGATGATATCATTACCATACACTTATATTCATGTTATTATTAAATTACCAATGATATATCTCATGTTTACTCATATTGATAATATGTTCGACCCTTTATTTTTTTTGATTTCCACCTGGTTGTGGATAAACGATATAAAAATGATAAGTATATGAAGGGTGGTAGTTGTAATGAACATATTATGAGATGACATGGATCTTTTTTATTTGATTTGATTCTATCTCTATGATACTATAAATATTATTATATTATATGTATAACATGGATAAAAATTATATGTAACAAATAATCCTACAATAACATGTAAAATTTATGTATATATGTTTTTACTGAAATATTTGTGTATGCACATGACAGGATAGTAAATAATTATTTCATTAAGTAAAAATACAAATAAATTATTTTAGAAAAAATAATAAATAATCACCATCAGAAAACATTCACATAATAGACTAAAAAATTAATTTTATTTTTTATATTTTAATTTTTAAATTTATAAAATGTACCAATTAAAATAAAATATACAATATAATGAATATTATGTTTTATTAAAAATTATTCAAAGAAAATTATATTTTATCATTATATTATTTAATATCAATTTATAATTTAAATAATTCTAATATATTTCATCATATATAATAATAATTAAAAATTGGTAAATTTTACTTTTTTGGATAAAATATATAACAATTTTAGAAATATTAATTTCAGAAAGAACAATCTTTAATAAAATTAAATCATATTAAATATATATATAGTAAATAATTGATATTTTTTAGTAATATATTTTCATTCACTATTAGCATTATTATTTTTATATTTATAAGAATAATATTCTTTTTTATGTAGTGTCCCATTTTATTTCATTTTCTAATGTAACATACACTTTCAAACAATGTATTGATAATGGAAAATTTATATTCTGAAATCTAGGGGTGTTGCATTATCCCTTTTAAATAAATTATGTACTCACAATTTTATTTATGATATACTTATAAATATATGTAATTTTATATAAAAAATAAATATTACAGGAGATAAAATTTATCATAGCATATCAACATTAATATAATCCAAAAAACAAAAATTTCAACATTATAATTATTTCCCTAAAATTGTGTTTTATACTATCCATTTCATCTAAGAGTATATTTAATTTGTTATCAATAACACATTATATAATTTTACTCTAATGTATTTTTCACAATCCTTATTTTGTTGATAAAATACCATATGATTATATGAAATGTGATTCATTTCTTAAGTAAAAAATTTATTCTAAGTGCATATGAGAATTGCATTTCAAATATCATAGTACATATATATAGAGGAATGTTAAAAAAATTACATCTGTTTTTCCCATAAAATTTAACATGGGATATAATTAAATAAGATTCATTCTTCAAAAATCAAATAATTTTGGTTGTTATTTAATTATATTTGAAAACAACCTAGTTATAATATACCTGAATCCTTTAATTTCTTATAAAATATAGAGTTTATGGGATGTGTTATTTAATTATCAAGATCCAATTTAATATTTTTGTGTAGATAGTAGTCAAAATATTCACTGAATTTTGGGGTTTGATACATATAATCATTGTTATACTTTGTACAATGGACTATATTTTTAAAATGCCAAAAATCCATATATTTGATGCATTAAAGTGTTAATGGCATATTAGTTGGGACTTTAATAACATTTATTTCATTGGACGGAATCATAATCTCTCTTTCAAAATCAGGATCATAATGGACAATCCTTCAACACATGAAAAATTTTCATACCATTTTCATTCATTCCCATGGATGATTCTTCAATTATTTTTGAAAATAAGGTACTTAAATATTAATTCCTTTGTAATCTTTATCACCCTAACTCAAATGAAACTAAATCATTCTCTTATATGGTTTGTTTGGGAGATCAAAACATATCATCTTTTTTTCATCATTATATAAACTATTTGGGTGTGAATAACAATGTGATTTTCTACAAAAGCTTCAATCACATTTGATGTCTCATTTGGACCAAAAACACATTATCCATTGTAACTACTTTTAACTTGGTTTCACTATGCTCTATGCATTATATAAATAATGTATAATAAAAATTATATCTAATAATTGATAATCCCTTTTAAAAATAATATTATTAACATAAAATAGACAAATCATAAATGAAATTTTTATCATAATTTATAAATATTCTAATTTTAATTGTAGATAATCATTATAACCCTCTTATTACGTTCTATAACTATACCAAAATGATGCAATTAATTACCTTATAATAGTTTATAGTATTTCAGGATTAACCATTGAATACCCCCTATGGTGTTTCAATTTATGTGGGAGACCTTTATTACAATAATAACACAATAAGTGAATATCTATTTAATATGAAACCAATTTTTTTTGTTATTATCCCAAGGATTATATTTTACACATCCTCATTCCACATTCTAATTTAAAAATTGGGATTTCATTGATTAGATAAGATCATTGTAAAAACATTACCAATATTTCATAATGTAATCATATACATAGATATACTTATTTTTTCGAACTACTATATTGTTTAAGTGCGAAAACATTAATAAACTAATTTGAAAAAATAAATATATCCACTCATATACCAACTGATGGACCCCAAAACAATATTCAATTATCAATAGAAAAAAAATACTATAAATTTTACTATTCTAATGTGGACTGATGAACTGATCATTAATTTACATTTATAACATCTATTATGTATTATATGTCAAAAACAATAAAATAATCTACAGAACATATGTTTTGGGGTCTTTCCAGAGTATCTTCTTAAGTAACATATGTTACTATACAAATGAAAAATTATCAATAATTTATCCAAAATAGTATACATTCTAGATATATCTTATGTTATACTCATTTTCATATTTTAGGGAATTGAAACCAAAGAAACATGTGTTCTAAAATTCTTAGCCTGTGAGAACCTATACCACATTCCATTAAGGGATAGATTGTAGATATTCAAAAACATTACTTGGGGATTAATATATTATTAAAATTAACAATAAAATAATTGTGGTTCATAATTCGTGGTTGAATAATATAGAGCCATAAATTAAAAAAACATATAAAAATACATAAAAACATGATATAATAATACTCTGCTACGTAATATATCCATAAACATATAACAAAGACGTATGAAAAAATAAAAATAATGGAAATAATTAAATTGATGATCAATATTTACATCTTGTTACTCTTATTGAAACTATCATTACTTCTTATTTATCATAGTTCATCCAGAATTAAATTTGTTTTCCCACAATGGATCGTGAATTTACTCATGTTTCCAATAGTTGATTAGGAATGAAATCAGGTTTCCCATAATGGATCCAATATTACTTATTCTTTCACCTTATTTTCTGATGACATGTAATTCATTACCTAATGCGTTTGTGGGTTATATAGTATATAAAAAATTATATAGTCATAAATCATATATATATATAATCATAGGGGACCTGAAAATATCAAAATAACTTAATAAATAAATATAAAAGTCATGGATATCATGAATATATTAATAGAAAATTTGAGACACAATCATGTGAAATAAAATCAATACTGTTTTAGGAAAATGTTACTAGTGCAACCGAATGGGAGTTAAAGATATTGATATAACTAAGAAATAACTTTTTATGGTCATTAACATAAATAATTTAAAAATTATCTAATATAATTTTTTTTTGTTTCATTGTCATTTTGAATTCGTTTTACATATACATTCCATTTTTTACAAATTAAAATGAATAACTGTTGATAATAATGAAAAATTTTATAAAAAAACTCCTTAATAATGAAATTAAATTTAATGAGTGTTTAGAAAACTTTTTTAACATTATATTAAAATGTTGTAGTTATAGGAAACATCATATTTTTCTATATAAGATGAAGAATAAGTATTTAATATAACTTAATTAGAAAAACAACGTTATAAAAATAGATTTGTTATGATGACATAAAGATTATTTCAAGGATGTTTAGAGTGGATGATAAAATAATTGAACATGGATGAAAATCCCATTTTTAAATAGTACATATTTTATTCAATTCAAACTTTTTAAAATGGTAATAAATTGTTCTTTTTAAAATATGAAATTCTAAACTAAAAGTTCATATGAGAAAATACCTAATTGGAATTAAAAAAATAGAAAAATAGTGAGTAAAGAAAGAATGGTTATTGATAAAAAATAGCTTACATAATAATGTTGTAAATTAAATGTTTAAATATTAAATAATATAGGGGAATGGAATCATAGAGAAAAATGATTTGAATAAAAATATTTATTCTTACAATATATAAAATGATTGTTTAACATAAAATACTATGAAAAAAAATTATGAAGTATGATGTTCATTATAAATCTTATAACTCAATGAATATATAACATACATCATTATTGTCATTATAATAAAAACTAAATAAAGATAAAATTTTACATATTCTTTAAAATACATTATATTTAATTATAAGTAATTAATAAATCTCTCATTTTCTTTATATACACCAGGAAATTGAATCAAATGGTGAGTATGAATCTTAACATATTGAAGAAAAAAGCATATGCAAAAATTCCAATACCATAAATGTATCATTGTCAAATCTTGTATACTCTACAATATCCCATAAATACATTATTAATAAACTATTTGATAACATTATTCATAATTATAACCATTTATAAATATCAGATATTATAATTTATTGCATATATATTAGTTTTTATTATTTAATTATCATTATTAAATTTTGTTCATTTTGATTTATTTTTAAGCACAATTTTAAAAATGGTTGTTTTTATTATTGTTTATCAATTCAAAATTCATCATTATTATATTATTATATTATGTGTAAATATATTTTTAAAATGATGTTCAACGATGAAATTTCTTTTCATGGGTATTTATTTATTATTTTTGATGAAAATTTAGATGAAGATATTGTTTTGGTAATTTACTATGAATAATACAAGGTGAAACTACAATAAGTTAAATATTTTTATAACCATTTGAAAACCATAAAAATATCTTATTACCAATGTATATGTCTGGTCCACTAGGTAAGATACATTAAGAGGGTTGTGAATCGGTGTATGATAGATTAAAACAACATCCCTTTTTTTCTTGTCTCAATGTTAATAATACTCTATAATCTTTATTTCCAACAACACAGTATCATGAAGAATTAAAACAAGCTCAAAACACATCAATTTTACATGGCTCACCCTCACTAGTCTATGTCCATGTAGAATACCATGGAAATTTTCCAATGTAAAAAATCCAATAAAAGTACAAATTTTTGTACAATGATTGGAATTGATTCGTTATCTTTCCATAATAACAACCAAACACTATTTTAAACCTCACTACTCCATCATTGGAGGTGATCTCATTATTTCTTCAGAATATTACATCAATGTTTATAGAACTATTGGTCCCTTGAGTATATACAATCATGTAAACGTACACAATATGAAGATTCCATATTGATTTCATGATTCCATCCAATAATAAATAACAATATAGAACAAAAAATTTGAAATCCCTTTTAAAAAAACATTTTCAAAACACACTACCTTCATGGAGGACCTTATTTTCAAAATTTCTATTTCTCATTAAAAATTTACAACACTTTTACAATGATCTTCTAGCATTCATGAAGATCCTGAAATTTCAAAAAGGACACTTAAAATTTTCAAATTACCTTACTTTCTCAATGCTCGGATCATTTGGTTGGATTTTATGGCCTACATGATCTTCATAGAAATCCAACTTCTCGAATAACCTATGTGAACCACCATCCTGAACTCTGAATCATGGAATTAATTTTGAGACTTAATGACACTTCTAAAGGTGGTAGAAGCATATGTATATGTGTTTCCACCAACTATAGGACCGTCCATGACACTTCATAACGTTTCATGGAGGTCCCAATTTTCCACCGCAATGATCCTTTTTTCATGAATCTCCACTAACATTTTTCAATATTAATTCATATCTTAATTTTATTTCTTTTCGTCAAAAGCTCACACAGATGTAATTATCCAAAATCAATGTGCCACACCTTCACCATTCGTGATGCTCATCATAATTGCAGAAATCACTATAAGAATTATTTGATCCTCTCTGAAACACTCTTCATGAATCTCATCTTCATGAAACTCATTCATTTCCATAGTTTAATGAGATATTCAGAATATTCCATATTTCTTAATTTAGTTCCATAAAGACATTCTTTATAAAACACTAAGTGGAAACAATAAGAGATTTTTTAACAACAATCTTACAACACCATTAAGTATTTTTCATTAGTTATACATGAATAAAAATTTTGATCATTTTGATATTCAGGGTTAAACCATCTCAATTATGAACAAGCTAAAAAATATAGAGGATAATTTTTCTATAAGTGTCAATTTTTATTTAATATCATTATTCAAATATCCAAATTATAGAAACACATCTTGAACCACTAGGTCCAATCTGGAGAGTAACTTGACCTCAGACATTTCTCCATGTATAAAATAGTCTATCAACTATATGTTAGGTTCTAGACACCATTAGTAAGGATAATATACCCTTAGTATCATCTCATCTCAACATCCATTAAATTTAACATAATAAGATAAAATATAATAATTATTGTATGACATGGGTAACAAAACAATAACAATTAAATGACAAATTTCATGTAGACAAATAAATGGGTTCCATGTATTTCAAGGCAATCCTAAGTAAATTTATTATATAAAAGTCAATGAATAAGAAGAAGAATATTATATGTTATAACATGATATAACTCATATCCCCATTCCCCTTGGCCCAAAAATCCACCACTTGCCCCTATCCCTTTTCTGGATCCCTATTCATGATGTATTCACATACACAATCATTATAGTTTCTGTCCTGACTAATAAAAATAAGTATAAAAACCCAATGTATCCTTAACAAGTTTTCATTAGAATAACATGTCTATTACATGATAATTTTATATTTATAAATAGTAAAAATGATTTTATAAAAACCTACTATGCAATCATGCACTAACAAAGAATCCATAAAACTACGACAATTCCTTATTTGCCTCCATGATGTACAGATATTTGTTGGATTTCAAACGATAAAGGAATAAGACACATGACAAAAAATATCTTATATTAGTGCCCTCAATACAGTAATTCTTTTTTATACCAAAAACCACCATATAATTTCTCCATCATGGGTTAGTCTCCTAGGCCAACTACCCTATCTAAGCCTTTGGATGGGCCCCAAGGTCATCATACCCCTGATATTGAGTTCTCAGTTATTTCCACAAGGACATTGTTCCCCTATCATATCCTTATGTCCATCATAATTTTCATCAAAATCCATTAAGACTCTTACTCTAAGGGTTACACATCACATCATGGTCCATGTATTCATAGTTATAAGAAAAACATTTAAAAAAATTATAATGAACTTAATTTGAAACTATATGAAAAAATTTATTTAGTGGTGGTTTTTTTTGTTGGATTCAAAATAGAATTTTTATGTAACTATGATACCATGTTTCTACAAATTTTTTAAAAATATAATTTAATCAAAATAATTTTTTAGGAGGGTTTCAAAACAATTGATAATAAATATCTGTAGATATAATAATTATACTACGAAATGAAAGAAACAAAAATTAAATATAAAACATTAAATAATGAATTGTTATTTATTATTTACCTTATTTTGTTGATTATTGTATATAACTATTATTAATTATAAATTTTTAATTAAATAATATTTATATTTAGTAAATATTAATAATTTCAATCAAAAAAAATCATCAATAAGATGAACATAAAACATTGGCATCAAATGACAAAAACTATTTATTTGGTAGTCAATTTAAACTCCAAACCTCGCCTAAAAAATAATTTTGAAATTAATTAATTCCAATAATGTTCTAAATTTTGTAATAATTAAATGTTTAAATTTATTATAATGTCATGAAAATTTGGAAATTTTACATTAACATCAAATGTACATAACATTTGATCTGAGTGTCTATTTGGGCTCTATCATTTATCAAATCGATGCCTACAATGAGATCGATTTCGTGGTAATGAAATTTAACACCGTTCAAGTTTTTGGTGTCTTAAATGTCCTATAATACTTTTAATATTTACTTTTTTGTCTAGCTATCCCAATTTTTTAATATTCGATGGAATTTCATCCTTATTAAATAGTGGTAATATCATCTTATTTAAAAGGATACTATATTTATTCATAGGACTTACATTCATATTGATATTATGTTTTTGTAGTTTTATCAATTTTATCAATTTATTTTTATTTATAATTATATATACATATTTTCATAATATAACTTATAATAAAACAATATTATAAGTCCACATTAACATAGAAATGTATTTTTCAACTTATAAACCATATAAAATGTGTCATCCCAGGCTGGATTCCACTAAATGGTTCCCCGATCTAGTTGAGCTCATTCCCTCAATCACGCATCCATCTATACGAGAGGGTTCCAATAAGTAGAGAGGTTCTGGTAAGCGAGTCATGGGGAGACAATACCCTCTTTTACTAGAATAGGACACAAACCGAATCAAACAACTATTAACATGTGTGGAGGCATATAAATAATGAGAAAATTACCAAGCCACTTTATAGGAAAAACATGAAATACAACACTCAAATCGATGGAAGTACATGATATTAAAAGCTTGTGTAAATTGTCAACAATTCAATAAAAAGTATAGACACAACGACTCAAAATTGCATCCCAAACCTGGTGTGGCTCCCTCACCCATGCTTTATTCCCAAATTTCATCATATCCAATGGAAATTCCCTTATTCGATCTTGCTATAAAAATTTCTTGTTAGGTGCTGACCAGGAGGCCCATGTAGGGTGTGATTATGACTCATAAGGCCACCTCCAAAAGTGCCTAAAAGCAGTCTATTCAAAAATAATAGTATGCAATTATATGAAGCCATAAATATATTGTGTAATTAAATAGTTATCATATAGTCCATTATTCCCTAATCTTTTCATTGTACATGGTTTCAATACATGTCTCCCATTTTAATCATTATTCATTATTTTCATTCATTTAGTGTTGAATTCAATGTCAAGAACCCCAAATATCATTTGGTGTTGAATGCCATGTCATTAACCCCAAATATAATTCAGTGTAGATCTATATGTCTAACCCCACAAATCACATGTTTCGATAAAAATTGTGGAGTAATTCCATTTCTATGTCCGAGCATCTAAATCAGTCTCGAACACTATGTTTATCTTCAAAATTCTCAGTCATTTAAATCATTCTTTTATTCAAAAAAATTAACCACATCATTAATATATTGATCCAACAATTAGTTAATCGTATGGTGTTGAATTCCATGTAACGAACCCTAAATATCATTCGGTGTTCAATTCCTTGTCATTAACCACAAATATCATTCAGTGTTTATTGCTATGTCTTACCCCATAAATCACATGTTTGGATAACAATTTGCGTGTAATTCCATTTATATGTCTGAACTTAAAAATTGTTCTAGAACACCATGTCTATTATCCAAATTCTCTCTCATTTAAATCATTCTTTTATTCACAAAAATTAACCACATAATTAACATACTGATCCAAAAATTAGTTAAACATAAAAATCATATTATTTAACAACAATATTAAATAAGAACATAATTTTTTTATAAATTATTCAATTAATAAACCAACCAACTCAAATATTGTTCCATAATTAATTCGTTATAATTAATTAACGAAATAAAATATCAACTTATCATAGTTAATTCCCACAATTTATTTATCATTAAATATCCAATTCAATTCCTCAATTAAAATATCCTAAATAATAACCAAATTCTAAAAATTAAGTTTCTATTATGGAATCCCCTTATTTTAATGATAAAATAATCAATTTATCGTCGAGTCAATCCACAAGTCAACTCCATATTCCTAATTACTCCAGTTTAGTAAATAAATTATCATGGGATGGTAGAAATTAAATAATCACAAAAACATATATAAAATCCATGAATATGGGAGTCAAATTTAGTCCACATACCATCGTTTTTTATGGATTATAGTGTAATAAAAATATCCAATATCTGAGTGGCATAACGTCATTGATCACGATCCGGATATAAATCCCTTAACCTACAACTATGATTAAAAGTATCAAGAACATGATAATCCAGATCTATATCCACAGTCCTAGATCTGGATATCAACACAGAGGTTTAGATCCATGGAAAAATGGAGATGCTCTAGGAAAAGATCAAGTAATGATAGTACGAAGAATTAAAGATGCAACCAGATGAAATCCACTTTCCAAGAAGATAGAAGATCATCAATATGGGCTTTATTAATCAAATAATGGTGTTTAAATAAACATGGAATCCATTCAAAAGGATTTGGGATCACCTGGAATTTGTAAATCCCAATCCTAGGTCAAAATAGAGGGGTTTTAGAGGGTTAAGGTTATTTAAAAACAAATTTTAAAATAATTAAAACTTGTATGCATGGTTTTCTGGGAAAAATCACATGGTTAGGGTAATCCGTGTACCAATCTACAGACCTCTTTACCTAGGATTGAACAATTTCCCTGGAATGGATGCACAATTTTTGAAACCATGTACAAATCATGCACAACCCTCTGTCTATTAGAATTTCTTTAAAATAACACTATGTGAACCCCAACCACAAATCCAATGAAAATGTTCTTAAAAAATAAAATTTACATTCATAACATGACCGATTTGTCCCACAACAGGATGGGATTTTACAATCTCCCCTCTTTATTACAGCTCATCCTCAAACTACACTCCCAAAATACACAAATATTCCAAAAAAAATTGATTGGGCCATTTATTCATCTTGTATTCTTCCCATACCAATGATTTCCCTTTAACACTTCCTTGTTTCCATAAAACAAGAAGTATCAACAAAGTCTTTCCCTATATCAAATTCACACTACTTTCTTGTACATGTATCAAATGTTACTCAATGGTTGCATCTATCTCAAGATAAAACTCATCTATATTGATCACATTTGATAAGGCAGGGTGAAATATCCAAAGTTGTGACATGTGGAAAACATCATGAATAAAACTTAATTTCTCTATAATGGCCATTAATTATTCCATATTCCCAATTCTATGCACTAACTAAAATGGTCCTACAAACCTAGGCGCCAACAGTCCCAACCTCTGTATCATGTGGTTACCTGATCAAGGAGACACCTTTAGAAAAACACAATCACACTTTGTAAACAATAGGGTCCATCTCTGTCAATAACCAAACAACTTCTTCCTACTCTATGCCATATCCATAGGTTTTTGAATCAACTCTACTAGCTCTAAAGTCTCTTACATGAGACTCGGTCATAATACCTCTAACCCACCTACCTCTATCTAGCATAGTAGTGATCTACAAGGTCTATCATAAACTGCCTCATATGAATCCACTGTATTGAGATATATCTATGTTGAAATTAATGACTAGGATAACGAAATGATGTTATGATCGTATATTTATATATAATTGTGACTAAATTTTTTCTATGCAGACCATATTTAATTTTTAGAGATGTATACATTGGGTTATTGTTAGAAAACTAGATTAACTATGGTTTGATACTCACCCTAATTAAGATATATTAAAATATTCTATATGTTTTCCTTCATGATACAATATATATAATCTAACAGATGATTAATGGGATAAAATATTGGTGTGGAATGGTGTTCTACCACTAGGGATGATTCCCATGTTCCATCACCTAATGTGTAGGATGGTGTTTTAGAGAAAAATAGAAACTCTACTCCAATAGCATTGTCTCTAGGCCCACACTCGAAAAAAATGCCTAAATTTGTTCATGGACAAGGAGGATGAAAACCAGGGTCTACAGTAAACTATTCTAGATACATCCTTATAAAATATACTCTGCCTTTTTCTTAGACTATTATGACTAAATGATGTGGATTACTGAATAAAAATAACCACATGTCTCATTAAAAACATTGAGATAACACAGGAATAGAAAGTGAATCTGGCATTGTTAATTTTTCCGAGTGCCACCATGTGGTATTGGGGAATCATGGGTCATGCTGGTGGGTGTGGGTGTATCTCCATTGAGACATTCAAGAACATGTTATTCAAGGGATTCTTTCTTGTTACATTATAGTTCGAATGATGGAATGAGTTCATGGAGATATTGTAGGGGTACCTGGCTATATATTGAGACATCATTTATTTAACAATGATTAATTTTTTATCTTATCTTAGTAATAAAAATGTTAATGACGGCTACAAAGCTAATTATCAAACTACATTTTCACATCATTTAGTAGGAATGGAGTTTTGAACTTTGGAAATTACAATATGTTAAATGAAAGGTATTGAAAATCCTGATGGCCATGTGGATTATAGATTGGGTTTCCTTCCTCCACCATTCAGTGTTCTGGTGGGTCGACCTGCCACTATTATGATATATTCTTTTTCAGGTTGATATAAGACTTAGAAAAACTACATGAATAATTGTATTTATACATAGGTGGAGAAACACTTACTATATTTTATTACCTTGGTAGGAGAAACATAATGCATCATCTATGGAATGATCTAACACTACAGTAATTCTTACACAACATCTCAGTTAAAATATAGGAAATGTGGAAAGATGCTCTATATCTAGGATTTTTCACTATATATTATGATATAGGATTCTATAATGGATATATGAAGATATGGTTATGATACTAAGGATCCAGTTAAGGTATTCTGCAATAGGATCATATGATGTTGTATCTGGCTAGTCCTAGGTCTAGTGGATAAGGTCATGAAATTAAGGAGGTCATGTGTATGTATTAGATCATACTCCACCTGATGTTGGTGAAGAACTGTCTACTATTCAATGGAATGTACTGATCACCTATACCCTATCCACTACATTATTTTTTGTGTTGCAACTCACTATTCTTCCATATCAGGAAACTTTGTTATTAAACATGACACGATAGTGAATATAACCAATAAGATGCTTTGTAAATAAAAACCATACGAAATAAAAGTGAACTATCATTAGTGATTCACATAGAGTCCAAAATTAATTACTAATTACATATATATCTTTGAAACCATGATTTATATTGATGAAAAAAATCAATCTGATTCTCGTGATAGAATAGATGACCAGCTTCTGGGTTCACATTGATTTTTCATAATGATTAATATCATTAATATCATTGAAGGTAGAGGAGTGAATTATGAGAATAGAATATGAACTTGGAGATTTTATAATTGGGTGATACATGAGTTATTGAATGATTCACATAATATATTTGGGAGAAATAGATAATTATGTAAGAGAATTTGTATTCCCATCAACATTTTGTCCAGATGTGGTTCTTTTTAATGATATTGTTCTAGAGGAATCCATAAGAATTACATTTGATAGAAGATTTTAATAAAATATAGATATTATGTATGGTATTTATCCAATTTCAATACTGCTAATAATATGGAATAATTTGACTTGAATGGGATCAAATTGAAGGAATAGAACGTTGAATAAAATGAAATGTTTTTTCAAGTACTTCACAATGGGTTGAATTATCTTGTTATACAATAAGGAAAAATTTACTCTGTGTTAATTATTAGATTACCATAATGTGAATAACATGATGATTAAAAATCTATATCATTTACAAAGGAATGAAAATATCATTGATATGTTAAAGGGATCCAAATATTTCTACAGAACATATCTTTGGTTTTGACATCAAAATCTATATGATAGAGTGGAAGATATCATAACGATGGTATTTCAAAGATGATTTATTATATTTGCGTACATGGTGATGCCATTTATATTGAGTAATTCATTTTTTTTGTTCAAGGACCTCTTGAAAAATATCTTCAAACCATATATTAAATAATTCATCAGGGAATTCTCTAAAGATATCCTTTAATACTAATTGACTTGAGATCTACATGGTATACATTTAGAGATAGTCCTGAGTACACATTATGTACAACATCCATATTCCATGATATGAAAGTGTAAATTCTTGAATCATGAGAATAAATTATTATGGAATGTGGTGTTTATGAATGGTATATCCTTGGAATCATATAAATTAGGGGATGTGAATTCCTTGACAAATACTATAAATTTGTTTGAGATAATGAGAATTCTATGTTTAAGTCGAAATTATCAATATTTTTTCCATTCATTCGATATTTTATCAAAACATTTTACTTCACTGGAGATGAAGTTGGTGTAATTGAATTATTTGGACCAGTGTGAAGAGTAATTTCATTATATAAAGAGGTTATTTAATATATATCCAATTCTATTACGTCTAGATATATAGATTTGTTTTATTTTATAATTCATTTGAGAAGGTGATCGATTGGGATCAACAATGATGCTGTAACAGTGGGTAGAAACATATCGATCATGTTAGATATGATGCCATGATGAGATTTATCCTATCCATTTTAAATAATTGGTATTCATGGTGTTTGATATGATGTTTTTATGATAATATATCTTAAGTCAAGGGGTTTTAATATACACATAACATAATATCATACATTATATCATCCACTTGTGATGCCCGAATTTTAGGAGTAGGTGATGGTTTGGGTATCTATTGATCATTAACATTCAAGAGGATTATAATCCAAGTAAAGGTAACATTATTACTTATGCTCTTATCCATATGAAGATGTCAGATAATGATCGCCATGAAAGGCCTCTAGAGGAGTAGTGGTTCCTATTTAACTTTTTATCATACTAAAGAGTGGGGACCTGTGACGGTCACCGAACAATAACACATTCTCTAAAAGTGGTCAAATATCATTTTATTGATATTATTTTAAGCTATAATGGATACTAGACCATATTAAATTGTGATGTGTGGGTACATAAATAAATTTTCCATGATACCTAAGTTGTTTTTTTTATATAAGTAATGTGGTCCTTCTACATGAGAATGTTATAGTCTATACTTCCTTCAAGGATGTTTTAATAAGAGTCATCCATGATTGAAAGAGGTAAGTAAATATATGAGAATATATTAATGATACTATTTATGTGATTAGAATTTGGTTCACTATATTTTCATTTAAATTTATAACACAGAAAAATGAAATGACATATTTGTAGAGGTGTTAGCCATTATGTCTTCAGAAAAGATTTTATTTCTTCAATGGATCAATAAAAAGTCATGGAAAGGTTTATAATTTTAAAAATAACAATAATATTTTAAATATAAAATATATTAATTGAATATTTCGTTTTAACACCCTATATTTGTAGGTTATGAAAAATTTACCCCAACAATTATAGGGGAGGTTGTATCTAAAAACATATATGAATTTTTTGTTCTTGGGATAGTTTGATTGAGGTTGGGTAATGGTTACCTAATAATCATAATATGATTTTAGAATACTTATGATATATTTATTACTATATCTTTATGGGTTTATGAGATTTAGTGGAGTTGGGTTAATAAATAATTACAAATAAATTATAAAGGGGTATGTGTGTATTTTACCTAATACCATAGAAGATCTACATTGCATAAATGATTAAGTTATTGAGGAAATGTAAATTGAGAACAATATAACCTATATGATTTATTTATGTCTTATTGGGGTAATTAGGGAATAATATAGTCAAATCCAATAGTCATGGGGTTTAAGGTCAAGTGTTGTGGTGATATATTCATTTTAAATGATACAAGTGACCTTTATGAATATAAAAATGCAATGTAACAATTAAATACACAAATAGATACAATAATCAATAATAATGAATTGTGGTAAGGGTAATCTTAATAATAACTATACCAAAAAATATAACGTAGTATTTGAACATATTTTGAAGTTTTTTACACCTAGATTTTTTTCTTTTTATATTTTTTCTATATTTATGGTCACAAATGTTGACATAAGTATTTTACATTTAATTCAATGAATATAAATATTTTATTTTAAAACAATTTGAAATAATTCTTGATAATATGAAATCATGTTTTTATAATAAATTATAATTTTTTATGAAGTATTAAGTATAAAATTAGCTCATTGAAAAAAATAAACATTTTATTGATCAATTTAATCTTTAGGTTTAAAAGTAATGAATTAGAAACTATTATCACTTCAAAATATAATAATGAACTTAATAAGTTTATTATTAAAAACAATATGATTGAAATGGATCAAAAAAATCTAAAGTATCATTATCTATAATCGTATCATATGTAATGAAAAATATGATGAAATAAATTTATTATTTCATAATTCCCAAAATATTTACAATGGGTTTTCGAAATAAAATATATTATTTTTATATCAATAATTTCTGAAAATAAAAAATTAGTATCAAGATATTTTTTCATTTTTTACTATATTGTTACATTTATATATAATAAAAATATAACATTTTAAGTAAAAGCATTATTTTTTTTCAATTCACGTAATAAGAAAATAATTATTTAGAATTCATCAAAATTCCCATTAATTTCTTTGACAAGTTGGATTAAAAAAGGAATTTTGTTTTTTAAAATAATAAATCTAAAATTTATACATTTATCTTCTGAGATATACATTAAAAGGTAATTTTAATTAATTTTTATTGATTATTGATCAATTAAAAATTTATTTAGCATTAATTTTATTTCATAATAATTAACAATTTAAAAAAATTTAATATTTTAGTTTATATAGAATAATATATTAACTATGGACAACTTAATTAGTAATGATAAAATATATAGTACTTCTTATAAAAATTAATATGATGAATACAATTCAATTTTAATAATATATCAAATTAATAATTTATATTCTAAAATAAAGTAGTTTCGGTTGAGTGGAATTTTTATTTATCTATTATAGGATTTATTATTATTAATTATTTATAAAATTTTCATTTAATATTCCATAGATACATTTAATATGGTATTGTGTGTAAAATGAGATATGAATATTATTGTTAATTTAATGAAATTTAGGTTATGGAATATGTGTGTTTCATCTTATCACCCTAACCAAAAATAATTTATGTCCTCTCAATTTTAATTATCATATAAAAATAAAAATATATAAATCTATTGAAATTTTATAAATTATTGATGTTATTATTTTTATAGACATTTAAAAAATAAAATCATATAAATCATTTCTTTTTCCACAGAATATGTTTATCCTAAACTTTGAGACATTCTCCGAACATTTGAGGAAAGGGTATATCATTATTTGGCATCATGTCCCACATTAAATAATTTTCATCCCAACATTTTTCATAGTCATATGTTCATTGATATAATACCATCAGATAATTTAAAACGGGAATTCAAAATTCTAAATAAGTATTCACTTATGTATATTGAACCAATAAATTTCCTAAAGAAAATTTAATTAATCTAATAGAAGAATAATAAAATTTTCACAATCAAACATCTCTAAAAAAATTTAGGATAAAAAAAACATGGTATTATTATATCATAAAATCATTAGGGTGGTTGTTATATCCACTTAAAAACTTATTGGACAAAACAAACTAGAATCTAATATGTTTTCTAGAAATATGGGTTTGTGGATATGTGATACATAATTATCATGATACACATCAGTAGTTTTGATTTTATTTTCATTCAATTTTTCACTTTTTTGGATGTTGATGGTACTAATAATCCTCATTATATATTAAATTAGGAAAATTTATTTAAACAAAACCCAAATTATTGGTAATTGAAGCAGTAATGTGTCAAGGGTGTATATGTTGGGACCCTAATAAATTATATTCATATGGATGAAGTCTTTATCCATATTCAACAATCATTAGTTCAATGACCAGTCCATCCACAGAAGAATTTTTTTTCCTATTGAAAATTCCATGGGTGGTTTGTCCATTATTTTCAAAATTATTGAGATTTAAATATATTACATTCAACATATTCAACCCCAAAACTTCTATGAATCCCTATACTTTGGTTCATTAGTGTGATTTGGAGTTCATCAAGGCTTGAGTTTTTAATCATAATGTTATTAGAGTGTGCAATAATAACCATAACATTATTAAATCGATATTGAATACCATTTGGTTTCCTATTATTATGAATAAAACAATGTCTATCATATATATTTCAATATTGTATCTACTTTCTCTTAATATTATACTAATATATGAAGAAAAACCTAATATTATATAATTATAAATATTATTAAAAGGATATCTATTCTCATAAAACGAATAAATAATAAATTACATATGTATGTTGTCCTATTTTTTTATTGGATTTAATCGAAATTTTTCATGGCCTACATCCATTTATCATCTATAATCATAAAATATATTTTTCTTATAATCCTTCAATATGGATATTAATAATAATTTGAATTACCAATGAATATCCCATGGAAGTTTCTATCTAGGTGTTCATTCATAGGCACGCGCATCGGGAACTGACTAAATATGGACTTGATACCCAACCATCTTTTTTCATGATAATTTCCCGTAGGTTCATCTTCTATACAAAAAATACACATTCATTAATATATATAGTGATATAATTTTTAGAAAAACCACATACTAATAATATTAGCAATACTGTATTATTCATACTATACATGCACATATTGATAGGGTTTTTAATATATTTATCGCATCCAAATAAAAAAAATATCTAAATGAATATAAATAAATAATTAAACATTAATCTGACACCAATTCTGGGTCCCCATACATATACTACTGGATCTGGTGAAGAAAAACCATTCATTAAATGATTTTTTTGATCTAATGTGATGTATACCGACCATTATATTAAATATTTTACATATTTATACATTTAATCTAATAAATAACAACAAAATCGAAGGAATGTATGATCCACTATATTATAGTACAATAAAATTTTTAAATATATTCTAAAATACCCTTGAAAATTTCTCCATTGATGACCCACACAAAACATTCTTATATGGATCTCATATGTTATTCATATTTTCATATCCTTTGTAATGAAAACATATGTTTCTGTTGTGATCGAACTACCTGTATGTGAATAAATCAAAACGAATTGATCAAGGATTAGATCATAATGATATTTGAAAACATTAGTAGAAAAAAATATCTAATTAAAAAGGAAAAATAAAAATAAGTTTATTGTATATGTCATAATATATGGGCCTAAAATATCAGATGAAAAATCATGTACCAATACATAAGAGTGTATGATAATAAACATGATTCATATATAATAATAATAGTTATTTAAAATAGGAATATCTCATAAATTTAAGAAAATAATTAATTATATAGTACATCTAGAATCACATCACATTTCCCATTATTGATAAGTCATTACATCATATTTTCCGTTCTTGATCATGGATTAATTCTAATTTCAAATTATAGATCAATACTTACTTATTTTTTCCAATAGTGGATTATGTGGTATTCTATATTTCCCATATTTTATCACACATTACATCCTAAATCATTTTATTATGTAATGTTTTAGAAATATTTACAAAATTCATTAATGGGTTATATAGGACAAACCAATCTCATGAAAATAATATATACTAATATGATTCAAGAGGACATAAAATCATTAATTTCACTTAATTTACATATTGAAATGATATTGGTATCATCAAAACATTCATTGAACATTAGTTAATCTATCTAAAAAAGAAGTTGGATGAAGGTATAAGAACATAGAGTCAATGTAAAATAAAATTAATGAAGGGTGTATATATAGTAAAAAAATAAATTTTCATGATATTTTGGTAAATCATATTGAAAAATACGTGTAGATAACCCATTTTATTTTAAAATCATTATCATTTATGTATATTTTTAAATACAATGTTCAGTCATCAATGTTTTTATTTATTTATAATAATTTATGTTATGAAATAATATAATATGGAAGAAATTAACATGTTATTTTAGAAAAATTATTTATTATATATTTAATGTTATAATGTTACTTGTCACATTAGAAAGTTATTTTCAAAAAGTTGATGGAAATTTTTTATTATTATTTACTTTTGATAAAAAATCAATACTGGACTATCTAAATATTCATAATTGAAATATTATGGACATGTAGAGTGAAAAAATAAAATAATGTAACATTGAAGGAAATTATTTTCAAATACATTAATGTAAATTATTGAAATTAAAAAACATAAAATTATAATATAATATAATATAATATATATAAATAGGGAAATGTGAATATAAGAAGATATAACACATAGTTGGGATTCAATATATAAATGAGAACATTAGTATAAACACATTACATGGATACTCTTGTAAAATTTCATATATGGGTAGTATGTGAATCATTCATTATAATTTCATACTTTTATGGGGAATAAATTTTTTATGGATTAATATTTGGATTAAAAGTTTCATTTTATTTTTAATGAAAAATAATATTCAATAAAAATTCAATGGGATTAAAGAAGAAACACAAAATTATAATGTTCATGATGAATCCATATAACCAAAATAAGATGGTATTGAGTTAATAAAACACAAATAAGTATCATTATCTTTTAAATATTATCCCCAAGAAATGTATAAAATTAGATGTATTTTCAAAATCCTTATATTTCGTGAAAAATTTAAATATCAAAATAACATGGACAATATATAAAAAATGAATATAGTGAAAAATATACATAATAAAATAATAACTATAAATTAATATGAAAAACAGTTAGCGTAAATGATTCATAGCAGAATAATATCCCACCTACTGTAAAATATTCTTTTCTTAATGAAAAAATAAAAACAATTATATATATATAAATAGTTATAAAAATAATTTATAATAAACTATTGAAAATATATGACTTTTTTCATGCATTTTTTCATAATCTGATGTTATTATTTTTTACTAGTTGTTTAGTTCATTTTTTATAGTGGAAGTGTTAATTTTATTTTATCTAATCAAAATAGTCCATTTTTATTATTATTTTGAGTACTATATGTGTTTTTTTGATGATTTTTTTTATTTTATGGAATTATATCTTATGTATTTTTAATATGAATCATGAAAATAAAATCAGTGACTGGATTGTCTTCTTAATTGATACAATGAAGTAATAATAAATATAAGTTAAATATTGATATAAACCTTCCATAACCACAGTGAAATTAATTTCACATAAATTCTTAATTAAACCATTAAGAATGATTCCAAATTTATCGATTATGGATATTTATATCATTGATTTACAATGTTTTTTTAACAAATATAAACAATAAAAATCTAGAGTATATACATGTCTATAGTTATATATGTTATTATTTCTCAACAAATCGGTAATTAAATAATAATAATTATTATTATTATATTTTTTTGACATTGAATCAAATTTATATGGATGTTGATATAGAATAAAATAATAAATGATAAGTAAACAATTTTATCTTTATGGAGTAAATAGATTACAGAAACACATGGGCAATGAGTAAGTTTTTATAGAAAATAGGGAATATAAGTGTTGGTTTATAATTTATAAAATAATAATAGTGTTATACATATAATATTACATCATTAAATACACCCTTTAATCATTCCATATGTTTCATTTATGAAAATAAAACTGTTTTTTATTATAGTAGTAATTGTATGCATATAACACTTTTAAAATATTCATTATTCTTATGGTTGATAGGATCATAGGAAATGGATATGCAATAAACACAATAACATACTATTATATTTATTATTGTGAGGTATTTATTTCAAAAGTCTGTATTTTATTTTGATGAGTTAAAAAATAATGGATGGAAAATGATCAATAATGAGTAATTATGAACTTTACCAATATCTGTGGTCGACCTCTATTTTAAATAGTGTTATGGATTTAAGATTTTTAATTGTGAGAATGTAGTAAAAACGAATATTTTGTAGTAGTTATGTGTAATTATTTATAATTTTTTCCTAAAATCAAAGATTATTACGTTGTAATGAGAAGTGGATTAGTGATAGATCCTTTTATATGGGAGAGGAGGGACATTTTTTAATATATAAAAGTTAATGCCCTTAAACAATGTTAAAATGGATTATGTAATTGAATTTATTTTATGTTTGATTATGGTCCACAAATACTTGATCAAATATTTTGACACGTGTTAAAATAAATTCATATATATTTCACACTTTGATTTTCAAGTATAATATTTTTTCTTCACCGTTCTATCAAATTTTTTTCTAAGTATTTTAAATTTAATTCAAAAATTATAATTGGAATTTTTACACAATTTAGATACAAATATTCATAATATGAATGACTTTTATTAAAATTTGAATTATAAATTTATGAGAAATTTTATTTTAACATTAGTGCATGTATTTTTTAAATCATAATTTTTTAGTAAAAAGTCTATTTGAATACATTAACAAATTTATTTAGGAAACATTTATAAATTATAATGAATAATTTAAAATTAAAATTTTTATTATTAATAAAATAATATTTATATTCACTATACTGAATTATAATATAGTATTTTACCCTTTGATATAATTAATAAAGAAAATGTTGAGACCATTTTTATTATAAAAAATGTTAAATTAAGTTTGAAAATATCATACATGGGTTTTATATACATAAAATAATATTTTTAAGTGAATAATATAAATCTATAAATATATATTCTTTCATGAATTTTTATATCCAGTATTTTATACTTACTTTTTTGTTGGACCATAAACACTATAGTATTAGTAAAAAGTATATTTTCCACAATTCTCTTAGTATAAAGTATTTCAAAAATTTCCAAAAAAAACATCCTAAGTAAATTTTAACTTTTTCATTTAAGGAAATATCATTGTTTAAAAATAATTTTTTAACGCTTATATATTTATTTTCTAAATGAAAAATAAAAAATTAAGAATAATAATTTTTAAATGTGTTATAATAAATATGTGTTTTAAAGTTTATTTAATATCAATTTAAAATTTAAATAATTCTAATATATTATATAATATATAATAATATTTTAATATTTTCCAATTTTCTTTAGTATGATAAAATATATTACACAGAAAAAATTTATAGGAAAATTATAAGGTATTGTAAATAATTAATCATGTTAACTTAGAAGATGATTGATGTTTTAGTTTTGTAATAACATTTTTTAGATGGATTTATTATTATTAAAGTTTTTTTAATAATATACATCGAATATTTCCAAATATTGTCTATTTTGATAGTAAATGTGAATCAAGCTATCAGATATATAAATAATTTATAAAAAATATATATTTCGAAATATCAAGATATTATATCATGGAACTCTATAAATACTATGTTCTTGGGTCCCGTGGAGAAATATAGAGAGTGTTTCACTTTTAAAGAGTAACTATGAACACAAATATCCCACAATTCCACCTAAATGATATTTGGATATCAACAATATTCACCATAAACAAATGATACATAGACTATATATCATTTATAAAAAAGTAGTTGTTTATCTTTCATAGGATGAAGAAAAAATGATTCCTTATTATGGGATTTTGGTTCCGGACCATATTGATTTTCAACTATCAATTTTCAATGAAAACCATATGAAAAGAACCCACTTACTCAATGAACAACCCTTGGTAACCCCATGATGTAAAAAGGCATTGCATGAAGCATTCTATTTCAAGACATTGTTTTTAATCATAATATTTTCTATTATATTTTCTATATATAATATAAAAATACTACTAAGGATCCAAAAGATTATATCCACCCATACAATACTACCTTCCACGAATTGTAGATATGTAGATTTGATTATGGATTAGATCTCCACATGTACAGAACATCTAAATAGATATCCTAAAAAAAGCACAAGAACTACTAGATCCATAATATTAAGAAAAATAATACTATAATATCCCCACTATGTGTAACCTAGAAGTCCTATGTATCAATGATTCTATATCTATATCATTTCATGTCATTATGTTTTAATAATCTATCTATGGAGATTACATGCACAAAACATTCATCCTCCCAATAACATAGAAATTTGATCACACCTCTAGATACATAATTAATTTAATCAGGTGTCCTAATATAATATATATATATATATATATAATTCATAATAAAAATGATTCACTCTATCATCCTCATCTTGTAAATTAACATTTTCATTTTGAATATGTTTTTGGAATAAAATCTAATGATCCCACATTATTTTCATCCCATACTGAAGTGTAATAAACACATGCCCCTATATTTCAATGATTTACTATGTGGTAAATATTACATGTTAATACTTTGAAATGACATCACTTGATACCTCTAACTCATCGATATTGACATGATATATTACCCACAACTAATGCATAGTTCATCTGAACTGATTGGTAGCCATCATTTTTTAATTATATTATCATGACCCACCTTCACCAAAATGAGGGAAGGGACATTAGATTTCCAAGCCCATCCTTCTTTATGTTGAAGGAGAGATAATGACCCCTGAATCCCGCCTTCAATAGGTCCCAGAGTGGCAACCAAAACCCAGGGAATAAAATCTCACACAAAAGGAAGGCATTACCCTATTATTTTTATAGCATCGCGATATAAGATGATGAAACCTGACAATCCCAAAACTGGAAGTAAGAGTAAAGGAAAATAAAACCACTCCCATATTCATGCTTCAAAATAAATTCCAAAAAGTACAAGGTGTCTACAAAGGTAAAGTACGAAAATCAAGAAAACAGAGACTGCAATGGTCCCAACGCCCGAGCTAGTATGGACCTTCACGATCCCCGAAGTCCTCCAAGAAACCTGAAATAAGATTTATATACATAGGGAGAGTATGAAATTATACCCAGTAGGGAAAACCAAAGACTCTCGTGCACAAGTGGGGAGGCATTCTAATGCCATATGAGAAAGGAAATAACCAAAGCACCTTGCAAGGAAACCCTATCCACCAAAGCCTCACCAAGGTACACTGCCCAAATAACACGAGTCAAGTAAGGTATAGTAATAGAACATCGATGATTGGGTACCCCGCGCCACTTTCCCACTGGTTATTGAAGGCATCCTACACATCAGACCAATCCCGCCATTCTCACTACAGTCCCACTACCACACACGACCACACACACATGGGCCACAACAACCATCCCACCTGGAGACACCTGGGGAACATCAACCACAAGTAACCACACCTGCAAACAACTAGGCCAGATAACTACTGCCACGCCCGAAGACCCCTGGGCTAGAAAGCTGTCTTCACGCTCGAAGACTCCAGGGCCTCATCCTGATGACACTTGGGAAAAAACCCACCCGCAAACACCTAGGCCAACCACCACAACTCCCCTGCCTGAAGATTCTTGGGTTAATAATGAACTTCAGGACATCACACCCTGCCCGAAGAGTCTTGGGCTATTTGAGAATGGGAGCAGAAAAGAAGATAATAACCTTCCACTCGTAAGAGTGTTGGAAAAAACACTCTCCCCCATGAAATGGGGGTGTTCGACACTAAATGATAAACATGGGTGGGGCGCGAATAAGAAACACAAGTACAAGAATTATATATATATAGGTAACAAGCACTCAAACCAACATAGAGGTCCACATCAAACACAAGCATGAATAGCCTAGTCACTACTCATAAAAGTATACTACTCACAACAGAGTCACAACTCATTCCCAGTATAAATTTCTCAATTAACCCATTCTTTTCGTCATGTTCCAGTGATCCCTTTTATGTAAATTCTACACTACTGGGAAAATAATAGACACAAGCACAAGCCTAGGGGAAAAAGTTGCAACCAACAGCAATTTAAACATTCACACCCAGTTCACTTGTAAATTCACATCAACGTGAGATCCCTCCAAGTATTGAACCAAAGCAGGCTTCAAGATACAGCACCCACATCCCCAGAACTATTTATAAAAGGGGTTTCACAATAGAAGAGGATTCCACCACAATTAGTGATATAATCAAAGAAACCACAACCCCATATTCACAACCAGCAACCATGCCACATCAAAGGATCCCATCCTCTCCCACTACACCCATAAGCAAACAAACAGAAGACACGCCTACTACAAAAACAGAGCAGGGAAGCATCCAGGTTAAACACATCATTCTTCTATTTCCTATTTCTATTTGTTAACAGGGGTGACCACACAAGGGAATATGTTTACAGGTCATCCATTTAACCACCCAAGCTTATGTGATTAACTAAATACCATGTTAATTCATTTTAAATATTCACTGAACACATGGTTAATTAGTGCGCAAGGAAAGACCACCAACAACCACTATTTTCAGTGAGCATAGGCCCGCACAATTCACAATAAATATCAAAATAAAAGGGTACACTAGAACATCGATCACACACACCCTTCATTCTTTAAGTTCCATTCAGTAACTCCATTATGTTCTGTTTCATCAATTCCCATAGAGAAAAAATCGTAACCACCCCTCATGATACACAGATAGGAGAGGCGAAGTAAAATCCCTACTTGATTTATCAATGATTAATATTTTCCTCCACGCACCTTGAACAGGTGATGCATGGCCTACAGGGGAGGAAATCCATGGAAGACGTTCAAAAGGTTCCAGAAGAGGCACACCACAATCCACGAGATGAAGGACTCCAAGCACACTAGGAAGAATAAATAAATTCAACCGAGTCGAAAAGGAGAACTCTAGCCGGAGATATAAAGAGGAGATTAGGATATGGAATTTTGAATGCCTGGAAAAATGGATCGTGATTTCCTACGTGGGTGGGCAGTTACACAGGACGATATCAAGGAGTTATTTAACATCCCCCATCGGGGATGTATGTATGGATTTTTAAGAGTCAATTCTGGGATTTAAATGACATTAAAAAGGGTATGAAGATTAATTTATGTCAAATGATATGTTACAGGAGTATAAAATTTAGGTAATAGAAAAAAAGGACAAAAGGCTCGGCAAGGGGACACGGTGACGCCGTCATGGTGTCACCCTCACGGTGCCACTGTCACGGTGCCACTGGAACAGGTGAGACCATCACGGTGCCACCGTGACCGGGGCCACTGTCAGAATGTCGTCGTGACCAGTGCCACTGTCACGGTGCCTCCATCACCAGTGCCGCTGTCACTGTCCCAACATAATCGGTTCCACCATCCTGGTGCCACCATCATGGTGGAGCTGTGTTTTTGGTAAAGTAATGGCATGCGGTGATCTGGGCCATTAAATCATATACCTCTCAATGTATTCTCACCCTCAAGAATTAAAACCATACCCGAAGAATGGATAGGGTTCCGGAAAACCTCCTCGAAAGATACCTCTCAATAGTAGACCTCCTTGTTAACAAGGAAGGCCCCCTTCCTCAGTCAATCGTGCAAAAAAAAGAGTAAAACAATCTGGTCATGTGGGTGAGGGGTTTCACTTCCTCAATGTTATGATATTATCTACTTTGGGCGGCACTGCCTCACCCGCACGGGTTTAAGCGCATACACTTTAATGCATCACAACTAGGGATCAGGTGCTCCCCTCCCAACATTTCAGGACACTTTGCACTCATCCACAGAAAAAGGAAACCACACATTCTATAGTAAAGAATGTAAGTGTTCCATCGACCAAGTAAAAAAAAACAGAACAACTCAAAATAGCTCTGGCTACATAGGTCACTCCACAAACATTACATCGTCCATGATATCTTTCTCTCTCTAGTCGAGGACGTGTGAATCATCGTGCAGATACCGTTGGAGTTGTGAAACATGGAATAAATCATGCACCCTATGCAGCGGTGGTGGCAATGCCAGCTGATAATGAACCTTACCGACCTACTGCAACACCTCGAAAGGTCCGACAAACCTGGGTTAACGCTTACTCCCCCTTCCGAACCTTCGTTGCCCATGTCGAGTGGTGACCTTCAAGAACACGTGGTCCCCAACCTCTAACTCCAATGGTCTACTCCTATTATCATCATAAGACTTCTTTCGATCCTGAGCCACCTTTATCCTCCCTCTTATAAGAGGTACATTCTCTGTCGTGCTCTGCACCACCTCCGGGCAAAGAACACCTGCCTCCCCGACCTCTGTCTAGCACACGGGTCAGTGACATGGCCTTCTATACAAGGATTCTAATGGAGCCATTACAATATTAGAGTGATATATATTATTGTAGGCAAACTCCACCAGAGGAATGTTTCATACCCATAATTCCCAAAAGTACAGGACACATGCCCGCGACATATCCTCCATGGTCTGGATGGTGTGCTATGTCTATCCATCCGTCTTAGGGTGGAAGGTAGTACTAAGACATAGCTGGGTTTCAAAAGCATGCTGCAATCCACTATAGTATTGTGAGGTTAACCGTGCATCCCTATCCGAGACTATGGGCCTCGTAAATCTATGAAATCTCACCACCTCATCTACGTATCTCTGTGTTAACGCATCCACTGCACTCCACTCCTTGATCACTAGAATGTGAGCTGACATCCCCAACCAGTCAACCACAAACCAGATAGCATCATAGCCTCCATGAACCCTAGTTAGCCATGTGATGAAATCCATCGATATGTCGTCCCACTTCCACTCGGGGACATCAAAAGGTTGCAGCAAACCTCCTAGAACACAGTGTTCAGCCTTCACCTGCTGACACACCAAGAACATGGCCAAGAACTCTTCCACCGGACGCATTACCCCGGGCCACCAAAACTGTCCCCTTAGATCCTGGTACATCTTGGAATCTCTTGGGTGCACCGTTAGGGTGATTTGTGGAACTCACAAAGAACTTTGTCGCGCATTGCCTCTAGAATAATCAAATTTCTTCGGAAAATCATCTGGTTCTGAGTCTCCCCACTAGGAATCCTCCACCCACCATAGAAGTGAGGATTGCACTGTCATTTGATACATAAAACCTCTACCATTATCCTTCCTCACATCTAGGTGCAGGGTAACCAACTCCTCCATCACCTTCCACGTATTGGCCGACTCTCAAACCACATCATTATGTGACTTCCTGCTTAAGAAATCTTCCACTACATTCCCCTTTCCTAAGGTATAGGAAATATTGAAGTTGTAGTCCTGAAGGAAATCCATCCACCTTCATTGTCGGAAGTTCAGGTCCCACAGAGAGAAGACATATTTCATTCTCTTGTGATTCGTGAAGACCACAAAGTGCTCCCGAATGAGGTAATTCTGCCACAAATTTAGTGCGAAAACGACTGCCGCATGCTCCAGATCGTGGGTAGAATAATTATGCTCATGAGGAAGTAACGACCAAGACCCATAAGAGATCACCCCTTGCTGTTGCATCAACACACATCTGAGGCCTTTCCCTAAATCATCATAGAACACCTGGTTAATTAGTGTTCAAGGAAAGACCACCAATGACAATGATTTTCTGTGATCGTAGGCCCGCACAATTCACAATACAAATCAAAATAAAAGGGTACCGAAGAACATCAAACACCCCCCCTTCATTATTTATGGTTCGTTCAGTATCTTCATTATGTTTGGTTTCATCAATTCCCACAAAGAGAAAACCTTACCCACTCCGCATGATACACATAAAGAAGAGGCGAAGGAAAAATTCCTACTTGATTGATGAATGATCGATGTTTTTCCCCACAAGCTAGGAATATGGGATGCGCGGCCTGCGAGGGAGGAAATCCATGGAAGAAGTGCAGAAGGTCCCAGCAGAGGCTCACCACAAGCCATGGGAAGAAGTACTCAAAGAACTCCAGGAAGAATAATGAAATTCCACCGAGATGAAAAGGAGAACTCTAGCGGGAGATATAAAGAGGAGATCAAGATATGGAATTTTGAACGCCTAAAAAAACAGATCATGGTTTCCTGCGTGGGTGGGGAGTTTCACATGATGATATCAAAGAGTTATTTAATATCCCCCATAAGGGATGTTTCTCGGGTTTTTTAGGAGTCAATTCTGGGCATTAAATGAATTTAAAAAGGGTATTATGATTAATTTACATCAAAAGAAACGTTAACGAAGTGGAAAAGTCGTGTATTAGAAAAAAAAAGAATGAAAGTATTGGTGAGGGGACACGGTGCCACTATCACAGTGTCACCCTCATGATTCCACCATCACGGAGCCATCGTCATGGTTCCACCGTGACCAGTGCAACTGTCACACGTCCACCGCGACTATTGCCCCCATCACCGTACCGCCGTGACCCATGCCATCATCATGGTGCCCCCATCATGAGTGCCACCTTCACAGTGCCACCATCACTAGTGCCACCGTCACGTTTACACCGTCATGGTGGAGCCGTTTTTTGGTAAAGTAATGGCCAGGGGTTGTCTGGGACATTACATCAGATACCTCTCAATCTATTCTCACCCTAGAGAATTAAAACCAAACCTGAAGAAAGGAGAGGGGTCCAAACAACAACCTCGAAAGATACCTCTCAGTATTAGACCTCCATGTTACCAAGGAACTCCCCCTTTCTCATGAAATCGTGAAAAACAAATATTCAAACTATCCGGTCATGTGGGTGACAGGTTTCCCTTCCTCCATGTTATGATATTATCTGCTTTGGGCAGCACTGACTTGCCTGCACGAGTTTATGCGCCTCCACATTAATGGGTCTTAACTAGGGATCAGGTCCTCCCCACTCCACATTTCAGGGCACTTCACACACATCCACAGAAAATGGAAAAAATAGATTCTATACTCAACTCTGAAATCATTCCATCAACCATGTACAAAAAAATTAGAACAACTCAAAACAGCTATGGGTACTGGGCACACATTTGCATCTCTCGTTCCCAGTTACTATCCTCAAGCCCACCGTGCCTCCATAGCACATGAACCATGGGAATGGTTAGACTGCAAATCACCTTCTCTTTACGACCCTCAATCATCATTAGTCTCTCCATGAACGTTGCATCGTCCTTGATATCTTTCTCTCTCTAGTCGAGGATGTGTGAATCGTCACGCACATACCGTCAGAGATGGGACACATGGAAGACATCGTGTACCATTTGCAGCGGTGGTGGAAACACTAGCTGATAAGCCAACTCGTCAGCGTGCTGCAACACCTCGAAAGGTCCGACGATCCTAGGAGAAACCATACTCCCACTTCCGAACCCTCGCTGCCCATGTCATGGGGAGACATTCAAGAACACGTGGTCCCCATGAACTAACTCCATGGGTCTCCTTCTATCATCGGTATAAGACTTCTGCCGATCCTGAGCCGCCTTCATCCTCTCTCATATAAGCTGAACCTTCACTGTTGTGCTCTGTACCACCTCCAGGACAAGAACACCTGCCTCCCTGACCTTTGTCCAACAAACTAGTGAGCGACATGGCCTTCCGTACAAGGCTTCGAATGGATCCATGCAAATGGTAGAGTGATAGCTATTATTATAGTCAGACTCTAACCGAGGCAAGTGGCATACCCATGATCCCCAAAATTCTAGGACACATGCCCGCAGCATATCCTCCATGGTCTGGATGGTGCGCTCTGTCTGTCCATCTATCTGGTGGTGGAAGGCAGTGCTAAGACATAGTTGGGTGAAAACGAATACTGTAATCCCCTACAGGCTCGTGAGGTAAACTGTACATCCCTATCTGAGACTATGGACCATGGAATTCCATGAAATCGCACAACCTCATCTATGTATCGTCGTGCTAAATCATCCACTCCACTCAACTCCTTGATCACCAGAAAGTGAGCTGACATCGTCAACTGGCCCACCACCACCCAAATAGTGTCACAGCCTCCTTGAACCTTGGGTATCCCATTGACTAAATCCATCAAGTTGTTGTCCCACTTCCACTCGAGGACATCTAAATGTTGCAGCAAACCGCCTGGAACACGTTGTTCAGCCTTCACCTGCAGACACACTAGGCACATGTCCATGAGCTCTAACACCTCTTTCTTTACCTCGGGCCACCAAAACTATCCCCTTATACCCTAGTACATCTTGTAAACTTTTGGGTGCACTGCAAGGGGTGATTTGTGGAACTCACTAAGTACTTTTCCGTGCATTTCCTCTGGATCAAGAAAATTTCCTCGGAAAAGCATCTGGTTCTGACCATCCTCTGCCCATCCTTCTGGGGAATCACCTTGGGTAACCCGGTCACACATCACATCACTTTCCTAGTCTCCCCCTGGGACTCCTACACCTACCGTACATGAGAGGATTTCACTTTCTTCTTATACAGGCAACCTCTACCATTATCCATCCCCGCATCTAGGTGTGGGGTAGCCAACTCATCCATGACCTTCCAAGTATCTACCAACTCTCGAACCACATCCTTATGTGACTTCATACTCAAGGCATTGGCCACTAAATTCCCCTTTCAGGATCTATAGGATATATCGACGTTGTAGTCCTAATGGAACTAAATCCCCCTTCGCTGTCATAAGTTCATTCCTATTGAGTGAAAACATACTTCAAGCTCTTGTGATCCGTGAGAACCACAAAGTGCTCCTAGATGTGGTAATTCTGCCACAACATTATTGAGAAAACAAGTGTTTCATGCTTCAGATCGTGGGTGGCATAATTATGCTCATGATGATGTAACTACCAAGAGAAATAAGAGATCACCCCTTTCTGCTACATCAACACACATCCAAGGCCTTGCCCTAAACCATCACAGAACAACTGGTTAATTAGTGCGCAAGGAAAGACCAGCAACAGCCATGATTTTCAGTGATCATAGGCCCGCACAATTCACAACACATATCAAAAAATAGAGTACAATAGAACATCAATCACACCCCCCACCCCTTAATTTTTTAATGTCCATTCATTATCTTTATCTTGTTTGGTTTCATCAATTCCCACAGAGACTAAATCGTACCCACCACGCATGATACACAGAAATGAGGGGCGAAGGAAAAATCCCTACTTGATTGATCAAATATTGAAGTTTTTCTCCATGCGCTTGGAACAGGGGATGCGCAACCTGTAGGGGAGGAAATCTGTGGATGACCTGTAGAAGGTTCCAGTAGAGGCCCAGCACAATCCACAGGAAGTAGGACTCCAAGTGCACTAGGAAGAATAATGAAATTCAACTGAGAATTAAAAAAGAACTCTAGCCGGAGATATAAAGAGGAGACCAGGATATGTAAATTTGAATGCTTGGAAAAACATATCGTGATTTCCTACATGGGTGGGCAGTTACACATGATGATATCAATAAGTTATTTAATATCCCCCATCGAGGATGTTTCTCGGGATTTTTAGGAGTCGATTCTGAGCATTAAATTACATTAAAAAGGGTATTAAGATTAATTTACATCAAAATATGTGTTATGGGAGCGGAAAGGTTGGGTACTAGAAATAAATAATAAAAGGCTCGGCGAGGGGACATGGCGCCACCGTCACAGTGTCTCCCTCATGGTGCCACCGTCAGGACGCCACGATCACGCTGCCACCGTGACCGGTACCACCGCCATTCTCACTGCAGTCCCAGTTCCACACCCGGCCGCACACACCTGGGCCAAAACAACCATCCCACCTGTAGACACCTGGGGAACAACAACCACATGTAACCACGCCCACAAATAACTAGGCCAGATAACTACTACCACGCCCGAAGACACCTGAGCTAGAAAGCTGTCGTCACGCATGAAGACTCCAGGTCCTCATCCCGAAGAAACTTGGGAAAAATCCCACCCGCAAACACCGTGGCCAACCACCACAGCTCCCCTGACCGAAGATTCTTGGGTTAATAATGAACATCAGGCCATCACAGCCTGCCCGAAGAGTCTTGGGCTATTCCAGAAAGGGAGCCGAAAAGGAGCTAATAACCTACCACTCATAAGAGTGTTGTAAAAAACACTCTCCCCCATGAAATGGGGTTGTTCGACATTAAATGATAAAGTTGGGTGGGGCACGAATAAGAAACACAAGTACTACAATTATTTATATATATAGGTAATAAGCACTCAACCCAACCTTGAGCTCCACATCAAACACAAGAACGAACAACCTTCTCACTACTCATAGAAGCATACTACACACAACCGAGTCACAACTCATTCCCAGTATAAATTTTCCAATTAACCCATTCTTATTTTAATGTTCAAGTGATTCCATTTAAGTAAATTCTACACTACTGGGAAACTAACAGGCACAAGCACAATACTAGGGGAAAAAGTTACAACCAAAAGCAATTTAAAAATTCACACCCAGTTCACTTGTAAATTCAAATCAAAGTGACATCCCTCCAAGTATTGAACCAAAGCAGGCTTCAAGATACAGCCCCCACATCCCCAGAACTATGGATAAAAAGGGTTTCAAATCAGAAGAGGATTCCACCACAATTCGTGATATAATCAAAGCAACCACAATCCCAGATTCACAACCAGCAACCATTCCACATCAACGGATCCCATCCTCTCCACTACACCAATAAGAAAACAAACAAATGACATGCCTACTACAAAAACAGAGTAGGGAAGCATCCAGGTTAAACACATCATTCATTTATTTCCTATTTCTATTAGTTAACCGGGGTGACCACACAAGGGCATATGTTTACAGGGAATCCATTTAACCACCCAAGTTTAATTGATTAACCAAATACCATGTTATGTCATTTTAAATATTCACAGAACACATGGTTAATTAGTGCGCAAGGAAAGACCCCCAAAGACTACGATTTTCAGTGAGCATAGGCCCGCACAATTTACAACACACATCAAAATAAAAGGGTATAGTAGAACATCGATCACACACCCCTTCATTATTTCAGTTCCATTAAGTATCTTCATTAAGTTTGGTTTCATCAATTACCATAGAGAAAAAATTGTAACCACCCCACATGATAAACAAATAGGAGAGGAGAAGGAAAATCCCTACTTGATTTATCAATGATTGAATTTTTTCTCCACGCACCTGGAACAGGTGATGCATGGCCTGCATGGGAGGAAATCCATGGAAGACATGCAGAAGGTTCTAGAAGAGGTGCACCACAATCCATGAGATGAAGGACTCCAAGGACACTAGGAAGAAGAAATAAATTCAACCGAGAAGAAAAGGAGAACTCTAGCCGGAGATATAAATAGGAGATTTGGATATGGAATTTTGAATGCCTGGAATAATGGATCGTGATTTCCTACATGGGTGGGAAGTTACACATGATGATATCAAGGAGTTATTTAACATCCCCCATCGGGGATGTTTCTATGGATTTTTAAGAGTCAATTCTGGAATTTAAATGTCTTTAAAAAGGGTATGAAGATTAATTTATGTCAAAAGATATGTTACAGGAGCATAAAATTCAGGTACTGGAAAAAAAGAACAAAAGGCTCAGCAAGGGGACACGGTGCCACCGTCATGGTGTCACCCTCATGGTGCCACTGTCACAACACCACCATCATGGTTCCACTGGGAAAGGTGAGACCATCACTGTGCCACCGTGACCGGGGCCACCGTCATGGTGCCATCGTGACAAGTGCCACCGTCACAGTGCCTCCATCACCAGTGCCACCATCATGGTCCCACCATAATCGGTGCCACCGTCATAGTGGAGCCGTGTTTTTGGTAATGTAATGGCCTGGGGTGATCTGGTCCATTAAATCATATACCTATCAATCTATTCTTGCCCTCAAGAATTAAAACCATACCTGAAGAAAGGATAGGGGTCCGAACAACCTCCTCGAAATATTCCTCTCAAGAGTAGACCTCCTTGTTACAATGGAAGGCCCCCTTCCTTAGGCAATCGTGCAAAAGAAAGATTAAAACAATCCGGTCATGTGGGTGAGGGGTTTCACTTACTCCATGTTATGATATTATCTACTTTGGGCAGCACTGACTCACCCGCACGGGTTTAAGAACATCCACTTTAAGTCATCTTAACTAGGGATCGGGTCCTCCCCTCCCAACATTTCAGGACTCTTTGCACACATCCAGAGAAAAAGGAAACCATGAATTCTATAGTAAACAAAGTAAGTGTTCCATCAACCAAGTACAAACAAAACAGAACAACTCAAAATAGCTCTGGGTACTGGGAACACATCTTCGTCTCTTGTTCCCAGGTACTCTCCTCAAGCCCACCATTCCCCCATAGCACCCGAACCAAGGGAATGGTTTGGCTGCGAAGAACCTTCTCTTTACGACACTCAATCGTCATTGGTCACTCCACAAACATTGCTTCTTCCATGATATCTTTCTCTCCCCAGTCGAGGATGTGTGAATCGTCGTGTAGATATCGTTGGAGCTGGGAAACATGGATGACATTGTGCACCCTTTGCATCGATGGTGGAAATGCCAGCTGATAATCCACCTTACCGACTCGCTACAACACCTCGAAAGGTCCAACGAACCTGGGAGAAAGCTTACTCCCCCTTCCGAACCATCGTTTCCCATGTCGAGTGGAGACCTTCAAGAACACATGGTCCCCAACCTCTAACTCCAAGGGTCTCCTCCTATTATCATCATAAGACTTCCTTCGATCCTGAGCCACCTTCATCCTCCCTCTAATATGTAACACCCGAGACTTTTATGTTATATAAACCATCAAAGGAATCTTTTTCTACACAACACTTGCTTGGCTTGCTTTACACGCAATCGCGACCTTCCTCGATAGCTTGCGTCGTACGCAATACCGAGTTTCACTAAACAATAATATGCTATTAAAACTAGCCGTTATGAATAGTAATAACCACTTTTTGAAATTTTATAAATTTTATTTTTCAAAATGGACTTCATTTTTGGACTCTGAATATCGAAATTAGCCTAGGGTGAAATTTTGGTATTTTTCTGAAAACTTTCAATTTTTGATGAATAGTGAAACCACTAAGTGGTGGGTTAAAAACTGAATTTTGCATAAAACATAATTTTACCGCTTCTGTGAATGGAATTTCAAAAATCCGACAGACACGGTTGATATCAGTAGTAAAATGTGGTTCAATGAGATAAAAATAATTTTTTGGTGAATAGTAACTTTTTACTTTTTTTACCGCGGTTAATAGTAAATAGGGTAACTAATGGTAAATATGATATTACTATTACCCTAAAACATGTCCTAATTCTATTGGACAAGTGTAATTCGACCAAAAACAAACTTATGAATAAAATATGACCATTTAGACCCACTTGGATTAGATTAGGACATTTATTATTAATTTATTTAAAGAAGGGTTAAAATAGTTAAAATCAAAGTTTAATAAGTAAATCATTTTTAATATGGGGTTATACATAAGATAAATTCGACTATAAATATTCATTAGAAAGATAAAACGATTTCTTACATAATGGTATTTTATTTATAATTTTTAGACATTAAATAATTTAATTTAATTATGACACAACTATGATGCAGTAATTATCTTATTCATGAAATATTGACATAATTGATGTTATAAACACCAAAATAAATGTAATTTGAGACTTTTTATGAATTACAATAATTTTCTAGGTTACTATGATATATTAGTGTTGATTTAATCAACTTGGTTCGAACATATATATCTGTTATGACTTTCACAAAAATCATATATCAAATAGTGTCAAAATTGACACAAAATAGTTTTTAAATAAAATATTATATTATTAATTGTTATTTTATTCCACAAAATCTATGGTTCGGCCAAATGACTTAGATAAGGATATATATATTAATAATAAACAATTTGGGGTTCTTTTGTCATGTTATAGTAAGTGTATTAACCATATAGTGAAAGAAAACAAAAGACACGGTAAAAGTTAAATTATTTAACTTAGAGTCAAATCTAATTGATAAGGTTAAAATAATTCCCTAAACTTGTCTAAATCCTATTGGATGATAGGGTTGCGACCCATCCCCACTTTAGCTTCGAAATAAGACCCTTTGGAACCATTATAAACTGATTTTGACTTTAATATAAAATAATATTTTGAGATATTCCTAAGGTGCCCCTCTCCTCCCTTATAAAAGGGCACCTCCTCCCCCTCCTCCTCACACCAAATTGAGCACTCAAGCTCGGCCAAACCCTGCCATTTTCTCCTCCCCACTTCCCTAGAATAATCCTAGAGGTCCTGGTATTCTTAAAAGACCAATCTTAGTTCCCTAAGTGGAAGATTTAAGGAGGCGTTCCAAAGAAGAGGTAATATCCATTACCGATCTTTTCAATTTCTTTCTTCTTCAACTTCTTCTTCTTTAGTTGTTTCATTATGAAGTAATAACATCAGTATTAATTACATACTGATATGTTATTATAAATATGAAAAAACCCTAATTCACCTTCTATCCATCCCACGGAAAAATGAAATCACCGCGCGTGCGTACGTACGGAATACCGTCTCCACACCGTGGTGTAATCTATTTTCCACCATTACATTACAAGGATGGGTATAATGGTGTAATGAGTTACTATTTATGATTATTATTAAGTAATATTGATACTGAAATAATAAATATATACTCCAATACAATTCCACGATCATAGGAATGATATCATCACTCGTGCGTATGTACGGAATACCGTCTCCACGATGTGATGCGACTCGTTCTACATGATCACCATTACATAGTAATTATATAAATGAATTGAATGAATAAATATGATATATGTTACACTAATACCATTCTGGATATAACGTATCTATAACCTTAAAAGAAGAATAAGAATTTATTCGGCAAAACACGCATAAGAACAAAAGGCAATAAAGACCCGAGTAACAAGTAACAATGAAATATTACTAATAAGAAGCTAAGAATATGACCATATATGATATCATATCAATATGTATGATTCTGGAATAAGTCAATAAAATTATTTAAACCATTATACAGGAGCTTCGGACACGTACAAAGCAAATCGGACTTAATGTAAGGGAAATATCACAATCTCATTTTTATCGGAGATTGTTTATTCGTAAGTACTTACTAGGGTGTATTTTATCATCCACATCCATGTTTCATCAATATGTAATATTATTTCCATCCAACTACAATTGTTTAAATCCTTTTTTACCCTTAGGTGAGTTTTTAGTAATATGTATGAAAGGAATCATTTGTCGTTTTTCGTACGAGGTACTTTTTGACTTTTCCGACAAAAGTACGAGAAGAATGTTTTTTTTAACTTATACGGCCTGAATGGATTTTTAAAACATTATTTCCAAGAAGCTTCCTTTACAAGTTATCAAGTTTATTTTTAATCAACTTCTTTTATTTTAAAGTTGTATGACATGTTATGAAAGGAAAAATGTTTTTGAAGTAGAAAGGATATTTTCCTCAAGAATGAATTTCAAGTATTTTATCAAAATTATTTTCCATCTAAGATAATAAAAGGGTTCTGTTTTTACCCCTATTATTACATGGATTTGATTATGTTGTGATGGAAACATTTTTATGAATTCCTTTATCTTATATGAATTGTTTTATGATGTCATGTTGTTTAAGAATCCCATTTTTATTACATGTGTTATGCGATGATGTATGATTTATGATTATGTGGCACACATAATAAAGGATTCATTATAAGATGGGTGGGACCTATATCTCCCTCCAATTCATTGGGTAAAGATTTTATATCTCATGAGATAGACATGGCTGGAACGGTAGGTTATACCGGTTCAGTGAAACAGGACTGGAACGAGGGTTACTCGGTTCAGAAAGGGACTTTGTCCACTAAGATAGTCTTGGCAATGAGTCATGACTAACAAGAAATGATTTTCCATGATTATGTGTGCATGCCACAAAGGTTCAAGTTTTATGTTATGATTATGGGGATCTCATTTTCACTTCTATGATTTATTCCATGTTAAGATATTATGATCTCTTTTGCAGGTTATGATTTTCAAAAAGATATGATATGATTTTTATTTCCTTTATTTGCCCTTGCTGAGCATTTGAGCTCACCCTTTTATGTTTTCTTTTCCCCAGGTCAGGAAGATGGATATTAAGTAGAATATGCTAAAAGGGACCCTAGATATGATGAAATAAATGGGAGACACTGTAGAAGATTTATGAACCAGTTGTTTATGTTTCCCAGTTTCTAAAGACACTATACCTATACGGTCCTTTGTGGTTTTGTCATATGTTGTAATAAGTGTGCTTAAATTTTGAAGTATTAACAATGTATGTAAAGTATGGGTCGTTATAGTTGGTATCAGAGGAAAGGTATAGTCAACCTTTGGAAACTAGGATGTGAAAGCCTTAGTAAGAACCCTAAGGATAAGTCTAAGCATAGAACACAATCTTAGTGTTTTAGAAATGTCCATGAATACCCTAGGATAAAACCTTAAGTGTGAAATTTTATCCTTGATTATGTGGTTTTCTTATTATAATTAGTGTTGCTCACACTATTCTTCTTGGTTGTAGTCAATGGCTGGACCCCGAAGGAACCTTGTTAATGCGGAATGCGATGGGCAATGCAATGATTGTCCCCCTGAGCAACCAAACGATATGGGAGCTGGAATGAAAAATCTTGTAGCCATGCTCACACAACTTTCTCAAGCTATGAATCATGCAGGACTTCCAAACGAGAAAATGAAGGAGCAACATTCTGTTGAATCCTTCATGAGGCAGCGTCCACCTTCTTTCAGCGGGTCTACTGATCCATTAGTTGCTGAACAATGGATTAGTACTACTGAAAAGATATTTTCAGTTCTTCAATGTTCTGAGCATGATAAAGTCATCCTAGCAGTGTATCGTTTGGAAGGAGATGCTGATCAATGGTGGAATCTTATTAAGAATACGAGGCAAAGGGATGAAATTGAGTCTATGGAATGGGACGAGTTCAAGAACTTATTTTTCAATAAGTACTTCCCCCGTATTCTCCGAACAAAGATGGAGAAAGAGTTTCTTGAACTGAAGCAAAGGGATGATGAATCTGTTGGTACCTATGAAGAAAATTTTAAAAGACTTGCAAGGTACGCTTCTGGTATTATTATCCAACCTAAGAGTAAGATCGATCGATTCTTTAGTGGCTTAAAACCAAGTCTTCGAAGGGCGTTAGCCATAAGGGACTTCAATAGCTACGAGGAAATCGTTCGATGTGCTCTCAAAGTCGAGATAGAGATTGGAGTAACCCATCAGTCACATGGGTTTGATAAGAAGAGGAAGATGGAATTCAAAGAAAAATCTAAAGAGCACACAGAAAAGAAGATGAACTTTCCCTTATGCTCAAAGTGTGGAAAGAAACATGGAGGGAGTTGTCTTAAAGGGACAAGTAAATGTTTTAAATGTGGAATGGAAGGTCATCGGGCATTTGAAAGCAGTGATAATGGGAAGAAGATGTCTAATGACGCAAACAAAGGAAGGGATACATAGAATGAACCTACTACACTTCAATGTATCAAGTGAAAGGAGATGGGGCATTATGCCAATCATTGCCCAAATCCAAGGGTTGATGATGATGGTCGACGTCAACAAAATCTTAAGGCTAAAGACAAAGGAAGGTCACATGCAATTTCTATCAGCGATGTGGAGTACGATAATGAAGTGGTGAAAGGTACACTTACCGTCCACTCTAAAGTAGCAAATGTTTTATTTGATTCTGGATCCGCACACTCTTTTATTTCTAAAGAATTTTCTAAGGGTATCACCGTATTACCTCAACAATTAGATGTTCAGTTAGTTGTGACAACACCTAATGGCACAATAGTCGCATCAAAAGTTTAGAATTCTTCTCCGATCGAAGTTTGTGGGAAAGTGCTTCCTGCAAATCTTGTGATACTTCCTTTAGTGGAATTTGATGTGATTCAAGGCATGGATTGGCTTTCTCTACATGGAGCTCATATCAATTGCCAAAGAAGGGAAGTCACATTTCATATTCCAGATCAATCTACGATCGTATATCAATGCAAGGATGAACGTAATCTTCCAGTGGAAATTTCTTCCATCTTATGGGTATTTATTCCACTAAATGAAGGTTATTTATCTCAAATGGTTGGTGAGAAACTCACGATTAAGAATATTTCCATTGTACGGGAGTTTGATGATGTCTTTCCAGAGGAATTATCGGGTCTTCCACCAAATCGTGAAGTTGAGTTTTCAATAGAACTCATACCGGGCGCTTTGCCAATTTCTAAGACACCTTATAGAATGGCCCCAATTGAGTTGCAGGAATTGAAGAAGCAACTCTAAGAGAATCTTGATAAGGGATTCATACGCCCTAGTGCGTCACCATGGGGAGCACCTGTTCTATTTGTTAAGAAGAAAGATGGATCAATGAGACTCTGCATTGATTATCAAGAACTTAACAAGATCACTATCAAGAACAAATATCCTCTCCCACGCATTGATGACTTATTTGACCAACTGCGCGGAGCTCAATACTTTTCCAAGATTGATCTTCATTCAGGGTATCATCAATTAAGGGTCAAAAGGGAGGATATACCAACAACGGCTTTCCGTACAAGGTATGGACACTATGAATTTATAGTGATGCCGTTTGGTCTTACTAATGCCCCTACTATCTTCATGGATCTAATGAATAGAGTCTTTAGAGACTATCTTGATCAATTTGTGGTAGTCTTTATAGACGATATTCTTGTCTATTCAAAGAGCAAGGAAGAGCATGAAGATCACTAGCGAATTATATTGAAGACCCTGAGAAAGGATAAGCTTTATGCCAAATTTACCAAGTGTGAATTTTGGCTTAAAAAAGTTGCATTTTTGGGTCACATAATCTCAAAAGAGGGGATATCTGTGGATCCAGCAAAAACAGACATTATCGAAAGATGGTCAAGACCAACAACAGTAACTGAGATCCGAAGTTTTCTTGGTTTGGCTGGATATTATCGACGTTTTGTAAAAGATTTTTCATGATTATCTAATCCACTCACCAAGTTGACTCGGAAAGGAGTTAAGTTTGTCTGGACAGAGGAATGTGAAGAGAATTTCAAGGAGTTGAAAAGAAGGTTATCCAGTGCACCTGTGCTCACACAGCCTTGTAGTGGAGAAAGGTTTGTGATCTACAGTGATGCATCCAAGAAGGGATTGGGGTGTGTTCTTATGCAAAATGATATGGTGATAGCTTATGCCTCACGACAGTTGAAAATCCATGAGCAAAATTACCCAACACATGATTTGGAGTTGGCTGCGGTAATCTTTGCATTAAATATATGGAGGCATTACCTTTATGGTGAAAGGTGTGATATTTATACTAATCATAAAAGTTTAAAGTATATTTTCACACAAAAGGAGCTGAATATGCGTCAAAGAAGATGGTTGGAGCTGATTAAGGATTATGACTGCTCAATCAATTACCACCCTGGGAAAGCAAACAAGGTGGCAGATGCATTAAGTCGACAAGACCATGCTAGTTTATCCATGATGAGGATCACAAAAGATCCAATATTTATGGATTTACAAAGGATGGATCTTGGAATTATAATGGAAGGGGAAAAATCTTATCTTTCTCAAATGAATGTTCAACCATCTATACATGCGAAGATTAAAGATGCATAGAAAGAAGATGTCGAGTTACAAAAGAAGGTGATAAATGTTCCTGAATTCAACCTTGATTGTGATGGGGTAATAAAGTTCAGGAATCGGGTTTGTGTTCCTCCCATCCCCGAATTAAAGAAGGAGCTACTGAATGAGGCTCATAGTTCTTCATTCTCTATTCATCCTGGATGCACGAAGATGTATAGGGACCTGAAAGAGTACTTCTGGTGGGATGGCATGAAAAGAGATGTTGCGGAATATGTCTCTCGATGCTTGGTTTGTCAACAAGTTAAAGCTGAGAGACAGAAGTCTAAGGGGATGTTACAACCATTACCCATACCCGAATGGCAATGGGAAAACATCACTATGGACTTTGTCACAGGACTTCCTAAAACATCCAAAGGCAATAATGCTATCTGGGTCATAGTTGATCGTCTTACAAAGTCTGCACACTTCATTGCAATTAGAGAGGATTTCTCTCTAGATCAGCTTGCCAGGATATATGTAAAGGAAGTGGTAAGATTGCATGGAGTACCACTTTCTATTATATCTGATCGGGATCCGAAATTTACCTCGAAGTTCTGGCGAAGTCTTCAGCATACTTTGGATACAGAGTTGAGTTTCAGCACTGCTTATCATCCCCAGACAGACGGTCAGTCTGAGAGAACAATTCAAACCCTAGAAGATATGTTGAGATCTTGCTCTATGGATTTCAAAGGAGGTTGGGATCAACACCTACCTTTGGTGGAGTTTTCTTATAATAATAGCTTTCACTCCAGTATTCAGATGGCTCCTTATGAAGCTCTCTATGGAAAGAAATACAGGACTCCAACTTGCTGGGATGAAGTTGGGGAAAGAAAGCTATTAGGACCTGATCTCGTTGATGAAATGGCAGAACATGTTAGATCTATTCAACAACACATAAGAGCAGCTCAGAGTCGACAGAAAAGCTATGCCGACAACCGAAGAAAAGACCTAGAGTTTGAAGTGGGTGATAAAGTGTTCTTACGAATATCCCCCTAGAAGAGGGTTATGAGATTTGGAAAGAAGGGGATGTTGAGCCCTAGATATATCGGTCCTTTCGAAATACTGGATCGTGTTGGGAAGGTAGCTTACCGATTGGCGCTTCCACCAAATCTCTCTCAAGTTCACGATGTGTTCCATGTATCTCTCCTGAGAAAGTACATACCAGATCCTTCACATGTACTCAGCTCAGAAGTTGTACCGCTGGAGCAAGATCTTTCTTATGAAGAACAGCCGATAGAGATTCTGGATCGTAGCGAAAAAGTCCTACGAAACAAGACCACTCAATTGGTGAAAGTTTTATGGAGGAACCACCAACTTGAAGAAGCTACATGGGAGCTTGAGGATATGATGAGGGAGAAGTATCCTCATCTGTTTGTTACAAAGTGACGAATTTCGAGGGCGAAATTCTTTTTAAGGGGGGTAGAATGTAACACCCGAGACTTTTATGTTATATAAACCATCAAAGGAATCTTTTTCTACACAACACTTGCTTGGCTTGCTTTACACGCAATCACGACCTTCCTCGATAGCTTGCGTCGTACGCAATACCGAATTTTACTAAACAACAATATGCTATTAAAACTAGCCGTTATGAATAGTAATAACCACTTTTTGAAATTTTATAAATTTTATTTTTCAAAATGGACTTCATTTTTGGACTCAGAATATCGAAATTAGCCTAGGGTGAAATTTTGGTATTTTTCTGAAAACATTCAATTTTTGATGAATAGTGAAACCACTAAGTGGTGGGTTAAAAACTGAATTTTGCATAAAACATAATTTTACCGCTTCTGTGAATGGAATTTCAAAAATCCGACAGACACGGTTGATATCAGTAAGTAAAATGTGGTTCAATGAGATAAAAATAATTTTTTGGTGAATAGTAACTTTTTACTTTTTTTACCGCGGTTAATAGTAAATAGCGTAACTAATTGTAAATATGATATTAATATTACCCTAACACATGTCCTAATTCTATTGGACAAGTGTAATTCGACCAAAAACAAACTTATGAATAAAATATGACCATTTAGGCCCACTTGGATTAGATTAGGACATTTATTATTAATTTATTTAAAGAAAAGTTAAAATAGTTAAAATCAAAGTTTAATAAGTAAATCATTTTTAATATGGGGTTATACATAAGATAAATTCGACTATAAATATTCATTAGAAATCTAAAAAGATTTCCTACATAATGGTATTTTATTTATAATTTTTAGACATTAAATAATTTAATTTAATTATGACACAACGATGATGCAGTAATTATCTTATTCATGAAATATTGACATAATTGATGTTATAAACACCAAAATAAATGTAATTTGAGACTTTATATGAATTCCACTAATTTTTTAGGTTCCTATGATATATTAGTGTTGATATAATAAACTTGGTTTGAACATATAATTCTGTTATGACTTTCACAAAAATCATATATCAAATAGTGTCAAAATTGACACAAAATAGTTTTTAAATCAAATATTATATTATTAATTGTTATTTTATTCCTAAAAATCTAAGGTTCGGCCAAATGACTTAGATAAGGATATATATATTAATAATAAACAATTTGGGGTTCGTTTGTCATGTTATAGTAAGTGTATTAACCATATATTGAAAGAAAAAAAAAGACACGGTAAAAGTTAAATTATTTAACATAGAGTTAAATCTAATTGATAAGGTTAAAATAATTCCCTAAACTTGTCTAAATCCTATTGGTTGATAGGATTTCGACCCATCCCCACTTTAGCTTCGAAATAAGACCCTTTGGAACCATTATAAACTGATTTTGACTTTAATATAAAATAATATTTTGAGATATTCCTAAGGTGCCTCTCTCCTCCCTTATAAAAGGGCACCTCCTCCCCCTCCTCCTCACACCAAATTGAGCACTCAAGCTCGGAAAAACCCTGCCATTTTCTCCTCCCCACTTCCCTAGAATAATCCTAGAGGTCCTGGTCTTCTTCAAAGACCAATCATAGTTCCCTAAGTGTAGGATTTAAAGAGGCATTCCAAAGAAGAGGTAATATCCATTACCGATCTTTTCAATTTCTTTCTTCTTCAACTTCTTCTTTTTTAGTTGTTTCATGATAAAGTAACAACATCAGTATTACTTAAATACTGATATGTTATTATAAATATGAAACAACCCTAATTCACCTTCTATCCATCCCACGAAAAAATGAAATCACCGCGCGTGCGTACGTACGGAATACCGTCTCCACGCCGTGGTGTAATCTATTTTCCACCATCACTTTACAAGGATGGGTATAATGGTGTAATGAGTTACTATTTATGATTATTATTAAGTAATAATGGTACTGAAATAATAAATATATACTCCAATACAATTCCACGATCATAGGAATGATATCATCACTCGTGCGTACGTACGGAATACCGTCTCCACGATGTGATGCGACTCGTTCTACATGATCACCATTACATAGTAATTATATAAATGAATTGAATGAATAAATATGATATATGTTACACTAATACCATTCTGGATATAAGGTATCTATAACCTTAAAAGAAGAATAAGAATTTATTCGACAAAACACGCATAAGAACAAAAGCCAATAAAGACCCGAGTAACAAGTAACAATGAAATATTACTAATAAGAAGCTAAGAATATGACCATATATGATATCATATCAATATGTATGATTCTGGAATAAGTCAATGACAATATTTAAACCATTATACAGGAGCTTTGGACACGTACAAAGCAAATCGGACTTAAGGTAAGGGAAATATCACAATCTCATTTTTATCCGAGATTGTTTATTCGTAAGTACTTACTGGGGTGTATTTTATCATCCACATCCATGTTTCATCAATATGTAATATTATTTCCATCCACCTACAATTTTTTAAATCCATTTTTACCCTTAGGTGAGTTTTTAGTAATATGTATGAAAGGAATCTTTTGTCGTTTTTCGTACGAGGTACTTTTTGACTTTTCCAACAAAAGTACGAGAAGAATGTTTTTTTAACTTATACGGCCTGAATGGATTTTTAAAACATTATTTCCAAGAAGCTTCCTTTACAAGTTATCATGTTTATTTTTAATCAACTTCTTTTATTTTAAAGTTGTATGACATGTTATGAAAGGAAAAATGTTTTTGAAGTAGAAAGGATATTTTCCTCATGAATGAAGTTCAAGTATTTTATCAAAATTATTTTCCATCTAAGATAATAAAAGGGTTCTGTTTTTACCCCTATTATTACATGGATTTGATTATGTTGTGATGGAAACATTTTTATGAATTCCTTTATCTTATATGAATTGTTTTATGATGTCATGTTGTTTAAGAATCCCATTTTTATTACATGTGTTATGCGATGATGTATGATTTATGATTATGTGGCACACATAAGAAAGGATTCATTATAAGATGGGTGGGACCTATATCTCCCTCCAATGCATTGGGTAAAGATTTTATATCTCATGAGATAGACATGGCTGGAACGGTAGGTTATACCGGTTCAGTGAAACAGGACTGGAACGAGGGTTACTCGGTTCAGAAAGGGACTTTGTCCACTAAGATAGTCTTGGCAATGAGTCATGACTAACAAGAAATGATTTTCCATGATTATGTGTGCATGCCACAAAGGTTCAAGTTTTATGTTATGATTATGGGGATCTCATTTTCACTTCTATGATTTATTCCATGTTAAGATATTATGATCTCTTTTGCAGGTTATGATTTTCAAAAAGATATGATATGATTTTTATTTCCTTTATTTGCCCTTGCTGAGCATTTGAGCTCACCCTTTTATGTTTTCTTTTCCCCAGGTCAGGAATATGGATATTATGTAGAATATGCTAAAAGGGACCCTAGATATGATGAAATAAATGGGAGACACTGTAGAAGATTTATGAACCAGTTGTTTATGTTTCCCAGTTTCTAAAGACACTATACCTATACGGTCCTTTGTGGTTTTGTCATATGTTGTAATAAGTGTGCTTAAATTTTGAAGTATTAACAATGTATGTAAAGTATGGGTCGTTATAGTTGGTATCAGAGGAAAGGTATAGTCAACCTTTGGAAACTAGGATGTGAAAGCCTTAGTAAGAACCCTAAGGATAAGTCTCAGCATAGAACACAATCTTAGTGTTTTAGAAATGTCCATGAATACCCTAGGATAAAACCTTAAGTGTGAAATTTTATCCTTGATTATGTGGTTTTCCTATTATAATTAGTGTTGCTCACACTATTCTTCTTGGTTTTAGTCAATGGCTGGAACCCGAAGGAACCTTGTTAATGCGGAATGCGATGGGCAATGCAATGATTGTCCCCCTGAGCAACCAAATGATATGGGAGCTGGAATGCAAAATCTTGTAGCCATGCTCACACAACTTTCTCAAGCTATGAATCATGCAGGACTTCCAAACGAGCAAATGAAGGAGCAAAATTCTGTTGAATCCTTCATGAGGCAGCGTCCACCTTCTTTCAGTGGGTCTACTGATCCATTAGTTTCTGAACAATGGATTAGTACTACTGAAAAGATATTTTCAGTTCTTCAATGTTCTGAGCATGATAAAGTCATCCTAGCAGTGTATCGTTTGGAAGGAGATGCTGATCAATGGTGGAATCTTATTAAGAATACGAGGCAAAGGGATGAAATTGAGTCTATGGAATGGGACGAGTTCAAGAACTTATTTTTCAATAAGTACTTCCCTCGTATTCTCCGAACAAAGATGGAGAAAGAGTTTCTTGAACTGAAGCAAAGGGATGATGAATCGGTTGGTACCTATGAAGCAAATTTTACAAGACTTGCAAGGTACGCTTCTGGTATTATTATCCAACCTTAGAGTAAGATCGATCGATTCTTTAGTGGCTTAAAACCAAGTCTTCGAAGGTTGTTAGCCATAAGGGACTTCAATAGCTACGAGGAAATCGTTCGATGTGCTCTCAAAGTCGAGATGGAGATTGGAGTAACCCATCAGTCACATGGGTTTGATAAGAAGAGGAAGATGTAATTCAAAGAAAAATCTAAAGAGCACACAGAAAAGAAGATGAACTTTCCCTTATGCTCAAAGTGTGGAAAGAAACATGGAGGGAGTTGTCTTAAAGGGACAAGTAAATGTTTTAAATGTGGAAAGGAAGGTCATCGGGCATTTGAATGCAGTGATAATGGGAAGAAGATGTCTAATGACGCAAACAAAGGAAGGGATACACAGAATGAACCTACTACACTTCAATGTTTCAAGTGCAAGGAGATGGGGCATTATGCCAATCATTGCCCAAATCCAAGGGTTGATGATGATGGTCGACGTCAACAAAATCTTAAGGCTAAAGAGAAAGGAAAGTCACATGCAATTTCTATCAGCGATGTGGAGTACGATAATGAAGTGGTGAAAGGTACACTTACCGTCCACTCTAAAGTAGCAAATGTTTTATTTGATTCTGGATCCGCACACTCTTTTATTTCTAAAGAATTTTCTAAGGGTATCACCGTATTACCTCAACAATTAGATGTTGAGTTAGTTGTGACAACACCTAACGGCACAACAGTCGCATCAAAAGTTTATAATTCTTCTCCGATCGAAGTTTGTGGGAAAGTGCTTCCTGCAAATCTTGTGATACTTCCTTTAGTGGAATTTGATGTGATTCTTGGCATGGATTGGCTTTCTCTACATGGAGCTCATATCAATTGCCAAAGAAGGGAAGTCACATTTCATATTCCAGATCAATCTACGATCGTATATCAATGCAAGGATGAACGTAATCTTCCAGTGGAAATTTCTTCCATCTTATGGGTATTGATTCCACTAAATGAAGGTTATTTATCTCAAATGGTTGGTGAGAAACTCACGATTAAGAATATTCCGATTGTACGGGAGTTTGATGATGTCTTTCCGGAGGAATTACCGGGTCTTCCACCAAATCGTGAAGTTGAGTTTTCAATAGAACTCGTACCGGGCGCTTTGCCAATTTCTAAGATACCTTATAGAATGGCCCCAATTGAGTTGCATGAATTGAAGAAGCAACTCCAAGATAATCTTGATAAGGGATTCATACGCCCTAGTGCATCACCTTGGGGAGCACCTGTTCTATTTGTTAAGAAGAAAGATGGATCAATGAGACTCTGCATTGATTATCGAGAACTTAACAAGATCACTATCAAGAACAAATATCCTCTCCCACGCATTGATGACTTATTTGACCAACTACGCGGAGCTCAATACTTTTCCAAGATTGATCTTCGTTCAGGGTATCATCAATTAAGGGTCAAAAGGGAGGATATACCAACGACGGCTTTCCGTACAAGGTATGGACACTATGAATTTATAGTGATGCCGTTTGGTCTTACTAATGCCCCTGCTATCTTCATGGATCTAATGAATATAGTCTTTAGAGACTATCTTGATCAATTTGTGGTAGTCTTTATAGACGATATTCTTGTCTATTCAAAGAGCAAGGAAGAGCATGAAGATCACTTGCGAATTATATTGAAGACCCTGAGAAAGGAGAAGCTTTATGCCAAATTTACCAAGTGTGAATTTTGGCTTCAAAAAGTTGCATTTTTGGGTCACATAATCTCAAAAGAGGGGATATCTGTGGATCCATCAAAAACAGACGTTATCGAAAGATGGTCAAGACCAACAACAGTAACTGAGATCCGAAGTTTTCTTGGTTTGGCTGGATATTATCGACGTTTTGTAAAATATTTTTCATGATTATCTAATCCACTCACCAAGTTGACTCGGAAAGGAGTTAAGTTTGTCTGGATAGAGGAATGTGAAGAGAATTTCAAGGAGTTGAAAAGAAGGTTATCCAGTGCACCTGTGCTCACACTTCCTTGTAGTGGAGAAAGGTTTGTGATCTACAGTGATGCATCCAAGAAGGGATTGGGGTGTGTTCTTATGCAAAATGATATGGTGATAGCTTATGCCTCACGACAGTTGAAAATCCATGAGCAAAATTACCCAACACATTATTTGGAGTTGGCTGCGGTAATCTTTGCATTAAATATATGGAGGCATTACCTTTATGGTGAAAGGTGTGATATTTATACTGATCATAAAAGTTTAAAGTATATTTTCACACAAAAGGAGCTGAATATGCGTCAAAGAAGATGGTTGGAGCTGATTAAGGATTATGACTGCTCAATCAATTACCACCCTGGGAAAGCAAACAAGGTGGCAGATGCATTAAGTCGACAAGACCATGCTAGTTTATCCATGATGAGGATCACAAAAGATCCAATATTTATGGATTTACAAAGGATGGATCTTGGAATTATAATGGAAGGGGAAAAATCTTATCTTTCTCAAATGAATGTTCAACCATCTATACATGCGAAGATTAAAGAGGCACAGAAAGAAGATTTCGAGTTACAAAAGAAGGTGATAAATGTTCCTGAATTCAACCTTGATTGTGATGGGGTAATAAAGTTCAGGAATCGGGTTTGTGTTCCTCCCATCCCCGAATTAAAGAAGGAGCTGCTGAATGAGGCTCATAGTTCTTCATTCTCTATTCATCCTGGAAGCACGAAGATGTATAGGGACCTGAAAGAGTACTTCTGGTGGGATGGCATGAAAAGAGATGTTGCTGAATATGTCTCTCGATGCTTGGTTTGTCAACAAGTTAAAGCTGAGAGACAGAAGTCTAAGGGGATGTTACAACCATTACCCATACCCGAATGGCAATGGGAAAACATCACTATGGACTTTGTCACAGGACTTCCTAAAACATCCAAAGGCAATAATGCTATCTGGGTCATAGTTGATCGTCTTACAAAGTCTGCACACTTCCTTGCAATTAGAGAGGATTTCTCTCTAGATCAGCTTGCCAGGATATATGTAAAGGAAGTGGTAAGATTTCATGGAGTACCACTTTCTATTATATCTGATCGGGATCCGAAATTTACCTCGAAGTTCTGGCGAAGTCTTCAGCATACTCTGGATACAGAGTTGAGTTTCAGCACTGCTTATCATCCCCAGACAGACGGTCAGTCTGAGAGAACAATTCAAACCCTAGAAGATATGTTGAGATCTTTCTCTATGGATTTCAAAGGAGGTTGGGATCAACACCTACCTTTGGTGGAGTTTTCTTATAATAATAGCTTTCACTCCAGTATTCAGATGGCTCCTTATGAAGCTCCCTATGGAAAGAAATGCAGGACTCCAACTCGCTGGGATGAAGTTAGGGAAAGAAATCTATTAGGACCTGATCTCGTTGATGAAATGGCAAAAAATGTTAGATCAATTCAACAACACATAAGAGCAGCTCAGAGTCGACAGAAAAGCTATGCCGACAACCGAAGAAAAGACCTAGAGTTTGAAGTGGGTGATAAAGTGTTCTTACGAATATCTCCCTAGAAGAGGGTTATGAGATTTGGAAAGAAGGGGATGTTGAGCCCTAGATATATCGGTCCTTTCGAAATACTGGATCGTGTTGGGAAGGTAGCTTACCGATTGGCGCTTCCACCAAATCTCTCTCAAGTTCACGATGTGTTCCATGTATCTCTCCTGAGAAAGTACATACCAGATCCTTCACATGTACTGAGCTCAGAAGTTTTACCGCTGGAGCAAGATCTTTCTTATGAAGAACAGCCGATAGAGATTCTGGATCGTAGCGAAAAAGTCCTACGAAACAAGACCACTCAATTGGTGAAAGTTTTATGGAGGAACCACCAACTTGAAGAAGCTACATGGGAGCTTGAGGATATGATGAGGGAGAAGTATCCTCATCTGTTTGTTACAAAGTGATGAATTTCGAGGGCGAAATTCTTTTTAAGGGGGGTAGAATGTAACACCCGAGACTTTTATGTTATATAAACCATCAAAGGAATCTTTTTCTACACAACACTTGCTTGGCTTGCTTTACACGCAATCGCGACCTTCCTCGATAGCTTGCGTCGTACGCAATACCGAGTTTCACTAAACAACAATATGCTATTAAAACTAGCCGTTATGAATAGTAATAACCACTTTTTGAAATTTTATAAATTTTATTTTTCAAAATGGACTTCATTTTTGGACTCAGAATATCGAAATTAGCCTAGGGTGAAATTTTGGTATTTTTCTGAAAACATTCAATTTTTGATGAATAGTGAAACCACTAAGTGGTGGGTTAAAAACTGAATTTTGCATAAAACATAATTTTACCGCTTCTGTGAATGGAATTTCGAAAATCCGACAGACACGGTTGATATCAGTAAGTAAAATGTGGTTCAATGAGATAAAAATAATTTTTTGGTGAATAGTAACTTTTTACTTTTTTTACCGCGGTTAATAGTAAATAGGGTAACTAATGGTAAATATGATATTAATATTACCCTAACAGATGTCCTAATTCTATTGGACAAGTGTAATTCGACCAAAAACAAACTTATGAATAAAATATGACCATTTAGGCCCACTTGGATTAGATTAGGACATTTATTATTAATTTATTTAAAGAAAAGTTAAAATAGTTAAAATCAAAGTTTAATAAGTAAATCATTTTTAATATGGGGTTATACATAAGATAAATTCGACTATAAATATTCATTAGAAATCTAAAAATATTTCCTACATAATAGTATTTTATTTATAATTTTTATACATTAAATAATTTAATTTAATTATGACACAACGATGATGCAGTAATTATCTTATTCATGAAATATTGACATAATTGATGTTATAAACACCAAAATAAATGTAATTTGAGACTTTTTATGAATTACACTAATTTTTTATGTTCCTATGATATATTAGTGTTGATATAATCAACTTGGTTTGAACATATAATTCTGTTATGACTTTCACAAAAATCATATATCAAATAGTGTCAAAATTGACACAAAATAATTTTTAAATCAAATATTATATTATTAATTGTTATTTTATTCCTAAAAATCTAAGGTTCGGCCAAATGACTTAGATAAGGATATATATATTAATAATAAACAATTTGGGGTTCGTTTGTCATGTTATAGTAAGTGTATTAACCATATAGTGAAAGAAAACAAAAGACACGGTAAAAGTTAAATTATTTAACATAGAGTTAAATCTAATTGATAAGGTTAAAATAATTCCCTAAACTTGTATAAATCCTATTGGTTGATAGGATTTCGACCCATCCCCACTTTAGCTTCGAAATAAGACCCTTTGGAACCATTATAAACTGATTTTGACTTTAATATAAAATAATATTTTGAGATATTCCTAAGGTGCCCCTCTCCTCCCTTATAAAAGGGCACCTCCTCCCCCTCCTCCTCACACCAAATTGAGCACTCAAGCTCGGAAAAACCCTGCCATTTTCTCCTCCCCACTTCCCTAGAATAATCCTAGAGGTCCTGGTCTTCTTCAAAGACCAATCTTAGTTCCCTAAGTGGAGGATTTAAAGAGGCGTTCCAAAGAAGAGGTAATATCCATTACCGATCTTTTCAATTTCATTCTTCTTCAACTTCTTATTCTTTAGTTGTTTCATGATAAAGTAATAACATTAGTATTACTTACATACTGATATGTTATTATAAATATTAAACAACCCTAATTCACCTTCTATCCATCCCACGGAAAAATGAAATCACCGCGCGTGCGTACGTACGGAATACCGTCTCCACGCCGTGGTGTAATCTATTTTCCACCATCACTTTAAAAGGATGGGTATAATGGTGTAATGAGTTACTATTTATGATTATTATTAAGTAATATTGATACTGAAATAATAAATATATACTCCAATACAATTCCACGATCATAGGAATGATATCATCACTCGTGCGTACGTACGGAATACCGTCTCCACGATGTGATGCGACTCGTTCTACATGATCACCATTACATAGTAATTATATAAATGAATTGAATGAATAAATATGATATATGTTACACTAATACCATTCTGGATATAAGGTATCTATAACCTTTAAAGAAGAATAAGAATTTATTCGACAAAACACGCATAAGAACAAAAGGCAATAAAGACCCGAGTAACAAGTAACAATGAAATATTACTAATAAGAAGCTAAGAATATGACCATATATGATATCATATCAATATGTATGATTCGGGAATAAGTCAATAACAATATTTAAACCATTATACAAGAGCTTCGGACACGTACAAAGCAAATCGGACTTAAGGTAAGGGAAATATCCCAATCTCATTTTTATCCGAGATTGTTTATTCGTAAGTACTTACTGGGGTGTATTTTATCATCCACATCCATGTTTCATCGATATGTAATATTATTTCCATCCACATACAATTTATTAAATCCATTTTTACCCTTAGGTGAGTTTTTAGTAATATGTATGAAAGGAATCTTTTGTCATTTTTCGTACGAGGTACTTTTTGACTTTACCAACAAAAGTACGAGAAGAATGTTTTTTTTAACTTATACGGCCTGAATGGATTTTTAAAACATTATTTCCAAGAAGCTTCCTTTACAAGTTTTCAAGTTTATTTTTAATCAAATTATTTTATTTTAAAGTTGTATGACAGGTTATGAATGGAAATATGTTTTTGAAGTAGAAAGGATATTTTCCTCAAGAATGAAGTTCAAGTATTTTATCAAAATTATTTTCCATCTAAGATAATAAAAGGGTTCTGTTTTTACCCCTATTATTACATGGATTTGATTATGTTGTGATGGAAACATTTTTATGAATTCCTTTATCTTATATGAATTGTTTTATGATGTCATGTTGTTTAAGAATCCCATTTTTATTACATGGGTTATGCGATGATGTATGATTTATGATTATGTGGAACACATAAGAAAGGATTCATTATAAGATGGGTGGGACCTATATCTCCCTCCAATGCATTGGGTAAAGATTCTATATCTCATGAGATAGACATGGCTGGAACGGTAGGTTATACCGGTTCAGTGAAACAGGACTGGAACAGGGGTTACTCGGTTCAGAAAGGGACTTTGTCCACTAAGATAGTCTTGGAAATGAGTCATGACTAACAAGAAATGATTTTCCATGATTATGTGTGCATGCCACAAAGATTCAAGTTTTATGTTATGATTATGGGGATCTCATTTTCACTTCTATGATTTATTCCATGTTAAGATATTATGATCTCTTTTGCAGGTTATGATTTTCAAAAAGATATGATATGATTTTTATTTCCTTTATTTGCCCTTGCTGAGCATTTGAGCTCACCCTTTTATGTTTTCTTTTCCCCAGGTCAGGAAGATGGATATTAAGTAGAATATGCTAAAAGGGACCCTAGATATGATGAAATAAATGGGAGACACTGTAGAAGATTTATGAACCAGTTGTTTATGTTTCCCAGTTTCTAAAGACACTATACCTATACGGTCCTTTGTGGTTTTGTCATATGTTGTAATAAGTGTGCTTCAATTTTGAAGTATTAACAATGTATGTAAAGTATGGGTCGTTATATTATAAGAGGTACCTTCTCCGTCGTGCTCTGCACCACCTCCGGGCCAAGAACACCTGCCTCCCCGACCTCTGTCTAGCACACGGGTGAGCGACATGGCCTTCTATACAAGACTTCAAATGGAGCCATTCCAATAGTAGAGTGATATATATTATTGTAGGCAAACTATACCAGAGGAAAGTTTCATATCCATGATCCCCCAAAGTACAAGACACATGTCAGCGACATATCCTCCAAGGTCTGGTTGTTGTGCTCTGTCTGTCCATCTGTCTGGGGGTGGAAGGTAGTGCTAAGACATAGCTGGGTTTCAAAAGAATACTGCAATCCCCTACAAGATTGTGAGGTTAACCGTGCAACCCAATCCGAGACTATGGGCCTCATAAATCTATGAAATCGCACCACCTCATCTAAGTTTCTCTGTGTTAACGCATCCACTGCACTCAACTCCTTGATCACCAGAATGTGAGCCGACTTTGTCAACCAGTCCACCACAAACCAGATAGCATCACAGCCTCCTTGAACCCTAGTTAGCCATGTTACAAAATCCATCGATATGTCGTCCCACTTCAACTCGGGGACATCTAAAGGTTGCAGCAAACCTCCTGGAACACAGTGTTCAGCCTTCACCTACTGACACACCATGAACTTGGCCAAGAACTCTGCCACCGCTCGCTTTACCCCGGGCCACCAAAACTGTCCCCTCATACCCTGGTACATCTTGGAATCTCCCTGGTGCACCGCAAGGGTGAGTTGTGGAACTCACTAAGAACTTTGTCGCACATTGCCTCTAGAACAAACAAATTTCCTCAGAAAAGCATCTGGTTCTGAGTCTCCCCACTAGGAATCCTCCACCCACCGTAAAAGAGAGGATTTCACTGTCATCTGATATAGTAAACCTCTACCATTATCTATCCTCACGTCTAGATGAAGGGAAAGCAACTCCTCCATCACCTTCCAAGTATCGGCCGACTCTCGAACCACATCCTTCTGCGACTTCCTACTTAAGAAATCTGCCACTACATTCCCCTTTCCTATGGTGTAGTAAATCTCAAAGATGTAGTCCTAAAAGAAATCCATCCACCTTCACGGTCGTAAGTTTAGGTCCCGCTGAGAGAAGAAATATTCCATGCTCTTGTGATTCGTGAAGACCACAAAGTGCTCCCCGATGAGGTAATGCCGCCACCAATTTAGTGCAAAAACGACCGCTGCATGCTCCAGATCGTGGGTGGCGTAATTAATCTCATGAGTAAGTAATGACCTAGACCCATAAGATATCACCCCTTGCCGATGCATCAACACACATCTGAGGCCTTTCCCTGAAGCATCATAGAACACCTGGTAAATTAGTGAGCAAGAAAAGACCACCAACGACCAAGATTTTCAGTGATCATAGGCCCGCACAATTCACAATACATATCAAAATAAAATTGTACCACAGAACATCGACCACACCCCCCCCTTCATTCTTTATGTTCCGTTCATTATCTTCATTGAGTTTGGTTTCATAAATTCCAACAAAGAGAAACCATTACCCAACCAGCATGATACACATAAAGAAGAGGTGACGGAAAAATTCCTACTTGATTGATCAATGATCGATGTTTTTTCCCATGTGCTAGGAATATGGGTTGTGCTACCTGTAAGGGTGGAAAGTCGTGGAAGAAGTAAAAAAGGTTCCAGCAGAGGCTCACCACAAGCCACGGGAAGAAGGACTCCAAGCGCTCCAGGAAGAAGAATGAAATTCCACCGAGATGAAAAGGAGAACTCTAGAGGGAGATATAAAGAGGAGATCATTATATGAAATTTTGAACGCCAGGAAAAATAGATCGTGGTTTCCTACGTGGGTGGTCAGTTACACTTGATGATATCAAAGAGCTATTTAAGATCCCCCATCCGGGATGTTTCTCGGGATTTTTAGGAGTCAATTCTGGGCATTAGATGACTTTAAAAAGGGTATTAAGATTAATTTACATAAAAAGAAACGTTACCGGAGCGGAAAAGTCGGGTACAGAAAAAAAATAATGAAATGATTGATGAGGGGACACGGTTCCACCGTCACAGTGTCACCCTCATGATGCCACCATCACGGGCCATCGTCACAGTGCCACCGTGACCAGCGCGACCATCACGAGTCCACCGTGACAATTGCCACCATCACGGTGCCGCCGTGACCCGTGCCATCATCACGGTGCCCCCGTCCCGAGTGCCACCATCATGGTGCCACCATCACCTGTGCCACCATCATGTTTCCACCGTCCTGGTGGAGACGTGTTTTGGTAAAGTAATGGAAAGGGTTTTTCTGGGAAATTACATCAGATACCTCTCAATCTATTATTTCCCTTGATAATTAAAACAAAACCTGAAGAATGGATAGAGGTCCGAATAACAACCTTGATAGATACCTCTCAGGAGTAGACCTCCATGTTACCAAGGAACTCCCCCTTCCTCATGAAATCATTAAATACAAATATTCAAACTATCCGGTCATGTGGGTGACAGGTTTCCCTTCCTCCATGTTATGATATTATCTGCTTTGGGTAGCACTGACTTGCCTACACGGGTTTATGCGCATCCAAATTAATGTGTCTTAACTAGGGATCAGGTCCTCCCCTCCCAAAATTTCATTACACTTCACACACATCCACAACAAAAGGAAAAGACACATTCCATTGTCAACTCGGTAAGCGTTCCATCAACCAAGTACAAAAAAATAGAACAACTCAAAACAACTATGGTTACTGTGCACACATTTGCATTTCTCGTTCCCAGGTAGTGTCCTCAATCCCAACATGCCTCCATAGCACACGAACCAAGGGAATGGTTAGACTGCAAAGCACCTTCTCTTTACGACCCTCAATCATCATTGTTTGTTCCATGAACGTTGCATCATCCTTGTTATCTATATCTCTTCAGTCAAGGATGTGTGAATCGTCATGCAGATATTATCAGAGATGGGACACATGGAAGACATCGTGCACCATTTGCAGCGGTGGTGGAAACACCAGCTGATAAGCCACCTCGTCGACCCATAGCAACACCTTGAAAGGTCCGACGAACCTAAGAGAAATCTTACTCCCACTTCTGAACCATCATTTCCCATGTCAAGGGGAGACATTCAAGAACACGTGGTCCCAAACCACTAACTACAAGGGTCTCCTACTATCATCGGCATAAGACTTATGCCGATCCTGAGCTGCCTTCATCCCCTCTCATATAAGCTGAACCTTCACCGTCATGCTCTGCACCACCTCCGGGCCAAGAACACCTGCCTCCCCGACCATTGTCCAGCAAACAGGTGAGCGACATGGCCTTCCGTACAAGGCTTATAATAGATCCATGGAAATGGTAGAGTGATAGCTATTATTGTAGGAGAACTCTACCAGAGGCAAGTGGCATACCCATGATCCCCAAAGTAGAAGACACATGCCCACAGCATATCCTCCAAGGTCTGGATGGTGTGCTCTGTCTTTCCATCTATCTAGTGGTGGAAGGAAGTGCTAAGACATAGCTGGGAGAAAAACGAATATTATAATCCCCTACAGGCTTGTGAGGTAAACTGTGCATCCCTATCTAAGACTATGGACCTTGTAATTCCATGAAATCGCACGACCTCATCTATGTATCATCGTGCTAAATCATCCACTGCACTCAACTCTTTGATCAACAGAAAGTGAGCCGACTTCATCAACTGGTCCACCACCACCCAGATAGTGTCACAACCTCCTTGAACATTGGGTAGCCCTGTGACGAAATCCAACGAGTTGTCATCCCACTTCAACTCGGGGAAATCTAAAGGTTGTAGAAAACCGCCTTGAACACAGTGTTCAACCTTCACCTGCTGACACACCAGGAACATGGCCATGAACTCTGCCACTTCTCTCTTTACCCCAGGCCACAAAAAATGTCCCCTTAGACCCTGTTACATCTTGTAAACTCTTCGGTGCACCGCTACGGGTCATTTGTGGAACTCACTAAGTACTTTTCCGTCCATTTCATCTGGATCAAGAAACTTTCCTTGAAAAATCATCTGGTTCTGACCATCCTCTGCCCATCCTTACGGGACATCACCTTGGGTAACCTGGTCACGCATCTCATCACTTTCTGAGTCTCCCCCTGGGACTCCTCCACCTTCCGTAGAAGAGAGGATTTCACTGTCATCATATACAGGCAACCTCTACCATTATCGATCCCCGCATCCAAGTGTGGGGTATCCAACTCATCCATCACCTTCCATGTATCTACCAACTCTCGAACCACATCCTTCTGTGACTTCCTACTCAAGGCATTGGCCACTAAATTACCCTTTCAGGAGGTGTAGGATATCTCAACATTGTAGTCCAAAAGGAACTCCATCCCCCTTCGCTGTCATAAGTTCATTTCTACTGAGAGAAAACATACGTCAAGCTACTGTGATCCATGGAGACCACAAAGTGCTCCTAGATGTGGTAATTCTACCACAAATTTATTAAGAAAACAACCATTTCAAGCTCTAGATCGCGGGTAGCGTAATTACGCTCATGAGGACGTAACTTCCTAGACCCATAAGAGCTCACCCCTTGCTGCTGCATCAACACACGTCCAAGGACTTGCCCTAAATCATCACAGAACAACTGGTTAATTAGTGAGCACGGAAAGACCACTAACGACCATGATTTTCAATGAGCATAGGCCCACACAATTCAAAACACATATCAAAATAAAAGAGTACAACAGAACATCGATCACACCCCACTTACATTTTTTATATCTGTTCATTATCTTTATTATGTTTGGTTTCATCAATTACCACAGAGGAAAAATCATACCCACCACGCATGATACATAGAAAGGAGAGGCGAAGGAAAAATCCCTACTTGATTGATCAATGATTGATGTTTTTCTCCATGTGCTAGGAACAGGGGATGCGTGACCTGTAGGGGAGGAAATCTGTGGAAGACCTGCAGAATGTTCTAGCAAAGGTGCACCACAAGCCATAGGATGAAGGACTCCAAGCGCACTAGGAAGAATAATGAAATTCAACTGAGAATTAAAAGAGAACTATAGCGGGAGATGTAAAGAGGAGATCAGGATATGGAAATTTGAACGCCTAGAAAAACAGATCGCGGTTTCCTACAAGGGTGGGAAGTTCCACATGATGATATCAAGGAGTTATTTAATATCCCCCATCGAGGATATTGTTTGGGATTTTTAGGAGTCAATTCTGGGCTTTAAATGACTTTAAAAAGGGTACTAAGATTAATTTATGTCAAAAGATGCGTTACGGGAGAGAAAAAGTCAGGTAATAGAAATAAAGAATAAAAGGCTCAGCGAGGGGACATGGTGCCACCGTCATGGTGGCACCCTCATGGTGCCACCGTCACAACACCACAATCATGCTGCCACCATGACCGGCGACACTTCCACAGTGCCACCGCAACCCGTGCCACCATCATGGTGCCGTCATGATCAGTGCCACAGTCACCATGCCCCCGTCACCAGTGCCACCGTCACTGTGCCCCCATAACCAGTGCCACTATTACGGTGCCCCGGTCATGGTGGAGCCACTTTTTTTGTACTGTAATGGCCAGGGGGAGTTTGGGCCATTACATATATATACACGAACAAAATAATCTAAGATTATTATCTAACATTTCCAAAAAAATAATTCTTCATATCCTTATAAAATACATATCCCTCATACATTTCCATTCACTAATGTTGGAACCCATGTAGTGTTATACTATAAGATTACTCTTCCTCAGTATGGTTGACCCACCTATATTTAACTGATCAATATTAGAAAAAAAACCACAAAATAAAATACAGATAAAATCATAGACAAGATTACAGGTATAACGCCCCGACCCCAGCTACCCAGAGTCGGTGCATTACTTCGTAACATTGGCATGATCACAAAAGACCAAGTCTCGAAAGACCGATTAGTTTAGTAGCCTTTGAAATACTAGATAGATTCATAAATGTTACATTACATCAGAAGGTGAAAAACTACAATAACAAAGTCTCCATAGTCCACACTCATATCCTCTTCTGACTATCCCTGCAGGTCATTCATAAAATACTTCTTCACATCCTGGAAAATATTAAAACATTGAAAGGGGTGAGCTCAGATTCTCAGTAAGGATAAAAATATTGCGGAAGCCTTCATAAATAAACAATAACATTTAAGGCAATATATAACTAAAACAAAAGCCTTTTAAACTTGAACTTCAACATAATATGGCAAAAGTAAAATGAGATATTGCCATATACTTCTTCACATTGATATTCTACTGGTCGAATCATCACATGCAATATCAATAACCACTTTCATAATGATGGAATGCATAATGCCAGACTATCATAACCATGTAGCCAAGGCCTCGTGCCAAGACCACAAATAAGATATTGTCAAGGCCCTGTGCCAAGACACTTGTTTGTCTCATGAGACCTGCCGATGCATCGAGGAGCTATAGCGGGCTCCACCCGTCACTTATTAAGTCTAATTCATTCCTCATATGAATAGGTTTAAACATATCATAAACCATAACATAATCATATCACATAAAACATGCATAAAGGAAACATAACATTTCCACATTTCAATCACAAGATATCAATACAACACATTGATATAATAAAAACAATTTCAAAACAATTTTCAATACAAAAATAAAATAAAGTTAAAACTTTGTATTTATTTTTCATTAAAAAAAATTGATGGCTTGTAGAGGAAGCCGAAACTCAAATAATGGTCACGGCGGCAGAGAAGTCGTTGTCGCCGCATAAGTACGGAAATAAAAACATTCCCTTTTTGTCGATTAGTAAAATTCTTCGTATAAAAAAGATTCATTTTGAATAAACGTAAAAGTCAAAGGGGATTATACACCGTATAAAAGAACATTGTGTATAAAAGAAAATATGCCTCAATGAAAGGAGATTGAGACGATGTCATTAAAAAGATCATTTTTAAAATAAAATAGATCTATTATGTGTATTCACTATATGTACACATAAAGAAAGTATAAATACAAGATAAGACATAATAATATAATGACATAATTTGGAAGTAGGAGATTAACCCAAATAATGGAAATTGGGTTAAGAAATTCCCTTACCTTGCGTCCTGTCCTGACTCGACCGTTCTTTAACCTCCTGAATAATAAACTAGTGTTAATTCCTATTTACTTAAGAACCTTTTTCATGTTCATTAGTCCTTTTATATCCCTTATTACAATGTTATGAACATTATGTAATTATTTAACTTTATAACCGTCATTTTGTCGATCTTAGGTACTTGAGTCAAAAATAACATTCTTATAATTACAAGTTGTTCATGTGGTGATATATCCATTATATCCAGAATTATATTCATGATATAGATATAATATATCTCATATATATCCATTATATACATGCATTTATAATATTCCATAACGTATAGAGGTAAGAAATGAAATGCACCGTTCATGGAGACGGTAAGCCGTACGTACGCATGAACGCTACTTTCATTTCTATTTCATATTTAATGAAATCATAATGATATAAAGGTATATTATAATTCCATTATAACATCATATATAATATCATTTACTCCATCCTTTATACATCCCACATATGGCATTAACGATTCAAATCACTTTGAGGGGCGGTAGTCCGCACTTCCTAAAATGAAAATATCGCGTTTACCCATAATGGAAACAATAATGGTATGCTATTAATGAAAAATAAAGAACCTTAAGTAAAACATAAACATATTATATATCATATATAAATATAGTTACATCTTAATGGCCAACTTTTAAGGGGTTATATGAGTGTTGAACAATCATCGTTTCGTGATGCAGAAATTCTCCATCCACAGAAATAGTATCTTCTTTAACCATTAGATGTAGGTGTGTGTAACTGTAGCTCTAATCCTTCTTATAACAACATCCTAGTATATTTAGGATACTTGTGTTGTTACATAAGAAAATAATAAAAAGATTTTACGGGGTTGGAGGAGAAAAATAAAACAAAACAACATTATAGAAGACATTACCTCAAAATCGGGTAACTCTTTTTGATTTGAGCCAATGGATTCCTTGGGAAGAGTTCTGACCAAAGGGAGGCTTCCATGAGTAAGATGGGGAAGTTGGGAGAGTATTTGGGTAGAGTTTGGCCGAGCCAAATGGCTTGAAAGTGTGAATGAGGTGGTAGAGGTGGGGGCCTTTTATAAGTGGAGAGGAGGGGCACGCTTGGAAAGTAAGGAACTTTTACATTATTATACAATGTTTTTCAGATTCTAAAGGTTCCACACTTATATAATTCGTGGATAAGGTGATAAGGGTTCGAAATCTACCTATTCAATAGTCTTTGGAAAAGTTTATGCCTTGGATTGTACATTATCTTTTCATTTTATTAAAATCGTTAAATAATGAGGGCATCGCTGCATCATAATGATGTCATAAATAATTTAATTTATTTAATGTATAAATATTATAAAAAAACTACTATCATGTAGGAAATCTTTTTATATTTCCAATGAATATTTATATTGAAAAATATGACTTGTATAACCCCATGTAAAAATTGATTTAGTAAAACATTTCATGTTTGTGTCATTTTTTACTTTAACATTAAATAAAAGGTATTTATGTCATTTTCTAACTAAAGTGGCTCCATGGGGTCCCCAAGTTGACCCATGGATTGTCTTGGTCGGCCATGGCACATCCAATGAGGGTAGGACATGTGTCAAGCTCATCTCATATTATTAAAACATTATTTTTACCTTAAACTACACTAATTACCTCTAATCGCGATTATGAACTTAAAAGTTACTATTCACCAAAAATTATTTTAATCTCATTGAACCACATTTTACTTCTTAATGAAAACCATGTATGTCGGATTTTTTAAAATCAAATTACAGAAGTGGTAATATTTTATTTAAATGAAAAATCAGTTATTTAACTACCACTTAGTGGTTTCACTATTCATCAAAAATTGAAGTTTTTCAGAACAATGCCAAAATTTCACCCTAAGCTATAATTGATATTCCAAATTCAAAAATGATGTCTATTTTACAAAATTCCAAACATATAAGTTGCATTAAATAATTTTATAATTAATTCTCGCTGTCACAACAAATAGCGTGTTTTTAAGAAACAAATTATATCAAAAGATTGGCAAATGTTTATGTCCAATTTCAATGTTAAATTAATTATAATGACCACCATTGGATAAAATGGTAAAAATATATTCTAATTATACTTTAAAACCACTAAATAGTATAATTTATCACTATATATTATTTTGATTAAAAAAGTTATTTTTAAGTATTTTTCACTATTCATAAAAAATTAGATGTTCTCAGAAAAATACCAAAAATTCAACATATGCTAATTTCGATATTCCGAATCCAAAAATGATGCCCATTTTGAAATATAAAATTTCAATAATTTTAAAAAGTGGTTATTACTATTCATAACGGCTACATTGATTAGTCGCGGTGTTTTAGAACTCGAAGTTGCATACAATACAAGCTATTGCATTATTGAATGAGAATCGTATTGTGGAAGCTTGGGGTGTTATATTCTCCCCTCCTTCAATAAATTGCGTCCTCGCAATTTGAAATTTTTCTTGGAAAATAAAAGGTTGAAAATAGAAAATACCTTTGTGGAAAACCCACATCAGAAAAAAGATTAATAAAATTTAGCCTTAATAAGAGGGAAAGGGAAATGAAAAAGTTACCACCCAATTATGATCTCGATTAGGAGAACATTGGTGGAAATTAGAGACATATAATTGGAGGGAAAATTTAAATATTTATAGGGAGTGATTGAGGTCATCAATCACAATCAACTGTCAAATTGAGGGCCTCAAAGCCTTCAATCTATGTTGATTTAAAATATCATCAGTTCAACAAGACATAAGGTATTAGGATAACACATTTTTTGTTTTAATATACCATTACTATAGTTTAAGAATTAATTTATTCATTGAATAAGAGATAGGTATATATATATTTATGCTTGACAATTACAGTTTCAACCTTCAACTCATCTTTCACTCAAAAAGATAATAGAACTCAAAAATATTATACTTATCCTAATTGTATAAGGTTCCAAATGTTAACACATACCATTTAGATTAGTAAAATTATTTTGTAATAACCAGGGACTTCCTGTAGGCTAGTGGTAGGAAATAAAGGCTTGTCGCACTATGGTTGTGGGTTCGATTCCTGCAGCTTTGTCTGACGTGACGGGTTATGCCCCACCCTGCAGGTTGTCCTTTTCCTAAAACTATAGTAGTATAATATTCCAAAAATAATCTTCATAAATTATTTAACCTTAAACAATACTATCCAAAGATCAACTTAATCCACTCCAACCTTTATAGTTATCCAAAATACCTCTGTCCAGACTTTCTCTAAAAGGTATCTTAATTCCAAAATCAATTTATCAGATTCCCCAAACAAAGTACAGTTTCTCTTATTGTCATATAATAAAAATATGATTACCTTCATCATATTAAAACCTTACTAAAACAACAAGTACTACAGTACAATCCTTATATATATATCACATTATTCTAATAACCAGAATATAATCCATGAGTCCAAAAGCACCAATACATTAATTATTCCACTTAAACTGTAGTAACAGCATAAGATTGTCCTTGATCCCTTGGACTTTTCTGAGGTAAGTTTCCCGGATGCTTAGGACATTCATTTGCATAATCACTAGTGAAGAAATCGTTTTTTACGTCACCATTTTTTACGTTGGTTATATATAACCGACGTAAAAATGCGGCGAGTATATTTTTCACGTTGGTTATTTTAATAACTGATGTTACAAATCGCACATGTTGGGTTTTTACGTCGGTTATCTTATAACGGACGTAAAAAACCACTGCGCGGGGGTTTTTTACGTCGGTTACCAAATAACCAATGAAAAAAAATGCATAGATATTGGGTTTTTTTACGTCGGTTATTTGGAAACCGACGTAAAAAACCAAAGCCCCGGGGGGTTTTTTACGTCGGTTATCAAATAACCGATGTCAAAAACTTGTAGATATCTCGTTTTTTACGTCGGTTATAAAATAACCGATGTAAAAAACCAAAGCGCGGCAGCTTTTTTACATCGGTTTTAAGATAACAGACATTATAAAGTTAAAAAATAGTTTATAACGTCGGTTATATAATAACCGACGTTATAAAACATTTAAAAAAATTAAAGCCCGTGTTATGTCATTTACGATTTTTTGATTGACAGTCGTCGGCTCGTCTCTCTCTCATGCTGTAAACCCTAATCGGCTCGTCAATCGCCTGCATTAAACTCATTTTGGCTTCATTGTTTATCTTCTTCACTCCTCTCAGATCTATCATCTCAACTCGCGACATTCAACTAAGCCTTCCACGAATTTATTTCGTTCGTTTTTTTATTCTTGATGTGCTTTTCGTTCGTTTTTGAATCTCGTGGAATTTTTTGTTATTTCAAATGGTTATTATGTCCATTCAACTCACAACATTCAACCCGCAACATTCAAGCATGTGTATTTTGGATAAGACTATTTTTAACTCTTATTCTAGATTTTCATTCTGATATACGCTTTACATCATAATATTTTTTAAAAAAATTATGATTTTTAGAACTCCTAGATCAGAAAACCATCATCTGTTTTCATCTTCATTCATAAAAATATCAATTCATACCTATTACAATCAAATATTTCATTCTGGACTCATGGTGAGTCTAATAATACATTTCTTCTTTCAGTCATCTCCTAAAAATGATAGACCTTTTCATGAAAAGTGTATCTGATTTCTTGAATACGATGGTATGTCCGATTTTCAACAAAACCAAGTGAGGTGATTTATTTTAATATTAATAATTCATTAAAAAATTATAATACCTAAATATTATTATCATCCTTTTCAGATTTTTCATTATAAAAAAGGTAAATGGTACTTTCTTTTCATTCTCAAGTTAAATTATATTTTTTATAAAGGTCTTTTCAATCTAGGTAGAAATAATTTAACGATAATTAGATTGAATTGGGTATATTATCTTATCTTACCATCCAAACACATTTTTATGTTTTAATAATTATTATATTTTGTAAAAACAATTATGACCCCCATTTCATTTTTGTTAGTAAATTGATCTACGAAAGTGTTATAAATGATTTGATGATCACGATTCACCCATATATATGGTTAGTCATTATGTGACATTTGGGTCCATAATATCCTTCTAATGCATTCGACAATTCATTATATATGATAGATCAATATGGGATACAGATGGTTATACCATGTCCAATGTGTTATGTGATGTGTCTCGTAAGAAATATTATAATAAATTATAGAAAAGGTGATTAACATATCCCAATATGAGTTGAATGAAACTATGATTTCCCTTGACATATGTTATGACTTATATGATTATGTTTGTGCCACACTCTTATGTTATTCCACATACCAATGTTGTGATCTTGTGAATAAGGTTTTCTAAATCATGTTCCCACTATCATATAAATCATGTCTTATGTTATGCTAAAATTGTTATACTTGGACTCAGGTTTTATGATATATGATTATATAGAACTGTTTCACTTATCTTTTTGATCATGTGCTTTGTGAATGCTCTTATACCCCCATGGATATCTTTTTATGAGATTAGATATTATATTTATATATATCATGTTTACCCATAATGAGTATCGTAAATCAAAACTTTTATTATTTTCATTCCCTAAGTTATAAAAATAAGTATTATGTAGGATGATTCAAAAATTTAATCTGTGAGATGAGTTGTTTTATGTGTGAAACCCAGGCCAAACACATATGCCTTTTTTATTGGTATTACATATATATAGTTCGACATATACTTTTTTTTACATTACCATGATATTAACATTAATTTTTCTAAAGAAATATTAATGTCCTAAGATTATATATCAGATCAATAGGATATAGTAATTCTAATATATAATCAGAATGATTAGATAATATGACAATATTATTAAACATAAAAAAATGGTCTATATTCATATTTCTAACATGACACTTACGATGTATAGCTATTTGGTGTTGGGTACTTTTGAAAACTACTACTACTTTCAAGATTTTGGCACTTGAAAGTGTTGAGTACTTTAGATCATAACGATTGAACAACAAGCATGAATAACACATGCTATATGCTCCATTAGGTATTCCTATATTTTAAAATGTTTATTAGTATATTGGCATGAGATTATTATAAATGTGTATCCTCTAATCATATTCACTTATTCCAGATAAAAATCATTTTGTTTATGTTTTATTGATGTATATTTTTTTTGGAGAATCATTAGGCGTCATGGTTTTCTTTGATTCAATGAAATTTAAAACTGTTACATCTAACTATATTTTGTTTTAAAAATAATATTCAAGCATATTTTTTTAAATACCTATAGATTTGTTTTATATTTTAAATTGTTTTACATTCAAATTATGATTTTTTTCATATAAACATGTATTTCTCTTATCTTAAAAATATATATATTTTTTTGATATTTGTTATACGTAATAATGAGTCGAAGTTGGATTACGGCACATCGAATGAGCAATGAATTTGAGGAAGGTGTTGATGCCTTTTTTGAATTTGCAAAACGAAATGTTCCAAGTAGTGACATTTTTTTCTGTCCATGCCTGAAATGTTTGAATATGAGGACGTTGAAAAGTAGAGAGATAAATGATCATCTGATATGTCATGGTTTTAATCCGAGTTACAACCCTTGGATTTGGCATGGTGAAACTGGACGGAATGTCACTGATGATGATGATTCACAAGATGGTAACTCTGATGGAATTGAAGAAATGATTCACGATATTGTAGCAGAACAAATTGAGATAGAACTGATAGTTGCATGTCTATATGGTGATGCTGAAAAACCATTATATCCCGGTTGTACAGATTTTATGGTTCTGTCGGCGGTGTTAAGATGGATTAACCTGAAGGCGAAGCATAGATGGAGTGACAGAAGTTTTAAAGAGCTGCCACAATTGATGAAAGACATTCTTCCAAAAGATAACGATCTTCCAGATTCACATTACAAAGACAAGAAAATATTATGCCTGATGGGATTGGGATACAAGAAAATACATGCCTGTCCGAATGACTGCATTATATATAGGAAGGAATATGAATTTTTGTCAGAGTGTCCAAAATGTGGGACATCACAGTATAAGGTGAAAGAAAAATCACAGGGTGATGTAGAGATTACAAAGCTCCCTTCAAAGGTATTTTGGTATCTTCCTATAATTAATCGTTTCAAATGTTAATTTTCTAATTCACATGATGAAAAAAGGTTAAGATGGCATGCTAAAGAGCGGGTATGTGATGGAAAAATACGTCATCCATCTGATTTTCCACAATGGAAGAAAATTGATGCGCAGTATTCTACATTTGGAAATGAAATAAGAAATCTCAGACTAGGGTTCTACACAGATGGAATGAATCCATACCGAACACTCAGCAGCACACATAGTTCATGGCCTATTTTATTGGTAATTTACAACCTCTCTCCTGAAGTTTGTATGAAGCGCAAATATGTCATGTTGAGTACAATGATCTCTGGTCCAAAGCAACCCGGTAATGATATTGATGTTTACTTGTCACCGTTGATTGATGATTTGAAACTGTTGTGGGCTGATGGTATTAGGGTGTATGATTCTTATAAAATGGAATATTTTCAACTCCATGAAATGCTTATGTTTACTATAAATGACTTCCCAGCGTATGGAAATTTGTCTGGATACATTGTTAAAGGGTATAAAGCATGTCCAATTTGCGAACAACAGACGTCCTATTGTCAATTGCATCATGGGAAGAAAATAGTGTACATGGGTCATCGAAAGTTTTTGCCTATGGAACACCCTTATAGAAGACTAAAAAGGTATTTAATGGATCACAAAAAGTTGATACTACTCCAAAACCTTTATCCCCTGATCTGTATTTTGAGAGGGTCAAAAACCTTGACGTGACATTGGGAAAGACACATAAATATGGTAATGATAGACATATTTGGAAGAAAAGGTCAATTTTTTTGGAGCTACCATATTGGAGGTATCATGAAGTTAAACATAATATTTATGTCAAGCACGTGGAGAAGAATATCTGTGATTATTTGATTGGAACACTGTTAGATATTAATGGAAAGGCTAAAGATGGGTTGAATGCAAGATTAGACTTACTATCAATGGGAATATGTTTTGAGTAAGCTCACACTCCTAAAGGAAGACAGACATTTCATCCCCCAGCTTGGCATACATTATCGAAGAGGGAGAAAATTAGCTTCTGTCAGTTTCTTCATGATACCAAAGTCCCTCAAGGTTATTCTTCTAATGTAAAAAATTTTGTCTCATTGAAGGACTTGAAGTTGATACGTATGAAATCACATGATTGTCACGTCATGATGCAACAAATTCTACCAGTTGCATTGCGTGGAATATTCCCCATTCGTGTCAGAAAGACTATAATGAAGTTGTGTTATTTTTTCAATTCAATTTGTAACAAGGCGATTGATGTGAATGCTTTGAACATTTTGGAAAAGGATGCAATTTTTATACTTTGTCAATTGGAAATTTATTTTCCTCCAACTTTTTTTGATATAATGGTGCATTTAATGATTCATCTGGTTCGATAATTAAAGCTTTGTGGACCTGTATATCTTCGTTGGATGTATTATTTTGAAAGGTATATGAAAATATTAAAGGGGTATGTTAAAAATCTATATCGAACTGAAGCCTCCATTATTGTAAAGTATATTTCTGAGGAGCTAGCAGAGTTTTGTACGAGCTACTTGGCCACGGCGCAACACATAGGTTTGCCTCCATCTCGCCATGAACGAGTTAATAATGAGGGAAAGGGGATTCACGGCTTGAATTTCAAATCATTGTCAGCTGAACAGATGAAGAGGTTAGAATCATACATCTTGAATAACATAGCTGATGCTCAACCATATATCACATTGCATATTAATGAGTTGAAACAATGTCATCCAAAGAAAAAGAAATGTGGATTTTGAATTAGCACAACAAAACATTTTTGTCATGGATTAAAAAGACTTTTCTTGGTAGATCAGATGTATCAGAGACATTAAAATGGATAGTGGGTGGTCCATGTTTAAATGTGATAACATGGCCTGGTTATGACATTAATGGTCATACATTTCATACAAAAGCTCAGGACAACAGAAGTGCAGTTCAGAATAGTGGTGTATTGGTGTTTGCAGAAGCAATGCATTTTTCGAGTGCTAAAGGCAAAAACCCAATTTCTGCATCAAATGCATATTATGGAGTGATTGAAGACATATGGGAGGTTGATTACTTTAAAATTAAAATTCCTGATTTTTACTGTAAATGGTTTAACGGTAACAACAGTGTGAGACACGATGAATTTGGAATGAAACTTGTTAATCTGAATAGATTGGAAGACACAGCTGATTCTTTTATAATGGAAACACATGCAAAACAAATTTTTTATACAGTAGATCAATCAGATATGCAGTGGGCTGTTGTTTTACAAGGGAAAAAACAATATGTTGGTGAGGTTGAACTTGATGAATATGCTGATTTATGTGAGATCCCTACTTCAATGGAAAAATTAACAGAACATAATGATGATCATACTGAAGACATAGTCTGTGCCATAAGGAATGATCACGACGACGAAATTTGGGAAAACAATCCATCTGTACATTCCTAAAATTACAGGTAACATATTTTTATTTCTTGTTTACATTTATTTTTTCCATAAATGTTAAATATTGTAAGTCTTTTATCTATTAAAACATGTTTTAAAATAAAATAAGTATATGTTTTTGTTTGTTTTAGGTTTGTTTAGTTTACTTTATCATGTTTATAACCATTACATGAATTTTAAAATGCTTATTTTTGTTCACTGACAATTACTTTCCCATGTTTACAATGTTTACCAGGTTTACCATTTTTACCATTTTTACCATCTTGACCATCTTGACCATCTTTGCCATCTTTACCATTGTTTAACATGCTTACCATATTACCAATGTTTACTATTATGTAACTTATTACACTTTTCTATTTTCTGATTACAGTAGTATTAAAATATTTGAATTTGTATATTTGTTCACTGACAATTACTTTACCATGTTTACAATGTTTTCCAGATTTACCATTTTTTTCCATTTTTTACCATCTTGACTATATTGACCATCTTGACCATCTTTTCCATCTTTACCATTGTTTAACATGCTTACCATATTACCAATTTTTACTATTATGTAACATAGTACACTTTTCTATTTTCTAATTACAGTATTATTAAAATATTTGAATTTTTATATTTGTGAACTGACGTTTGTTTTTTTGATTTTAAGGATAATGACAGATCATTCAGATGATCAACCACATGATTCTGGAGAGGAGCATATTGCCGGTCATACCTCTGGGGATGAACATTCACATGATCCTATTACGACAAAGAGTTCAAAGGTTGGTAAATGTAGGTGCACACGTTTACCAAAATAATCACTTGCCCGTACACAGGATCAGAGGATAATAGTTGAGTTTGATGATGATGATATTCCTAAAGGTCTGAATGCCAAAGATTTTAAGAGTTTTGTTGCAACTCAGGCTAAGACCAAAGTAAGCATTCGGTATGATGATTGGAGAGGTGTGGATAAAGCGATTATCTCTCAGTTGTGGGAGACGATTTTGGTAAGATCTTTTGTCATTGTTTGACCATTCTTTAATGTTTCTAGTATATATAATATTTTTAACCACTTATTTATCAGATGACATTTGATATTCCTGACACTGAAGGAGTCAGGAAGAAATGCTTATCGTTGGCTTCTAGGAGATGGAGGGATTTCAAATCAACCCTCTCTTCTGATTTCATTTATGGTCATAGGAGACATGACAATCCATGTCGTATATATCCTTTTATAGATGAAGACACAAGGAGACAGTTTTTTGATTGTAGAAAAAGAGTCATTTCTGGTAAGGGAAATGTAAACTTTTATAAACTTTCTTATATAAATGATTTTATTAATGTTTTGTTAATGATTTATTATTCTTAAATTACAGCAAACAAGGAAAGCTCATCAGGAGATCCAATCTAAAAATGTATACCCTCATAGTTTATCTCGGGGAGGGTATACATTATTGGAAGAAAAAATGATAGCGGAAAAATTTCAACAACTAAGAGATGAGTCTTCAATCTCTGGAGAGGTGGACCCTCTATCCCCTCCATCTAGACATGAAAAATGGAAGAGAGCTCAGACGGGAAAAAAGGGCAATATCTTTCGGAAGAATCGAGAATCGTAGCTGAGAGGATTGTAAGATATCTATTTAATTTATTTAAGTTAACTTTTTTCTTTATATAAGTTTCAATCATTAAAGAAATGTTCAACTAATTAATACATGACTCTCTTGAGGAGCAGTGTTCAGAGGGAACATTTACAGCTACTGGGAGGGAAGATATTTTATTTGCAGCATTGGGAAGGCCCGAACATCCTGGTCGTGTAAGAGGATATCCGGCAGGTGTATCGGTAAGAAAAGTGTTTCCACGTTCTTCAACTTCTAACATTGAGGGGGTTTATAAAAAAAATAGAATCCTTGGAGGATGAAGTTAAAAATATTAATGCGATGATGGAAGACAAGATTAGAGATTCGGTGCAGACTATGTCTGCAGAAATGCAAGGACAATTTCAGACTACAGATCCCACTCCTCCACCTCCCCCTGCAGAGCCCATTATTTATCCTCCACCTCCTCCAGTAGCTCCCACTCCCCCACCTCAGCCGGCTGACCCCATTTTTTATCCTACGCCTCCGCCGCAACATCCTACATATTGCGAGTTGTATGTTGATGATTCTTAACATCATATAGTAGCATACGGGTTGGTATATTGTATAGGAGATACAGTTCATCATCAAAAATTATAGGTAGAGAATCAAGGGGTAACTTTACAGGATATTATAGATAGATCAGCTAGGGTAACAATACCTACAGATGAGGTGGCGACAGTTGGACAGAGTATCAGCCATTTTTTAGTTTGGCCATCCAGACTTCTTCAACTCATTACCATAGAGGTATGAATGTTATATCTTTTATTTTATTTTTTTATTAAAGTATTTTTATAATTTGAAAACTACTATAACTCTCAATTTTTTTTTGACAGGAATACTTCAAAGGTAAAGAAATACTTTATAGACAACAAAAAAGACAACATGCTATGACATCGGATACAGATTCCAGTGGTCTTGACAGATTGTCAAGATATTCACATTTGTTGTTGGGTTTTTATAAGTTTCCAATGGAATCTCAGGATTGTGGACGTGAATTAAGTGTGGGGATTACAAAATCTGATATCATGGAGCTTGTTACTAGAGATAAGTTGGGCATCAACGTGGTGAAAATTTTTTCCATGTAATTCTTAACACCTTTTCCCTGCGTTATATTTATTAAAAATGTATACTTATATATGTTTTGTATTAGATATCTTTATAAAATTTGTGGGAGGAATGAACTGACAGAAGTATATGGATTCATGGACCTGCAATTGATTTCCCCTAAAGCATGTGCATTGACTGAGGAACAAAGAATGGTTTATATTGCTGAAAGATTTGAAAAGAATATAATTCAACAATGTTGGATGATTCATTTTTGTGAGAGGTATGAAACACATTTCTCTCAAAGAGTTAATTATCTTTTAACATAAAAAACCACTAACATTAAATTTCCTTTTATCAGTAATCATTGGATGTTAGGGATTTTTTGCCCAAGGGAGAAAGCTCTTTATTAGATATGATCTATTCATGGTGATGTGCGGGCAAGTTTTAAGAATATATTGGAAAAGTAAGTTTCAATTTCTCAATAGTTTTATATAATATAATGAATTTTAAATTTACCCCATTCGTATTATTTTCTAATAGTGCATGGGTCTACTTTTGAGAAAATAGAAAGAAAAGAAATGAAAAGATCAAATATGTAAATGCGAAGGTAAATTTCCATTTATAATTTGTACTTTTTGATTTATTACATAAAAATAATATATTGAATTTACACTCATTCAAAACAGAATTGTAATGAACAAAAAGGCCTCATCGAATGCGGATATTATATGTTAAGATTTATGTATGAAATAATAACAACTGGGACAGTTGTGAATTTTGACCTGGTACGATTTCCTCTTAAACTTTGCCATCATATTTCAATTTGATTTATTCATTATACACGTTAACTATCTTGTTTTTCATTTGTAGCTTTTTGATGACCCTCAACCCTATACTGCTGAAGACATAAAACATGTACAAGTGGAGTGGTCAAATTATTTTACAGGTTTGATTGAATTTTAGTTGTTTGTAATGTAAAATGTAATTTTGAATATTGTTGTTTTAATTGTGTATTTGGTAGTTGTTTAGGTTTGATTTAGTTTTTTTGAAGTTGACAGTGTAAGTTTTGAATGTTATATAAGTGAATGTTTAATTTTGCTCTACTTCTTGTTTTGGTCTACTTTTGATGGTTCCTCTGGTATGGATTTGGGTCTGTGGGGGAGGGGTTCCAAGGGTGTGGGGGTGAGTTCAGTGGGGTTGGGGGTGTCCAGCGGTCTGGGGGGCTGTCTGGTGGGGTGGGGGGACAGTCATGGGGGGTCGCGGGGGTGTCTAGGGGTGTGGGAAGCTGGTCCAGGGGTGTGGGAGTGCTGTCCAGGGGTGGGGGGGGGGGGGGGTTGTCCAGGGCTGTGGTGGGGGATGTCAAGTGGGGTGAGGGGGTGAGGAGGTGTTGTTTAGGCGGGTGGGGGGTTGTCGAGGGGTGTTTGGGGGTGTCCGGGGGTCGGGGGCAGTCCAGAAGTGTGGTGGGGGCTCCAATGGGGTGGGGGAGGTTTGTCCAAGGGGTATACATGAGGGTGGGAGCTCCAATGGGGTGGGGGAGGGCTGTCCAGGGGGTATACATGAGGGTGAGGGCTCCAACGGGGTGGGAGAGGGCTGTCCATGGGGTATAAATGAGGGTGGATGTTGTCTAGTGGGTAAGTTTTATATGTTATCTATGTACATGCTTAATTTTGATGTACTTCTATTTTTGTGGTACCATTTATTGATTTATTTTCAGGTTGATTCTGGTAGAGAGAAGATCACTGCATTCTGTTTAAAAAAAATTGGGTTTATCACATTGGTTATTTAATAACCGATGTGATAAAAGGCCTGGAAAATGGTTTATCACATCGGTCATTTAATCACCGACGTGATAAACGGCCTGGAGAATGGTTTATCACGTCGGTTATTTAATAACCGACGTGATAAAATGCCTGGAAAATGGTTTATCACGTCGGTTATTTAATAACCGAAGTAATAAACGGCCTGGAGAATGGTTTATCACATTGGTTATTTAATAACCGACGTGATAAAGGGCCTGGAGAATGGTTTAGCACGTCGGTTATTGAATAACCGAAGTGCTAAACGGCCTAGAAAATGGTTTATCACGTCGGTTATTGAATAACCAACATGATAAACCCCCTCCCTCCGGTTTATCACGGCGGTTATACAATAACCGACGTGATAAACCCCCCTCCCCCGGTTTTTCACGTCGGTTCTATATGAACCGATGTGATAAACCACGCTCAGCCCAGATTATCACGTCGGTTCTTATAGAACGGACGTGATAAACCACCCTCAGCCCAGTTTATCACGTCGGTTATATATGAAATGACGTGATAAACCCCCTCACCCCTGTTTATCACGTCGTTTTTTTAAGAACGGACGTGATAAACCATTGTCCAGGTCGTTTATCACGTCAGTTCTTCGATAACCGACGTGATAAACCATTCTCTATGCCCTTCATCACGTCGGTTCTAAAATAACCGACGTGATGAACCATTCTCCAGACCCTTTATCACGTTGGTTCTAAAATAACTGACGTGATAAACATCGCGATTTTATGTTTTTGACGTTGTTTTTTAAATAACCGACGTCAAAAACCTTATTTATAACGTCGCACGTATTAACGTCGGCTAGAAACCGACGTAAAAAATTAAAATTAACCGACGTAAAAAACGTTTTCTGCACTAGTGAATGCCCCATTTCCCTACAATTGTAGAATTCAACATATATAGCCTCTTTCTTTCCCTTGAAATCACGCGCCTGGTGACCTTTTTCTCCACATTTATAACAAACTCCCATTCCTTTTAGGCAAGTACCAGGGTGTTTCTTCCCACAATTATCACATAATGGAAAATCCTTCTTTCCCTTTTTCCCTTTATCTATCTCTTGTTCCACCGTTCTCTTCTTCTCTTGCTTTACTTTGTTGTCATAAGACTAGAGAATTCCTTTTCTATCTTGATAGGACATGAGACAATATCTTCATATGTTGAGAAAGGTTGTGATACTAAAGCTCTACGGAGAAATGGTTTTAACCCATCAAAGAAACGATCAATCATACCTCTTGGGTTACTTATATAATCTTCAGCATACCTCGCCAACCTTGTAAAGTTGGCCTCATACTTTGCGACATTCTCATCCTCCTTTTGTCTCAGACTCAGAAATTGCCTTTCCATATCTACTCGATGGTCATGAGTAAAGTATTTTTCTAAGAAAATCTCTTTGAACTCCCTCCATTCCATATTCGATACGTCATCATTTTCCTTTGTATTTTGAATCAATGACCACCATTGATCGGCATCTCCAGTGAGGCGGTAAACTGCCATGATAACCTTCTCCCTTTCGCTACTCCCCAAGGCGTGGAATATTTTCTCTAAGGAGTTTATCCATTGCTCATCTACTAATGGATTTGTACACCCATTAAATGTTGGTGGTTGTTGCCTCATGAAGTGATCTAACATTGATCCTCCACGTTGTGGATCAGGGTGCTCCATACGTGTAAGGTTATTATTCATAACCTGAGAGAGTTGTCCCAGTATGGTAATAAGTTGATCAGCACCAATTGTATCTCCAGATCCACAATAATTATCTTGATCAGGAGGGAAATCCCTACACGGAGTGAATGCATTGATACAGTTTCCATTCCTTCCACTAGGAGCCATTTCTATACAATGGCATAAACTATATTAGTTTATGAATCAAAATAGATAATTCCATACTTGTAATATACTTAACATAAATTGAAATATTAATGGATATAATCCATAAAATGTTTACTTTGAGGAAGTACATACTCATAACCCTTCATAGTGGTTTGTAAAGAAAACGAGAATTATCCTAAGCATATCCCCCGGGAGTGTCGTAACCAAGAGTGCAGCAAGGCCCGTTGTCGTGCACCAGTTCCCGTTTGAGTCTAGGTCCAAGTGGAGTTTTTGGGTTTTACCACTAGGTACATCTGTTCCAGAGCCGCCTCTACCTGCTCGTATCCAGACAGGGATGTATTGCTCAGAAAATGCACAAAATCTCTATAATACCGAAATTTTAGGAAGTTCTTCTATACTAATCCTCAAACTCTATCTTTGGGCTATGTGCTCAAATCAGAGTTTATCTAAATCTAGCTTCCAAGGTTAGTACTAAACTGCCTCTGATACCATCTATAACTCCCCAACCCCAGCTACCCAGATTCGGTGCATTACTTCGTAACATCGGCATGATCACAAAGATCAATTCTCGAAAGACCAATTAGTTTAGTAGCCTTGGAAATACTAGATACATTCATAAAAGTTACATTACATGAGAAGGTGAAAAGCTACAATAACAAAGTCTCCAAAGTCCACACTCATATCCTCTTATGACTATCCCTGCAGGTCATTCATAAAATACTTCTTCACATCCTGGAAAATATTAAAACATTGAAAGGGGTGAGCTCAGATGCTCAATAAGGATAACAATAATGCGGAAGCTTTCATAAATAAACATTAACATTTAATGCAATGTATAACTAAAACAAAAGCCTTTTAAACTTGAACTTCAACATAATATGGCAAAAGTAAAATGAGATAATGCCATATACTTCTTCACATGGATATTCTACTGGTCGAATAATCACATGCTATATCAATAACCACTTTCATAATGATGGAATGCATAATGCCAGACTATCATAACCACGTAGCCAAGGCCTCGTGCCAAGACCACAAATAAGATTTTGTCAAGGCCTCGTGCCAAGACACTAGTTTGTCTCATGAGACATGCGGATGCATCGAGGAGTTATAGCGGGCCCCACCCACCACTTATTAAGCCCAATTCATTCCTCATATGAATAGGTTTAAACATATCATAAACCATAACATAATCATATCACATAAAACATGCATAAAGGAAACATAACATTTCCACATTTCAATCACAAGATATCAATACAACACATTGATATAATAAAAACTCTTTCAAAACCATTTTCAATACCATAATAAAATAATGTTAAAACTTTTTATTTATTTTTCATTAAAAAAAGTGTTGGCTTGTAGAGGAGGGCGAAACTCAAATAATGGTCATGGCGGCGGAGAAGTAGTTGTCGCCGCATAAGTACGGAAATAAAAACATTCCCTTTTTGTCGATTAGTATAATGCTTCGTATAAAAAAGATTCATTTTGAATAAATGTAAAAGTCAAAGGGGTTTATACACCGTAAAAAAGAAATTTGTGTATAAAACAAAATATGCCTCAATGAAAGGAGATTGAGACGAAGTCCTTAAAAAGATCATTTTTAAAATAAAATAGATCTATTATGTGTATTCACTATATGTACACATAAAGAAAGTATAAATACAAGATTGGACATAATAATATAATGACATAATTTGATAGTAGGAGATTAACCCAAAGAATGGAAATTGGGTTAAGAAAAAAAAATTACAATTTTTGTGGTATATAATAAAATTAATGTTTTTAAATATTATAAAACTGATACAAAAAAATCATCATATTTGAATTTATAGTATTAAAATACTCTTATAGTAGTTCTTTAGGATTTTTAAAAAATGATTCATTTTTAATTAATAGGGAAAATTTCTAGATTATAATTGAAAACTATTTTTTTTAAAGGATGGGGCTGAAGCCTCATTTATTTTTAATGTAAAGAAAAGACCTCTTTAACTATGTATAGGGAGACCCATTACATATCCCAAATGCCAAGTGGGAATTTATCCCATTACATGGCCTGTAGGCCCATTTTTTGGCCCTAATTCCATTCTGTGAATATTACTACAACAATACCCACACTACTACAGAACAACATAGTACCTGCTGCTATAATGACCTGCCACCGCTAGAGTTCCCTTCGTTGCAATAGTGACACCACTACTACAGTACTCTATAGTACTCCTAGAGTAACCTGAGCCCAATGGGTATTAAACCCCCATTTTCATGTAGAATTAATGGGTTCTTCCCACTAATCCAAACCCCATCTACATTGAAAACTATTCTTTTGTTTAATTTATTTACATTTAAAAATTTTATTAAAAAATGATTTTAAATTTTATTTAGTTTAAAAATACAGCCGTTAATTCAATTTTGTATATTTTAATCAATTTTCTATACTAAAAAAAATTGATATTTTTTTAATCATTTTCAATTTAAAAACCATCACTCTTGTAATCCCATCAGGATTTCTATTAAATTATTTTCATATAATTAGATGAATTTAATTTTAAAACATGGATCTTAGATATTTAATCAAGAATAATTTATTACGTCAAATAAGGTAAATTTTATTTTTTAATTATATTTCTAGTGAATGAAATAAAAATTAGTAACGAGGATTATGATATTAATGAAATTACAAATAGGAAAACTAAAAATATAAGGGAAGAATTATCCTATACACGTGTATGAGAATAATTTTTTGGAATTATTTCTTATAGTACATGTATTCTATTTAATAATGGTTTATTTTGGGCCCTTCTGGCATATGAAAAACTTTGGTGGAATTCCCACTTTAAAAAATTTACAAGTTTTCAACTCACCCAACTTATAAAATGAAACCCCCTCTCCTAACATCCTCACATCATAAATACTATTTGATTCATAAAAGATCTACCCAAACAACCTTCCAACAGACACCTCCTAGTCAAATGATAAATATTTTTTACATAAATCTTACTATGAAATGTATTTTTTGAAAACCTAAGAAGGATACCCCAGGAAGATGAAATGTTCATCAACAAACATTTTGGAATATATATTCCTCATACCCCTTAAATTAGTTTTATATCATTATTAAATAATATCATTTTTTTCTTCCATAAACTAGTATTTTTTATTGTGAAAGGTGAGACCAGTAACCACACACACTTCCATCAAATTGGTTATACAATCATCATTCATGCCTATCAGACCACCTCTACGTGAAACGATGTCAATAATTTTTACATTTCAATATATCAGTGATAAAAATATGTATTTAAATACTTTTTATATATGATATTTATGATATTGATAATATTATTCTTCTCTAATTTTAATTTCTAACCTAACTTCATGCTTTCCATTTTTCATGAATACGATAACATCTCTCATTTGATCATCAGAAACCACCTCAAGAAGTGATCAAATTCATCCATACATTTCATTAAATATATTAGTTAGAGTTTTAATAAACTATTGTGATATATATTAAATTAAAAATCATTTAATGAAAAAATGTCAATTAATTTTTTTTAATCGATAATATAATATAAAATGCGTTCATGTGTAGGAATGCCCATCTTTATCAATGAACAGTTCATTTCCGTTCATATCAAAAAATTATATATGTTACTCAAAATAATTATATACTAAATTTATATGATATTTATATCATGTTTCGAATTCTAGAAATAATTAAATCATGGTCAATATAATATAACCCAGAACTTGAAATTAAAAAATATATTAAATACAAAGTGGTTATTAAGAAAAAAATTACATTAATATTGTGGTGTATATAATGAACTATGAAAAGTTACATCCTTAATATTAATAATTTAATTATAAATAATTTTTACATTTCTTTTATTCATTCATTATATTTATAATTCAATAATTACTCAAAAAGAATGGTTTTTTTCATCAATTTTCAATCTTAGAGATGTTAATTATGTTATTCAGTAATGTTTAATCATAATGTTATTATAAAATTATATTTACCTATAATATAATAAAATTATTAATCCACATGATATTTCATGACTCATTTAATTTTATCTTGTTTTGGTATTTATGATTCATGTTTATAAAATATATAATGATTTTATTTTACATTATCGATAGCTGTCATAATTATTTAGGATCATGTATCAAATATAGTAATCTCATGATATCACTCTAAATATATCTCATGAACATTAATCTCTTATTTTTATTCATGAAATATTCATGTAATGGTTACATTTTTGACTATTTTACACATATCATTATTAATAAAAAAATTTACAAAATATCACATTATTTCTCCCATCGGTCGTAAATCTATTTTCAAAAAAATTAATGTTGTATAAAAAAAGTTTTACTAAAATATTATGATATTTATAAGAAATATGTACTAATGTTTTACATTCTACAAAAAAAGAAATTATTTTCTTGATATATTAAAAAACAATTTGTGTTTGGATTTTACCGAAAATGTGATACGAATCATTGAATTAATGTGTATTGAAGGAAAATATTTTTTAACTTAATGATCAATAATTTCATAAAATATTAATTTTTATGTTTTCAAGTGTTATTTTCTACAATAACTTGATAATAAAATTTATATTTAAAAAAATTCAATTGTGAAATGTTATTTTCATCCTGAAATGAATTAATTGATTTCAATTGATAACTTTATATGTTCCAAAGATATTTTTATGGAAAATAAATTTATTATGATTATTTTTTTACAAATTTATTTTAAATTAATATGTATATTACTAAAAATATTCCAATGTAGACCTTCAAAAATATTTTTTATAATTAACTAAATTCATCGAAGTCGCTTATGATTTATTGGGAATATTATCCAAGGAAACCATTATAATTATTTATCTCAATTGTTTATGTTTATGATGAAACTATGTTTATAAATCTTATTTCACATCATTTTAATTAATCGTGATCTAATTTTTATAAAATACAATTAATATCATGGGTTATGTTATGATGAAATGTTGAAATGATTATAAAACATATCTATTTCAATAGGATAGAAAATAATGAAATTTTTATAAAACATATTTCATTTAATGGGTTATGATATGATTATTTGTTTTCTTGTGGAACATATAAATATTTTTTTCATTATGAGATGAATGGGAACTATATCTCCCTCTTATTAAATGGTTACATATTCATATCTCATGAAATGAAATTTGAAAACATGTTGACTTCATTGACCCATAAAGGGAAACAAGTATGTTAATATCTAAAATGAGAAATAAATATATCCTTCTACACTCTATAAAACAAGTGTTCCTAGATCTATTATAGGAAAAAGTGTATCCTTATTAACTATAAGAATTGGTGCATCTGGACTCATAATAGGTAACATGTGCATCCAGATCCACATTAAGAAATAAGTAATTTGTATCCTTATAAATTGTGGATTATCTTGGTAGTTTAAATTGAATAAATGAAATTTCATTCTATATAGATGATGTTGCAACACATTTATAATAGTATTAATGATTCTTGATTTATTTATGTAGATTTCTCACTCTTATTGACCATGTTTTCTGAAATTACATATTAAAAACTTGTGACTTTTTATATGATCCATTAAAGGATGTGTATAATATTTATAAATTATATTAATTATAACATATCATTATTAATATCTTATTCTTTCATTTGATCATTGATTGATATCTCCTATTTTTCCGATTACATGTCATTTTAGATTACTTTTTTTATTTTTCCATCTATTCGTTCTAAATAATGTTTTATGAATGGTATGTTTAAGTAGACTAAAATGTTGGAAGATCATTGTGGGTGGTGTTGAAGATTATTCATCAAATTAAGGGATTGTGATCCATGTTTCATAATTCACTAATCTATTATGGTCCACATGTGTGAGTTTAAGTATTGTATTAAATATTCACCAAAAAATATGAAATATTCATATACCTGAAGACTATATCTCTATAAAAGAAATGAATAATTTAAATTTTTTCAGATCTAGATTATCTAGATCAGATCTACTTCCATCTCAACACTATTAATGATTTCAACGTAATTTTACTCATTCTTGAGGTATTTTTATCTACCTTATTGTCTATCTCATTGCAATCATAAAATTATTGTGATTATTTTCTTTTATTCTGATATATTAAATTGATTAATATAAATAATTATGAGATGATGTTGTTAATTTTTTACTATGAAATTGTTTTCAAGATGGATTTTATATTAAAACTAGAATTTCAATTTTTAATGATAAAACAACACAAAAGATGATTTTGAAATGGCATTTCAATAATTTAGAGTGAAACCTAATTAATATTGAAATTTTTTATTAAAATGCGTGAATAAAATTTAAATGGATTTTACAAATGATTTTTTTATAAATCATGAACATGGTTTCATAAATATGATAATGATATATAGATCATTTAGAAAACATGGTTTACTAGAAAAAACAACCATTGTATGATAACTAGTGGTATATGATATGGATAGTGTAGAATCCATTGATTCCATCATTATTATGATATACCCTTTCTAGGGGACTGAGGTTCGCAAACATTAGGTGTCATGTTATCTAACTAGGGTTTCTTTCTTTGTTGTAGTGTGTTAGCTTTGAATACCATATTACATGTAATATAATTAGTAATTCAAGAATAAATTAAATAAATGATTGTTTGATATTATTATTTTAGAACATCATTTTGACCTGGATATTTAATATTGTATATTTTTAAATCATTTTTTATTCCATTGGATATGTGATATATCATAGGTATCTATTTACATGAATATGGAATGATATTGAATGAAATGGAATGCATTGTAAAGGAGAACCAATGGATAAATTATATATGGAAAATATATTTCTCTATATGTTATTTAGAAATATTCATTACTAATCACTAATAGATTCAAATGGATATAAATTATATATATTCTATAGTGGTATCATTTTGAATATTAGTGCTCACATTCTATATTTTACACTAGGCATTTGAATATGTTATCCAGTTGGATACATGTAAAGGGAATATTTTCTTGTAATGGACGAGTCATGTATTTCATACATCATATCTAGTTTGTTGGTATATTGGAGATTTATTTACATGATGACATATACCCATGTGATTCATTGTGTTATATGTTTGTTTATCATTCAATTCCTCATCATGTCATGTTATATAATTATTTTATTTTATGATATTTTTTTGATATTATTTAATATGATATATTATGGATATCTACTTTGATACCCTAATTGTCTTTATACTATTATATTTATTTTGGCTGGTCAAATCATTTAATTGTTTTTTATGACACCATGGATCTCTTTAGAAGCTCATGATGATCATGAATTTTTATTAGGACTTTTGTGAGGATAATTTCGGTGACATTAAAGGTAAACTGAGGTTCTTTTACTAAAAATCACTATCAAATCCACCATGTTTCATTAAATACACTGATAAAACTATTTTATGAATCTCTTTTATTTTGGGGATATTGTTAGATAGGATATTTTATTGATAAATGTGAAAATTTAGTCTAGTCGTGTGTTGGAATATCACTATCCGGATAGTATTTGAGTAACCATAGGGAGTATGTGGATGTTTATGTCACATTCTATAGTTTTAGTGTCTTGGATTCTATCATTTAAATCTAATTTGAGGTGATGAATTTTATTCCATTCTAAATTATAGTTTATATTGTTTTATTAGATCATGGTTACTTTTCAAATAAGAATATAAAATACCAGGGATGATTCTTTAGATAATATCCAACAAGAAACCTATTTGGTTGACATTGTTACTTTCATTAAAATATCATTTTAATTACCCAATAATTGGTCCAAGACACTGATGATGAATAAAAATGAACAATGTACAATGATATATTATTCACAATGAGTCATCCCCTGATATTTAAGGTTGACTTGTATTTAAATGATCTGGATAAAAGAATCAATGATATTTAAAGGACTTTAAACTTTATGAAAACTAAAAATGATATCTTGTTTTGATTCTCTACTTATATGATTAAATGAGTGTGAAAAAAGTAGTGTGAATCTATTTTAAAATATAATTTAAAAATGGTCAAAATTTAATAAATTCATGAAATTGTTTAGTAAAAAATTATACCATGAGATTTTAAGGGTGAAAATTACATAATATTTTGATTGTATAGAGAAGGGAAAATTTTATATCATGGGGAATTCAACATATAATTTCGAATTGGTGAACATCTACATAGATTCAATTTAAAATAATTATCATAATGCATGGATGTTAAAAATGGTTTTGTGGGAAAATATTTGAACAATGTGGATTATTATGTTATTTTCAACCTAGAAAAATGTTATATAAATTGGTATATATGGATAAGATGGACATAGTTTGAAATTGAAGAGTAATTATAAAATTGGTGATAGTATATGAAAATTTGGTAAAAATTGAATGAAAGATGATTATCACTGAGGTGGTGGAGGGAGTGTCAAAATGAACATAGGTTATAGTTAGGTGGTTAGTTACTAGTGCAATAAAAATGAGATGCGTCAATCCTAATTGTAAGGAAAAACTAATAGGGTGTACTCATGTGGATGTTTATTATTCTTTATAATATTTTTGATAGAGAACCCTACGGATGTAATAGTGCATCCACCATCTACAATTAATAATAATTTTGACCCGATGCATAAAATTGATTTGGATCTCAACCGCATGGAAATCGGAATTCTTAAGTAGTAGAGAAATGGATGAATGGAGTTTGGTGCCTCAATATAGAGAAGCATGAAATAGATTATTCATAAGAAGAACTAGATATCATGATATGTATGAAGTATTATTCATATTTGTTTTTTAGGTATATTTGTGATATTGATTAATATTTATCATTTATCATATCCAAGAGGATTGATATATTTGTCTTGTTTTTTGATCCTATAATATTCCTGATGACTCGATCCAATCCATTGTGAATGAATTTTTTTGTAGTTGTTTAAATTACCGGATTTTATTGTCGTGATTTCGGACCATTATTCTTTATGGTAATTTTTTCCTCTTGAACATGAAATATGTGATCCTATAATTTTAATGGATTTAAAGACTATCAATAAATACCAGATTGATTATTATCATCTCTATGTATAGATTTTTTCTCCTGATGGACTCACACATATATTCTAAGGTGTGTGGTATTTGAGATAGAGAATAGCATGTCTTAATCATCATAGCTCTAGGATTATATTATGGAATATGATATAGTTGTTTATTGATAAATTGTATCCACATATTATTGTTCCTCAAATAATAATGATTTTTGAGTAGCCTAGGGACATTCATTAACATTCCATTGGGTTATATCTTCTTAGATAAGTGTATTTACTAATTGAATTTATTCTTCAGATTAAACTAATTTCCTTACCTTTATAAAGAATGACATCCACTGAATTTATATAATTAATGGATCTTCTTCTGGGTCATGGGACTATGTGATTTATTTATCCTATTGTTTAATCCTTGATATCTCTAGTTCCCTCTGTTGTATGGGTATAAGCTACTCCATAAATATATGCTAATAATATGAATCAAAACCACATTAAATTAAATAAAAAATATATCATGCAGATACCTGAAACCTAATGTACATGGACATTACATTACTTTTGCGGAATACTTAATACATAACAAAAACAAACACACAAGGACCGTAATAGTTTGGTGTCTTTGGAAACATGGAACGTAATATTCTAATAATGGTGAAAGATCTTCAACATCTCCCATAAATATCTTCCACTTTTTGTTTCCTTACCCTAAACAATTCTTCTAATCATGGGGGAAAATAAAACATAAAAAGGGTGAGCTCAAATTCTCAGTAAGTGTAATCATGGATAAAATAAAACATACCATATACATTTGAACATAAAAATATGAACTTAATGTTTAAACATCAAAATCTTGAGGAACGAAATAAAACATGTATGTACATATAAGGCATAGATCATAATGGAACATAAACAATGATAAAATAGCAAGGGAATAAAATATTTAATTGTGGAATCCATTAAGCACATGTAATGATTTCCATAGTAGCCAAGGAATTTCTTCCAAGACCATCTTAGTGGACAAAGTCCCTTTCTGAATCGAGTTCACTCCTCATTACAGTCCTGTAATACTGAACCAGATTAACTTACTGTTCCAGCCATGTCTATCTCGTGAGATATAAATCATTACCCAATGAATTGGAAGTAGATATAGGTCCCACCCATCTCATAATGAAATCATTCTTACTTGTGCCACAAAATAAACTTAAAACATTCATCATAACCCAAAGAATAAAATGGGTTTCATAAACATCATCCCATTATCACATAATCCATATAAAACTAATGGATATAATTTCATAATAATAAATGTGAAACCATATAAATCATAGAGACGTTATACTTGAAACATAAACATATGAAATAATGTTATCATAGATGGAAAAATTGTTTTGATAAAACACTTGAAATTAATTCTTGTGGAAAATATCCTTTCTTTTTCGAAATCAATTTCTTTTCACAAAACGTCATGAAATTTTGAAAAAAAGAGATTTTTTTGTAAATAGTCATGAAATATTTTTGAGGAATCATCATGAAAATAAGGCTTTATAAAACCGTGAAAATCCGTTCGTGCCGTATAAGTTAAAAAAATATTCTTCTCGTACTTTTGCCAGAAAGGTCAGAAAGTACTTCGTAAAAGAAATATTTCATACTTACCATGTAGTAAATGACAAAAATGGGTAAAAAGGACATTAAATATACATGAAACCATTGTTAGGAAACATGGAAATGGATGAGAACAATAACCCCAGTAAATACTTACGAATAAACAATCTCTGATAAGAACGAGATTGGAAAAGTAATCCCTTACCTTAGGTCTGATATGCTTCGTACATACCCAAAACTCTTGTATTATGATTTAAATAATTCCATTGACTTATTAAAAAAATCATATTCATTTTATTATATCATATATGGTTCACTTATGACTTTATATTACTCGTTCTTTTTGAAATTCATCTTAATGTAGCGTTTTGGGTAAAATCGTCCAATTTTTCATTCGTGTTTTAACTTGTAATTATTCATATGATTACTTGGATCATGATTACTTACATACAGAATGTAAAACATGATTTATATATAATATATATTCAGAATATAAATCTATATAATGGATTGATAAATAGAAATAAATACACCGGATCTGAGAAAGAGCTTGACAAACTGTCATGGCAGTTGGGGCTAAGGCAGGTAGTCCGAGTCTAAGGGGTGTAGCAGCTGGAGCAACTATAGCAGTACTCTGCAGATGAAGATACGACTTCAAAAGATTGATGAAATTAGTAATGATTTCACCACCATACTGCATAGCCTTTTCAAAATCATCCTTATTCTCCATAAATGTATCCAACAATCTGGTGAACTCTGAATGTTTCTGAACATGATATTTAAAAGCTTGAGTCACCGGAGGGATTCTCAAATTTTCCGAAAGATATCTAAATTGATCTGTCATATCACTTTTTGAGAAAATCTGGGAAATTTACAAATCTATTTTCTTGGAGATATCTTTTTGAGCATCATTGGCTATATTAGAATGAATCCTAACGAAGTCCAAAGATCTATCACTGTTCTTAATCACTTCGGACAAAGTTGATAGATCCAAGCCACTGAAGGCATTATGAAATTCTTCCTTTATTATGGATCTCAATATAGAATCATCCAAAGAAGGTGTGGAGGTCTGACCAGAAACATGTGAAGCCTTGACAGCTTCGATTAGAACTTTGAGCTGTTTCAGAACTTTTGTAGACATCCAGTGCATTCATCTGAATGATTATTCAGATTTTCCACAGGCTCTCTCATGCGTTCCAGCATCTTGGTGTGACTTTTTCCAATATTTTAATCAAAATATAGTTGGTATGGATGAACATGAGACACAATCTCCCTAGATAGGAAAGAATCAGAAGACTCAGTAGAAACAGCAACAGGTGAAGGGGTAGAAACAGGAGCAGGCTCTGATCTCAAAGATAACTCATTCTGCAGACATGCTACCATACTTTTCAGATTTTCAACATCAGCACTCAGCAGCTTATTCTATACTCTGACTTCATTAATTTCTCATATCATCCTTGGTTGAATATGCAAGATAATATTTTCCATGAGAATTGATGCATCTTCTTGACATAACTGAGTCACTGGGCGAGGTTGAGTGGAGACAATATTCTCAACTCCAGCTAACAAAGTCTCTCCAAAAACTATCAGATCATCTTTGGGCACAAAAGAGAGAAGCTCAGGTAAGGATTTAGGTAAAGGTAAAGGTTTAGTTTCTGGTTGATGTTCAGAGTCATCTTTAGACTCAGATTCTGATTTAGATTGAGGTTGGTGCTCTGGTTCTAGTTCTGAATGACCTAAGGACTTCAGTTGAAATAGAGAAGAATGATCCATTCCAGTTGTAGTCACTTTCTGTGACTCATTCACATCGTAAAAAATTGGGAACTCATACCGACAGTGCATAGAAAAAGTGATAGAAGATGGAGTAGCTTTAGTGGATCCAGCTTCAACAATATCAAGATTTTGAGGTTCCTCCCCCTCTACATGTGCTTCCCTTCCAGATTCTTGAGGTTCAGGAACATGGAAAAGATCCACAGGATCATCCCTAATCTCATCAACAAACTCCTGCCTTTCCAGCTGAAAGGCAATTTCCATTCTTTCTTCAGCAGATGGAATAATCTCAAGAACCGATTGTTCCACTGGATAAGCTTCCAGACTTGCTTCTTTTTCAAAAGAAGGAGTCTCTTCAACAAGATCTTCCTCTAAGGTTGCTTGCTATTCTGAAATAGGAAAACCCAATTTCCTTGCAACATTGGGATGAGCTTCTTCCTCATGAAGAACACGTGAAGGATCCTTAGTCCTTTCCTTTTCAACAACAACTTCCTCTCATTGAGGTATTTCGGCAGGGATAACAGCAGGGACAACAACCCTTTCCTCTTTAACCAGAACTATTTCCTTTAGAGGTGTTACAGGATCTTCCCTAAGTGGTACTTCAGCTGTTACTTCTTCTTGTTCTTCTTATTTTGAATAATCAGCCACTTCATCTGGTTCCAAACCAAGATCAGATAGTTTATTAGGCCTTCTTGGATACTCAACAGGATTAAACCTTTTATAAAGTTGATCACTATCCTCAACCCATTTCTTCCTCCAGGGATCCCAGCTTATCTTCATCCTTCTGATGATAGGCATGGATAGGCAGAAATCAAGTTCCTCTAACATTTCTTCATTCAGTCCAACCATCCCTTTTTCAACTAACATAGCTGAAATCATCCTTGAATAAAACAGGGAGGTGGATTTGGAAGTTACTTTGATCAGCTCATAGATATGGTTGATAACATACTTACACAGATTGATCTTATGGACATTCTTCAATAGGTGAATCAGGAACACTTCCTGATACTTCATCACAACATAATCCCCTTTTATTGGACTAACCAAAATCTAAACAAACATGAACAGAAGTCTTGTCTCCCCATCTAGTTCAGCAGTTATGGCCCTTCGCTTAGTGCCATTTCCAGTTAGAATTTCCAAAGCAGTCTCTAGGTCAAAGATGTCGGTTGTCGGAGGAGGGTCTCTCTGGTAATCTTCATAATTTCTTTCATATGGAATTCTTAGGCATGCATCCCACAACCTTGCAGAGAAAGAGCACTTCTGACCATCGATCCAGCTGGTCACCATAAATCTTTCTCCAAACTCAAAAGAAAACTTCACATACTGATAGAATTGAGATACAAGCCTTGGGTAAATCAGTCTATTCTATCCACTGAACCATTCAAGCCATCCTTGTTCTCTTAAAACTTTCAAAACTAACGATCTGCTAGACAGTAGCCAATCAGGGCAAACCTCTTTTTTAGGTACAACTGTATGAGTTACCAGGTTTGGGTTTAGAGGTCCTTCAGGAGATATCCTCAGTATCCTCATGTGTTTCTTAGAACGGAGCTTCTCAAACGAGGGTGAAGATGGACGCTTCATCCATGACATTCATTAAAGGATCGGGCGAGAGGGGAGAGAAGGTTCAGGAGAGAGTTTGGGTAAGGAATCGAATGAAACCCTTACGTTTTATCATTTGGGAATGTCAAACGTCATAAAAACAAAAACATGGGAAATCAAATAGCGGTGAAATAAAAATTACCGCGATACGGGTTAAAATAAAAATAAACATAATTCTCACGGTGAGACCGTGAGTAGGCATTACGGTGAGACAAAAAACTACTCATCACGGTGAGACAGTTTTTAGTCATCACAATGAGATAGTGAGCATTTTATATAGTCACGATGAGACAGTGAGTAATCAGACCGTGAGAATAAAACAGTAACTTAGAAACAGTAAGTAAGAAACCATAAAGTAATGTACAGTAAAGTATTAAACATTAAAATCAGTAAGATATTCGTTTATGATTAATCATACCAAGATAATGTATGATGTACTCTAATGTTTCATAATTTAATGGTTTAGTGAATATATCAGCAAGTTGATATTCAGTACAAATTAATTCTAAAGTGATATCACCTTTTTGATAATGATCCATCAAAAACTGATGTCTTACATAAATATGTTTTGTCCTAGAATGAGAAAGAGGATTCATAGAAATATTAATGGAACTTGTGTTGTCACAATTTATTGAGACATGTCTGAATTGATATCAATAGTCTAGTAATGTGTCTTTCATCCACAAAATTTGTGCACAACAACTTCCAACAGCTATGTATTCAGCTTCTGCAGTTGATAATGCAACAGAATTTTATTTCTTACTACACCATGATACTAGTGACTTGCCTAAAAGGTGAAAAGTTTCAGAGGTTCTTCTTCTATATAGCTTACATCCAGCAAAGTCAGCATCATAATAACTAACTAATTCAAATGATTTTCCTTTGGGATATAACAGTCATAAATTGGGAGTATGCTTGAGGTATTTGAAAATTCTCTTTACAACATTTAAATGTGACTCTTTAAGGTTTTCTTGAAAATGAAAACACATAAACACACTGAACATAATATCAGGACGACTAGCAGTCAGGTAGAGTAGAATTCCAATCATTCCCCTATAAGTGGTTTGATAAACAGATTTACCATTTTCATCATGATCCATCTTACAAGTGGTACTCATGGGAGTGTCACTACTTTTTGTGCCCTCCAATACAAAACGTTTTCAAATATCTCTAGTATATTTACATTGAGATAAAATAATTCCATCATCATTTTGTAAGATTTTAAAACCAAGAAAGAATTTAATTTCACCCATTAAAATCATTTCAAATTAATTTTACATCATTTTAAAAAAATCAGCACATAATGTAGTTTTTGAATATCCAAAAATAATATCATCTACATAAATTTGTACAACTAAAACATCTTTAGAAATTCATTTTATAAATAGAGTAGAATACTATATTCCTTTTGTAAAACCTTTAGAAATTAGAAAAGTACTTAATCTATCATAACAAGTTCTTGGAGCTTGCTTTAAACCATATAATGTTTTTTATAGATTGAAAATATGATTTAGAGAATGAGGGTTTGAAAATCTAGGTGGTTGTTCAACAAAAACATCCTCAGCAATATATCCATTTAAGAAATCACTCTTGACAACCATTTGATATAGTTTGAAATTTAGATGTGCAGCATAAGAAATTAAAATCCTAATAGCTTTTAATCTGGCTACTGGAGCCAAAGTCTCTTCATAGTCAATACCTTAATCTTGACTATAGCCTTGTGCAACTAGTCTAGATTTATTTCTAACTATGTTTCCGGATTCATCTAATTTTTTTTAAACACCCATTTTGTGCCTATTGTGAAAGTGTCCTTAGGTCTTTCAACAAGATTCCAAACATTATTTCATTTAAACTGATTGAGTTCTTCTTGCATAGAAATTACCCAAAATTAATCATTAATAGCATCATCAATGTTTTTAGGTTCAATCAGTGACACGAAGGTTTGATGTTCAACCTGATTTCTAAGAGAAGCTCTTGTCTGTGTCCCTCTATCTTGATTTCCTACAACATCATCTAAATGATGATTCTTTAGAATTCTAGTTGATCTAGTAAAGGTTGGACTAGAATCTTCAGGTTCATCAACAAGTTGGGAATCAACAAAAGCAGGTTCTGGAAAATTTCCAGAAGTGGTTGACTTTATAGCAGGTTCATCTGATTTTTCATTAAGGCCTAGAACAGATAAATATTCTTCAAGATTTTCAAGAGAGGTTTTAGGCTCATGTGTATCAGTTTCATCAAACTTGATGTGAACAAATTCTTCTGCACACTTGGTTAATTTATTGAAAACTCTATAGGATTTACTAGAAATAGAGTAACCTATGAAATTTCCTTCGTCACACATGGATGAAAACTTTTCAAGATAATCTTTGGTATTAAGAATAAAGACTTTGCAGCCAAAGACTCTGAAGTAGTTAACCTTAGGTTTACTATGGTTCCACAATTCATAAGGTTTCCCTTTAAGAACAGGTCTGATCTAGACTCTATTGATAATATAACAAGTTGTATTTACAGATTCATCCCAAAAATAAATAGGTAGGTCAAATTCATAAAGCATGGTTCTGGAAATTTCTTGCAGGGTTCTATTCCTCCATTCTACTACACCATTTTGTTGAGGTGTCCTAGGGGTAGTAAAGTTATGACTATAGCCATTACGTGAGCAATAGGATTCAAATTCATGATTCTCAAACTCATGGCCATGATCACTTCTTAGATTTTTAATCTTATGTCCACTAAGGTTCTCTACAGATTTAGAGTATTTAGAAAAGTAAGAACAAGCTTCACTTTTGTGAGCTAAGAAGTATACCCAAGTATATTTAGAAAAGTCATCTACTAAGATATAGACATAGTGCTTCCCATTTTATCTAGAAACTCTAGATGGTCCAAACAAATCCATGTGAACCAACTCGAGAGGTTGAGAAGTTGAAACTTATTTCTTTGGTTTGAAAGGGATTTTGTTTTTCTTTCCCTTTTGATAGGGATTACAAACTTCATCATTTGGCCACTCAAGTTTTGGTAGGTCTCTCACTAAGTTTTTCCAAGTATGATTTCTATGTGAGTGTATATTGCAGTGTCCTAATCTTCTGTGCCAAAGCCAATACTCTTTATGAAAAGCATTTAAAAATGTATAATTTTTCATGGCTAAAGAATTTAAATCAACAACATAATCATTTTCATTTCGTAGGGAAGAAAAATCTAAATAATTTTTAGAATTAAAAACATTGCAAGAATCATTTTCAAATTTAACATTAAAACCATCATCTCATAACTGAGATATGATTAACAGATTATATTTAAGTCCATCAATGAATAAAACATTAGAAATTAATACTGAGTCAGTGTTACCAATCTGTACTAAGCTGATGATTTTCCCTTTAGAATTATCACCAAAGGTGACAAAGCCTCTATCAATTATGACTAAGCTTTTAAAGAATGAGATGTCTCCTGACATATGTTTTGAACATCCACTATCCAAGTACCAAGTCTTCCTACAGGAGCTCTTTTTGCAGCTTTCCAACAAAACAGAATTAGATAGGAAATGACTTTGGTACCCAGATTATCTTGGGTCCTGATAGGTAAGTAATAAAAGATTTTGGTACCCAAATTTGTCTTATGGGTCTCATAAAATTTGCAGATTCAGCAGATTTTGAAAGATAAACCTTATTATATCCGTAACTATGAATATAACAAGTTGAAGCATATAAATGTCCAAAACTAGAACTAGTAGTATTCTGTCCAGATTTAGGAATAAATGTATTCTTAGTAAACTGTCTCTGACCATGTTTGTAGCCTATTACAGTCATGTATTTTGGTGAAACTTTCTTTCCTAGTATTTGAGATACTGTATCCTTTCCATTTGTGAATTTCTCTAAATCATTTCTGAGTTTCTCGTTAGACATTTTCAGTTCGGTGTTATCCTTTAACAGTTGATCATTTTTCTCTTTTTCAATAGTAAGTTCAGTTTTAAAAGTAGTAGTGAGAGCATGATGTTTCTTTTATTATTTGTATTTATCCTTAAGTTCATTTCATGTCTCTTCCAGTATATTACAATATTCAAACAATTCCTCAGTAGTCATGTTTTCAGAATCAGAATCATATTCTGCACTATCGTCAGAATAATGAGATTTTAAAGCAGGAGTATCTAAGATTACTATAGATGTGTTTTTCATAAAACACATGTTTTCCTTAATTCTGGTTTCATTCTCAGAAGATTCATATTCACTAGAGCTATCATCAGAAGTGCTCCAAGTATCCTTCATAGCCTTTTTGTACGTATTGTCCATTTAATCATATTTCTAATTGAATTTGAGCTTTGTGAATTCTGCTTTAATATGTGCTTTTCTTTTTCACTCATAACAGACAACTTCATCACTTTTGTCTGGTTTTTTTCAATCCATTTTCCAATGTCCCTTATTGTCATACATTCCTTTGTAATTAGATTTTCTGAAGAATTTCTTCTTCTTATAAAATTTCATAAACCATCTGGCTATCTGAGCCATTTCAGCATCACTATCAGAGTCTGAATTTTCACTGTTTGAATTGTCAGTAGGTAGTTGAGCTTTATCTTTGTCTTTGCTAATTGAAGCAGTAGTCTTGAAAATAAAATGATTTCCTCGTAGGTTCATCATCTTCCTCTTTATTCACCTTGAGTTCTTCCTCAAACATCATAAATTTACTAATGAGTTCATTGACAGGTAGAGCAACAATTTCACATGACTCTCTGATTGAAAAAGATGTGCCTCTCCATCGGCCTGGTAAACATCTCAGAATCCTCATAATTTTTTCCTTTGTTGGAACAGCCTTTCTAAGTGAATTAATTTTATTGAATATCTCATTAAACCTGAGATACATATCAGAAATGGGTTCATCATTTTTCATTTAAAAATTATCATATTTAATAGTACAAGTATTTAATCTCATTTCCTTAAAATTATTTGTTCCTTTATGAGAAACACCCAATGTATCCCAAATTTCAAAAGCATTTTTACATGCAGAAATTATGTTAAACTCTTCATCTCTTAAATCACAGTATAGGGAATTCAGGGATTTACAATTATTATTGTAAGAAGACTTTTTAGGTTCATCCCAAGTGTATCTAGTAGTAGTGGGAAGTTTATATTCTGATTCTATGGCAGTGCAAATATCAAAACCTATGATTTCTAAATGAATTTTCATTTTATGTTTACACTAAGCATAGTTTGTACTATTAAAGAAAGGTGGAATGATAGTAGAAGAACCCTCTAGTCTATTATCCATAACTAGATTTTAGAAAGATAAAAATTTAGAACTAACAGAAATTTAAGATCTTTAAAGATGCAACTAAAATCACATTTGAAAAACCGAGTATTTCAAAAATATTTGAACAAAAACTAATCCTCTGTTACCAAATGTTGATCGGAGTGGACACTCAAGAGGGGGTGAATTGTGTTCCAATTAAAACTTCTGTTAAAATATTTTATAGTTAAAATCCTCCGATTTATAAAATAAGTTAAACTTTAGTGAATTTATACAGATTATAAATGGTCACTTAGCTTCTCAAAGATTGATTAGGTCGCAGTTAATTTAACCACAAGATCAAACTTACTTTTGAAGCTAACCTATTGATTTACAATAAGTGTAAACACTTGCTAATTTAACTATCAAAGTAGCTTCAAAATAGTTTTGTATTTCAAAGTAATAACAGAAGAATAAATAAGATATATGTAGTATACTGTAAACTTAAATAAAATATGAACATAAGATATAACAATAGTTTCAGTCTCAAGTCGAGACATAGTCCTCTTAAATATATATAAATTTGATCCACACCCTGGATAGGGGTAAACAATAGTTTTAAGAAACTGTCCAGGCCACAGAGGGACCTCTACCACTGTTCTTAGTGGGAGACAAAACAAAGAACATGTCACACAAGGACCTCTTCCACAGTTGACGTGGGTAAACAAAAGTAAAGAAAATTTGAGTGAGGATTTTGATATCCTCTAGTTTAGTGCAGGAGACAGTGTGTGTAAAGATATACAGAGTAAACCACACTACTCTAATGTTAATAAATAAATCACGTAGAGAAGATAGATGAGAGTTTAGAAAGCTCTAGTGATTATCAATGTAGCTCTATACTCGTTGGATTCAACAGGAATGCTTATGAGTCCTTCTCTGGTTTTTCTGTGAAAAACAGAGTGTCGTAGTTCATCTTGTCTTCTTCAGGACTGAGAAAGATCTCTTGATTCGTCGTGTGTTCTTCACAAGTATTGGATTGCACTCATGAGTGTTCTCTGAAGGACTTGCAATCTCCTTCTTGTTCAGGATTGTTATTCTTGATCAGCACAGTGAACTCGATGTACGTATGTTCTTCGTGTTGTATATCTTGTTTCGTTGTTGCTTGTTTCTTCTTACTTCTTACACCTTTCATGTGTACTGCATCTCATTCTTTCTTATATTTCACGTTTTCTGATAGTAGGAATGATTACCTTTTCTATGGTTTCCTGACATGCCAACAACTATCAATAAATAAGATTAATTTCATTGAAAACAACAATTACGACCGTTAGCATTATTTAAATAATATTGACAAAAACATAAGAAATGGTGTCACAATGATTATGGAAAAAGTGTCTTCTTCACGGTATGTGGTTCACGGTATGAGCATCACGGTGTGTCCTTCATGGTGAGTCCTTCACGGTGTGTCCTTCACGGTGAGTCCCTCACGGTGTCTGGTCACGGTGTCCGGTCACGGTGTCTAGGTCACGGTGAGTCCTTCTTGGTGTCTCCATTCATAGACAAATATCTGTATTTGGACTAAGACAATGATATGCAAAATATGGATTAAGGTAAATCATTAAAAATTAAGAGAATTTGAATCATAAATATAAAGGTATGATAATATATGTGAGAATTGTGATCATGCATAAGACTTATAAATAATAAAGAGAAAATTAACATCCATAAGCTTTGTTATTATAAAATCATGATGTGTAGCTATTATTGAGATTGAAGAGCATTAACAAGATGTGAAATGGAGATCGAGATTAATTAAGAGTAATGAGATTTGTGATCATTAAAACATGATTAACACATGAGGAGTCCAACAAGTCTATCTATAGTGAGATTAATCCTATATGGTTCCAAAAATGGACTTATACTTCATATATCATACTTCGTAATATAATAAAACTAGTTTCTACTAAACATGGACTTCTTGTAGGCCAGTGGTAGATGATAAATCCAGTCTCACTTCGGTTGTGGGTTCGATTACCATAGCCTTGTCCGACGCGATGGGTTGTCTCCCATCCTATAGGTTGTCGTTTTTCTAAAACTACATTACTATAACATCCAATCAATAATATCGAAAAAAACTTCTATCCTTAAACAATACCTACTTATGTCCAATATAATCCATTCCAATCTTTAGGCTTATCCATAATACTACAGTCCACTCTCATATTATAGTGAAAATGATTACCAGAGATTTCATATAAAAAACAAGTTAATACCATCATTAATCCCCATATATCATAAGATATGTCTTTTTGGTCACATTCCAAACATTCAAAGGCCATAATCATGTATTCTCCTGAAAAATGAATACCCATTGATTCTTAGTGAATACATGAGTGCTGTCAAAACTTAACTCTTTCCACATACCAAACCCCCAAAATTCTATATACTCAAACCATGATATAACTATTTCCTTATATCAGTCATGATCTCATTAATACTATGAAACATTTCATTTTCTATTTATCCATTCATTATGTGCATATCATCTTTTTTCCAAAAATATATCAATCACTTTCGGTTACAGGTACCATAAAATTATTGAAAACCACAATAGTACAATACATAAATATTCCAATATTCCACGATAATATATACAACATTATTTTGGAATCCCATTACATAAAAACATAATCATTCCACCACATCGTTGTTATATTCAAAATATCCAATAGTTATCACATGTGACTTCCCTTTGCCCTTTGCCCTAAGTGGTTTCTCATGTTGATCATCACTAACCCTTGGATTAGGGAATTTATTAGCATAATGCCCCATTTCATTGCAAATGAAGCATTGAAGTGTTGGTGGTGCATTCTCTGCAGTTTTTTCTTTATTCACATCATTAGAAACCCTTTTTCCATTACTTCGTCACTCAGCAGATCGATGACCTTCTTTTCCACGCATAAAACATTTTCTAGTCCCTTTAAGAAAATCCCTGCCATTATTCTTTCCACACTATGAGCATAAGGAAACATTCATCTTCTTTTCACCATCATTTTGAGATTTCTCCTTGAACTCCATCTTTTGTTTCTTGTCAAAACGTTGAGATGGATAAGTAACACCAACTTCCAGTTCTACCTTGATAGCACAACGCACAATTTCTTCATAGCTACTGAATTCTCTTATAGCTAATTCCCTTCGAAGATTTGGTTTCAAGCCACTGAAGAATCGATCAACTTTACTTTCAGGTTAGATTATAAAGCCAGATGCATACCTTGCAAGCCTTGTAAAATTCGTTTCGTATATACCAACAGATACATCATCCTTTTTCTTTAGTTCAAGAAACTCCTTCTCCATCTTTTTTTGAAGAATACGAGGGAAGTACTTATTGGAAAATAATTTCTTGAACGCGTCCCATTCCATGGACTCAATATCATCTATTGGACTCATATTCTTGATAAGATTACACCACTGATCAGCTTCACGTTCAAAATGATATATTGGTAAGATGACTTTAACATGTTCAGAACATTGAAGAACTGAAAATATCTTTTCAGTGGTATTGATCCATTGTTCAGCAACAAGTGGATCAGAAGACCCACTGAAAGAAGGTGGACATTGCATCATGAAGGACTCAATAGAATATTGTTCCCTTCTCTGCTCATTTGGATGTCTAGAATGATTCATAGATTGTGTAAGTATAGCAATATGATTTTGCACTCCATCTCCCAAATTTTTTTTCAGGAGGACAAACATTGCATTTTCCATTGCATTTATCAACACGGTTCCTTCGGGTTCCAGCCATCGTCTAAAACCCAAAATGATTAGTGTGAGAGGAAAAAATCATGCTATGGAAAACAACATAATAAAGGGGGAGTACCTTCAATATCTCATATCTTAGGTTTAATTCTAAGATCTTTACCATGATTCTAGGACTATAACCTATACTTACACTTATCCTTAGGGACATTCCTAGGCATACCTTAGAAATATCTCTAGGGATCTCACTAAAGTTATCGCATCCTAGTTTCCAAAGGCTGACTAAACAATTCCTCTGATTCCAAATGTAGAGACCTGAAGCTTAACATACATGGACATTAGATTACTTTTTCGGAATACATAATACATAACAAAAAAACACACAAGGACCGTAATAGTTTAGTGTCTTTGGAAACTTTGAATGTAATCTTCTAATCATGGTGAAAGATATTCAATATCTCTAATAAAGATCTTCCATTTTTTGATTCATTACCCTGAACCTTTCTTTTAATCCTAGGGGAAAATAAAACATAAAAAGGGTGAGCTCAAATGCTCAGTAAGGGTAAGCATGGATAAAATAAAACATACCATATACATTTGAACTTAAAAATATGAACATAATGTATAAACATCAAAATCATGAGCCAAGACATAAAACATGGAAATACATATAAGGCATAGATCATAATAGAACATAAACCATGATAAAATAGCAAGGGAATAAGATATGTAATTGTGGAATCGATTAAGCACATGTAATGATTTCCATAGTAACAAAGGAATTGCTTCCAAGACTATCTTAGTGGACAAAGTCCCTTTCTGAATCGAGTTCACTTCTCATTCCAGTCCAGTATTGCTGAACCAGATTAACTTACTATTCCATCAATGTCTATATCATGAGATATAAATCTTTACCCAATGCATTGGAGGGAGATATAGGTCTCACCCATCTCATAATTAAATCATTCTTACTTGTGCCACAAAATAAACATAAAACATTCACCATAACCAAAAGAATAAAATGGGTTTCATAAACATCATCCCATAATCATATAATCCATATAAAATTAATGGATACCATTTCATAATAATAAAATTGAAACCATTTATGTCAGAGAGACATTATACTAGAAACATACACATATGAAATAATGTCATCATATATGGAAAAATGGTTTTGATAAAACACTTGAAATGAATTCTTGAGGAAAATATCCTTTCTTCTTCAAAATCAATTTTTTCACAAATCATCATGCAGTTTTGAAAGAAAGATATTTTTTTGGAAATAGCCATGAAATATTTTGGAGGAAGGTTCATGATAATAAGGCTTTATAAAATCGTAAAAATCTGTTCGTGCCGTATAAGTTAAAAAAACATTTTTCTCGTACTTTTTTCTGAAAAGTCAAAAAGTACCTCGTAAAAGAAATATTCCATACATACCATGTAGTAAAAGAAAAAAATTGGTAAAAATGAAAAAAAACATACATGAAACCATTGTTATGAAACATGGACATAGATGAGAGCAATAACACCAGTAAATACTTACGAATTAACAATCTCGGATAAGAACGAGATTGGAAAAGTAATCCCTTACCTTAGGTCTGATATGCTTCGTACGTATCCAAACCTATTGTGTAATGATTCAAATAATGTAATTGACTTATTACAGAATCATATTCATTGATATTATATCATATATGGTTCACTTATGACTTTATATTACCTATTCTTTTTTAAATTCATCTTAAAGTAGCGTTTTGTGTAAAATCGTCTCATTTGTTGTTCGTGTTTTAACTTGTAATTATTCATATGATTACATAGATCATGATTACTTACTTACAGAATGTAAAACATGATTTATATATAATATATATTCATAATATAAATATATATAATGGATCAATAAATGGAATGAAATACACCGTTCAAGGAGACGGTAGGCCGTACATATGCATGAACGCTGCTTTCGTTTCCTTATTTAATTGAATGGAATTAATTAGATGACATAAATATATATATACATAAATACATTAGAATTTTAATGTCATACATTTCATGATTAATTATTATATATACTTTATAATCATTCTTGAATGGTTATCATGGAGAGTGAATCTCATCGCGTCGTGGTGACGATATTTTGTACGTATGCACATGTGGTGATTTCATTTTCCATAGGATGGATAGATGGTGAAATATGGTTGTTTCATACTTATAATTACATATGAGTGATACTGATGTTAGTACTTCATAATGAAACAACTAAGTAAGAAGAAGAAGTGTAAGAAGAAATAACGTTGAAAGAATCGGTAACAGACATTACCTATTTTTTGAAGCGCCTCTTTGAGACCTCCTCTTAGGGAACTATAATTGGACTTTGAAGAAGACCAGGACCTATATGTTGTTTCTAGAGAAGTGGAGAAGATTATTTGGAATGGTATGGACGAGATTGAAGGCTCAAAGTTGTGTGATTAAGAGATGGAGGAGGTGCCCTTTTATAAGGGAGGAGAGGGGAACCATTGGAATAACAAAAAATATTATTTTTTTATAAAGTCATATTCAGTTTTTAATAGCTCCAAATTGAGTTATTTCAAAGCTAAGGTGGGGATGGTTCTAAAGCCTATAATACAATAGAATTTATATAATTTTAGGTTTCTATTTTAACCTTATCATTTATATTTATCTTTATGTTACATAATTTAACTTTTACCGTGTCTTCTTGTTTTTCTTACACTATAAGTTTAATAAACTTACTATAACAAGCCAAACGAACCCCAAGCTGTTTAATAATATATATAACCTTATCTAATTCATTTCTCTGATCCTTAGATTTTTAGGAATAAAATAACAATTAATAATAAAATATTTGTTTTAAAAACTATTTTATGTCAATTTTGACACTATTTGGTAATTGATTTTTGTGAAAATTATAACAGAATTATTAGTTCGAAAAAAGTTACCTAAATCAATAATAACATGTAATATTAACCTATAAAATTAGTTTAATTCATAAAAAGCTTCAAATTACATTTATTTGGTTATTTATAACATCAATTATGTCAATATTTCATTAATAAGATAATAAGTGCATCATCATTGTGTCATAAATAAATTAAATTATTTAATGTCTAAAAATTATAAGTAATATACAATTATGTTGGAAATATTTTTATATTTATAATTAATATTTATTGTCGAATTTATCTTATGTATAACCCTATATTAAAAATGATTTACTTATTAAACATTGATTTTAACTATTATAACCCTTCTTTAAATAAATTAATATTAAATGTACTAATCTAAACCAAGTGGGCCTAAATGGTCATATTTTATTCCTAAGGTTGTTTTTGGTTGAATTAATCTTATCCAATATAATTAGGGCATGTTTTAGGGTAATAATAATAATATCATTTTACCCCTTAATTGTCCTTTTTACTTTTAACCGTGGTAAATAAAAGTAAAAAGTTACTATTGACCAAAAAATATTTTCATCTCATTGAACCAAATTTCAGTCATTGATATTAACCATGACTCTCAGATATTATAAATTCCACTCAAAGAAAAGGTAAAATTAAGTTTTATGAAAAATTCATTTTTTTAACTACCACTTAGTGGTTTCACTATTCATCAAAAAAATGAAAGCTTCCAGAAAAATACCAAAAATTATGCCTAATGTATATTTGATATTATGAATTCAAAAATTATTTCTATTTTACCAAATTCAAAACATATCAGTTGCATTAATTAATTTAAAATTTAATTCCCGTCGTCAAAACAAATAGCGTGTTTTTAAGAGATAATAACTATCAAAAGATTGACAATTGTTTATGTCTTGTTTAAATGTGAAATTACATCCAATGACCAAAATTGTATTAAATGGTAAAAATATATTCTAAATATACTTTAAATCCAGTCAAATTAATTATTTATCTCTATTAATTATTTCGATTAAAAGAGTTGTTTTTAATTAAAATTTAGTAATTTTCACTATTCATCAGAATATGAAAGTTATCCGAAAAGTACTAAAATTTCACCCTAAGAAAATTTCGATATTCCGAATCCAAAAATGAAGTCCATTTTGAATGATAAAATTTATAAAATTTCAAGAAGTGGGTATTACTATTCACAACAGCTAGTTCATAATAATATTATAATAATATCTCGTTTAGTGATACTCGGTATTGCGTACTACACACGCTATCGAGGAAGATATTTATAGTGTGTAATGCAAGAAAATTCAGGGCTGCATGTAGTGAAATCTCTGTTTGGTGTTGCATATAATCAAAACTTATTTCATTTATACATTAAACAAAATCTATACATTATGTTGCGTAGAATAGTTTCTACAAAACAAACTTGAAATTGTGTGTAACGCGGGCCAAAATAGTGTTGCGTATACTGCAAGAAAATATGGTGATGCGTATATCACAAGCTAATTTTGGTGTAGCGTACAACACAAGAAATTAAAAAGAATATTTTTCATAAAATCTCAGGGTGTTACATATCAATCCACTCTATTAATGAAATATTTTATGATCTCATGAGAGAAAATTGGTTTTTGGAAATTGATATATTATCGAGATACAATCTCCTATGGTTTGAAGACATTGATTAACATAATATGGAATTCAGATGTTATTATATAAATTTTTCATATCGTGAAATAAAAATTGGCATTTCAAACACTCATGTGGTGTTAATAGATTTAATGAATCTAATCATTAATTTATTCATGGAAATTATCGTGATTTACATTATGGATGATTTCTTTGTTTATGCTAGATCAGAGTGGGATTATTCTATGGAATTGAATATAATCTGTGGAATACAGAGAGTTTATATTTATTTAGGAAATCATTACAAAATTTCATTATGGATCCTAGTGAAGATTCATTTTGGACATGTGACGTCTACAATGAGTGTATCAGTTTATCCCAAAAATATTAAATTAGTGATGCTTTGGGATAATCCTATATATATGATTGAGCTATAGTGCTCATTGGGATTAGTTGGGTACTGTAGGTTCTACATCATTGAATTATCCATGATTTAATCATGTATAATATAGATGGCGCATAATGGTGTATGTTTCAATATCAATTAGTAATACTGATCTTTTTAGGATATGAAACTGTGATTGAATTCATTCATAGTATTGATTCCATCAATATTATATGTTTTTTATATTATTTACTATAATTCACTAGGTATGAGATTGGGTTTTGTTATGATGAAATTAATTAATTTAATAGATTATATGTCTACTCAATTAAACCATCATTATAATAAGTATCCAATTTTTAATCATGATTTAGTGTTATATATTCATTCAGTTATGTTATGAGTTGAATACTCCAATATTTCGCATTATATACTATATTAAAATAATAAGAGTTTTAAGTATATATTCCCCAAAAGGGATGTGGAAATTATTTTTAGATAATTGTTCTATTACCATTATACATTTAATTTTGATGTTTCCTATAATGTATGAATTGTGATTGTGGTTCCAAACACATTAAAAAAAATGTTACCAACTCAAGTTGTAATGGAATCAGTGGAAGAGTGGAGCTGGGTTAGAATGTTTTCTATTATAATATTAGATGAAGGTAGAGATAATAGATAATTGTTCCTAGATTTAAGTTATGTAGTATAATTTATGGGTGGCTTAATTTTACTTGTCCATGTTGAGGATACCGAATGTCTATATTTTATAATAAATATTAATGGTGGGGAGACCTAAATTGGGTGGCCCTTAGTCTCTCAGTCGTTTTTTCACTCCCGAGGAAGCACTATTAATATAATAGACATTTGGTGTGAATTATTAGTTACTATAAATTTATCGATACTTTTTGTGAACCTTGTACCAACGAATATGTAAAACGACATGAGATTTCATTTCTGGTTGGTAGGAATGAGATGGTAAATTTCCAGTTTTGTATCATAGTGACTCACATGTAATAAAATTAAATAATAATCTCTGAGAGAAACTATATTATTAAGTCCTTTACAAATTCGGGTTTAAAAGTAGGATGTGATATCTAGGTTAATTTTTATTTTACTACATTGATCTCATAGCATTAGTGATTTGATACTGGGGATTATTCACAAACCCATTAAATCAATACATTTTATACCTATAAAGGAGCAGAAATGGTAATGGTATGTTGGATACAATATATATTAGAGTTTTTCAAACACTATGGTGTTATAATAACTACTTTTTATAGAGACAATTAACATATTTTTTATTTCATTATTGGATTGCTGACTATTGTGGGATTTTACTTGATTATGAGCATAAATTATTCTCCATGGATTGAAGACCAGACTGAACAAGCCTTCTGGATTCCTGAAGGCATACATTGGGAATGAGTTATTTCCATTAATGGATCTTCGGATAATGATATAGAAATTGAGGAAATTTACTATAATAATAATTTTCATGTGATGATAAGGATGGCTCTGTATGAGTCTTTTTATGTGATTCATTACATATCTTCTCTTTATCCACAAGAGTTTTGTTAATAGTATTTAATTGGACCATATATCAGTTATGGGATGATTGATATCGTGAAATTTATTTGGAAGTACTTTATCAATGTATAGATTAATTGGGAATCATATGTGGATCATTGTTTTATACTATTTGATTTTCAAATATGTGATCATGTAAATTTTTAGAGAAGCACCTTAATTAGGTCATTTATATTTATGGAATCAAAATATTTTGTCACATTGCTATGTTGGACATTTAAAAGTTGAGGAGTGACAGTAGAATGTAACCAATTATTTTGACCATCAAACTCCCTTTACCTCTAAAAATGATGTGCCCCTGGTTTCCTATTTAATAAAATATTAGTCAGATTCATCCCTTATGCTCGGGTGGTTGGATATTGAGACAGAACATGAAACATTAGTGGTTGAAATACCTATTCATGTAATATTTTATTAGGATATGAAACTTAATGGAAATACTATCTCATAGGTTTGAGCGATATTGAATTGTGGATGGGATTGACAAGAGACATGGGAGTGTGAAGCTTCAGATATGCATAATCACCTATGTACTATCAAGATCATGGTCATTATAATTTTTAGTATCAGAACTAATCTATGATTTGATAAATTTTGAAACCCCATTCTGATTAATCATATTTAGATATTTTTTTATTTTGAATTTTGTGTTTGTCATAATTTGAGAGGGGGAAGGGGGGTTGGCATTTGGTAGGTAGGAGGCCCTAAGTAATATAATAGAGTGATTTGGTAGAACTAATTGGGATTTTAGAAATGCTATAATTTTTTGTGTGAAACATGGTAGCTAGTATAATTCTAATATTCAACCATATTATTCCATTTTTGTGGAGGGTTTTTTCTTATACAGACATTCCAATTAGTGATTCCAGTTGGTGTTTGATTTTTTTAGCGTTTAAAATAATCATTTTGAAGTGAAATGATGTTTTATCTCCTCTAAAATGACCCATATGACCCTAACTTGTACTGTCATGGTTAAATGATAATATTTTATATTTTAATTACTACTCCTCTTCTCAGTGGTGAATCATTATGCTAATAAAATTATAAGATCATTATTTAGTGTAATTAATATATAGACCCTTTATAATAAATTTCATTCACTTATTATTCATGAAATTGAGGAAAATATAGAATATACTATTTGATATATCATTGATACATATAATTTAAAAAAATTCATTGAATTTATGTTATCTAGTATCTGATCTCCATCCCTCCCATCACTTATTGAAAAGTAGACATCATTTTATTCATTTTGGAGGTTGTTGTCTCTATACATTAGAATATACCATGGTGATAAATGAATCATTATGATTATGTTGATTAATGTGATTTTTGAAGCTATGTAATTTAAATCATTATAATGTGAAATTTATCATTGGTGGATTTATATTTTTATTTAATTTTAATTGAAAATGTAAAACTTTCATTTTAAATGATGAAACACCACAATAATGTTTTTGAAATTAAGTTCCATGAAAAGGAAGAACTCTTGTATCACAATTGAATATTTTTATAAATTAGTTCCCATTTGAATAAAATTTAAACATCGATATTAATTTTCATACACAATAAAAACATGGCTACTTGAATGTATGGATGAACTGCAAACATTCACAGACCTTGGGTTGTGGGGCAAAACTAAACATGGATGAGCCCTACTAATGAAAGCTATATATATTGGAGTTTCCCATAATTTATTGGATAGTAATAATATTATTTTGAAAGGTAATTAAATTGTAACACTATATGATTTTATAACAATAATTTATAAAAAAAATTAGTTTCTTCAATAGCTTAGGGTAAACACATCATCATGTTGATACAAATAACAATATACTCATAATATTAGTATGATCATTATAACCAAACTGTTATACATTGTTTTTGGAATATGCATAAACATATTTTAGAATTTACCAATAATTTTTTACTTAATATATATATATAATTAAATAATTTTTTTTCATGTCATTACATGCATTTAAAATGATATTTTCTCAAAAAATTAACTTTTTTTGATTTTTTTTATTAAATTAAAAAATATAATTTTTAAACATTTAAAAAATGTATTCAAAGAAATTTAATATAATATAAAAATAACAATTCATAATTATCATAGTGTGAATTTTTTTAGAATTGCCTAAAAGGATTCATTTTCAGTGAATAGTGAAATTACTGAGATTTTTTGGAAATATGACTTCACCATTAAGGAATATTCTTTCTCAATTATATATTAATATGGTTGAAATTTCAAAAATTATTTCAATGTCTAATTATTTAATACAATTTAGTTTATTAGAATTAATTTTATATGTATTTATTTTATTATTAAATTTTATAATTTTGAACGCTTTTCTATGTAAAAACATTTTACTATTGCATCTATGGGTATAATTTGAATTAAAATTCTTCTAAATTAGATATTTTAATTTGGAAAAAATTTAATAATTATTTATAGTAAGAATAATATATTTTATATAATATCTTTAAAATAAATTTTGGTAGTAATAAATGGTGAAAATGTTGAAAAACAATTTTTTTTGGTTAATCATAAAATTGTGTTGTTGGTTGTTAAACTAAAATGATATGGGTTAAAACTAAAAAACTATTAAAATTACTATTTTATACCCTTATTTTTACCTTTTAATATCTAACTTTATACAAGTGACACAATTTTCATCTATTTGGAATGTTTAAAATTTCAGAACACAAAGTCTTTTTCAGAAAGTTCATGTTTATCATCTCACCCACATAAAAAGGTATCCCGGTTTCCCCTACACATCACAAGACATAAAACCAAATTATACATCGAATATCTACCCAAATTAATTCCAAAAATCTTTAACCACATCTTATTGTACTAATTTATTTTATTTTTTCATCATGTGAAGGCCTTAGTTATAAACCAATATTGGTTCTCCGAATAAGATGTAAAATTATCACACTTCTATTTTTCTTTTACTTATTCATCGACCTAATTAAGTTATTATTAAAATGTTATGATTAAATTAAACTAGTAACTATAATATAATTATATTTTATTATATTAATTTCATAACCTTTATCCATATCAACTTCCATTAAATGGGATATAAAACCGTTGATGATGTCTATAGTAGACCACAGTCTCACAAACCAATTAAATTTGCATTCCATCACTACCTATCATGAAAGATGATTATGATTAATTTTATAATTAAATATATTGTTTGTTAAATTATATTACTTATATAACTAAAATATCATCTATACCTTCATAACATCTATTCAACTTTTAAATGATATTTATGCACATGCATAAGTATGGACTACCACCTCCTGGAAATGATGTGATCCAATTTTCATTTTATTTGGACATTGATTGTAATAAGTATTGATTTTGTAAATATATTTGAAATATGTTACAGGAAATTTATTATATCATGTTTTTTTGATTATTTATTTTTATTCTACTCTATGCGATAAAACAATGTAAACTGCATTAATGTGTATGTACCGCTTACCGTCTCCATGAACATTGTACTTAATTTTCTATCTCCATATTTTATGGATTAAAATAATATAATATATAATTAATACATATAGTATTTATAAATCTTTTAAAATTATTGATATCATTGAACTATGATCATTGTAAAAAATAAAACAATACCAAACCAAAACTAACATGAAAACACACTACATTTATTACCCGATGTGTGATTTTGACATGGAATTATTAATAATTTTAGAATATAATATCATATGTAAATAATATATGGTTTTAAAAATATGACTTTGGATCTAGAATATATTTATAACAATCCTATTTTTATTATATAGGATTAAAAAACATGGTTGAATAATTTCAAAAGTATAGTTAAGGGATTTTTATTCTACCTTTTATTTGTATGAGACATATTCCACAATCACCACCCATTTATTTTTATGTGTTTTATATAATAAACTGTTGATTTTTTATATCATTAATACAATTATTTTAAATATAATTAATTATTAATTAAATTATTATTGTTATTGGGGATTAACAAAAAAATGTTACCAAAGTTGGATGTGATTTTTGATAGAATATCATTGTTTTTTAGGAATATATTTCTTCCAATACTAAAATTTTATGTTACATCTATAAATAACTTCAAGGGTTTTATTATTAATGTATTAACGTAGGAATATAAATATTTTCCATTCAATTTAGTCCCATTATGTTCTTTATAACCTAATATAATGTTTTAAGAAAAGTCTAAATTATTTATATCTTCGGTCGAATATCCATTTTCCTCCTTTTCTATTTTTTCTAAAAATGATTTCTAAATATATTTTAATAATATATAGTGACTTTATAAATAAATTTTTACCCCTATTTTACTTGTAAAAATTGTTATATTAGAACTGTATTTTCTTATTCCGAATGTGTTACTTTTTACTTTTACTAAAAATGAAGAAGGAATCATTGTTTGAATATAATGCCTCAACCGTAAACATTACATAATCTGTAGTTAACTTAAGTATTCGACATTGAGATGTTATTTCGGGTATAATTTTTTTTAAATTAGGCCACAACTGTTACATTACAACTCAAATAATACAAAGTAGACATATGTACTAGATCCAATTAGTTTCCACAAAAAATATAACTCCTTTAATTAAAAATGAATTATTTTCTTGATAAAAAACATCTTGACATTTTTTATTCTCATGTCCTTCATTATTCCCTATGAATTTTTTTTTTCCAGAACATGATATGAGCATAAAAAACACAGTAAGGGATATAAAATAAGGAATGAAAACATTATTTAATGAATACATACAAGACAAAGAAATCATACTTTTCAATCATAATGAATAGAATCTTGGACATACCTCATGAAATAATAATATTTATTACTAACACGTTGAAATCATATATCATAATGGTAAATTGTGGTATCCATAATATTTTAACATTGAAGCTTTCACAGGTACATAGGGAGTTACATTTGGAATACCATCACAATATATTCTCTAAATCAATTAGGATAAATGTTATCATTTTCTTATGTCACATTACCTAATGAAATGGTGAGCTATTTAGGGCACACCCTCCATTTTTTTATCATGGAACAAACCGTATATAAAAAAATACCCTAGAACCATAATATATTCATTAGACATAAAATAACCACAAATAGAAGAAACAATTTCCACATTTAAATCAAAATATTTCATTTCAATCTATTGACATAGTATATTCATTTTGAAAAACATTTTCAATACTAAAATTTGTAAAAATGGTATATGGTATTTATTTTCTTTATAAAAATATCATGGCTTGTTAATGAATCCAAATATCAAATAATGATAGCAATGGAAGAAAGGTTATTATCTCAGCATACATTAAAAAAATCATTTCTTTTATTGTTTAGTAAAATTCATTATTGAATAAGATTCCTCTTGAATTTAATGAAAATTCAATGGGATTTCTACACCGTATAAATGAATGTTGTGTATAAATCAAAATATGCATCAATGAAAGGAGATCGAGACAATGCCTGTTACCTTTCCACTAACACATCACGTATATACCATGTTTTTCCTAAATAAAAAACCTAAATTAATTTATACATTATTCGTATCCTTTTTCATGTTTATTACTCCATTTATATCACTTTATAACACTTTATGAAAACAAAAAAAATTATTTATGTTAATATCGGTCATTTGGTCGATATTGGGTACTTGAGTAAAAAATGAACCAGATTTGATATAAATTGTAGAAGTAGTCAAATGTATATCATCTCCATAATTGTATTCATTATTTAAAAATCATATATAACCAGTATATATGTATTTATAATTGTCCATAACATTTTTTATATGAAATGAAATGCATCGTTCATGGAAATGGTAAGTGGTACGAACATATAAAATAATTTTTCATTTAATTGTCGAATTAAAGAAATAAAAAAGAAATGGTATACATGTATATTATAATTATAGTATAATATCTTCTTTTATATGTTTTACATAGATTCATTAACTCCAAACATTATATGTTCAAAGTATGGAATGAATGAGTTGTATCACTTTGAGGGGGCAGTAGTCCGCATTTCCTAAAATGAAAACTATTTTATTTATACATTATGGAAAGCATAAAGGTATTAATTGAATTATAAAAAGATTAAGAATTGAGATTATATAAATATAATATTTATCACTTATAAATACAGATCCATTATAATGTCAACCATGAGAGATGGTAGGGGAAAATTAAACAATCATCATTCCGTGAGGCAGTAGTTCCCCATCCATAGAAATAGTATATTCTAAATACATTATATGGAGGTGTGTGTAAGTGTAGTTAGAATCCTTCTCAAAATATCATAATTTTATATTGAGGATGTTGGTGTTGTTATGTAATGAATAATAATTAAATATGGAGTAACGAAATAAAATAATATAAAGAATCTTTAGAGAAGATGCAAACTCTTAAAAAATGTAACTTCCTTTAACATGAGTCAAAAGGATTTATTGAATTTCATTATGCAAAAAAGTATGGCTTATATTTCGAAGAGAGAGATGATAGAAGCTTATTAGGGAATTGGTTGGATGATCCAAGGTGATCTAGAGGTGTGATCAAATGGGTAGAGTTGAGGACCTTTTATAAGATAGAGGATGGGAACCTTAAGAATGTTGGAAAAATAATTTTATTATAAAATTATATTCGATATCAAATTGTCCCAAAGTAAATTATTTCAAATAAAATATTTTTTTTGGTCGAAAACTTCTTAAATAAGTGGTTTTAGACAATAATTGGTTGCAAATTTAGCCTTATCATTTAGCTTTAACCCTTACATAACTTATTGGACACTTATCAGGTCTTATTGTATAATCTTAATATATGGTAATTATAGTTACTATAAAATAAAAATAGAAACTCAAGTGGTTAATTAATGACATTTTCAACCTTATCTATGTCATTTGGTAGAATCATTGATTTTTAGGACTATTATATAATTACATAAAATAGTATTTGTTTTAAAAACACATTTTTTTCAATTTATATACTACTCATATCAGGAATTAAAAAATACTTTAATTACATGATTAATTGAAAAAATCTTCATTAATTCTGTTATATCAAGTCATAATAATCCCTAAAATTCGTGGATGTCACAAAAAGACTAGAAATAAATTTCTTTTAATATTTATAATCTCATTAATTTAAATCATTCATTGATAAGGTAATCAGTATATCATCATTGTGTCACAAATATATTTATTTATATTACATCTAAAATTTATAAATAAAATACCATAATGCCGAAACTATTTTTATATTTATAATTAATATTCATAGTTTAAAATATTTCTTATATAATCCCATATAAAAATTCCTTTCTAGAAGATATATGTTTATGTTACATTTTTCGCTACTTTAATTTAATTTTTATAAAATGTCTATTTCACATTCAAGTGGCTCTATGGGGTCCCAAAATTGAAAAAAGGATAAAAATGGTTATACATATGTCATAAAATATGATTAGGAACTATTTTAGGCTATTTTAATATTATGATAATATTATTATTTTCCATTATTTATGTGATTTACACTTTAACCGTGGTAAATAATATAATTACTGATGTTACAATTCATAATACCTAAAAATAAAAGGTAAATACTTATTCCAAATATGGAATCCATTCTAAAAAATTCAAAACATAGAATTTATAGAAATTAAATTTAAATTGATTAGCATTGTCAAAACCAAAAATCCTGTTTTCACAAAGTAAAATATGCCAAATTAATAACATGTGTTTATGTCCAATTTAAATTTGAATTTACATCCAATGAAAAAAACAGATTAAATGATAAAATCATAATCAAATTATATGCTGAATTAAATTTAAAGGACAATCTAAATATATAAATACATTAGAGTAAAAGGAGGTTTTTAATTAAATTGTATCATTTTTCATAATTCATTAAAAAGTCAACTTTATCAAAAAATACCAAAAATTCACTAAAACTAAATATTGATGTCCCTATAATAAATAAAAACTTTACTTTTTTAAATGGAACTTATATAATGTGAGAAAACCTGTATTTAAAAAAAATCCATCAAAAGATGGAAAAATGACATTTTAAATATATTAGATTATTTAAGGGTTAAAATCAAATTCATTATTATTTTAATCCATTAAAATTTATATGATAAATTTAATGACATTTAACAGAAATGTATAATCATATTTTAGTTAGTTATGTTAATTACCACTAATATAATTGCTATGTTTTAACGTTCATTTTAAATAATAATAATAATATATTATTTTTCTGTATAACTCAACGTTGTGTGCAACGTTTGATTATGGAGAAACACATTTTTTCTTGTTGAGCATGTAATTGGACATATCATCCCCTTTAATTAGAAATTAATATTTATTTAACAATTGTTAATAAATATGAAAATTTCATATTCTTTATTTACCTAGTATGTTAAATCCACCCCCTTTTGGAAATTGCACCTTTGCAATTTTATTTACTTATAAAATAATTATGGGTATTTATCCCCCATAGAATATTCAGATTCCCATGTTTCATCTTCAACTGGGGGGTTTTCGACAAATCCATAACATGATAAATTACCTTATTCCACAACACATGTTCTCTTTGTTCAAGAATCTAGAGTGGTATTTCTTTATAAGAATGATTATCTTCAAACTGAACAACCTCTATACTCAAAACTTGAGATGGATTTGGAATATACTTTCTCAAAATTGAATCATGAAAAACATTGTGTACCATGGATAAACATGGGGGTAAATATGCTCTATAGGAAATTGATCTATCATTCATTAGGATTTAATAGAATCTAATGAACATTAGACTCGTATTTCCCTTCGTACCAAAACAGATCACACATTTCCGTGAATAAACATTGAGAAAAACATGATCACCTAACTTTATAGAATGATCCTTCCTCCAATTTTCCACATAACTTTTCTACCTCTAACGAACATTTCTAATGTTCTTCTGAATCAATTGAACTTTTTATGTCATCTCTTCTTCCAATTATGATCCCATCAATTTCCATTCATATAATTCATCCCAAAAAGATGGATTTCAACACTGATTTACATATAATGACTCAAATGGAAACATTTTTATAATTAAATGAAAACTATTTCTATAATAAAACTCAACCCAAGAATTTTTTTGGTCCAAACATGTTTGAAAATCTATTTAAAAATCATGTATCATATTCTTAAAGGTCGGAATAATTCGTTCCAAATACCCATCTGATTGAGGATGAAAAAAGGTACTGAAATTTAATTCAGTTCCAAAGATATCTAAAGGCCTTTTAAAAAGTTATATGTGAACCTAGGATGGTGATCATATTAAATGGAGATGGAAACTCCATGTAACATGACTATCTCATTAATATAAAATCGAAAAAGTTGATCAGTAGATTGAGTATCTTCAATTGGTTGAAAAAAAGTATATTTGGTCAATCAATCAATAATTACCCAAATTCCAAAATTACCTTAAGATATCATCGATAATCCCACAACTATGTCCATGGATATATCTTCCCATTTCTACTCTAGCACTGTTAAAGGATGAAGCAACACTTTTGGTAACATTATCTCTATATTAATCCGTTGACAAGTCAAACACTTCATAGCAAAGTCTGTAACATCTCTTTTTGTTACATCCCACTTATATTACTCTCGAAGATCTCAATACATTTTAGCCTTTCCAAGATGAACAGAAATATTTAGAAATATGAGCTTTACACAACATCACTTTCGTGAACTATGAATCACAGGTCACATACATTCTATTCCCAATTCTAAAAAAAATCATTACCAATGTTAAATTTAGGTAACATACCATTCTAAACTAATTCTACTTTTTTCTATAACTTACTGTATTATGTCTCCCTTGATTTATTCTATCTTATAAAGATGATTTCACTACCACCTGATACCAAATAGAAAAATATCTGGCACCAACAACATCTATGCTAATTTTCATAAAATAACTAATCAAAGGATATATTTTCCAAATGTAACATTGTTAATGTATCATTACCTTTTCAAGTCAAATAATTGGCCTCTTTATTTTATTTTCATGGATGGAAGTGAATTGTTAAATAATAATCCTCGATTAATTTTATCCATCTCTTCTATCTCATGTTAAATTATTTGGGAATGAATTTACACTTTAAACTATTTTGGTCAATATATATTTCACATTTGACTCCATACAGACGATGCCTACAAATTTTTATTGCAAAAAAAATAGTTGCAAAATATATATCATGTGTAGGGTTATTTAAGTCAAGTGTTTTAAAATTATGTGAAGCATAAACAATTATCTAATCATTTTATTGTAGGATACAATCATGTCCTTTCTACAAAGCATCAATGTAGATAAGAAACTCATCATTTTTGGAAAGTAATTATTTGACTATAGCATCCACCAATAATTTTTCAGTTCCTAAAAACAATCATCACATTCTTTTGTCCAGATAAATTTAACACCTTTTCGAGTTAATTTAGTCACTGGGCTAGATAACCGTGAAATATTTTCAACAATCCTTCTTTAATAGCCTAAAAAACAATAAATATGTGAAGATCTATGATATTGGTATCTCTTGGGAACTCATCAACATTTTTTTTAAGGTTCCAACAGTTATAACATCTTTAAAAACAATATGACCAAGGAAAGAAATTTATTTCACCCAAAATTCACTCATACTAAACCTTCCATATAGTTTTTTTTCTTTAATGTTTTTCAAAACAATATATAAGTGACTCTCATGTTCCTCTTGGATTTTAGAATATTCAATGACATAATATATAAAAACAACCACCATTTTTCACCTAATTCAACTAAGCCATCACTCCAACAAACTGTTCAATTCTGATTCATACAATATTAGGATGCTGATTCAGAAGATTATTTCCCTCTGTATGCCATCCTAGTATAGTTGTCATATTTTCCCTACAAAAAACCACTCTGAAAAAACATATCATATATGGAGAAATGTTTTAATCATAAAATTTTATATCACTTCAATTTGATAATAATGTAAAAATATTTAATGGATATTCTAATAATAATATTGTAACTCCTAATGGATTCTCAAATTACTTCTTATACCTACTATAAGGACCCATCCTCAATCATTACATTATATTGAGATAAGTAAGGGATTAAAAATTAAATATACTTTTAGGTTTAGAGATTTAGAGAATTAGTCCATAATAATTACGTTACATCTCAAATAATACAATGTAGACACACATACTCTATCATTTTTTCCACAAAAATAAACCTCCAGAAATAAAACAATAATTATTTTCTTGAAAAATTTCTTCTTGAATTAATAGTTTCAAATAACCTTCCTTATACCATGTGAAAAAAATTTAAAAATAATGGGATGAGCATAAAAATTTCTCTAAGGAAAGTTATATAAAGAAAAACCATTAGTCCATGAATACATACAAACCAAATAAATCATACTTTTCAATCATAAAACATAGGATCATTAACATACCACATGAAATCAATGATTTATGAAATATTGAAAGAAATAATATATCGTATTTGTAACTTATTGCATCCATAAAATTATGACATTATACCTTTCACTACAACATAAGGAGTTAGGTTTGGAATACCAATCATATTATATTCCCCAATTATCTTAGGAGAAAGATTATCAATAATCCGTTTCATGTTACCCAATGCATTGGGGAACTATCTCAGGCTCACCCTCCCTTGGTTTATCATATAACCACTAGTATACATAAACTATGCAAAAGAATGATAAAGTATTCATAAAACACAAATAAAGCATTGAGGATAGACAACATTTCCACATTGAAATCACAATATATATTCATAGGATATTAACATCATCATTTATTTTTGAAAAAATTATTTAATAAAAAAAGTACATAAAAATTCTATATTGTAATTATTTTCATTTAAAAAACATTACAACTTCTTAATGAAGATAAATATCTATAAATTCAATTGGTGGTGGAATGGTCATTATCATCACGTACATTAAAAAGAAATATATCTTTTTTTATTTAATAAATTTTATTCATAAAAAGGTTCAATTTTAATGAAATTAAATGTAAAATGTTATTATAAATTGTAAAAAAGAATGTCATGTATAAATAAAAATGTGCCTCAATGGAAGGAGATTGAGACGAAGTCCCTTACCTTGCATTTGACTCATCACGTATGTTCCTTGTTCTTCCTTAATAAAAAACTGAAATTAAATTATTATTGGTTAAAGACCTTTTTACTATTTATAAATCCTTTTATATCACTTAATACCACTTTATAATAATTACACAATTGATTAGGTAAATATTTGTAATTTTGTCGATATTGGGTACTTGATTCAAAAATGAACTTATTTTGATATAAATTGTAAATGTAGTCAAAATTATATCATATGCAGAATAGTTTTAATGATTTTAATATTGTATATATCTTTTGTATATGATTTTATAATAGTCGACAACATTAGGAGATATGAAATGAAATACAGTGTTCATTGAGATGGTATAATGTATGTACGCATGAATGCTACTTTCATTTATTTGTCATATTAATGAAATGAAAAGTAAATGATATATAGGTATATTTTTATTCTAGTATAACACTATATTTTTTATATGTCACATTTTTTAATTAATTCCATCCTATATATGTTAAATGTACGACATGAATGAGTCATATCACTTTGAGGGGGTGGTAGTCCACACTTTTTCAAATTAAATTTTCATATTTACCAATTATAGAAAGAATAGATGTTTGATTTAAATAATATTAAATAAGAATAGAGACAATATAAATATAATATATATCAAAACTTAATAAAGTTCCATAATAATGGATACCATGAGAGGTGGTAGGGAAAAATGGAACAATTATCGTTTCGTGGGGTAGTAGTTCACCGTCTACAGAAACAGAATGATAAAAATCTATTCGATAGAGATAGGTGTAATTATAGTTCGAATCCTTATAATAAAAAAATACCTATATATTGAGGGTACTTCTTTTTTTATTTAAATAACAATAATATAATACTGATTTTACAAGTAATTTAATCAAAAAGACCTTTAGAGAATAAATTTCCGCTTAAAAATGTGTAACTCCCTTTGATTTGAGCCAAAAGGATTTATTGAATTGACTTTTTCCCATGGTAAGAATTATAAGAGGAAGAGAGAGAAGTTGGGATATTATTTTGGTAGAGGACGAAAGAGCGAGGGGGCTTGAGAGGTGTGATTAAATGGGTATAGGTGATGACCTTTTGAAAGAGGCTCGAGGGGTACTTTATATAAGTTTGAAAGAATTGTATTATTATATAATGATTTTCAGTGTCAAATAGTCTTAAAGTCATTTACATAAAATATAAGATGTGCTTTGTTTGAAAACCTCTCAACCTATAGGTTTTAGATAAGTGTAGGTCACAAATTTAACATTATCATTTTTTTTAACACTTGGTTGTCTTATTTTACTCTTACCACATCTTCTTTTATGTCCATACTATATGGTTAATATAGTTACAATAAAATTAAAATAGAACATAAAGTGTTCCTTAATGAAATGTTCAACATTATATATGTTATTTTTACGAATATTATATTTTTTGGACAATTGTATAATTTATTAAAATAGTATTTTATTTAAAATCACTTTTATATAAATTTATATATTATTAATATCATGTCTTCTAAAAAATATATATTGACATGTTTATTAGAAAAATATTATTTAATTCAAATATTAAAAGTATTAATCATCTCTAAATTTTGTAAATGGAATGAAATTTTTCAAAATAAATTTATCGGAATATTTATAATCTCATTTATTTAAATCATTCATTAATAAGGTAATTACTACATCATCATTGTGTCACAAATATATTTATTTATTTGATGTATAAATTTTTTTAAGTATAATACAATGATGCTAGAAATATTTTTAGCTTTATAATTAATCTTTATGTTTGATAATATTACTTATATAACCAATTATGAAAATTATTTTACTAAATGATACAAGGTTATGTTTCATATTACATTACTTTAAATTAATTCTTATAAAATGTTATTTTCATATCCATGTGGGTCCATTGGGTACCACAGTTGACTCAAGGATTACAATGGTAGGAAAAATCTCTTAAAATTGGTTTATGACATGTGTTAGATAATTTTAATATTATTATAATATTATTTACCCTTATCTACACGATTTAACTTTTAACCACGGTAAATAAAATAACTATTAAAGATAATATTTATAATGTATAAAAATAAAATATACCTATTTAAAAAATTGGGACTAACTGATTGTAAATATATAATCAAATTTCCCAAATTCAGAACACAGAAGTTGTAACAATTAATTTAAAATTTATTCTCGTTGTCAAAACCAAAAAAAATAGTTTTTAAAAATAAAAATCTACCAATAGACGAACATGATTTTATATCCAATTTAATATTTAAATTAAATAAAATGAATAAAATCATATTTAATGATAAAATCATAATCCATTTACACTTTAAAACCATTCAAATGGAAAATATAACTATATATATATTATAGGAAAAGGAAGTATTGAATTAAAATGCGGTAGTTTTGACTATTTATTAAAACATGAACATTATCATAAAAATACAAAAAATTTACCAAAACTAAATTTTTATGTCCCACATCTAAATAAGAAATTTATTTTGTAAAACATAACATATAAATGTGAAAAAAAGATTTAAAAATGGTTCTTTCTCAAAAGTTTGTTAAACCACCTTTTAATAATATTAGTGTATTTCAATCTTAATATCAGATTCATTTTAATTTTAATCCATTAAAATTAATTGGATAACTGTAAAGGTAATAAAAACATTTTAAAGGATGTATTAGTTAGTTATGTTCATTTTTTCCAATACAATGGATATGCATTAACTATAATTTATAATAATAATATTATTGTATTATTTTTCAATATAACTCAACCGTGTGTGTAAAGTATGATTTCATAGAATCCCATTGTCACGGGTTCAATACTCTTTCAGAAATAACATCCCATTTAATGTAATATTAATATTCGATTCACAAATATAAATAAGTATGATACTTTCATATTATTTATTTACCTAGGATGTTACATTAAATATGTACAACATAAACGGTTTCTTACACCATCATGACAAATAAATGTTTTCATAATTTATTTATTATTTTCCAAGGATATTTTATATGAATCATTTTTCTTTTTTATTATTCGAAATTATAGATATTATGTTTATAATTTCAAATTGAAAAATATTTATTCTCAGGAAATGTTTTGTGTTATCTTTTAAAATAAGTTTCCATAGTAGATGAAATTAATTTATGTAACATAAGAATTTATTGGGATAAAAACCAATTATTTCATCAATCATATTTCATTTTTTTATTCATGTTTATGGAAAAATATTGTCAATTAATCTCCCTTATTTATAGGGTTTTTGATGTGATTGTTGTTTTATGATCATCTAAAAAACCTACGTATGGTTTTGATTTTGTTATCATGGTTACATTATGAACAATGATGGTAATTATGTTTTATCCAAGGATAGTTAGTTTATAAACAGTGATGGTGGTCATGTTATAACAAAGGATGGATGAAACCAATAGTAACATCCCATTATCCACACTACAATGTCCTATGCTAAAATCACTTGCTTTACATATTTGTAATTTTTAATAAATTGTTAATATAAATTCATAATAAAATACCACAAGGTATGATATATATGAATATGTTTCTTTTAAATATGTAGAATATACTAATATATAATATACATGATGTCTATATGAGTATGAAAAAATTCATGATATAAATTAAATGGATTTTTGTTATTAATTTAATTTCTGAGATCCTTAATACATATTCAACAATTGTTTTGCATGTGGGTTATATTTATCACTATTATATGATAAATCACACATACACCTCATTTAATGATAACTGATTTTTCCATTAGTTTTATCCATTCACGGGGATATGATTTAAATGTAACCTAAGTAATAATATATTCCCCTCGTCAATTTTTCTTCTTTGAGCCATGCACTATGTAATGCACGTATATTAATTCATGAGGTGTATAAAAAACACATTGACCATATATATAATGAATTTTTTCCACCTTTTGTTATTTTATGCTTCATTTTATGTTATTCATTCCTGGGGGAATTGATTCAAGGTTACGGAAGTGGTTATGATTTTACATTACAACCTCATTGTTTATTATAATTACGTATAATCATGTATAAAACGTTGAAATATAATGATATACCTATCATGAATTATAATATAATTCTCTAACATATATTGATTCATGATATTTTCATGTAATGGAACCATTTTTCACTCATTGTTATTTAATATAATTAATATCAAAATTTGTCAAAATCTGACTTTATTTCCCTCTTTAGTCGTAAATATATATTCATTATTATATTTATTCTAAAAAATATTTTCAAAAATATATTTTTACTCTCTTATTATTTTTATGATAAGTCTTATGCATGTTTGAAATTTTATAAAATGACGTTGACAATAAACATCAGTACTTCATCCAAAATAATTCTTTTTTTACCTAAAACCTAAAAGAAATGTTCATCTTAATGAATAAAAAATAAAATAACTTATCATCTCTCATGTAGAATCATTAGTTTAATTATTTCATTATATGTTTTAAAATTTATTTTAAAATAAAATTTCTTTCCAATTTTTTGATGTTTTAGAATTATTTTTTCATTGTGAAATTGATTTTTTACTCACGAAATGGTTTTAATGAGTTTTAAAAGAATTCAATATAAATATTCAAGGTTATTTTAAATATAAATTATATTCAAATGTTAAATATTTTGAAAATTAATTTTTAGTTAAAATATATTTTCCTGATGAAATCTCTCATGTAGTCATTAAAAATAATTCTCCATCTATGTTAACGTTCATTTATGTGACTTATTCACTACATTGTATATAATCCAAGGGTACCATTCATCTTATTAATTAGAATGGTTTTTGTTTATTTTGACATGTTGTTTATGAATAAAATTTCTCTTCCTGGATTCATTCCATTATATAAATATTTTGAAAACCACGCCTTTTTCATGGGTTATGTACTACTGAAATTATAAAATGATTATCAAACTTATATCATTTATCTTGTTATTATTTCATAAAACATTAATGAATCCTATTTATTTTTCGGGGTTATTATATGAGTAATGTTTATGATATTATTTAATACATATATTTGGTATTCATTATAATATAGTTGGGACCTATAACCCACACTAATGAATTGGGTAATGATTTTTATCTTATTAAGTGAAAGTAGGAGACAAGTGGATGAGATCTATTCGTAACTAGAAATAGGTGTATCCTAATCAAATATAGGAAAAAAGTGTGTCCAAATTCACAGTGGAATATAGGTGAGCACAGATACACTATAGGAATGATGTTGGTCATGATTCAATATGGGAATATGTTAATCATAATTTATAATGGGAAACATGCACATATTAATACACAATACAAAACATGGTATTATTCTTGATCCACAATGTGGATTGTCTTTCTTGTTTACCATGTCATAGTAAATGGTTATCTATATTCATGATGGTGCATTAATTTAATAAAATTATCTTTTAGTTTATCCGTGATTTAGTTTTATTTCTAAATTTTGTTGCCCATGTTTTTTGAAATGATAATTTTCTATTTTGTGATACTTTTTTTTGATCCATGATAGTTTTGGTATATTTTTTTTAAATTTATGATCATAATTATATACTATTATTCTTATCTTACGATTTCAAACAATCAAAGAATCATATCTCTTATCCTTACCCAAACTAAGCATGAGAGCTCAATATTTTAAAGGTTTTCTACAATAGGTAACAAGTAAAAATTTAGGAATGGTATACCTAATATGATTACTATATGAGATAATCTATAAAAAATTAAAATAATTTCACGCATGTTTCTAAATAGACTAAAAAATTATGGTCCTAAAATTTTTGTTTTAGTAATATTTTGAAAATTATTCTAAAAATATGTAATATCATTTAAGGATAGGATTGGGTATATATTTTTGGTGTAAAATGAATGGTTTAGATTACCATTAGAAACTATGATGATAAAAAAATTAGATCCATGAAGACATGTTTATGATAAGTATAAGGATTAGACAATGATTATGAAAATTTCCTATACATTTTTAACGGATAGAGTGAGTGGTTTACTTGAAATAAATATCTTAAAAGATTCTATGAGTGGATTTGGATCTCGAATAGATGTAGCAAAGAGTAACATCTCTGAAACAATACAGTGAGGAATGCTCAATCAGGAACTGGTGCAAGAAAATGGGTCTTTACTTACACCTAGTTTGACACTCATGGGACATATGTTTTAAAAATTCAAAAAAACATTAAGTAACATCATGATGTAAAGAAATAGAATATAGATATGAAGCAACTAGATTTAACCTACGTATACATAGAATTGATAATAATGTTTCATGATTTAGACATAAAATAAGTCATTTTTCATAATTATGTTTATTTTCATCATGATTATTATCTCTCAGACTAATATTTCTATTTTTATTCAATAGATGTTACCTAAAGGATCAGTTTTAAGGATGAATGAAATAGAGAAAGAAATGAGTTTCTTCAAGAAAAACATTACAATATTTGAGGGAATATGAAATATTTTGTTTATATGATCAATCATATTTCTTATGATGTGAGGGATGTTGAACATATAAAAGAGAAATAGAGGTTGTAACATTCTATTGATTACATTATAATGAATATTACACCCTCATTTAGTGACTGTAATGTCATTATTGCTGTTGAGCAGTGGATTAGTTCAAATAAAAATATATTTTCTATAATTAATTATTTAGAGAATTACAAATTCAACATGGTTGTTTGTCATTAATAAGGTTGATAATAATTGTGGTGTAATTTTGTTAATAACATAAAGTAATTATAAGAAATTGAAACTATAGAAAAGTAATAGTTTAAGTGGATATTTTTCCCTAATTAATATCCTCATATTATTAAAACAATTATGAGGCATGAATTCATTTAGTTTATGAAAAATTATGATTAATCTATTTCTACATATGAATGTAATTCTAAAATACATTCAATGTATGACCCTTGTTTAGTAAAAATAATTTTATGTAAAATCATCGGATTATTTAGTTCCCTAAAAATAATACTTCAAAAGGCATTTCCCATATGAGACCATAGTAGCTTCAATGATATTAGTATATGTTCACTAAAAATAGAAATGTTAATTGGATATTCTCACCATTCCTCAGGTTAAGATAATAAATTGAAGATCATATAACATGAAAAATAAAACGGTGGAATGAAATTCTACGCATCTCAATACCAAAAATATGGGAAGAAGAAACATTGAAATTTATTGAATGATACATGTAGGTTCATTAAAGGTTGAAAGGATGGTCATAGTTTCTGTTAATGCTAAAATATGATTAATACCCCACATTATTACAATAGACGAGAAGAGGTCTCCAACTAACACCCCACCACACTACAATGTATCTAGTTAAACATGTTTTTGAAGTAGTAAATATATTACCTAATATAAAGAGTAATGATTATATTGTAAATGAAAACCCACCATAGATATTCAGAAAAGAAATTATTATGAAATATCAATTGATTAAGTGAATCAAGATAATAATGGAACACTTATCATCCTTTATTAATTGGTAAAATCATATTTTATCTTTTCTCAATGATACCTATGAAAATATTATAGTGCATCCTATAGAGAAATTTAATTTGATTATATCCCTTTTCATAGATTCAATGATTAAAAAATAACCTTTGATAATATAGTTATACAATGATAAACACTTTCTTCTAATGAGTATTTTTTATGAAATAAGAGTTTATTTAAGGAATAAAGGGTAAATATTATATTGGAATTATATATGTCTCGACATATAATTAACATCGTATTTGTGTATACAAATATAGTATTATTTGTTTTGGATGATAATAAGTTCAGAGTTATTGAAGACCCAGGTTATAATTATATGTTATTTTTGTTAACAAAGAATAAAAATTTTATGAGAGGTATTTTTGGTAATAAAACCCTCCAATATTGTAGGAATTGAAAAAATAATCTAAGGGGTAATTCATGTAATAACTATATAAATTTTATTAAAGGATACTCTATGATCAGTTATTATGTATTTAAAGGATTTTCAATAGAAAATACTTCCCCATGACTATTTATCATACAACAATAGATTTCCCTTTAGAATTCAGAATTCACTTTATGAATCTATTTAAATATTATGTATAAAACTAAAATTTATTCGAATGATAGTATGGAAATAAAGGCATATAGAGTTTCAAATCCCAAGATATAGATGAGAAGGATAAATCCATTTGGAAAATTTTATGTTGAATGATATATTTTTTGAATAATCATAAAAAATTTCTATAATTTGAAATTTTTGATAGGATCTTTCTCCAAATTTCACAGTGGAATAAAGGAGGGAAAACAATGACTCCCATATATCATCCCCATTGAAATATTGATACTATAAGGATAGTATCATTTCATTTGGACAATCTACAGAACCTCATATAGGTTCAATATGTGTTTCATTTTTCTCTCATAAAGATTTACATTCCAGGTCCTTCATATTTTAGGAGACAAGTCGTCATACCGCCAGATAGTGAACTTTCCTATGAGGAATAACATGGGGTGTTATGTATCATATAGAAAATATTCTATGAAACTGGTCCACTCACCTGGGAATTTTTTGATGAAATACAGGTAATTTTAGGAATTTAGATGGGAACATGTAAACAATATGATGTATAAATGTCATCATTTTATTTTTTTTAGTGACAAATTTTGAATGGGAAATTCCTTTTAATGGTGGTAGAGTGCGACACCTCAAGTTTTTTTTGAATTATTATTTTTTTGAATAAAATAAATATCATTATTACCTTTAGTTACTAAATACACAATATCAATCATTCATCACATGGAAGCCCAAATTGTCATACACCACAAGAGACACTCATTTAGCTTTCATGACACATGGCACTGACTGTTAGCAAAACTATGATATATTATTAATATTATTTAATCGTGATTATAATAATGCATCCACTATAAATTTTAATGTTATTAGTAATAAAAAATATCAGATATATCATAAAATATTTTTATATATTAAAATATTTTTTATATTTTTATATAAATATTTTCATAAATTTATTATATGCTTCCCAAATAATTTTTTCAAACAAAATTATAGCATTTTTTCGATTATAATTAAATAAATTTGTTAAATTATTTGAAAATTAAAATGAAAAAAACAATGTTAAATTAATATTAAATTACAAAATTACCATATTGTAGTTATATATTATTTTTATAAAATGGTTCATTTTTAATGAATACGGAAAATTACTAAATTGTAAATGAAAACATGGTTTTTGATTAATTTATTTAAATGAAAAATATATATTTTAAAAATGTTTTAAATTATATTTAGTTGAATTATACATAAATTAATTCAAATTATGTTATTTTAATGAATTTTATATTCAAAAATGAAAAATATATTTATTTTGATCATTTGCACTTTAAATACAGCTCTCTCATAATCTCAACAAGACAACAACTCTATAAATTTCTTCAAATTCTATGAATTTTATTTGGAAAAATGGATTCACCATTTCTAATCATAATAATTTATAATGTATAATAAGGTATACATTTTTTTTAATAAAAACAAAAGGAAATGCAATGAAAATTAATTACCGCGATTAAGTTAATAATGTGTTTAAATAGAGTTAAACTAAAAATATGATAAAATAATTATCCAATAGAGATGAATACGAACTATTTTATGGAATTATTTTTAATAATTAACCAATTATGTTTTATAATGGTCCATTTTAGACCCTTGTGACATATGAAAAACTTGGGTGGAATTCCCACGTCAAAAAATTTACTAGTTTTCCACTCGCCCATCTTATAAACGGCTACCCCCTTACCCCTCTTCCTCACAACTTCATTCAAATTTAATTCAAAAAATATATAACCAAATAATCTTCCAAAATACATTCCCTAATGTTATAAGACTTGTTATCAACATAAATATAATCATGGAAGGGATTTATTGAAAACTAATGGGGGATACCTGAGTAAGGGGAAATGATCATCAATAAAAAAATTTGGATTGTTTCTTCCTCAAACCCGTTACTTTAATATTATATAATTATTATATAATATTTTTATTATCAACCATATAATAATATGTATTTCTAATTGGTGTGACAAAAAACCCCAAACACTTCTATAAAATGGGTTTGGAAGACATTGATTCTATGTATTTGAAAACCTCCTTGCGAAATGATGTATTTAATTTTTACAATACAATCGATCAAGGATCAAAATAATGATCTAAATAATTTATTTATATTATATTTATGAAATTGATGATATTATTATGGTTCTGTAATTTTTTATACCAATCATAAATTCATTCCTTCTATTTTGCGTGAATACAATAACTTTGTTTATTTGTACATTGGATACCACCTTACAAAGCCGTGCAATTCATCCATACATTACATAAAATATATTTATTATGATTTTAAAAAAATATGGGATATATATTAAATTAAAAAATTATTTCATGATAAAATATCATTTAATTTTATTTGTTTAAAATCGATGAGATAAAAAAATCATTCATGTGTCGGAATGGCCAGTCGTCTCCATAAGCAGTGCATTTAATTTTATATCACTAAATTATATATTTCACTAAAATTAATTATATACACGTTATATGTGATATTTATATCATGATTCACATTATAGATATTATGGAATCATGATCAATGTAATATAACCCAGAATAAGAAATCAATACATATATGGAACACAAAGTGGTTATTACCCAAAACAAAACTTTATGATTGAATTGTTAATAAAATTTTAATATAATGACATAAGAAAATAATATATGGTATACTATATGTTAATTTAATTCTATGAATGATTTATAATACTCTTATATTTTCTTAATTTAATTATTAACATGTCTGACAGAAGTCAAGACATTAACTATAGGGATTTATAGTCTCACATTTATTTTTGATAGACATATTACATAGAAAACACACATTTTTTTCTTCTATATAATTAAATATTACAATGTAAATCATGAATATAAATATTTTAATTATATTTAATGTTTCGAGTTATTTTATTTATTCTGGGTAATGACTATTAAAAAATTACACAAGCATTAAATAATTTTTTTTCATAATTTTTTTCCTTGAAATGTGTGTTATGTTATGCAAAAAATATCTATCATAACGTTATTATATATACTCTTTTACCTATAATGTAATGAAATTATGAATTATCATAATATCTTATGTTTCATTTAATGTTAATACATCATGGTACTTATTATTCAACATTATCAAATTGTCCATCTTTTAATTTTACAATCTCATTATTTATCATTTTTTTTGAACAAGTTTCCAACATTGACGTCTAATTATCTCCATCTACATAATTATCATGAACATTCTACTCCAATGGAAATTCGTGATAAATTCATGCAATGTATCAATTTCCACTATTTCGGTGTTAACATATATAAAAAATAAATTAACAAAATATGAAATTATTTATCCCTTTGGCATGAAATAATTTTTCTTTTTAATACTGTGTTTTATAAAAAAAATCATTTTAAAATGATTTTATTACAATCCAATTATTTTTATTGGAAATTATTACAAATGATTTATGGTATACCAAATTATTTAAATTATTAATTATGACGTCTTCCAAAATATTGTATGTATTTATTTTACAGAAAATGTTAAAGGAATCATATTTGTAATGTGTATATAAAGTTTTTTAAAAAAATTCATGATCAATAATTACATCAATGATTTATTTATAAATTTTAAACTATTATTTTCAAGGAAAAAGGAAATAAAATATTTTATATTTTGAAAATATAATACAATCATAAAAGTATATTTAATTCATGAAACATTTTAATTGATTTTAATAGATAACATTAAATGTTTTCAATTATATTTTAATAGAAAATTACTATGTAATTATTTATATTTTAAATTTTTTTCAATGAAAATATATTTTCATAATAAAAATTCCCAAGTATAAACTGTAATTGTTTTTCCATAAATGATGAAATCCATTGTTTTGAGTTATGATTTTCTAGGGATATGATCAAAGGATAAAATTTTTAAACATTATGTTAATGTTTTATGTTTATGACGAAATGATTTCTTTTAATCCTATTTCACCAAAATTGGTTAATTCAAGATCGAATTCATATAAAACCAACTTTTTATCATGGGTTATGTTATTATGAAATGTGGAAATGATTATGAAACCTATTTATTTCCACATGTTATGATAAAATGAAATTTTTATGAAGCCAATTTAAATTAATGGGTTCTAATAAGATTCTTTTTTATAGTATAATGGATAACTTTTAATATTTTTTTAATTATGATATAGATGGGACCAATATATCCCTATAAGTGATTGAGTACATATTTATATCACATGATATGAAAATGGGAAACAATTTTACATCCTTATTGCAAAAAAGTAAATAGGTGTGTGCTGGACCACTATGAGAAACAAGTATGTCTTTATCAACTAAATGAAATAGTTTTGTCCTGATAAACAATAGTAAATAGGTGTGTACTAATCAACTATTAAAATAAGTGCATGAATACCCACAATGGGAAACATGTTCCCCTAATCTACATTAAAAAATAAGTGATCTTTCTTATTCCAAATTATTGATTTTATTTGTAGTTTACCATTAACCAACGATTTTTTCCATATACATGACGGTGTCACAATTTTAAAACATCATATAATGACTAATTATTTATCTATTCTAATTTCTAAATATTATGGACCATATTTTTAGAAATTATATATTTTAAACATTTGAATTCATTTGTTATCCATTATATGTCGGGGATCATCTTTGTAAATTTGGTTAATAATCACATACCACTAAGAATATATTATACTCTAATTCGACAATTGATTGATATATCTTATGTATAAACTTACTAATCAACTAAGATCCCCAATTCTTACATTACCATATATAGGTTATAAATAATTTTTTTGTATGGTATGGTTTAGAGGAGTACACTACGAGAAGTTGAACATGGGATATGTTGAGGATCATTCAAAAAAATTGTGGTTTGTGATCCATGTTTTAGAATTCATAAAAAATATTGTGGTCATCGAGTTTGTGTTCCTATAATGTATTAAATATTCACCTAAAAATATTAAATAACCATGTACTAGAAGTATGGGTCTCTGTAATACAAATGGTTAATTTATAATTTTTAAAGATATGTTCTCTAGAATCTTATATCATTCCCTTGAATCACTTATTGTGATAAAAATGTAGTATTCCCTATTATTGATGTGGTTTTATATAACTTATATTCTAACTCATTATTACCATTAAGATTTTTTTAAGATTTTTTATATATATAATTTTGTTGAATTGAAATTACTATGAGGTAATATTAATATTTGGTTTCTTTGAATTTGTTTTCAAAATGGATTTTCTATGAAAACTGGAATTTCAATTTTAAATGATAAAATTACTGAACGATATTTTTTAAATGGTTTTTTAATAAAATAGAGTGGTGTAAAATTAATATTTAAATTTTTTTATGAAATTTTATAAATAGAGTAAAAATGGATTTTCCAACAGATTTTTTTATTAATCTTGAACATGGTTTCATAAATGAGAAAATGATATATAGAACATTGGGAAAACTTGGGTTATTTGGAAAAAATTACCAATTTTAGAGAACTAGTGGAGTAAGATATGATTGTGTTAGGATCCCATGGTTTCATAAATACTTAGAGGTATCTTTTAGGGGACTGAGGATCCTAGTTATTGGGTGTCATGATATATGACTATTGTTAGTTTTTTTGTTGAAGTGGGTCAGTTTTGAAAACCATTGTGATAATGAATTTCTTTTTTTGTTTAAGAATACTTTAAATGAATGGATGATTTATATTTTTATTTTCCATCTTGATATTAATATGGATGTTTAATATTTATTTTCATAAAATCAGTATGAATTCCTTTAGATATGTGATATTTCATATTTATCTATTAACATGAATATAGCTTGATATTTATATGAAAATAATGCATTGGAATCAAAAACGAGTTGATGAATTATATATGTAAAATATATTTCTTTATATGTGTTTTAGATATATATTTTTTAATAACTAATGGATTCACATTGATATACATTATATATACTCTCTAGTAGTATCATTCTAAATTATAGTCCTCATAGTCTACATTATCTATTGGTTTTTTCAAGACATTATCTTGTTTTTTTAGTAAAGGGAATATTATTTTGGTAATTGATAACTCTGTTAGGTCATGTATAATATCTAGTGTGTTGGTATGGTGGATAATTATTGACATGATTAGATATACCCCTGTGTTTCATTTTCATCCATGCTGTTGGTCATTATACAATTTATCATGATCAGTTATATCATTGTTGAATTTTTCAATGTGGTTTGGATAATTTTAGAAATGATGTGTTTTAGATATTAACATTGTTACTATTTTTGTTTTTAATAATGTTATCTATCTTTGAGGTGGTTAAATCATTCCAATGATTATTTTTATGATACCCTGGATCTTTTCACTATCCTATGTGGATCATGAATGTTCCTTGGGACTTTTAGTTGGAAAATTTCGGTGAAATTATTGGTCAACCAAGGATGGTCTATTAAAAATTTGTATCAAATCCCTCTGGTTGCGTTAAATATTATGATCATGATTTTGTATCACCATCTTGGATCATGGGGATATTTTTTAGGGGATATATGATTTTCAAAACTTGAAATATAGATTGGTCGTATTTGTGGTAATATTACTATTAGGACAGTACTCATGTAACTAGATGTAGATTGTGGTTATTTATTTTACTTATTTATAGTTTATCCTCTGGGAATCAATCATTTAAATTTAAATAAAGATGATATAATATTATTATAGCCTAAATTGTTATTTATATTTTTTTATAGATAAAATTTCCACTATATAGAATAATATAAAATACTATGGATGACTCATAAGAATATTACTAAGAATAAAATCCACTGATTGAAATTATTTTGGGGGAAAATATCATTATAATGAACCAATAATATGCTCAATTCACCGATTTTGAATAAAAATGATTGCTTTTCTAGGATATAGAATTTACAATGAAGACTTTGTGGGTCTTTCACAGTGACATGTTTCTAAAACTTCTAGATTAATATATCATTGATGTTGAAGGGATTCTAAACATAATGATTACGCATAATGATTCCACAGTTGGCTTCTCAAATTATAATATTTAGTGGTTTTGAAGAAAGTAGTTGGAATATATAATTTAATTGAATTTTTATGAATATCTAACTAGAAATACATTTATAAAATCATTCAATAAAATGATCTTCCATGAAAATATAAGAGTGAAAATAGAATGATATTTTTTAATCTATAGCCTGATGATTGTTATATCATAGAGAATGTTACATATCTTTTCTAATTGGTAATCATCTACGTAGAGCATGTTTAAAATAACAATAATAATTCACAAATGTTAGAAACTTGTTTTTGGGAAAATATTTGATCTATTTTTATTATTTTCTGATTTACCACTTAGAAAAATGTTATAGAAAATGTTTCTATGACTAATGTGGAAATAGACTGTAATAGAAGAGTCATTATATAGTTATTGATATTATATTATAGTCTGGTAAGAAAATTGTTGAAGATGATTTTCATTGAGGTGGGGGGGAATGTGCGACTGAAATTAGATTATAATTAGGAGGTTAGTTAGTAGTGGAGGAAAATTGAGATGCCTCAAACTGTATTATAATGAATCACCACTGGTGTGTACACAAATGGGAAATTTAATCCTCTTTATCATATTTTTATTTGAGAATCCTCGAAAAGTAAAGGTGCATCCACAATCACTAAATATTAATATTAATGACCTAAAGCCGCAAAATGTGTGTGATATCATCCTTATTCAAAGGTTGATGCTTAGGTTGGAGATCAAGACTAGAATGAGGCTAGATGTCTGTATATAGAGAAGTGTGAAACATAGTATTCATAGGCATCAATAGATACCATTATAGGTATGAAGTATTTTTATTGTTATATTTTTATATATGTGTGTGGTATTAGGTAACCTCCCTTTTTTATCTAATCCACGATGATTGATTTATTCAGCATCTGTTTAGATTGTATAACATTCTTGATGACTCTATCTACTTGCTTGGGATTAAAGTTAGTATAGTCGTATCAATTAATTTAGTTTCGTAAGGCTATTTATGACCATTAAACTATATTGTAATATTTACTTTATTATTTTTATATAGGTGATCCTCTCTTTGGATTGGATTTTTTGATTATATATTAATTCTATATTGATTATTATGAAAACAATGTATAGTTTCATTCTCATGATGGACTCACCCATGTCATCTTGGGTGAGTGGTATGTGATATCATGAATATAATGTCTCAGTCATCATTAAATTTAGATGATCTTATACCATTTGATATAGTTCTTTATTGATAATCTAGATACACATATTTTGTTCATCTTCTAGTAAGGAATATTGAGTATCCCAATGTATTTATATATAATTTAAATTTGTTACATCCTCTGAGTTAAGTGTATTTCCCCATTGAATTTTTTCATGGGATGAAACTCATTTTCTTACCTTTATAATAAATTTAACCCACTAAATTGAGATAATTAAGCATTCTATTTCAGGATCATGGGGCTATTCAACTTACTTATCCTAGAGTTTCATCTTGGTAATCTCTAGTTCCATTTTTAGTCAAGCTAGAAAGTTTTCTCTATATTGTTTTTAATTATATAAAACTATAGAACAATAAATTAAAGAAAAAATATACCATTCCCTAGACTGATTAAATATATTATGATCTCATGGGATATCAATGGTTTTTGGAAAAACATCAATGATTGAGATATCATCACATGAGGTTCCAAGAGGATGATAACACAATGTGAAATTTGAGACTTATTATGGAAAATTTTCACATCATTAAATTACATTTGATCTTTTAGAATCTCATATGGTGTTAATATATTTAATGAATTGAAACATTCATTGATTCATAGACATTTTCAAGGTTTCCCTTATAGAGGATATCCATGTTTACACTATCTCAATGCTGAATCAAGTCGTAGAACCGAGTATAAACCGTGGAATCATATAGGTTGACTTTTTATAGGCAATCAATCCAAATATTAGTAATGGTTATAAGAGACGAAATTGATGTTCAATTTTATATCTTCTAAGGGTTTTTTAATGGATTCCAAAAATATTCAGTTAGTGATGTATTGGGAGTATCCAAGATATATGTTTGAGATCCTGAGATTATTGAGATTATCTGGGTACTACAGGTTCTTCTACTATCAATTAACCAATATTTAATCCTCTATGATAGAGATGAACCAAAAGGCAGTATGTTTTTTATCAATTTGTACTTGGTAAGTTTTAAAGATATTAAATCGTGTTTTAATTCATCTATATTATTGATTCCCCCAATGATGGGGTATTGGTTATATTGATTACGATAATTCCCCATGTATGGGTTTGGGTTGCGTTATGATGAATAGAATAATTTTTTTAGATTATGTACATCTTCAATTACACCCTCATTATAATAATTATTCACTTTTTATATTGATTTATTGTAATTGATTCATGCCCTTACGGTATTGTTCCAATACCTTTTTATGGAGAGATTTATAAAATATTAAAACCATAAGAGTACAAAGAATATATTCACCCATAGGGGTCCAATCAATAGTTATAGATGATGGTTTTATTACCATCATAATTTTAGTTTGGATATTTCCTACAACATAAGAAAAGTGAATGTGGTTCTAAACACATGGAGCGAAACAATATAGACATGGGTAGTGATGGAATTAGTGGATGAGTAGAGCTAGAGGAGTTTGTATTCTAAGATTATCATGAATTAATGGAGAGAAAATCAATAATTTTTTCTTGATTTTAATTATGTAGTAAAATATATGGGTTTTATAATTTTAGGTAGACCAATTGAGGATAATGAATGTAAATGTTTTATAGTGAATATTACTGATGTGGAGACCTCATGTAGGTGGTGGTAGTCTCTCGATGTAATTATTCACTCCCTAGGAAATCAGATTATATTGATAGACATGAAGTATAATTTTTTAGTTAATTTACATTCATCCATACAATTTTCCCCTTGTACCTACAAATATATACTGTGACTTGAGATGTCATTTCTAGTGGGTAGGAATGAGATGATTGATATTTTCTTTTGTATCTTAGTGACTCACTTGTAATAATATAAAATAATAATATAGGATACCTACAAGATTATTGTTTCGATTACAAATAATAGTTTAAAAATGGGACTTCATAGCCATGGTCATATTTTTACTACATTTAACATATAATGTTATGGACTTGATATGGGGAATTATAAACTGACTCATTTAATCAGCATATTTCAATCCTATAAAGGAGTCAAAAAAGGTAAATATCAGTTAGAACCAATATATATGGTTGGTTTTCAAACATTATAGTTTTATAATTAAACTTTTTTAATGAGACCATCATGTTACATGCCATTTCAAGAGACGATTTCTGACCATTATGATTTCATTTTTGAATTACCGCATGGACTATCACTATAGATCAATGAACAAACTGAGCATTCCATCCAAATTCATGAATACATACTTCAGGAATGTTTGACTAAAATTAATGGATCTTTGTAGAAGCATCTAGACGTTGTATAAATAAACTATAAAATTGGTATTCATTCATTAATATGGATGGATCCATTTTATCCATTTTATTTGATTCCATACATATCACCTCATTTCAACAAGAGGTTGGTTAATAGTTCTTAATAAGCCCATGTATCATTTTTGAGATGATGAATGTTATGAAATTTACGAGGAAGATGTTTTTTGATGAATAGATTCAATAGAAATCATATTTCAATGACTGTCATATAAATTTGAAATTTCATATAGGTGATCAGGTATTTTTCAAATATTCACCTCAATTGGGACATTGAAATGTACAAAATCACAATATTTTATCACATTGTTATGTTCTCAATTTTGTTTTTGGGGAGTGACATTGGGAGGTGGCTTACCATCATCACTAGTGTACTCCTTAGGCATGTATCCATTGGGTGCCCCATGATTCCTAGCTAATGAAATATTAGTTGGATCCATCCCATGTAGTCAAATGGGAAGATATTGATATAGAACTTGAAACTTTATTGGCATAAATACCCATTCTTTTATTATCCCATCATGGTAAGGTGCTTCCTGGAAATAGGGTCTCATTGGTTCGATTGATATGGAATAGTGGTTTAAACAGACACTAGACATGGGAGTTTGAGGCCTTGATGATGCAATAACAGCCTTATCTATTTTCATGATCATGATCTTAAAACGATCTGTTTTAAAAAAGAATTTATTATTAGAGGAACTATGAAACAATATTATGTTGAATCTTGTTAAGATCATTTTAATATTTAAAATTCAAATTTTTTTATCTAAATTTGAGAGATGGGATTTTGGTACTGCGGCTGAAGGAGGCCCCTATCTACCGATGTAGAGTTCACTGTTATACTATTTTGGGATTTTAGAATAGCTATATTTATTGTTTGAAACTAGCCATCCTGTATAATATTAATTTGAAACCAGTGGATGGTAAATTGGTGGTTGTATTTTTCTTACAAAACTGTCAATTTAGTGACTCCACTTTTTGTTTTATTTGGTATAGTCGAAATTTTTAATTTTAAGTGAAATAAATTTTATCTCCTCTAATCTGACCCTTATTACCCTAACATGTGTTCTCATAGTTAAAGGATACTCATTGAAATTATAATTAATACATATCTCCTCAATTGAGAATCCTTGTGCTAATATAATTCATGGATTATATTTGGGTGTAATCTGGTATGTAGACCATTTATATTCCTTTTCCTTCTCTTATTTTTCATTAAATTGTGTCCAATGTAGACTATACGATCATATAAATCATTGATAGTGATAAATTACTATATTTTTCTTATAATATATTCTCTATATTATTTGATCTCATTCAATCTCATCTCTTTTTAAGAAGTCAACATCATTTTCTTCATCATAAGGTAGTTGTCTCTATCCATTGTATTTTAACATGTTGATCGATGATTTCTTATAATGCCTATTTTTATATTTATGAAACTAACTAATTTAAATCATCAAAAGGTGATATTGGTCTCCATTGGATAATGTTTTTTAATGCAATTTTAATTATAATTATATATTTTGATGTTAAATTATGGAACACCTCAAAAATATTTTTGAAATTGTGTTCCTTGAAATGGAAGAGATGTGGTATCACTGTTGAATATTTTAATGAAAATTTCCTCTTGATTATAAATTTAAATTTCCCAAAAATCATTCCTAAAAAATAAGAACTTGGAATCAAGAATGTAACGATGAACTAAGAACATTTTAAGACCTTGGGTTGTAGGTAAAAACAAAATGTGGATATTTCTTGTTAATGTAAACAACAATTACGGGAGGTTCACTAATTTATTGAATACAAGCCAGTTTCCTTTCTAAGGTAATTATTTTTTATCAACCTATGAATTCATGATAAAAAAAAAAATTCAAACAAAATTAGTTTCTTCAATAGATAACAGTACACGCAACATTGTGATTTTACAAACCACGATATAATATTAATAATATTTTGATGATTTCAACAAAATAGTTGTAAATTATTTTTCAAATTTTTTAAACATATTAAAAAAACGATTTATGGTTTTCCATAAATAATATATGTATATATAAATACATTATTTTATGTAAATTCATTATATTCTCTGAAAATGAATTATTTTTAAAAAATTAAATTTTTTTTAGATAAAAACATATTAATTTTTAATGATATTTGAAAAATTTTATGACGAAATTAAATTAATTGTTTGAATTAACATTTTATGAATATCTAAGTTTTCATATTTTATAATTTTATGAAAATATTCATTTTTCTGTGAAATTTAAAAATTAATAAGTTTTATTCATATTTGTACTTTCCATTAAAAGATATTAAGTACCAATTATATTTTAATATTTGTTTTTAAAATTATTACAATGACATATTTATTAATCCAATTTAGGTAATTGGAATAAATTTTATATTGAATTCATATATTAATACATTTTTTAATTTTGAATTTTTTTTATGTAAACCCCTTTTTATAGCATCTATGGGTTTAATTTATATTTAAACCCTTCAAAATATGTTACATAAATCTGGAACAAATGTAGTTTATATTTTGAGTAATAATATTTTATACATAATGTTTTGTAAAAATAAGTCATGAAAATATTGAATATTAATTTTTAAGTTTAACCATTAAACCAGTTTGATAGTTGTTAAACCAATAAGATTGGGTTAAAGCCTAAAAACATTTAAAATTACAATATTTCTTCCATTTTTGACCATATAAAATATAAAGGTATATAGGGACTTATTTATGAACTTTTGGAATCTTTAAACTTCTTATACACAATTTTATTTTTTAAGGATTCATGTTTTTCCTCCCACATACAAAAAAAACAAAAACCCAGTGTCCCCTCCACATAAAACATCCTAAACCAAATTTTTTATCCGATATTTTCCCAAATAAATCCATCAATAAGTACCCACATAATTTTTTCCTTAATTTTTAAAATTAACTCTCATATGACGGCATTAGTTATAAACTGAAATTTGTTCTCTAAAGTAGAGAAAATATTAAAACACATTCCAATTTGTTTTATTTAATCTTTGACCTACAAGAAATATTATTCAAAAATGATGATATAATGAAACTAATATCTATAATAAAATTATATTTTTTTATATCAATTTTATGTCTTATATCCATGTCCTCTTCCAACAAATGGTAATTAAACTGTTGAACATGTTTATGGAAGTCACTTATCAGGAAAACCTATTTTATTCAACTTCATTCACACCCTGTTATTTAAAAAGATAATGAGTGATTTCATAATTACATAATATTTTATGAAATTGTTATACTTATAGAATTATAATATCATATATACTTTCATAACATCTAATCTATTTGTTAATGGTATTATTTCACATGAACATATTTGGACTACCGCCTCCAGGAAATGATGTGAATAATTTTTCATTTTATTGAGACATTGATAAAAATAAGGATTGATTTAGAAAATATATATGATATATATGACAGGAAAATTTCTATTGTATTTTTATATATAATTTATATTTATATCATTCCCTATGATTTATAAATGGAAACTGCGTTCATGTGTACATATGGCCCACCATCTCAATGAACGGTGAATTTCATTTTCTATCTCCATATTAAATGGATTAAAAGAATAAATATATAATTAGTACATATTATTTTCATATTATTTTTAAAATAATTGAAATAATGGAATCATGATTACCTTCTAAGTTACAAAAAAACCCAACCAAAACAGATACTAATCACCCAATAGTATTACCCAATGTGTGATTTTGACATGGAATTGTCAATATTTGGGTAATAAGAGTTCTTAGGTAAATAATATATTGTTTGAATAAATTGAATATGGTTCTAGAATATACTTATCATAAACCAATTTTAATTATACCTGAGTTCTAAACATGTATGATGAAGGGCCAAACTTGATGTAAGGGATTTTTAATCTACCTTTTAATTGTAGGAGATATATTATTCAATCACCGCCACTTTCATTTATGCGGTTTATATACTACCCCATTGAAATTTTTTATCTTCAATATCCTGATTTAAATTATATATAATTTTTCATTATATTATTATTCATACAGGGTCTTACAAAAAATATTTATTGAAGTTTTATTGGAATTATGATACAATATCATTTTTTATTAAAAATAGTTATTATTTTTATCCTAATGATGAAATATTCTGTTATTTCCCTCAATAATCGAAGAAGTTTTCTTATACGTGATTTATTTAATGAAATAAAATATTGTCCATTTATTTTGGTCCCACTATGTACTCAATATCCCAATATAATTTCTTAATAAAATTTGTTGTTAAATAAGTTTTTTGTCGGATATCTGTTTTCCCCAATGCCAATTTTTTTTCAAAATGTTTTATTGAAATCTTTTAATATTCTAATGTTATTGTTTAAACACATTTTTACCCTTGTTTTACTTTTTCATAATGTTATATTAATACCTTATTTTAGTATTCTAAATGGGATACTTTATAATTTTATCAAACATGTAAAAGAAATCTTTGTTTTAATATGTACAACAAGAAAATCATATTAAACTGTTTTGAAAAAAGATTCAATAATTAATTTAGTAGTTTCCATTGACAATTTCAATGACACATAATTCCATAGTGTTATGTGAAATTTTAGTTATGAAAACTATATTTTCCATGTGAAAATTTTATTTATCTCATGAAATTTTCCAAGTGATATTTTAAAATAATTTCCCATCATATATGAAATACATTGATGTAATGTACGATTTAGTTGGGATATAATAAAATCATACCACATATATGAATTTTTTTGATAGTATATGATTTTTACAAAATGGTGTTTATGAATCCCATTTCCTTATAGGGATTTTATTAAGATGATTTTTTTTATGATCTCTTGAAAATCCAAAAATATGGTTTTCATTATGTGATTGAATGTATATTATGAATAAGGATTGTGGTTATTTTTTAACCAAGTATAAATATTAGTTTATAACCAATTATGGTGTTCATGTAATAATAATTGATGTGTGACCCGAATTATAATAACACAAGCTCCACAATATAAGGTCCTTTGCTGAAATCATGAACATTACAAATTTTGGTTTTAATCCTTATAATTGGGACCCAATTTTTCATATATATAATATAAATTAAAGTAATATTGTATCACATACAACCTTAAATAAATTCGTTTATTTTTATATAGAGTTTGGAAAAACATCAACAATAAATATTTACATGACATTAAATGAGAATTCCTCGAACATAGCCCTGTATTTTTTATATCAAATTATGTCATTAACATCATCATTGGGAAATAATATATTGATATAGATCAAGAAAAATGATTATCTAAATCCAATTTAATGGAAATATAATAATTGTGAGGTCAAATTATTAGTTAGGGACACATATGAACTATTCAATGAATATCAGCAATTGGAAAATGATTTCACAAGAGTATGATGACATAATAAATATGAATGAGAAAATCTAATAAAAATTTACAACGAGTAATAATAGGTTTATGAAATATTAAAAACTATTAATGTATTGAGTAATTACAATCAATAAGAATGATATATGTGAAATCAATCCTGATCATGCGAATCATTATAAACCCATGGATATAATAAATAAAACATGTTCAAAACATATTACATCATTTTCAAATTTATATTTCAACCACACACTCAAATGGAATAACCATATGGTGTACTTTCATACCAGATTTATTAGAGGGAAATCTTGAAGCCCAACCATCCTTGGGTTATCACAGAACCACCCTTCATTGTTTTATAATTTTTCCATCACTAAAGAGTCTCGGTATCAATAAAATAACGACACATAAGATTTAAATCTCCCCATAAAATCATGTTAAATACAATTATCCTTTATATAACATCATTAAAACATGGAAACTGAATTGGTAATATAAAAATATATTGGAAATGAGACAAGATGATTAAAAATTACTTGGTTATATAATAGTATATTTTAAGCATGGTTAATCTATTGAAAGAATGCGTTCATAAAAGTTTATTATTAAAAATCATAATCCATCTTGAAAATAATTAAGATGGTATCAAAAAAAAATATACCTCATGCATGATAAGTATTTTTTGATTTTAAAAATTACACATCAGACGCTTTTTTGGTGGATGCTTATCATGTATATCATGTGATGGATAAGTTAGATTTGGGGCCAAACTCAACATAGCACGCAAATACAATTATTTATTCATGGGACCATGTAACCAAGAACGTATCATGATAATTCTTACAACCATATGAAGAATAAATTACCGCATACTCAATTGGGGGAATGATTTTAGACATATACTCATCATCTAGCTATGACCATTCTCTAAATGATATATATTATTCAACAAAAAAAGGAAACCATAAATAACATTAAATATTTGATGCACCATGATAATCCAATGGATTAATCTACAAATCACATAAAATATTCATGTGTGAATGGGAATTTACATGTATTTCATGATGTAGTCATGTGAAGAGGATACATATTCCCCTTACATGTGTCCATGGATTGGGATTTGCGACATTTAAGTGAGATATTTCTATTGTATCCATGTACCTGTTGGCATGTGAACTTGACATGAAAACACCCATGATCAGTATATAACATCATAAAATATTGAACACATGACACATAAAATATTAGCAAAGACACTTCCCCTGAAAATTTATACATTCCATCATGAGATCCATTATTGAAAATGTGACTCATCAAAAGTGAACAAAGACACATTCCATGTTAATGATTGAATGATGTCATGATATCATTCATTGAATGCAAAACATAAAATATGAAAGAAAATTAATTTTCCGTGAATATTTCTGTAAGACTTTGGGAAGTATTTAAATTAGAGCATGACACATAAACAGTGAGAAACATGACTCTCTCTAAAAATTTTCTCAATCTATCACTAGATCCATCAATGAGAATGTAACAACCCGAGATTTTCTGAAAAATATTCTTTTTAATTTCATTAATGTCTTGTGTTGTACGCTACACCAAAAGGAGCTTGAAAAAAATGCATCCCTAACTTGCCTTTCATTACACGCAATCGCGACCTTCCTTGATAGCGTGTGTAGTACGCAATACTGAGTTTCACTAAACGAGATATTATTATAATATTATTATGAACTAGCCATTATGAATACTAATACTATCTTTTGGAAATTTTATAAATTTTATCTTTCAAAATGGACTTCATTTTTGGATTTGGAATATCGAAATTAGCTTAGGGTGAAATTTTGGTACTTTTCGGATAACTTTCATATTCTGATAAATAGTGAATATTACTAAATTTTAATTAAAAACATATTTTTTAATCTAAATAACTAATAGTGATAAGTTATTAATGTTAGTGGTTTTAAGGTATATTTAGAATATATTCTTACAACTTAAAACAATGCTAGTCATTGGATGTAATTTCACATTTAAACCAAACATAAACAAGTGTCAATCTTTTGATAGTTATTATCTCTTAAGAACATGCTATTTGTTTTGACGATGAGAATTAATTTATAAATTAATTAATGAAACTGATATGTTTTGAATTTGGTAAAATAGACATCATTTTTGAATTCATAATATCAAATATATATTAGGCCTAATTTTTTGTATTTTACAGGAAACTTTCATTTTTTGATGAATAGTGAAACCACTAAGTGGTAGTTAAAAAAATGAATTTTTCATAAAACAGAATTTTACCACTTCTGTGAGTGGAATTTCAAAAATCTGAGAGACACAGTTAATATCAAGGACTAAAATGTGGTTCAATGGGATGAAAATAATTTTTGGTGAATAGAAACATTTTACTTTTTTTACCATGGTTAAAAGTAAATTGGGTAATTAAGGGTAAATATGATATTATTATTACCCTAACGCATGTCCTAATTCTATTGGATAAGTTTAATTCGGCCAAAAACAAAATTAAGAATAAAATATGACCATTTAGGCCCACTTGGATTAGATTAGGACATTTATTATTAATTTATTTAAATAAGTGTTAAAATAGTTAAAATCAATGTTTATTAACTAAATGAAATTTAATATAGGGTTATACATAAGATTAATTCGACAATAAATATTCATTATAAAGATAAAAAGATTTATTACATAATGGTATTTTATTGGTAATTTTTATATTTAATATAATTTAATTTATTTATGACACAATGATGATAAAGTAATTATATTATTAATGAAATATTGACATAATTGATGTTATAAATACCCAAATAAATGTAATTCGAGACTTTTTATGAATTCAAATAATTTTATATACTAATATGACATGTTATTATTGATTTAATTAACTTTTTTCTAACTAATCAATCTGTTATTATTTTCACAAATATCAATTACCAAATAGTGTTAAAATTGACATAAAATAGTTTTTAAAACAAATATTATATTATTAATTTTTATTATATTCCTAAAAATATGTGGTTAGGCCAAGAAACTTATATCATGATAGGTGTATCATTAATGGACCACATTGGGGTCGCTTGGATATATATGATATGTTTATTGACTATATAATATAAAAATACAATGCGACATGGTAAATGCCAATCTAATTAACTAAGAGTTAAAACTAAAAGTTATGGTTAATATAATGACCTAAACTTGTCTAAATTATATTGGATGAGAGGAGTTCGACCCATACCCACCTTAGATTAGAAAAAAATCAATTGGGAGCTATTAAAAACCGAATATTACTTTACAATAAAATAATATTTTTAGTTATTCCAAAGGTGCCCTTCTCCTCCCTTAATAAAGGGCACCCCTCCAACTCTTCCTCACACCACTTTGAGCCTTCAAGCTCGGCCAACCCCAGAAAATTTCTCTTCTATACATCCCTAGAAACATCCTATAGTTACTGGTATTCTTCAAATACAAATTATAGTTCCCTAAGAGAAGGTCTCAAAGAGGCGCTTCAAAGAAGAGGTAATGTTCGTTACCGATTTTTTCAACTTTATTACATCTTCCACTTCTTCTTATTTAGTTTTTTAATTATGAAGTAATACCATCAGTATCACTCATATGATTATATGTCATTATAATTATGAAACAACAATATTTCACGATTTATCCATCCTATGGAAAACGAAATCACTACGCGTGCGTACGTACGGAATACCGTTTCCACACCGTGGTGTAATCTATTTTCCACCACCACATTACTTGGATGGGTATAATGGTCAAAGTAATGAATATATATGAATATTTTAAAACTATATTGATTCTATATTATTATACATACACTTTAATACAATTCCACAAACATGGGAATGATATCATCGCTCGTGCGTACGTACGGACTACCGTCTCCACAAACGCGCTGAGATTCATTTTCCCTGATTAACCATTCAAGAATGATTATAAAGTATATATAATGAATAAAAATGAAATATATGATATAATAATTCTAATATAATTATTTATATATATATTTATGTCATCTATTTAATTTCAGTCAATTCAATAAGTAAACGAAAACAGCGTTCATGCGTACGTACGTCCTACCATCTCTATGAACGGTGTATTTCATTCTTTTTGTAGATCGATAATATATCTGTATATGATGAATATATATTATATATAAATCATGTTTTACACTCTGTAATTATTTAAATCAGGATATAAGTAAAAATATCAATAACAACATGTCCAAACATGTACGATAGATAAAATGATTTTACCAAAAACGCTACTTCAACATGGAACTTACAAAAGAACGGGTAATATAAAGTCATAAATGAACCATATATGATATCATCAGAATGAATATTATTCTATAACAAGTCAATGACATTATTTAAATCATTATACAGGAGGTTCAGATACATACTAAGCATATCGGACCTACGGTAAGGGATAATTTTTCAATCTCATTTTTATCCGAGATTTCTTATACATAAGTATTTACTGGGGTTACATTTATCATCCATGACCATATTTTCTAAAATTGATTTAATAAAATATTTACTATTCTTCATTAATGTTTAAGGTCATTTTTACCCTTTATTTACTTTTTACCACATTATATGAATGGAATATTTCCTTTGGTTACCATATAAGGTACATTTTGACTTTTCCGACAAAAATACGACGAGAATGTTATTTTTAACTTATATGGTGTGAACGGATTTTAACGGTTTCATAATGCCTCATTTTCAAGAAGCAACCTCTACAATATTGCATGATTATTTTCAAGAAAACCCTTTTCTTTTAAAATTTCATGACATTTTGTGAGAAGAAAATGATTTTGAAGAAGAAAGGATATTTTCCTCAAGAATTCATTTCAAGTGTTTCATCAAAACTATTTTCCATATAAGATGACATTATTTCATATGTGTATGTTTCAAGAAAAATTTCTCTATGATTTAAATAGATTAATTTTTCTTATGATGATACGATATAAAATTTTTATGGATTATTTTATGATGACAAGATGTTTAAGAATCCCATTTTATTACATGGGTTATGCTATGATGTATGATTCATGATTTTGTGGAACATGAAAGAATGATTTCATTATGATATGGGTGAGACCTATATATCCCACTAATGCATTGGGTAATTATTTTTATCATATGAGATAGACATGGCTGAAATGGTAAGTTAATCTGGTTCAGTATTACAGGACTAGAACGATGAGTGAACTTGATTCAGAAAGGGACTTTTTCCACTAAGATGGTCTTGGCAGCAATGCCTTGGCTACTATGGAAATCATTACATGTGCTTAATGGATTCAAAAACTAAATGTTTTATTTCCATTCTATTTTATCATGATTTTTGTTTCATTGTGATCTATGCCTTATGTACTTCCATATTTTAAGTCGTTGATCAAGATTTTAATGTTTAAACATTATGTTCATGTTTTTAAGTTCAAATGTATATGGTATGTTTTATTTTATCCATGCTTACCCTTACTGATCATTTGAGCTCACACTTTTTATGATTTATTTTCCCACAGGATTAAAAGAAAGGTCTTAGGTAAGGAAATAAAAAGTGGGAGATCATTATTGGATATGTTGATGATTTTTCACCACGATTAGAAGATTGCGTTCCGTGTTTCCAAAGACACTAAACCTTTACGGTCCTTGTGTGTCTGTTTTTGTTTTGTATTAAGTATTCGGAAAAAGTATTGTAATATATATGTACGTCAAGCTTCGGGTCTCTACAATTGGTATCAGAGGCAAATGAGGTAGGAATGTATCCGATCCTTGGGAACTATCACATGTGAGCTTTGGACGAAGCATGGCTCTCCGCCCAAAGGCTTCATGAGGAAATGGCTGCCACTGGGGATGGTGGTGTGTCCCGCCCAGTGGGTGTAGTCGCCCATGGAGTGCCCTGATAGGTATCAATTATAGTCCACTAGAAGTAATTTCAGACAGTTATAGTTGGTATCATAGGAAAGGTTTAGTCAATATTTGGAATCTAGGATGTGAGATCTTTAGTGAGATCCCTAGAGATATTTCTAAGGTACGTATAGGGATGTCCCTAAGGTTATGTATACGTATAGGTTATAGTCCTAGAATTATGGTAATGATCATATAATTAAACATAAGATGTTAGATATTGAAGTTACTCCCCCTTTATTATGATTTTTGCCTCTCACACTATTCTTTTTGGGTTTTAGAAAATGACTGGAAACAAGATGATTTACGATAATTGAGGATATGATGGACAATGGAATGATATTTTTCATGAGAAACCAAATGAAATGGGATATGGAAGTCCAAACATAATTATTAGGCCGAATCAGCAATCTCATAATATGATCAATAGACTCAAATTTGGTAAGTTTCCTTACTCGGCTAATAAGGGAAAGATGTAGTTTCAGGATGATCATAGTGGAAAGAAAGTTCAATTTCCCCTATGTAAATCATGTGGGATGAGACATCAATGAGAATGTTTCAATTGAACTGGAAGATGATTTGGGTGTGGAAAAGAAGGACACAAATCCCTTAAGTGCAAAGGAAAAGGTTCAGTTAACACCAGGGATGAGGATAATGGTATTGCTACGACATCAACAATGGTTAAATGTTTTAAATGTGGAATGTACGGGAATTATGAAAACCAATTCTCTAATGGAAAGTCTCATGAAGAGAATCAGTATGGTCATATGGGTAGTATTTATGTTGATGATGATGAAGAGACTACAAATAATATGTGATATGAAAGAATTGTTGAAGCTCGGACAATGGATTAAGAAGGTAGTGGAATGATTACATGTTTATCAAGTGTAATGTTGTATGAGTAATCTCATGGTACTATGGAATAAAGATACATCTAAGGATTGTTACACTGTTTTCATTCCTTATGTTGTGAAAGTGTATGATGAATGGTACCAGTAACCATAAAATGTTATTCAGATATTTTTGGAAAGTAGATGATATGTGCCTAATGAAGGGATAAGGAGAAAATTAAATGTTTGATAGTATTCATGATCTCATGACTAATATAAGGAGAAGGTTATATCATGGTTTGAGTATATAGTATTTTTGTATTTTGGTATGTGGAAAGAGATAATATTTAACAGCACTCATGTTTTCACTAAGCTTCAATAGGGATTTCATTTTTTCAGAGAATACATGATTAAGGCCTTCGAATTTTTCAAATGTGACCAACAAGACATATCTCATGATATATGGGGATCAACGACGGTATTAACATGCTTTCTATATGAGCTCCTTGGTAATCGTTTTCACTATAATATGAGATTGGACATTAGTATTTTGGATATGCCTAAATATGGGAATAGATTATGTTGGATATAAGTAAGTATTGTTTAAGTCTAGAACTTTTTTGATATTATTGATGGAAAGTTATAATAATTTATTTTTAGAAAAAAAAGGAAAACCTGCAGGACGGGCGACATCCCATCCCATCGGACAAGGCTGTGGGAATCGAACCCACAACTGAAATGCGACTGGCCTTTATCACCTACCACTGGCCTACAGGAAGTCCCTGGTTAGTAGAAACTCGTTTTATTTTATTAAGCGGTATGATAGATGAAGTATAAGTCCATTTTAGGAACCATATATGATTAATCGCACTGTCGATGGACTTATGTATTTTTTTGATAACTTTTCTAACCATTTGTTTGAGACAGATGGAATGAACCATCATTCTATCACATGATCTACTAACACATCACGAATGTCTAATTCAACTTCATTTCTTTAAGAGATGAAGTGGAAATTGTCCAAAGAACGACCAATGGTGATACTGTACCAAAATCACGAAAGTATTTCTTCTAACTCAAATTTCATCAACTTTAGGGAAATGATATTGAAAACCAAAAATGTTATCCTATTGCTCTTATATCCGATGAATTAGATGGTACCATATATCTTCACAAATTTATGGCTTTGTGATTTTTGGATTTTTCATAGCCATGTTCTCTACCACTCTCCATCAGAACATGATGGTTAGATTTTTCTTCCATATCCATATTTTCACTTATGTTCTCCTACGTGGAAACCCAGTGATGAGTTAATTTGGGTAACTGTTACGTATCATACTTTAGTTTTGAAAGCCAAGTTCTGGTATTCCTTTTTACGATGTGGGTTTCTATTAAAGAAACATTCGAGTAGTAAACCATTTATAACCCCGGCGAATTTCGAGGGAGAAATACATTTAAGGGGGGTAGAATGTAACACCCCGAGATTTTATGAAAAATATTATTTTTAATTTCATAAATGTCTTATGTTGTACGCTACACCAAAATGATCTTGCACAACACGCATCCCTAAAATATTTTGTATTACACGCAATCACGACCTTCCTCGATAGCGTGTGTAACACGCATCCAACTTTTTGAAATTTTATAAATTTTATCTTTCAAAATGGACTTCTTTTTTTGGATTCGGAATATCGAAATTATCTTAGGGTGAAATTTTGGAACTTTTCGGATAACTTTCATATTTTGATGAATAGTGAAAATTACTAAATTTTAATTAAAAACAACATTTTTAATCGAAATAATTAATAGTGATAAATTATTAATTTTAGTGGTTTTAAGGTATATTTAGAATATATTTTTACAACTTAATACAATGTTGGTCATTGGATGTAATTTCACATTTAATCCAGACATAAACAAGTGTCCATCTTTTGATAGTTATTATCTCTTAAGAACACACTATTTGTTTTGACGACGAGAATTAATTTTTAAATTAATTAATGAAACTGATATGCTTTGAATTTGGTAAAATAGTAATCATTTTTGAATTCATAATATCAAATATATCTTAGGCCTAATTTTTGGTATTTTTCTAGAATCTTTCATTTTTTGATGAATAGTGAAACCACTAAGTGGTAGTTAAAAAAATGATTTTTTCATAAAACATAATTTTACCGCTTCTGTGAGTGGAATTTCAAAAATCCAATAGACACGGTTAATATCATGGACTAAAATTTGGTTCAATGAGATGAAAATATTTTTTGGTGAATATTATCTTTTTAATTTTTTTACCATGTTTAAAAGTAAATAGGGTAATTAAGGGTAAAAATGATATAATTATTACCCTAACACATTTCCTAATTCTATTGGATAAGTTTAATTCTACGAAAAACAACCTTAAGAATAAAATATGACCATTTAGGCCCACTTGGAGTAGATAAGGACATTTATTAGTAATTTTTTTAAATAAGAGATAAAATAGTTAAAATCAATGTTTAATAACTAAATCATTTTTTATAAAGGTTTATACATAAGATAAATTAGAAAATAATTATTCATTATAAATATAAAATATTTCCTACATAATGAAATTTGATTTTTAATTTTTAAAATTAATAGAATTTAATTTATTTATGACACAATGATGATGCAGTAATTATCTTATTAATGAAATATTGACATAATTTATGTTATAAATGCAAAAATAAATGTAAATTGATACTTTTTATGAATTAAAATAATTTTCAATGTTAATATGACATTCTATTATTTATTTAATTAACTTTTTTAGAAGTAATCATTCTGTTATGATTTTCACAAAAATCAATTACCAAATAGTGTCAAAATTGACATAAAATAGTTTTTAAAACAAACATTATATTATTAATTGTTATCATATTCCTAAAAATCTAAGGATCGGCCAAGATACTTATATCATGATATGTGTATCATTAATGGACCACTTGGAGGTCTCTTAGATTTATATGATAAGTTTATTAACTATATAATATAAAAATAAAAAGAGACATGGTAAATGTCAATCTAATTAACTAAGAGTTAAAAATAAAAGTTAAGGTTAATATAATGACCTAAATTTGTCTAAATTATATTGGATGAGAGTATTTCGACCCATCCCCACCTTAGCTTCGAAATAAATCAATTTGGATATATTAAAAACCGAATATGACTTTATAATAAAATAATATTTTTTGTTATTCCAAAGGCACCCCTCTCCTCCCTTATAAAAGGGCACCTCCTCCCTCTCTTCCTCACACAACATTGAGCCTTAAAGATCGTCCAACCCCTTCCAATTTATCTTCTCCACTTCCCTATAAACATCCTAGAGGTCCTGATATTTTTCAAAGAACAATTTTAGTGCCATAAGAGGATGTCTCAAAGAGGCGCTTCAAAGAAGAGGTAATGTCTGTTACCGATTCTTTCAACTTTATTTCTTCTTCCACTTCTTCTTTAGTTGTTTCATTATGAAGTAATAACATCAGTATCACTAATATACTTATATGTTATTATAAGTATGAAACAACCATATTTTACCATCTATACATCCTACAGAAAATGAAATCACCGCGCGTGCATACGTACGTAATATCGTCTCCACACCGTGGTGTAATCTATTTTCAACCACCACATTACTTGGATGGGTATAATGGTGAAAGTAATGAATATATATGATTATTTTAAAGTGATATTGATTCTGTAATATTATTCAAATACTTTAATACAGTTCCACGATCATGGGAATGATATCATCGCTCGTGCGTACGTACGGACTACCGTCTCCACGAATACGATGAGATTAATTTTCCATGATTAACCATTCAAGAATGATTATAAAGTATATATAATGAATAATAATGAAATGTATGACATAATAATGATACTGGATTTATGTATATATATATGTATGTCATCTATTTAATTTCAGTCAATTCAATAAGGAAACGAAAACAGCGTCCATGCGTATGTACGACCTACCGTCTCCATGAACGGTGTTTTCCGTTCTTTTTATAGATCTACAATATATATTTATATGATGAATATATATTATATATAAATCATGTTTTAAACTCTAGAATTATGTAAATCTGGATATAAGTAATAATATCAAGAACAACAAGTCCAAACATGTTCGATAAATAAAACGATTTTACCCAAAACACTACTTTAACATGGACCTTACAGAAGAACGGGTAATATAAAGTCATAAGTGAAACATATATGATATAATAACAATGAATATGATTCTATAATATGTCAATGAAATTATTTAAATCATTATATAGGAGATTCGGATACATACGAAGCATATCGGACCTAAGGTAAGTGATAAATTTTCAATCTCATTTTTATCCGAGATTGCTTATACGTAAGTATTTACTGGGGTTAAATTTATCATCCATGACCATGTATTCTAAAAATGATTTCATAAAATTTTTACTATTCTTCCATGAATTTTTAAAGTCATTTTAACCCTTTATTTACTTTTTACCACATTGTATGAATGGAATCTTTCCTTTGGTTACCATATAAGGTACTTTTTGACTTTTCCGACAAAAGTACGAGGACAATGTTATTTTTAACTTATACGGCATGAATTGATTTTTACAATTTCATAACGCCTCATTTTCAAGAAGCATCCACTACAATATTGCATGATTATTTTCAAAAAAACCATTTTATTTTAAAATTGCATGACATTTTGTGAAAAGAAAATGATTTTGAAGAAGAAAGGATATTTTCCTTAAGAATTCATTTCAAGTGTTTTGTCAAAACTATTTTCCATATATGATGAAATTATTTCATATGTGTTTGTTTCAAGTAAAATGTCTCTATGATTTAAATGGTTTCAATTTTCTTATGATGAAATGATATCAAATATTTGTGGATTATGTTATGATGACATGATGATTAAGAATCCCATTTTATTACATGGGTTATGCTATGATTTATGATTTATGATTTTGTGGCACACGAATGCTGATTTCATTATGAGATGGGTGGGACATATATCTCCCTCTAATGCATTGTGTAATGATTTATATCTAATTAGATAGACATGGATGGAATGGTATGTTAATCCGGTTCAGTATTACAGGACTGGAACGAGGAGTGAACTCGATTTAGAAAGGGACTTTGTCCACTAAGATGGTCTTGGGAGAAATGCCTTGGATACTATGGAAATCATTACTTGTGCTTAATGGATGCCATAGTTACATATTTTATTCCCATTCTATTTTATCATGATTTATATTGCATTATGATCTATGCCTTATGTACTTCCATATTTTAAGTCGTTGCTCAAGATTTTTATGTTTAAACATTATGTTCATGTTTTTAAGTTCAAATGTATATGGTATGTTTAATTTTATCCATGCTTACCCTTATTGAGCATTTGAGCTCACCCTTTTTATGTTTTATTTTCCCCCAAGATTAAAAGAAATGTTATAGGTAAGGAAACAAAAAGTGGAAGATCTTTATGGGAGATGTTGATGATTTTTCACCATGATTAGATGATTACATTCCGAGTTTCCAAAGACACTAAACTATTACGGTCCTTGTGTGTCTGTTTTTGTTATGTATTAAGTATTCCACAAAAGTAATGTAATATCTATGTATGTCAAGATCCGGGTCTCTATAGAGAATGTGAAACATCAACAGATATAAATGATAGAATCCTTGACAATGTATTCATTCCCTCATTAGATCTATTATTGAACACACATAAAATCAATGATGTGAAATATTATTTTTCGTGAAATTTTTCACACACCATCATGAAATTTAACAATAAGAAGTTGAATCATCAAAGGTGAGAAAAGTGAAAATCCATGAAAATTTATGAATATTGTCATAAGATCTATATCTGAACACATAAAACATCAAATTTGAGTCAATAAACATTACTTATAATATATTCTTTCTGTAGTGAGGTCTATCAATTAGAGTGAAAAACATAAAAGGTGAGGAATGGGATTTTAAGTGAAAATGACATTTTGTCCACACAAGATAAATCATTGAACCCATGACACATCAAATGAACGAAATGTGACTATCCTTGAAAATATTGTAATATACATAAGCGATATATGAGTATTGAAGTGAAACATAAAAACTAAAAACAGAAACTATGTTGAATAATGTCTACATATCGTAGAGAGATCCAACACTAATCATGCGATGTGCCATAGGAATTCAAGCAATTGTTTAGGAAAACGTCCTCATACATAATTGATGTTTTGTCCATGAATTTCATTTATACCACCAACAAAACGTTATCTTTTATAAAATGAATAAACTATTGTAAAAATTATTGATCTTGACAAAATCAATACAATCTTCTGATATCTCCCACCCATTTAATACTAGTAATATAAGTAAAAGTATAGAAGGTAGAAACCATATCTAGAAGTGAATCTCATGTGATAGACCCTTGAATCTTATAAGAAACTATGAAATCCCCAGTATAATAACATCCTGGTCATGCATGATCCCATTGGCACGTCACATCATTATATAAAAGGCATTGCACATATCCAGGCTGTCTCACACCGCCCCTTTGGATCTATAAGTCAAACATAACGGGTTTTCCATAATGTGATCATGCATCATCAGAAGACCTATTACTGATAAAAAGATGAATCATTGATGGTGATAATTATTACTGTTGATATCATATATACAATATCAAGAGATCCCAGAACACAATAAATTAAGAAAAGAAAATAAAATAGAGAAATATAGGATCTTACTATAGCTGTACAGTTCACATGATGCACCCACACAGTGTGAAGGACACCACTAAATTCCCATTTACAGGTCTCTGTGGTTGTTCAAGAAACCAATTTCATTTCACCACCATCATGTTGAAGTATATGAACATGTATAGGGAGTATGAAAGGCACCATTTGGTTCTAATGGACAATCTAATAGGATTTTCCATGAAATTATCTGACATCCTATAATGACCGTTTTGGTCATACAACTCATCAATGATAGGAAGAGTGATTTTATTCGACAACCCTTATGCACACATGCTAGAAAACCCCAGATTCATAGGATATTCACCACAAATATTGGATGAAATTGTTGGTAGGCCTATATATCCCCCACCTGAGCATGAAAAATGAAATTCCAGATGGACGAGAAATCCTTGAAAACATAAATCAGAATTAGATAGGATTTCATGGAGTATGTGATATCACGAACATTATAATTTCCATAAATTGATACCCATAATAACCAAATCAATCATACAAAATGCATATGCACTTCACATGATCACATATAGGTCACACCAACGACTTCAACCCAATCACGTGATGAGCACTCATAATTAAATCTAGATAACGAGGGACTATAAAATGTTGATGTTGGAGAATATAATTCATTCAAAATATAAATTCTTGAAACAATACTAAATGATGGGTTAATTATTGAAAGAATATAAATCTAAGTCCTCATGAACTTTTTATGGATCCATCCCCTATCCTCTGAAGAAATATGTGTTGTTTTGCATCATGGGGTTTAAAAACCTAAATAATCACCTACCTATTGAAAGCATGTATATTCCCAGTTATGGATATGGGAATCATGTGGAATTTATAGGGATTATTAAAAAAATGGGAAATGTAATGTAAATGATTGACAAGGGCATTGGACCCCCACAATCAATCAAACCATTGGGAGAAATCACTTCTAATTCAATTTCCCAATGAAACTAATATGGTGAACATAATGAGAGTTTCTTTGACTATATAATACCTTTCATATGGAAAAAATATAAATTAGAATTCTTTCTTCAAGAATATTTTTTATATGCTCATTGCGCAACAAAACGTGGAACTAGAGAGATTTCATGAAACTCCGCTGAACCTTTTATAAAAAGAAAGGAGCAAATCTATATCCTTTAAAAGTTGATAGTTATTTATAAAATAATTTTTCTTATATATGATGTTTCACTAATGAGGAATATTTTTTTCAATGAGTGATTATAGATACCACATAATATAAATGGAATAGTAAAATGTTCCAAAGGAGTTCGAGATTGTTGAATAAGTGGCATTATCTCCAAGGCCCCACCATACATCATCACCAACATAATAATTGAAATATTAGATCGTTACCATCATGTACATGGAGAACAACATGAATAGAACATTCTCGAATATGGTATCATCAAATGAAATATTTCAAAATATTAATTCCAATTGGGTTCCTTTCCCCCAACCAGTCGTGTTATGGGCAGTTTCCCTTACCTCCATATTCAACAATGTTAGGAGGTAAATAAGAGAGTGAAAAAGGCCATACCTTTTCTACCTTAGAGAGTTGCATGAGAAGAATTTTCAGGTCAAATCAATAAATAAATATATATAAAAAAATTCCCAAAAATTCATGTCAATATCAATCATATGGTACAATGATTCCATAAGGATCTTTATAATCTGTTGTTCTTGTACTAAATTTCCTTATTGGGAAACCTAACAAGAGATCCTACTGGGGGTATCCTAACAATATAACTTCAAATCAAGTATATATCACTATATCCGCAAATTATTTTGACTCCCACCATTGTATTAAGATAGTTACAAGAAATAAATCTCATATTATCACAATCTAGGGGATTCTATATTCATTGCGACAAGCCTTGGTGATTTGGAGATCCCTTGGGTTACCCTATTCCAGGGGGTTGGGAGCATTTTTATCATTGTTTTCTGTGGTTTTCTTAAATATGTTCAAAAACTCTTCCATTGGTATCATTGAAACCTACCCTTTAAAAGTTATCGATGGAACTAACCCCTCAAAAGGAATAATGGGGACTGACCTATAAACTGCTATAATGTGCACCAAACCTCAAAACAATATAATGGGAACAAACCCACAAAACAAGACTCCCAATCATTGAGGATCACTGTCCCACCAATATATAAATAAATATGATATCAATCAGATATGATGACTCATCATCATATCTGAATGATCCTATTCCTATGGAGTACAATCAATGGCTTCTACAATTTGTTGATTGATTAAATGTTGACAGATCTTGTGTCACTAGTCTGGGAAATGAAATGCATGAAAATATCATTCAAGAATCTAGGGAATTTGCAGTCATCCATGTTGATGTTTCATAGGTTCACAATATTGGATCATTGGGATATGGGTGGTAGTCGTTTTAGTCTCTAGGTTCGATGTCATATATCCCATCATAATTCAGTAAAACTAACGTGAATAGGGGGAAGGGGATTTCATGGATCCTTCCATCCACCACCATGAAGTTGATAAGTAAATTCCTATAAAAGAACAACTCACCCAATTTGAAGGATAAAATATAGATCTTTTGGAAATAATTGTGGGAAATCTCTTGAAATATCTACCTCAAGATATTGTATAGGTACCTACCTATATATGTTATCTTTACTATGACGTTCCACCACACAAAAGGATTGGGAAATTTTGATATTTCCCATCCCATCATCGAGGGAAATCCAGACATTATTACACCTCTCCCCAACCCAAAATGATTGTGGAGTTTCCATATTTTTCACCCCATCCATGAGGATATTATAGAAACCATATGAACTCATATGATGCTAAAAACATTAAGGATTGTTTAGATATTTTAATCAATGGGTAGATTCTTTACCATCTAAACCCCATAATGCCTTAGTGCCTTTCTATAGAAAAACAATGAACAAAATCCTTTATCCTATGCTCTGGAAACATCCATGATCCTACATTAATAGAGGCATATATAACCTATAAGATAACTAGCATGGACACCTATATATTGTTTTCAATCAATGAAAATAATATTACAACTAACAATGACATTTTGAAGGGTATTTAGACAATTATATGTTGATTTTTTTGAAAGATCTCCCTAGTATGAGAAACTGATAGGTGAAATGGTTGGAAGCCCATGCCAAAAATTTCCCCAACCATTGAAATCTTAGGATAATAATAGAATATTTCATTCCCATTAATGATTGTCTTTAGTAATAGATTTACATGGGGATATTATAATCACCGAAACCAAGATTCCTGCTCTAGTAATCTATTTAATTTTAATATTCCACCCTAGATTTATATTATATCACATTCCACATGCCTCCCATGAATAAATAAACATCCTTCAAGGTATGATTTAAGAAAACCAATTATCTCCAAACCAATAATTTCCCAACATAATATTAGTATTCTATAGAAAATGGTTCAGTTGAAATCACGAAAAAAATGAAACTGATTGAGGAATGGTTGATATGACATGAAAAACATTTACACTATCATTGACATCTTAGTCACACACAAAAATTAGGTTCATTTTCCTGATGTATTTGTGAGAATATAGGTATTTAAATATTTTACATAGTCTAGGAATCTTCAAAATCATGAAATTAGTATAACTGATATATATGATACAAAAGAAGAGAAACTATTCAAATATGTCATTACTATTTTCCTTACCTAAATATGTTGAACTCCATGACTGTTGTCCTTAACCAAATATATTAAACAACATTTAAATTATATTTATGACAATGCATCATATTGCATGGTAAACGTCCTTACTAAAAGTCATTAAATTACATTGTCTCCATCCTTATCACAATACATTAAAATATATATTCATTATCCTCATCACATGATGTTAAACATAATATATAACATCCATACCAGAAGTAATTAAACTAAACGGATGATGTCCTTTCTTCATTACATTAATGTTACATAAGATTTATAGAATTGTTTATAGATTGATTCTCATCCTATTGTGGAAAGTTGGGAGTCATTGATCCTACATTCTAGACCATCCAATTATATTGAAGTCCTTACAGTAGGACGTTAAAAAACACATCTGATGTCCTTTTAACATAACATTAAAACTACAATGGTTTTCTAGAACTACTTATATCCTAATTTTCATCGATGTGAAACAGGCAGTGATTCCTTAATATTATATCTTTTCTTATTCACTTATATTCCCAACCATACCATAAGATATAAAACTTTATGATAGCTTTCAATTCCATATAAAATTAAAAGAACATGGTTTTTTATAACAATTTATATATTCATTATCAACCTAATTAGGTAAGTGGGGATACATGGATCCTATATTGAGGACTATCTACCTGGATTCAAATCGTTTCCTCAAATCAAAAAACATCATAGGTGATGTCCTCTCTACATGACTAAAAATCTATATAGGACTTATAAAACTATTAATGTCATGATTATCAACTTACATATTTATATGGATGTTGGGATCCTTTACCTTTTCCTAGTAACAAATATTCAGTTCCATACCAGAAGATGATAAACAACCTAGATCACATCACAGTCAAAGGATGAAAAGTAATGATGCATTTCAATATCTCTAAGGTATCATTAGAATTAGGTGAAATATTTCAGTTGATAGAAGAAAAAATGATATATTACAATCTCATTCTAACTATATGAAAAAAAATCATAAATACCCCTAAGTCACATTCTGAATTAATTCATGTAATTGTCACCCCCCAAATCATTTAGATCCCGGATACATGGAAACCTTTTAAAAAATGTGAGGAGTTATGTTCTAAAGTGTGAAGGCTCACAAAACATCTCAATAAATGTTTTTTTTGGCATATTTCTATAGTAGTCATGGGATAGGTTGTTGACGCTCCTTTCATCACAGAGTCTAAACAAAATGAAAATTGAAATACATCAAACAAAAAAGATTCATCTGTTGAATGAACATCAAAAAAAGAGAGAGGGATGAACTAAGCGAACATTTCCCATTGGTTGCGCAAGTTCTAGCATGGTCGCGCAAGTAAACTTGTGCGCCGCCCAAATTGTCGTGCAAGTGACTTGTGCGCCCTCTTTCAAAATCGCACAGGGTCTTCTCCAGCCTGTAAATACCCCCGGTGGGCCCCCCATCTTAGAGAGGATTTTTTCCAGAATTTAGATACAGAGCTCTGAACGCCCAAGTATCTTTTTCAAGTATCTCGAACAATTCTATGGTAATTCTTTACCTATAATGGAAGGTCTAAACAAGAGGAATAATTTCTAAGTGTTAGAATTAACTAACACTTGCGTGCCTAAGTGTTTTACCCTTAAAGGAAATGGACACACTTGCGTGCCTCCGTACCTACTCATTGAAACTTGCGCACCACTCTTCTGGAAGTACCTTGGGATAATTCTAAAGGCATTGGTTAAGGATCTCCCAAGTATTACCCTACTAGTTATCAATTTCACTAGTACCCATGTGTCGCGCAGGTATACCTGCGAGACCAGGACTTGCGCACCCATGCAGTACTTGCGTGACCCCCCATGACTTGCACGCCCCATCTATTTTTGGGTGCCTTTATTGTCGATTTCATCTCACTTATGCCATTCCACCTCTCCTATTCAAGATTCAGTCATCAAGACACTCTTCGAAGCAATTTATGGCATGTTTTCTTGATTTGCATCCTTATCTGAAAGGAATTCTGTGGAACATCTCTCCAAACCTATTGATTTACACATCTTTATGTCAATAATGATTGAGATTTCATTCATTCAACCTCATCCTTTATGATGATACAACCCTATTCATGGGAATCCTCCATAGGATTAGTCCCCAAGTCCACATTAATTTGGGCCTCCTTTTCAGGAGTAAGTCCCAGTTCACGTTCTCTTAATTGGGCATCCTCTTTATGAGTACACCCCAAGTCCCCTAATTATGGGCATCCTCCTTAGGAGTAATCCCCAACCATGATTCCCTTAACCTGGGACACCGTTTCAGGAGTAAACCCCTATCTTAATTTCCTTTGACCAGTCATAACATCTTTTGATCTGGGCTTCCTTCTCATGAGTGTAACCCAATCATAAGTCCCTTCATAACTAGGGAATCTTCCTTAAGATTAAGCCCCAAGATTAGAGTATCCAAATCTCCATGAAGCTCATATACCTTTATGGACCATGTTCTTGTATTTGTTTCCTGATGAAAATCTTAATCCTAATCCATTTGGGCAGTCATACATACATAAGCCCCACATCATTACATCATTCGTGGCACAATTTTCTGATTTCACCAATACCTCTTGTTTCTCACACAATGCATGACTCATGTGATCTTAGAGTGTAAAAGTAATCATGAAATATTAAATTGAGCCTTCAATCATGCATAGACATCATACTCCCTTACTCTAACTACGTGAGTTCTGATTTTTTTTCAAAACAATGGACACGTAGGTAGCCCATCCACATGCATGATCCCAACTATGAAATATTCAATGTCCTTCTGAATGACAATAAACTTCAAGTTCCCCACTATGTGGATTTAAAACTAGTATGGTCATCATAATGACCAAGAGACATTTTATGTATTGAAAGATACCATTCACTAAGAATCTCTAACAAATACAGATGATTCTTTATCGATGAAGATCCTCAAATACATATAAAAGATTCTCTAAATTTCATACATATCAATATTTGATTTTCAGATCTAAAGGAAATATCATTTTATACTTGGTAATGTAATAAGGATTCAAGAATATAACTTAAATCTATAAATAAAGTCCCAGAGTAGGCAATAATTCCTTTCAAAAAGTTATGATGAGTTCGACCTCCCATCCTCTCTACCAATGAAAATTCTTAAGTCTCATCAGTCCACAACTAATGAGTGCCTACCTTTGGAATGTAGGTTCAAATGAATATGGAATCATTGGATGTTTCCAGTTCTATGAAAAAACCCATTAGAAACAACTTGGAATGTTTGAATCATAAATCAATGAGATCATCCCCAATTCCAGAGGGAAACAAAAAATGGTGAACCCGACGTGAAATCATTAACCAAGTTAAAATGATATTTTACTTTTTTGTTATGCCCCTATTTAGAACTCAATGAGAGGGCCAAAAAAACAATCAATAACTTATGTGCTTATCCAAAAGAAGTAGTGGCTTGACTTATCTAGATTACGTTTGTTATATCAAATATGCACTCTTTTCCATGATCTTCTGCATTACGTGAATGGATTTTCTTAAGTCCACATCTGTGAAAACCTCTGCTGTGAATGTCACTGCTGCTACTTCGGCAGGATCATCGTCTTCTCTGTGGATGATATCACCTACTCTGCCTCTTCAACGTTGGGTATCAAATGTGCTGGTTAAGGAGTACCATCAACACAGTACCATTCCAACTCTGGAGGCTTCCCAACAAGCCCTCAATGTGACCAACTCACACTGGTCGTCCGGACAATGACGACCAGCAATCATGAAGCAGGCGGTGCTTACCACTGTCTCCAACCGTTTCAGGTCATTATCCCTATAACGCAATCACCATTCACTCCCATATTCTGAGGAGGTGAATGAGAAAGTCCCTCAGGGCCTTAATTCAAGGATACAAGAGTCCTTCCCGAGGGCTCCCATAAACATTCGCTGCAAGACTCATGCTACAGTGTGCCCTCAACTTGATGAAGGTATCGACTCCAGGTGTTTGGCTCAGGTTCCTCGAACCCGAGCAGGCATGACGAATAACCAGATGCGAAATCCGGTTAACAGTGAGCAGGTTCTCATCTCTTCCATCATCAGAGAAGTCCATCAACCTCACATGGTGGCAAGCAATGAGCAGGCACATATACACATCCGTTTTAATTCTGATATCCAGTAGACTCGTCTGGCAGTAGCGCGCCAATCCCGCTAGGAAATTCCGGTGGAGTACTATAGACAAGAATATACACTTGTTAATAAATCATCAGCTAGTAAGAAGGATCGTCTTACTACATATGATGGATCTTGTCAACCACGTTCGTCGAAGAACAATCAGCAGGCACATACACCTACTAGTATTGATCAAGCCTACTAATAGTATCATTTGGTAGAACCAGGAGAGGTCATTCGGAAAGCTCCAATGACAATCAGGAGGCAGACTCAACTCTCTACCCGCACACATGAGTACTGTCAGGATTCCTTGACAGGAAAAGGAGGATAGGAGCAGAAACACAAACCTACTCCAAGCACAGAATAGACATATATCCTCGTTCCTTCAGCTGAAGTCACCAAGAATATTCTATTAATGGTGAAAGAGAAGAAGAAAATCCATACTCATATTTTGGATGCCTTCTAGGGTATTATAACAGCTTCAACAGCATCACAGGGAAAGAAATAAAATTTTTTGCCTACCAGTGGAGTGACTCATCAACAGATCACGCCGGAGAAGATACACACCTCTGTTCCAGTCCAAGAGGGTTATGGGTTGTCCTCCCCATATCATATGGGGAACCAAGACAGGCACATACACCTAATTTGAGTGAAGATCTTCAGCCTAACCTGTTCATCTCTCCTAATCAGGCACAGACACCTCCTCAATGTAGCCACATTCATCAAAAAGTGGTTTCCTAGGAGAGTAAGAAGGCATCTAAGAAGAAGACCCACCCAACACTATCAAGAAATAAAGATCCAATCTGTAACAAGGCCTTGCTCGATGCTGGAGTTCTTGATTCCCTCAGACAGTTATCTATTGGAATCCAAGATTCTACTCTATCATTTCATAATAGTGGAAACATTAATTTCGAAGGTCTTCAACAGAAACTTCCTCATGAAGGCTTGCTTCATGACAATTTGGATGATCTCGAAGTTTCATCATCAGATGAGAGCCACAAAGAACCCTCTATGTGGTCAGAAGATCACGGTGAAAAATGTTTCATCTTTTGCTGTAACCCACCATGGTGGTCCTCCCCATGATGATGAATTTAGCTTCGAAATCCATCTCTGCTGTAGTAATTCACATTTCCAGGAAATATCTTACGAAGACAATGTAGTAACGAGAAATCCCTATTATGTTGAGGCACTTGAAAAAGTAAAGAGAATCATGTCTGATTCTTTACCAATAGTAGGTTAAATCCTTTCTCAACCAGAAGATATTCTAGGGTGTAGGTCATTCTCTGAACCAACCCTAAGTCATGAATCTTCCAGTTTGATTAGTGGATTATCTACCAGTCTTGTTGAATCTGATGAACCAACATGAAAGAACCATCTCTGGTATAATCAGGTAGAAGAATATTCATTGAATGATAAAGTGGAAATTATGAACATGAGAAAACAACTGACGAAAGGTGAAGTGCTAGTTATGTTTTGTTCTCTGGATGACTCTCAGTATGACATTCCAGAGATGTTGACAGAAGATAGAATTCATGATATTGATCTCAACATATGAAAAATTCAGTGTCAGTTGAAAAAGAAATTATTATCTTATGATGAATATGAAAATCATGTAAATATAATAGAAGGGTTACAACGTGAGATTGTTTTGGCATCTCTATCAGTCTCTGGATATCCGAAGGCTGAAAAGAAGCAGAGAGCCCTTCAACGTTCATCCCTAGGTGCACAAAGAAGATTGCACCAGTTAATTTCCAATTCCCAATCTGCTATTCATGTTAGAGGATGGGGTGTTCATAGAGCACTACATTTTACTATTCTCTCTAGTGAGCAAAGCCTGCTGAAAATGGTCTCATGCAATGTTATTTCCAATGTCCAGCCACAATCAATGTGTTTTGTTTGGAATCAAAAGCTTGCCCAAGAACAGACCTCAAATAGTTCATCTCAAAATCAAGAATACAGGGAACATGATGTTGAATTACTCCTGCATCAAGAAAACAAGAATATTGAACAGGCCTCTCGTATGGAGCAAAGACATCATCAAGTGACAGAAGTTTCAGAAATCATCCAACAGTATTTTGAACTGGGTGATAAAAGTGGATGTCGATTGATGCATCCAGCTAATTTTCGGACTAAGTCTTGCATGATCAGAAGAGCTCATAATAAAGTCTCAGACATCGCATGTCAAGAGCCACCCCATCTTGCCAAACTAGGGACTCTTTTAACTCAACCCTCAGAATCAAAAAATAGGATTCGACGAGTTGAGCAAAGAAAGCAAGAACAGCCCCAGTCCACAGGACTGGGGACTTTTTCAAATCCTTAATCCCTCCCTTAGAGAAAGTCATTCTTCTATCGATTGGGAAAGAAGCCAAAAGAGGAAATAAGATCCAAATTATAAGGATATTCTCTCCAAATTATGGTTCTCCAAGAAGTTCTGGAGGGATAAAATCAACAAAAGGCAATGTCTCCTCAAAGACATGGATGAAGAAAATATAACCGGAATGCAGATAGAAGGGATGAAATTAATTATGAATCAATTAATGTCATCAATGTTGTTGTTTCCGATCCACCAGATGAGGCTCACTCAGAGGGATCAGATGAAGAGTTTCCTACTCAAGAAGTTGTACGCATAGACACAAATGAAGAAGGTGTGCATACATGAAATCAAAGGCTTACTCAGAACCAAGGTAATCCTTCATGTAACCGACTTCCCCCTCTCTGAAAGGGATCCAATAATGGGAAAGGAAAGAATCAGGTTACATACCCTTCTTCTATAGAAGGCCAATCACTCTCACTAGAGAAAATATTTGCACACCAAGAGGAAGAAATGAAGGAATTGAGAAGGATGAAAGTAGAAATTCTTCAGAGTAGACTTCCTCCAAAGTATGCTGGAGGCAGTCAGCCAAGGGAGAATGTTATGTCTTCTGAGATGGATCAAAAATATCCTCCTATATCAGTACACCCTCACTGGTCTAATCCTATGGGTCAAGTGCAACAACAATTGGCAATGTTACCATCAGTTGTAGCACCAGTCACGACATCTGTACCAGCTTTAGTCATTGCACCAGTTCAGGTCCATGTTCAACTAGATGTTTCTCAAAAGTTAATAACTACCATTGAGTCATTAACAGCTCGTTTAGAGACTATGTAAGGGAAGCGTGCACAGGTTCAACCAGAAAAGAGAGCTTACCCTGAATGGGTAGATTCAATCCCTCCCACATCAAGTTTTTGGAATCCTGTATTCCCTATTTTCAATGGATTAGGCGATCCTAAATAGAATTTTATGCATTACGTGTCTTGTTGCGATCCTATTATGGGAACTCTGGAACAGAAAGATGTAGTGAAACTCAGATGCTTCATGCGAACCATGCAAGGACCAGCTTTTGTCTGCTACACAAGCATGCAATCTCGGTCAATTACCAGGTGGGAGGATCTTCGTCCACAATTTCTTCTTCAATTCTGGTCAACGTTGCCAATGACAATAGTTTTTGATCTTATAAACTGTAAACAAAGGGAGAATTAATGGTTTCAGATTTCATTTTTCACTGGAAGGGATTAACATATATCTTATGTTTAGCACTCCCTCAAGAGGAATTGTTGCAAATATGTGTGGAAAATATGTGTGATGAATTACGCACAATGTTGATCCCTGTGAAATAAACAAGAGGGTTTTGAGACCTTGCATCAATCGCTCAATTGATTGAAGATTATCATATAAAGACTAAGTATAAAGCTCGTATAATTCAATCAGCTCCAGGAAGGAGAATGGGTAAAGCAGAAACTTCTACAATTATGCTTAAACAAGCACATGTACCTGCTTCTACTTAAAAACCATCATCTTCTCGAAGGGCTCCACCTCTTGAGTGCCAACAACAGAGGTCGTTTCATCAAGATGATCAAGAGATCAAATATGAACTAAATTTGAGGATTTGAAAAGAAATCTTACACTTTCTGAAAGGAACATGTTCCTTGTTACTTCATTTCAGCTTTGGAAAATAATTTGGTTCAGTTACCAAGGCCCAAAAGCCCAAACAAGGAAGGAGATGAAGACCATCCCAATTATTTCCCCTTTCATTAAATGTTGGGGCATCTGATCCAGGAATGTTTTGTCTTAAAAGACCTCCTACAAAAAGATGGTCGACTCGGGAAAAGTCAAACTAAACGGCTCTTCAGCACAAGTAGGATGTGTTACCGCTACAATTCCAGAGGAGGAATGCGAGTGGAAAAAAGTTAAGAACAAAAATGCACAAAAATATGATGACTGTATCGTCAGAATGATGATCAACTGAACTCATGCTATTTTGCGAACACTATTGAAGAAACCAATTGTGCCTTCTTCCATGAATGACATAGAAAAACCCTCTTCATCAGAGGGAAAATCCTAAAAGAAATGAAACAATTCCAAGAAAGAGGAAAAATTAGAAGATGATGAGTATGTGTCAAAGCCTAAGTTTTCTTTGACTTTGGAGGATTTTATGCCATCTACTTCAAAGAAATGGGCACCGCCCCACCAAACGGCAAAGCCTAAACAGGATAATCGGGCAGAGACTTCATCGGATGAATTGTTGATCTTTGATTCTGTAAATATGATTCAATTATCAGATCCATATGCCAGTCACTGTTTCGATTTTGATGAGCCCAAATTCCCTTAATCAAATATAGGAATCAGAGAATTTTCAAGTTGCTCCGGATACAGGGGAAGACATAGATCTTTTAGAGGCCACTATTCCAATTCTAACCCTACTAGAACTGTGTATGTAGTAGAAACTCATGGTAGATCCCTTCAGTGATCTCAACAAGAATAAGTAAGTTCTTCATCTAATAGAAAATTCAGTGTTGGCATAGTTATTCTGGAAGATCGGTTGAAGGTTCCATCTTCTTCCTCTCAGTAAGTAAATGGATCTAATCGGTCTAATCTTCCAATGCCAGGAATATTTCCAACTCCTATCCTGATACAAGATGCATCTACTTCCAAAGCATCAACTTCTAAGTCACCTGCCAAACCATATGTTCCTGTTGGGAAACAAAGACCTTTGGATCAAAAGTATGATGTATTGAAACACATGGCCCAAGTAACGACCAAGTTATCAATTATGAATGCTTTGAATCTGTCAAAGGATCTTTGGTAGGCACTCACCGAGGCTTTGTCAAGTACTCAGAAGTTTGAAACTGAAATTGCTGCATCTAAAGATTACCACATAGAGAATAATCCTGCGGAATGCCATGTAGTTATATCTTTCACAGATGAAGATGAAGATGATGTTGTTCATGGTCATATTAGAACATTGTACTTATCTGGAATGTTCAAAGGTGGAGACATCCGAAGAGATTTCATTGATAATGGTTCATGGGTCAACCTCATCCCCATTCGTACACTTCGTCGATTAGGACCCACCGAATCTGATTTATCTCCTTCTACCATGATGTTACAAGGATATGGTAAAAATGAACGAGAACCACTGGGTGAGATTACACTCAGAACTTAGTTTGGAGATCTTGCATCTAATTCAGATTTCATGGTTGTTGACCAAGACTCAGCCTTCAACATCTTTCGTGGAAGACCCTGGCTACATCAACATGCGGCATACCTTCATCATACCTACAATGTCTTGAATATTGTTTTGATGGTCAATTTGGGACATTGAATGCTGATAAATCCCCATTCATGACATGTGAATCTCAATAGACTGAGGTTGAATATTATCATATGAAAAGAAATGAGAAATCCAAAAAAACGTATATTACCAAAGTTAATACTAAATATGGTTTGGAAAAGATACTAGTAAATCCATTAGCACATGTGAGTACAGATTATGTATTTCCTATCAGTCAAATTGACAGGATAGAACCAAATCAAAATACTGTTATGGAAACCTCCATAATGTCAATCACAACAATCTAGCCAGATAGCATGGGAGAAAGTAGTGATCCACCAAGCTGGGATGAATGATCAAATGGAGATTTCTTCATTTCATCTGCTGAAATACAGTGAGTCTAAACATCACCAAACAGTCCATAAGAAGTTATAGCAATATTAGATGTTAACGATGATGTCTATTCTCAATCCATAATCTCCTCTTTATTACCAAAATAATACCATTAATCATCAATTAGGGTGGAAATGGAAGCTTTTTCTTCAAGATGTGCAAATTTTAACGTCTCTTCTGATCATGGAAATTATGCTTCATCATATTCTATGCAAATAGAAATGGAAAAAGTAAAACATGAAGAAGAAGAATAATAAGATCTCAGAGATGATCCTCCAGCATTTGAAGAGGGTATCTCTACCACTGTGGATGACCTCATAGAAATAAATCTTGGTACAAATGAAGATCCACGCCCCTCATAAATTAGTTCGTCTATGACTCGTGAAGAGAAAGAGATGTATATTTCCTTTCTAAAGAAAAATCCATAAAAATTTCTTGGAACTATACAAGGATTCCAGGGAATGATCCTGATGTTTCCACTCATCGATTGGGTTTTCTAGAAGAACAACGAGGATTAAAACAAGCTGCAAGAAGAACACACCCAACATATGCTACCAAAATTGAAGATGAAGTGGATAATATTATTAAAGCTAAATTTTTCAGAGAAGATCAATATCCAAAATGGTTGGTTAATATTGTCCCCGTGAAAAGGATGAATGGAAAAATTAGAGTTTTCATTGATATCTGAGATGTTAATCGGCATTGTCCGAAGGATGGTTTTCAAATTGTGATCACAGAACTATTAATTGATGCAACAACTAGCTATGAAGCACTCTCCTTCATGGATGGATATTCCAAATATAATCAAATCCAAATTTCTCTAGAAGATGAGGAATCTATAGCCTTCCGATCCCATCAGGGCGTGTTTTGCTACCGTGTAATGCCCTTCAGCCTAAAGAATGCAGGCACAACATATCAGCATGACATGCATCATATCTTCAAACCCTTTTTAGGGAAGTTTTCTGAATGTTATGTGGGTGACTTGGTAGTCAAATCCAAGAAACGTTCTAATCACTTGGCTGATTTGGAATTCATATTCCACAAACTTCGGCAACATAATTTGAAGATGAACCCCTTAAAATGTGCTTTTGGGGGTAATCTCAGAGATATTTCGCGTCTTTATTGTACGCCATCGTGGCATAGAAGTTGATCATGAGAAGACCTAGTCAATCCTTGGTATATCACATCCTTGAAATTTGAATGAATTGAGAGGACTTCAAGGACACTTAGCCTATATTCGGCGTTTCATCACTAATTTGGAAGGAAAAAGTTTACCCTTCACCAAATTAATGAAGAAGGGAGTCACTTACCAGAGGACTTAATAATGTCAAGAAGCATTCGATATTCTCAAGAAATACCTCTTGAGTCTATAGGTACTTATGCCACCTATTGAAGAAAGACCACTTATCCCCTATGTGACATCTTTAGAGCGATCATTGGGTACCTTTCTTGCTCAGAAGAATGCTGCTGGAAATTAAAACAGCCTCTACTATCTCAATTGGACTATGCTTGAAGCAGAAACCCGATATTCAAATTTTGAGAAGTGCTTCCTAGCATTAATCTTTGTAGTTCAGAAGTTGAGATAGTACTTGAAATATCACGAGGTCCAATTGGTATCTCACAATAACCAGCTCAAATTAATACTTATATGTCCAATGCTTATAAGATGTCTGGCAAGGTGGGAAGTTATCTTGCAGCAATTTGATATTCAATATGTGTCTCAAAAGACAAAAAAGGGCCAAGCTTTGGCTGATTTCCTGGATGAACATCCTTCAGTAGAAGACACATATTCAGATATTGAACTCCCTGATGAGGATGTATTCTCTATTCAAGAAAGTCTTCAAAAATGGGAAATGTATTTTGATGGTGCTTCCAGATGTCCGACAGGGAGGAAAATGTAAGATCCTAAGTTCAACAAAGTTGGGTTAGGAGTTATTCTCATTTCCCCAGAAAAGGAATTGCTACCTTATTCCTTCTCATTATTGGGATGGGGTACAAATAATGAAGCAGAATACCGAGCTTCCATCACAGGCTTAGAGTTGGCACTTTAAGAACAAGTGAATCACTTAAAGGTGAAAGGCGATTCAAAACTAGTAATCAAACAAGTCAATGGAGATTATGCAATCAGAAAATAAGAACTAATCCTTTTGTATGATTACCTCAGATAGTTAATGGAGGAATTCCCTTCAGAACCGACATTTTCTTATGTGTTGTGGTCACAAAATTCCCAAGCTTATGCATTGGCTAATGTAGCCATAGCTCTGGCAGATCTAAATTGGGATGATACAACAATCAGTATTTCCCACTGTCGTACAATATCACATTATGTTCAAACTAGAACAGAGGAAATCAATGAAATTATTCCCATCTATGAACCATACGGTAACACTACGGGATGGATGACACCATTTAGGGAATACCTTCAAAATGGAACACTTCCACCTGATAGAGCCTGGAATGAACAAATCTGGTGATGTGTGGTCAATTTTACTCTTTATGATATCCCAGATCACCTAGAGAAAATTCTCTACATGTGTGGTTTTGATGGAGTTCTCTTCAGCTAAATTGATGGTGAAGATACAATGACTGTCATGAAAGAAGTGCATGCAAGAGTCTGTGGTGCCCACCAGTTTGGACATAGACTGTCTGATCAGATTCGAAGTCTTGGATACTTTTGGCCTTCAATGATACAAGATTGTGCTGATTTCACAATGAAGTTTCATTCAAGCCATGTACATTCCAACTTCATTCATCAACCTCCAGTGTTGCTTCATACAGCTAAATACTCATGGCCATTTTCCACATGGGGAATGGATGTGGTGGGACCTTACCCTTCAGCTATGGCCAAGCAGTTTATGTATATTCTTACTGCTATGGACATCTTTCCCAAATTGGCAGAGGCAATACCTCTCAATGAATTTAGTTCAAAAAGCATTGTTAGCTTCATCAAGTCTAACATTATTATCAGATTTGGTGTCCCTCATACCATATTGACAGACAATGGCACCAACATCTGTTTATCTGAAGTGAAGAAGTTTTATCAATAATACCACATCAAATCAAATCATTCAATTGGTATCATCCAGCGTCCAATGGACATATAGAATCCTTCAACTATACTCTGTCAAATATACTTCAATAGATGGTGGATAAAGCTAAGAGGTCCTGGAATGATAAACTCTTTCATTATTTATTGGCTTATCGAACTACCACCCGCACTGCAACATGGTCAACTCCATATTCACTGGTATCTGGAACGGAAGTAGTCTTTCCCATTGAAGTTCAATTACCTTCGCTCAGAGTAGTCATTTGTGATCAATCATCTACAGATGAAAAATCTAAAAAGTGATTAAATGAATTGGAATGGTTAGATGATAAAAGATTGTAAACTATGCACCACTTGGAAGTCTATCAGAATCGAATAGCACAAGATTTCAACAAAAAATTTCATCTTCGTTCATTCATTCAAGGAGAATTGGTATTAGTTCTTAGAACTCCAATGATACTAGGAAAGAAACCTCATATGCTTGAACCAAAGTAGGAAGGACCTTATTCAATACATGAGGTCTATTCCACTAGATATTATTCATTAATCTCAATGGATGGAGAACTCATCACTACTCCAACCAAGGATATATTTTTGAAGAATTATTTTGTATAAACAGAAAATACATCATCCGCGGTCCATACATATGACCTTAAACTATTTTCATGTACCTTACATGTAGAACGACATTAAACCGCACCATCCAGGGTCTATGCATATGAATTTAATCAATTGGCACTTATATCCAACATGGCGATAAACAGTGACGTCCAGACTACATGACGCTAAACTGTACAGAAGTCCCTTACGTCCAGCATGATGTTAAACTGCATAACCAACGGTCCATGCATATGTCCTTAAACTATTGGCACTTACATCCAACATGATGCTAAACTGTATCGTCTTTTTTTCGTCCAACATGACGTCAAACTGTGAAGAAGTTCCTAATACGTCCAACATGACGTTAAAATGTGTCCGCTTTTGTCCTTTTTGCATGACATTAAACTGTACAGTCCACTTTTTGTCCAACATGACATTAAACTGTATTTTCCCCATCGTCCTAACTACATGAAACTAAACTGTACATAAATTCCTTAATACATCTTACATGACGTTAAACTATATTTTTGTCCCTACGACATGACACTAAATTGTGCAGCACAAATAGTCCTAACTGTAATATTTTAAACTACATAGTGCCTTCATATGTCCTACATGACATTAAACTATGCATCGTTAAAGTTGTTGTTACCTCTTTGTTTCTCACACAGAGTATGACTCACGTGATCTTAGAGAAAATTTCAACCATAACACCCTATTTGGGCCGCTAACCATGCGTAAGTCCAAACATCATTTTTTAGGCCGTTGTCCCCAAAAACAGCTTAATCACTAATTCATTCTTTAATTAAACTATGCGGACTTTGATCCTTGCCATCCAGGCTGGGTACGTAGGCAACCTCCCAAGGTTCAAGCCCAAAACCAATCTCTTCACATCGGTTCACCTCCATCTCGTATGATGTTGATTTGTGAAAATGCCCTCCAGAATCAATATCTTTACATTGGTTCACTTTTGTCCGTGCTATATGATATTAAACTGTACATCATTTTTTTCCAGTATGACAATAAAATACAACAATCTTTGAAACCCTCACCGGAGAGGAAATCATTGTTTCCATTGATTTTCAATCATGTTATATTCCAAAGACTACGTGCATATGTGGTAATGCCCAAACCTTTTATCTTGGGTTAAACCATCATTTAACTAAAGTCCCCTTTCACCCTTCCCATGTACGAACCAAATTTTTACAGAGGGTATTTCTAGAACTACGTGGGCTTGATTATCATCCTAATGGGATATGTAGGAACATTCGAGTGTCCCTAAAATCTATCCCTAAGTATTTTGGGCCTAACCCAAAATTCTACTTTCAGTCCCTTGGCTGAAAAGTCCCCATGAATACACACACTATGTATTTCTTATAATGGTCTGAACTCTATGAAACTAAACTAATATCTCCAGTCCTTTTGTCTCGCACGACATTAAAGTGTAGTTTAAGAACTACGTATGGCTTGATTCCCATAATTATAGGATACGCAGTGAAGTCCATCATTTCAATTCAGGACCCATCCAAAATGTGACTATGGTTTGCATTGATTTATGTATCTTTAAGTACATTGAACAATACCCATTTTTTATGTGACATAATCCTATCCTTAAAAATTATCAGATGTTAATAACCTTTTTTCCTAACTTCTAATCAGAAAATGTTTAAATTCTGAGAATTCTTTTAATGGACCATGTATCATGTTCCCTTGGGAGACGTTGCATAAACAGTCTACATAACAGACATGTCAGCCAAAAGATGCTATTATTTGACTATGCAGCTAAATCCCTTAGGTGGCCCTGCATAATTTAACCCCCTAACGGGTTTGTTAAATAATGATAATTTCATTCTTATGATGAAAACATATTTTTTTCCTTAGTTTTCTTAACGACGATATGTACGGATCCGCAAAAAGCCATTCGTTACATATTTTTCTCATACTATTTTTCATAATCTGAAAATATTCAAGTCTATGGTTTATATTTTCTATTCCTTACATTTAGGTCAGACTTTCGTAGGAGTGAAATTCATCCAATTCTTAAAAAATATTGTTTGGAAATATCTTCTCCATATTCAAGTACCTCTCTTTATACAACAAACTCTATGCTTTTGAAAATTTGAATCTCCCTAAACATTCACTGGCTTTTTAGCAGTAGATATGTAAATTTCCAAGAGTTCTTTTTACTGACTGTACAGCACGTGCCCTTAGGCGGTTTTGCATGAACAGTCTACATAACAGACATGTCAGCCAAAAAATATTATTATTTGACTATGCAGCCAATTCCCTTAGGTGGCCCTGCGTAATTCATCCCCCTAATGGGTTTTTTACATAATGGAAACATCATTCTTGGGAACAACTTCTTTTAATTCCTTTTAGCCCTCTTTCATATCATTCCCCAGTTTCAAATTTTCTTAAGTTGAAGTTTACATATTTTCCCTCTTACTTGATTGTGGTAATATGGTTTCCAAAAAAATATAAATGAATTGAGTCAATTTTTAATCCATTCAGTCAAAACTATTTCGACCTTAAACATTAGCCTTTTTATTTCTGATGTACCAGACGTTAAACTTCCCATAAAAGATATGGTAAATCTAAATAAATGTCAAGTTCCAGCTCACTAAACAAAAATTTTGTATGATTTAGGTAATATTGAGGAATTAAAAGATTCAATGTTTGTAGAGTTATATATATATATATATATATAATCGTAGAAAAAAAATCAAATTATTCTTACTAGGACCATTGGCTTAAGTAAAATCCAATGGAGGTAGCAGGAAAATACGTGCACAAGTGATTGAAGATGAATGAACGATTTCATTTTAATTCACAAGATATAGAAGAACATCCACATACTAGATTATATTCTCTTTTCTATGAAATTACAAGATGCTTTTAACATAAGTCTTCACTTGATGAAAAGTCTCCCGAGCTTCATCAACAACTATTTGAATCTCATGCACCCGACCAACTTCACTCTTTTCAGCATGATGGAGTGATTTCTTGGCATCCGTGATGGCCTTCATACCATTCGTTTGATCTCCCTCCAATGAAATATTGAGTTAGTCAAGTTCCCCAATAACAACATCTAACTGTTGTTGGAGGTGCATCTTCTGGATGCCTTTATCCTTGATTTTATACTTCAGCTCTTTCATTTTAGGCATCATAGTCATCCTTGGCTCGAGATACTGTAGCCTCAAATTCACTAATGTGGGCTAACAACTTCACCCTAGTTAGATCTTCACGACACTTTTCCTCATGTTCCCTTCTTAAAAAATCATGTTTCACCGCGGCATGGATCTTTTCATATCCAAAACCGCCAAGTCCAAGCATGATGAAAAAGGACAAAAATCATGAAATCTTTGATGGAAGCTCTTCAAGAGGAACTTCAGATATTATTTTCCATATGTTGTTCCACACCTTGCATCGTGATGTGATGAGTACCTTAAGAACATCTGGGTCTAATTCGACATCATCATCACAGGGGGGCATGTAATCTGAGATTAATGCACCTAAGGAAGTGCCATGTTATGCTCCTTCCCCCCCTAACCCTGGTTGCTTCGCCTTCTATTACTGTTTGGGAGGAATTTGAGATTTCACCTCCAGATCTAGCCATTGAAGTTTATAGCCATGTTTGATCAATAAAAAGTATGGTTGGTTTCATATAACAATTAAATGTTGTTGTCTATCATGAAAACATAGTACAATCATTACCTAACTGTAGATCAACATCTTGAGAAGACTCCTCCCCATCTTTCCCAGTTTCAACAGGATCTTCAAGATGGGTCTCAGGAGGGTTCACTAGGTTTAGCTCCACATGAGCTAATGTTTCTGCAATGGTAGGGTTGACATCATTGTCCACACCCTCTCCAGGCATTGGCAGTTCATCAACCTCTTTGGATGGAACTACATATTATTTTCAGTCATGATTATAAGTGTAAATTATTAGAAAATTTATCGGACGAAGGATAACACTCACGCCCAAGATCATCTAAATCACATGATAACTTAACATGATCAAAAAATTCATCGAAAGACGTTCCAAAATTCAAGATTTCATCAAATTATATTTCATAATCCTGTTTAGTCTCACCAGTGGGAGCATTAGATGTGTCTTCATGGTGACCCTCATTCTGCGGCCCCTGACCCTGGACAACTTCTTCAAGAAGCATGGAAGATTCAGTTGCCACAGCCACCAATGATTATGGTGCAGTTTTTATACATAAAATATCATAGAACAGAAGTTAGTCAATGTTTTCATTCAAAATTTAATGAAGCATTGAATGAAGCATTGTTAAATTAACAGAAGCAGGTTCTTCCCTACCTGTAGCAACAGCAGGAGCAGTACTGGGAATAGATGTTGGCTCTTTTTCAGAAGCAACCAAGTCAGCCTGAATTTGAGTTTGTTCCACAGCACCCTTTGTAGTCCTCAAAGGAGGATTAGACCTATCCCTCAGAGGGGATATTGAAGAATCCTATGCAATCCCAAGGAAAATGAAGCAATATTTCTCACGGTTTAAGACTCATGATTACCCAAAGGACTTACCACTACTAATGAAGCATTTATTTGTGGACTTATTCTTTCGATGCCTTTGTATCATTGGCTTTTTGGGAGTGTCGGCAGTCTCCCTTATTGGCACTTCAATTGGCGAATGGAAGGCCATGTCCAACTACTCATTCATGGCCTACTAGCCTGGAGATATCTCGCCCGACTCATGAGGAGATTCAGCTGAAGCCCTGATGGAAGTACCACCAGGCTATACAATGGTGAAGGAACTTCAGTATTTCCTTTCCTTGCAAGCTGTAGTATAAAGAAATTAATTTCCTTGAGTAAAAAATCTTTGCTAGAAATTTAGTTGCAATGTAAATAAGGAAAGAAAACTTACATCTTCAGGAGCCACGTACTCATGCCACTCCTCATCAGTGGCGTTTTTATCCATCATTTTCTTTACCCGCTTGGTGATAGGGATAGAATCATCGGTGGCATGTATATAGGTCCTCAAATCATTGACATAGGCTCTTACTTCATCAGGGTTATCCTTGAAATGAATATTTGCAGGATCCTGAAGAGTCCCTATTCCAGGAAGATGTAGCCCTTCACATAGATCCATCCAGATAGTTTCAGTATCGCAGTATACATCTCGCCATATCTGGATGGCCTCTGGTCGTAGATATGCAGGTGTACTAGAAGGCTGCGATGAGGGGCCTACAACCTTGGATTTTAATTTCTTTCTAGCTCCAACAACTATAAAAAGGGAATGAAAACTTCTTACTCTATAAAGTTACTAGCAATTAAATTGCTTCAATAAAGTAACTCAACATGAGTTAATAGAGTGGCTCTCTTGATTCTGACAGGAGGATTATATATGGCACGTGGCCACATTGACACATTTTGTAACTCTTGAGAATCTAATGAATCATCCTTGGTTGAAAAACTTGGTGAACCAGCTTCAGGAGTGGAAGGATAACCTACCACCTGAATTGTTTCTTTCTCAATGGTTCTCTTCTTCTTCCCCACCTGATAAACAAGTTTATTCAATATTGCCTCAGGATATGATTCTATCCAGTTTTCAGCACACCATATGGTCAAATTTCTTACCGCTTTAGCATCTGGTAAGTCTAAAACTACCCCAGTCCTTTCTATAGCCATTAGCAACCATACTTTTCGGGCAACCATTGGGTGCTTCTCTGACCTGACATCCACTGGAGGAGATACAACAGTTGTTTGTAGACACTTGAATTGGAGTGAAAATCGATATGGATCATAGGACTCACACATAATTTCCCCATCATTTCTGGTGGCCAGTACACCATCTCTGTAGGCCAGTATGTAAGACCTCTATTCCACGCTGGATGATCTATCATCAACAAATTTCCCTATCCACATATTTATATAGGGAATGAAGTGGAATTCCTTATGCATACACAGCCTTGGCCAAATATCATAGGCATTGAGGGACAAAGTACAAACTCCAGAGAAGTCCATAAAAGACGGTCTGAAAGAACTTCCAGGAATCTATATTCCATTCTGAACAGCATATGTCCGGAAGTGAGTGGCGATCCATCCTCACAAAACGTGGAATGGTCGAACATATCTCTATGGAGACTTACCCATATAGACATGGAGTAAGCTCCTATGAGTCTTTTACAAAACTAGGGTAGCCAACCCCACCATCTTCCTCTCATCCAACATGGCTGCAATAACAAAGTCCATGGTCTGACACCTCTCTTCGAATATCTGACTAGAAAAAGATAGACACTGAGCCATAAGGCTAAAAATCCTACGAGGAGGCTCTTCTCCGGGATTTTATGATTCACTTAATACCCCCCATTTCTCAAACTCTCCTTCTTCCAGAGTTAGCAAGAATGTGCCAGGAGCACCTCTCTTATCCGCTCTAGGGTAGCTAGTAGGACAAGTACAGGTGGTTCCGTTTTCCCTCTTCTTCTTGAGAAACACTTCCATCCATTCCTCTGTATGAATATCCATTCTAGAATGAGTCTTGGAAGTCTTTGAGATTTTGAGCTTATGATAAATATTTAATAACTCTCAAACCAAATATAGAGTCTTCTATGGATCATTCAAGGTTGCCTTTGGAGGGATGAATTCGTCATACATATCACCCAAAATTGGAACCCCTGATATCTTGTAGACATCCCACAAACTAATGACTACTTCTCCACAAACTAATTCCTACTTATTGAACCAAATCCGGAGTCTTCTAAAGTCTCTTATTCAAGTATTCTGAACACTTCTAAGGTAATTATATACCTTGAATGGAAGGTCCAAATAAGAGGAATAAATCTATGTGTTAGAAATCACTAACACTTGCGTGCCTAAGTGTTTTACCCTTAAGGGAAATGCACACACTTGCGTGCCTCCTGACCTACTCATTAAAACATATGTACCACTCTTCTGGAAGTACCTTGGGATAATTCTTAAGTATTTGGTAAGGGATCACCCAAGTATTACCCTACTGGTCAACAATCGCGCAAGTACCCTTATGCTGTGCAGGTATACCGGCACGCCCATGACTTTCACACCCATGCAGTACTTGCGTGACCCCCAAGGACTTGCACACCCCTTCTATTTTGGGGTGCCCTTCTTGCCCATTTCATCTCGCTTATGCCCTTCCACCTATCCTATTCAATATTCATTCTTCAAGACAAACTTTAAATCCATTTATGGAATGTTTTCTTGATTGAATTCCTTATATGAAAGGAATTTCGTGGAAAAACTCTAAAAAACTACTGATTTACACATTTTTATGTCAATAAAGATTGAGATTTCATTCATTCAAACTCATACTTTATGATGAGAGAACCCTATTCAAGGTCACACTCCTTAGGATTGAGCCCCAAGTACTCATTAATTTGGGCCTCCTTTTCTGGAGTAAGCCCTAGTCATATTTTCCTTTAACCTGGGCCTCATTTTCAGGAGTAAGCCCCAGTCCATGTTCTACTAATTGGGAATCCTCTTCAAGAGTAAAACCCAAGTCCCTTAATTCTGGGCATCCTACTTAGGAGTAAACCCCAACCATAATTCCCTTAACATGGGCCTCCTTTTCAGGATTAAGCCCCAGTCTTAATTTCTCTTGACTAGTCATAATTCCTTTTGATATGGGCTTCCTTCTCAAGAGTACAACCCATTCATAAGTCCCTTATTAAATTGGGAATTTTCTTTAGGAGTAAGCCCCAAGATTAGAGTATCCAAATATCCATGAAGAACATATACCTTTATGGACCATGTTCCTAGATTTCTTCCCTCACATAAATCTTAATCCACATCTATTTGGGTAGTCATACATACATAAACCCCACATCATTACATATTTCATGGCACAATTGTCTGATTTCACCAATACCTCATGTTTATCACACCGAGAATGACTCACGAGATCTTAGAGTGTAAAAGTAATCATGAAATCTTTCATTGAGACATCAATCATGCATAAACATCATACTCCATTACTCGAACTATTTGGGTTCTGATTCCTTTTTCAAAACAAAGGATAAGTAGGTAGCCCATCTGTGGGTATGATCCATCCTCTGAAATAATCAATGTCCTTCTGAATGAAAATAAACATCATATTGCCCCAATGAGTGGCATTAAAACCAGTGTGGTCATCATAATTACCAAGATACTTTTTGTGTATTGATAGATACCATTGACTAAGAATCTCGAACAAATACAGATGATTCTCTATCGATGAAGAACCTCAAATACATATAAAAGATTCTCTAAATTTCCTAAATATCAATGATTGATTGTTAGATCTAAAGGAATGATCATTTTATACTTGGTAATGTAATAAGGATTCACAAACATAACTTAAATCTATAAAGAGTGTCCCAGAGTAGACAATAATTCCCCTCAAAATGGTGTGATGAGTCTGACCTCCCATCCTCTCGACAAATGATAATTCATAAGTCTCATCAGTCTACAACTAATGAGAACCTACCTTTGGAAAGTAGTTTCAAATGAATATGGAATCATTGGATGTTTTCGGTTATACAAACAAACCCGTTAGAAACCACTTGGAATGATTGAATCTTAAATCAATGAGATCATCCCCAATTCCAGAGGGAAACAGAGGTGCACATCCCTGCCCCATGCATGAAGTCCATCGATATATTCGGGTGTCACTTGGAGGATATAAGTGGTCATATATTCCCAATTCAACAAAAGGAATCAACCACCATTCCCTAGAAGATGACAATATTCCATCATTTTTTCAAGTACATACCCTATTAAAGAGGCAATAAACTATGAAATAAATTGATGAGATCATTTGCTATATTATGGTTAAGACGTAGGGAAATGAATATAATCATATCTCAGTATCCAGATTAGAACAACAATGTGATTAGTATATAATATTATGTACTGTATTGGAACCACATATCCACTTACTAATACATGATTATGATTAGAATTATTTTGTCGAGGGCTCAATACAGGAATGGGGCTCAAAATCACATTCGAATATTGGCTCACTATATGAGAGAGACATATGCCTTCAAACATGCATATATTCCAATAAAAAATGTACATATATAATTTTCCAATGTCCTAGGATCAAGATCATATGTCCATTCTTTCAAGGCCCACCATTTGTTAGTGGGAAATTCCTTGGGACATGGTCATATTCGTATCAGATAATACCATTAGAATACTTCAGTAGCCTCTCACTTGCATAATCCTATCCCTATAGTACCAGATCATAACCATTGGATTATGATTGTCATCATAGAACAAGAATATATACCTTCTCAATCCCAAAGGCATGATGGAATATTCCATCCACAATTTATGGTTTAGTTGAAACCCCAAACTTAATAAATTTCATGTTTCATTAAGGTTGTTTGAGATGAATTATAAGAACCCCGATAGTCAGTCGTGTAACACTTGAGATTTTTATGAGAAATGTTTTGTTTTTTTGTTATATACATCATCAAAGGAATCTTTCACTACACACAACACTATCTTGGCTTGCTTTACACGCAATCACGACCTTCCTCGATTGCTTGCGTCGTATGCAATACAGAGTTTTACTAAATAATGATATGTTATAAAAATATTATTAAAACTAGACGTTATGAATAGTAATACCCACTTTTTATTTTTCATAAATGTTATCTTTCAAAATGGACATTTTTTTTGATTCAGAATATAGAAATTATCCTAGTGTGATATTTTGGTATTTTTTTGAAACTATTCAATTTTTTATGAATAGTGAAAATAGTAGGTTACAATTTAAAACCCGACTTTTTATTTAAATAATTATTTATTTTAATTAAATTTATATTAGGTCAAAATTGATATATAATACCTATATAAGTTCCATGTAATTCATTGGAGTCATTTTATAATAATTTTAGACATATAAAAATTTTATTGAACTTTTCACTGTCTTTTCCTCACCTCCTAGAAGAATTTGGAAATTCACATAAAATATAATTTTACCACATCTGTGAGGGAAATTTCAAAAATCCTTGAGACACAGTTAATATCAAGGAATAAAATGTGGTTCAATGAGATGAAAATAACTTTTGGTTAATAGTAACTTTTTACTTTTTTTAACCACAGTTAAAAGTAAATAGGGTAATTAAGGGTAAAAATGATATTATTATTATACTAACACCTTTACTAAATATATTTGATAAGATTAATTCGACCATAAACAGCTTTTGAAATAATGTAGGACCATTTAGGTCAACATAGATTAGATTAGGACATTTATTATTAATTTATTTAAAGAAGGGTTAAAATATTTAAAATCAATGTATAATAACTAAATAATTTTTAATATATGGTTATACTTAATATAAATTCGACTATAAATATTAATTGGAAAGCTAAAAATATTTCCTACATAATCCTTTTTTATTTATAATTTTTATACATTAAATATTTTAATTTATTTCTGACACAATGATGATGCAATAATTATCTTATTAAGGAAATATTAACATAATTGATATTATAAATAACAAAATAAATGTAATTTGAGACTTTTTATGAATTATACAAATTTTATAGCTTAATATGACATATTAGTATTGATTTAATTAACATTTTTAGAACTTATAATGCTGTTATGATTTTATAAAAAATCAAGTATCAAATAGTGTCAAATTTGACATGAAATAGTTTTTAAAACAAATATTATATTATTAATTATTCTTTTGTTCTTAAAAATCTTAGGTTCTGACACATTACTTAGATAAGGTTATATATATTAATAATAAACAACTTTTTATTCGTTTGGTTTGTTATAGTATGTTTATTAACCTTATAGTGTAAGACAACAGGAAGACACTGTAATAGTAAAATTATTTCACTTAAAGTTAAATCTAAATGATAAAGTTAAAATAGAAAACTAAACTTGACTAAATTATATTGGATGAGATTATTTCGATCCATCCCGACATTATCTTTGAAATAAATCAATTTAAAGCTATTAAAAACTGAATATGTCTTTATAATAAAATAATATTTTTTGTTTTTCTAAAGGTGCCCCTCTCCTCCCTTATAAAAGGGCACCTCCTACCTCTCTTCCTCACACAAATTTGAGCATTCAAGATAAGACAACCCCTATCAATTTCTCATCTCAACTTCCCTAGAAACATCCTAGAGGTCCTGGTGTTCTTCAACAACCATATTTAGCCCCCTAAGAGGAGGTTACGAAGAGGCCGTTCAAAGAAGAGGTAATGTCCGTTACCGATTCTTTCAACTTTATATCTTCTTCTACTAAGTATTATTTAGTTGTTTCATTATGAAGTAATAAAATAATTATCAATAATATACTTTTATGTTCTTATAAGTATGAAACAGCCCTATTTCACCATCTATCCATCCTACGGAAAACAAAATCACCGCGCGTGCGTACGTATGGAGTACCGTCTCCACGTCGTGGTGTAATCTATTTTCCACCACCACATTACTTGGATGGGTATAATGGTGTAAATAATAACTATATATGGTTATTGTAAAGTTATACTGATTCTGAAATATTATACATACCCTTCAATACAATTCCACGATCATGGGAACGATATCATCACTCGTGCGTACGTACGACCTACAGTCTCCACGATGTGATGCGACTCGTTCTACATGATCTTCATTGAATAGTGATTATATAAATTAATTGAATGAATAAATATGATATATATTACACTAATACCATTATGTAAATGGATTATGTATAAAATGAAAGAATAATATGAATTTATTCGACAAAACATGCATATGAACAAAAAGGAATAAACACCCGAATAACAAGTAACAATGAAATATTACTAATAAGAAGCTATTAATATGACCATATATTATATCATAAAAATGATTTCGATTCTATAATTACTCAATAACATTATTTAAATAATTATACAGGAGTTTTGGACACGTACGATGAAAATCGGACCTAAGTTAAGGGAGAATCTCGCAATCTCATTTTTATCTGAGATTGTTTATACTTCAGAATTTACTGGGGAATATTTATCACCCACATCCATGTCTTTTCAATAATTAATATTATTTCCATCCTCCTACAATTTTTTAAATCCAATTTTACCCATTGGTGAGTTTTTAGTAAAAGATATGAAAGAAATCTGTTGTCGTATTTTGCACGAGGTACATTATTTACTTTTTCGGCCAATGTACATGGAGAATGTTTTTCTTTAACATATATGGTATGAATGGATTTTTAGAACATTATTTCCATGAAGCTTCATTTAAAAGATTTCAAGTTTATTTTTAATCAACTTATTTTAGTTTAAAATTGTACGACATGTTACGAAATGAAATATGTTTTTGAAGTAGAAAGTATATTTTCTTCTAGAATGGAGTTCAAATGTTTTGTCAAAATTATTTTCCATATAAGATAATATAGGATTATGTTTATATCACTATTTTTACATTAATTTTATTATGTTATGATGGAATTAATTTTATGATGTCCTTTTATCTTATATGGATTATGTTTTGATGGCATGATGTTAAGAATCCCATTTTTATTACATGGGTTATTCTATGATGTATGATTTTGTGGCACACATAAGAATGGTTTCATAATGAGATGGGTGGGATTTATATCTCCCTCTAATGAATTGGGTAATGATTTATATCTCATGAGATATACATGGCTAGAATGGTAGGTTAATCCTATTCAGTGAAACAGGACTGAAATGAGGAGTGAACTCGGTTCAGAAATGAACTTGGTCTGCTAAGATAATATTGTAAATGAGTCTTGACTAATAAAAAAAGATTCTTTATGAATATGTGTCTATGCCACAAAGTTTCATGTTTTTAGTTTTGATTATTGGGATTACATTTCACTACTGTGATTTATCCCATGTTATGAAATTATTATCTCTTTTGCAGTTTAATATTTCCAGAATGTTATGTTCTTATGAATATTATGTGATTGATATTTATTTTGTTTACCCTTACTGAGCATTTGAGCTCACCATTTTGTATGTTTTCTTTCCCCAGGTCAGGAATAAGGTTATTTAGTAAGATATGCCAAAAGGGACTCGATATATGATGAAATAAATGGGAGAAAATGTAGATGCTTTATGAACCAGTTGTTTATGTTTCCCAGTTTCTAAAGAAACTATACCTATACAGTCCTTTCATGGTTTTGTTATATTTTTTAATATGTGTGCTTAAATTTTGAAGCAATAACAATGTATGTAAAGTATGGGTCATTATAGTTGGTATCAGAGGAAATGTATAGTCAACCATTAGAAACTAGGATGTGAAAGCCTTAGTAAAAACACTAAGGATAATTCTAAGCGTAGAACACAATCTTAGTGTTTTAGAAAAGGCCATCAGTAACCTATGACAAGAACTTAAGTGTGAAATTTTATTCACGATTATGTGGTTTTCCTATTATAATTAGTGTTGCGGACACTTTTCTTCCTGGTTATAGTGAGTGGCTAGAACTCGAATGAACCGTGTTAATGCTGAGTGTGACGGACGAAGCAATGATTGTCCCCCAGAGAAACCAAGCATTATGGGAGATGGAATGAAAAATATCGTATCCATGCTCACACAGCTTTCTCAAGCTATGAATCATGCAGGACTTCCAAACATGCAAAGGGAGGGGAAACATTCTTTTGAATCCTTCATGATGCAGCATCCCTCCTCATTCAGTGGGTCTACTAATCTATTAGTGGCTGAAAAATGGATCAGTACCACTGAAAAGATATTTTCAGTTCTTCAATGTTCTGAACATGATAAAGTCATCTTAGCTGTATATTGTTTGGAAGGTGAAGCTGATCAATGGTGGAATCTTTTCAAGAATACGAGGCCAAGAGATGAAATTGATTCCATGAAATTTGATGAGTTCAACAACTTATTTTTTAACAAGTATTTCCCTCATATTCTTCGAACAATGATAAAGAAGGAGTTTCTTCAACTAAAGCAAAAGGATGATGAATCTGTTGGTACCTACGAAGAAAATTTTACAAGACATGCAAGGTACGCATATGGGATTATTATCCAACCTGAGAGTAAGATTGATCAACACTTTAGTGGCTTAAAACCAAGTCTTCCAAGGGTTTTATCCATAAGGGACATCAATAGCTATGAGGAAATTTTTTTATGTGCTCTCAAGGTTGAGATGGATATTGGAGTAACCCATCAGTCATATGGCTTTAATAAGAAGGGGAAAATGGAATTCAAAGGGAAATATAAAGAGAACGCTGAAAAGAAGATGATTTTTCCCTTATGCTCAATGTGTAGAATGAAACATGGAGGGAGTTGTCTTAAAGAGATATGTAAGTGTTTAAAATGTGGAAAATAAGGTCATTGGGAATTTGAATGCCGCAATGATGGGAAGAATATGTCTAGTGATGCGAATAAAGAAAAGGTTACATAGATGGCACCTCCTACACTTTCATTTTATAAGTGCAAGGAAATGGGGAATTATGATAATAAATTCCCTAATCCAAGGGTTTTTGATGATGATCGACTTCAACAAACTCTTAAGGATAAAGACAAAGGAAAGACACATGCAATTTCTATAAGTGATGTGGAGTACGATAACGAAGTGGTGAAAGCAACACTTACCATCCACTCTATTGTAGAAAATGTTTTATTTGATTCTGGATCCACCAACTATTTTATTTCTGAATAACATTCTAAGGGTATCGCCATATTACCTCAACAGTTAGATATTGAGTTAGCTGTGACAACCCCTAATGGCACAACAGTCGCATCAAAAGTTTACAATTCTTCTCCGATTATAGTTTGTGGGAAAGTGATTCCTACAAATCATGTGGTTCTTCATATAGTGTAATTTGATGTGATTCTTGGCATGGATTGGATTTCTTTATATGGATCTCATATCAATTTCCAAAAAGGCAATTCCCTTTTCATATTCCAGATAAATCTATGATCGTCTATCGATGCAAGGATGAAAATAACCTTCCAGTGGAAATTTCATCTATTTTATGGGTCTTGATTCCACTAAATGAAGGTTATTTATCTCAAATGGTTGGTGAGAAACTCAAGATTAAGAATATTCACATTACAAGAGAGTTTGATGATGTCTTCCTAGAGGAATTTTCGGGTCTTCCACCAAATAGTGAAGTTGAGTTTTCAATAAAACTCATACCGAGTGCTTTTCCTATTTCAAAGACACCATATAGAATGTCGCCAATTGAGTTATAGGAATTGAAGAAGAAACTCCAAGAGAATCATGATAAGGGATTCATAATCCCTAGTGTGTATCCTTGGGGATCACATGTTCTGTTTGTTAAGAAGAAAGATGGATCAATGAGACTCTGCATTGATTATCGAGAACTTAACACGATCACTATTAAGAACAAATATCCTCTCCCACGCATTGATGACTTCACTCAGGGTATCATCATTTAAGGTTCAAAAGAGATTATATACCTATGATGTCTTCCGTACAAGGTATAGACACAATTAATTTATAGTGATGCCATTTTATCTTACTAATGCCCCTACTATCTTCATGGCTCTAATGAATAGAGTCTTTAGAGACTATCTTGATCAGTTTGTGGTAGTCTTTATAGAAGATATTCTTGTCTATTCAAAGTGAAAAGAAGAACATGAAGATCACTTGAGAATTGTATTGAAGACCCTGATAAAGGAGAAGCTATATGCCAAATTTACCAAGTGTGAATTCTGGATTCAAAAAGTTGCATTTTTTGGTCACATAATCTCAAAACTGGGGATATCTTTGGATCCAGCAAAAAACAGAGGTTATTGAAAGATGGTAGATACCAACAACAGTAACTGAGATCCAAAGTTTTCTTGGTTAGGCTTGATATTATCGATGTTTTGTGAAATATTTTTCATGATTATCTGATCAACTCACCAGGATTAATTGAAAATGAGTTATGTTAATTTGGATATAAGAATGGGAAGAGAATTTCAAGGAGTTGAAAAGAAGGTTATCCAGTGCACCTGTACTCACACTTTCTTGTAGTAGAGAAAGGTTTGTGATCTACTGTGATGCATCAAAGAAAGGGTTGGGGTGTGTTCTTATGAAAAATGATATGATGATTTCTTATGCCTCACAACAATTGAAAATCCATGATAAAAATTACCCAACTCATGATTTGGAGTTATCTGCGGTAATCTTTGAATTAAATATTTGGAGGCATTATCTTTATGGTGAAAGGTGTGATATTTATATTGGTCATAAAAATTTAAAGTATATTTTCACAGAAAAGGAACATGAATATTCACCAAAGAAGATGGTTGGAGTTTAGTAAGGATTATGTCTTCTCAAATCATTACCACCCGGGGAAACCAAACAAGGTGGAAGACGCATTCAGTCGACATGACCATGCTAGGTTATCCATGATGAGGATCACAAATGATCCAATATTTATGGATTTACAATGGATGGATCTTGGAATTATAATGGAAGGGAAAAATCTTATCTTTCTCAAATGAATGTTCAACCATATATACATGTGAATACTAAAGAGGAACAGAATGAAGATGTAGGGTTACAATAGAAGGTGAAACATGTTCATGAATTCAACCTTGATTTTGATGGGATAATAAAGTTCAGGAATCAGGTTTGTTTTCCACCCATCCCTGAATTAAAGAATGAGATACTGGATGAGGCTCATAGTTCTTCATTCTCTATTCATCCTGGAAGCATGAAGATGTATAGGGACCTAAAAGAGTACTTCTGGTTTGATGGAATGAAAAGAGATGTTGCTGAATATGTCTCTCGATGCTTGGTGTGTCAGCAAGTTAATGCTGAGAGAAAGAAGTATAAGGGGATGTTACAACCATTACCCATACCTAAAAAGAAATGGGAAAACATCACTATGGACTTTGTCACTAGACTTCCTAAAACATCCAAAGTCAATAATGCTATCTGGGTCATAGTTGATCGTCTTACAAAGTCTGCACACTTAATTACTATTAGATAGGATTTCCCTCTAGATCATCTTGCCTGGATATTTGTAAAGGATGTGGTAAGATTGCATGGAGTACCACTTTCCATTATATCTGATCGGGATCGGAGGTTTACCTAAATGTTCTGGTGAAGTATTCAGCAAACTCTAGATACAGAGTTGAGTTTCAGCACTGTTTATCATCCCCAGACAGACGGTCATTCTGGGAGAACAATTCAAACTCTATAAGATATGTTAAGAGCTTGCTCTATGGATTCCAAAGGTGGTTGGTATCAACACCTAACTTTGGTTGAATTTTCTTATAATATTAGATTTCACTCCTGTATTCATATTGCTTCTTATGAAGCTCTCTATGGAAAGAAATTCCGAAATCCAAATTGCTGGGATGAATTTGGGGAAAGAAAGCTATTAGGTCCTGATCTTGTTGATGAGATGGAAGAAAACGTCAGATCTATTAAACAACACATTAGAGAATCTCAGAGTCGAAAAGAAAGTTATGCATATAACTGAAGAAAAGACCTAGAGTTTGAAGTGGGTGATAAAGTGTTCTTATGAATGTCTCCTTGGAAGAGAGTAATGATATTTGGAATGAAGGGAAGGCTGATCCCTAGGTATATCGGTCCTTTCGAAATACTCGACCGTGTGGGGAAGGTAGCTTACCGATTAGCACTTCCACTGAATCTCTGTCATGTTCATGATGTGTTCCATGTATATCTCATGAGAAAGTAGATACACGATCCTTCGCATGTTCTCAGCTCAGAAGTTGTACTGCTGGAGCAAGATATTTCTTATAAAGAAAAGCCGATAGAGATTCTGGATCGTAGCGAAAAAGTCCTACGGAACAAGACAACTCTCTTGGTAGAAGTTTTATGGAGGAACCACCAATTAGAATAAGCTACATGGGAGCTTGAGGATATGATGAGGGAGAGGTATCCTCATCAGTTTGTTACAAAGTGACAAATTTCAAGGGCGAAATTCATCTTAAGGGGTGTAGAATGTAACACACGATATTTTTATGAGAAATGTTTTGTTTTTATGTTATATACATCATAAAAGGAATCTTTCACTATACACAACACTATCTTGGCTTGCTTTACATGCAATCATGACCTTCCTTTATAGCTTGCATCGTACGCAATACCGAGTTTCACTAAACAATGATTTATAATTAAAATATTATTAAAACTAGCCGTTAGGAATATTAATACCCACTTTTTATTTTTTGTAAATTTTACATGCAAAGTATGTGTTGAGGAGAGAATTTTTTGTGTGTGCATCATTTGAGAGCACTTACATCGAATATAAAGGAAGAGTGGAGGGCTCATAAATGAGGTGTTTTAGAGCCTCACGTATGTTTAAACACAGATTTTCTCAACCAAAATGCGTGGAGAGTATAACATTGTGAATGTTGAGGATTGTCTCTTATGTTTTGAGGTATGACCTCCCATGTATTAGAGGAGAATGTCCTTGTGTTCTGTTATCTTCCATCTCAATATTGTAGAAATCAGAAGGGATGATGTGATTCTTTACTCTTACAATGACATCATCAATCATTCATATTGGATGCGGTGTACTCCTGTTGGAATGTTTCATGAAAATTACTGTAGATTGAATAACTCGAACCTATAAATAAGTATACACGGATTAAGGAATTGCATTAATGGTAGAACCTAAATCTAGAATAGCATCAGAAAAGAAATTCTCCACTATGGTACATGGTTTTGTGAATGTTCCTAGATCCTTGCATTTGGTTGGCATTACTAGTTGAATCAAGGCTGATACATTCCACCCCATGTTTACTCCCTAATTCCCCATTAGACATCATCTATGGGTGACAAGTTCATTATGATTTCTGGAATATCATGGGATTTGATTAACTACATACAATAAAATAATGTTAACTTTCACATTTTAAAATGTATCAATTATTTCATTATCAACCTCATTATCAAAATTCTTCTTATATTTAGAGATTCTTTGGTGGAAATGAAGTGGAATAGATTGTTCATGGGAATCCTAAATGATAATTGGTATACCCTTTGGTTTTTTTCATCACTATAATACTTTATGGGTGGAGAAAGAGTGTTTCCAAGAGGGGGACATTCCAGTTGCATAATATCACTAGAAGGAGAATCTTCAATACCACTACTAAGTGTAATTGCACAAACGTTACCTTTTTCCTTTGGATTGGCAATGAGCTGGGAAGGTAGTTGTCTAGAACATTGAATCTTAAGCTCACCGATGGTGTTTCCCATTTTTCCAAATTTAGTACATTGGTCGTGAATATCTAGTTGTGTGGTCTCTTAGAACTATAGATTTTGGGTTTCCATTTACATCAACATATCCTCGAGGCTTGGATAAGATTTTGGAGAAGGACGATAGTTCCTTTATGATGTTGAGGGATAATAATTTTCAATAACATTTCCTTGTTGAGAAAAAAACATCTTGGGGTATCATGAGTTTTTCTTTATTGGTATTGGGGTTGTTCTTGCCACTCGGGGTTTGGATTTGGGCTGAAAGGATCATTCAAAAAGGGATGTGCTTGTTGGTATGAATGACCTAGGAACACAAATGCATAAGACTTAAGTGAATCTTGTAGTTGTGGGAATTGGACCTAAAATTAGTATTGTCAGAACAAATACCAAAATGTAAAAGAACATGAGGAGATTGTTAGTTACCTTGTGAATGAGAAAATATCCTTATAAGGGTATAAATCTCATCAATATTGTTATCTACCTTTTGTTCAAGGGATGAATGACTTACCTCATGAACTCCTTGGGTTGGGAAAAATTGCTCGTGTACCAAATTATTGTGCATTTTGAGCCATGTTGGCTATTAAGTCACGAGCAGCGGAATGAGGTTTATCAACTAGGTCACCACCAGCTGCAGTATCAATAATTCCATGATCCATGGGTATAAATCATTTATGTATGTATAGTATTTATATTTGTTCACTATTCTGGTGGTAGGGGATGCTTTAACAATGAATTTTGAATCTCTTCCCTTATTCGTGTTGGTTCTCTCCTTATGATTTCATAATTCCAAAGATTTCTTTTCTAATTGATGCAGTTTGGGAGGCAGCGATGAAAATATCTAAAAACAGACTTTTTTGGTCATTCCATCCCCAATCATTATAGGAAAATAGAATAGACATTCGTTTTCCACACAAAAAAGGGAGAAAGGTAAGTCCCTAAACATAATAAAGTCCCAGGTAACATTTTGGGGTCACATGGTAGGGAACACTATGTGAAACTACAGAAGTTTCTATGAGGGTCCTCACCATGAAGACCATAGAATTTAGGAAGAAGTTGGATGAGGCCTGATCTCAACTAAAAGTCGGCTGCTTCCTCAGGATATTCGATGTAAGCAGGTTGGTACTCCACATCTGTGGTGGTCAGTTCTTTTATGGTTATTTTATTTTCATCCATGTTTTTTTGTGTTTGATTGGGATAATATTTAGATTGGTTAATGTCCACTTGAGGTTCCAAAATGGGTTCCTCAGTATTACTGTATTGACCTTCTCTAGTTGCCTTGAATTTTTTAGTGGAGTGATTTTTCAATTTTAGTGTCAAATTCAAGTAGAGTTTCATTACAAGATACGGTCATGAAACAAGGATGTCTAGTTTTATTGAATGATTTATTGCTGTTTTTGTAATTAGTTATTAATATTTTTTATGGAATATGAATAAAATAAAAAAACATAAGAAATCAATGGAGAAAAGAAAAGTGAATTTTATTCTACAGAATGTAGGATCGAAAATAATAATGTAGACACTCAACATAAAAGAGGGGGGGGGGGGTGAATTGTACACTTCATAAATTTCCTTAAACTAGGAAAGATCTAAGTTTAACAAAGTTAAACAAAGAAAATTCACAACACCACAAACACAAATTGGATAATTGGAACAAGGTATGAAGTTAAAAACTTCTAGTTCAATGCACTTGCTTAAATCTAGAAAGTGATTCTGAAAACAGGTTCCAGAAATATGGATCAGGAAATTGTAACTTAACCAAAGTTTACAATATGAGATTCTACCATAAAGTGTATAAAATAACTAAATGAATCAGAGTTCAAGTGTTAGAAAATATAATAAGAATATAATTTTCTTACAATACAATATTTAGCAGAAAAACAAGTAGTACAACTAAAAGTAACAAAAAATAACTCTTTTAACCCAAAGCGAAGCGTATCCAACAATCATGGATAAAGGTTCCTTGATTTATACATTCAAGAAAGTCTTCCTTACCCACACTGGGGTAAGCCCTCGATACGAAGATCAGAGTATCTGTCTTGCTATCCCTGCAAGCCCTCAACATCATGGTAGTTGGAACCAATGTCTTCCTCAGAAAAGATTCCCTCGAACATCAAGGTAGTCGGCACCTCTGTCTTCTTATCTTCGGAAGTCCACGAATGTAATCACCAAAATTCAGTGCCGCACGAAGCAATCTGAACGAGTAGTTCTGTTTGCAAAAAGCATGAAAAGCTTCTCTCTCTAGAAATCACCTCAACAGCGTGTGGTCTCTAGAGTGATAAACATCTTCTTCAATAGTGTCCACCTGTTTCAAATGAGCTTTTATTTATAGTCTTGGTTGGAACGGTCGGCTCCCTCCTTCAATGGTCATATCTTCCTTGAATATAGGAGGGACCTGTACACATGTCACTAAACCAATGGTTAATTAGAAATAGAATGGACGACATCATTTTATAACAAAACATGTGTAACTAAAAGCACGACATCGTATTACAATGAAACTAGTGTAAGAATGAGCAAAACTAGAATTTGGAATGTATGTAAATAAATGTTCGGAGTCTAACGAAAATGCAATTTGGAGTCTATGTTAAAAAAATTTCGGATTCTGTTTTATAAGAATTCGGAACCTGAAGTCCGTAGAAGTCCAGAGTCTGAATTTCTAAGGAAATTCGGAGTCTGGTTTCACCAGAGTTCAGAATATGAACTTGCAGAGTTCGAAGTCAAACTAGTATAAGTGTGAAGTCGAACATCATAAGATCTGGGAGTTTAACTCATGAAAGGTCAGAGTCAAACTTCATAAGAGTTCAGAGTTGAACTCATGAAAGTTCAGAATTGAACTTCATAAGAGTTCGGAGTCGAACTCATGAATGTTCGGAGTCGAACTACATAAGAGTTCAGAGTTGAACTCATGAATGTTTGTATCTAGAATTCATAGTGGAACTTCATTAGAGTTCACATCCAGAATTCAGAGTGGAACATTATTATAGTTCACATACTGAATTCAGATCCTAAAAACAGAATACTTCAATTCTTGAATTTATATGATTCTGGGGTTTTGGGTATGAATCCAGTTTTTGTACTTAATAAAAATATTGATATGTATAGGAAAATATAGGTAAGGGTAAATAACCTTAATGAAGAAAATATTCCCTATGGAGGAAAAATATAAATTTTCTTATGTATAAGGTGTTTGTGATTATCAAAACAATAAGGAATGGGAAAGTCATAAGGAAAACCTTATTGACTCAACAATCTCCCCCTTTTTGGAAAGCACAAACATCCCTTCGAAAAAGAATATAAGGACTTTGAAAATTTTTATTAGACATTGAAATTAAAACTTATCTCCCTTTGTACATGGATGAAAGTTAATAAAGATAACACCCCCTTAGCCATTGAAACTATAAGGATTTTATTATGAATTTATGGAGTTTTGTATTCATTATCATGGATTTGAAAAACTTTGCATTGAGAAACTCCACCTTACTTTAAGGATATTTCACATAGAAATTTTTCCTCTTCATTTTAAATTTTTCTTTCTCACCCTTAGGAGTAGTTCTTTTTCCTTATCCAACTTTTTTTTCAAAAAGAAATGAAGGGAATGGAAAAGAAAATATGGTACCTGAAACATTAGTATATAACAAGATACAACCAACCAAATTTTCATTAGGGATGAGAAAATTTTTCAAAGAAAGAAAAATACAACAAAATATCAGAGTGGATTTATTTGTCTTCCTTTTCCTTTGGGATCAACTTCTTTAACACCATTTTGAGCTTCTTCAGGTCTCTCTGTTCTTCCTCGACTTGCCTCCCCAAGTCTTTTGTCTTTTATTTTTGGACTTTCAAAGCCTCTACCTAAGCCCCGATGGCTTCTTTCTGCATCTTTTATAATTTATCTTGCTTTACGAGTCGTTTCTCATGCTCAATCCAGAGATTTCTATCACTTATAAAATTCTAAGCCAGTGAATTTTCTATGTCATTTAGTTCCTTCACTTGTTGACCCCGAGAAGTCTGCTCAATAATCATCTCATCTTGAAGATTCTTAATCTTTGCATCCTCCGTGTCAAAAGAATCTTTCACCTCATTCTGAAATTTATCATTAACAGACAAGTCTTCTTCAACACTCTTAAACCATAGAGTTATTTTTCTGAAAGACTTTCTATGAACATCATATTTGATAATAAAACGTTGATGGTGGGCCTCAATCTTTATACACTTATCCATGACCATGGATAAGGAATCTGATTTCTGATTCATACTCTGTTGTAGCATCTGGCATCTAGTATCAATAGTTGAAAAAATCATAATGGTGTCCACCAACTTCTTCAGATATTCAACCAGAAAATAATTCCCATGAGCTAACGACACCGAATCAGATAACTCTCATGGTGATTGTTCTTCTTCAATTTTCACTAGTTTCCCCTTAGAAGAACCACCAACCCCCTTCTTCCTCAAGACTTCTTTTGTTGGTGTATCCATCATGACTTGATTCCCCTTATCAAATTTCAGAATTGGTTCCTCATCCGGAGATACTTCCTCGGATTTAGAAACTTGAATATTCTGGTCTTCATCAGGTTTCTCCTTTTCATATCCTTACTCCAGAAAATTCTTCTCATAGGATTCTTCATCATCATACAAAAAATTTCCTTCTTCTTGCAGTTTCTTATCATCATCTTTACTATCTTTCTTGACTCCCTTTCCTAGAGTAACTAACATTGCAGATTTTGTCTTATATTGATAATCCTATACTTTCTTGATCAGGGAATCCAAATCTTCACTTCACTCTTCTTCTTCTTCTTCAACCTCTTCCTCTACTTCATCAGGAGATTCTTTTTCAACTTCTTCAACTACTTATTTACCCTTGTATTTTTCCGGGGAGACATAGTTCTTCACAGGATTTTCTGGTAAAGAAGGTTCTATAATGAATGTTTCTGGAACAAGAATCTACTCAGAAGCTATTTCAGTATCTCTCAAAAGAGACTGCACCAGTTCAGCTTCAGACAACTTCTTTTTCATTTTCTTTTCTTTTGCCTTATTTTCTAACAGATCTGCAGCTCTCTCTTTCAAGGCCACAACCTCTGTAGGGTCCAATCCGAACTGTGGATCCCATTATTTCCTCTTTTCCTTGTATTCCCTCCACATAGCTTCCACTTCATCTATATATGTTTTCTGCTTCTTCAGCTTGGGGGGAGAAGACTGAATTTCCTTAGACTTGGTATTTTCATCATCAGCAACCATTTCCATAATCTTTCTCTCCATCCTTGCCTTTTTGGATGGATCTGGAGTTAGTTTAGCTTTTTGAGCTGCCTCAACCTCTTCCAAATATAGGGATAATAATTCTCCGGAATTAGTAGAAAAACCCTTATTCATTTTCTTCAACGAATCATCACTTACAATAATCAGCTTACAATTCTGGACTATTGATTTTCATGCAACCATGAAGGATTCTAATCATCGAACTATTAGCTTATATAGTAAGGTCGGGTACTTAATTATTTGAGCTCTCAGCTTCCCTTCATTGATTTACTTTATCGTAATCAAGACATGCCTCATCAAATTTATCTTTCATAGATTTAACATGAAATCTATGACATGGATATCGCTTTTCTTTAAATTATCCATGTCTCCTATTCTTGGTACGAGAAAACCTTGTACCCTGAGCAATATAATCTTATTGTTCGGAGGAGATGAGAAATATTACCAGTCGTAGCAACCTTAAGTCCAGGACATTTTAAATCCATCACCTTGTTGAAACTTACGTGCACATCTAAAAGCTTATGTGAGCAACACTCAGCTTCCCCTTTATAGGTTAAACAAACCAAGCTCGCAGAATTAGTGTAAGATAACTTGTATGTCTTCCCATAAGACATGAATGAAAACCAGTATCTACCATCTTCCATCTGGAAGGAAATAGACTCATAGAACTCAATTAGTAAATCGGTGTAAACCGAATCCTTTTTCTCTGACTTGTACTAGCATACAACTTACCAATTATTCATTCAAATATTCTTGGTTATAATAGAATCATGATTGTAAAAATACGGATACACCAACCTTTCCTTTAAGAATATCCATTTTCAGATCGGCTTTGTAGTTGAAAGATCTTGAGATGTTGCTTCAAGAGACATTCAGAACAGAGAGATCTGAAGGATTCTGAATGGATTTGCAATGATCGGAACCGGTCCTAAGAAGAGAAGTAGGGCTTTGAGACGCGAGAGATTTGAAAAACCAATGTGGGATAAATCTCGGGGTCCCCTTTATATAAGTGATGGATGTGACATTTGGTCTTCCAAAATCCATATAACGGTTGAAAACATTTTTGAACTGATCTGACAGTTGAGAAAAATCCCGCAAGGAAAACATGACTCTGATCCTTTGAGTTTTTAAGAAACACATTCCGATTTAAGGAAAACTAGAATTCGAATTATTTATAAAAAAATGAAAATACCAGCAAGAAAAATACGATTAAGAAAACTTAAGTAAGGAAATCATTCCTTTCGGATTGGCTAGAAAGATTGTTTGTAAATGGTAATATTCTTCTTGAAGAAATGAATTTAAATATGAAAAAATCATTACAAGAAAAAAAGTCCTCATTATGAAAGTTCCATTACGAGAATTTCTAGTATGAAAATCTCATTACGAAAGTTCCAGTATGAAAATATCTTTACGAACTTTCCAGTGTGAAAATCTCTTTACGAAAGTTCCAGTTCGAAAATCTCATTACGAATTTTCCAGAATGAAAATCTCATTATGAAAGTTCTAGTATGAAAATCTCATTATGAAATATATAGTACAAAAATCTCATTACGAAAGTTCCAGTACGAAAATCTCATTATGAATGTTCCAGTACGGAAATTTCTGTTACAAAAATTTCATTACGAAAATTTCGGTTTTGGAAATTTTCATTACGATACATTTCAGTACAAAAATCTCCATTCCGAAAGTTTTCATTACGAAAATTTCTATTACAAAAATTTCATTGAGAATATTTCTATTCCAGAAATTTTCATTATGATACTTGTCAGTATGAAAATGTCCATTCCTAAAGTTTTCATTCCGAGAATTTCCAATCCGAGAATTTCCATTCCGGAAATTTCCAAAAACTTGTTATGAAAAATTTTAGTTACAATAGAAGGAAAAAAAATAGTCAACAAATTTTTTTGTTAAACTAACACACAAATGTACTCCCCCTATGAAAAATAAGTTTATTACTGTAAGGAGAGTTGTTGAATAGGATGTTAATGAGGAAGTATTACCTTATGGTTATCATTGATAACTTCTGTTTAATGTATTCAAATCTATAGAAGCTTAAAGATTTTGTGAAAATATCAGCAAGTTGATCTTGCGTTCCGATAAACTGAAGAATGAAATCTCTTTTAAGTGTGTGATCCCTTTGAATGTGATGCCTAATATCTATGTTCTTTGCACGTGAGTGAAGTTCAAAGTTTTTGATAAGGGAAATAGCACTTGTGTTATCACACAAAGCTTGAGTCTTAGTAAAACTCAAGCCATTGTCTGTGAGTGTGTGTTGCATCCACAACACTTGAGCACAACAACTTCCCGCTACTACATATTCTGCTTCAGCAGTTGAGAGTGATACTGAGTGTTGCTTCATTCATGACCAAGAAACTAATGAATCTCCTAAGAAATGACAAGTTTTGGATGTACTCTCTCGATCCATTCTACATCCACCAAAGTCAGCATCCGAAAAGCATTTTAAAACAAAATCATTTCTAGAAGTATAAAATAATCCTAGATCCATGGTTCCTGTTAAGTAGTGAAAAATTATTTTTACCACCTTTAAGTGAGATTCCTTAGGATTGGATTGATATATCGCACATAAGCATACTAAAAACATCAAGTCGGGTCGACTAGCTGTCATTTATATTAGGCTTCATATCATACTTCTAAAAGATGTTTGATCTACTGGTTTCCCAGCTTCATCAAGATCTAATGAGTTTTAGGTACTGATGGGAGTACTTTTACTCTTAGTGTTTTCATATCCATACTTTTTAAGAAGATATTTAATATACTTATATTGAGATATATAGGTTCCTTCTGGACTTTGAGAAATTTGATAACCAAGGAAAAATGTTAACTCACCCATCATACTCATTTAAAACATAGAATTTTTTAGATTTGCAAATGAATTAGTTAAAGATTGCTGAGTTGAACCAAATATGATGTCATCAACCTAAATTTGAACAATTAAAACATTTTTCTTATCTTTCTATATAAAAATTGTTGGATATGAATTTCCCTTAACATAGTTATTTTGAAATAAAAATCATGTAATTCTATCATACCCGGCTTGTGGGTCTTGTTTAAGACAATACAAGGCTTTGGTAAGTCTAAAAACATGATCAGGATGTTTTTCATCTTCAATGTCAAGAGGATGTTCAACAAAAACCTCCTATTGAACATAACCATTAAGCAAGTCACATTTCACATCCTTCTAAAAAAGATTAAAATTGAATAATTCTGTAAAGGCAAGTAATATACGGATAGATTCAAGTCTATCTACTGGAGAATATGTTTCCTCATTGTCTATTAACTCTTGATGATTATAGCCTTTAGCAACTAGTATTGCATTATTTCATACAATGACTCCATTTTCATCACACTTGTTTTTGAAGACCCACATTACTCCAATAACAGAAGTTTCCATAGGTCTTTCAACCAAGGTCTGGACATTATTTCTTTAAAATTAATTTAGTTCTTCATGCATGGATTCGATCCAATAATCATCACCTAAAGCTTCATCAGTGATTTTTGGTTCTAATTGGGAAAAAGTTGCTAGAAGTTCTACTTCATTTCTCAAGGAACTTCTAGTACTTACAGGTTGATTTACATCACCAATGATACTATCATTGGGATGATTCTTAAGGAATACCTGGTTTGGGTTTTGTAAAACCTATTCATCAACATAGGGTAGAGAGTCTTCTGTGGTAAATGTTTCAGAAGTATCTTCTTGAACATTTTCCTTATCATAAGGATCTTCTATCAAATGTTGATAATCAGATTTTGAAAATACATAAGAGGATGTAGGTTGGGATGGTTTAAAAACAAAAGGATCAGATTTATCAAATTTTACATGCACTATTTCATCAACAGTATAAGTGTTTTTATTGAAAAATCTATAAGCCTTAGATGTTGTGGAGTAGCCTATGAAAATTCATTTATCAGATTTTGGTGCGAAATTCTGTAGATTATCATTAGTTTTCACGATGAATACCTTTCAACCAAAAACCATGAAGTAAGAATGTCTAGGCATTTTACCATTCCATAACTCATAAAGCGTTTTATTAAGAAAAGGTCTAATTAGAACTCGATTTATAGTATAACAAGTAGTACATATATCTTCAGCCCAAAAATGTCTAGCTATCGAATATTCACTCAAAATGGTTCTAGTTATCTCTTGAAAAATTCTATTTCTTCTTTTAACTACACCATTTTGTTGAGGATTTCTAGGTGCTGAAAAATTGTTAGTAATACCTTTTCTACTACAAAAGGTTTCAAAATCCTATTTTTGAAATTCTCCTCCATGGTCACAATGAATAGTTTTCAGAGGAAGGTTTTTCTCATTTTTGACTAGAGATCTAAAACTTTTGAAATAAGAAAAAGTTTCAGAATTCGTTGCTAGAAAATAGACCCATGTAAATCTAGTGTAATCATCAAGTAAAACAAACACATAGTATTTTCCTCCAATACATCCAGTTTGTGTTGGACCAAAAAGATCCATGTGAACTAACTATAATGCATCAATTTTTGAGACTTCACTAATTTATTTAAAACTATATTTATGTTTCATACCATATTGATAAGGATCACAATCTTTAGTAGAATCAAATCTATGCTCCGGAAGATCCTTAACTAGTTTCTTCATAGATAGTTTACATAAGATCCTAAGGTTACTGTGACCTATTATTCTATGCCATAACCAAGAATGATTTCCATTGCACTTAATAATGGTAAATCTTGGCTCTTAAGGTACTATATGTTTAAATTGCAATCATTCTATTTCCAATTTTCTAAGAGAATATATTCTTCCTTGGAATTGTGAACTAAGAACATATCATTCCTAAAATTCACAAGGTATCCTTCATCACCTAACTGACATATACTAATGAGGTTGTGCTTAATACCGTTAACAAATAAAACATTTGAAATCATAGTTTTACCAAGAAGAAAAACATTACCTATACCAACAATTTCTCGTTAAGAAAAATCTCTGAATGTTACCTTTCCACCTTTGGTCTTGATAATTTTTTCAAAATATATTTTGTTACCAGTCATGTGCTGGGAACATCCACTATCTATGTACCATGTATTTTTGTTGGTACTTCCTTTATCTGCCCGAAAACAATAAAAGAATTAGATATTCGGAATCCATACTTGTTTGGATCCGAGATTTTCAGATAACATAATTTTTTACTCCCACATCTTCTTAGAAAAATCAGCCTTATGAAAACCAAGAGATTGGGTTTTGTTTAAAGATCAATTCTTTGTCCAGTGATCACCACATTGAAACTTGGTATAAAATGGAGCACTTTGTGGAAAAAAGTAGTTGTTTCTAAAATTTGGTTTTGCATGGGTATAACCAAATCTGGATTTGTTTCTTAATGGTCGTATTTGTGAATACATTTTATCAAAATTTTCATTACCATGGGTAAAGTTTGATAAACACTCCTTCAAGGAAAAAATTTCAGACATGAGTTTTATAATCAAGTTTTTATCTTCAAAATAATTAGATTTAGAACTACAGATAGGCTCGAAAACAATTTACTTTCAAAATACATTCTCTAACTCTTCATAATGTTTGTTCCTCTCAAAACATACTTCCTTAGGATTTTTCAAAATACATAGAAAATCAGCATTTTTTATATCACGATATTTTGAAAGATCTGATATTTCTTTTGTAAGAATAGTATTCTTAGAGTTTGCCTTATCACGTTTTTATTGAGTTTGGAATATTTAATCTCAAGAAGTTCAGCAATCCTAGAATCTTCTTCATAGGTAGGTAAAGTATTTTCTTCATCAGAAGAAGATTCTTCATCTAAAGAGTTATAATATTTACTGTCATTAGAATTTTCAGAAACATTGGTCAATGATTCAGCATTGCGTACCTTTGACATGAATCAATGATTGTTAATAGGTAATCTGGCTATAATACCAAGATTCTTCTTTCATGAAGATTCATAATCAGAAGATTCATCTGAAGAGTCATCACCACTGGCACTCCAAGTATCATTAGCTTTCAAAACATTCTTATCTTTGGATTTATAATACTTCTTTTTATTCCTTTCAGAATAATTTTCTTTTCATTCTTTCTTTTTGAGAAAAAGGAAATCCGGTCTAATATGTCCATCTCTCTTGCATTCATAACAAGTAACTTCTCTATCTTTCTTATCTTTCCTTTCCTTTATCTTATACTTAGATTGGAAATTTCTTTGTCCAACTATCTTGTTCATTCTTCAAGAAAGATTTTTTAATTCATTCTCTAAGACTTCACTTTCACTAGATTCGTATTGGATAATAACTTTCTTATACTTGGATATAGTTACTCTCTCAGGAGTCTTTTCTTTCATATGATTTGATGTTGTAGTAAAAGCAACAGTACCATTTCCATTCTTCTTTTTAATGTTGTCAGCATATCTCTTCATTCTTGTTTCATGTTGGAGAAGAGTTCCAAATAGACCATCAAAGGAAACATCAGTAACTTCCTATTCTCATCAATTGTTATTCTCTTTGATTCCAACTCATTAGGCATAATATCTATAATATTATCCATAAGAGCTATATCATCCATACCTTTCTCTCCCATAGACTGAAGAATTTTCACTATAGTCATAAATCTCTGTTGAACATTACAAATTGGTTCTCCATATGGAAAATTGAATCCATGGTATTCAGCTCTAAGCATAGCTCTCCTAGTTTCAATCACTTTAGAAATGCCAAAGTGTGTAACCTATAACTTCTTCCAGATACAATTAGCTACTTCACAAGAAGAAATTTGGCTATATATATTTCTAATCATTAATCATAGAAAAGTATTGCGTACCATATAATTGAGTTGATATTCATGATTTTCCTGGTTAGTGAAAGTTCTAACATCCTTATTAGGAATTTTATAATCACCAGTAAGAATAACGTTATTATCCACTGCAGTATTGATAAAAAAAAGACTTCATTCGATATCTCTAGTATTCATAGTCATTTCCATCAAAAATTGGTGGTCTTGTAGGGTTTATATTGTCAATAGAACCAACATTGATTCCGTCCATTCTTAAAAAAAACTTTGGAAACCAAACTAGTTACTAGGAAATGTTCATAACTACAAAGTTCGGATTGAACAAATTCAGAATGAACAATTCGTAATGAAAATATCTTTCTATACAAGGATGAAGATTAATGAAAAATTGAGAAAGAAAAACTTATATGTGAGTATAAGTATTTCAGATACCTTATCTGATTCCAATTGTAGGATCAAAATAATGATGTAGATGCTCAATATACAAGAGAGGCGGTGAATTGTACAATTTAAAAATTTCCATAAACTAGGAACAATCTATGTTTGACAAAGTTAAACTATGGAAATTCACGACACCTCTAACACCAATTGGAGAATTGGAACAAGGTATGAAGTTACAAACTTTCTGTTCTATGAACTTGCATAAATATGGAAAGTGATTCTGAAAACAGTTTCCAGAAATATGGATCCGAAAATTGAAACTTAACCAAAGTTTACAATATGAGATTTTACCTTAAAGCGTATAGAATCTAAATGAATCAGAGTACAAGTTTAAGGAAATATAAGACGAATTCACATTCCTTACAATACAATATGTAGCAGAAAAACAAGTATTACAACTATATGAATCAAACAATAACTCATGAAACCCAAAGAGAAGGGTATCCAACAACCTTGGATACAGGTTCCTTGATTTATACTTTCAAGCAAGTATGACTTACCCACACCAGGGTAACCCCTCGATATTAAGATCGGAGTCTCTGTCTTGATATCCCCACATGCCATCAACTTCAAGGTAGTTGGAACCTCTGTCGTCCTCAGCAACGAAGCCCTCAAACTTCAAGGTAGTCAGCACCTCTGTCTCCCTATCCCCGGAATACATAGAATGTAATCACCAACATTCGGAGTCGAATGAGTCAATCTGAACGAGCAGTTTAGTATGCACAAAGCATGAAATTATTCTCTCTCTAGACATATCCTTAACAGTGTGCGATCTATAGAGTGATCAACTTATTTTTCAATAGTATCGAGCACATTCAAATAAGCTCCCATTTACAGGCTCGGATGGAACGGTCAGCTCCCTCCTTCAATGCTCATATTTTCCTTAAATATCGGAGGGACTTGTACACGTGTCACTAAACCAACGGTTAATTAGAAACAAAATAGATGACATATTTTTATAAAAAAAATGTGTAACTGAAAGCACGACATCGTTTTACAATGAAACACGTGTAAGAATAAAAAACTAGAATTCTTAATGTAAGTAAATAAATTTTCAGAGTCTAACCAAAATGAAATTCTGAGTCTATGTTAAATAAATGTTCAGATTCTGTTTTATAGGAATTCAAAACCTGAAGTCTGTAGAAGTCCAGATTCTGAATTTCTAAGGAAATTTGGAGTCTAGTTTCACCAGAGATCAGAATCTGAACTTGCAGAGTTCGAAGTCGAACTAGTAAAAATTTGGAGTCGAACTTCATAAGAGTTCATATTCGAACTCATTAAAGTTCGGAGTAGAACTTAATAAGATTTTGGAGTCGATCTCATGAAAGTTCGGAATCCAACTTCATAAGAGATCAGAGTCAAACTCATGAATTTTCGAAGTTGAACTTCATAAGAGTTCGGATTCGAACTCATGAATGTTTTGATTTGAACTTCATAAGAGTTCGGAGTCGAACTCATGAAAGTTCGCAATTGAACTCATGAAAGTTCGTATCCTGAATTCGGAGTGGAACTTCCTTAAAGATCACATCCAAAATTCGGATTGGATCTTCATTACAGTTCAAATCCATAATTCGGATCCTAAAAAAATAATACTCTAATTCATGATATTATATGATTCTGGGGTTTTGGGTATGAATCCGGTTTTTTTACTAATGAAAAATATTGATATGTAAAGGAAAATCTAGGTTCGGGTAAATTTCCTTAATGAAGAAAATTTTCCATTGGATGAAAAATATATATTTTCTTATGTATAAGGTGTTTTTGATTTTAAAAATAGGAAGGAATGGAAAAGGCTTAAGGATAACCTTATTGACTCAACACATAAATATATAGATAGATGGAGGAGACAAATAAAAAGATAGAGAGGAAGAATACACAAAAACAACCAAAATTAAAAATAGAAAAAAAAAACACAAACAAAAATAATAAAATGGGGTGGGGTATTAAAATGGGTTGTAATTAATAAGTAAAATAAATAAATAAAAGGAAACAAAGAATAAATAATGATCTTGCCTCGCTGGAAATGGCGAAAAAATTTGACCGCGTTGTCGAGCGCATCAAATTAGATATTTATTTTTAACTAGAATTTTTGCAGTATAGCTGCAAACCTAGGCCATCTCTCGAAAGAGCCTTAGATCATTAATTTAAAAAGAAGAGTTTTATTATAAAAGTACAATGGAATTATGCATTTTAAAAATTTGGGATTTTGATTATTGAAGAAGAAAAATGAAAAAGAATGCGATAAAACAAAAGAGAAATTAACCGAATTAATTATGCGTGATCAACCCATGGTACTCTCATGATGTTCACCCTTCATCATTTCACGATATAGGGTTTTGATATTTTAATCCCTAGTTTGTAACAATTAGAACCAGAATTTTACTGTGTCTATACTAGGATAACTCTTAGGGTTCAGTCTAATACACACAATGATTCACCAGAACCCACCGATGATTGGGTAATTTGTGTTCCAATTCATGTCTGAGACTGACCAAGGCTACACAAGAAAAACTCCATGTGTTATAACGTTTTGTATGTTATTTATTTTTTGTACCATGTCATAATTTTACATGGCCCTTCAATGCTTTTGTGAGTTCAATTAACCAATATGAACCACAAAAATACTACAATTGAATGTGGGAAGAAAAAGGGATGAACGGTGTGTGAAACATCAAATGAAAGGATACCATTGAACATGATTATTTGCATTTAAGTATAAAATACCAGTATATAAATAAATTAAAATAATATATAGGATGAAGAAAAAAAACAAACAAGCTAGAATTAAAATGATCGCTCAAAATAATACAAACATAAAGCTCCGGATTACATCCTATTCATCCCCGAGTGATCACAAGGGGTTTAAAACCATTAAGAGAGGTGGATGAGAATTTTTTTGAGTTAGAACATCACATAGACAAGATAACATCAAATACTGGTGGAAATACTCCTTTGGGACTCTAAAATAGAATCTCTTTACCTCTTGTTCGAACTTCAACATGTGGTGCCGAAGGTTCCCCATTTATAAGCGAAGTGGGATGTGGTTTTGGGCACCCTGATTTCTTGAATCATCTTCGTCCATTGATTTGGCTAGTCAGAAAGACTTATATCACTTTAGAAAAAAATATTAAGTTTTAGGCCGACACCTTTTATACCTCTATGTCAAATTTGGTGGCCAGATATGGAATATAATAAGAGATATTTCCAAAATATAGAGGAAATGTTTTGACCCCATGCATATCCACATTTTTGGACAGATCAAATTGTATGGGCTTCTTAATGAATGAATTCTTCTTCTATTCTATCAGATGGAATGGAGCTAATTAAATTTCAGACCACCATTAGGTTTCAGCCCATTTGAATGCACTTTTTATTAGAAACATGCATTTTAGTCCACTATTGTGCATGGGTCATGTGCATATTGGCCCATTATTCATAGACTTCATCTTTGGTTCTCCAAATCACCTCCGCCTACAATATAAGAATAAAAACAAGTAACATTCCCGTTAATAACATTGTTAAAAAAATTGAATCAAACATTGAGTAATATTTTTTATTATACATTACATTTTCAATACAAAAATAGTTTAATACATCGGTATTAGGGTGAATATAATAGTTAATCATGGTATGATGAAGAAGATATATAGAATTTATACCACCTAAAACACCAAACAAAACATTTTGATTTTCAATAGAAATACTTCTGAAAATATCGCATAATATTACACCCCACACACCTTGAAATCACAAGTTTACACATAATGTGCATACTTTTAAGTCACCGAAACAAAATTGGAATCCAAATAGCTTTCAATAAACAAAAAAAATATTTTATAGGGTATCCCCGTATAAACTAAGAAGTGATACCTTTTTGAAACGTCTATTTTCATAAAAACATGGAACTTAAAGATCATATGCTTCAAAAACACCATTAAAATAAATTTTTGCAGCAAAAAACAAAATATATAACCATTAAAAAAATTATTTTTAGCTCTCATACATCTCAATAAAATTAACTAAGTAGTTATAGAGCTCCCTAAATGAACCAATAAATTATTTCTATAAAAAAGACCCTAACTACACAAAAAAATGAAACTTAATATTTATTTGATTTATAAATTCCACAAAACCCAATTTTCTCACCAAGAATTAAATGTAATAGAAATGAAATTTTTATAAGGAAATAATGTTATTTCATAAGGATTTCATACACATGGAATCAGATACCAAAATTGTTAAATCATTAAATCCTTTGGGAATAACTTCAATCACACCTTACAGAAGGTAGATCGAGAATAAAATTAAATTATTGTAAAACAAAACATATGTAAAACCATAGGTTTGAAACCCTACACATTAGTCATTTTGTACTTTAAATAAATGGGAAGAAACTTCATTAATATGGGAGGAACTATGAGGGAAAAACATTTACTTGATATTGTGTGATGATCCTCCACAAAATCCACCTTCAAAATTTAGTTCCAAGGATGGTTTGATGTGTATGGGAAGATACAATGGATGTAATGGTCAATTGAGGTAATAAAGGGGTGAGTTTATATTTTTAATGGGATTGAAAATTGAAAATTTAAAACATTTTTAATGATTAGGAAAAGGGCGCACAATTTTATTTCATGGTTTAGAAAACAGTGTGCCCGAACCGTGTTCCCCCTTATGTCAACAAAAAAGGTTTCCAAAAACTATAAAATCCAAGGGGGGACTAAGGGAAACATTGGGGTGAATTTTAGTATAGAAATATAAGAAAAAACATACCTTAAATAAAATACATGGGTATGAAAATTCTCCCCACCCTGAAAACATTCTATCCTGAAAAGTCAACCTGAAGGTTGATAAAAAAAAGATTTATTACTATTCATCGACCCATGAATTCTACTCCCATGACCCATGTGTATCATTCCCCTGATTCCAAATAACCCATGTATGTGGAATATATTTCCCTTAAATCACCATTTCATGGAAGTCCACAATTCGCACTGCCCGCTCAACAATAGACAAGTTATTCTCTATCTCCAATTCTTCCCAACTCAGCACATGGGATTCAACTAGGTTTTATTTTTTCAACTGGAAGACATGGAATATTTCATGGATGGAAACCAACTGAAAAGGTAAGTCAATCCTATAATTCAAGATTCCAATATGTTCGGTGATCTCAAAATGGCCGACATATCGAGGCATCAGCTTCCCTATTTACACCAACCGACAATGGCCCAGATGAGGGGTGACATTCAAGAATACCATGTCACCCACAAAAAACATTAGTTCTTGATTCCATTAGTCATAATTAGTTTTATAGCAACTATGAGTTGTCAACATGCACTGACTCATCCTTTTGTCCTTCAAGGATGTCTATTACAAAAGGCTCGCCCCAAACAGTGAAGTCTCGCCAACCTCCACCCAACGTAGGGGGAATGATAGTACTGACCATAGAGTGACTCCAAAGGGACATTCAAATTGAGTATTTGTAATTTTTATTATATGAAAATTCACCAAATCCTAAATGGCGAACCCAAGAACCTCCAATGTCCAAAACACATGCATGGAGCATGTCCTCCAAAATCAGGTTCGCCCGTTCTCTCTGACCCTCCTTTTGGGGAAAGAAGGTGGTCCTCGCCACGATATTATACCCCAAGGACATCTTTTAGACATCTAAAAACTGAGATGTGAAATTGGTGGGGGGGTCTCTATCAGAGACAACTACATATGGAATTCCATTGAATATCACCGCCTCTGGAAGATAAAAATACCCCAGCTCAGCCAATTTAGTTGTATCATTAATGGAATGTGGTACTCAATTAAATATTACTCCATCATTAACATATATCCTAGAAATATGATAGAGATATAAATCATGTCAAATTGTAATGTTGTGTGCCAACTTCATAAGAGAATCAACTAAATCCCAGATATCATTATTGCCTTTTGATATTTTTGGAAGATCCACAACAAAACTCATAGTGTTCTTTTCCTGGATCCATTATGTAATGGGTATTTGTTTTAATATCCCCTTATACATTTGTCTCTCATCCTTAACTTTCTACCAAAACAACCATCGAGAAACACAGTAGAGATATCTCTTTTCATTCCATCCCACAAGAAGTACCCTTTTAGGTCCCAATACATCAATGTGCTTCATGGATGAATAATGAATGAAGAACTATGAGCCTTATCCAATTTCTCCTTCAGTAATTCTTGTATTGGAGGGATACAAACCATGTTCTTGAAATGTATTATTACATCACCATTAAGGTTCAATTCAAGAACATTACTCACATTCTTCTATAACTCTACATTGTATTTATATTATTTTTTAATCCTAACATTTATAGTTGTTTGAACATTCATTTGAGAAAGATAATACTTCTCCCATTCCATTAAAATTTAAAGGTCCAGACTTTTCAAATCAATAAATATTGGATCCTTCATGATCCTCATCATGGTAAGTTAACATCGACTTTTCGACATAAATCATATACTATGTTGTTTGTTTTCCTTGGGTGGTAATGTATTGGGAAATTATAATATTTAATCAACACCAACCATCTTCTTTGTTTCATATTCCACACTTTTGAGCAAAAATAAACATTATAATTTAATAATAAGAATAAATGTCACACCATTCACAAAAAATATAATGCCTCAATATCTTTAATGAAATGATTACTACAAGTATCTCCAAATCATGAGTTGGGTAATTTTGATAATGAATTTTACGCATCTATAAGGCATAATCTATCACAATATAATTTTGAATTAAAATAGATACCTTCATATTTATGGATGAATCACAATTGATCACAATTATTTCTCCACTACAAGAATGTGTGAGCACAGGTGCACTGGATAATCTTCTTCTTATCTCTTTGATATTCTCTTCACATTCCTCCATCCAAACAAATATAACTTATTTCCGAGTCATCTTGGTGAGTATATTAGTTAGTGATGAAAATATTTCACAAAACATCAATAATATATACCCAAACCATGAAAACATTAGATATAAATTACCGTTGATGGTATTGAACATATTTTAATAACCTTTTTTATCGCTGGATCCATATATATTTCCACTATTGAGATTCAGATACACAAAAATAAAACATTATGAATCCAAAATTCACAATTGTAAAATTTTGAAAAAATATTCTCCTTTATCACGGTCTTCAGTACAATTATAAAGATATCTTCATGTTCTTCCTTTCTATTTTAATAGACAAGAATATATTTGGAAAATACTACCACAAACTCATCAAGATAGTCTTTAAAGAGTCTATTCACTAAATCCATGAAGATAATGGGGGAATTAGTAAGACCAAAAAACATAACATAAAATTCATAGTGTCAATACATGATACAGATTTTTGTCTTTTGTATATCCTCATTTTGACCCTTAATTGATGATATCTTCAATGAAGATCAATCATGGAAAAGTATTGACCTCTTCAAAGTTGGTCAAATAAGTCATCAACACATGTAAGAGGATGTTTTTTCTTGATAGTGATGTTGTTAAGTTCTCAATAATCAATGAAGATTCTCACTAATCCATTTTATTCTTAAAAATCAGAATGGGTTCCCCCCATGGGGACACACTAGGGAATATGAATCCTTTATCAAGAATCTATTGGAGTTTCTTTGTAACACCCCAACCCTAGTTACCTAGAGTTAGTGCATTATTACATAACGTTGGCATGAGTAAATGGAATCATGTCCAGAAAGACTAACCATTTTAGCATTCTTGGAAAATAAATTTCATACATGAACGTTACATTACATCTTACAAAATATAGCACAAAAAAATACATTGAGAATGCCATTTTTCTCATAGCTTAACCATGAATCTAAAACATAAAACACATATTAGGATCCTGGGAAAATGATACATAAGAAAGGGGTGAGCTCAAATGATCAGTAAGGGTAAGCAATAAAATGGAAGATGACATAAATATTAATCATGGTGAAAAATTGAAACCACATGCCTACAGCTATAAATATGAATACTTTTATTGAAGGAATGTGATCTGAGTAAATAGTTCCATAATAAAATATAACAAAGGATATTCTACTAGTTGAATGACTGCATGAACCATCAATATTATTTTCATAATTATGGAATGCATAATGTCAGACATTCTGAAACATATTGTCAAGGCCTTGGCCAAGATGTCTAAAAAATATTAAGGCCTTAGCCAAAACCATATATCAAATTGGGAATGGCCTAGGCCAATTCCATGTCTAGTTGTCTCATGAAACCTACCAATGCAGCGAGGAGCTATAGAGGGCTCCACCAGTCACTTTCTAAGTCCAATACATTCGTCATATAAAAAGGATGAAATATAACATAAACATTCTTATTTAATCTAGCATACAGAATGTCAATATGTTAACCTTAAACCATGAATGGTATAAAAATAGCACATCCATAGACAAACATGTCACAAAACCTTCAATAAATTATGTATGTTTTGTATCATAAAAATCAACTTCAAATAAACAGAAAATCCATCAAAGGGTGTTGACATAGATGAAATCAATTCCATTTTTAGCGAAATATATCTTCCTATTTTGAAATCATTTAAAAGTCACATTATTATAAATAAAAAATTTAGTTTTAAAATATTCTTATAATCTTGTAAATGAAGCTTCGACAATGTTATAATGGTGGAAAATAGTTGTAGCCGACGTATAAGTTGAAAAACCCCTCTTACCTAAATTTTGTCGAAAAGATCATAATGTACCTTGTTTGGAAAATGAAGAAAAGATTCCTTTAAGAACTTATAAGGTCAAATAAGGGTATAAAAGACTTTAACCCATTGTATATTAAATAGTAAAAATTTTTTGAAAAACATTTTACTAAAATTGGATGTGGGTGATAAAGAGGCCCCAGTAGATAATTACGAATAAACAACGTCAGATAATGAAGAGATTGTAGAATTAACCCTTGCGTGGTACTTTTCCTGGGTTTACGGTAGGTTAACCTCATGTATAATGGTGAAATATTTTTAGTTAAATTATACAAAATCATATACATTAATATTATATCATATATTATCTGCTAACATTGCATTGTTAATAATATCTTAATATTATCGTCGTTTTAGGTTTTAACGGATTCATTTTCCTTTATATTCATTGTTATGTGAGTTAGATTTTCTATGGATGGGATGTATATTATTAATTTCCAGAATGATATCAAGTCTTTAACCATTATTTTTAATCATCAAATGAAAATTATTTTTGAATGGATACGATGGGGAATGAAATGCATCGCGTTCGTCGAGACGGTAATCCGTACGTACGCACAAGCCACAATATCATTCTTTTAATATTAAAATAATATATAATTGGATGGTATATCATATTTAAAATATCATTTTCATGTTATATTTATTATTTATATCAATTACAGATTATTTTTATACTCATCCAAATAATATTGTATTGAATAACAATTACATCACAACATGGAGACGGTAAGCCGTACGCACGTACGTATGGCGACATATCATTCGAAGGATGGATAGAATAATGAATATGGTTGTAAAATATTTATAATAACATCATAGTATATATAATATACGAGAGTTATTATTTAATAATGGAAACAACAGTGAAAGAGGGAGTGGAAGAACAATGGAACTTGAAAGATGTGATGAAACATTTACCTCTTACTCAGGTTCTTGTTTTTGATTTGATCAAAATTTCTCCTTAGGTTGGAATTATGACAAAAGGAAGGTCTCTAGAATGAATGGAGGACATTTTATAGGGTATTTGGGAAGGGTTTTCTTGAGCCAAATGGCTTTGATAGTGTGAATTAGAGAGAAGGGTGAGTTCCCTTTTATAAGAGGGGTGAGGGCCACCTTATAAAAATCTAGAAAGATTATTTTATAATAAAAATCTTTTTTAGTTTTAAATGAATAAAAAATATATTATTTAATGTATATGGTGGGTATTAATATAAAAACACTCAAACAATAGGTTTTAGATTGGTTTGAGTCACTATATTTACATTATCTTTTATATTTAACTCTTAGTTGAATAGTTTCATATTTACCTTGTCTTATTGTATTTTTATATTATATGGTTAATAACCAAAATATATACATCAAATAGAATACCCAGTGGTTCATTAATGATATAACTAACATTATATAAGTCTTTTTTCTGATCCACAGTTATTTAGGAATATAATATCAATTAATAATAAAATATTGGTTTTAAAAAATGCTCTTATGTCTATTTTGACACTATTTGGTATTTTGTTTTTGTTAAATTTATAACACCATTATTATATATGAAAAAATTCATCTAACAGACCCTAATATGTCATATTAACCTATAAAATTATTTTAACTTATAAAAACTCTCAAATTACATTTATTTTGATATTTATAATATCAATTATTTTAATATTTCACTAATTAGTTAATTAGGACATCATCATTGTGTCATAAATAAATAAAAATTATTTAATGTCTAAATAATATAAATAAAATACTATTATTTAGGAAATATTTTTTTATTTCTAATTACTATTTATAGTCTAATTTATCTTATGTTTATCCTTTTATTAAAAATGGTTAATTATTAAACATTGAATTTAACACTTTTAACTCTTCATTGAATTAAATAAAAAAATTGTCCCAATCTAATACAAGTGGACCTAAAGGAGAATATTTTATTCCTAAGGTTATTTTTGGTCAAATTACACTTATCTAATAGAATTAGTACATGTGTTAGGGTAATAATAATATCATTTTTACCCTTAATTACCCTATTTTATTTTAACCTGGGCAAATAAATGTACAAAGTTATTATTGACCTATAATTATTTCCATCTTATTGAACCAAATTTTAATTACAGATATAAACCATGTCTCTTGGATTTTTGAAATTCATCATACAGAAGCGGTAAAATTCTCTTTTATGTATATTTGAAAATGCTTCTAGGAGTTGGGTAAATGAAGGTGAAAAGTTCGATAAAATTTTTATATATCTAAAATTATTATAAACCAAATCCAATTAATTACATTAAACATATATAGGTATTACGTATCTATTTTGACCTAATATAAATTGATATAAAATAAATAATTATTTAAATAAATATTCAGTTTGAAACAATAACTCAGTGTTTTTCAATATTACTCAAAAATTGAATGATTCCAGAAAAATACAAAAAATTCACCCTAATCTAATCTTGATATTAGAAATTCAAAAATGAATTCTATTTTACCAATTTAAAAACATATAAGTAGAATTAATTTATTTAAAATTAATTCCCATTGTTAAAACCAAAAAAGCGTATTTTTAAGAAATAATAACTATCAAATATTGACACTTCCTTATGTCCAATTTCAATGTTAAATTACATAAAATGAACATAATTGGATTAAATGGAAAAAATATAATTTATTTATAATTCCAAACAATTAAAATTTATAATTTAACACTACACATTATTTTAATTAAAAATTTTGTTTTTAGTTAAAATATCGTATTTTTTAATATTCACCCAAATATGAATGTTATCAGAAACACAATAAAATATTAAAAATAAATTCTTATGTCCCAATTCTAAAGAAGAGGTTCCTTTTGTCAAATTGAATATATAAATGTTTCAAATATTGGATTTATAAATGGTTTTCTATTAAAAGGCATTAATTATTCATTTTAAAAAAAATACATCCTTTATCTGGAAAAATGAATTCGTTTTTTCATTATGTATATGAAACTAAAAATATGGATTCAAAAATTATAAGGATTATATAATGTTTAAAATTTTACTAATACTATTCCTAACCTCTTTTGAATTTATTTTTTTTGTATGTCGTGGTGCGATTGAACTCGGTGTTGTGTGTGGTGCATGTTATTAAATTACTTTGAAGAAATAGTGTACTATGAAATATTGGGGTGTTACATTATTCTCCACTTCAATAAATTGTTTCATCTAAATTTGAATTTTTTTTTTGGAAAATAAAAGATGGAAAATAGAAAATACCTTTGTAGGAAAATACACATCAAAAATAGGGTTAATAAAATTTAGACTTAATAAGAGGTATAGGGGATTGAAAAAGTCACCACCAAATTATGATCTCGATTAAGGGAACAATTGTGATAATTAAAAACACATAATTGGAGGAAAACATAAATATTTATAGGTAGTTATTGAGGTCATTAGTCAAAAAAAAATAGAATTTTGGGCATCAAAGTCATAAATCTATGGTGATTTAAAATATCATCGGTTCAACAAAACAAAAGGTATGAGTATAACACATTAGTAGTTTTAAAATCCCTAACTTAATGTTTAAGAATTAAATTCTTCATAGAATATGATAAAATATATGTATATATACTTGACAAGTAGATTTCCATCCTTTAACTAATTTCTACCAAAAGCTCATATATCACACTAAAAGATTATAGAACATAAAAATATATTCCATTTATCCTATTCGTTTATGGTTCCAAAAAATGAATTTATAATTCATCTACCAGAAATTTTAAAAAATTACATTATTCAATACATGACATCACATGGGCCAGTGGTAGGTGATACACCCTTATTGCCCTTCGGTTGAGGGTTCATGTCTCTTGGCCTTACCGGACGCGTCGGCTTACCGCCCGACCTATGGGTTTTCTATTTTATAGTAATCCAAAAATAATATCATACTAGACATTTCCAAAATACCTCTATCCAAACTCACTATCTAAAATTTATAAGGAATGTAAACACAATGATGAATCTTTTTTCCTCGTAATAACAAGTAAACACCTTTATCATGTATTCAATTAAAACACTGCAACACTGTGAATTACCATAAAACCTTATTTGTTAAATTCATGCTCTCTTATTCCTTATAGAATACTGGATATACTTCTTCTATCCAAAAATGTTGTATACTCCAACAATAATAGAATATAAAAATAATTAATCAATATCAAGGTAGTCAAGAATATCCAATATAATTTATCCAAATCAATCATGTATTATTCCAATGTCACTACCTCAATATCAGAACCATATTATGGTTTATCTTTCTCTCAACCATTTTTTTTCAAAACATTAACCTGTTATTGAGTCACTTTAATTGGTTCCACACAATCCCATGTCTATAATGAAATATTACTGTAGTACAATCCTTATATACTCTATAATTATTATAGCTTGTACATCATTAATACACTACTCAAATGATATAATACATGAAAAACAACGTAAGAAATCTTATCACTCCTCATCATCTTAGGTAGTAGCATAACATTATTATTATCCAATAGAAGAATTTGGGGTATACTCTAATGATTTGGATATTGATTCATGTAGTGTCCCAACTCCTTTCAGATAAAGCATTGTACATTTGAAACTTTTGTCATACCCGTGAAATCACGTACTTGTTGTCCTTTTCTCCACACTAATAACAAACTCACATTCCCTTCGGCATTTACCAATGTGATTCTTTCCATATTAATCACATATGGTAAAATCATTTTCCCCTTTTCCCTTTATCTATATTTCTCTCTTCCATCTGTTTCTTCTTCTTCTTCCCTTCAAAGCCATAGGACTCAGAGAATTTGTTATTTATCTTATTAGCACAAGATACTATTTCTTCATATGTTGAGAATACATGGGAGACTATTTCCCTTCTAAATTTTGTCTTGATAATATGAAGGATATGAACCTTCTTACTCTTTGGATATACGTATAATTGGAGTTCACATTCCTTCTACCGGGCTCCACTTTTATACAGTGGCATACAGTAGGTCATTTAATGAATTGCAATGAATAATTCAAACTTGGAAAATTCCTAACATAAATTGGTCAGTTTATGGATATAATCCATAATCATAAAAATATTTTCTTTGAGTAGGTATATACTCGTAAATCCTTAATAATTAGTTGTAAGGAAAATTAGAATTTTTCTAAGCATGTCCCTCGAGAGTGTCGTAACCAGGAGTCCCACAAGGCCTGCTGTCGTGCACCAATTCCCATTCGAGTCTAGCTCAAAGCAGTGTTTTCAGGTCATACCCCTAGGTATATATGTGTCATAGCTGCCTCTACCTGCTCGTATCCCGGTAGGGATGTATTTCTTGGAAAAATCACAAAATCTCTAAAATAGAAAAATTCTACGAAGTTCTTCTATACTATTCTTCAAAGACTATCTAATGGCTATGTGATCAAATCAGAGTTTATCTAAATATAGTTTATAAGGTTTGTATTAAACATCCTCTGATACAAACTGTAACACCCCGACCCTAGTTACCCCTAGTCGGTGCATTATTATAAAACATTGGAATGATTACAAGGAATCAATTCTTGAATGACCATTCAGTTTACCAGCCATAGAAAATAGATTTCACACATGAACGTTACACTAAACATTCCAACATACAACACACACAAAAATACATTGAGAATTCCATTGTTCTCTTAGATTAACCATGAATCTTAAACATAAAACACTTCTTTGGATCCTGGGAAAATTAGACATAAGAAAGTGGTGAGCTCAAATACTCAGTAAGGGTTTGCAATATAGCGGAATATAACATAAGTATTATGCATGGTGAATAATTGAAACCACATGCCTTTCCTAAGAAACATGAATACTTTTACGATAGGAATATGATCTGAGTAAATAATGTAATACTAAAACATAATCATAGGAATTCTACTAGTCAAATGACCACATGAACCATCAATTTTTTTTCATAACGTGGGAATGTATAATGTCAGACATTCTGATACATTTTGTCAAGGCCACGTCCAAGATGTCTAAAAATGATTAAGGAATCAGCCAAAACCATATATCATATTGGGATGGGCCTCGACCAATTCAACATCTAGTTTTCTTATGAGACATACAGATGCATCGAGGAACTCGATTGGGCTCCACCCGTCAATTACTAAGTCCAATACATTCCTCATATGAAAAGGATGAAATATAAAATAACCATTCATATTAAAACAAGTATAATAAATGTCAATACATTAACCATACACCATTAATGGTATAAAAATAGCACATCCACAATCAAACATATCACAAAACCTTTAATATAATATAAAAGTTTTGTATCATAATTAATCATCTTCAAATAATCTTAAAATCCATCATAGGATGTTGACATAGATGAAGTCAAATTTTTTTAGAGAAATATAAATATATTTTTTGAAATAATTTAAGAGTCACGTCATTATAATGAAAACAATAATTTAGAAATTATACTTATAATCTTTTAAGGGACGCTTCGAGGATGTTATAATGCCAGAAAATAGCCGCACCCGCTGTATAAGTTAGAAAAACATTCTTTCCATAATTTTTTCGAATATGTCATAAATTACCTTGTTTTAAAACAGCGAAAAGATTTATTTCATAACATATAAGGTCAATTAAGGGTATAAATGACTTTAACACATTTTCTAGTAAATAGTAAAAATGTTTTGAACTACATTTTAAAAAACATGGATGTGGATGATAAAGAGGTCCCAGTAGATTATTACATATAAACAACCTTAGATAATGAAGAGATTATAGAATTAACACTTACATCGTAATTTTACTTGGTCGAGAGTAGGTTTACCTATAGTATAATGGTGAAATAATTTTTATTAAATTATAAAAGAATCGTATACATTAATATGATAACATATATGATCTTCTAACATTTCATTGATATTAATTTCTTATTATTATACTCATTTTGGGTGTTTACGGATTCGTTTTCCTTTATATTCATTGTTATGTGAGTCATATTTGTTATGGATGGGATTAATTTTATTCATATCGAGAATTATATCAAGTCTTTAAACATTATTTTTAATCATCAAATGAAAATTATTCTTGAATGGATACGATGGTTGATGAATCTCATCATGTTCATGAAGAAGGTAATCTGTACGTATGCACGGGCGACAATATCATTATTTTGATATTAAAATAATATATCATTGGATCGTATTTAAAATATACAGATTCATTATCAAGTTATATTTATTATTTATATCAATTACACATCATTATTATACCCATCCAAATAATAATGTATTGAACAACAATTACACCACGGTGTGGATACGGTAAGTCGTACGTACAGATGTATGGTGACATGTCATTAAAAGGATGGATAAAATAATGAATATGGTTGTAACATATTTATAATAACATCCCTGTATATTGAAGATACATGAGTAAATATTTTAGACTGAAAACAATAAAGAATGAGGATGTGGAAGAAGAAAGGAATCTGAAAGAGGTGATGAAATATTTACCTCTTCCTCAGGTTCTTCATTTTGATTTGATCAAAAGTGTCACAACCCGTCCTCGGGGCCTGTCACGTAACTACCATAAGCCCGAATTCCATAGTCCAGGGTTTTGAAACTAGCACCATAGGTGAATCCTTGATAAAAAGGGAAGACATTTTCTTTTAACCTGTAACACACAAAAAGTATGAACAAAAACAACAGGGGAAAAAAGTCCTAAAAATAGAAAAGTAAGGTGTGAAGAAAGTAATTGGGCCAGTATACAAACCCAACTGAACAACAAGTACAAGTATATATAAAAAGGTAAAATAGATCCTAAATCGTCTGCAAGAAAAACCTACATTAAGGCTAGGTACAGAACTCAAACAACACGTACCTCCAGAACTTTCCTTCTAGTACAACTCCGAGTAGTCTTCTATCCATCACCCTCAAACTCGATCACTTTTTTCTGTCGTCTGCACAGAACACAACAAGGTGCGGGTAAAGCCCGTGCATCGGTGAGAATAACAATACTCAGTAGGGGACACGAGAACCCTGAAGGTGTCCTAGAATCCAAAAAGGATAATCTAGAGTAGAACGATACTATCACAAAGTATCAACCAACCCTACTTTAGTATATTCCCATACATATAGCTAAGTTACCAGTCACAATCCCACTCCAACTCTTGACCCCAACATAACCCATTCCTCACAGGAAGAAAAGTAGATCACCATGTCGATAATGGTTAAAAGACATGACTCAGCTCACACAGGTATACATCTTTTTTAAAGCGATATAGATGATCAGATGGGTTCACTGGTTCATCAAAGTTGTCGAACCCACACATGATACAAGACAAAACAAGTTATCAGACCCACGCATGATACAAGACCAGCTACTCTATCAGACCCACATAGGATACAAGAACAGAAGTCAGAACTGTAGGTCCCACAGAGTATCTTGGTACAGAAGTCATCATTGTCGAACTCACATAGGATTCCAGTACAATAGTCACTGTTGTCGAACTCATGTAGAATTCCGGTATAGTAGTCGTCGCAGCCAGCTCTAGGGTTTCTGCACACAGCATTCTTGATTCCGGGACAGTACCCTCCTCGAGTCAAATGTCGATACATAAAATTTACTTAAGACTTTAGTTGATGTATCCTGATGTTTTGTCTCATCAAAAGGAACCTAATGTGACAGACAACACGTCAATCAGACACCCTGTGTGAGAGTTATTGGCATTTCTGTTCGAAGGGCCCGGTCGGATTAATGCTCGTTAAAAACCAATCCATTTTCAAAATAAAATTCAAAAACTCACTTAGAGTATAACAAAAGTACCGCCTCGTCGTGAGGGTCCTAGTGCAGCAGACGGTGCATCGTCCAGAAGAGAGATCTTGGAGATATTTGCATTTAGGTGAAATCGGGCCCGGCCCATCATGCCCAGTGGGCTGGCAGGTCGGCTCGACCCCGCTCAGTGGGCCAGACCAAGCACGGCGGGTCCGACCCGGCTGGGGTGTTGGCCCTACCCAACATCGCGGGGTTGACCTGGCTGGGGGGTCGGCCCGGCCGGATGGGGCGCGACCCCCCCCCCCCCCCCCCAACACGGCCCGCGCTGTGGGCCAGTTAAGTTCGCCTGGCGGCGCCAAGCTGCGCCGCCTCTCCCTGACTGGCCGGCCATAGCGGGCCGATTCTGCCCGACAGATGTGGCCTGCATAGCATGCCATGGTTCTCCTCCACATGGCGCCTGCGGGTGCCGCGGTACACATGCCCGGTCGGCCGGTTCGCCCTGCAGAACAGCCCGTGGTTGTGGGCCGTTGTCTTCTCTGCCACGTGGCACTTGTTGGTGTCGCGGTCCTCCAGCCCGACCGGCTGTAGTCTACTGGTTATTCCATCCTGGCAGGCATGAGGACGGCTGACTAGCTCGCGGGTGCGAGCCGCGATCTCCCTCCATGCAGTTCCTTCGTGGGTCGCGCCTCCTGTTTGCGGACCGGCTGGATCAGCTGATCAGTTGTTTTGCAGTCTGGGTGACCCGAGAGGCCGCCGGTCTCACTCCATGTGGCTGATGCACAGCCTCCACAGCCGCCACCACCTCCGGTTTCCGACTTTGTCAACCCCTCCATCCTTTGTTTATTCTCCAGCGCGGTGCCATGTTACCGCACCCTTTTGACTTCTCCTCCGATGTCAATCAACATTAACCAACAGAGGGATGTCGGGCCATGTTAGATCAACCTGCACCCTCCATATTAGATGATATCATTTGGCCAAAGATGAACCAAGTCATTATTCGATGAATGAGGGTATAAATTTATTCATTTAAAATTTATAAAATCCCCCTACCTCTCTTCGTATAATGTTATCGAAGGCACGAGAAAAAGAATTCAAAGATGTCGTTGAATGTTGCACCCATTACACGCCGCTGATTCTAAGATCAAGCATCATCCTCATTCTTTGTCGGCGACAGTGCGTTCTTTATTCGAGAGAATGAGTGTTCTTCATGTTCTTCACGTTCCTCGTTGGAAATGGGCCGTCCTTACAATTGTTCTCCCATGCTCCCCAAAAATAATTGGCAAGGAAAAACAAAATAATAGGCTCCCTAATATTTTAATATTTCCATGCATTTAAAATGAATTCAAACACTCAAATTAATTTAATGCAGAAATTAATTAATTTTTTGGCATAATTAAGGGGGAAGGAGGAGATGATTTTACCCAAATTAAAAGAAGAGTGTTGGATATAATAAATTATAGGGGAGTTAAAGAGTTAAAGGTGGGGTTTCAAGAGGAGTTGAGAGGTTTGAACTCATGTGGGAGTCAATAAAAAACGCAACTACAGTAAAGGTCTTATTAAGCGATTATCGGCAGTAAAAGTTCATCGGTTCCCTCATATTTCAATTTCGAGAATTGGTTCAAAAGATATAAAATCCCTCACACAAGTTAATAGAACTCAAACAAAAAAAATCTTCAGAAATTGATTTCGGGCACATCGGGCCTCAGAATCAGGTGCCGTCAGAAACTACAGACTAGTAAAATTCAAAAGTATTTAAAAAAATTACACAGAATTTTTGGGTCTTTAAATTCTCCCCACCTTAGGTATTTATGTCCCCGTAATCTATAACACAATCTAAGGGAACTTATGGTGTTACTAAGCATGCATCTGAGCCTCCTTCTCCAATGTTCTCTCTTGTTGGTTCCTGTGCTTCCTGCGAATCCGAACCAGAAGAATTGACCATCCTCATAAGAATTTCCCTTGTCGATCCTCAATCTGCACCGAAAGATCCGTGAATGTTTCCCCACCATATATTTCCAGCTCTCTGTGGATGATGATTTGTGAAGGGTCGTGTACGTATCTCCTCAACTGAGATACGAGGAAGACGTCGTGCACCCGGTGCAACTGAGATGGAAGATTCGGGTAGTAAACCACCTCGCCTTCCCTACCGAGGACCTGGAACTGTCCAATAAATCGCAGAGAGAACTGGACGCCTCAAACAAATCTCTATAGAACTCGTCGTGGTGAGACCCATAGAAATATGTTGTCACCATCCTCGAACTCCAGTGGTCTCCGTCTCTTATCAGCATAGGACTTATGCTTTCTCTTTGTAGTCTTCCTCTGCTCCTGGAATATCTGCACCTTCTCCGTCCTAGCCTGAACCATTTCTGGTCTTATAAGTGCTGACTCCCCTCAATCATCCCATCACAGAGGCGATTTTCTAGGTCAGTCATACATTTCCTCGTAAGGTGCCATCCTGATGGTAGAGTGGTAGCTGTTTTTGTACGCAAAATACACCAAAGGAAAGTGATCCTCCCAACTACGACAAAATTCAAGGACAAATTCCCAAAGAATTTTCTCGAGAGTCTGAATTGTCCTCTCAGTATGGCCATCCATCTGAAGATGGAAGGCGGTGCTCAAGAAATGCTGCATCCTGAAGACCTCCCACAACCCCTTCTATAGTCAGGAAGTGAAACCGACATCTCAATCGGAGACGGTCGTCGATGGAACACCATGAATCCATACGATCTCCTATTTGTAAGGGCGTCCCAAACTCTCTACTAAGACCTTCTATCTGATTAATAAGAAGTGGGACAAAATGGTGAGTAGGTCAACAATCACCCATATAGAGTCTTTTCCTCTATATGTATGTGATGTCCCGTCATGATATCCATGGATATCTCATCCCATTTCCACTCTGGGACCTCTAAGGGCTGAACCAGGCCTTCTGGAACTTGGTTCTCCTCATTCACTTGCTAAAACGTGCGGCTTCGAGAGACAAAATCTGCTACCGCCTTCTTCATACCTGGCCACAAGTGAGGTCATCTGAGTTCATGATACATCTTCACAACAACTGGATGAATTGTTAGAGGGAATGTGTGGAACTCTCTCAACACGTCCTCTTGTAGTGCAACTAGTACCATGGTATATCCTCTAAAGAGTATGATGTGGTTCCCAACTTCAAAAAACCCATCAGGTGCCTACCCTGAGGATATCTGAACATGACACGTCTCACAGCCAATGACCCCACACTATGCCTCTCTGAATCACTGAAGAAGTGGAGGAGTAACTCTAAGAGAGTGCAGAAAGGCTCCTCCATCTCTATCCACAAAGGATATCTGCAATGCACACAACTACTTTGTCACCTCTCCTAGAAGCTGAAATCCAGATCTTCTGCTGAGAGATTCTGCTACAATGTTACCATTACCAGGAGTATAGATTATCTCGAAGTCAAAGTCTTGGTGGAACTCGAGCCATCATCAATGTATCAGGTTTAGGACCCTCTGCGTGAAGATGTACCTGAGACTCTAGATGTCAGAGTAAATTGTAAAATTCTCACCCATCAGATTGTGTCACCACATATTCATGGCGAAAACCACTGCTGCTAACTCTAAGTCATGGGTAGCGTATTTCTGCTCATGATGTATCAGCTACAGTGAACCATACGCAATCACTGCTCGCTCCTACATCAGGACACACATGAGTCTGGTCCCTAATGTGTCGTAGTAAACTACGTACCTTATGCCCCCCTCTAGTAGCCTCAAGATGAGTGCACAAGTAAACCTCTTCCACAGCTCTTGAAAGCTCTGCTGGAATCTATATGAACACATGAAGGGTTTCCACTTCTTCGTAAATGATGAAAGCGGTGCTGAAACTCTATAGATGTCTGGCACAAATCTCTGATAGTACCCAGCCGGTCCCTGGAAAGTCCCCACCTTCGTCACACTCTTGGGTGGCTCTCAATCAAGTACTACCTCGGTCACCATTGGATCCACTGCAATAATAACCTCTGAGATGACGTGTCCCAAGAGGGGATCCTATCTAATGTAGAACTGGCACTTCAAGAGCTTTCTATAAATATGATGCTCTTGGAGTGTGTCCATTACTACCCAAAAATGGTAGGCATGCTCTTCCTCAGCAGTCGTGTAAAATCAGTATGTCATTGACGAAGACTACGACCAAGAGATAGAGGTAAGGGTGGAAGATCTTGTTCATGAGACTCATGAACACTACTGGAGAGTTGGTTATGCCGAAGGGAATAAAATGATCTCATAGTGGCCATACCGATACATGAAGGTCTTATTTATCACATCCACATCTCAAACTCTAAGCTGGTGATAAACTGACCTTAGGTCTATCATCGAGATCCATCGTGCTCCCTTGAGCTGATCAAAGAGGTCGTCAATCCTTGGTAGTGGGTACTTGTTCTTCACAGTTACCTGATTCAGGCGACGGTAGTCAACACACAATCGCAAGATCCCATCCAAATTCATGGTGAATAGAATCGGAGATGCCCATGGTGAGACACTATGTCAGATAAATGACTTCCCCTACATGTCCTCCAGCTATACCCGCAGCTCACGAAGCTCGTCCGGAGCAATCCGATATGATGGAGTAGATATCAGTGATGTCCTCAGGTACATGTCAATATAGAAGTATACCTCTCTGCGAGGAGGTAGTCCTGGAACGTCTTCTAGGAAAAAATCTGCGTATTGATCCACCCTAACAAGAAAACTCGGACACTACACATCAATCACTCCAAGGATGAGACTAGCCAACTGATGTGTGATCGGCTATCCCCTCCTCCGTGTAAGTCTATCCTACACTGAAAAGGATGCCATCTTGTTGGTGAAGGTGAACCTGATCCCTTCTGTGTAGATACACTACACATTGTGCCTAATACAGTCGATGTGATCATGAACTATGGATAACCAGTCCATACACAAGATGATGTCATAAGGCCTCAACGCCGCTACAAGAAGATCCCAGCCGATGTTCTCGCTTCCTAGAGTAAGCTCACAGTACCAGAACCAGTGTATAATCATCGAATCTGTTATCGTAGTTGTCTCTAGTTCTATGTATCAGGCCAATGGCTCCATCTGAATCTCTGAGCCCCGAACGAGGGCAGTGGAAATAAAATAATGACTTTCACCTGTGCCTATAAATACTGCAGGAGGGGTGGAGTAGACCCATATAGTACCTCAAATCATCTCAAGTGTTCTATGGTTGTAGGTCCTGACTTCCTAGAGCTGAGCCCGCCTCTGTCTGCCAGCTCCTTGTAGTCGGGGTGGAACTCTTGGTGGTGGTGGTGGTAGAGCCTCAAAACGTCGTCCACCACCCACTACTCGTCCAGCTCCTCTGCCACGTCTGCCAACTCCTGGAAGACAACCACAGTCGAACCTCTGCCTCTGGCTAGGTGTTACCTCTATTATCTACTGCTTATCTACATAGTGGGTTGGGATTTCATGAGCCATGTGGCCCTACCCACTGCATGCATAGCACAAGAGGTTCCTCGTATAGCTGGATATATCTCTTCTGCCCTTCAGAATCGAACCTGTATCACGGGGTCACCCACCTGATAGTTTTTTTCTCTTGGACCTTTGCATCATATGTCTACATCCGGATACAGAATACCCTGCTATGTGTCGGCTTGTGGTGGGTCTCTTCGCTGGTGACTACTCAGTGAGAAAACACTCAACTATAAGGGATCCCTCCAACACCCCCGCCTATGTCAGAATGCTGACAGAAATAGTTGACTCCCTGATCTCATGCCTTAGTCCCAACACTATGGTCTGATCCCTAAGGTATGGGTCCCATACTATAACAGTGGAGTAGCGCGAGAGGTTGGTGAACCTCACTGAGTATTGAGCTACTGTCATACTTCCCTGCTACAGATGAAGTAACTCATGAATCTACACCGCACGAAGGGTGGCTAGAAAAAACATCGAGCGGAAGAGACTTTCGAAGTCTGTCTAGAGAAATGATGCCTCGTCATGCACCTGGAGCATCAGACTCCACCATCTTCATACTGATTCATGCAGGAGGATCATGGCAAGGATCACCATGTGGTCAGAGGGTGTCCCTACCAATATGAAAACTCTCACGATAGCCTCCAGCCAATCCTCAGCTACTTGTGGGTCCATCTCTCCCCGTAACCTGTGTGGTATCTGGCGCTGGAACTCGGGAAACGCCCTTAGGCAGCAAGCACTCTCTACAGCAGAACCGGGTGGTATCGGTGGCCCAGCGGGGAGGGGTATCATTGGTACCTCTGCTGTGATGGGGCCCTACACCGAGGCCTCATCGCTTGGTGGGCTACCACCCCGTATGAAACTCAGAACCGTAGCTGGCTGCCTTAGTGGGGCCATCCTAAAAAGAAACGGGTGTTCCATGGTTAAAAAAATATAACTGGTGAGTTGACACAATGTAATCACGAAATAAACTTTTATAATGTAAACAGACACGCAATCAGGGGTTTCGGGCACTGAGTCAGAGATCTGAAGTCAGAGTCCAAGTGTATGGATACATCGGTTGTCGCACCAACACTGGTTTCCCAAAACTGATAACCACACCCAAAAAACATAACACTATTGCTATTAAAAGAATTAAAGTCTATTGTTATGCGGTATAACCGACTCCTTTGATACAAATTTGTCACGACCCGTCCTCGATTCCCTTGTCGTGACTACCCAAGCTTGCCTTCCATAGGCGAGGGGCTGGCGAATAGCGCCAAAGGTGAATCACTGATAAAAAGTGAAGGCATTGCCTTTTAACCTGTAACACACACACCATCTGAACAGAACTAGTAGAGGAAATAAGTACTAAAAATAGAAATGTAAGGTGTGATGAATGTAAGTGGGCCAGTATACAAACCCAACTGAACAAAAATTACAAGTACAAGTAAAAAGGGAAAATAAATCCTAAATCTTCTGTCCGGAAATCCTACCTAAAGGGTAGGTACAAGACTTTAAAAACTCGTCCCTGCGGTATGTCCCATATAGTACAACTCCGAGTAGTCTCTCGTCCGTCACCCTCAGCCTCAATCCTTGATATATGTCATATGCACAGAGCAAAACAAGGTGCGGGCGAAGCCCTTGAAGAGGTGAGTATAACAATACTAAGTAGGGTACCCCGAGACACCAGAAGGTCTCCCAGAATCCACAAAGGATAAACCACTATAGAAATATAAAATCACAATGTATCAACCATCCCTACATAGGTATATGACCATACATATAACTATGTAACCAGTCATAGTCCGACTCCAACTCTCGAGCCCAAGCACAACCCAATCCACACATGAAGTAAAGTCGATCACCATGATTATAATGGTTTAATGACATGACTCTACTCACATAGGTATACAACTTTCATAAAGTGATAGAGATGATGGGATGTGGTCACTGATTCATCTATGTTGTCCAACCCACAAAGGTTACAAGACCAGCTAAGCTATCAGACCAACACAAGATACAGGACCAGCTACTCTGTCAGACCCACACAGGATACAAGAACATAAGTCAGAACTATCGGACCCACGAAGGATCCTAGTACAGTAGTCATCACGGTTGAACCCGTGTAGGATTCCGGTATAATAGTCATTGTTGTCGAACCCATGTAGGATTCGATATAGTAGTATTTGCTGCCTGCTAAAGGGTTTCCGCACACATCACACATGATTCCGGGAGGGTCCTCTCCTCGAGTCTGGTTTCAATACATCAACTATCACAAAGCCTTGAGTTGATGTATCCCGAAGTTCCGTATCATCAAAAGGAACCCAATGCGACAGATGGTGCGTCAATCAGACGCCCAGTCTGTGTGTTATTGGCATTTCCGTTCCAGGGGCCCGGTTGGATTTACAATCGATCCAAACCCGTACATTTACCAAATTTGTGAAAAACTCACTTAGAGTATCGAAAAAGGACTGCCTCGTCACGAGGGTTCAATTTCCAAGGAAGACTCATCGTTCGGACGCACGGTCTTGGAGATAATCACATTTTGGAGAAGTCGGGCCCGACGCGTCAAGCCTAGTGGTCTGGTGGGTCATCCCGACCCGGCTCAGCAAGTACGACCCGGCTAGGGGGTCATCCCATATTGGTGGGGCGAGGCCCACCCGCAGAACCAGCCCGCACTGCCGGCTGGTTTAGTTTCCCCTACGGTGCCAAGAGATGCCACCCCTCCCTGCTTGGCCCGTCGTAGCTGGACCTTTCTGCCAAGTGGACGTGACCCACACAATGGGACATTGTTCTCCTCCGCACGGCACCGACATGCATCATTGTCCACTAGCCCGGCTGGTAGGTGTTCGGCCAGTTCACCCAGCAGATCAGCCCGTGGTTGCGGGCCACTGTCTTCTCCAACACGCTGTGCCTGCTGGCGCCGCGGTCCTCCAGCCCACCCAGCCGTAGCCGGCCAGTTCTTCTCCGGTCGAGTGGCTGGGGGGGGGGGTGTTGGTCATGTTCTCCCACCACTTGGTTCCTTTGTGGACCGTGGCTCCTCCTTGTGGACTGTCTGGATTGGCTGACCAGTTGTTTCACGGTCTGGGCGGCCCGAGCGGCCGTCGGTCTCCCTCGATGCGGCCAGCGCATGGCCCTGGATGCCGCAACTGCCTCTGGTCACCAATGCAGCTGCCTCCCTTGTCCTGTGGTTCCTCTCCGGCGTGGTGCAACGACACCACACCCTTTCGACTTCACCTCCGACTTCAATCAACATTAACCAACGGAGGGATGCCGAGCACTGTCAGTTCGGCCCGTGCCCTCCGTATTAGATGATATCATTTGTCCAAAGAAGAACCAAGGAATTCTTCTAAGAATGAGGGTATAAATTAATTCATTTAAAATGAATCTAATCCCCCAACCTCGATTCGTATAATGTATTCAAATGCACAGAAAAAGAATTTGAAGGCGTCGTCGAATGTTGCGTCCGTCACACGCTGCAGATTCCGGGCTCAAGTGCCGTCCTCGTTCTTCTTCAGTGATGGTTCATTCTTCATTGGAGAGAATGAGCGTTCTTCTTGTTCTTCATGTTCCACTATGGGAAAGGGTTGTCCTTCCATGAGTTCTCCCATGATCCAAACAAATAATTTCCAAGGCAGAACAAAATAATATGCTCCCTAATATTTTAATATTGCCATGCATTTAAAAGTAATTAATTCACTCAAATAAATTAAATAAAGACATTAATTAATTGTGTTGGCACGATAAAGGGGGAGGCAGGTGAAGATTTTACCCAAATTAAAAGAAGAGAGTTGGCTTTAATAAATATAGGGGACTTAATGATTTTGGGGGGGGGGGTTCAAGGGGAGTTGAGAGGTTTGAACTAATGTGGCCCCCACCACAAAATATCATCCCATGGGAGGATATGTGGGGGTGGGCCCCACCTCCAACTTCCCTTTGGATAAAATAACCACCACCCAAATAAAGTTATGACTCGCATAAACTTTATTTAACTTATTATGAATTCCCAAAAATTAACTTCCATCCTTGACAAAATGCAACTAAGTTAAAGGTCTCCTTACAAGATTACCAGCGCTGCAAGTTCATCGGTGTCCTCATATTTTAATTCTGAGCATCGGTTCAAAAGATATAAAATCTGAAAATCTACGTTCAAGGAACGTACACGAAAAAAACTTCAGAAATTGATTCCTAGCACACCAGGCCTCAGAATCAGGTTCTGTCAGAAACTGCGGACAAGTAAAATTTCCAAGTATTTTAAAAAACAATTCCACAAAATTTTTGGGTATTTAAAAAAAGGGATCCTTAGGATGGATTTCAGAAAAAAGGAATTCCTCTAGGGTGAATGGAGGATAATTGAAAAGGTTTTAGGGAAGGGTTTGGCCGAGACAAATGGATTTGAAACTGTGAGTCATAGAGAAGGGGGAGTTCCCTTTTATAAGAGGGATGGGGGTAACCTTAGGAAAAGATAGAAATATGATTTTATAAAAAAAAAATTTCTGTTCTAAATGGCTCAAAAAGGGATTATTAAAAGGGTAAGGTGCGGATGGGTCGAAAACCACTCATCCAGAAGGTTTTAGACAGGTTTGTGTCACTATATTAACTATATCATTTAGATTTAATTATTAGTTAAATAGTTTGACATTTACCAAGTCTCTATGTATTTTTATATAATATGGTTAATAAATTTACTTTATACTTCCAAGATAACCCCAAGTGGTTAATTAATGATACAACATTAATTATATATGTCTTTTGGCCTGACATTATATTTTTATGAATATAATATCAATTAATAATATAATATTTATTTTAAAAACCCTTTTAGGTCAGTTTGGATTGTATTTGGTATTTTGTTACTTCTAAATTCTTTACCACATTATTATTTAGAACAAAATTCATCTAACCAACCGTAATATGTCATAATAACCTAGAAAATAAGTGGAATTCATAAAAAGTCTCAAATTAAATTTATTTGGATATTTATAATGTCAATTATTTTAATATTTCAATAACTAGTTTATTACTACATCATCATTGTGTCATAAATTAATTAAATTGTATAATTTCTAAAATATATAAATAAAAGTCCATTATGTATTAAATATATTAATCTTTCTAATGAATATTTATAGTATAATTTATCTTATGTGTATCCCTATAATAAAAAATTTTAGTTATTAAACATTGAATTTAAAACTTTTAACACTTCTTTGAATTAAAAAATACTAAATGTCCTATTATAATCCATGCGGACCTAAAGTATCATATTTTATTCCTAAGGTTGTTTTTGGTTGAATTAAATTTATCCTATAGAAATTGGATATGTGTTAGGGTAATAATAATATCATTTTACCCTTAATTACCATATTTACTTTTTACAGTGGTAAATAAAAGTAAAAAATTTACTATTCACCAAAACTTATTTCAATCTTATTGAACCACATTTTACATAATGATATCAACCATGCCTGTTGGATTTTTGAAATTCAACTCACAGAAGCGTTAAAATTATGTTTTATTTAAATTTGCAAATGCTCCTAGGAGATCGCTAAAAGACGGTGAAAAGTTTGATTAAATTTTTATATATCTAATATTATTATAAACTGACTGTAATGAATTAAGTTTAACTTATATAGGTATTATGCATATATTGTGACCAAAACTAAATTTTAAAAAAAGAAATTATTATTTAAATAAAAAGATGGTTTTAAACAATAACTTAGTGTTTTTCACTGTTCAAAAAAATTGAAAGTTTCAATAAACATACTAAAAAATCACCCGAAAATAATCATGATATTACGAATTCCAAAAAAAATTATATTTTACCAATTTCAAAACATATAATTTGCATTAATTAATTTAAAATTAATTCTCGTTTTCAAAACCAAAAAGTGTATTTTTAAGAAATAATAACTATCAAAAGATTGACACTTGTTTATGTCCAATTTCAACCATAAATTACATACAATGATCATAATTGGATTAAATGGTAATAATATAATATAATCATACTTACAAACCATTAAAATGTATAATTTAACACTAAAAATTAATTCGACAAAAACAATTCAGTTAAAATATAGTAGTTTTTTCACTATTCACCAAAATATGAAAGTTATTAGAAAAACACCAAAAATTTATTAAAAATAAATTACTATGCCCCGATTCAATATAAAATGTTTATTTTGTCTAATTTGGTACATAAAACTTTCAAATTTTGGATTTTAAAAAGGTTTTCCATTAAAAGTTGTTAAAATTGGATTTAAAAAATATACTTCTTCTATCTGGAAAAATGAAATTGGTTTTTAATTATGTCTAAGAAACTCAAAATAGAGTTTCTAAAATTATAACGATTATATAAAGTTCAGAATTTTGTTAATACAATTCATTACCTATTTTGAACGGCTTGTTTGGTAAGTCATGGTGCGCTTGAACTCAGTGTTGTGTGTAGTGCATGTTATTGAATTACTTTAATGAAATAGTGTACTATGAAATCATAGGGTGTTAAATGCTTCATCAATTCATATAACAAAACTGGGTCCATTCTATAAGGAGTCTTTGAAATGGTTATATCACCTGGTATGAGTCTTATTAAAAACTCAACATCATGATTTAGTGGAAGTCATATAAATTATTCTTTAAAGACATCATCAAACTAATGTTCAAATTGATTATTCATAATCATGTGTCTCTCCCCAAAAATTTGAGATAAATTACATTATTTTATTATAATAAAGAACCATGAGACATAATAAATTTCTACTTGAAGGTTATATTCATCCTTTCATTGATAGATGATCATTGATTGATTATGAATAGTAAATGTGACCTCCCTTCCTTGGAAATTGGAACGATCACCATATAGATAAATGCAATCCATGCCACTAATCACATAAAATTCCACTATAAGAAGGTTAAAAAAGATTTTAAGGAATCACTATCCCCCAAAAAACAACTAGAGAATATATATAATCATTTGATGTGAAAGTTGTTCCGTTAAGAGATGTCATTGATAACTCAACATCTAATTGTTGAGGTAATACATGGATACCGTAATAATTTTTTTAGAAATTAATGAGTGGGTGGATCCAGAATAAAATAAAACATTAGAAACCATAGAGTGGATGGTATGTGTACCTTTCAAAACATAATTATCATACTCTTCATTGCTGAAAGTAATTTTATCTGACTATTCAACATCTTTGTTCATTAGTGTTTATAGATGATGATCATCATCAATAAACATTAGATTACGGCATATATTGGCATAAATTGTCATTTCCATGCCCTTTTATCATTGAAGAGTAAAGAGGGCCATTCTGTGTATCCATTTTTGGTTTTTATCATTAGTAATATATATCCCATCACTTCGGCATTCAATTAGAAGATGATCTTATTTTACACACGTAAAACATTTAATTGTCCCTTTAAGAAAATTTCCTCCATGTTTCTTTCCATTTATTGAGAATAAGGGAAAGATAATCATCTTTTATGTGTGGTATTTATATTTTCCTTTCAATTAATTTTTTACTATTCTTAACAAACCCATTTGATTGATGGGTTACTTTATTGTCCAACTAATCATTGAGAGCACATCACAAAATTTACATCCAGCTATTGAATTCCCTTATGGATAATTCCATTCAGAGACATGGTTTTAAGCCACTAAATAATCACTAAATTGTACTCTCTGGTAAGATAAGAATTCCAGAAGCATACATTGAATAACTTGTAAAATATTCTTCATATGTACGAATATATTAACCATCTTTTTTCATAATTTCAATGAACATCTTATCCACGTTTGTTTGAAGAATATGAGGAATGTAATTATTGAACTACAATTTCTTGGTCTCGTCTCATTCCATGAACCCAAATTCTTCTCTTTCCCACATATTCAGGATAAAATTCTACCATTTTTTTGATTTTTATTCCAAATGATAGAATGTTAAGAAGAATTTATCATGTACAAAACATTATAGAACTAAAAATATCTTTCTAGTGGTATTAATCCATTGTTCACCCACTAATGTAATATAAGTCCTATTAGTCGAATTTTGAGGCTCTCTCATGATGGAATCAATAGAATGTTGCTCCCTACTTTTCATGATTGTATGTCCCGCATGATTCACAGCTTTATTATGTTGTGTGAGCCTAGCTAAAAGATTTTTCATTCCATATCCCATAACAATTGGTTGTTCAAGGGGATAATCATTTCATTTGACGTCAAATATAGCATTAACACGATTCATTCGGGTTCCATCCATTGACTAAAACGAAGAATCATAGTGTGAGAAACACAAATCATAATAGGAAAACTACCAAATCAAAAATAAAATTTCTATTTATGGCACATTAGTTTTTATCATAGGTTATTCATGGTAATTTTTAAAACATTGTAACTGTATCCTATAGTTATACATATCCTTATATTTCATACTATGACTTTATCATCCTAGTTTCCAATGTGTAACTATTGTAACACCAAAAGACATAATAGGACGTTATCTCTTTAAAATAATTCAATAACATGCTCTACACACAACACCAAGATCGAGGGCACCACGACTTTCCAAACTAGCTGTTCAAATAACAGTTAAGAATTTTATTAACTTAAATTTGAATTTTAAATACTCCATTAAAAGTTTAGAATTCATTTTATATGTTTTTTTGAGATAATATAAGAACATGTTCCTTTATTTAAGATAAAACAAGTATTCAAAAAAATTACGATTTTACTGCCTTTTAACTGTGAATCTTTTTCTAAAACAATATTTGAAACTTTTACAATTTAATATAATTAAATCAAATTCATCTTTATATGATTTATATTAAAATTTAGTCTTCATAAATTTTTCTCACCTTCCAAACAACATTGAGATTTGGATGAATAGTGTAAAATAATAAATTTTATTTGAAAAGAATAATTTTAATTGAAATAATTTATAGTGTTAAATTATGAATTTTAATCGATTATAACTATAATTATATTGTATTTTTATAATTTGATAGAATTTATGTCATTATATGTAATTTCAAATTTAAATTTTACATAAACACATGTAACTATTTTGAGAGTATTTACTTTTTAAAAACCCACTTTTGGATTTGACAATAGAAATTAGATTAAAATTAATTAATGAAGCTTCTATGTTTTGAATTTTTTAAAATATGAATCATTTTTGATTTTAGAATATCTTAACTAACTTAGGGTAATTTTTTTTTATTTTTATGAAAACATTCCATTTTTGATGAATAGTGAAAAACATTGTGTTATTGTTAAAAAACGACTTTATATTTAAATAAATATTTATTTTATTAAATTTATTTTTAGTCAAAAAAATATATACATTACATATATATGTTCAATGTTATTCATTACAGTCATTTTATAATTAAAATTGATGTATAAAACTTTATTGAACTTTTTAACGTCTTTTACCAACCTTCTAGAAGAATTTAAAATTTTAGATAAATTGTAATTGTACTGTTTCTATGAATTGAAATTCAAAAATAGAAGAGACATGGTAGACATCAGTAAGTAAATTGTGGTTCAATAAGATGAAAATAAATTTCAGTAAATAGTAACATTTTATTTTTATTTTCCACAGTTAAAAGTAAATTGGGAAATTTAAGGTAAGAATGATATTATAATTATCATAACACATGTTAAAATTCTATGGGATAAATGAATTTCTACCAAAATCAACATTAGGAATAAAATATGATCCTTTTGGTCCACTTGTATTAGAATAAGAAATTTGTTATTAGTTAAATTAAAGAACATATATATGTGTCAAATTCAAAGTTTAATACAAAAATATTTTTAATATACGGCTACACATAAGATAAATTTGACTATAAATATTCATTATAAATGTAAAAATATATCCGACATATTGGTTTTTTATTTATTATTTTTACACATTAAATAATTAAATTTACTTATAAAAAATGATGATATAGTAATTACCTTATTAATGAATGATTTAAATAATAGATATTATAAATATTCAAATAAACATAAACTGTGAATTTTAATGCATTCCAATATTTTTTTAGGTTAATATAAAATGTAAGGTTTTATTTAATGATTTTTTTTCAAATTAATCGTCCTTTTATAATTTTCAAAAAAAAAACAAATAGTGTCAACATTGACATAAATGTGTTTTTAAAACAAATACTATATTATTAAATTATATAATAGTCCTAAAATATATGTTTCAGACAAAGGAATCTTAGAATGATATAAATTTATTTAATGAACCACTAGGGGATCTCTAGGAATTTAATTGTACATTTATTAACCATGTAATATAAAAATACAAGAAGACATTGTAAATGTTAAACTATTTAACTAAAGTTAAATATAAAAGACAAGGCTAAAATGGTAACCTGAACTTGTCTAAAACCTATTGGTTGAGATGATTTTGACTCCTAACCATCTAAGACTAAAAATTAATTAATATAGAAACATTATACAACCAAAATTATTATATAATAAAATAAATTTTCATGATTTTTCTTAAGGTTACCCTAACCCCTACTATAAAGTGTCCATTCCCCTTCTCTTAAAATCACACCTCCAAAGCCATTTGGCTCGGCCAAACCCTACCCAAATCTCCCCCCCAACATCCCTCAAATAAACTTATAGGCCTTCCATTGATAACAAATCCAACCTAAGAGCCATTTTGTTCAAATAAAAATGAAGCACCCGAAGTAGATGATGTTAAATGTTCTCTCAAATGAAGGAATGTACAAGGTAATGGTTAATTTTTCAATCTCATTATAATACATGATTATTTATGTGTAAGTATTTTAGGGGAAATAATTATTTTCCATGTCCAATTTTCATAAAAGTTATTTCAAAATTATTCTTTTAATGTACCCGTTGACTAAATCATCATTTTAAATGTTTTTAATATTTAATATTCCTAATCATTATCATTAATGTCCCCTTTTTCAAAATGGTTTTCAGGGATTATTTTTATGGACATTATTGTTCTGAAATTTTAAGGAATTCCAAATTTTTCAATGTTTTATGAGTCCCTTTGATTCAAAATTCACTTTTAAATTACATTCATTATAAATATTTGACTTTTAAATGACTTCACAAAAAGAGTTATTTTAGAAAAAAAGTTTTACTGATCATTTTGATCTATGTCATCATCCTTTACAGGATATTAATATTGATTAAGGTTGATTAATTAAAATAAAATCATCCATATTGTATTTAATGTGTTCTGATATGTTTTATGGTGGATGTTCTATTTTCATACCCTTTATGGTTTATTGTTAAAGTATTGGAATTTTGTAAGCTATTTTTAATACAAATGATTATGTTATGTTTGATCATTTTCATATAACGAATGAAGTGGAGTTAGTAATTGATAGATGGAGCCTGATATAGCTCCTTGATGCATCGGTAGGTCTCATGAGACAAATTAGGGTCTTTTCACAGGGCCATGACAACAATTTTATTAGTAGTCTTGACACGATCCCTTGAGTATATGGTAATGATGTTCGATGTTAGACATTCCCTCATTATGAAATTAGTTATAACATGGGATTATTAAACTAGTATAATATTAATGTGCATGTTTATATGGTAATATTTTATTTATTTTCTCTATATTATGTTCATCTTTATGTTTAAATGGCTGTTGTTTTTGTTACACATCTTTCCTTATAATTTTATGGCTTCCATAAAAATATTTACTATTACTATGCATCTGAGCTCACCCCATTCATATGTTTTATTTTCCTAGGATACGAGGATGTGTACTATGATTTTTATTCAAGTATAATCTAGAAGAATAATTTAATTCTCAAAAGATTATCTATGTTGTACTTTATGATATAAATTTTAATATAATTTCCATGTATATAATCTATTTTCCCAGACTGCTAAACTGATCGGTTATTTGGGACTTGATTCCTTGTAATCATCACAATGTATTAAAATAATGCACCGGCTCTGGGATTCTGCGGTTGGGGAATTATAATTGTTATCAGAGGAAAATTAAAAACTACCTTGAAAATAGATTTAGATAAACTTTGGTTTTGGAACGTTACCCTAATATAAACATTGAGGATATATATAGAATAAATTTCTAGAATTTTTATAATGTAGATATTTTGTGAATGTTCCATGAAATACATCCCCTTGTGGATACAAGAATGTAGAGGCAGCTAAAGCACAAATGTACCTAGGAGTTAAAACTCCAGCCAGGCATTTCAGTCTTGACCCGGGGTATCCTGGTACAAGACAATGGGCTTTGATGCATTATTGGTTACAACACTCCTAGGGAATATACATAAGATAATTTAAATTTTCTATAAAAACCAATATAGAGGATTTAAGATTACATATTTATTTAATGAAAAGATTTTTTGTTATTGATTATATGCAAAAACTTTTCAATTTAAATTTCGTATTTTATAAGTTTGAAATTATGCATTGAAATTCATAAACTTAACTTGTTAATGACACAATTTAGAAATGGTTCCCAGAAGAAGAAATGAGAACTCCAGCAATACACATGATCCAGAGGGTAAGAAAAATCATATCTTTCATGGTCATAAGACAAAATTTAGAAGGGAAATATTCTCCCATATATTCACTTCATTTGAAGAAATAATGTCATGTGTTATAAGATAAGTAATAAATTCTCTGAGTCTTATGGATTTTAAATGATGGTAGAGAAGTAAATTATTGGATAGAGAAAGGTGGATAATTGGAATAATGGAAAGAAGTATTATAACATATGTGATAACTGTGGAAAGAATCACCTTGGTAAATGCTTGATGGGAAAGGGAGTTTTTATATGTTTTTAGAAAAATGACAAAAATTATGTGATGGCATGGTTAAGAAAAAGGTTTCAAATGTACAATGCTTCATCTACAAAGTGTTGGGACACTATGGGAATCAATTTCCAAATCATTAGAGTATGCTCCAAATGAGGCTATCAGATAATAATCATGTTATCATACTATATCAGATAAATAGGAATGACTAGGGTTATTTTTTTTATTAACGTATTATTTCATTTGAGTTTTTTTATAAATTATGTAATTGTTATATGAATTATGGAAATAAATAAAGATTGTACTGGAGTACTATTTCATTAAGGATTTGTGATTATATGGTTCTACGAAAAGTAACTCAATAACATGTTATACTTTTTTGGAAAATATATGTTTGAAGGAATGATAATCCTTGATATGGTTTTGATAGTGAGGTACTTATTTTGGAATAGGATATGAATTATTTGGATATATTATATTCGATATTTTGGACTACATTGAAATTATTAACTGATTGTTTATTCAATTATTATTGGAGGTTTAAAAAACATTGCATATAGGGAGTATATTAATTATTTTATAAGGAATAAGGGAGCATGAATGTAATCAATAAGGTTGTTTGGTTAAATCATGGTGTTATCATGTTTTAAAATAATACATGATTATGGTATTCACATGTTATTACATGGCATGAAGAATCATCATCGTGTTTACATTCCTTATAAATTTTGTATTGTGAATTAGGACAGAAGTATTTTGGATAAGTCTAAAGGTTGGAATGGATAATGTTTGACATCATATACTATATTTAAGGTTAAATATTTTCTTAATACAATTTTTGTGTTGTTATAAAAAAGAACACCTGTAGGTCGGGTGACAACCCATCACGTCCAGCAAGGCCTCGAGACATGAACCCACAACCAAACGGTGACAAGGGTGCATCACCTGCCACTAGCCTACGTGATGTCTTAGTTTGTTGTATTTAGTATTTTTAATATTCAAACAAATGAATTATAAATTCAATATTTTGGAAGCCATGTACGATTAAGATAAATAGAATATTATTGAATTCATTTATCTTTTGGAGTGAATGATGGGTTTGTGGTAGAAATTAGTTGAGTGACGAAAATATTCATGTCAATTATATTTTTTTCACATATTCTATTAATAAATTAATTTTTAAATTTAATAGAAGGGATCATAAAACCAATAATGTCTTATGCAAATAACTTATGTTTTTTTGAACAGATGATATTTTAAATCATCCTAGATTGATGGATTTGAGGCCCTAAATTTTACAATTGTTTGTGATTGATGACCTCAATCACTCCCAATAAATATTAACATTTTCTATCCAATTATGTGTCTCTAATTTCCTCCAATTTTTTATTGATAGAGATCATTATTTGGAAGGGACATTTTCATTTCTCTTTCCCTATTATTATGACTAAATTTTATTAACCCAATATCCGATTTCAGTTTTCCCTTATGGTAGTTTCCTATTTTAATCCAATAAATTTTTATGAAAATTTACAAATTGTGAGGATGAATTTCTTTTTGAGGATGGGAGAATGTAAAACCTCCTGATTTTATAGTACATTATCTCTTCACTGTAATTCAATAACTTGCGCTACACGCAACACATAGTTCAAGCACACCAGAACATACCAAAATAGCCATTCAAAAAGAGGTTAAGAATAATATTAACTGAATTTTGATTTTTATATACTCCATATAATTTTATAATCCATGTTATGTGTTAATTATAAATAATATAATAACTAATTCATTTTTTTCTGATATAGGATGTATTTTTCAAAAAAATGAAATTTTATTGCCTTTTAATGGGAAACCATTTTTGAAAACCTATATTTGACACTTTTATATATTCAATTTAGTGAAATTTAATTATTATTTATATGAATAATATTAAAATTTAGTTTTGTTAATTTTTATTACTTTCTTGACAACTTTCATGTATTTGGGAATAATGAAAAATAATAAATTTAAATTGAAAACAACATATTTAATTGAAATAATTTATAGAGTTAAATTATTAATTTGAATGGTTTTGAAATATAATTAGATTATATTTATATAATTTAATTAAATTGAGTTAATTATTTTTAATTTCACTATTATATATGACATAATCACATGTCAATCTTCTGATAATATTTACTTTTTAAAAACCCAATTTTTTGTTTTGAGAACAGGAATTAATTTTATATTAATTAAAAAACTCATGTGTTTTGAATTTGGAAAAATATGATTCATTTTTTAATTTGGAATATAAAAACTATCTTAGGGTAATGTTTTCGTATTTTTCTAAAAATATTAAATTTTTGATTAATTGTGAAAAACACATTATTATTGTTTAAAACTGACTATTTATTTTAATAACTATTTATTTTATTTAAATTTATTTTAAGTAAAAATTTATATATAATACTTATTCATGTTCAATTTACTTCATTATAGTCATTTTATAACAAAATTATATGTATAAAATTTTATTGCTCTTTTTAACGTCATTTACCCATGTTCTAGGAGCATTTAAAAAGTTGAATAAAAAGTAATTCTACCACTTCTGTGAAAAGAATTTTAGTAAAAGTATTTACATAATGTACATCATTAATTAAAATGTTGTTCAATAAGATGAAAATAATTTCTTTTATTATTAACATTTGAATTTTATTTACCATGACTAAAAGTAAATAGGGTTATTAGAGGTAAATAAGATATTATAATTATAATAAAACATGTCCTAAGTATATCATATATGTTTATTTCGACCAAAATCTGACTTACTAATAAAATATGATCATATTTAACTACTTGGATTAGATTAGGACATTAATTATAATTTAATTTGATGACGAGTTAAAAGTGTTAAATTCAATGATTTATAACTAAACCACTTTTAGTATAGGGTTATTCATGAGATTAATTTTACTATTATTATTTATTATAAATATAAATAGATTTCATACATATTGTTATTTTATTTATAATTTTTAGATATTATATGATTAAATTTATTTATGACACAATGATGATGCGGTAATTACATTATTAATGACAGATAAATATAATTGATATTATAAACATCCTAATAAATGTAAACTGAGAATTTTGATGCATTACACAAATTTTAAAGGTTAATATTACATTTTAGGGTTGATTAAACTAATTTTTTTAGAATTAATCATGATGTTATGACTTTCAGAAGAACAAAATACCAAATAGTGTCAAAATTGACATAAATCTGTTTTCAAAACAAATACTATAATATTAACTTATATAATAGTTTGTAAAATCTATGGTTTGGACAACAGACTTTTATAATGATATATATGTTTTTAATTAACCACTCGGTGTTCTGTTGAGATTTTATAGTATGTTTATTAACCATGTAATATAAAAATACATAAAGAAATTATTAAAGTTAAACTATTCAACTAAGAATTAAATCTAAAAGATAAAGTTAAAATGGTATACAAAACTTGTCTAAAACATAATGGTTGAGATAATTTTGAATCATAACCACCTAAGGATCAAAATAAATTTATTTAGAGATATTATAAACCACAAATGATTATATAATAAAATAATATTTCATGTTTTTTTAAGGTTCCCCTCACCCCTATAATAAAAAGGCACTTCCCATTCTCTCAAAATCACACCTTCAAAGAAATTTGGCTCAGACAAACCCTTCCCAAGTCAACTCCTATCATCCCTCAAATAATCCTAGATTCCATCACTTGAGATAAAATCCATATTGTGGATCCCTTTTGTTTAACTCAAAAGGACTCACCCAATGAGGAGGATGTTAAACGTACCCTAGACTAATGGAAAGTACTAGGTAAGTGTTAATTCCTCAATCTCATTATTCTATGAGATTGTTTATGTATATGTATTTTCTAGGAAATATATATTATCCTTGTAAATGATTAACAAAATACATTTCAATATTATTCTTTTATGGAATTATTTTAATGAAATTTTCATTAAATGTTTTAAATATTTATTCTTCTAAATCCTTCTGATTAATGTGCATTTTTTAAAATGGTTTTAAATATTAATTTATAGGGACATGATTATATTAAAATGTTAACTACTTTAATAAGTTTCCATGTTGAATTGGACACTTTTATTCAGAAATCTATTTTTAATGACTACCTATATAAATGTGTAACATTTAAATGATTTCACAAAAAGGGATATATTTCTCAAAAACTGTTATAGATCATTTTCAACTATCACAACATCCTTTAATGTATATTTTCTTGAATATGGTTAATTTATTATTATAAAATCTTCCATATTTTATTAATTGAGTTATGATATGTTTGACTATTGATGTACAATTTTTATACCCCGCATGGTTTATGGTTGAAGTATTGGGATTTCATATGAATGTTTTAATTCAAATGTCTGTGATAGGTTTCAAAATTTTGATATAAGGAATGAAGAAGACTTGGTAATGGCGGGTGGAGCTTGCTTTAGCTCATCAATACACTGGTAGGTCTCAGGGGAGAAATTATTGTCTAGGCACATGGCTTTGATAGAAATTATTTTTTTAGTCTAGGCTCAAGGCCTTCACTATGTGGTAATGATGTCTAGAATTAGGCATTACCACATTACGAAATTAATTATTACATGCGATTATAGGTCAAGTAGATTATCCATATGCATGTTTCTATGGTACTGATTGATTTATTTTCTCTATATTATGTTCATTTAAATGTATAAAAGAATTTTATTTTTATTACACATCTTTCACTAAATATTTATAGCTTCCGCTAAATTATTTACCATTACTGAGTGTCTTAGATCAACCCTTTTTATGCTTTGTTTTCAACAGATTCCATGAAGTGTTCTATGATTTATTTTTAGTATTAAGCTAGTAGAATAATGGAATTCTCAAAATATTGTATAGGTTTTATTTTATGTTTGAAATTGTGATTTAATGTACATGTATGAAATCTATTATCGCATTCTAATAAACTGATCGGTCCTTCAGGACCTGATTCCTTGTAATCATACCATTGTAATAAATAAATTAACCAGCTCCGTTCTTCTGGGGTCAGGGCATTACAACTTTAGATTTCTTCTAATATCAATGATATAAACACATACATTACATTCATTGATACTATTACAAAATTGAATTATATTCATTTTAACATATAAAAAAACCAGTATTGGACTATATAGGTATTGTGTATTTGGAAATTGGGAATCATAAACAATTGGTTCATAAACAATATAAATTGTATCCAATTTCTTTCATCATAATTAGACTCCTTTTTGGAATATCGTACTTATTACCGTTATTCATGACCAAGGGAAAAGAAACATTTGAAATGGTGAGCCCAAATTCTCATTAAGGGTATGTAAAAGGAAATATCAATCATATCATATGCATTGGAACATAACATTTGAAAATAATTTCCTTCATATAAAAGTTCATATTATCATGTCATAAGATAAATCATAATAGTGAAATGTAATCCAAATAGTCATAACACATGACATGAAATTTTGTAGCATACACACATAAGAATAGAATATCATTTTATATTATTCAAGGATAATTTCCAAGACCATCATAGCGTACATATTCTATTTCTTAACCGAGTACATTCCTCGTTTCATCCATGTATTACTAAACTAGGTTTACTTGATATTTCAATCATGTTTATATCGTAAGATATAAATCATTACATAATTCATTGGTGGGAGATATATATACCATGAATCTCATAATCAATATATTATTACGTGTTCCCCAAAAACGTAAAAAAAATCACCATATCATAACCCAGGAAATCAAATGGGTTTCATAAACATAATTAAATAATAATTGATATAAAACAAATGGATTTCATAAAAACATTCCACCATAAACACAATAAAATCATATTAATAAGTAGGTTCAAAATATTACCATATTTAAATAGTGTCATCATATATGGAAACAAATATTGAAAAAACACATGAAATTAATTCTTGATGAAAATAGGTTTTATTCCGCCAACATGTTTTCCTTCCTCAAAAAGATAAAAAAATTACGAGTTATCAATTTATGTGAAAATAACCATATAATATTTAGGGTAAGCATCAAAAAAATAAGGCAATATAAATTCGTAAAAATAGGACCATGTTGTTCAAGTTAAAAAACATTATTCTAGTACTTTAGTCGTAAAAGTCAAAAAATTGCCTCCTATTGAATATGAAAAAATATTCCTTTGATTCCATTTAGTAAAATTCTACCAATGGGTAAAATTAAATTTTAAAAATGATATTAGGATAAAATAATATTATGAAATAAATATTTACAAAAAATGGATGTGGATGATAATTATACAATCGTAAATACTTACCTATTGAACAATCTCAGATAAAAACGATATTTGAAATGTTTTTCATTACCATAGGAATTATCAAATTTGTATGTATCATAACACCATATATAATGATTTAAATATTTTTATAGACTTATACCAAATTAATATTCATTTTTATCGTAACATTTATTTTCATATTTTCATCCTTTTGTTAGTAATATTTCACTGTTAATCATTATTCTTGTATTAACCACTTTATGTTATTATTCATGTTTCATCTGATAAGTTCATATTCCTCTGTTTATGTCATAATTATATCATTTAAAACATTATATTAGTATAATATATATCATATTTATTCACTCAATTCATTTATATAATCATTATTTATTTAATATTATGAAAAATGAATTACATAGCACTGGGGATACGTTAAGCTGTACGTATACACATGCGGTGATTTATTTTCTCATACGATGGATATAGGGTCAAAAAGGGTTGTTTCATATTTATATTATCATATCATAATATGAGTGATACTTATGTTTTTAATTTATAATGAAACAGATTATCTAGAGGAAGTAGAAGAATAAATAAATTTGAAATAGTCAGTAGAAGTGATTACATTTTCCTCGATTGGCCTCATTTAAATTTCTAGTTAGGGAACTAGAGATGGACATTGAAGAACAACAGAAACACTAGAATGAAAATAGTATAATTTATAATGAAGCATGGTAGGGGTGGACGAGCATGAATACTCAAAATGAGGTGACGAAGTGAGGGAGGAGGTTCCCTTTAATAATTGAGGTGAGGGGCACTTTTAGAAACCTCAAAAAATTTTAATTAATAAAAAAATTCACACCCCACATTAAATCTTCAAGAATGTCTCAACATAGAATATGAGATGATATATGGTTGTAATATCATCAGAAAATAAATTTTTGACATGTTATTTTGTAAATTTATTCCATATCATTTTAATTGACACTTATTTATTTTATTTTATTTTAATTGTTGAAATAATATTCTAAATATTTGATTTTCTTAAATATTTACATATATGGTGTTTACTGTCCATAAATGAATATTTAAGGAACTTCTATACATGATAATGATAAATTTATAAAATTTAAATATATTTTGATTTTTATGTAATTTAATAAAATAATAATTTTATAAAATGTCAATAGTTTCTATTTTGACAATTTTAAATTATTTTACATTAAATAAACTTCACAGAAAAGTGAAATTAGAAAAAAATATTTAATACACTCCTAACATGTCATATTAATTTTTAATAATAGTGGATCACTTAAATTAGTTCATTTGATATTTCTATTAATATTTTAAAAACCATTAATTTGGAAGTTCTATAAATAAAAAAATATCTACATCACTATTGTGTCATCATTAATGGTATTTATTTAATGTCTAAAAATTACAAATAAATGTCAATAGTGTATTAAATTTCATTAAATTCCTAGATACTATCTATAGTAGATATTATCTCTTAGTTATTCATATACTAAAAATAATTTACTTATATAAAATGAGATTGTGACATTTTTCACATTCACTAGATTTTGTTAAATTCATGTCATTTTCATAGGTAAGTGGCCATAATGTGATTCCCATTAAAAGAATAGATGATATGGGTCTAAAATAGTCATCCAATTATATTTATATAGGTTTTGAGTTAATTTTATAAATTTAATTTTTTTCTTACATACCCGATTTACCTTTAACAAATGGTTGTAAAAATAATTACCAAATTTACAATTTATAATGCCTAAAAATATAATTATCATATTAACATAATTTTGACCTACCAATTTCAAATATTTAATAATCTTTCCAAAATTCAAAATACATAATTCTTAGTAAATAATTTCATATTAACCATATTGTTTAAATGGGAAAAGATGTGTTAAAATATAAATCATTGCAACTGATTGAAATGTTTTTATCTATGAATTCAATTTTAAATTGATGATAATGATATAAATTATATTGAATGATAAAAATGTATAATATTTTAAATTTAAAAAAAATTCAATGTTATAAGTTAACCAAACAAATTATATCTATGAAAAAATGTTTTTTAAATTAAAATATTTTGTATTTTTACTATTTATCAAAACATGAATGTTATCAGAACATTATCAAAAATTTATCCAAGGTATATTTTTATATATCTCTTCATAATAATATGTTTTTGTTTCATATAATTATTATTAATGTGTCAAAATCTAAATGTAAAATGGGTTCTCCTTTCAAAACTGTAAAATTAACATATAAAAAAGGGATTTACACATCATATAGGGTTTTATTCATACCATATGAAGAAAATATCCCTTATATGAATATAATAAATATTTTATTATGTATATAACACTTATAAATCTAATTAATTTTGTTACAAAATAATAATTCACACAAAAATATAAATATCTAATTGATAAATATTTTTCATAAATAATTAACAACCAATGAATTCAAAATGCATTTTCTTTAGTTGTTTATATTTAATCCAAAATACCTAATGCATAGGATATAACAATTATTATAAATTTATGGAATCTCACAGTTCATTTAAACTCATGACTACATGCAATTAAAACTACATAATAATAAAAATTAATAAATAAAATATTTCATATAAGTATCTTGGTGTTACACATAGTATTTCACCCATCTATCATGAAAGTCTCTTGAAATATCCATGTAGTCTCGTGATCAACTTTTGGCTGTATATAAAAAATGAATTCTATTTTCCATGAAATTCATTCCCATCATGGTAGGTCCTTTTATGGTATATGTGATACATCACCAATATGATGAGTTTTTGTATTCTAAAAAACATATGCATGCACTCAAGACCATCCCAGATTAAGGAGATACATTCCCCCAAAATATTATGACAATAGGTTTGAGGCCTATAAAACCCCCACCATCCATGAAAATTTCAATCTAATACAGAGAAACTGTCCTTGCAACCTCGCATTAGAATAATACCAGATTTTTGAGTGTATCTAATCTTAACACCACTATGTATTATGTCATGTAGAACTGGTGAAAAACCGAAGAGGTCATGCATCATATATTGTCACTTATTATTATCACATATAGTTCACAAACTAGAAATATATTTAGTTAGTTGAAGAACACCACGTGTTAATTATTTATCATGTAGGACATTAACGAGTTGGACACAAAAAAAATATATGTAATTATTAATATAATGTCCTGAAAATTTAATAAACGATAGGATAATAAGGTGAATAAAATACAAATAGATAAAAATTGTTTCACATGAATCATCCACTTCATCTCATGGCATAGGCAAATGTCTCCCATACCATGCGACACTCCATTAGCATACTATTTGGATATTGAAAAGTCTCATGTACATGTCAGATAAAGTCACATGGAACCCATAGAGAATGCCACCCATGTCTCGAAAAAACAACCATTATAGACATCCATTCCTAGAAATGTACTCTAGACTAGTTAGTCAGATCATACAATAGAAACAATTCATTCCCATTGAGTCTCACGGTATCAACAAAGTGTATTATCAGTATCTTGCATCACCACATGGACATGTGAGTTGATATCATGATGAAATCATCTATGGATATGCATCACCCTATATAAATATCTTATTGAATATAATTATATCTTCCAAGCATGTCAGTAATCTGTCATGATGACACTAGGGAAATTCAGATAGATCACGGGACTCCTACTAGACAAGAATACTTATCCCATGAAATAGATTATAGGAATCAAAATAAAATTCATGTGATGGAGTCCATGATAGTATGAATAGTCCATGTGATGTCCCTCATATTTGGCAATCATCACCCACCATGATGCATTGAAATGTAATTTAGGACAGGCAGTGCACACCAAACATGTTTTATTGAATATCATGACTCACTCCAACTCTATCATAAATATTTCACAATTCGTTGAGGTAATGTTAGATGGAACATGATACAATTCATAGACAAGTCAACTTGATCATTTTATATCTATTGGAATTATTAGGAAAACATTCACTGATATGTCAACATGAAAATGAAAACAATTCATTAGAACACCACAGGAAAAAATGTTTAACACGTCGACATTTTTCATGCTTGTTCTATATAACTGATGTGAAAATCTGTAAAAATTAATTTATCACATCATTTATACAATAACCGAAATGATAAATCAATGAGAATCAATTTTTTACATCAATTGTTAAATAACGGATGTAAAAATACTTTGATTTTAATTATCAAGTCGGTTATTGTATAACTCACATTAAATATCGAATATTGGTGCTTTATCACATCGGTTACAAAATAACTGACGTGATAAAAAAGTCTTAGAAATTTATCATGTCTTTTATAATAGAACTGACATGATAAAGTGCCATTTATAACATCGTTTATAAAATCACTGATGTGATAAACAATTTTCTATATCAGTTATTATATAACTAAAAGTATAAACCTAATTAAAAAATTTATCACATCCGTTATTAAATAACCAACATGGTAATGATTTTAAATGATATATCACAACCGGTATTCTTTCATTCTATTTTGATTGATCATGTGACATGCGACTCATCTCTCTCATGCGGAAAAGATAGAAATGATTCTTCGAGGTCGTTCCCTCCAGCCTATTTTTACCAACATCATTCATCAGCTTTATTATTACTAGATTTATGAGGTAGACTCAAAATACTCAAGTAAGACTCACACAACTTGTTTTCATTTTTTAATTTTCATGATACAGTAACTAATTATTTCAGATGTTATGTATTTATCATTGTTTTTAAATCATGGAAACATTCCGGGTGTTATTTTATACTAGGCTAAATTATTTTATTGTAATTTGAACCATAGAAGTTATTTACTGCATGTTTATGATTTTTGGGGTTTTATCATGTTTTTGTGTGTGTACAAGGGTTGTCCAAGGGGGATGGGGGCTTTCCAAGATGGTGGCAGTGTCCTTGGGGTGGGGGGCTGTCCAGGGGGTGGGGTGCTGTCCATGGGGGTGGGGTTTTCCAGGGGTGACCAAGGGTGGTGGGGGGGGGGTCCAAGAGGGTAGGGGTGTTCAATGGGTGTGTTGGTGTACTGGGTGTGAGTGGGTCTCCAAGGGTGTATGCAGTATCTTGGGGGTGTCTAGGAGGGGTGGGGAGACCTAGGGGTGTTTAGTGGTTGGGGAATATCCAAGGGGGTAGGTGTGTCCAGGGGGTGGGTGTTGTGTCCAGTGGTTAGTGGGATCTCCAAGGGGTAGTGGGTTTCCAAGGGGTGGGAATTTCCAAGGGGATTGTGGTGTCCAGGGGGGCTTTCCAGATGGGTGGGGGTGTCTAGGGGGCGAGGGGGATTTCCGGCGGCTGTCTAGGGGGTGTGGGTGTACATGGGGTGGGGCTATCCAGGGTGTTAAGGCGGCTGTCTAGAGGGGTTGGAGGCTGTTCGATGTGTGGGGATTTATAGGGGTGGGGTTCTGTCTAGAGGGTTGGGGGTGTCTAGGGGGTTGGGGGCAGTCCAAATGGGTGGTGGTGTCCATGGGGTGTCCATGGGGGTGGGGTGGTGTCTAGGGGTTGAGGGTGCTTTCCATTGGGGTAGGGGTGTGCAGTGTGGATGGTGGTGTTCCGGGGGGAGGGGGGTGAGGGTGAACTCTAGTGGTGTGGGTGTTTTCCAAGAGGAATCCTTGGGGGTGGAGGTGGGGGTGGTTTCCATGGGGTGTGTGAGTGTCCAGGGGGTGGGGTGGTGTCTTCAGGGTGAGTGGGTTGTCCATGGGGGTAGGGGTTTCCTGGTGGATGGTGGGTGTTTAGGGGGTGTGTGTTGTCCTAGGGTTGAGTGTTGTCCAGGGGGTGGGGGTGTCAAGTGGGGTGGGGATCTCCAAGGGTGGGGGTTGTCCAGAGTGGTAGGGGTGCTGTCCAGGGGGGGATTTTCAAGGGGGTGGTGGTGTCAAGGGGGTGTCCACAGGGGTGGGGGTGTTGTCCAATGGGGGTGAGCGTGCTTTCAAAAGTGCTAAGGGGTCCTGGGGGTGGATGTGGTTCCTAGGGGGTGAGGTGGATGCCCAGGGGTGGGGTTGTTCTTGGTAGTCGGGGTGTCCAGGATAGTTTCCAAGGGGGTAGGGGTTGGGGGTGTTGTCATGGGGGTGGGTGGGACTTCCAAGGTGGTTGTGGTGTCTAAGGGGTGTTGGTGTCCAGAGGGGGGTGTCCAAGGCTTTGGGGGTTGTCTAGGGGTTATGGGGATGTCTATAGGGGTGGGGGTTATCCAGGGTGTGGGTGATTTCCCGAGGGCTGGGGGTTGTCTATGGGTTAGGGGGTGTCCAAGGGGGTGGTGGTGTCACAAGGGTGTTGAAGGGGGTGGGGGTGGTGTCAATTGGGTGAGGGGGATTTCCAAGGAGGCAGGGGTGGTGTGTAGTTTATTGGGTGGGGGTGTCCAAGGGGTGGGGGTGGTGTCCTGGGGGGTGAGTGGGTTGTCCAAGTGTGGAAGGGGTATCCAGATGAGTGGGGGTGTCTATGGGGTGGGGGTGTCCAGAGGGATGGTGCTGCTCTTTAGGGGGGGGGGGGTGTCTAGGGGGTGTTGAGGGGGTGTCTAGGGGGTGGTGTCCAATGAGGTTTGTGGTTGGAAAAACTCTTCATCCCCTAAAAACCACTCCTCCATGCCCTGGACACCCCCACCACCATGAAAGCCCCCAACCCCTAGACATCCCTCACCCGTGGGCACCCATACCCCCTTGGACACCCTGGACAACCCCCTACGCCCTTGGATAGCCCATACAAACATGGACAGCCCCCACCACCCCTTGGATAACCCCTACACCCTTGGATAACCCCTTGGTATATATATATATATCCCAACAGTTTCACTGAAACTATTAGAATAATATATGTTTAGCCGGTTTATACCAATGGTTCCGGTAAAACTATTGGTATAAGGCTATTGCAACAACCATCATTCCAAAGGTGGGTGAAACCTTTGGTATATTCTATCCCAACCATTTCTTGGGCTATCCCAATGTTTTCAGATCATTGATATCGGTGTAAGTTTTAGTATTGAATGTATACATATTTTAATATTTATACATCACATTTCTTGTTTACTAAATGGTGAATTTGGTTTCCAGTTTCCCCAGGATGTATTCTTTGTGTACCTTAAGTAGAACTGGTCAAAGATGAATTTAAAAATATTATATCTAACTATATTTTTTTTAAAAATCATTTTCATGCACATATTTTTCAAATATGCATATATTTGTTTTATATTTCAAAATTTTATTACTTTAAATAAATTATATTTTTCATATAAACATAAATTTGGATTATCATAACAAGATATATATATTTGATATTTTTTATTGTAAATAATGAGTCGATTTTGGATTACGACACATTAAATGATTAATGAATATGAGGAAGTTTATTATGAATTATTATAATTTACTAAATTAAATGTTCTAAGCAGTGACATGATTTTCTGTCTATGCCAGAAATGTTTGAATATGATGAAGTTGAAAATTAGGGACATCAAAGATCATTTGAGTTTTCATGGATTTAATCTGAGATACAACCCTTGGATTTGGCATGGTAAAACGTGACACAATGTCAGGTCTATTGATGATGATGATTTTCCTGATGTAACTCCAATGGAAATCAAGAAATGATTAGTGATATTGCAGCAGAAAAAATGGAGATAAAACAGACAGTTTCATTTCTATATGGTGATGCTGAAAAACCATTATATCATGGTTTAATTGAATTTATGGTATTGCAGTGATGTTAAGATTAATTAACTTAATAGAAAAACTTGGATGGAGTGAAAAATGTTTTACAGAGCTGCATTAATTGTCGGAATACATTCTTCCCAAGGAAAATAATCTTCCAGATAACATTATAAGTCCTTAAAAATATTAGGCTTGATTGGATAGGGATATATGAAAATATATGCATGTTCGAATGACTATGTTATATATGATGTAATACAAATTTCAATCTTAGTGTCCAAAATGTGGGACATCATGATATATGTTGAAAGAAAAATCACAAGATGATGTTTTGATTAGAAAGAACCCAGCCATGGTATTTTGGTATCTTCTTATAATTCATCATTGGACATGTTTATTTTATAATTCACATGATTTTAAAAGTTTATGAAGGCATAATATTGAGAGGATATTTGATGAAAAAACATGTTATCCAGATGATTTTCCACAAAGGAAGAAAATTGATGAGAAATATTCTACATTTGGAAATGAATTTAGAAATCATAGACATGGGTTTTTCACAGATGGAATGAATCCATACTGATCCCTTAGTATCTCACATACTTCATGGCCAATTTTATTGGCCATTTAAAACCTCTGTTCTAATGTTTGTATGAATAGAAAATATGTCATGTTGAGTATTATTATATCTGGTCTAAAGCATCCCAGAAATACTATTGATGTTCTCTTTTCACCATTGATTGATGAAGTAAAACATTAATGGGGGGATGGTATTAGGGTGTATGATTCTAATACAATTGGATATTTTCAAATACATGTGGTTATTATGTTAACTATAAATGACTTCCTAGAATTTGGAAATTAGTCTGGATATAGTGTTAATGGGCATAAAGCATGACCAATTTGCGAACAAAAGACTTCATAGTGTCAATTTCAACCCAGAAGGAAATAAATTTACATGGGTCATCAGAATTATTTGCCTATGGATCTCCCTTATATAAGATTATATAAGGCATTCAATAGATCATAAGATTTTGATTTTTATCAAAACCCTTTATCCCCTGATGCGTATTTTGATAGGGTGGAAAACCTTAATGTGTCATCGGAAAAGACACCTAAATATGGTAGTGATAAACATATTTGGAAGAAAAGAAAATATTTTTTAAGCTACCATATTGAATATATTATGAAGTGAAACATAATATTGATGCCATGTATGTGGACAAAAATATCTTTGACAATTTGATTGGAAAATTGTTAGATATTAATGGAAATAATAATGTTGGGTTGAATGCATGATTAGACATACTATCAATGTGAATAAATTTGGAGTTAGCTCCCACTTCTAATGGAAGATGAACATTTCTTCCGTCGACTTGCCATAGACTATCCAAGAGGGAGAAAATTAGATTTGGACACTATCTTCATAATATCAAGGTTCCTCAGGTTTATTCATGAAATGTAAAAGTATTTTTCTATATGAAGGATTTAACGCTGATAGGTATGAAATCCAATGATTTTCACATCATGATGCAGCAACATATACCAGTTTCATTGCATAGAATATTTCCCATATATTTCAGAAATACTATAAGGAAGTTGTGTGATGTTTTCAATTCAATTTATAATAAGGTGATTGATGTGAATGATTTGAAAATTTTATAAAGGATGAAATTTCTATACTTTGAAAATTGTAAATGTATTTTCCACCAATTTTTTTTATTTAATGGTTCAGTTGTTGGTTAATCGGGTTCCAGAAATAATGCTTTGGGTACCAGTTTATCATAATTGGATGTATCCATTTTAAAGGTATATTAAAATATTGAAGGGGTATGTTATGAATCCATATAGACCTGAAGCCTCAATTTTTGAAAAGTATATTTCTAAGGAGGTTGTGGAGTTTTGTACAAGCTACTTGGATTTGTCAGAGCACATAGGTTTACCTCCATCTTGACATGAACGAGTTAATTATGAGGGTAGGGTGATTCATGGATTGGTTGTAAAATTGTTTCCAGCTGAACAGATGAAGAGGTATAATTATAAAATTTTTATAACATAGATGATGATAAACTGTATATCACATTGCAAATTAATGTGTTAAAACAATGTCTTCCAAAGAAGAAAGATATATCAATTTTGAATGAGCACAAATGTTTTTTTCGTTGTTTAAAAATACCATTCTCGGTAGATCACATGTATCAGAGACATTAATATGGTTATTGGTTGGTCCATGTTTAAATTTGATAACATGGTCTGAGTATTACATTAATGGTAAATGATATCATATGAATTCTTAGGAAAATATAAGTGTAGTTCAGAATATTGGTTTATTGGTGTTTGTATAAGTAATACAATTTTTGAGTTCTAATGAAAAAACCCCAATTTTATCATCAAGTGAATACTACAGAGTCATTGATGAAATATGGGAGGTTGATTACATAAAAATTAAAGTTCATGTTTTTAACTGAAAATGGTTATCAACAACAATAGTTACATACACAATTAATTTGGAATTCTAGTAGTTAATCGGAGTAGATTGAAAGACACATCAAATTCTTTTATATTGGAAATACATGAAAAACATGTTTTCTATGTAGTTTTTCAATCGAATATACAGGGGTATTTTAATTTACAAGTAAAAAACAATATATTGGTGACGATCAACATGATGGAGATGCTAATTTATTTGATATCCCTACTTCTAGGGAAATATTAGATGAAAATAATGATGAGCATGCTGAAGACATGGTTTATTCCTTAAATAATGATTAGGATGAAGGAATTTCAGAAAACAATCCATTTGTACATTTCTAATTCTACAGGTAACAAATTTTTATTTATTGTTTACACTTATTATTTTCATAAAATATTAGATATAGTAATTTGTTTCATTATTAAAATTAATATTAAAAAAAATAATTATAAATTTTTGTTTAATTTAATTTTTTTAGTTTAGTTAATCATGTTTACCATTGCGTATCATATATATCTATTGATTTTATTTAATGAAAAATAAATTACCATGTTTACCATTTTTACCATAGTTCACCATAGTTTATGTTCATGTATCTTATATATTTATTGATTTTGTTGAATGATAATAACAGTACCATATTTACCATGTTTACCGTCTTTACCATTGTTTAAAATTCGTACCAAATTTACCATGTTTACTATTACATAAATTAGTTTATGTTTCCATTTTTTGTTTATAATATTATTGTTATATTTGATTTTTTATATTTGTGAACTAATGATTTCATTTTTGATTTGAAGTGGTATGATAGATCAATCATTTGATCAACCACATGATTCTGGAGATGAGCACCACAATCATACCTCTAGGGAGGAACATTCACATGCTCTTCATGATATTCCCCAATGTTCATCATTTTCTCCCATAACGACAAAAAAGTGTTCAAGATTTGGTAAAAGTGGATACACATGTTTACCAAAATTATCACTTTACCATTGCCATACCCAGAGTATATTGGATGCGTTTTATGAGAATGATATTCCTAGAGGTCCAAATGTGAATTATTTTAAGAGTTATTTATCAACTCAGGGTAATAGAAATGTAAGCATTTTGTATGATGATTGGAGAAGTGTAAACAAAGAGAAAATATCTTAATCATGGGAGATGATTTTGGTAAGATTATTTTCTATTTTTTTACTAATATTTAAAATTTTTAGTATAATATGGTTATCATATACTTTATCAGATGAAATTTGCTATTCTGGACATTTGAAGAGTAATGAATAAATATTTATCAATGTAAGATAGGAGATGGAGGGATTTAAAATCAACCCTCACTTATGATTTCATTTTTAGACATATGAATAATGAAAATCCATGCCATATATATCCTTTCATAGATGAAGGCACGTAGAGGAAATTTATTGAATGTAGATGAAAAAATATTTTTTGGTTAGGAAATGTAATCTTTTGTATGTTTACTTATTTAAATGATATTATTAATGTTTTGTTAATGATTAATAATTCTTAATTTATAGAAAAAATGGACATCTCATAAGGAAATCATATCTAAAAATGTATACCCTCATAGATTATCTCAGAAAGGGTATACATTATTGGAAGAAAAAATAATGACCGAAAAATTTCAAAAACTGTGATTTGGGTCATAAATCTCTGGAGAGGTTTCCCCTCCAACCCCTCCATCAATAAATTAAAAATATAAGAGAGCTCAGATGAGAAATAAAGGATAATATGTTTCATAAGAATATAGAATCATAGCTAAAAATATTGTAAGATATTTATTTATGTAAATTATATTCTTTATATAATTTGAATAATTACAGAAATGTTTAATTAAATAATACGGGATTCTCTTCAGGATCAGAGGTCATAGGATGTATTTACAGCTACTGGGAGGCATCATATTTTATCTAGAGCATTGCTAAATCCTGAACACCCCAGTCAAGTATGAGGATATTAGATGGGTGTATCGGTAATAAAAGTTTTTCCACATTATTCAACTTATTCCATTGAGAATGTTTAAAAAATAGAATATTTGGAGTGTAATTATCAGATTATTAATACGATTATGTAGGATAATTTTAGAGTGTGGGTACATTCTATGTTTGTATTAATGAAATGGAAATTTCACACAGTAGATCCCACTCATCCACCTCCCCCTGCAGACCCCATTATTTATCCTCCACCTATGCAAATAGCTCCCACTCCACCACCACAGCTTGTGGACCCCATTTTTATCCTACTCCACCACCACAACATCCTACTTATTATGAGTTGAATGTTTATAATCCTCGCCATAATATAATTTCATATGGGTTGGTGTATTTTATAGGAGATATATTACATCATCAACTGTTAGAGGTATAACATCCTATGGTCATTGTACAAGATATTATGGATAGATCAGCTCTACTACCATTACCTACAGAAGAGGTGATGACAGTTGGACATAATATCGGCCAATTTTTAGTTTTTTCATTTGGACATATGCAAATCAGTACCATAGTGGTATGGATGTTATATCTTTTATTTTATTTTTTATTAAAATTTTATCATTTGAAAACTAATATATATTTTCTATTTAATTTACAGGAATACATCAAAGGTAAATGAATTCTGTATAAACAAAAACAAAAAAATGGATATTACATCAGATTCAGATTCTAGTAGTCTTGACATATTGTCAAGATATTTGAATTTGTTGGCTTATCATTATGAGTTTCCCATGGATGCTCAAGTTTGAGGAAGTGTAATCAATGTGAGGATTGCAAAAGATATTATCATGGAGCTTGTTACTAGAGATATTTTGGAAATCAACGTGGTGCATATTTTATCGATGTAAGTCATAACACCATTCCCAACATTATATTTATTAAATAAGAATATTTATAATTTTTTATTAGGTATCTTTAAACATTTTTGATAATAATGAGAGGAAAGATGTATATGGATTCATGGACACACAATTTTTTTCACCTAAAGAGAATGCTTTAGATGAGGAATAGAGAGCACATTATATTTCTGAATGATTTGAACAAAATATAACTATGTAGTGTTGGATGATTCCTTTTTGTGATGGGTATGAACCATATATCTAGAAAAGTGTTCATTATCTTTTAAAATAAAAAACCACTAACCTTAAATTTTCATTTATATTAGTGATCATTGGATGTTAGGTATTTTTTATCCACTGGAGAAAACACATTATTGGATATTCTCTGTCCATGGTGATGTATATGGATGTTTTTAAAGTATATGGGAAAAGTTGGATTGAATTTATTAATAGGTTTATATATTATAATGAATTTAAAATTTATCCCATTTTAATTATTTCTAACAGGGGACTGGCCTATATTCAATAAAACAAAGAAAAAGAGTGCCAAGATCTAAAATATAAAAGTAATGGTAAATATCCATTTATAATTTATAATTTTTGATTTATTACATAATAATGATATTTTAAATTAACACTCATTTAAACATTATTTTAATGAATAATAAGTTGTCATAGAATGAGGATATTAAATGATATGATTTATGTGTGGAATAATTACAACTGTAACAATTGTGAAGTTTGACCTGGAAATATTACTTTATAAACATTTCCAATGTATTTCATTTTATTTATTCATTATACATGTTAACTACTATAATTTTAATTTTAAACTTTTTGATGACCCTAAACCCTAAAGTGTTCAATAGGTCAAACACTTACAAGTAAAATGGTCAAAATATTTTAAACGTATGATTGGATTATAGTTTGATTGTAGTGTAAAATGTAACATTGAATATTTTAATTATAATTGTGTATTTGGTAGTTGTTTTTGTTGGATTTAGTATTTCAGTTGATATTGTATGTTTTGAATCTTATATATTTTAATGTTTTATTTTCCTCTGGTTCTTCTTGTTTTGGATTAGTTCCGATGTTTTTCTGGTTTGGATTATGGTCTTGTTCTGGTCTGGTTTCTATTGTTTCATATATTGGTAGGGGGTGGGGGGTGTCTGGGGATCGGGGAGAGGGTTTAAGGGGTAGGGGGTTTCCAAGGGGATGGGGGTGTCTAATGGGGTTTTGCTGGTATCCATTGTGGGTGGGAGGGTTCAGGGGTGGGTGGGGGTGTTTAAGGTGTGGGGGTGTTTAGGGGGGTGTGAGCTGTCCAATGGGTGGGAGTGTGTCATGGGGGTGGGGAGGGAGGTTTCATAGGTGTGGGGTGTCTAGGGGGTGGTAGGGGTTTCCCACAGGGTGGGGGTGTCCATGGGGGGTGGGGCAGCTATGGGTGTTGGGGGTTTCTAGTGGGTGGGGGTTTCCAGGGGTGGGAGGGTGTTCATGGGGGTTGGGGTTTCCAGGGGTGAGGGTGTCCAAGAGGGGTGGTAGGGGCTATCCAGGGGGGTGCCTATGGGAGGGGGGCTATCAAAGGGGTTTTTGGTGTTTAGATGATTGGGGGGGGGGTCTGTCTAGTGTGTGGGAGGGTGTATCGCTGGGTTGGGGGTTTTCCATGGGTGGGGTGTAGTGGGGGAAGGGGGGTTTCTAGGGGTGGGGTGTCTAGGTGGTGGGAGGGGATGTCTAGGGGGTGGGTGGGTGGGGGGAGAGATGTACAATACTATAGGGGGTGTCCAGTGGGTAAGGGTTGTCTAGTGGTAGAGAGGGTGTTTAGGGGGCGGGAGGTTTCCAGGGGTGGGGGTGTCCAAGGCGGTGAGAGGGGTTTTCTTGGGGTGGTGGTGTTCTAGGGGTGGGGGGTTGTTCAAGGGGTTCGGGGGTGTCCAGGGGTGGGGGCTGTCCAGTTGGGTGGGGTGGTGTCCAGCGGGTGTGGGGCTGTCCAGGGGGCGGGAGGGTGTCCAGGGGTGGGGACAGTCCAATGGATTGGGTGGTGTCCACTTTGTGGGAGGGTGACTATAGGGGTAGGGGAGGGGGGTGTCCATGTGGGATATGTCCATGGGGGTGGGGATTCCCAATTGGGTAGGGTTGTCTAGGGGGTGGGGTAATCCATTTGTGGGGGGGTGTCCAGGGGGGTTTCAAGGGGTGGGAGGGTGTCCCGGGTGTCGGGTGTCTATAGGTGGGAATGTGTATGGGGGTAGGGGTTTTCCAGGGAGGGTGGGGGCTGTCTAAAGGGGTAGAGGGTGTCTAAGGGTTGAGGGTTATTCAGTGGTTTTTGTCTGGTTTTGGTCTATTTTCGACTTGTTTCTGGTCTTCTTTGAAAAAACATTGTAATTGTTGATCTGTATTTTTAAAAAAATTGGTTTTTACGTTGGTTATTTTATAACTGGTGTATTAATTCCATGGGGATGGTTTTTTACATCCGTTATTTAATAACTGATGTGAATAACTAATTCGCAGACTAGTTTATCACGTTGGTTATGAAGATAACTTCTCTGATAACCTTGTTTTATGCATAAGTTTTCTAATAAAAAACGTGAAAAATGCTTCGGTGGGGTTGTTTATTACATCTATTATTTAATAACTGACATGAAAAACAACATACTATGGCAGTTCTTGAGAAACTACCATAATAAATCCTGACTACAAACCTTTTTCAACGTCTGGTTTTTAGGAACCGCTGTGAAAATGGCATCAGATTTCGGTGTTTTACGACAGTTTTAAAATAACCAATTTAAATATAAATATATATATAATGTTCCCTGTAATAACGCCAACCAAAAACCAATGTAAAAAAATGAAAAAATTTCCAACATAAAACATGTTATTTTCACTAGTGTAACAATCAATGTTTGTCTTGTAGATGATAATTATAGGCCAATAATAGTGACAAATGCGTGTAAGCCTAGATCAATTGGTAATACACCCGGAAATAATACCCTATAAATTCCAAATAACTGAAGTATAAAATTATTGTATTTATGTGATATCATACACCTTATCCCAGTAGTTGGTTTTAGGATAACTGAAATATGAGACATCAGATTCCTTTTAAAACCAAGATTAGAATGACTCCATTATAAGAGACACGATCCAATGGGACCCCACATTGATGTATTCTCCCTCATTTATACAATATTTAAAGAATCATGAAAAAATAATTCTAATCAGATGACCATTATTCCTATTCCATTAGTGGATTAAAAGTGGTCTCATACCCCAAAAAAATTTATGTATTTCTCCCCAATGTTCCCTCAAGTAACTCAATCCCATTTGTGGGTTTTGGATGAATAGAACTATGACTAATCTGTTTTCTATTATAATAAAATATTTGTATTACCACTTCATAAGGCTAGATGTCTGTGTTGTATATTTTATGAAATTGATAATCATGAATATCAATAGAAATATTAACGATTTAATCCCCACACAGATATCCTATAATGTAATGCATTTTATCTTATTCTCCCTCATGGTTCTCCAACCAAGTATGAATTAAGTTGTATTATAGACTAGAAATTATTGTACCAATAATTTGATGATAAATCAAAATTATTAGGTCACTATTAGGATATATTCCTAGTTACATCTCATCTTCGCTCAAAGGGACTTACTCTTAACCAAGATTTAAAAGGTTGTTTTATCTATATAAGCCTTTTCTATTTTCTATATTGTCATCTAATTCATGAACTAGTCCCCCAATATATTATATTTGTAGTCCTTGATTCCTCTATAAAATAGGATACATAGGAAACCCTACCGAGGTCTGACCATTATATTTTCATCCTTACCGAATGATGATAAACTGGATGTGTGGGTCATGTCATACGACCATAAAATTTTCCAAAAATAAATATGTTGGATTTGATTTGTATTTTCTTCGATATGTATAGAACCTCATGGAATCTCAATCCCAAATCCAATACTCTAACCACATTCCCAGATGATAATAAACCCATGAATTCTCGAATATGGTCATAACCCAAAGCATTATAAATAAGTATGATGGAGATAGAGATCCTATAATATATATGTAATTGCTCAAATCAATGCATATTTATAATCATCTAATAGAAACATCAATAACATTCCCCATTATGTTTAAGTAATTAATTCATGAAAATATCATAAATCTATAAGAGAGTATCAAAGTAAGAAATAATTTCCAAAAATAGTGTGGTGAGCCAGACCTTCTATCGACTCAACATATGTGAGTTCCTATGCATCGATTGGTGTGAAACCCCAAAGGACCACCAAAAATTATATGTTAGTACCAAAACTATTAATACATATTGGAACAATTGGGTGTTTATATATAATATTAACAAATAAGAAAACATCTGTGAATGATTGAGAAACGTAGTAAACCCCCCGAAATCAATCATATATTTGAGCCAAATCACATACATATATATATCCCGATGAACTGTTAATAAAATTGTTTTCAGTTTTTTTATTAATAGTAATAACATTAAAACATCATTAAAATAATTCTTTAGGAATATATACTATTAATTTTAAAAAAACTATTTTTAAAATAAAATAAAAATTTAAAATACATTTCTTTTGAAACAATCCTTGGGAATATATAAATGATGTTTTAAAAATAATTTAAAAAACGTTGTATAGAATGAAAAATTATTAAAATCCTTCCATTCAAAATTTTCTCAAAATATTATTTAAAAATATTTTGAAAACATTTTATGAAAACTGTATTTTCAATTAAGATAAATTATTTACTATAGAGATAAATGAGTTTGTCTTTTCATAAAACACATTCAAAAAAATTTTAATTACAAGAAACATGGAATATAGTAAAATTACATAGAAGTATCATGAATTAATAAAATATAAGATAATTATATATAATTATGAGAATTTAATATCATATTCATAATAATAGAAAATACTGAAAAATGATGATATTGTAACGAAGGACTCTTAGAACATTTTTAATTTTGAATAATAATCCCCATGATGGAATAACATTAATTGGAAATTCGTATATATGAAAAAAAAAAATTCCGCGTATATATTTTAAAATGGGCATTATAACTACACAATATAAATGATGATAAGTGTATACCTTATCAAACGCCTTAAAGAAGAAATAGAAGGAGAAAAATATTTTATTGAATTGGTAACATTGATATTGTAATCAACACTAATATGAGAAAATAAAATGGATATTATAATCCATATAAATACGGGGATAATAGTAATAAGAAACATTCAAGGTCATTATATAAAAAAAATATTGAGAGGCTAATATTTCTTGCATCTCACATAAATCAATGTTAGATGAAAAAAATTCATACATTGAGTCTGAATCTTGACATTTGCCTTTATCATCGTAAATAATAAAATAATATATTTTATATTGATAAAATTTGTAATGTTTATTATTTCATCAATTGACATTATTATCATTTTATATAAAATTGAATAATCAAGTATGTTTACATTAGATGTGTTTATAATATTTCTTTTATGTGTGAAAAATAAATTTTGTATGTTGATTATGATCAAAGAGATCATTATATAAATATATAAAAAATTGTATTCTATAAATAATTAACAAATTATTAAAAATAATATACTTTAAAACCAATTCCTGAATTATTATTGTTAAAAATAATCCATCTTTAGGATCCTATAGATTTTTAGTCGTACATATGCTTGAGTAATGTATCCATTTTATTATGATCATTATGGAATGAAAGTCAGAAATATTTTATATTTATATAGATATTATTATATACTAAATACCTTAATGTCTATTTATATATATTTATATATATCATTATTATGATTATGTGATGGAAAAACAAGATTAATAAAACTTTGAAGTGCCGGTAGTCCACACGTTCGTGAAATATTTTATCACTTTTTAAATGAGTAAAATGGAAAGAAGAAAATGATAAATTAAATTAAAAAATGAATGAATAATTAGTTAATATAATTATTATTTTATTTCAATCATATATATTATTTATAGTTACCCTTATTACCTTAATGAAACTTGTAAGTGAAAACCACTACACATCTCTTCACGAGGTGCTAGTCTGTGTTCAAAGGAGAGATGTTATCATATAATATATGAAATGAAATTAAAAAATGTTGTATGTAACATAATTAAAACATTTGTATTATAATTATATTAATATCATAAAAAATATATAAACATTATTTCCATCGGAATTTTTTACGATGATAGGTGGTAATGGAAAAATGAAAGAAATTGTTTCTCATGACAGTAGTCTACCGTACATATAATTGATGATTCTGTACCGTTTGATGGATTAATGTGTAGTATTATATAATAAAATAATCATATATTCATATTAGTATCTTTAGGATAACGATGATATAATATAATCATGTTATAATAAGAATATATAAGGTGTATTAACAAATTAATAAAAATTTATTATTGATGAACAGTGCCTATCTTTTCGTGCAACTAATTTTTGTTTGTACCAAATTACTTTCATGGTTTTTTTGTATCAATAAAATATAAAAACACACGAGGATATGGACATCATTGGTAGAATTTTTTCTGTTATTAGAGATAAATCATGATTGAGTGCTGTGAAAATGATGTGAGAGTGAGTGAACTTTTTTAGTGGATGAGGAGTGGAATGGTTATAAATACCAAAAGGTAAACTCTATTGGGACGTCTTTCATAACTCTGGTTCCTCTAATGTATAATGCTAATGATAGGTATGAATTAATTGGTAAAAACATACATCCAAAACAAAAATATAAATTCAATTTTTATCATCTTATTATATAGATTTTATGTTTAGAAAATTTTATTTATATATTTTTTATTAAGGTAACATATATTTGTTTATTTAAATAGGTAATTTATAAATCAATAATATAATTAATAATAGAATTATTAGATAATATAGACTGAATTATTATAAATTTTAATTACATTTCATTAAAAAATAATATTTTTTCATTTAGTAATAAATTCACTACCAACACATGTAATGCAAAAAACACAATTTTAAACTAAAAAATTTTAATTAAATTTAAATGTTTTCACTAATCACGTTTGATGTAAAATTAATATAAAATTGTTATAAATTAAATATTATTAAAATTACTAAAATATATAACTTTTTACGAATTTTATTAATATTAAAATTAATATTTAAATTAAAAATTATCCAACAAACTGTATGAGAAATATTGGTTTTAATGTCCTAAATATCAAAACATTACCTAGTTTTTTTATCCCAATCCTAATTCGATATTATATTGATTCTGAAAAGATAACATGGATAAATAAATATATAATGGAAATATTTTAACTGAAAATATAATTCAATATATAATTTTACATTATAAATGATTTACAGAAAAGTTCATTTTTAAATTAAATTTTTTTTCACTATTCATAAAAAAAGATACTTCTCAGAAAAATACAAAAAAACAAATTCTGAATGATAATTATAATGTGTATATTTCTAATATAAAGTTATCTTTGGAATATAATATTTATTAAATTGTTAGAATTTAGTCTTCAGACATTCCTTCCATTAAATAGGTACAAAACTACATTTTAGAAAAATACAAAATTTTTATTCATAAATTTTGATTTGATATTCTTTTATATCTATAAAAAAATAATTAAAAATTAAAACAATTAATTAAAATGTTTTTAATGAATTTAAATAATATAGTTCAATAATATTTACTAATTTAATTTATTATGATTGAAAAACATTATGGGCATGATAATAATATTTTCATTGAATACATCATTTATATTAAATTGGATATTATTTTAATTTATAATAAGTTGGACACCAAATAATTATTTATATAAACCTTTTAATCTCATATTATCATAACTCAAATAACCATATTCATCACTAAAATTACAATTTATATGTGATAACTATCATATTGAATATTAATAGTATATCATTGTTTGTTAAAACTCAGTCTTCTTTGTAACACAAGTTATATTAGAAAATCGATTTTTCATGTATCATAGGATAAATATGGTGTTATAAGTAACACAAAAAAGTTTTAATTTTTTGTAACATAATATATTAAATTTTTATAATTAATTTTAGTGAATAATATTTCATAAATTCCTTGTATTTCACATCCTACCTCCCATAAAATGAATATCTCCCTTGAAATTCACCTTTTTTTGCAAAGGATTAAATTTTTAGAATTAATTAATTGAATCACACTACATAAAAATTATATAAAAAACATTCCTTATATAGAGAATGTGGGACAGATAATGGTCACATGTTATTATGTTTAAAAAGGATTCGATATAGGGAGATCAATGGATGAAATTAAAAGGTGTATTTGGATGGAAAGACTTATTCCCTTGGACTAATATCGAATGATATAAGAATCATTCAATTGGATGTTAGAAAAAACGAAACCATAAACCAAACATTTGTGTAAAAGTACATTGATATCCTCATAAAATATCTTAACAGTAAATCCTTCTATTTCAGTATCATTTTTTATTTTGGATTATTATTTCACTATCCAGATTAAAATGTATTGAAATATACTTACACGACATGTAAAATTACATATTTTTACCAACTTCCACAATATATTCATCTTACGTTCTAGAAGATGATTATTTATGATGAAAATTCTTATGCCTAAAGAAAAAAATAATAGAGATAAAGAACACATAACCATAAAGGGTACAACAACATATTATTCTAATCATTAGACATTAACAAAAACCAAAATTGTTAAAAGATCAGAATAAAATTATAAAAATAAAAAAAATTACATATAATAATGTAGTCATCAAAATGTAAATTTAATACCCACAGATTAGAAAAAATCATCACATAAGTAATAATAATGAGAATTTCATAAACATTTACTCACTATGGTTGAAATCAAAACATTAAAAATATTAAATCATATATGCATCAAATATAAGGGAACAATTATTCCTAAAATAAGATTCCATTTTTTTAAATAAAATTAATCAATACCTATAAAAACATTTATACTGACAAAGACATCACATATTCCAGTGGAAGGTGAGAAAACCCATATCTTCTTTTAGTAATGGGTTCTAACCCCACTAACCTGACAGATGTCATGGTTTGTCTCCCAGAATGTTGGCTTTATTATCTTTGGACATTAAAATTAATTACATCCTAAAAACACTTCATGTTTATTAAAGGGGTTACAGATACCCAAAACCAAATTTTTTTTTCACAAAGTTATATTAATAACATTAAGACATCATCTTTTCCAAAATCAAAGAATATCTACAAAATTAAACATATAACAATTATTGTACATATAAACAAATTATTCTATCAATAACTATTAGGATAACTTCAAATGAGAACATCTTAAAATAAAATGTTATATATTCCAATAGTTCATCAAAATTTTAACATCTAATGACTCACACTCCTTGATCATGTGCTGGAATCATGAAAGTCACATTTTCATCTTTAAGGATGATAATTGAGAAAAATAATTACCTAAATAAAACATCATCAATGTAAAATAGTACCACAAACATCCTAGAAGACAAATTATAATTAGAGTTTTATAGATTTTATACATACTCCTACACAAATAATTTTCATGATTTTAAATTATCATTTTTATAACTTAACCCAACTTATCGTATTTCAAATAAGGCTGGCATAATAATACATGTTAAATCAATTGTATAAATATATATTTAAACATAATTCATCCCAACATAGGTAAATAGAAATAATAAGGGTGATATCAACTACTAAATAAGTTTAATAAATGGTGCTATCAATGTTATGACATCAATATCCATTAGTGTACAAAAGAGTTTGAAAAAATCATAAAAGGTCAAGAACGAATCATACAATAATTCATACCCATCAACTCTTGGATCTCAAAACATGAAAACATTGTAATGTAAATATTTATAAAATTGAACAATCATTATCTATGTGATATCAATCCAAATCATAATAATGATTATAAACACATAGTAAGGATTAATAAAAAATATATGTAACCTTGGAAAACATATTTACTTCACTATTACAAACACTATTACAAAAGGAATAACCATATGGTCAACATACATTCCGTATTAATTGGAACGATATCATGGAGAAACCGATTCATATTCAATTATATTACAATATTTCTATAGTTTATAATATAACCATAATTAAAATGTCTAAATACCATTAATCCCATAACATATAAAATCATTCATTTCATCATAAACTTATAAGAACAACCATTATCACATTAATAACCTAATTAACCCATGGGATTGAAACATGTTCTATAAAAATATCCTAGAATCATGAATAAATAATGTATTTTAAATTGATTAGATTACATGTTCTTCATTACATGGTTAACCTATTGAAATTAAACAAGTTATGTTACACTATCTTTAAAATAGCATTAATCAATTCATAAAATAATGAAGATGGTATTAATAAATAACATCCCTAAAAGAGGATAACAAAAAACATTAGTAATTTATTAAGATAAATCTAAATATTATTAAAATATCATTAAAAAAATTATTTAGGAAAATATCATTTTCATTTTTAAAAATACATTGTAAAACATAAAACATTTTGAAAATAATTTTCTCATAAAAATTATTATAATTCATAAAAAAAATCTATAAAAATCAAATTATATTTAAAAAAACATATTATAAATACTTTAACTTAAAAATGATATAAAATTATTATTCAAAACAATTTGTAAACATATTTACAAAACATTTTTTTTAAGGAACTCATATTTCCAACCTAAGGGTGTTACAAACTAAAATTTTCTTAAACAACATTATTTAAAATTTCTAATTACCTATGTGTTTGAAAAATGTTATAAATACATTGAATTATAAAGTATAAAATTAAATATATATATATTTTATGATAAATATAAAAATTCATCATTGGATACTTAATCATACACAGTAACAATTAATGACTATATTGTAAAAAAAAACTATTACACTAATGCAACAAAGTATTAGAATCCCCATAAATTGATAAAATATAATGAAACTAGAATATCAAAAAAAAATAAGATTCATAATATTTTATTTCAATTAGATATTATATATAAACCATATAATATATGGAAATTGAATAACATAAAAAATGTCTCAATGAAAAAAAATATATGAAAACAATTATTTACCAAATTTGTAAGAATGAAACCATAAGCCCCATGAAATGAGGACCCAAATATATATGTATATTGCAATAAATATAATTATAAGAATCATAAATAAATTCAAGGTATTTATATACACCATAAAAAAAATTAATATGCGAATATGGCATTCATCGCAAATATACAAAAGTTGGATAATAAAAATGTTTACCTTGACTCGGACTTGTTAGATGTTTCATTATCATCCTGAAAAAAATATGTAAATTATTTACATTATTTAGGAGATATTGAAAGGTTATTATTACATTAATTCCTCTTATTATCATTTTATATAAAGTTACTTAATCAGTTTTTATTGTGTTGGATATTTTGAACATATTTTATATATATGTCAAAAGAGAATTTGGTAGGTTTTATAATTTAAAAGAGATAATTATATAAATTTATTGTGAAAATTAATAATTATATAACTATAAACAATATATATATAAAATAATATTTTACATCCAAAAATTAATTATTTAAATTAACAATTAATATAGGGTATGATCATAGAGATAGTAGGACGTACATATAATTGGGTAAGGTTTAAAATTTTAAGGGAAATTTTTTGAAGAAAGGTGATTAATATTTTATTTTTTATGAATTATAATTATATATTAAATAATATAATATTTAATTATATATAATTATGTATATATATATATTACTTGTGATTTTATGAAGAACACGACGAATCACACAGCTCTGAGGAGGCCATAGTCCACACATCCGGGAATGAAATTTTCACGTTTTCATTATGTTAGATGGTATGAATAAAATAGAATATTATATTAAAATAAATATTATTATTCCATTATTTTAGTAACTATTTCATTTATATATTATAAATTCATTATATTTACCCCTATTACCATTTATTTAACACATTTTTGTAAAACGCTTCACATCGCTTCATGAGATGACAGTCCGCCATACACTCGAGTGATGTTATCAAATCTTCCACGGTACAAAATTTAAAAAGGGTGAATATCATATTATGATAAATGTGTAATATACTGTTATATATATAATATATAAATAATATTTTTATCATATTTACAAACCATGGGAGTTTGTAATGACAAAATATATTACATCATATCACAATGTTGTAGACATCCATACAAAATAATGATATTTTGTAACCCATTTTGTGGGAGTGTGTGTGTGTAGTTGATACCCTTAACATGATAAAATATCTATATATTTATTATAAATTTTCTCATATATTCATGGTATATTAATAATTGAATGGGTTGTGAAATAAATAAAACCAAAGTTCTCTTTGATGAACGTTGCCTATTCTTTAGGGTAACCAATTTTGGTTTCTTCTATATTCATTATTTTGTTTTCATTATGTTAAAAATTAATAGTATACAATTATGGGAAGTATTTTGGTATTATATTTGGTATCTATTGGATGATTATTTTTAATTGGTGTGAAGAAGTGGGGAGAATGAGTTCACCTTTATAGTGGAAGAGGATTGACATTCTTGTAAATAACAAGACAAAAAAATGATTGAGAGGTATATCTTATATTGTTTTCCTAAAAAAATAAAAAATTAAATATTGGGATTTATGAATTAGTCAATACATAACTCCGCAAAAAATTTATTTTTTCTCAAGTTATTCTTTATCCTTTTTCGTTACTATTTTTAATTTGGTAAAGGGAATTTCCTGATTTACGTAGGTAATTTATTGTTTATTTATTTATGTAAAAATAAAATAATTAAATTATTTATCCAAAATTATTATAAATATGATTTCAAAATCATTATATAATATTCCTATGTGTGAGTAAATTTAAATTTAATTCAAATGACTGTAATAAAAAAACCCCATTTATCATTCATGAATTTAATTAATTTAAACTATTTTCACTTATAAAATTGAAATAAAATAATTGAACTTATTATAAAAATTAAAATATTTTTATTCCAAATATGAAATCCATTTTTTCCAACACAACTAACTGAAATTGATGAATTATATTAAAATATAATCCCAAAATGTGGATGAGAAAGCATGGTTTTAAAGTGAAAAAGTTATAATATTCATGTTGTTTTTATATCCATTATCAAATTAAAATGGATAAAACTTAACTATATATGATTAATATATAAATAATTAAACTGAATTCACATTAAAAAAATTTAAAATTTTATTTATAATTAAAACTTCTATAGAGAAAAAGTCAGTTTTGAAATCAAATTCATTATTTATCAATACTTATCAGAATACAAATCTTCCCAAAAATATACTAAAAACAAACCCTATGGTAATTATGAAAAAAAACACATTAATATATGTTTATATAATATAATAAAATTTATATAATTTTCATAATTTATTAAAAAAACAAGTCTTTATTTGAAAGATGGTATAACTGCATTTTAGAAAAAATGCATCCTTTTATGCTTAAAGTATGATTTGTTATTATTATTTTCTTAATAAAAATATTTGATGAATTTAAAAAACGTTTTTGGAATATATTATATATATTTCAATAGTTTCATTGAATATTACAGATTATTTTAATATTTTAATATAAAATCCCTTGGTTGGTATAGAAATAATTTTCTATAAAAACAATAACATTATATTAAATTGGTTTTTATTTTTATTTATAATTAATTGGACACCAAATAATTTATTATATATACCCATTCAGCCATTTTTTTATAATTCAATAATTCCTTTTGATTATTCTATTCCATTGACAATGTGGTAAATATCATAGGGATTGTAAATTTATTATTTTTGTTTGGTAAAACATTTTCTTGTGTTAAACAGATGTTATCGAAGAAATATGATTTTGTGTGTACTGTAAGATAAACATTATATTAAGTTTAAACCAAAATAAACTATTTATTTCATGTAAAAATATCTTCAAAAAAATTTAATTAATTTTAAAGGATAAATTTTCATTAAATATTGGTATTTTACACTAATTTCTTCCTCTAATACATTTGGTAAAAATTGATATCACATGAGATAAATAAGACTATAATTGGTAATAAACCAATTTTTACAAAGTAATATTGGCTCAATGATATTTTTTTTAGATCATCATGACTACTATGATGGTTTTTTTGATTAATAAATTCAACTGGGATAGTTTTGTAAATGATCAATGACTACCAAGGAAATTTTTTTCTATGCTTTTGTATGCCAAATATTTCAGGTTTATAACAATATCATTCAATCTGGACTCGTGTTTATTGTTTCCATTATTATTAATGTCTTATAAAAATCCATGATTAATTCCATGATAAATTTTTTTGATCAATGAATATATGTATTGTTTATAAAATTTATACTCTTATTCTTATATCCTTATTCTCATGTTATGTAGTTATCTTCCATATTCACCCATACCTAGACTATAAAAACACCATTTATTTTTTTCCTTCACCTATTATATGGTAAATGGTTTTATATATGATATTTCTAGAAGTTTTAAATTTTTTTGAGATATTAATGGGAGATAATATAGTTCTCTTATGAGCATGTTGTTTTTTTATCTATGTTTCTAATAACACATGACCTATTAGTTTCTTCTATATATCATTATGACCAATAATATATATTAATATATGTAAATTTTATATATTTGTACAATAATATTGGATTTATATTTAGTAAAATATTAGTTTGAGATTTTATTTTTAAAATACGTTGATAAATAATTATTGATAACCTGTAAAATTATACTAAATAACAAATAATGTATGGTGTTATTATAAATAATGAATTATTGTAATCCTAGAAAAACATCTATGTAAAACTATTAAAACTATATAGTGAACTAGAATAATTGTACCTATGTTAAATGTCTCTTTTAATGGAACATTTAGATGGACTCGAACATCAAGTTGTGTATGAAATCCTTCCATTCTTCAGACCCGGTTTTACATTCCTATGGTATATGCTTTGTAAAATCATAAAATCATTAAAATTAACTTGGAAGGATTTTAATAGAAAATAAATATGACTAATAGATGTAAAACAAAATGATTCATGAAATTAAAATATGTTATCATGATCTAAAAAAAATTAATTATATTTCCCTATTGATCACTCTGGATAATTTTTTTATTGTCCTGATAACCATTTTATTTTTATTATGGTAATGAAGATGTAGTGATAAATACATGGTGGGAATTGGTATGATAAAATATTGATGTATATTATTTTATATTATTATTATAAATTCCCTTATTACATGAATGTTATTTTGGTTTTTTAATTATTAAAATTATTGATTAGATGTTGAATTTTCACTGAAAATCCCATATGGTATGATGATCACATATCAAGTCAATGATTCATTTATGATTTATATATTAAGACTATGTTTCCTATAGAACTTTTTATTCCTCCCCCCTCTTGTATTTGTTTTTTCATAGAAAAAGAATTGATTTATCTATGTAATTCAATCAACAACTAAAATTCCAGGGATTACACATTTTATAATCCCAACAAACCTATTTTATTCTATCAGAGTTCTAATATATATATACTTTTTATGGAAATAAAATACATTCTATTATTCTTTATTCCAATTACGATGTTTATGTTATTGTGAATTGTTTGGGGGGGGGGACTTAACATCGATGATATTCACATTTTTAGGGAGATTTCATATTTCTTTCTGGAAGAGTTATATAGTATTCCATTAAATTAAGATGGTGTGTTCAGAATATGACTCAAACATGGTGCCACTATATATTCAGTGGATCTGAATAGATTATACCCAATTTAGTTGAGGTAACTTATGAAGAAACTCATTTAGAAACGTGAAAATGGATTCATTCATCAAATGTGGTAAGAAAAGGCTTCAACTATTATATTTTTTATGTAGATGGATGAATCTATGTGACTGTACATTGATTATCATGAATTGAAAACAATCATAGTCAGCAACAAGAATTATATACATAATATTATGGACTTTTTCAATCAATTTCAAAGAACACAATACTTTTTCATGATTGACCATTATTATGGATATCATATATTGAGGGTCAATAATAAGGATAAACTTCGGACACCATTCCACACACCGTATTAACATTGTTGGAACATAGTGTTCCATTTTGTGTTAATAATTCCCCTCCCATCATCACAGATTTAATGAGTTGATAATTTATATTTAATATTTACCACATTTTTTAGGTGTTAACAAAAGATATTTGAATACATAGAAAGGGTATGGAAGGTAATGAATATCACTTGAAAATTATACTGAAGACTACAAGGATAGAGAAATTTTATTAAATTTTTTACAATGTGCTAACTTTTTAAAAAAAAGTTTTCATTTTTAGGCTATATAATCATAACAAGGTGAATATCAGTGGGTTAAAAAATATGATTTTTATTGAACATCAACTTGGACTTACCAGAGATACTGAGTTTCGAGGTTTTCTTGTATTTTTAATATTATCTAATATTTATGGAAAATCCCTCATGGATAACTAATCCGTTCACAATGTTAACTTAGAATAAAGGAATTATCCTAAGTATAGATGAATCCAATGAAACTATCATTTAAATAAATTTAATATTACTCATGGATTTTGTATCTAAAATAAAATATATTAGAGAAGGATTATTAATCTATATTGATACATCCATGATGTTATTAGGATGCGTTCTCTAGTATAATGAAAGTCATTATAGCTTGTTCTTCATGAAAAATGAATGTTCATAAGAAGGACTACAATATTCATCCATCAAAATTTGACATAATATTTTTTTAAACAAATTAAAAAAAATTCATTACAGATAATTTATTGATATATATACTAGTCACCAAAGTTTAATTTATACATTCAGTTATAATCAGTAGAATATGAACTAGTGAAGATTTATAAAGAAGATTAAAGTATATTACAACTCAATACATTACCTCCTTGGGAAAAATAAAAAGCAAGAATACAATTTATGTTGAAAGGATGATTCATGATAATCTATGATGAGGATCAGAAAATATATAATATTTTTATATTTAAAAATGATAAATTTAGAATTCGTGAAGGAAGAGGATAAATATTATCTTTCTCAAATGAGTGTTCAACTATAAATGTCAGTGACTATCAATGAATAATAGAATTATTATATGGAACTACTAATAAAGGGTGAGAAATGTCATAGAGATTAATCTAGAATTTTATGGAGTAATGTGGCTTAAGAACCATGTTTTGTTTACCTAAATATTCATTTTTTAGAAAAGTATTGTAAGGGGAGGATTATAGTTATTCAATCTCTAATCTACATGGGTTTTCCAATTTTAATATATATTTAAAGGATTATTAATAAAGAGATAAAATGGAGAGAGATATCATAGTGTTTTTATCATAATTATTTTAATGTTGTTATGTTAATTAAAAAATTGAAATGTTTAATGGGATGTTATAAGTACAACCATACCGAAATGGAAATGTTATAATTGAACCACAGATTTTATCATCATACTCCTCAAAAAATCTAATGGGAACAATTCTGCATTACTTGTTATTGACCACCAAAAATATTCATCACACATAAACACTATCAGAGAATATTCTTCTTTAGATTATCATTCTATGATATACATTATAAAAATATTAATAGATTAGGGGGTACTATATACAATTGTATATGATTGGGATTTTAAAATTAAATAAAGGATAATACTACAACTTTAATAAGTTCTTGATATAAATTATTGTTTAATAGATCATGTCTACCTTAGAAATATGGTCTATCTAATAGAAAAAATCAAAAATAATAGGCCGCGTTATGATCTTGTTCTATGGATTCAAAATGTGGTTTGGATCAACCCATTTGTATTGTTTTATTTTATTATATTAATACATTATACATAACAATTTATTAGTATACTTATAGATAAATATATGAAAATAATTTTGATGTTAGTTATTAAGAGATGAAGTTAGAGAAATAAATCAATTTAGGCTAGTTCTAGTGGAATAAATGGAATATAAGTTTATAACCATTTAGAATAACATAATGTTTGAATAAAATCGAAAGAAAATGTATGATGATAATAATTGAATTGATATGTAATATCATGTTTCTGAGAAGATGTTTCTATAAATTACTCCAATGAATGTTTTGATATTTTTAAATAATTTCAATATAATCCTTATGAATATTTCAATCATTGAATTTTTTATCATAACAAGATCATAGAATATAGACCGGTGCTTCCACCGAACCAATGTCATGTTATTGATGAGTTCCATGTATATTTCCAAATAAAGTAGAATATAATTCAACAACATGTACTGAACTCAGATTTTGTAAATACAGAACATGAAAATTCCTATGAGAAATAATAAATATATATTATGGATTTTATATATAATGTATTTTGAAAACAAGACCACGTATCTTGTTAATGTTTTTTATAAAACCACAAAATCGAGGAAGCTATGTGTGAAACTATGGAGGTAATGAGGAAGATGAGTCCAATATAAATTATATCAAATTTATTTAATATTAATGTTTAAATACATATTAATTTGTGTATAATTTAACACCAAAAGTGTTTATCCAATTATCTTTTCAAAAGAAATTAATTTCATCTATATGTTGTGTCACACTGAACAACGAGATATTACAAGCTTTGATTTACAATTAAAATTATTACAAGATTTATAAAATAGAAATTAAATATGTTGTTAACAATAATAAAAAAATATAATTTTAAAAATATGTATAATTTTTTAATATAAATAATATTAAATTATAAATAAGTTCATATGATTTATTAAATACATGATATTTTTGAAAAATATATATTCACCAAAAAATAATTCTATTTATTATTGTGAAAAAGTAATGAAATTAATTTTTGAATTGATTATATAATTTATTTGACAAAATTAACTTCATTATTGATACGAATATGTAAAAAAATAACTTGTTTTATACTTTTTATACCTTATTTAAAAGATTAATATTTCAAAGAATAATATAAATAATAAATTTTTAAAAAATATCATTACGTTTTAACGTTATTACAAGATCCATATTATTTTAAAATGATTACAAATTTTAATATTTTTCTAATCATAAATTTATTAAACCAATTTATTTTGTTGGAATCAATTTTATATGGATTATTGATATCTAATATTTTTATACTTTTGAAATTATTTCATTTGAATATCATATTTCATCTTATTTGTTGTTTTAATTTTAATTTATTTACAACCAATTTTGTTAATTGAAAATATAAAAATTCATTCAATATTTGATATCCGAATAATTTGATTTATATAATAAATTTAACAGACTTTTTCAACATATTGAATTTTTATATAGTGAAAAGTAATTAATATTGTAATGAGTTTAATGGGATTACCATGGGTAAAACAAATAACATAAATGATAAAAGTACATAACAACATGTCCAATATCTATTTAATTGATATATACGGACATTATCTCAAATTATATTCCCCATTTTCCTATTTTGGATAATTTGTTAATGATTTAAACGCGTTTTAAATATTTTATTTTAAAAAATTACATTTTTGTCCTCTTCCCCATTTATAAAAGTGAACTCAATTTATTCTCTTATTCACACTCCCAAAACCATATGAATCATAAAATAACTACCCAATAATATTTCACATCTAATACCATGTTTGAAAGAGGATTAAATTTATTATTAAAACCAGCTAATAATTTTATATGAAAAAACCTAAATAGGTTCCCTGAATATGATGTAAAATTCTTAAACTTTTGATTTTATATTTTTTAATCTTCCACATCCTTCACATATTCTTCAAATTTGGTGATTTAATAACACCATTTTTTCCCATATAATAATATTTATTTTTATGTTTATGTGATAACCAATATCAATATCCTCTTCCATCAACTGCAGTATGAAACAATCTATCATGTGTACATTGGATTACTACCTTGAAAATGGATATATTTTTTGTTCCATCAAAATCCAATTCCAAAATAATATATTGATATACTAAATGTTTATATAGGATATTAATGAAATTATTATACATTTTTAATTATTATATCACATATAACTTCTTACGTTCATACTCATTGGAAAATGATAATGTCCCTCATGAATACCTGTCATCTTCGGCCCACATGAAGTGATGTGAATAGTTTTGAATATTTTTTTGACTTGGATAGAAAAGAGGATAAATATAATTACCTATAATGAGATATATGGATAATCAAAATTATAAAATGTTGATATATTTTATATTTTTTAATCAATATTTAAATAAAATTGTAATAACATTAATGCATACATATGGAGATTATGTATCCATGTTTAATGTTAAAGGACTAAAAATTCTAAACCAAAACTTACTTCACATTTGAATTAGTTATTACCTTAAACATGATTTTAACATGGAATTGTTAATAAATGAGTAATACATGTTAATAAATAAATCATATATGGCATGAAAAATATTAATATTTTTTATAAATGATTGATAATACACATAAAATTTAATATACCGGTGGTCCAAATGTGAATGAAGTAATTTGAGACTTGAGGTAATTAGTTTCTAGTCTCTTTTTTTGGGAGTCGAATTCCATATTCAAGATTAATTATTTTTGTGTGTTGTATATGATTAACCATTGAAATGTTATTTAATTATGCTACTAATTTTAATTATATTAATAGTGTCATTTTATTATTATTCATTAATGTGTGTGATGATTCAATGGATATCAAAGTGGTGAGGGCTTAATCATACAATCTCTATTTTTATTGTGAATCATACTAATTATGAATATAATTATTAAAATTCATATCATATACATCATGAAATTCATATGTTTTCATAATATATAGATATTTTCTAATATTAAATTATTTTAAATCATTTTCCTCATTTTATATAATATTTATTAAAAGTGAATTATTTTATGAAAATTTGATTTTATTTTTCTCTTCTATTAAAAATCATTTAAAATCTATGTTAATGTTTTATAAAAAAAGATATAATGAAATTTTTAATATGATATTTTTAATGTTCACGTATATTTTTCCCACTGTTTAATTTTTATAAAATTTGTATTTAATGGAATATGATGGGATTTTATGACTAAAGTACTTTTGAATATTACAAAAAATGATAATGTAATATTAGTTTTAGAATGTTTGGAATGAAAAATATTTTCTACCATCATAGAAAATGAATGTTTTAAACAATTTTATTGAATTTTTATAGGAAATATTGGATGAAACATATTTCTAAATTATTATGAAATTTCATAGTTTTAAAAAGCATGTTTTCAATTACGAATGGTTATTTTCTTCATGAAATCTTTTATGTGATGATTTAAAATTATTTTCAATCTAATATCTAATAATTTGTTGTAACATAATTTTTATTTGGGGATATAATACTACAATTCCATCATTTTTATTTTTTTCAATGGTTTATTAATTTTTTCTATTACTGTTTTTTAAAACCATTTATATTCATGTATTTGTACAATGAATGTCATATGAACATGTGTCATACAATTAACTGGTTTTCATTATGTGTGGATGGTTACGTTAAAACCAAAAATTATTCTTAATAGATTATGATATGATTTAGCTAGACATAACCTATGGTACAATGTAAAATCCAATGGAAATGGTAGAATGGCGGTATTAGGTCTGGCTGATGTTTCTTGGAGTGAATTTCAAAAGAATGTTACTAATATGGCTAGGGTCCAAATTTCAAGAGTTGAAGAGGATCATGTTAATGCCTCGTTTTTTGAGGCATCATGGGACAAATGTGTCCTACCCAAGGGAAATCATCTATTGGTTATGGATGAACAATTCTTATCCTGTAAGGAAGGGGGTCCTACAGCAGGGATCCAATATTCAACTTAGGTTATATACAACTTTGAAGGTCTTGAAATGGATCGTTTATACACATAAGAAGAATAACCAGACTATGAAAACCGGGACTATGTGTATTAGTGAAATTAAATGGGTAAGTGTTTTTCTGTAGAGGAAACATGCCCGAGATATAGACGGAGTAACAGGCGGTGTAAGGGTAGGAAGGATTACTCATCCTTGCTACATCCCTTAGAGACTCATTGAGAAAAAAAGAAAGACAATGAAAAGATAGTCAGCAAGGCCGTGTGTCAACCAAAATCAAGTGGATTGTGTGTGAAACAATTGGATTTTCTTATGTGTTCGGAAGATGAGGTGACAGAAGATGTCCTGTTACTCAATGCTTCTAAAGAGGAAGCATCCAAAATGATGGGACGGTCTATGGAAGCAGTTTTGAATGAGGAGCAACACTCATGGATTTACAAGTAGAAAATGATCCGGGTTGGGGGATTAAACATGGGGAATATCATAATCGAGGGTTATATACAGATTTGGGATAAGCTTTCCTCTTCATTAGAAGAACTGATAAGGGATGAACCGTGCAGAGAGGTAACCTCAATTTCCTAGAACTTGTTTAGGGATATTGATTTTGGTAGAATTATGTTTATTTTTAATGAATCTTATTTATCCTTATATGGAAGAAACATGGTTTCTAACATTTCCTTAAAAGTGTTTGAAATTATAAAATTTAATTTTCAGTCATAACTAATTGTAGTTGATACGTCATAACCAAAGAGAGAGCTCATGTTATAAGCATGAATGGGTGGTAACTGTATATCCCTCCAAGGCATTTGATAGTGATTAATATCTCTAGATATGAATAGGATTGATATTGGATTAATCCCTATTATCTAAGGGAATGTGTCTACTATGATGGTTTTTGAATTGAAGTATGAGTACATTAATTACATGAGTAGAGAACCAATCCAACTATATATGATTCCATAATTTGCATTGACTACAAAGGAAATTATTTTTATGACCATATAAATTTCATTTATCCATGCCTTACGAAAATTTTAGGCTCTTAGGAATTATGCATTATGAAATATTATTACCATTTTTAAAGTACGCCTATATTCTCTTTTTTATCATGATTAGATTGGGTCTTGTATATGGGCTATTCTTGATGAATTCATAATTTTTTGATGAATATGTGTTTTTATGGGATAGAGCATGGTATTCCAGAACTAAGTGACCACCACATGGAAAAATTTAAACCCTTAAGAGTGGGGGTTTCACCATTACATTATGGATTAAAAAACTATGCACCCACCAATAATGAACCATGCACAATAGTCGAGGACTGCAAGCTTTGGTCTCATGGGTTGACAAACTATGCAACAATACCAAGGTAATCATGCATGTAATACTTTTTAATTCATTATTATTTTTAAATTACCAAATAAATATAACCCCATAATTTACCATAAATTTAACTTATTCGAATTTCTATATGTTTAACACTCTCAAAAACTGTTTTTTCTTCTCTAGACTCATTACTCAGTGGATGAAAGAATGGAGGAACTCATTTGATTTCTCTCTGGTAGGTGATTATCCTATCATATTTCATTTATATCAATGTATTTATATCTTCTTACTAGAGTGTTAGATCCTAATTTTTTTGTAGGTTATAAACTACGATGATTTGGATCTTGAATCTTGTTTGGATATGATGATCTCTATTTCCATCATTCTTCATTGGCAAATCTTGATGTGGGTGTTATGTTTTCAGTCAATGAATAAAGATAAGCAGTTCTATTTATGATTTTAAAATTAATTTAACAATTGATTTAATATTTTTTTATAATTACATTCAATTTATTATGGGGAAAAAATTGAGAATTTATATTCAGATTTTATATGGAATAGAAATTAGGGAAATATCATTAATTATAATTGAATTATAAATTGGGAAATTTTTTTAAATTGATGGAAAATATGAATTGATTTAAGGGTAGATTTCAAGAAAATGGAATTAAATGAATTTTTTAAAACAAATTATTGGTTTTGATTTAATATTCAAATGAAATAATGAAAAACATTTGTCTTGGTCTTGGTAGTGAATTGGAATTTTGAAAAGTAAAAGTGGGAAATTGAATTTTGGATGATGGTTGATTTGAAATGATATCAATATTCCTTGTCCAGTTTATTTATTAAATGATAACTTCTAAAATAGGTTAGTTGGTGGATTATTTGGTACATGCATTCTATGATATAAATTCTATACACACAAATAGATGATGAAAACTCTAATAAAATACACTTCGAAAGATATTATCATTATGGGCATGTTTATGAGTCATATTTTTAATTATTAATAGTGACTTGTGTAAAATATTTCTAGAGTCAATGTTTTTTGAGTGTGGTAATACAATACCTATAAACTACAACTAAACAGGGAAGATGATGATTGTTCTAATTTAAAATATTTTGATTGTAATTCCATTGATTATTAAAGTACTTTATTCATGATAATTAATTTATATAAAAATTCTTATATAAAAGTTATTAATTTATGAAAATTTAAAAATAATTTCCATCATTCTGAAATGAATCCTATTTTTTCTTAAATATGTATTTAAATCCCTTGTTTTTTAAATAAAATTTAATAAATGATGTGGATTATTATTGTAGGATCATTTTATAGAATTCATTGTAGGACCCTAGTAGGATTTTTTGCTCACAACCAACATCAATAGTATATATTTTATTGATATTTTTATATTATGTTTGGAAAAGATAATCCATATTTGGGATGAAGTGTAGTCCCTTTTCTATTATGAAAATATTATATATACCTAAAACTATTTTTAGAGCCTAGTGTTGAAATGGTGCATGATTATGAACCCTTTTGTTCCTCGAATTAATTTCCGAAAAATATTTAATATATTATTTATCACATGCACTTTATTTATTAATGAAAATGATAAAATCTTAAAATAATTATCTAATCAAAATTATAATCTCTTAGATAAATTTGAAACAAGAGTTTTATCCTAGGAGTGTCTTAAAATTATTTGGTTTGAGGATTTTAGATAAATCTAATCGTTGATGGGTGCATTTAGATAAATAAATAAATTATTTTTTAGTTTCAGTTAAATGGACTAAAATTAAAATCCATCAATAAATTCATCATTATTTAGGATCTCCATATTCATTGACATAATCATACGATCATTGAGAGAATTTTCTTCTACCCACTCATTATCGAATCCAGATCAGATGTCAATAAAAAAATAGGTACATGATAATAGAGAAAAACAAACTAAAATACATCTCACATATGTTAGTGAAAACAATCATCATCAAAGAAAAATCCAAATTTAAGTAGGAATTATATATTTGTTTATTCTAAACCTAAGTGACTAAATATATTAATAACGACAAAATCTCAACCTTAGTAGGAATTAATTGAAACCATTTCATGCATATTTGTTTCATTTTAAATATTATTAATAAATTAACCACTTTTATTCAATTTTTCAAACCCTGGGAATCAAAATTTGTATTCCATGGACAATAACACTTTTCCAATTATTTTTTAACATATTAATCATTGGCTACTCGAAATATATTTGACTTGTTCTTCACTGATTAGTCTATAGGCCATTAATAGGGATTGACGAGATGGATCGAGTCTGATCTAGCCCCTAGAATGATTGTGAATTTTTGTGTGATGAATTTATTGATGAATATGATATGGATTATAGTATTTTTTGCATTTATATGATTTCATAGGGGATCTATGATCCAATGATATGTTGGTGTGGAATCATAGGTGTATGAAGCATGTACGAGATTGAGTGGGTGAATCAAGAATTGTTTTCATTGCAATATATGAATGGAAATGACAAACAAAAGTTTTTTTGGGTTACCTATTGAAATATGACAAGTATAAGAGGTAGATCTAGACTGAAAAGGTTTGGATCATTTTTTGTTGAAAAAACACAACAACATGGCGTGTACCAGGATGAAAATATGTTGTGTAGTAACCCTATGGTTGAATGTATAGGGTATTTGAAAACATTAAGGACCACACATTGTGTGAATGGGACATATTCCTTGTGAGCCTCTATGAGTAAACACTATGTAAGGAGTATCACATAGGTAGTACCCCATGTGGGAAGACATGACATGTGAAGAAGTAACCATACATGAGAATGGTTTCCAAGACCGGACTAATATCACGTGCAAGAACCCTAGTGGATGTGGCACACCATTTTGTCACTATACACATTATGTATGGATATATGAGATGTGATCTACGTACAAGTAGCGACATGGTATAAGGCCACATACCATGTTGTTCCACATACACATAGTGTAACCGTCAATTATTTTTTAGGAATCTTTTACCACATCATTGTATACCATTTGGACTCTGATTTTTGCATGAAAGAATCCTATCCTATGTTCTTTTCAACATGAAATGACATTATGTCCCCTAATTTAGATTTTGAGATATGATGCGATATTTTATAGACTTGATTATTTTATAGGTGTCACTCAAAGATGGTAGTGATCAGTAATGATCATCAGAGTGTTCATAGTAGCACCCACTTACTAGGTATGTAATGAGACCTTGAGCAACTATTAGGGTGGAAAATAATATTGATACATGACATGTTTTCTCTACGTATTCAACTAGTGGAAAAAACCTATTGGTATAGTAATGGGTCTTATATATTCTTTCTAATTTTCCCCCACATACATGGTCAGTGAATGATTCCTCGACTAAAAGATTGGCATACACCATCTGAGTAGGGAGTAGGCCTTATTTGGATAACAATATTATCACCAACTTTCTAGGATAAGGCATGGTTCCTCAATTGACTATTGAGTTGAACCATCATGCGGAGTCATGGCATGGGCCATCAACCATTAAAAATATATCGTCTTATTAGGATTGGTTATGGGTCATCTAATGTTCAATTGAGTGGTACCCTATTGCAGAGTCCATTTATGGGACCTTGATCATTATAATTGAACACTCCTATGGTTTAGGGAGTGGGACCTCTTTCAATTACTATATTAAAACACTCATACAATAATAGAGATGTGTTCCTCTATTTAATATTTAGTGGATCCCTCTTATAGTGTCTTGGAACGGGTTGTCAACAATCACTGTGGAAGACTCCGGTCAGTACGGGACATGGATCATCATGCTGCCGATTTAATAAAACACTCCAACTATGTTTTGTATGGGTCATCTATCTAATTGATTAGAACTCACATGTTGTACAATGTCGTGGGTCCCTATCCTAGATAATGTTCCCCCTACTGGGTGATAATGTTGTGAGGTGTTTCTTGACATGGATGTCTCTTCGGATAGACATGCATGATAATTGACAACATTGAAGGACCTATTAGAACATATTGAACAATTTTATTGGATATGTATTGAGATAGAGATCCCATTTAACTCTCCTTTTGGTTTCTAATGTAGATAATATATATATCTATATCAAAATTTTCATGATTTTTACTTTTTTAATTTGGTTTTACCTATCCATTTCTGATTTTGTCTCTTACTTCTCACCCTTCATCATTTTACTGTGTTCTACTAGGCATGCATATAATCACCACTACATGTCAATTTCTATCACATGTTGGGCATTATGTATATGATATATATATCATTGGTTATTATAGATGAGCATAGGTATATATAATTCATTTCACCATGTATGCTGGTAGGATAATGGTGTTTTGGATATATGATCTCTCTACATCAAGATTTCTTATTTTTTCTAGTTGGGACATCATTCTATTTGGGAATGTATTTCCCCATAATTAAATATTATATTATACATTCGTACACTATTTCCCTTATATATGTTTATCATGAATGGTTTATTTTCTAGGAATTTCATATTTTATTATTACTATTTGGAACATCATCAATGATATGGTCATGTAAATATAAAAAATGTAATTATGAAATGGGATCCCATATAAATATTAAATTACGGAACCTGTGGCCTCCCTTGGCCAATGAAAGCGGGATTATGATAGTTATGGATCGATCCCCATTGGGTTTGGTCGTGATGTCATGACCCGTCCCTCAGAGACCATGCCATGACTTCACCAATCCAGCCTTCCATAGGCGAGGGGCAGATGACTAGCACTCAAAGGCATATTCCCTAGAAACGGGAATGAATTGCCTTTATAACTTGTAAAATTACACAACCAAGCACAAAGAATGATACAAGATCAATGTAAATCTATATAGTAAATAGGGTGTGTACAGAGCGTAAAAGGGGCCAGAATACAAGCCCAAATGTAAAGTACAAGTAAACTAAAATGTACAAGTAAAACTGAAAATAGTTTCTACGAACACCTGCCAAGGATCCTACCTGAAGGGTAGGCACAACTCTTGAATGACAATATATGCAGTACACCTCATCTAAATTCCACCTACAAGCCATCTCTTGTCTTAGTACCCTCATCCTCAGTTAGTGATGTCTGTTGTCTACACCAAACACAACAAGGTGCAGGTGTAGCCCATGCAGGGGTGAGTAAAACGATACTCAACAGGGACCCTAAGACCTCGTAGGTCTCCTAGAGTTCCACAAAGGAAAGACCCCAAAGTAAGAACCCGAAACTACATAGGCATATTCCCATACATATTCCAAAGTTATCATGCTATACTAATCTCATACATGTGGTAAGTATACCATGATTTTTACACCATGAAGGTGAAGTATCACATAGCATATCCTTAATCACAAGTACAAAGTAAAGACAAATCACACTAGGATTTATTGTAGGGGTAAAAACAAGTTACATCCCCAGTCACATCATTGAACAACTCAGTTGTTGGAGAACTCTTCCTCTATTGAGTATAGTTGGCCTACCACATCACACAAAGGCACCTCACACTAATCTTGGTCTGCTGAGGTACTCCTCTTGTCGAGTATCATGGGTCTACCACATCACAATGAGGCACTCCCCATCATGGGTTTACTATGTCACACGGAGTCTCTCCCTCTCGTGGCCTACTAAGATACTCCTAAGATTGAGTACCATGGGTATACTGCATCACACAGAGCCTCTCCCCACCGTGGGTATATCGTATCACATAGAGGCACTCCCCACTGGGCATGTCGAGTCACTCTGAGTCATAATGGTCAGTATTTTTCATATCACATCTAGTTGCAGGGTTCCACACATAGCGTGATTAGGAGATCATATCCCAAAGATATCATTTATACATCAATCATCCTGAATATCCACAAAAATGTATTCCAAAGGTCCATCACATCTAAAGGGACCCAAAACAACAGGCGGCGCATCAATTGGATGCTCTGTCTATATGTAAATATTGTTTCCTCTCCAAGGGCCTTGTTGGATTTGGGGCTCAATCCAACCCAAACATTCTCCACCTCTATCCAAAAATCAAGGGGAGTAGGACCATATAGATCCAATGTTTCCAGTTCCATAGACGGTTCATCAAACAAATTCTTGGTTCTTATGTTAGGGACAAAAAGGAGAAACTGGGTTCATATGGGCCCTGGTCCTATCCGACCTAGATGACCTGGGACATGGTGGGCCTGGCCCGCTAGGCCATGGTACAACCCAGTGCACGAAGGGGGAAGAATGGCCCAGCACGTTAAGTGTGTGCCCCCTTGGCATGGCCCGCTAGGCAACCTGTGGTGTGGCCCGCTGGGCTGCACGCAGTGGGCATGCGGTCAGCCCTAGCCGCAACCCCCCCCCCCCCCCCCCCCCATGTAATCCGAACAGCCCATTGGCTGTTCGGTTGCCCAACTAGAATGCGGGATGGCTCATTGGTGCCACACGGTGTGCCTCGGCCAGCCAGAACGGTTGAAAGATTCTCCTTCCAGCGGCGCGATGGCGTGGTTTTCCACCAACAGCCGACTGGGTGCCGGCTGCCCTCCACCCTCCGCAGCGGCCAAGCGGTTGCAGCCTCTAGCTCCACTGGCAGCGCTGACATGTGACGCCACTCCTCTATGCGATCTACAGAATGATTTTCGCCGATCTACTCTACTGCGGCTGAAGGTCACTGACCTCCTTTACAATAGATGCCACGAGCGCACACCGCCCTTTCCCCCTCGCGGTCGGCTTGGTGTCGGCCACCACCTTCTTCCAAGAGCCATTATGGCTTCGTTCCATGCCCGAAATTTTAAATTATCACATATTCCTGATCCTTGTGTTGAGGGATCCACGTCTTTATATCGCTCTCAACAAATCATTCTGTTCCCAACGTTAATAAATATTAGGCGTTGAAGAACGCACGAAGAACACCCGATGAATATAAAGAAAGAGATGTAATGTTTATGTGTGGGACGATGGACAGGTTTTTTTACCATCATCATCATGAAATTAGGATATGAAGAATCTATAGAATAAAATTAAAATTATTTAAAAACCCTACCTTAGTATAGTTGGAGAGTTTCCACGTTTGAGGATGTGTCGGCGTCTGTTTTCCACGAAATAATCCCCCAACGATGCCTCTCGATCTTCATTCTTCGGTTCGTGGTTCAGGGTTTCTAGTCACTACCCAATAGAACCGACGTTGTCCTATACATGTTTGGAATCATGAAACTTTACTAGAGATTCGTCACTTGATGAAGCCATGCCAATTCATCACCCTATGATCTATATAAATAAGAAAGGAGGAGGGTAAGTAATGATCGTGGAATTTTTGAAGGATCGTTTAATAAGAAACATCATAAATCCCATTGACGCAGCTACTTATAATTTTATGGGTAATTGCATTTAATGGCTTGATACGCCTTCGGTCCCATATTAACGCTTATCCGTTGGTGGAAAAGAAATTAAATAGTGAGATTATTTTATTTCATTTACTTTTAAAAGTCACAAAAAATAACTTCATCTCCGGACCTACTATTGTCAAAGGGAAGTCTCCATTAAGTGAATCTTGGCCCTGCGGATTCAATGGAATTCTAAAAATTTTAATCTTAGCACTGGTTCAAAATTTAGAAAACGCTGCTCAGGCGTTTAATGAACGTACCTGAAAAAATATTTCTAAAAATTATGTACAGTCACCCTCAACCTGCACCGGTCGAGGATAGGATCTACCTAAGTGAAACATTCCCCAATGAAACCAAAAGTACTCTTGAATTTTCAATCTAAGTTCCCATTTAAATGTTTTCGATTTTACAATAAAATAACTATCACATAATTATTATTTCTATTGCCAAAAACTCACGTTACCTGGTGGCATGTGCCAGCCAATGTTAGTTTCTATCTAAAGAAAGTATACCCTCAGGACTTTAGTTGTGGTATCATATTTTTAATCCGAGTTACCGTTTATGCGTTATAAGCATTTGGAAATTAAAAAACCTTATTTGATTATTTTAGTTACATTTATTACATTTACAGGATTTTCAATGTAGAATTGGGCTGACTAAAATTATGTCACCCTAGGGTAAAACAGCCATCCTGAGTGTAATGACACCCTCAGATTTCTAATCTGAGAACCATTTAAGATTTATTCCAAATTTTCAAGAAAACTGCTTATGTGTTCTAATTAATGCTTAACAAAACTTTGACGGATCATTCTGGGAACTTCAGGCCTCAGAATCGTGCGCTGTCAGAAATCGTGGTCTCGAAATAATTCCTTATAACTAAATATTATTATACAAAATTTATGTGACATTACATTCTCCCAAACTAAGGAATTTACGTCCCCAAAATGACAACATAGACTATGGAAACAAATGCGGGTACTGAGCACAGATCTGAGCTTCCTACTCCTATGTGGTCTCCTAGAGGTTCTCGTGCTGCCAGCGAATGCGCACTAGAGGTATCGACCACCCATGAGGGAACCGCTCCTGTTGATCCTCATTCTCTATTCGAACCACCGTAAATGTTTCCCCATTGTCTAATTCTAGCTAATCATGGTCGATGAATTTATAAGTGTTATGGATGTATCTTCTGAACTGGGATACAAGGAAGGCATCCTACCCCCACTCCAAATATTTTTGTAGTGCCAAGTGGTATCCCACATCACCAAACCAAAAAAAACAATCATAAATGGTCTGATAAACCTCATTGATAACTTTCCACCTAAGCCAAATCATTATAGTCCCCATAAAGGGAAGAATTGCAAGAAAACGTGGTCCCTCCTCCTAAAACTCCCATGATCTCTATCACTTGTCGGAAGTAGATTTTTTCTAGCTCTTTGTAGTCTTCAATTGCTGAAAAGTGGGGCATCTTGATACAAACTCTTCCACTACTTTCTTCATTCCTAGTCAGCAGTGGTGATAATAAATGTCTTGGTACATCTTCACCACTCCTGGATTTACCATTAGAGTTGATGTACGTAACTCTCTCAACATATCCTCCCAGATCAGAACTGGTACCATGGTACGTCCTCTAATGAGGATGTCGTGCTGCCCACTTTCAGAAAATACATCAGGTGCATGCCCTGAGAATTTTTTAGCACGTCGACCTCCACAGTCGGTGTCCACAAGTTCCACCTCCTGGACTCATTGAAGGAGTGGGGGAGTGACTATCATAGTTTGGATGTATGATGCTCCATCTCTATCCTTGAAAGATTTCTGAAACATGGATAACCGCTCAGTTTGCTTACTCAGAAACTGTAGACCATAACTCTTACTGTTTGCATATGCTACCAAATTCCCCTTCCAAGGAGTATAGACTATACCAATGTCAAAGTCTTGGAGGAACTCTAGCCATCACTGCTATCTCAGGTTCAGGTCCTTTTGAGGGAATATTTACTTGAGACTCTTGTGATTAGAGTATACTATAAAACATTCTCCAATCAAGTAGTGGAGAAAATTATTTAGCACAAAGAACACTTCTGCTAACTACAAGTCATGGGTAGCATTGTTCAACATGTCAGTCTCAGTCTCATTTCTTGAAAGCATTTTTGACTCTTCTCTGCCCATAAGAAAGGCTCCCCTTTTTTATAAAATCTGGAAAGGGTGTCACTACCATGTAAATTTCATGTATAAATATTTGATATTACCTTGAAAAGGCAGACATCCCTCTCTCTTATAGGAGGTAATCTTATAACCAACTTTTAAAAATATGTCTCCATGCTCTACCACCCCATTTGGAACTGAAAACTCAAAACTATTGCTGCGACTATGGTATGTCTAGCTGACTCAAGACAGATTGGCTGGACCCCCTATGCATGAGTTTATCCTAGGATGCCTATATTTCCTTTTTCACTGACCAATTAAAATCCCATTCCAACATTATAGATAAACCGCAACATGTTTTCCTAAAACAATCAATCAGATTATGAACTGTGGATGCCTAGTCCATACCCATACTATCATAAAAACCCTCAATGCTGCCACCAAGAGGTTTCAACCGAGACTCTCACCTCAATGGTCAGATCACACCATCAGTGTATGTATGATTATCAAGTCTCCTCCCTAAGGTATCTCCAGATGTGAGGGTGAAGTAAACGTTTTAACTGGAAACTCTGGGTCATGGAAATGATTCGTGGAAGCAAGGAATGATTGGAACATGTATCTATTGATACGATATCTAGTAGTATTCATAGATTGTACCTATATCATCCCTAGAATCCTTGGGTCACACTCTTTGAATGCATGCATCTACTCCCTTCCCATCTCCCTGGATCCCTAAGCCCGATGAGGACCACATTGAGATGGGGGTTGTAACATGTCGAAATTTATACCACATCATGGAACTCTCCTAGCTCCACATCCACATCTACTGCCCCGGAGATTCATCTTTCCCTAAACACACCATGCTCATAGGTCCTAGCCCTGATGTACCGATAGTATTGTATTCATCAAGTACATAGGATGGTCGGTACTCCTCAAAGAATACTCAGCTACCAACATGTCATCATGCTGAAGTTATACAAGCTCTAGGGAACTCTAATCCATTATCTCTTCATGGAATGATACCCCCCTCAATGATGATGGATCTCAAGATTATCCATAGAAAATGTCATCACTTCTCAATATCATGGAAATCCAAAACCTGTCATAGTCATGCTGAGCAACATAGAAGGCTATCTACCAAGACCACCATATGATCGAATAGTGTCCTGTCTAGATGGAAACTCGACCACCTCCTCATCCTAGTCCTTAGTCACATATGAGCCGGGCTCACCTCAGAACCTATGGGGTATATGATGCCAAAACACGTATAAGGAACAAAGCCTAAATGTTTCCTCTACCGGTACCACTAGTTGTAAATGCTGACCAATAGGGAATGATATACATGACACACTACCCATAGTTACTATCTCAGAAAACAGTCCATGTATCAAAGCCTCATTACTATGTGGACCATCCACATGGTCACTCGCGATAATAGACTAGAAGTTATGATCACCATCTTCTCCACCAGTGTCTCAACATGGTGGAGAACACAAGCCACAACCTCAATCTAGTCCTCAACTACTTGGGAATATGTCTCTCCTGGAAACATTAGAGACCTATACCACTGGAACTCCTGTAACATGCTTAGTCGGTGTTCATCTCATAATGGTGGGGTTGGTGTAAATTCTCGTCCAATGAGTAGTGGTGTTGCTGGTACACCACCGAAAAGTTCTAACACTGTATTAGGGCCCTACACAAAGGCCTCATCGCTTAGTGGGCCATCATCACATACTCTATTAGGAAACCGGGGTAGCTGTGATTGTGGTAGTATCCTGATAAGGAACATGTGCACCATGGTCATTAACATATACCTAGTGAGATGATTCCAATGAAATCAAAAGAAAATATTTTAAAAAGCACAAGTACTATGTGTTTTCGTGCACTATGGTGGAAATCAGAATTCAGGGTCCTGGTGTTTGGATACCTCGACCACCGCAACAACACTGGACTTCCTAAACTGAATAACACACTCATTACACTTAACACTTATCCTTCACAGAAAATATCTGAGTCCTAGTTCTTCGCTATATCTGAACTCCTCTGATACCACTTTGTCATGAACTGATGCTCGAGGCCCGTGCTGTGACTATAAGACCAACTGTAAAGTAAAAGAATACTTAAAAGTACAAGTAAAACTAAAATTTTCACCTATGAACACCCGCCAATGATCCTACCTCAAAGTTTTGTACAACTCTTGAATGACCGTCTCTGTGGTACGCCTCATCTATATTCCACCTCTGAGCTACCACTTCTCCTCATACCCCCATCCTCAATCATAGATTTCTTTCTTTTATACCAAACACAAAAAGGTGCGGCTGTAGATCATGCAGGGGAGGGTAAAACGATACTCATTAGGGACCTCGAGACCCCGTAGGTCTCGTAGAGTTCCACAACCAAAATACTCCAATGCATGAACCGAACTCTATGTAGGTATATACCCATACATATACCTAATTTTTCAAGCTATACTCATCTCAAACATGTGGGAAGTATACCATGAAGTTAACACCAAGAAGGTGATGTATCAAATGCCATAATGTCAATAACAAGAACAATGTAAAGACAACTCACACACTAATTTATTCTAGGGGTATAAACAAGTAATATCTCCTGTCATATTGTCAAACACCTCAGATACTAGAGAACCCCTCCACTATATAGTACAGTGGGCATTCCACATCCCACATAGGTGCTACCCACTAATCATGGACTGCGGAGGTATTCCTCCTATCGAGTATAATGGGTCTTCCACGTCATACAGTGGCGCTACCCACCATGGGTGTGCCTAGTCCCACAGAGGTACCCCCCTTGTGGCTGGCTGAGATACAACTCTTATAGAGTACCATGGGTCTTCCACATCACATAGAGTTGCTCGACACCATGGGTCTACCACATCATACATAGGTGCTCCCCACTGGTCCTGTTGAGTCACTCCGAGTCGTAATGCTAAAAAATTGTCAGATCCCAGTCAGTCGTAGGGTTCGGCACATAGCACATTTGGGGGAAAAACTCCCCAAGACATCACTAATACCTCAACCATACCAAAGGTCCTCAATAAAGCATTCCAAAGGTCTGTCAGGTCAAAAGGAAACCAACACAATAGACGGCGCGCCAATTGGACCCCAGGTCTCTATGTTTTTAGTGTTTCTGCTCTAAGAGCCCTGTTGGATTTGGGATTCATTCCAACCCGACCATACTACAACATTATTTAAAACATATGTGGGGTATACCATATGGACCATATAGATCCAAGGATTTTGGTTCTCTAGACGGTTCATCAACAGGATGCCCAATTCCTTTATTACAGCCAAATAGGGGAAACTTGATTCAGATGGGCCCAAGTCCGGTCCGACCTGGGGCGACCCGGTCTGGATTGACCTGACATGGTTCGAGTCTGACACGGTTAGTCTATTCCCAATAGGGCTCGTCCCCTTCGGCCAGGTTCCAGCTCCTTCGGCAAAGGGGGCGCCCCGACCCGGTCAGCGAAGGGGGCACCCCGGCCTGGCTCGCGAAAGGCGGGACACATTGGTGTAGCCCGCTTGGAAGCCCGTCGAGGGTAAGCGGTCTGTCCTAGCCCCATCCTAGTGGGAGGAACCCCCTCAGAAATCCAAACAGACTATTGGCAATTTAGTCACTCTGATAGCATGCGGGACCGTTTGACGTCCTGCACGGTGCCCCTTGGCCTACCGTAACGACCGAGAGGATCTCCTTCCAGTGGCACAACGACGCCACTATCAACCTATGGCTGACCGAGTGTCGGCCACCCTCCAAAATCAACCATGGAATTCTACTCCCCCGACGACATGAATGTGTGATGGATCATTGCCTTGCGCCCAACAAGATGATGACCACCACATTGCTCTACTGCGGCCTATGGGCAGTGGCCTCTATCTCAACCAGAAGTGCGGACACATGTTTCCCTTCCTCCTTCACGGTCGGCTGGGTGTCGGTCGCTAACTTCTTATGTGAGCCATTTCAGTTTCATTCCAAGACCAAAAAATTAAACTATAACATATTCTTGATCCATGTGTTGATGGTTCCGCATCCATATATTAAGATCAACAAATCTCTGGGTTTCCAGCATCAATAAATATTAGGTGTTGAATAACACATGAAGAACACACGAAGAATAAAATGAATGATGAGTAAGGTTTATGTTTGTGATGATGGCCATGTTTTTGTGGACGTTGTTGTCATGAATTTAGGATATGAAGAAGCAATAGAATAAAATTCAACATGCATAAAACCCCTTCCCCAATATCCCTGGAGAGTGTCTATGTTTGATTATGTGTCAGTGTTCATTGTTCCAAAAACAAGACACCAACGATGCCCCTCGATCTTCATTCTTCAATTCATGGTTTGGAGTCTTCCGTCACAACCCGATAGAACTGACTCCATCCTCCAAGTGGTTGTCATCGTGGAATATTACCAGAGATTCGTCACATGGTGAAGTCATGCCAATTCCTCCACCAAGATCTATATAAATAGTTAAGGGGAGGGTAAGTAACAATCATGAAATTTATGAAGGATCAATTAATAGGAACCTTCATAAATTCCAATGACGTTGTTACATAATATTTTAAGGGTCAAGCCATTTAATGTTTTGACTCTCCACAGGTCCCACTGTATCGCTTGCCTATTGGGTGAAAGGATATAAAATAGTGAGATTATTTTATTTTATTTACATTTAAATTTCACCAAAAATAACATCTTCTCAGGACCTACTATGGTCAATCTAAAGTCTCTCTTAAGTGAATCATGTCCCTGAGGAATCAACAGTGTCCTCATATGTTTAATCTGAGCACCGGTTCAAAATGTTAGAAAACACCTCTCACACGTTTAAAGAACGTACCAGAAAAAAGTTCAAGAAATTTATTAACAGTAGACCTCGACCAATGTCGGTCGAGGTTAGGCTCTACCGTAGTGAAATACACAACAAAAAACACACAGGTACTCTAGGATTTCCAATATGAGTTACCATTTAAATGATATGGATTTTACAATAAAAATAATTTTCACTTGACTATTTTATTTAGGGCAACAAAATAAATTTTACAGGTGGCCCGTGACGACCAATGTTAGTATCTATATAAAGAAATCATTACCTCAAGAGTTTAGAAGTGGTCTCATATTTTTTATCTGAGATACAATTTTTTAATTATATGCATTTGAAAAATAATATAACATTATTTAATTATTTTATTAACGGTTATTCCATATTTGGGTTTCCTCATCATAGGCTTGCGCCATGTAAACATAAGTCATGCAATGGGTAAACCCGCCATCATGCGAACAATGGTGCCCTTATATTTTTGATCCAAGTAACAGTTTAAGAGTTATTCCACATTTTCATGAAAACTGCAAACACAAGCTAATTAATGCAGAACAAAGCTTCGAAGAATCCTTCTGGGCACTTCAGGCCTCGAAATCATGCGCTGTCAGATTTCGTGGTCTTGAAATAATTCCATATAATTTAAAAAATTATAACAACTCTCAGGTACATTACACATGAAATATTAGTATCATAGGTCATTCATTCATGTGGATGTTGTTGAGATTAGTCCCCTTACAAGGATTGGGTGGTTATTAGGGGGAAATTGTGTTAATGTGTCTTATGTGTGTCCTTCCATCAAGGTAATACAATGTTAGTGTAATGTATGATGTATCCTTTCAGCAGTAATCAAACTACATACTAGTTGACTAAACATAAAATCACTTTGGTTTTATGGATGAATGATAAATTCATTATATAGATCATTGTATTTTTACTATCCATTTTGTGTCATATCCCCATAATATATATATATATATATTCAATTCTGACAAAGTTATATCTTGATTAAATTTTAATGATTCATCTGTGATGAAAAGCGTCTTGGATACCCATTCCAGATCATAATGATGATCTGATGAGTTAATGGGCCTCATTTCATGGGTCACCACTTGTGATTGACCCATCAGGTGGATAGGTAATAACACCACCCATATGTTTATTATAAGAACATACCCACTATAAAGGATTAATAATCTAACACATTTACTGCACTCCATGAGTTCCAATAGAAGAAGAAACTGAGGTTCTATGGTGAAATGGATACTCAACTAGAATGGGATTTGTTAGAGTCAGGGACCCATGTTTTCAAGATTATCTAGAAAACTACTGATCATGTGGTTTTAATATCATATATCCTTTTCATAGTGGTGAATGGAGCTGATGGATACTAGTCACATCTATGTATAATGAGTAAAAACAATCATGGTATTACATCTACTAGTTGTTCCTTGAAGAGAACTACCACTCATTTGTACACTAATCTCATAATTAGGAGATTTTACAGTTGCATCTTGTAGGTAAGATTGTGGTCTGGTATGTCAGGAATTTCATATAACTTATATAGTATTCCCAAAGCATGATTTTATATTGATACTTCTATGAATAGATATCTCAGTATGTTACGGTCAATGAAATGTGTGCTAGTGTTGTACCCTTGTGCATTCCCACCTATTTCGATGTGTTGGAATGGTTGTTCGAGATGTTGATATACCTATTAGAGGTATGCTAGGGAACTGGGGTCAGTAATGGTCATTATAGGGGTAAATAATTTTGAAAAACTAACAGGTGAATGTTGATAGGATATAATTATAGGATATCTTCATGGTATCATACATAGTAATGTGGTTAGATAAATCATAGAGGTTTTGGGAATCTTTAATAGGTGATATTTTATGCATGTTATAGGCGAGGTGACATGACATGTGATTTCCTGATCAGATGTGCTGATGAGGGAAGGTTAGATTGTAGACATACCTACATGACGTAGGTATTTTTATGACCATGAATCTTTTGGGCATGGGAAAGGTGGACCCCAAGGAGGGGGTGCTGGAATATGAGAAAATGTGGCTCCATGTGTATAATCTTATGATGTTTAGAATGGTTACCCTCTACCAGTACCACCACTATCCCACATCATTATTAGGGAGCTTGCAGTCAGGGCCATAGGTACCTACAGGTTTTGGATGTGCATGAACAAATGTGACACAAGATTATTATAAGTACAATATATGTTTATTCAAAACCAAATTTCATATAAGTAGAAAAGGGTTGAAGCCATTGCATTATCTCTTTACACCTCAAGTGAGATCTAGAGCTCCATGTTTCAGTTTATCCCCATAACATTGACATTAGGATTTTAAAGGGAATGATTCTTGTAAATATTTCAGTGTCTGATAGAGGGAACTATTTCTAAATAGAGATAAGCTCTCATGTGGAATTTTTTTATCACCATGTAACCATATTAAATCATCTTGTGTATAAATTGGTTTTGTACAATTCAATCCCATATTTACTATTACCACAGCTATTTATTTTCCTTCAACATGATGGGATGGTATTGCACTTTATAGTTAAGATATATATCAATGTAGGGTGAGTGGGTTTTAAAAGTATAAGGCTAAATCCCATAACCCATTATTTCGAGTGTTTATCCCTTTGCGAAATAAGATATTTAATCATCTGTATTCCTTCAATCAGGTAGGATTTAATGAAATTATTCAATCGGGATGTTTTCGTACTACCTACAAGGTGGGAGATTGAAATTTCAATCGACATTCATCCTAAGAATTTTATTTTATATTTTCTGAATATAAGAAGTCCCCTACAGAGCTGCAGGAGTAACTGTTACAGCTGGAGGACCATTGAGAGAAGGGTTTTATGAGACCTAGTGTGTCAACCTAGGAATATCAGGTGTTGTTTTTCTGAATAGAGTACAAGGTATTATTTCAATTAATTGACTATCTACAATGTATCATGGCCATTTAAAAAAAATACCTATTTATGTGATTAATGACCTCATTGATTAGTTGCAAAAATGAGATGGCTCATAAGGATCAATCTCATGTATGTCATCAAACAGTTCACATTTCATAAGGATAATATTGGGATGTTGGGATTATGATGTCGCTATAGACACTATGAGTACTTATTAATGAATTTCATTGTTGCTTATTTCTCAATTGTGTTTATGTATGTCACCAACTAGATATTTTAACCCTAAATGGGATACTTTTTTTTGGATAACCTAACTAATGATATACTCATGTACAGTTAGTCAATGTATGGGCATTCATTGAACATTATGTAGGCCCTACATTATCTTCAAGATCACAAACATTATAGTAATATATAAAAGTAAATACTATGGATCAATGATGTTCACATTTCAGTGAAATTCAATTTTTTGATTAGAATATTGTTGGACCTAATGATTATCAATGTTGTGACTATTTGGACCCACACAATTGCAAGTTAGAGGTGGTGTGTTTTATTAGCATGGTGGGGTACTACATTAGGTTTATGAATGATTTTCTAGGATTATATCCCCTTTGACCAACCTAATGTGTAAATGGATGTTGGTTACCTAGAAAGAGAAAAACCAATGATCCTTTATGGAGTTGAGGCCTAGAATGATGATTTCTCCTTATTTGAGACTACATGAGGAGGGTGTGGAGTGTGTAGTTATTGTAATGCATCTCGAGCTATGTTGGGATTTGTGATGATGCAAACATCAATTGTTTTCACAGATAGATTAAGGTAGTCAAGACTGCATGTGAAGTACTATTCGACTCCTAACATAGAGTTGGAAACAGTAGTTGTCACTCTTGGTATGTGGATATAGTATCTTATTGGATATAATTTTTTTACTCACACTATCATTGAATTAGTTATTCTTTCATGAAGAATTACTTGATCATAATATAGAGGCACTATTTGGATTTCTTATATGAAAATGACCAAGAGATATTCTATGGTATTATGAATGGAATCATAGAATAATATTCTCTTAATAGGAAGTCTCGTGCATGTTTGTTACAGGATCCATCATGGTAGTTGTTTTCCTTGCATATCACCCTGGTTGAGAAAGAGGCTATCACTTTTATTTAGATGGTGGGGTTCAATCCATCAATTATCTAGTTTGTCAGAGATTTATAGTTGGGATACATTCATAGAGATGTAATATGTGACTCAATATCATCAAGAGACTCATCCGTTTTTTTTTGCATTGAATCATGTTATATTTTTATTGTGATTGAAGGTATGTCTATAAAGATGAATGGGGAGATAAAGATAGAGATTCATACATATCATATACTTGTAAATCCTATTATGGGGAAGACGCTGAGAGTCATTTAGATACAATTTTTATTGGTTTACATGAGACATGGTGTACCTATGTTCGTCTCTCAGTCCCTTGCATGTCAGTAGGTAAAGGCTGAGAAAAAAGTTATTGTACGTTTTCTTCAACCAATTGAGACCCAGGAATGGAAATCACAAAAAATATTTGTGGAGTTTGGGATTTTGTTTCTTAGTATAGAAGTAATCATGAACTCCATATTAGTGGTATATTACTAACTCCAAATGTTAGTGAACTTCATTGTTATCAAGGTGCAGAGTTTGGTCGATAGTTTGGGATTGTTTTACATAAGTGATACTATTATAAATCATGTCTTTCCTTAAAATATTTTCTCTAACTATGATTTCCATGTCACATTATGATAATCAAGAGTCCTATATGTGGAATTTGGGGCCCAGATATGGTTGAGTACAACATTTCATTACAAGATATATCACAATATTGATTGAACCATATATGTGCTAAGGGATAGGTTAGGGGCTCACGTGTTAGATTTTATTTAGTTCTAGGATGATTAATATCAAATTGTATATATTAAATACAATTATATATAAAAATCTAATATTGGTATGAAATCTTTTGAGACCATTTATGGGTGACTATTTATGTCACCCATGTGATGGACTATAATAGGAAATGCATTTCTTGTTGGGATAGAGATGATGCAGGTGATGATAGAGACGATCCAAGCCATCTATCATTGTATTATGAAGACATACTAAAGAAATAAATAATATAGATATAAATTTTATTTGAACATAGAGTTTTATTACATATACAATGTTTTCTTACGAGTCTCCCCATGGCGAGGATTTCAAATATTTCGTAGGGTAGGAATGCTTTCCCAAATTTTTATCCTGCCATAAGAGATAATTCATAGGGTTCAAGAGGTATCGTATATATTTTTCATACCCCCATAGTTGGATCAGATTTAGTACATCATACAATTGTCACTACTGATGAGATACATTAATGTCCTCATGCACATCATTGTCTGTTGAATGATGGACATCAAGGATGTATCCATTTTTTTGTATCCACTAATGATGACCAAGGTTCATTATGAGAGGAACCCGAATAAGTGGACCATCCTAATCTGTCTTTTGTTGTGTCAGCATGGGTGAAAAAAAAATCAGCTACGGGAATGAGTGGTATAAATGGAGTCAATATAAAATGAATTTGGATGACTTTTTTTTCTATAGAAAAATATTTATAGGGGGATAAACGTAGAAACCTTTTTTATTGTAAAACATTAAAATACATCATGAAATATTTAATGACATTGGTTCTAGGTTAGTTCGCTCTTATGAGGCCCATTCCACATGGAATTAATTTTATAAAAATATTTAAATTATTTCATATTTGGCAATATAGATTTCATAAAGATAGTATTATATTACATAAATGGAGTCAAAAATCATTAAACTAATATCACCATTCAATATGGAATTCATTTTTTACCCTAGGCACAATGTAAAATTTTTTGGTGTGTAGAATTAGAATAAAGGTGATCGTTGATTATAGTTTTTAGCTAAATAAATAATTTATTTATTTATATTAATTAAACAATATAAATATAGAATCAAAATATAATTTCACCATTATTACAGAACTCCATTATTATCCACAAAATCCTGGGATCATTTAGTGGAGTCGCTTCCAAAATTTTAATTGAAAATACAGTCTATGCGATAAAAAAACACAATAACCAAGAAAATCGAGGTGAAACGAAAGAAAAAATGTATCTTTTTAGTATAAAAATTATTTCATTATCCATGGGAATCCAAATTTATATTAATTTTAGAAGAGAGGATGTCCAATTAATGTATCATATCTATTTATTTTCATTTTCCACGTTTATTATTTAGGTTCTTCAATAATTCACCTATGGGGTGTGGATTTCACATTTTCTGGTGGGATAAAGACCAATTTGACCCTAGTATTCATGGTTATTTTTCATGGGATGAATGTGTTGATGAATCGTGGATGGATTAAATTTATTTTCTGGTTATGAATAATTTCATTAGGGATCTGGAATTTTAATTAGAATTGGAATGGTATGGGAGGAACCTATGATCTGTACATGAATTTAGAGAGTGAAATAGAAGATGTTTTATAGAAAATTGATGGCTGAAATTGATTAAAAAGGGTTCCACATAGAATATTTGGTAGCCTAAATATTAGATTCAATTTGGAAAAGGTATTTTTTTGAATGAAAAACTATGGATCTAAAATTCTAGATAACACATTACTCCTTTATTCATGAAAGGATGAACCCACGCTATGTAGTACCCCTATGTCTATAATCCTATGTATTTAGAATATGATAACAACCTCATGCAATGGGAGTGGTTCATAAGACAAGTGACCATTCTTAGGTAGATATGATATCTGGTGGAGAAAACATAGATGACAATGTATGAGAGGACATTTCCTGTACTAGAGTTAGTAATAACAAGAAAGGATACACGTACATGACTCGAAGCACATGAAGGACCCTTGGTGGATTAGGCATGAAAGGTAGTCCCAAAACACATAGTATAGCGATATATGTGTAGTGAGTGGTGAACCAAAAAATGAAATGAACTGGAAGAATAGTTGGATCATAAACCATGTGTGTCCCCATACATAATATATACCACAACATCATTTTTGTAGAAAATTTTACAACCCCACTATTCATCATTTGTTCTCGGATTTTCTCTAGTGGATCACATATCCTGATAGTTTTTGTACATAAAACTTTATGGTAGTATTTTTTATGGATTTAGAGATATTATTCAAGAATTTATGGGAATGATGCATCATAAGGTGATGATGAATGATGGATATTTGGAGCTTTCAAAGCCTTCTACATCCCAACCAATAATAGGATACCTCAACCACAATAGAAAGGGTTGAAATGCTCAGATAAGGAATCCCTTATTAAGGATATGTGTTAGACTAAAACTTTTTTTTAATGTTGTTTTAATTTATTTTCATTAAAGTGAATTATTTAATTTATAATTTCATCATGTGTTATGCCATTTATATTAATATTATTAATCTTTTTCTTCTTCTAATTACTTCACTGCTATAAATATTGTTTTTATTTTAATGTATTTAATTATTCAATTTATATCACTATTATTTTTATTTTATTAATTTAATTATTTTAATTATCTTATATTACTATTAAATTTATTCATTCCACCATGTTATATCTCACCCTCGATAATGGGTGGTTAACAGGAGTCTCAGATCGGGGGAGGTCAAGGTGTTCCTAAATTTTTCTAAATGCTTTTTTACATTTTTGGTAAATACGATAGCATGCATATGTGTACCAATTTTCCCTCTTAACATGAAGCAAAATTCTATTTATTTTCATTTATTTTATATCTGTTCGCTCCCACCATCATTAAATTTCACATATGATGTAGTTATGATAATCAATTGATGAAATTACGTTTGATTGGGGAGGCTCATGTAAGATATCACATATTCGACTGAGTTATACCATCAACCATTATTATAGGAGATTTTGTAATAAATATTGTTGAAGGGATTTGAGGTCTCACTATTACTAAATAAAATTATAGAAATTCATCCAAAGATATCATTACAAGACTATGAAACTAAAATTAAATAAATAATGCAGAATAATGATAGAACCAAAAATGAATCTTGGGACCAAATTACATCTTCATAATATAATTTAGTTTTACATTTCAAGGTATTATATATTTAAATTTTTATATTTCATATATTTTAACATTTTAGAATTAAAAAAAATATATTTGTTTGTGATAAACTGAAAAAAAATTAGTAATATATTTGAAATAGGTTATGTGTGTAATATATTCACTGGGATTATAATTTCAAATTTTTATTCCCTTCAATATGTGAGAGGGGAAACGGGTGTCAATGATAGTTATATAATCAATTATTTCTTAATTTTCCATTATTACATTTTAGAGTGATTTCATTCAATATTAAAAAATTATTTTTAAATGTTTCACTTGATATTCTACTATTCTACATGGGAAGATTACTCAAATATGAAATATAAAGAACATAAAGTAGATAATAGGGATCTAAATTATTAAGTGCAAAGGATTACTAATACTCCACATAACATGGGGAGAAAAACGAAAAGTTCATTTGAATATTTTCATACATCAATAGAGAAACTGTATCCTAATCTACATGTGGGTGATCTAAAATATGCGAATAAAATGTATAATAAATGTGATGAAAGGATTTATCTCTATATAGAAGGTTAATCTTGAACAGTTGGTGGATGAAAACACCAATATGTATGAATTTTAAGATATGTTGTAGGATCCCAAATACCTACCCCAATCTACTACCATAAAACACCAAGAGGCACTCATGATTGAGAATGATATTGAAATAAAACAAAATATTTTAGTTGATAGTATATCATAAACTTTTTTATTATTAAATGTTAATTTTATATCGACTTTCACTATTTTGAATGTTCAGATTTGGTCAATTTGTGCCTTTCCTTAGAGGAAAATGAAGGAACAAAACATGAACCTCTTTATAAACACATTGAAATCCTTAATTATGATGAACATACATTTGAGGAGGCCCATTAGAAATTCTAAGTAGCTGAGGATGAGTAAATAAAGATTAATGATACACAATATGAAAGGTAGAAAATTTTTGATTTTTAAAATTAAATTTTATTCAATGAGATATACCATTCATATTTCTCTATTACTATAAAATTCATCGATTCCATGATGTTGTAACACTATAAATGAAGAATGAGGGCTCACAAGTTAGAAAAAAAATGAATGATAATTCATAATTCATACTACCACTCCCAAACATGTTATACCAAATTGTGAGGGGGGTCTTGTATACTATATCTAGGGAACATTCCTCACTATGATGTAAGAATTGTATTCTTGGAAAAACCACATCATCTCTTTGAAGATTGAAAAGATCTATCAAGCATCAAACAGTGGAGAATAACCAGTAATATCCACTAGAGAATGTAAAAATTCAATTCCCTCTTGGGGATCATAAAAATATTTATCTTTACATTATTTATAGAAATTTATATTTCATTTTTAGTATCAATATAATAGGAATCCCCACTACTTATATAAAATAAAATTTAAATTACATGATTCATGTGCATAGTTTATTAATTTTCATTTATAGCTTCATGATGGAATAACGAATCACATAAACTGCCAAGGAGAAAATAGGTCTATGTATAATTGGAAACATATTACTCTTTTATTGTTTATAATTTAAAATCCCTCCATTTTTTTATTAATGTTTGTTTTGAGCTTTCAACTGAAACTACATGCACATAAATAAATTTCATATTTACATAAATTTTCTATCATACTTTTTTTTCTTAATAATCATGTGATTCCATGTTTTATATATAAATTATATAGAGGTATAATTATCAAAATTTATAATTGTATAATTGACGTGATGCATGGATATTAAAATGTGGACTCATGATTGGAGGGATTTAGTTGATTCATCTAAATGAAATTTTCCTAATATTTTCAATTATTTGAAATTATGAAATTCATGTCAATTGAATTTTTATTATTATACATACCTTGATTGATTGTTCATTATCAAATATCCCATTATTGAAAGGAATTTGAGTCCAATTACTTCATATTTCATCATGATCATATTTCATGAGTGATATTGGGACATGAAACCTTATATTAGTTGAATTATACAATTTTGTAGCTAATATTGTACAAAAAAATTTAAAATGATTGAATAATATTTTTAACTGACCATATAAATGAAACCCGATATTAAATAAATCCAGTTTTTAATCAAATTGATTCCATGAATAACCATGATTTGAATGAGACTTGTATCCTGTCATTTTTATATATTCTTAACCTCCATATAGTATATTCATGATATTTAAATATTGAAGTGTTTAGGTTTTTAAAGTAATTAATAAATGTATGAATTTAATTTTATGGATGAATTGTGGGGGTGTTACATATCAGGATTGAAAAATGGATATATTTATAATTTTCATTTTTTTTACCCTCTTGAATAAATTTGAAATGGTTTTGGACATAGAATAAAAAAGAATATTAATAATTAGACAGATAATATTTTGTATATGCGGCTATATGCTAGATTTTAGATAAATGCTATAAATAAAATTCAAAAAAAGAATAGAAATATAATTAGTACATTGAAAAAGAATATATTGTGTAAAATATATAAAATACCCAGAGGGTCTACATGTCATCAATTTTGGATTGTTTTCCTAACATACTTTCATTGTGTTTGGATTAAGTTGTATGGGTTACGATTTTATGGGTATAATTTCATTATGCTATTAATTTTAATGTCATGAAATGTACATTAGGTATAATTCTTCTTCATGAGCCTTAATTTTTAAAAATGAATTACAACTGAACCAATGCCTCAAATTCATTGGGACCATTATTGGAATACCTCATTATTGTATATTCCCTTGTTCATAAAAATAGTATAGAATGATATCTATTAGTCGCCTAGGGATTAGTAGCATATTATCATGATATGTGAGAATAATATATTTAATTCTTATCATTATAGATGAATGAAAATATAAAAGTGAGGTAGATCAATATTAATTTTATTTAATAACAACTAATTGAGTAATGTTATTCAATGAATGGAAATATTCCTCTGTTTATTCAGAAGGGTGAAGGTAAACTAATAAAGGGTACTTTTAAATTAAAAAATAAGAAATTAAAATGTTTATTTATATGTTTTTTTGAATTTATTATTTAACATTTAAAATTATTCTATTTAATTTTATTGATTATAAAATATTGGTATAATTTATAACCAATAGTATTCAATGTTGTGGTTTAATGCATGATAAAAAAGTTAGTATATGTGTGGAGGTATTTAACACAAAAAATTTCCAATAAATTATTTATATAATTATCAATAAATTTAAATAAATTTATATGAGTAATACCCATGTATTCCATATTTTTTTTCAAATTGTGATAAAATAGAATAATAGTTTAAATTAAATCATATAGTTAAAATAAGAGGGTTTTGAAATTATATGTTAATTAAGAATTAATAAATATTTTATAAATAATTTTTTCATTTGGATATGTAATTTTTTTATGAGTTATTATTTTCTTAGTACTACCAAAATTATTCATGGATGTGTTGCATTCAACCATATGATGATATTCTAACTTACAAACCCTCAAGAGGACTACCCATGATGTGAGTTCAAAAGAGGAAGAATGAAAGGCACGCTGGTACACATGGATTCAATCCCTTGAGTAGGTAGTCCACGACTGATTAGGCCTAGGGGTGTGTTGTGGGTATCATGGCCCTCATAAGCTGTATAAATGTGTGGCCTATATATAGGTCTATTCTTGGGAATATGAGATCCCATACCACTTTTTAGATTATTAGTACTAAATGATTTACATATTATGATATAATAAAATGACTTATCTTCAAATTTCTGATGTGTGACCAATCTCAATGGTTACTGTTCATTCATTAAGTGGAATGACTTCATCCCTCCAACTCTTTTGACCACCACACTTGGACACTCGAGCTCTTGCCTTGACCTCCATATCTACCACCTATCACATGTCACATTCCCTAGCTGCCGACATCATTTAGTTATATCAAACAATGAAAAACACAATGATAGATTCTCTCAATCCATCATCGACTATCACCACTCCAAGATATAAAAATTACTTATGCATCCTCTGACATTCTCATTAATGAAAGTTCAAAATGACTGATTCTATGAATAAGGAAGAGATCACTCTCTAGACACTATGAAGGATATAGGGGTTTATTATGATCTGAGTGTTAGTGATCAACACTATTGAATTAACCCCATGTATACCATGTCCCCATGAGCTGATGCAATACATGAAAGGAGACAACCCCAGTGGATATCAGGCCACACAGAAGTAAAAAATTTCGAGATCCATGGGTGATTTTAAAAACTCAAAACCCATATCTCTGAGGATATCACAAATTTTGATATTATTCCATCGATTATTTGAAGGTAGAGGGGTTTCCTATTTCATATAAAAAAATATCACCCACTTCCATTTGGGGAGCTCGAAACCACCTCGTTGAGGACTATCCAATGCATATTTTTAATTTTCTTATATATTTTTATTTTTATTATTTTTATTTGAAGTATTATTTTAACATCATACAAATTAATTTTTTCAAAATATAATCCATGAATATTTAATTTTATTCAAATTTTGATCCATTTTCATGTACAAAATTTTTCTTCTTCTTATATTATAATTCTGCTATTTATATTATTTTTAAGTATTTTTGTATTTTAATTTCATTTTATAGTTATTTTACATTACATTATTTTATTCTCTAGTATATATATCTCCCTATCTTCTATTAATTTTATATTATGTTTATTATTGATCTATTGTTGTCTAATTTATTTCCATATAGACATAAAAAATTAATAATGAGTGGACAACCCAGGGGTGGTATATGGTGTTTCAATTTCATTCAATGCTTATATTGTTTTGGTTTAATGTGGTTTGTGATGAACGAGAATTATCAAAAAATAGTGTGGAGATTTTCCACTATGTGTTTAAGCTCAACAAAAAATACTTTCTTGTATTTAATATTTATCATCTGTTCAACTAAACATAAGCTCATCATGTGATGTTGTTGGTACATTTTTTTTACAAAACTACATATTTTGGTGTGGCTTCTGTGAAGTTGTCACACTCTTAATTGAGTAATTCCATCATCCTTGATCACAAGAGGTGGAAGAAATGAGATTTAAAAAGGCATTTATGATTTTCCCACACTAAATTTAACAATATTATTTTAAGAGTAAGACTTCACAATTAAGATATCAAAATAAATCAACACACCAATAATAAGAATGATACAACCAATAAACCAAACCAAAAAATGCCATGTTAATTTTTTATTAATAATATTCCGTAATTTAATGTTAGTCGATATATTGATCATTTTTACTAAATTATAAAAATTATATATGTTTTAATGAATTAATTAAAATAGCCAAAATGTGTTAGATTAGGTAAATTATATTATGTTTGTGAACATTTATGAAATCTCATCACGTGAGATGAGATTGGTCAGCCTCTATGCTACATTACGAAAATAAATATATTTCCATTTATAATGATATAAGTGAAATCAAAACTAGTAGGGGATTTTTTTAATCTTTTTTATGCATAGAGGTTGACCAGTGATGAATCCCAAGATGAGACTTCGGAGATGTTCAAATTTGTAATCTATTCACCTAAACTACTTCTTTTTTATTGTTATATTTATTCTATGAAAATATTGTATTTTAAATTAAATAAAATATTCCATATATTAAACTAAAATGAAGTGAATATATGTGACTGAAAATGAAATAATTTGGCCTTTATTAATAGGACTATGGGTTCTGTTACTATCTTTATTGGTGTTTAAATTTAGTTTGATATATTAATCTTTATTTCACACTCCTAATTTATGGTATATTTTTTTGTACTGAATGAAATTAAAAATATCTATTCCACCTCATATTTTAATCACGATTGATGTCACACTTCAATAATGAGTGTGAAATCATCATTGAGTTGGCTCTATCCTATGTCACTTCAGACACTGAATTGATCAAAACCATTTTATAAAGAAATTGTATCTAAAAAAATTGATGTAATACATTAAAAAGATGAATTGTTATGATTTTTAGATCAATGTTATGGTGTTTATCAGCACACCCATGAACATCACTATATCTCATTGTAATATTAATCAAACTTATGACGATAAGAAAAAAATTAAATTGGAAAATGAGTTTCCTCTTCCAATACAAGACTTAGGTTACCAAATCATTTTTGGGGTAAAAGGTCATTGTGAATGAAATTAATAAAATTGATGAATAAAAGGAGATAAAATAAAAATATATATTAAAAAAATAGATATAGAATAAAATAAATTATTAAATTAAAATAATATAAGAAATTATAATATTAAAGAAAATATATAAAAGGAATTATGAAATTAAAAATTAATGGGATAAAAAAATAAGTATAATTAGAATATGAGATGAAAGTAGGGTGGTGAAATACATTATGAATAATAGAATAAAAATAAATGTATATTTTTAATAAAAGAAAAATAATATTGTAGAAAAATAACAAATAAAATAGAATGAATTGTAAATAAAAGAGGATCTGAAAAATGAAACACAGAGCCTCCATCAGGCTCTCCCTTTGTTGGTGTGGAAGTCATTAATTTTTATTTGAGTATGTTCTTTTATATTTTACTATTGTGAAACCTCTTCCTTAAAAATATTGTGTCATGGATTGTCTATATCTTTAGGGATATCTCAAAAAAATAACATGGGATCCACATATGAGATATTTATAAACACACATGATATTTGTGGGATTCCCCCTATTGTTGCAGTCATAGTCCAATGAGAATCTTATTCAATATGGTGGTTTATGATTTTACAACATAGTACTAGTGAGGAAATTGGTATGTGGTATCTCCAGCGAGCATAAAGTCAAGGAAAATCATGGAAGTGCTAGTATCTCCAACATCCAGTCTTCGATATGGTAAGATATATCTTGAAATATAATTTAAAGAGTTCAGAAAAATTGTAGGTGATTCATCATTGTCAAAACTTGTGGTAGAGATAGATTTCTTTAGTTTGATCAATTATGTTCCTGATAATGGTTATATTTTTTAATGCACACATGTCTTAGGGTGTGATAAAATAATTTTTTTCTTAATTCACCAATGATTCTAACTAGGGTAGTATCGCTTGAGCAGCAATCAAAATTTTCCACCAATATAATATCATTCACATTAACTACTTCTTTTTTGGAATTTTTTTACTAATCCTATCAATATAATGAAATTTGATTATTAGAATAAATAAATAAAAAGTAAAATTACATTATATGACATAATGTGATTTGAAAAGAATGAGCTAATTTTTTTGGGTTTGGTTTATGGGTTCCATCATTCTCCTTGTTTTGGTTGAAAATTATTTTAATAGTTTATCTATAATTTCTCACTCTTAAAATACTATTGTTTTATTTAGTGGTTTGTAATATGGAGTTGCTTTATTTGTATTAATTCCAACAACTCTTGTAATAATAGTTTATGTCACACATCATTTATTATTAGTAGGTTTTCTACGAACTAACACTATCATATGTTCTTTAATCAACTAAATAGACTAACATCATAATCTGTAGATATTAAGTTCATTATAATGGAGGGAAAATATATAAACAAATAATATAAAATAATTTGACCAGAATGTCATTGTGGAAAATCTCTACACACTTGAAATTTACTCTTATAAACCAAAAAATTAACAAAACATTAGAAATTATGTATAAATGAATTTAGAGCACCCCTTCATTCCCTCTAGTGAGGACTTGGGTCATTCTATTTGTTTTCAATATATGTTTTCATTGTGCATCAATCTAGGAAGAGAATAAACAATAAAAGGAATTTATTAGAAATAATAGAAAATAAATAGGGATAAGATTAAAATATAATAACATAAAATAATTAATAACTTAAATAAACATATTCAATTAGTTAGAAATTATAAAATTTAATGAAGAAAAATCTATGAAGGGGATGAAGAATGAAGAAAAATTTGTTGGATGACACATTGAAAAAAGGCAAAAATTAACTGATTATATTATAGTAAAAATAAATTATACTCAGAATAATATAAAACTAAAACTAAAATGAATAAAAAAATTAATGAGAAAATAGTGTGGCATGGATTGGCCTTAGATGGTTTTTGTTAAACTCCCCATATGGATGATTATGTTTCTTCTACTAAATGAAATGGAGAATCCCATAGTCAGCAAATATTCAACGGAATAAAATATTCATTTATGATCTCCTCTAAGACCCATTCATAATGATTTTGAAATCATATTCAGATCATATGTATTTTTATTTCAACGTGGAATGAAATCCATGAAGGTAATTGGTTTTCATTGCATGGATAGACTTGTGCATATGTGGATTTAATGGTAGCAGGGAAATAGTGGTAAGAAGTGATGATCAAATCTTACTAAACTCCTACAACCATCAAACATGCTAGAAGAAGCTATCCTCCTTATACGTGTCATCAGTTATCTCAAATGGGAATCACTGATATTGTCAAAGCCACCTCATGTGATCTATGGTGTCATTGAGTTGAAGTTGTAGGAGAAAACTCAATTCGAGAACTCTATGTGGTCTTTATTGATTTATCCCATTTAATTTAGGTGTATTTCGAAGAGTTTTTAGGGTGAAAGGTAGTAGAGATGGGGGTAGATAGTGGATCTTGGGTGTCTGAGGGTGGGGGTCAATTGAAAAGGTTAGATGAAATTCTCACAAATAATGAATGAAAAGTAACCAATGAGATCCATCCCACATCAGAACAAAATAGAGGAAGTGCACTAATATATAATTCTCATTTTGAATTCCACTTATCATAAGATCTAAAATGTTATCAACACCCATATTCACACATAAAAACCAAACTACATGGAACACATACATTCATTCTATGAAGTTCATAGGGCACACATGCTCTACAATGGCCGGATCTCCCACGAGACACCAAACAATGGGATTTAATCCAAGTGAACACTTGTATCTTAATTTATCTATCATGTTCCTGAAAAATGATTTTTGGAGGCTTTGGGGGAAGCTTATATGGAAACGAGCCCATGGATGATGGATTTTATTTCTTCTGTAATTTTGTTTCATATAAGGAAAACAATAACACATAAATAATTTTAAATTAGATAAACTAATTTCAATGAAACAATTTATTATGTCAAAATTCATTTAAAAATTAAAATCTATCTCCATTTTAAAAATCAAAATGAATTTTAATTCCACATTAACAATTTCTCAAAATTCGATAAAAAAATGAATATGTTGGTATTATTCATTGAAATTCATATAAAATAACTGGAAATTGATTTAAAAAGGTGAATGAAATTTTTTTAGAATAAAAAAATTATTAATGATATAAATATTTTTGTATTCGTATTGTTGGATATTGAATAATGATTTATTTTGAAAAAAATATAGTTTTTTCAATTTTAAGAGTGTTTATATGATTGTTAGGTTAAATAATATCTAGGTTTTTTAAATGTATTTTAAATTATTTTCATATATTTTATGATTAATTTCAATGTTTTCGATACTATTAGAAATATTCACTAATTATTAAATCCCCATATATTGATGCTGGTGGTGTTAATGTTGTTTAGTCTGTAGTTATTGATTCCACGTTGTGGTGGTTATGTAGAATGATATTTGGTATCATTACTCTTATCCTAATTCTTTTTTTCCAATATTATTATTCTTATTAATGTTTAATTCAACGATATATTTAATATTTTTGATGATATCCTTCAAAATTATATGCAATTATAATAATTAAAACAACTGATTCTACGAGTTAAAAATTTCATAAATATTAATTCTAATAGAATACACTATTTAATGAAAAGGATCCTAAATAAATATCAATCACCAGATTTTTTGTAACAAAATTGTTTTTACTCGTTATTTAAATTATTTTATAATACCTCACCATTATTTAACATACATTTTTTACAACAATTACACATTGAAGGAGAAAGGGAATAAGAAGTCTAGTTAATGATTCTATTTTCTATAGGATACCTTGTTATATAAAACCCATTAGTTTATAATTAGGTAAATAAATCAAAAAAATTGTAATGATTGAAAATGTATTTGGAACTGTGATGCATTTTATAGTTTTTATGTCTACTTGTTGATGGAATTCCAATTTGATCATATGCATTGGATTTATGTATCCTTCCATGCCATATAATCCTAAAGATGTCCCACAAAATGATTAAATATTTTTAATTGGAATATAATTATTATATATTTTGATATTAAAACTTTATATGATATAATACAGTGATATGTATTGGAAGATGTTTTTTTAAATGATAATATGGTTATCATGATTTTGAATAGATAATTTCATATTAATTTTTTAATTATTATTTAAAATGGTTATTTTCTAGTTGTGTGTTATAAAATAATTTCTATGAATTATTAATGTGTATATATATAAATAAATATTATTTAGAAATATAGAAATAATAATTATAAATATATGGTAAATTGATATTTTTTTTATATTTGAATAATTAAATTTATTTAATAATTTTCTATTATAAACATTTTTAAAAATATGAGTTATTCTAAAATTTATATATTTAAAATAATTAGGATTAATATAAAACCCCATGCATATTATACATAGATACCAAATCTAAAATAGAAAAACATTCATCACATAATATAACAACACCACACCAGCACCAAACATGATTTGTGACATTGGAAACAAGGATACATAAAAAACTGATTCATAAAATATCTAAACTGTCTTTCATTAATTCATGTATAAAATTAACCCTTACAAACCCATCTTACATAATATCATTCTTCGTATCATTTCTATAATAAACTTTAAAAGGGTGACCTAAGTCACTTAATGTGGGTAAATTGGCAAAGATAACATGGGAATATGTTCATAATAAGATGAATAATTATTTTCAAAATTATATCACACATAAAACATATCCTAATATTGTTTCATGTAATAAATAATAAAAATAAATAATTAATTAAGGAAAATATTACATGACATAATTACATAATAAACGAAATTTTGGCCTTATCCTAAGAATATAATATAATTTCAATATTAGTCAATACTCGCTTCTAAGAATATCATATAGGACATATTCCATTACTAAATCATCATTGTTCTATATTTTAGGAATGTATTATTATACTATGTTTAATACATATTCAATTACAATATATCTCATAAAATATAAATCCCTACCCAATCGATTGGAGGGAGATATAGGTCCCAACCATCATATAATAAATACCATACATTTGTGTGCCACAAAAACATAAATCATTCATCAAATCAGTACCAATAAAAAGTGGGTTTTGTAAACATTATTCCATAATATAAAAACACAAGGAAAATAATTGATTTTCATAAATATCATTCCATAATAAATATAAACCAAATATATAAATAACAAGCATTTTATCCTGGAATCATAACACCAAATAAGAAATATGTATCATCAAATAATGTTTTCTTATATAAAAAAATTTTCATCATGTTCTATTGAAAATAATTATTACAATAAATATCCTTTCTCACTTGAAAAATTTTTTTTCTATAAAAAAATTTGAAACATTTAAAATAAATTATATGCTTTGAAAATATCCACTTAATATTGAATGGGATGATTAAAGTAATTAGGATAACATAAAATTGTAAAAATATTTCCCTTCCATATAAGTTGAAATGATTTCATCTTATAATTTAGTAGAAAATATTAAAAGGACATCCATATGAAAATAAAGAAAAATTCATTCCAAAGAATATATATTTATTAACACATAGGAATACATGACTATACAAATTTTAGAAGAATAATAAAAATATTTTTGAATGCTTTTTATGGAACATGGACTGGGAGGATAAATATTTCCCCATCAATTATTATGTAATGATAGTCTTGAAAAATAATGAGATTACAAAAATAACCCATACCTTAGGTCATATTTCTCTCGCTGTTAACTAAAACTCTTGTATAATTATTTAAATAGTTTTGGTAAATTCTTATAGAAAAATATTCCTATTTATTATAACTTATATGATTCTATTAACTAATCTCATCACTTGTTTGTTATTAATATTTCATTATTAATATTCTTTGGGTTGTTACCTGTAACAATTTACAATGCATGTATTATCATATAAGTACCAGTTCTTATGAATAGTGTATAGTTTCATAATATAAATAATTATATTAATGTACCGTATATCATATTTATTCATTATATAAATTTATATAGTCATTATTGAACAGGGAATATGGAAGATGAATCGCATTGCGTCATTGAGATGGTAGGTTGTACATATCAACTTGTGATGAAATCATTTCTTTAATGGTAAAAGGGTACAAAGATGGATGATATATATTTCAGTACATAAAAAATATCATATTAAATTTATCATATATAGTTATTATTTACATAATTATAACCATCCATATACTATATTGATGAGAATCAATTACATAATGGCATCGAGAAGGTAATCTGTATGAATGCATTTCTGATACATTTTTTTCATAGAATGAATAAAATATTGAATATGGTTTTTATATAATCATAATAACATATCACCATATGGTTAGTATTTTATTTATTACATTATAATTCAAAAAACCAATGTAGAGAAATTAGAAGATGAAATAATCTTTAAAGAGTTGTTAATGTAAATTACATCTTCGTTTGTGATAATAATTTAGATATCATATTATAGACACTATGGATAATCTATTGGTAATAAAATATCCTCCATAATGTATTTAGAGATATTTAGAAGTATAATTGGTAGAGTTTTTGTGAAAATTAAGGAATAATGAGATGTGATTAAGTGGGCGAGAATGATCCCATTTATAATTTAGTTTATGGGTAATTTTGAAAATGAAAAAAATGAAAAATTCAGTCTCAATATAAATAACACAAAAAACAAATCTATTCAGATATAATATGATATAAGGTTATAATATCACCATTTAATATTATTCTACATGGTGTTGTTATTATTATAATCCATATCATTTTGATTAAACCTTAGTTACCCTTTTTAATTTGAAATTATGATAAAAATGTTTAAATATTTAATGGCCACAATTTTTAGTTATCTGATATAAATTCGACCAAAAATAAGAAATTTATGATATTTTAGGCCATATTATAAACTTTTACAGTTTTTAAATATGTTTAATGATATATAAAAAATATAATATGTTATTAATTTGATAAAATGACTTTAATGTCAATTTTAACACTATTCATTACATGGACTTTTAAAAATTACAATATAATAAGTTAACATTGAAAAAATGTTATATTATATCATTATTTGGTCAACATAATATATTTAATTCATTTTAAACATTACTTGTCTCATATTTCATTTACTTTCATACTTTAGAAACAATTATTTTATATTTTCATTATTAATATAATTCTTACATTACTATTTCGAAATTATATAATACACATATTATCTCAATAATTTCTTCAATAAAACCTGATAATGAATTTAATTTATTTATTAATTAATAATAATATTTATTTAAGAATATATATTTAAGATAACTCTATAATTTAAATGATATATTATTTAAAATAGTAATGTGACATCTTAAAATTTTCTTTATATAAAATGTTCTAAATTTTATAATATCTTCTATGTGGCCCAACAAAATCATAAAAAATTATATAAGGAAAATAAATTTATTATGATAACAATTTACATTTATATTCATTCATAAAATTATTTCTTATCTATGTGGACACATAATGAAACTTGAATACAAAGGGACATTTTGGGGCCCGTTATATTAAGTATTATAAATTTCATTTTCATCGAATAGTGTCCATTAATGAAATTAAATTTGAAAATTACATGTTATGGGATCAAATAGATTCATCTAATTTAAATTTTTATTGAAGTAAAGTAATTTACAAGTTCTTGTCATTTTATTTTTAACATATATTTACCAATTTTCCCTTTATCTTCATGAAATAATTTTTCATTATTTCTATTTATATTGTACATAAATAAATGGGTCCTAGTAAATAAAATTGAACCTCATTAGTCAAAACTGGCATCTTTTTTATGGAAACCCAAAACTTTAAAAATTTTATTTTAAAAAATACTGGTTAACTTACTTGAAAAACTGTTTTGCAAAAAATATATCATTTAATAAAAACAATACTATTATAATAAATTCATGTATAAAATTTATTTATATAAGAATTATTATATAATATTAAATTAAAATTAAATTATTAATATTTAAACCTAATTTGTATAATTCTTATTCATTTTAAACAATTTAAACAAAATATAAAATTTCAATAAAAAATTTGTATTTTTAGAATTCTTTATTTAATAAATGATTTCAAAAAATAATATAAAAAATAAATATAAGGGTGACATCTTAAATTACCAGATGAATTTAATTTTTTCAAATCCACCATCTTGAACTTCTAAAAATTAATATTAACTAAAAAAAATGTGATAAAATTATTTTTGAAGAAAAAATATTTTTCTAAATAAAGTGATTCCAACTACCAATGCCATCATATTAAGTCAGACAATTGTATTTATTTAATAAAATAAATATTTATATTTATTCCATTGAATATGATGTCTATGATAAAAATGAAATTTTATAGTAATAGTGCATCTCTCATTGTATAAACTCAAAATTTCATACAATGCAAGATATTAAAGAATTAATGTTATTTAAAGAGAAATATTTATTAAAATATCATAGTGTAACATTCTACCCCAATTAAAATAATGTTCATAGTTGAAATTTATTTCATTAATATAAAAAACCATGTGTACCTCAAAATCACCACATCCACATTTTCCCATGTAACTTCCTCTACTTTGTGATTTCACCATTATCCATTGACTAAGCCAGTGGTCTTGTTTGGTCAAACATTCTTTTTATGATTCATAATATCTATAGGTAGTTTCTTATAAGAAATATCATTCTCCAACTCTTTGAGTTATTATTTTAATATATCTGATTGATCAGGTTTGTACATTATCATGAGTGATATATGCAACACATCATGGTGTTGAGAGTCATTCATTGGATTCCCCAATAAATAATATTTCATCCCATAAAGTTCTTGAAATTCAAAAGTACTGATATACCATGTTCTTATAATTATCATCTCTCTAAATGTAATATCTATATGCCAAGGATATATTTGAATAATGACATTAGGATCTTCTTTAATATCATATTCTTTTCACTGATTGTTAACATAAATTTTCTATCACTCTATGTTTCTATTCTGTGTTATTGAATAGATCTAAATGTAATTACTATTCTCTCAACTTTATCATGTATGAATTGATTTATTTACCCCACAACAATCAGTCATGTAGAATATATGCTCTTTTCATTAAATAGGGTTTCATATAAAGCTTCAGTAATATTGATGTGAAATATATTGTTTTAAAAAAAATTACACCAACAATGGGTTTTAATCCCTTCCACCTTTGAAATCAATAGTTAAATCTATCAAAATGTATTCTAGTGTTTTAAATATCCATTCATTAGAACCATAAATCCAAGGATTAAGTTCTTAGTTAAAAAAAATCTATTTATTACAAGCACGATGAAGACTTATTTTGAACATCGAGGTTAGCCTCAGGTCATAATCAATTATATTGGAAACTTGTACTCCAAGAAACCTCACCACATCCTTAATATATAGAATAAAAATGATCTAGATATAAGGCTTATATGATATCAATGATGTGTGAAAAATTCATGATGAGATAAAATATTACCCTGTATAACATTATTTCCTATCGATGATTTTGGAATTCTGACATCGATGTCCATGGTAATGTTTATTCATATACATTCTAGTATGGATAATGGTTGAAACATCCAATTAGATTTATAACTATCATCCTTAACTCCATAAAAACTCATTTTCTAAAAAAACATACTCTTCAATATCTATCTTAATGACATCCCTCCAGAAATACTCTTCAGGTCTATAGATCTATTTCATCCTCTAGGATGAAATGAGAATGAAAGACTATGAGCCTCATCTAACAACTACTATTTTAATTATGGTATGAGAGTATTACAAAAATGGATCATTAACATTATTATTCCATAAAAATAAAATTTGAACATAAGAACACTTCTCACATTCTTTTTAACTCTATGACTTCCTTCTACACATATTTAATCATCACTTGTATGTATGGTTGAAAAATTATTTGAAAAATATAGTATTTACCATTATCTCAAAAAAATAAAGACCCATACATTAAAAACCCATAAAAATATAATGTTTTGTGATACCATTATAGACAGGCTACCATGATCATTTTCAATCAGATTATGTAATCATTTTCGCCTTCCCTAGGTAGTATTGTATTGAGAATTTTTAATCGAGATTCAACTTCAACAATCCACTTTAGATAATATGTTGTCACATTTGACTGTAGATATACATTAATCATTTGTGATCAGTATATTTATCAACCCATTATCTATAATAATGATTCCTCTATATATTATAGCAATTGATTATTGACGTTAACTCCAAATCTTGAGTTGGGTAATGTTTCAATTGAAATTTCTTGTATTTTGGGGCATAAGAAATCAATATATCAATTTTAATAGAACCCATCGTATCGACTTCCTATATTCATTAAATTATATTCCAAAACCTTATCCAATATAGGTTACTAGAAGAATATGCACCTAGAATAATCTTATTTTCAAGTCTTACAAATTATCTTCACATGCCTCTATTCATATGAACATAACTACTTTTCGAGTCAACCTATGGAGTTGATTTGATTATATTGGGAGATAATTCAAATAATATTCATATAAACCAATAAAAACTATATATGGGTTAACTTTTTTTCTAGGAAAACATTCATTAACAATTATCATTGATGGATCAACAGACATACCATATATTGATATTATGTGACCCAAAAAATCAATGTTTCTATATCTAAAATTCAAACATAGTAATTTTTTAATGAACCTCCCATATTAGGGTCTTCAGTACAATCCCCAAGTGATCATTATGTTCTTATATTCCCTTCAAATATAAAATAATATCATCTATAAATACCACCACCAGCAGATCAAGATAGTCTCTATGTTTCAATTAATTAAATACATGATGACGGTTGGAGGATTAGTAAGATAAAAATGAATCTCTATAAATTCATTATGACCATACCTTGTATAGAATGACACGATGGGTATATCCTAATTTTTAAAACATAATTCATGATATACAAAATGAAGACCAATTATGGGAATTTTTTAATCTCCACATATTTGTTCAAATGAGTGATCAATATTGGGTAGATGATATTTTTTTCCTGATTGTGAGATTTTAGGATCACGATAATCAAGATAGAGTATAATTGGTTCACCATTCTTCTTAGTGATTATTGAATTTTAAACCCAAGGTGAAACATTGTAAATTTAATCCTTTTTCATGATTATAATTGTGTTTATTCATTAATTCGTGCAACTCCATTGGGTAAATTTTACATGGATTATTTAAAATACGAATAAAAGTGAGTATGAGATTTATTTAAAATAAAACATCATGATTTAGTGGAAGAAATAAATAATATTTGGTAAAGACATATAATAACTCCTATAAAATATGTGTATCTTTAATATAATGTAACTCCCAAATGATATAAGACAGACATCATAAATTTATAAGAGTAATCACCCCCTGATAAGAATGTTATTTTCACTGAAGGACATATTCATCCTTTCATCGATATATAATAATGTATTCATTCGAAATATAAAATATGAATTATTTTCTATAAAAACTAATATATGTGTCCTTATATAAAAATACAATTTATTTGATGAATCATATCTAAATAATATAATCTAAGGATCACATGATTTTTAAGTAGCACTTTCCTACATACATTACGTAGAGAAGAATTATTATCTTTTGATGCGACCATTGTGACATTAAGTGTATTTACTGAAAATTCAACATATAATTATATTTTTAAAATATTGATACCTTAATACATTAATTTTAGATAAAACAATGGTTGATCTAGAAATAGATATATAATTAAATGTTTTAGAGTTGATTCTATGTTTATGTTTCAACACTTTATTTTCGTACACCGCATCTCTATTAGTGATCACTTTATATTTTCATTTTTATTCGGTATTTATAGGATTATAAATTCATTCATAATATATATCCCTTGGATTAGGTAATTTGTTAGCATAATTCCCATTTTTCCTTCACATGATGCCTAAATGTTTCGGTGCTCTGTTCTATATATCCTTTTCTATATTGGCATCATCAGATCATTTTTTCCCATTACTTCGATAGAAAATTTCCTAATGAAGTTTTTTGTTCCACTTAAAACAATTACTAATCCACTAAAAATATTTTCGTCCATGTTTATTTCTAAAATTTGAGTATAGTGAAATACTCTTCTTATTTTAAAAATAGTTTTTAGATATTCCGCTTAATTTAATTTACTTCTTATATTCAAATAATTGTGATTGATAAGTAAATTCAATATTTATCTCAACCTTGAGAGAAAATCAATCATTTTACTCATATGTACTTGTTTTCCTTAAGGATAATTCACATCCAATGAATAGATTTAATATATTGAAGAATCAACCAACCATACTTCTAGGATTGATGGAAATTAAAAAAATATACCTTTTGTGCCTTTTAAATGTTTCTTCAATGGTGATAATGGATTCATAGTACTTTTTATATTCTCATTGAAGTCAACATAAAAATTAAAAATATAAATATTAGGAAATAGATTATAGAAAAATTAGTTCATAAAATCATCCCTTTCCATGGATTCAATTTTATCAAATTTGCTCATATTCATGATGAGGTTCTATTATTTATCTACTTCACTTTACAAAATATATGCTTCGAAAATTACATTATCAAATTCTTAAAATTTGAGAACCACATAAATATTGTTAATTTTTCATATTAATTTTGTTATCCAATGGGGGATCTAATGACTCACCGAAATAAGTTGATTGTTTACTCATATGGGAGTTAACATAATGTGGTTCCCTATTTTTTTCACTTGAATTTCATTAAATATTCAATTCATGATGATTTATTTTAGAATATGAACAAGTATTTTCATTCAAGTATCTATAAATTTCCATTTAGTAGATGTAAAATTGGATTATTATCCATCTCATTGCCTATTAATGTGGTTAGTTTGGGTTTAAGAAATTTAATAATCCAAATGATTTAGTGTGAGAAACAATTTTTTTGGATAACTACATAATAAGTTGAAATCAATTATGCCCATTCAATTAAAAACACCATATGTTTTATCAATGGTTATTCATGATTGTTACCCCAATAGTATTATTATATCCTATACATAGATATTTCCATAGGTCTATTACTGATGTTTTCTCAACCTAGTTTCCAATGTTTATCAAACAATTTCTATGATACCATCTATAACAACTGATACATTTAATATATTTATATTAAATTTAAAAAATAATAATATTAATTGCATAACATAAAAAACAATGCAAGAATTGTAATGATTTAGAATCATTAAGAACTACAAAATATAAATAACTAATACATAAAAAATTAATTTAGCTTCTAATTATTCTATAATTACTAGAATTATTTCTAGAAAATCAATACTAATATTTTTCGTCGTATCATATGGAATAGAAACATAAGAAATAATTGAACTCCATTTATTTATAAAGGTAAATATTATGATACAACATAAAAAAAATGAAATAAGAACTTGTAAATAACTTTTTAAAATTATATATTCGATATCAAATATCATGATATTGTTTCATTGAATAAATCATTGATTTTTATATTAATTAATATAAAATATTTCATGATAGAATAACATATTACATGTAATTGAGTAATACAGATGAGCATAAGAATTCACTTCTATATGATTCATAGTTAAATTCCAAGACTATCATAGTGGATAATGTCCCTTTCTGAATAGTGTTCACTCTTCATTCCATCCTCATATTACTACAAAATGTGTACTACCCAATCTAGTCTTCCATATCTAAAAAGATATTAAACTTCACCCCATACAGTAGAGGGATATGTAGGTCCCACCTATCACATAATGAACACCATATATCATTGATCCATAAGAACAAAAATCATTAATTATATCGAGACCCATATAAAAAATGGGATTTATAATCATCATTTAATCATAACACAACCCATGGAAAATAAATTGATTTCATAAATATCATTGAATCATAAAAATAAACCATCTACAGAAAGAATAATGAATTTATCAATCAATCATATCCCCCAATATACTATAATTTATATAAAATAATTTAATAATAAATTGAAAATAATTATTTTATATCACATGAATATAATTCTTTAGGATAATATCCATTATCCTGTGATATTGTATTTTTTCATAAAATTTCACACAATTTCAAAATAAAAATTTTATTTGAAAATATAAATGTACGGTTGTCATTAGAGCCTGAAGGAAGAATACTCTAATTAACGTGTAAAATTTCATTCATTTCACCTTTGATAAATAAACATTATTTTTGAACTTTTGACGGAAATTTATAAAAGTACCTCGTTATGTATATAGAAAACATATTCCATTATAAATGTTTAGTAATGATTAACACATCGGTAAAAATTAAATTTAAAATTGAATATGAATAGTAAATAAAATTTATACAATATTTTTATGACTCATGATAATAGATGATAAATTGTTTCTGACATATACTTACATATAAATAATCTGAAATAATAATGATATTTTGATATTAACCATCACCTAAGGTTAAATTTAATTTTTGCTTATTTGAAATTCCTATATTATGGTTAATAAAAAAATTTCAACTTATTACATTACCATAATTATACTAATGATATAATATATTATCATTTTACATTATCCTATAACTTTTTTTAATGAACGTTCATTATTACTCATCTTTTTTGCGTTAAATGCTTCCATTTGTGATATCATGTTTTCTCATATAATTCCCAGTTCTTATTGATATGACAGAGTTAATTAATTTAATTAATTATATTAATTTAATATATATCATATTTATTCATTATATAAATGTAACACCCCAAGCTTCTACGGTACGTTTCCCTTTGAATAATGCGATAGCGTGTGTTGTACGCAACCTCGAGTTCTAACACACACCACAACTAATTAAACTAGCCGTTGTGAATAGTAATACCTAATTTTTGAAATCATATATATTCTATATTTCAAAATGGACTTCATTTTTGGATTCGGAATATCAAAATTAGCCTAGGGTGAAATTTTGGTACATTTCGGATGACTTTCATATTTTGATGAATAGTGAAAATTTCTAAATTTTAATTAAAAACAACTTTTTTAATCAAAATAATTAATAGTGATAAATTATGAATTTGAGTGGTTTTAAAGTATATTTAGAATATATTTTTACCATTTAATATAATTTTGGTCATTGGACATAATTTTACAATTAAACCGAACATAAACAAGTGTCAATCTTTTGATAGTTATTATCTCTTAAAAACACGCTTTTTGTTTTAACAGCGGGAATTAATTTTAAATTAATTTCTGCCACTTATGTGTTTTGAATTTAGGAAAATGGATTCCATATTTGGAATCAGGATGTCCAAATTATGTAAATAGGTAACTTTTATTTTTAGACATTTTGAATAATTACTGCGGTAAATAATTTATTTACCATGGTTAAAGGGTAAATCCGGTAAATAAGGGTTAAAAAAAATAATATTATAATAATACAAAATTACCCTAAAACGTGTCTTAACCCTATTGGTTGATACATGGTCGACCATGGGCATCTTTGTGTCAATTTTGGGACCCCATGGATCCACTTGTAAGTGATAATGACACTTTATTTTAATTAAGTTAAAATGAATACAAAAATGACACAAGCATATATCTTTTAGAAGAACAATTTTTACATAGGGTTATACATGTTGGATTTTCGATTATAAATATTCATTAGAAAGATAAAAAGATTTCCTACATAATGATATTTTATTTATAATTTTTAGACAATAAATAAGTTATTTTATTTATGACACAATGATGATGCAGTAATTACTATAATAGTGAAAAATTAAAATAATTGATATTATAAATACCCAAATAAATATAATATGAAACTTTTAATGAATTAAACTAATTTTCTAGGCTAATATGATATATTAGGATTGATTTAATGGACTTTGTTCGAAGTAATCAATCTTTTATGAGTTTCACAAAAATCAACTATTGAATAGTGTCAAAATTGACATAAAAGAGTTCTTAAAACAAATATTATATTATTAATTGATATTAAATTCCTAAAAATCTAAGGTTCGGCCAAGAGACTTATATTATGATAGGTTAATCATTAATGGACAACTTGGGGGTCGCTTGGATGTATATAGTAAGTTTATTAACCATATTATATAAAAATACAAAGAGACATTGTAAAAGTGAAACTAATTAACTTAGAGTTAATACTTAAAGATAAGGTTAATATAAGTACCCAAACCTGTCTAAATTCTATTGGATGAGTTGTTTTCGACCTATCCCCACCTCACCCTTTGAATAGTCAACTTTGGAGCCTTTAGAAACCGAATATGAATTTATTATAAATTAATATTTCTAGCTTTTCCAAAGGTGCCCCTCACCCCTCTTATAAAAGGGCACTCCTCCTTCTCATTTCTTCACACCTTCAAAGCCTTTTGGTTCGGCCAAACTCTGCCCAAATACTCTCCCAACATCCCTCACTACAACCTAGAGGCCTTAGTTTGATCAGAAAGCCAACCTAAGGAGCCCTTTTGATCAAATCAAAAGGAAGAACCCGAAGAAGAGGTAATGATTTCACCACCCTTTTCTAAGTTCATTTCTTCTTCCACTTCTTCTTCCTTTGTTCTTACCATTATGAAATAATAACTCCAGTATCTCACATATACTGTGATGTTATTATAAATATGGTACAATCATATTCAGTATTCTATCCACCCTTTGAATAACATGTCACCATACGTGCGTACGTACGGCTTACCGTCTCCACGTCGTGGTGTAATTGTTATTCAATATAATATTATTTGGATGGGTATAATAATGATGTGTAACTCATGTAAATAATAAATATAACATGTTAATGATTCTGTATATATGATATACCATCCATTTATATATTATTTTAATATCAAAAGAATGATATTGTCGCTCGTGCGTACGTACGGACTACCGTCTCCACGAACGCGATGAGATTCATTCTCCATCGTAACCATTAAAGCGTAATTATCATTTTATGATTTAAAAATGATGTTTAAGGACTTGATATCATTCTGGATATGAATAATATACAACCTATCCTTTACAAACATGTCTTACGTAACAAAACATATGAAAGAAAACAAGTAAGTTAACACCCGAAACAACGATAATACTAAGATATTATTATCAAATCAATATTAAAAGATCATATATGATATCATATTAATGTATATGATTCTTGTATAATTTAATAACAATTATTTCACCATTATACAGGAGGTTAACCTACCACAACCAAGGAAAAGTACAAGGTAAGGGTTATTTCACAATCTCTTCATTATCCGAGGTTGTTTATATGTAATAATCTACTCGGATCTCTTTATCATCCACATCCATGTTTCTTCGAAATGTATTTCAAAACATTTTTTTACTATTTACAAGAATATGGGTTAAAGTCATTTATACCCTTGTTTGACTTTTTATAAGAGTTTTATAAAGGAATCTTTCCGTCGTTTTCAAAACAAGGTCCTTTTTAACCTTTTCGACAGAATTGAGGTAAGAATGTTTTTTTTAACTTATACGGCGGGTGCGGTTATTTTCCGCCGTTATAAAATCGTCGAAGCTTCCCATACAAGCTTATAAGAATATTTTCAAAGAAAATTTTTTATTTTATATGGATCTTAAATGATTTCAAAATAAAAGGAGATATTAATTTTAAAAGAATTTTGATTTCATCTATGTCAACATCCTTTGATGGATTTTAAGATTATTTGAAGTTGATTTATTATGATACAAAACTTCTATATTGTATTGAAGGTTTTGTGATATGTTTGACTGTGGATGTTCTATTTTTATACCATTCATAGTTTATTGTGAAAGTATTGACATTTCGTATGCTAGTTTTAATACGAATGTTTATGTTATGTTTAAACCTTTTCATATGGGAATGCATTGGACTTAATAAGTGACGGGTGGAGCCTGCTATAGCTCCTCGATGCATCGGTAGGTCTCATGAGACAAACTAGTGTCTTGGCACAAGGCCTTGACAAAATCTTATTTGTAGCCTTGGCACGAGGCCTTGGCTATGTGGTTATGATAGTCTGGCATTATGCATTCCAACATTATGAAAGTGGTTATTGATTTTTGCATGTGATTATTCGATTAGTAGAATATCCATGTGAATAAGTAAATGGCATTATTTCATTTTACTTTTTCCATACCATGTTGAAGTTCAATTTTAAAAGGCTTTTGTTTTAGTAATGCATTGCCTTAAATGTTTATTCTTATTTATGAAAGTTTCCGCTATATTGTTATCCTTACTGGGCATTTGAGCTCACCCCTTTTCTATGTTTTATTTTTCCCCAGGATGTGAAGAAGTAAATTATGAATGACCTGCAGGGACATTATGAGGGGATAGTAGTGTGGATTATGGAGACATTATGTTGTTGTAGTAGTTTTTAATTTTATGATGTAATGTAAAACTTATGAATATATCTAGTGTTTCCAAGGCTACTAAACCAATCGGTCTTTCGAGATTTGATCTTTCTTGTGATCATGCCAATGTTACGAAGTAATGCACCGACTCTGGGTAGCTGGGGTCGGGGCGTTACAGTTGGTATCAAAGGAAGTTTAGTACAAACCTTGGAAGCTAGATTTAGATAAACTCTGATTAGAGCACGTAGACCTAAGATGAACTTTGAGGATTAGTATAGAAGAACTTCCTAGAATTTTGGTATTGTAGAGATTTTGTGAGTTTTTCGAGCAATACATCCCTGTCTGGATACGAGCAGGTAGAGGCGGCTCTGGCACAGATGTACCTAGGGGTAAAACCCGAAAACACCGCTTTGAGCTAGACTCGAACGGGAACTGGTGCACGACAACGGGCCTTGCTGCACTCTTGGTTACGACACTCCCGGGGGATATGCTTAGGATAACTCTCACTATCTTTACAAATCATTATGAAGGGTTTATGAGTATATACTTCCTCAAAGAAAACATTTTTATGATTATGGATTATATCCATAAATAGTTCAATTTATGTTAAGTGTTTTATAAGTATGGGATTATGTATTTTGATGCATAAACTGATCTAGTTTATGCCATTTTTTTAGAAATGGCGCCTAGTGGAAGAAATGGAAACCGTATCAATGCACGCACTCCATGTAGGGATTGCCCTCCTGCTCAAGATAATTATAGTGGGGCTGGTGATGCAACTGGTGCTGATCAGCTAATCACCATAATGGGACAACTTACTCAGGTTATGAATAATAACCTTACCCGTATGGAGCACCCTGATCCGCAGCGTGGAGGATCAATGTTAGATCGATTCATGAGACAACAACCACCAACGTTCAATGGGAGTACAAATCCCTTAGTAGCTGAGCAATGGATATTTTCCCTAGAGAAAATATTTCAGGCTTTGGGGAGTAGTGAAAGGGAAAAAGTTACCATGGCAGTTTACCGCCTCACTGGAGATGCTGATCAATGGTGGTCATTGATTCAAAACATGAAGGAAGATGATGAAGTATCAAACATGGAATGGAGGGAGTTCAAAGATCTGTTTTTAGAAAAATATTTTCCTCGCGACCATCGAGCAGATATGGAAAGGCAATTTCTGAGTCTGAGACAAAAGGAGGATGATAATGTCACAAAGTATGAGGCTAACTTTACGAGGTTAGCGAGGTATGATGGAGATTATATTCGCAACCCAAGAAGTAAGATTGATCGTTTCTTTGATGGGTTAAAACCATTTCTCCGTCGAGCATTAGTCTCACAATCCTTTTCATCGTACGAAGACATTGTCTCATGTGCTATCAAGACCGAAAAGGAATTCTCTAAGTCTTATGACTTTAAAGCAAAGCAAGAGAAGAAGAGACCTGCCGATCAATCTGGGAATGGAAATAAGGGGAAGAAGGGAAAGGTTGAATATCCATCTTGTGGTAAGTGCGGGAAGAAACACCCCGGTGCTTGCCTGAAGGGAATGGGAGTCTGTTACAAGTGTGGTGAAAAAGGCCACCAAGCTCATGATTGCAAGGGGAAGAAGGAAGCTACCAACGTTCAGTGCTACAATTGCAGGGAGATGGGGCATTATGCAAATGCATGTCCTAAGCGTCAGGAGAACTTACCTCAGAAGAGGCCAAGGGATCAAAGCCAGGCTTATGCTATCACTACTGCTGAGGTAGAAGCTCCGAAAGACGTGGTGGCAGGTAATTTAATGGTTTCCTCAAGTTTAGCAAATGCATTATTTGATTCTGGATCATCGCATTGTTTCATATCTTCCCAGTTTGCTAAGAAAATTAGATATTTCCAATTTGATTTAATAAGGGAGTTGTCAGTTAAAACTCCTAAGGGAAGTATCGTTGCAACAAAGTTTTGTGAATCAGTCCCCATTAGAGCACATAAATTTTCTTTATCTGCTGATTTCATCGTCATACCTATGATTGAGTTTGATATAATCCTCGGTATGGACTTACTTTCGGACTATGATGCGAAGATTTATTGTAAGAAGAAAGAGGTTACGATTCTTGATGATAATGATAAGGAGCACCTTATTTTTAGAGCAGAATCGTCACCACCTAATTCTTATTTAGATCCACCCCCTGTAGCTCAACTTAATTCAATTATCGGGGAGGAAGAGAATGAAATAACTGCCGGTGAGGAAAGAAATGTTCAAATAGAGGATGTACCTATTGTGAAAGAGTTTGTAGATGTATTTCCGGAAGATTTACCTGGACATCCTCCAGAACGAGAAGTAGAGTTTTCCATTGATTTAATTCCTGGATCAAGGCCTATATCGAAGACCCCTTATAGAATGGCCACTGTAGAGCTAGTCGAACTAAAGAAACAACTAGAGGAATTGAGTAATAAGGGATTTATTCGCCCTAGTGTTTCTCCATGGGGAGCCCCTGTTCTTTTTGTTAAAAAGAAAGATGGATCTATGAGGTTATGTATCGACTACAGGGAGATCAATGCTATAACGATAAAGAACAAGTATCCCCTACCTCGTATTGATGATTTATTTGACCAACTGCATGGAGCTCAATACTTTTCAAAGATTGACCTTCGATCTGGATACCATCAGTTGTGTGTGAAGAAGGAAGACATTACGAAGACAGCATTTCGAACCAGGTACGGGCATTACGAGTTTACTGTAATGCCATTTGGATTGACTAATGCACCCTCTGTATTCATGGATCTGATGAATAGAGTTTTCAAGGAGTATCTCGATGAATTTGTGGTGGTATTTATTGATGATATCTTGGTATACTCCAAAACCTACAAAGATCATGAAAATCACTTGCGCATTATCTTGAAGACTCTGAGGAGGCATGAATTATATGGAAAGTTTAGCAAGTGTGAATTCTGGCTTCAGGAGATTTCTTTTCTTGGCCATATTGTCTCTAAAGATGGAATCTCTGTTGATCCTTCTAAGACCAAGGCAATCCAAGAATGGCCAGCACCTACGAATATAACTGAGGTACGTAGTTTTATTGGTTTGGCAGGTTATTATCGACGTTTCGTCCAGAATTTTGCCCGATTGGCTAACCCATTAACGAAGCTCACACGTAAAGGGGTTAAATTTGTTTGGACAAAAGAGTGTGAAGAATGTTTCGAAGAACTGAAGAGAAGATTAGTCAATGCTCCTATATTGACTCTACCATCGGGGAATGATGGGTTCGTTATTTATAGTGATGCATCGAAGAAAGGACTTGGCTGTGTCCTTATGCAGAATGATAGAGTTATTGCCTATGCATCACGACAGTTGAAAATTCATGAACAAAACTATCCTACTCATGATCTTGAGTTAGCAGCTGTGATCTTTGCTTTGAAGATATGGAGGCACTACCTCTATGGTGAAAAATGTGAGATTTATACTGATCACAAGAGTTTGAAGTATATTTTCTCACAAAAAGAACTCAACATGAGGCAAAGGAGATGGCTTGAATTACTCAAGGATTATGATTGTACGATACACTACCACCCGGGGAAGGCAAACAAGGTGGCAGATGCTTTGAGCAGAAAAGACCATGGAGTTCTGAACATGATGAGAATTGAAAGGGATCCAATTTTCATGGATCTAGTGAAGATGGACATGGGAATAACCAGGGAAGGTGAAACATCAATTCTTTTTCAAATGGTTGCCAAACCATCTTTACTAGAAAGGATTAAGAGTTCTCAGACCGATGATGAAGAATTTCAGAAGAAGATTAATGTTGTGAATGATGGGAGATTGAGAGACTTTGCGTATGAAGGTGGAATTTTGAAATTCGGGAAGAGACTTTGTGTTCCCGATTTACCTGATCTAAAAAGGGAATTGCTGGATGATGCTCATAGTTCCAATTTCTCTATACACCCTGGGAGCACCAAAATGTATAGAGATTTGAAGGAACATTTTTGGTGGGACAACATGAAGAGGGATATTGCTGATTTTGTGTCAAGATGTATGGTTTGTCAACAAGTGAAAGCTGGAAGGCAACAGCCTGGAGGAGTCATGCAACCTCTTCCCATACCGGAGTGGAAATGGGACAATATTACGATGGACTTTGTCATGGGGCTACCAAAGACTCCTAGAAGGAACAATGCAATATGGGTTATTGTTGATCGTCTTACCAAGTCAGCACATTTTCTTGCTATAAGAGAAGATCTACCCCTGGAACGTCTAGCAAGACTATATATTAATGAAGTTGTGAGACTTCATGGAGTACCCCTATCGATTGTTTCTGATCGTGATCCCCGTTTTACTTCAAGATTTTGGAAAAGTCTTCAGAAATCCCGGGATACTGAACTTCATTTGAGCACTGCTTACCACCCTCAGACAGACGGACAATCAGAATGGACTATTCAGACCTTAGAAGACATGTTGAGATCTTGCTCACATGATTTTCAGGGTATGTGGGATCAATATTTACCACTAGTAGAATTTTCCTATAACAATAGCTTCCATTCGAGTATACAGATGGCACCATATGAAGCGTTATACGGAAAGAGATGCCGTACACCAACCTGTTGGGATGACGTCGGTGAAAGAAAACTTGTAGGTCTAGAACTGGTGGAGGAAACGATGGAAAAGGTAAAGGTAATCCAAAATCACATCAAAGCAGCTCAAAGTAGGCAGAAGAGCTATGCCGATAATCGAAGGAAGGATTTGGAATTTCAAGTCGGTGATCATGTTTTCCTGAAGGTATCTCCATGGAAGGGAGTCATGCGTTTTGGTAAGAAAGGTAAATTGAGTCCCAGGTACATCGGACCTTTCGAAATTCTAGAACGAATTGGGGCTGTAGCTTACCGATTGGCAATGCCGCCAAGTCTCTCCAAAGTTCACGATGTGTTCCACGTATCTCTGTTGAGAAAATACATGCCTGACCCAACGCATGTACTCACCTATGATGAATTAGAACTGGAACCGGATCTGTCTTATTGTGAAGAGCCCGTCAGGATTCTTGATACAAGAGAACAAGTACTGAGAAACCGGACGACGCGTCTGGTAAAAGTTTTGTGGAGAAATCATAAGATGGAAGAGGCAACGTGGGAACCCGAGGAACTTATGATGAAGAACCACCCGAGTCTTTTTATGCAGTAATACCCTAGAAATTGCGAGGACGCAATTATTTGAAGGAGGGGAGAATGTAACACCCCAAGCTTCTACGGTACGTTTCCCTTTGAATAATGCGATAGCGTGTGTTGTACGCAACCTCGAGTTCTAACACACACCACAACTAATTAAACTAGCCGTTGTGAATAGTAATACCTAATTTTTGAAATCATATATATTCAATATTTCAAAATGGACTTCATTTTTGGATTCGGAATATCAAAATTAGCCTAGGGTGAAATTTTGGTACATTTCGGATAACTTTCATATTTTGATGAATAGTGAAAATTTCTAAATTTTAATTAAAAACAACTTTTTTAATCAAAATAATTAATAGTGATAAATTATGAATTTGAGTGGTTTTAAAGTATATTTAGAATATATTTTTACCATTTAATATAATTTTGGTCATTGGACATAATTTTACAATTAAACCGAACATAAACAAGTGTCAATCTTTTGATAGTTATTATCTCTTAAAAACACGCTTTTTGTTTTAACAGCGGGAATTAATTTTAAATTAATTTCTGCCACTTCTGTGTTTTGAATTTAGGAAAATGGATTCCATATTTGGAATCAGGATGTCCAAATTATGTAAATAGGTAACTTTTATTTTTAGACATTTTGAATAATTACTGCGGTAAATAATTTATTTACCATGGTTAAAGGGTAAATCCGGTAAATAAGGGTTAAAAAAATAATATTATAATAATACAAAATTACCCTAAAACGTGTCTTAACCCTATTGGTTGATACATGGTCGACCATGGGCATCTTTGTGTCAATTTTGGGACCCCATGGATCCACTTGTAAGTGATAATGACACTTTATTTTAATTAAGTTAAAATGAATACAAAAATGACACAAGCATATATCTTTTAGAAGAACAATTTTTACATAGGGTTATACATGTTGGATTTTCGATTATAAATATTCATTAGAAAGATAAAAAGATTTCCTACATAATGATATTTTATTTATAATTTTTAGACAATAAATAAGTTATTTTATTTATGACACAATGATGATGCAGTAATTACTATAATAGTGAAAAATTAAAATAATTGATATTATAAATACCCAAATAAATATAATATGAAACTTTTAATGAATTAAACTAATTTTCTAGGCTAATATGATATATTAGTATTGATTTAATGGACTTTGTTCGAAGTAATCAATCTGTTATGAGTTTCACAAAAATCAACTATTGAATAGTGTCAAAATTGACATAAAAGAGTTCTTAAAACAAATATTATATTATTAATTGATATTAAATTCCTAAAAATCTAAGGTTCGGCCAAGAGACTTATATTATGATAGGTTAATCATTAATGGACAACTTGGGGGTCGCTTGGATGTATATAGTAAGTTTATTAACCATATTATATAAAAATACAAAGAGACATTGTAAAAGTGAAACTAATTAACTTAGAGTTAATACTTAAAGATAAGGTTAATATAAGTACCCAAACCTGTCTAAATTCTATTGGATGAGTTGTTTTCGACCTATCCCCACCTCACCCTTTGAATAGTCAACTTTGGAGCCTTTAGAAACCGAATATGAATTTATTATAAATTAATATTTCTAGCTTTTCCAAAGGTGCCCCTCACCCCTCTTATAAAAGGGCACTCCTCCTTCTCATTTCTTCACACCTTCAAAGCCTTTTGGTTCGGCCAAACTCTGCCCAAATACTCTCCCAACATCCCTCACTACAACCTAGAGGCCTTAGTTTGATCAGAAAGCCAACCTAAGGAGCCCTTTTGATCAAATCAAAAGGAAGAACCCGAAGAAGAGGTAATGATTTCACCACCCTTTTCTAAGTTCATTTCTTCTTCCACTTCTTCTTCCTTTGTTCTTACCATTCTGAAATAATAACTCCAGTATCTCACATATACTGTGATGTTATTATAAATATGGTACAATCATATTCAGTATTCTATCCACCCTTTGAATAACATGTCACCATACGTGCGTACGTACGGCTTACCGTCTCCACGTCGTGGTGTAATTGTTATTCAATATAATATTATTTGGATGGGTATAATAATGATGTGTAACTCATGTAAATAATAAATATAACATGTTAATGATTCTGTATATATGATATACCATCCATTTATATATTATTTTAATATCAAAAGAATGATATTGTCGCTTGTGCGTACGTACGGACTACCGTCTCCACGAACGCGATGAGATTCATTCTCCATCGTAACCATTAAAGCGTAATTATCATTTTATGATTTAAAAATGATTTTTAAGGACTTGATATCATTCTGGATATGAATAATATACAACCTATCCTTTACAAACATGTCTTACGTAACAAAACATATGAAAGAAAACAAGTAAGTTAACACCCGAAACAACGATAATACTAAGATATTATTATCAAATCAATATTAAAAGATCATATATGATATCATATTAATGTATATGATTCTTGTATAATTTAATAACAATTATTTCACCATTATACAGGAGGTTAACCTACCACAACCAAGGAAAAGTACAAGGTAAGGGTTATTTCACAATCTCTTCATTATCCGAGGTTGTTTATATGTAATAATCTACTGGGATCTCTTTATCATCCACATCCATGTTTCTTCGAAATGTATTTCAAAACATTTTTTTACTATTTACAAGAATATGGGTTAAAGTCATTTATACCCTTGTTTGACTTTTTATAAGAGGTTTATAAAGGAATCTTTCCGTCGTTTTCAAAACAAGGTCCTTTTTAACCTTTTCGACAGAATTGAGGTAAGAATGTTTTTTTTTAACTTATACGGCGGGTGCGGTTATTTTCCGCCGTTATAAAATCGTCGAAGCTTCCCATACAAGCTTATAAGAATATTTTCAAAGAAAATGTTTTATTTTATATGGATCTTAAATGATTTCAAAATAAAAGGAGATATTTCTTTTAAAAGAATTTTGATTTCATCTATGTCAACATCCTTTGATGGATTTTAAGATTATTTGAAGTTGATTTATTATGATACAAAACTTCTATATTGTATTGAAGGTTTTGTGATATGTTTGACTGTGGATGTGCTATTTTTATACCATTCATAGTTTATTGTGAAAGTATTGACATTTCGTATGCTAGTTTTAATACGAATGTTTATGTTATGTTTAAACCTTTTCATATGGGAATGCATTGGACTTAATAAGTGACGGGTGGAGCCCGCTATAGCTCCTCGATGCATCGGTAGGTCTCATGAGACAAACTAGTGTCTTGGCACAAGGCCTTGACAAAATCTTATTTGTAGCCTTGGCACGAGGCCTTGGCTATGTGGTTATGATAGTCTGGCATTATGCATTCCAACATTATGAAAGTGGTTATTGATTTTTGCATGTGATTATTCGATTAGTAGAATATCCATGTGAATAAGTAAATGGCATTATTTCATTTTACTTTTGCCATACCATGTTGAAGTTCAATTTTAAAAGGCTTTTGTTTTAGTAATGCATTGCCTTAAATGTTTATTCTTATTTATGAAAGTTTCCGCTATATTGTTATCCTTACTGGGCATTTGAGCTCACCCCTTTTCTATGTTTTATTTTTCCCCAGGATGTGAAGAAGTAAATTATGAATGACCTGCAGGGACATTATGAGGGGATAGTAGTGTGGATTATGGAGACATTATGTTGTTGTAGTAGTTTTTAATTTTATGATGTAATGTAAAACTTATGAATATATCTAGTGTTTCCAAGGCTACTAAACCAATCGGTCTTTCGAGATTTGATCTTTCTTGTGATCATGCCAATGTTACGAAGTAAGGCACCGACTCTGGGTAGCTGGGGTCGGGGCGTTACAATAAATTTTCAAGATCATTATTTAATGGCTAATCTTGAAAAATAATCACATAGTCTCACGGAGATATTAGGTCATATATACACAGAAGCGATGTTATAATTCATATAACGGTAAGATGAAAATGAAGTGGATGATTTAAATTTAATTCTAGAATAAATTTCAAAATATTATGATAATATATATAATTATATATTATTTACATCATTATACCAATTAATATAAATTGAATTTTGAAAAAAAGATTAAAAAACGATGTGGAGAGAGTAATTCGTATGTATACACATGTGATGATTTTGTTTATTATAGGATGAATTAAAGATGAAATATTGTTCTTCTATAATGAGTATAACAAAAAATTAAATATGGTATGTGATATATATTACTTCATAATGAGAAAACACACAAAGAGGATTTAGAAAATAAAATATTTATGAAATAGTTGGTAAAAAAGAATACCTCTTCCCTTGTGATCTTCCAATAAACTCTTTCAAGGAATACTAGGGTTAGAATTATTAGAAGAATAGATCATGAAGAATATTTCCATGTGATTTATAAATTAAATTTTTAGAGTATGTTTTTATTTTAGATATATGTTTTATGTGAATAAGTGAAGGAGGAGGTTCCATTTTATATTTAAGGTGAGTGGATATTTTAGAATTTAAAATATTATAAATGAATATTAAATTAAATATGTGTACAAATACATAAAAATTGAAATTTATTCAAATATAATATTAGTTAATTTATTAATCTTGAGAGGCAATACATTTATTACATTTTAGGTATTATTGTAAGTAATAAAATTTGATGAACCCTTAATTAAGCTATTTAAATTTTAGCTAACATTACTAGTATATTAATATTACAAGGCTTTAATGGTTACTTATTTGATATAAATTATACATTTAATGAATATTTTATAACATTATAAACCATAATATATATATAGATATTATTTTAAATTTTATTATTTTATGATATTTAGTGAAATATTATATTGATAAAATATAATTATTGTTATTTTTGAAACAAGGAATTACATAGAATTTCTAAAACTACAGTGATATCATGAAGTTTTTTTTGAAAAATTTATTATATCCAAAAAAGGTCAATTTCATCTTATATATTATTTTCCCCATAAATTATCAATAATAATATTTATTTTAATATTTTTTCTATCATTTATTTGACATTTCTATTAATAAAATAATTAACTCATCAATGTTTTGTAATAGTTTTTTATTATAAATTTTTTCCAAAAAAATATTTATATTATACAATGATGAAGATAAATCATTTATATTTCATAATAAAATTTATATTCAAATATATATTTTGGTTAAAAATATATTTAAAATGATATAGTATTTTAAACATGATTGTGACATCATTAAATTGTCATTAAACTTCATTTAAATATCAAATTCTAATTTAAGTGTTAAAAATTAAAATAAAAAATACATAATTATATTGATTTTATTAAATCATAAATATAAATTAATATTCATCAGTAAAATAATGATTCCACATGTAGAAACATATGGGATATCTTGAACAATGAAAATAATATTTTGACTCTTTCATTATTTTAAATTTTAAATTTGTTATTTTCATGGAAAACTATCCGTTAAAAAAAGTCATATAGAAAATTATATTTTATTTGAATAATTATATTGTTCTAATAAAGTTAATTCATGTGATAGGTTAATTTTATAACCATTATATTTTATATTTATCCTATATTACCTAATTTACCCTTTATAATAGTAAAAAAGTATACCATACATACTGTTCATATTTTCTACAAATAAAAGGGACCTATTCGCCAAACACACACCATCTAAATCATAATTTTGATTCTATTTTTCAAAATTCAAAAAAAATATGTTTCTTAATCTAATTTAAAATAAAACAGGTAAACTCTAATGAAATAAACATTAATAGAAAAAATACCTTGTAAAATATTACATGTTTTTTCAAATAATTGTTTTATAAAATAATTTTAAAAATATATAATTAAAGTACATTAAAAAAATGAGTTCATTAAAATGTAAAACTATTCCAAAAAATAATTTTACCCTGTAAAGACTATAGAAGAAAATACATGTGTTAATAAAAAGTGATTTTTTGATTATTCCACACAGAAATAAATTATTTATGAAAATTTTATAAATATGTATAATTTATGATAATTTTGATGTGATAAATTTAAAAATGAAATTCACTTTTTCAAATGCATTTTCTGTTACCTCGAAAAATTAATATTCTATTATAAAAATATGATAAACTCATGGTTGAAAAAAATATATTTTTGATGGAAAAATGATTTTATGGCCAATACATTCACATAGAGATAGAAATATATATCAATTTATTTAATTAATTTTTTATATTAATTTTTTCCAATACAATTCCTAGGTTATAGTGGTTTGTATATACAATTATGTCATACAGTTCATTTAAACTCATGATTCTATGAAAAGAAATATATTGAACAAATAAAAATATTTAAAGAGGAATATCTATTAAAATATTTAGGTGTTACAATTAATGGGTTATAACATGGTACACCATTCAATATATTAATAAAATATATTTAATTTTGTGGTTAAAATATTTTTATGATTATATTATATTTCATCACTATGGAGGGAGGTGGAAATCAATATATAAATAATACATGATCTATAAATTAATACACCCTTAAAATAATTCCTCTATTCTTTAATCTAATATTGTTAATTTATTCCTAAGATTTTTTGGTTAGATATTTGATTCTACTAATATTTGTTAGTTATGGAAAAGTCACGATGAGTGGTGATTCATTGTAAGAGATTTATATAGGGAACTATAAGGAAATAATTTTTTATATTTTTTTAGATAATGAAGTGATTTTTTATATTGAAAATTTTTGTTCATGATTTCATAATGGTAAGAAAATAAAGTAGTATAATACAATGGATTAGAAAAGATAATATAATAATAATTTACCCCATTTTTTTAATTTTATGGTGGTTTAAATATATTCAACATTGATTATTTTTATTTTAAAAATTCTAAATATTATATTTATTTTTATTTTGGATTGAGTGGAATTGTCATTTTACATTGGGTAATTGATATGTCCTGATATACATTAATAAAACGGAAGAATAAATATTTTTATATAGTTTGATTTATTTAATCGAAAATTGCTCAAATTAATTGTTTGGGGTGAGGGTCATGTGATACCACATCAGTTCTAAGACACATATTAGCTTTGTGGGAGGTTCATCATTATTTATAATTGAGGTTCGTGAAAACACTGTAAATGGTTATTCTTATATTGTATATGGTTTTTTAAATTAGGTATCAGAGAAATGCCATATATTTCATTCTAGTTTTATCCTCACTCATCATTAATTTTATGTTAGTTTATCAATTATTTCGAAAAATTAATTTGAAATATAGATATTACTTTATGAATAATTTACTTATATAAAAATTATTATTTAATATTGAAGGATATTCTACTATGAAGGTTAATGTTATGTATATTTCTATGCAAAATTATTTATTACTTAAATATGGTTATCTATAATGGTAATTATGTCTGTAGGAAAACATATTCTCTATCTAATTAATTTGGAATATTTGAAAGTGTTGTTATGATAAGTGTGGAATAATATCGGAAAATTTAAAGAAGAATCCAATTATAGAAATCTATTACCTCATATAGTTTTGGGATCAATAGAATTTAAAAATTCAATTGGTCTATATTGATGGAATGAAAATATTTCAGTATTTTATGGTGTGATTTATTTTCAAATAGGTAGTTAATACCTCATGATTTGTTGATAATTCTAGAAATAAAATGTTAGAATATTTTTTCTTATTAGAGGAATAATACATTTGAATTTTAGTGTGCGATTATTTTAAAAATTCCATTTATTTTACTGATAATGGGAATATGTGTCAGGATGTGCCTTTGGAATTGGGTACTAAGCTAAAATAGTCATCCTTTTACTATTGGACTTCCAAAAGGATAAGTTAATGTTTCCATAAATTTTACCTCTAAAATATAATAATATTACTACTATTTTTGTAATTTGAGGATATTTTATATAGGTTAGGAAACCAAATTGACATGTGATAAGAATTTTATTAGGGAAATATTTATAATTAATATTGTTATGATGGTTCAAATGTCTTGTTTATCAGTTATCTACTTTATAAATTATTGAGTATTAGTATGCTTGATTAACAATAGAAAATATGAGGATATAGTTATATGATATGTCATAAGAGTTTTTATTTACTTATTGTATCATTTTTTTCTTTTATTATATTTATTAGATGTTCATATATACTATCTATGTAAAGGATTTAGTAACAATTAGACTACTAGGGTATAATTGAGGATCTAAATTATTTTTTATATATAGCTCAAATTTTGTGAAGATATCAGCTTAGAAGTGGATGTTACATTTATAATTTTTATTTAAATGTGTTTGTTAGGTAGATATCAGTGTATTTTTATTATTTTAAAAATTATTTGTGTTATTTGGGAGTTTTTATTTTTCTATATTTTGATGATATATTTTATTTAAAAGATAGTAATTTATTATATATAATTGATAAATACCCTTAGTACTAGTCACCAAAAATAGAATATTGTATATGTTCTAGGGGTGAACATTGTGTTTTAATCATCATCTAAATGAGGGTTTTTTTATTAATAGGATGAACATAACAATTAGGTCCCCTCTAAGGCCAGCAATATGTTATGTGTACTATCCCAATCCATACATTAATAGGATATAGGTATCTGAATAGATATATAATGACATTTCATGCATATGAGGGATTTATTCCTGATAAACATACGAATAAACATATATATAAAAGTGGAGGAAAAATTCAATTAATAATCATAAATAATTTATATCATTTAAATTTTATATAGAACATCCCAATTATCAACAAAGTATTAAAATAGAATCATCAAATAATATAAGAAATCACATAGTCTAAATATTTTGATGAGGAAGAAAATAAAACTACTTGTGAATAGAACTCCAAGTTATGCGCTCTTAAAAAAACAACTCCACAAACAATTCTCATTATTAGGTGTTACTAAGCGTTAACTCCACTAGATTTAGGACCTTTATAGTTACCACCAATAATTACATTATCATTGTCGACACAAAAAAATATGCCCACGAGGCTCATGTGTGGTTGGGTATAGTATTATCTTATACTATTACCGAAATATGCAATTGTGGGAATAAAATCTAGTTATATAAAAATAATTGAGATTTACAAAAGGTAAATAATAAATCCTTCATCTTCCTGAATAAATGTTGGTATTGTTAGGAATCCCAATTCTGTATCCTATTTGTATGCCATATAACAAAGTCATCTAGATAATTATGGTCTCTTTAAAAACCACAAATATTAAAATAAAAAATATCCATTAATACAATTCTACTACATTATAATAATTGTTCGTCACTATGCCTCATTGAGGGATCAGAATAACAATAAATTGATTATCTTACCCAAAGAAGGGACTATTCCCAATTAATGAGGGATTATATAAATAATAAATAGATTACTTAGTCCCAACACATGGGTAATACATTAAATTACTTTTTAATTTGGGTGGATTATTCTCTATAATGTTTTTTTCATTATATGGAACAAAAAACCCTTGTATAATGGTCCATTTTGTAACACAAGATATTGTGTCGAATCCATATCTACTATGAAATTAAAACCTAAATAAAGTCCTTTTTAAAATTGATAATGGGTCCCCATCCATCTAAAAATAACCTCACTAATGGTCTATTTTTATAATGCGAAATGTACCATAATTATCTATATGGAATGTGATATGAAATTAATATTTTATTTTATAAATAAAATACTAGAATATATTATACAAAATATGCCCACAAAATGGTCCATAATTTACACATCATCTAACCACATTTATAAAATATCAATGTCATATATATGATTTTCTATGTTAGCATAAGAAACAATTTTATGATAGATGAATGTTGAATGAAGTCATGTGATATTTGGAATGGAACTCATTTGAAGGTGGAATTAAATTATTTAATTCATTACCACTATTTGGAACAATATTCCTAAAATATTCCATTGCTAGAATGTGATATAGATTAATTGAGATAATATAGAGCCATGTATCTTTCTAATATATATTTTCCAACAATAACCATCAATATCATTTGCATACCTATAAATTAATATGGAACCATTTCATGATTATTATAGTGTGTTGTGGTGTTTATCAAAATCTTTTCTCTATCATAATGTATTCTCTATGGTTATTCACAAATCCTAGTTCTAAATTTCTAATGGGATCATATTAAATAATCCCATATACATATAAATTTTTATGAAAAAACTCATTACCATTAAAATAATTCTAATAATATAATAGATTTGTAATAATAACACTATTTGTTAATAAAATATGATATCTTATTTTTATACATGTAACATTGATTCAATAATCAAAAAGATGATAAAAATATCATATATAGTCTAAATTTACCAACATTCATTATTAAATATTAAAAATGAATGAATTTGGAAATAATTCATGAATTTAATATTTTATTCAACATATATATAATTCATTATTATTAATTATTATTTATTAAATTAATATAATAAATTAAAAATAAATTTAATTGATAATCCAAAGATAAATTTGATATCTAGAGTCATATAAAACTCCACAATAATATATATCTGTTAATCGTAAAATGATCTCAAACGACTGCAAATTTATTCCTACTCATTCTTCTCTTATATTTTGATTCATCACCATAAAAAATAAAAACATTTACATTATTTAATGAATATAATAACAAACTTAATAATAAAGTATAAAATAATCCTAGTGTAGAAGACAATTATTAATTTTAATATTAAATTTTTCTCATAAAATAATTCTTAAATTTCAAAAAATAAATTTTACCATTAAATTATATATTTACCAAACAACTAATTCGAAAATCTAAATTATGTAAAACTTAATAATAATGAAATTTATATATCATTCTTTATAAAAGTATCAAATAAATTCCCTTCATAACATAAAAAAACAAAATATCATATCAATATCAAACATTTATAAAAATAATATATAATGATTTTTTGGATGTAAATTAATTACATTAATTTCCTCAATCAAGGGAAACAATATGTAAACCAATAAAACTATAAAATTAGAATTTTACACTTAGGAATATATATAATTTCGAAATTCTAATGTTCAAAAATTACATAATACAAAAATAAAATTTTAAAATAATTAAATAAACAACCATTAAAATCCAAAAAGATGAGACTATATGACCTCGCCACCATTATGGATTTCCTCAAGAAAATAATATCCCACTATAATAGTTGAGAATACTAAATATGTATATAACTCACACATTAATATAATTTATTCAAAATATTCATATGCATTCACAAAGATGTATTCCAATAAAATTACTCAATAACGAAGGATTATCACCTATTATTCTTCTATAAACACTCAGTACTCACAAAATGTAATTTCATTCATGATGTCCATCCCAACTCTATTGATAGTGTGAAATGGGTCATAGACCCCACAAACACATGTGAAATAATATTCCACTGTTCAATCTGTGGGGTTAACGATATGTACTATAAAATCAACCTTACTAAATTAATTTTTTTGTATATATAGGACCAAATTAGTGATATATTGAGTCCTCCATGTAATATCCTTATGCCACATCAGGGAGAAAAAAATTGAAAACATGATATCCACCCATGAAGACTATTGGTCATTATGTTCAATAAATGTAGTCCTTTTCATAGAGCACAAATTTCTTCATATTTTCTTATTCATCTTAAGTCTTATCTTTTTACAAAATCCCCAAATGGTTTCCCATATGAAATGGTTCTCTAATTATAATCATAAAAGGGTTGCTTATAGGTTATCGATTATTAGTACATAAATGGTTCAATGAAAATGTGGGAGTGTGATATATTTTTATCTAAAATCAATAAAAATTTTACGTGATCATAAATCTCTTGAAAAATACTAATTAAAGCCCCTAATGTATCCTTGATAATGTGAATTATTCTATTAGAATGGATATTATCCATTGAGATAAATTTCATACTTGACCAAAACTCTATTTAAAACTCTTCCAACATGTTGCTAAATGACTGGGACATGAATAAAAAATATGTGTATTATATGATTTTAGAATGAAATCTATACAATATTAAAATCTCATCCATGTACATACAACATTTTCTAACAATTTATATCCTTCATTATATATGTAAAATAGTATGTAACATGTTGGTCCGTTCAAGGATCACACTTATTGAATCAAGTCCTTTTTTTTCAAATATATATCCATAGACAAAAATTCTAGTGATATATTTTCCTAGCCACCATCTCTCATATCATGTGATTGGCAGAAATCATCAGTGGTATGGTGTCATAAAATCAGCTTCTAAGAGGTGATGAATCCTGAAATAAACCATTTAATTATCATCATCAATCATCAATAAAATACTAAATTACTATTGGGATGAACTGACTATTTTATTGATATAAAAATATTCATTTTAAATTAATATATAGAAAATATCATGATTGAACATACCTAAAAAATATAGGTTTAATATCATTAGATATTAGTAATATGAATTTTTTTTAAAATATATTTAGTCAAAATATCAAGAAACATTTATTACACAAAATTTTCTTATTGAAATATTATATATAATACAACTCTTTATTAACTAGAGAATGGTTTAAAATGTTCTTTTCATGAATTTAAATACATTTAATCATAAGATATATCGATTTATTCTTTAAGGGTGATCATATAGAATATCATTAGTGATAATAATTTGATAATGTGGTTATGAGAAGATAGTAAATATATTTGATCATTATATACGTAAATCATTCATAGGTAAACATAGATAATAAAACAGGAGTCATGAAATATTTATTTGAAATAACATAATATATAAACACAAGAATGTTATAAAAACGAGAAAACACTCATGATCTATAAAAATTTACTAAGTGGAATCAGTAAAAATGAACAATATAAAAAAATCATTACATTGTTTCAAAATAAAATCAAAACTAGATAATAAATTAATTCATGTTTTACCCATAATACATTCATATATTATTAGAGTATGCTAACTACCTATACTGTATATTACAATTGTTTAACTAACCACCTAGGTCACATAACTTACTATCTCATTATATAAATATATTAACCTAATTCATTACAAGGATATATTAAACCAACCCATAAAATAACAATAAAAAGAACATATGGGTTAAAATCATAATGTTCGCATTAATAAATCAAACATATCCAGTATATCTAATATGAATGTATCTTGTTTCTAGAATAATTTCATATGACAGATGTAAATCATCTAGAGTGAAAAAATGTAAAAATTCACTGAAAACATCTTTTATGAATCATGAAAAATATTAAATGATAATAATATTAATTTTTAAAAATTTTATAGGACAGTCATAATATCATTTTTAAAATTAGAATAAAATTTCTTATTCTAATGAAAATTGATGAAAAATTATTTAAATTTTATAAAAAAACATTTTAAATCTAAAAAAGTATTACTATTTTATAAAAAATCGTAATAAAATGTGAGTATAACATTTACTAAAAGTAACAATAAAAACATAAATTCCAAAAATAGGATTTAATTATTCCATTCAAAAATAGAAAAAAAAAATTGATGGGAAAGTGAACATAATAATTTCTTTTGTAATGGATTAGTTAATTAATAATCTAATATGAGAGGCATAGAGAAAAATCATTTAAAAAATTATTCATAAGTTTAGTACATCTTATAATAATTGATTTTGTTAAATTATGAAAAATAAGTGGGAAATCATAAAAATAAATATACAAAAAAATAGACCATAGGAGAATAAAATAAGCAGTTTATATATATAAATAACATATTATTTTTAAAATGGGAATTTTCACATAGGAATTATAGATTTAACATTGAAAATGAAGTACTAAAATTTTATTTTATTAATATGAAGATAAATAAGCGACTAGGTAGATATGAATGGAGATATAATTATAAAGACCAAGGGAATACTCAAGTGAGCTAATGTTAATTTTTTGGAGTGGAAGATAGAGATGAAAAAAATTTAAGGTCATAATATATATCCCTTTTATCATCTAGAGTGTATCATGCTCTAATTCCCTTACTATATATTTATAAACTTACATCCTTTATATTGACAATTTCTATCAAAAAATGCTTAAACATTGATGATCCAATGATTCATATATAAAACTTTAACGAACCTGATAGATATAAAATATTAAAATAATAATTATTATTATATGATTACCATTTTTTTACAAAAAGTCAGGCTGTTAATAAGAGCACTTTATTCCATCCTAATTGAGTATCTATCACCATAATAAGCACTGTTGGTGGGGATAACCCATCATTTTTAGTATATATAAGTACCCTATAATGAATTATTATATTTCCCAGGAATCGTGAAATATATAAATTTGAATAAACTAATGATTTAATAAAAAATTTATCATAACAGCTGCACTACCATAGGATTAAAATTTTTAGTGTCTTTTATAATAGATAAATAAATATACTATTTTACAATACTTAAGAAAATATATTTATAATTAATACACATTATATGTCATACTATAATTAAAATAAAAATTAATCATCATAATAAACTTGACTAAAAGAATGGTAATTAAAGTAAAATTCAGAGTATTAGTTAGACTAAACATAAGTGATAATAATTTAATATCATAAGCTATTCATTGATGATCATATGATTACAATAAATATACCAAATAAATTACTTACCCTTTAATGAGTTGATCATAAATCATGGAATATATATTTTCATTATATAAGACATAAATCAAATGTCTATGAAAAAATTACTCAATAAGCATGGTCGAAGAGAGCATAACAAAATCCTTATAATTTCCATGAAACATTGAAACATATTTCAACATGGGAATTAATATTAGTATATCGGCCATTCTGTTCATGAGGAACACCATTAAATCATACAATTATTAAAATATAAAACATTATATTAAATAATGTTCTAATTAGATATAAAAATTAATATAATGAATTGGACGGTGATATAGTACCCAACAAATCATTATACATAAAAATGAGTTCCACCTTTAATCTATCACTTAACATGTAATAAAGAACCCATAAAATATAATTGTTTTTAAATAAATTAAAAGAAATTATTCACTTTTATCATTTAAATAACTGATTGAATAAAAAATTATTTAAATCAACACATCATAATTAACCCATGATGTAAAATAATTTCCAAAAGTATTTTCATAAGGAAATAACTAATAATTCCATTAATAATAACAACTTCACAACCCTATGAAAATTTAATGGGAATCCAATGGCATAATGTAAAACTATATTTAATGTTAATGATATATCATTATTCAAATATAGAATGAAATTGCAATGATTTTCCTAAGTAATAATAAAAATGGATACATTAAATGATTATCATAGAACTAATATTCTACAAATCAATGGATTCCGACTTTAAATAAATCAATTTTTAGATGTTTTAGGAAAATTATAATTTGAAATAAGTAACATATAAATTTTTTTTGGAAAAATATTAGCTATACATATTTGATAAATATAGGGGTATAATATTTTAATTTTTAAAACCGTAACATCATATTAAATATAGTTTCCCATATTATTTCAACGCGTCCAGAATTATTTGTTTACACGGAAATTTTTAAATAAAATATATTTGACATATTGAAGAAAATCGCCCTTATAGAAAATGATAAAAATTATTTTATTTTATTTTATGATTATATAGTGTTAGAATTTAAATTAAATTCAATTAATAAACATTTAAAAAAAATATAATGAACTTAAATATAGAAAAATGGAGGTTCTCCGTTAAAAAAAATATATAAATAAGGTTCCAATTTTAGGAAACACTTTGGGTATAATAAGTGTAAAGGGTAAATAAAATATAGAGGGAACATATAAACCCCCATGATTATACAAATTAATTGATGAGAAAAATTAATAATAAAAACAATTACCCAATGATACAAACATTAAAAAAAATTATTCCAAAAAATAGTTGGAGATGATACCATTCTAGTTTGAGTTACATTTTTATCAAAACAACATTTATTTCAGGTTCATTTGAATTAATTAAAATATACATATAACAAATATTATATACCTTAAAAAATATTAATATTAAATAAGAAAATAACTTGGTAGAAATCACACCTTAAAAATGGTATCATTGTCTACAATAATACATATGTCTCCTTAAATTTAATTTGAGAAAAATAACCCCAACAATGTTTCCCAGCGTAGTCGAATGCACTCCATGATCCTTTATAATGGACAAAAATATCAAATTCACCATTCTTATATCCATTTATATATATAGAAATATTTATAAACCTCATTTATAATATTAATTATTTATTTATATTGAGCCTTTGTTACCCATTTAAATTATTGGGTTCGGGTAATAATGATCGTTTTGAACTAGATTTGTAATAGTTGTGGTTTTATTCATCCTTATCAAAAAATATTGATCATTAAAATGAATCTATAATTTATTTATTAAAAAAATTTATAATTATTTAAAATTTTTTATTTACTTTCATGAAAACATTATTCAATATCTTAGATGATGGATATGACAATAATTATTTTTCAGTGATTTATAACCAATAAATTTTTATTTATTAATAAATTGGTTTATTATTAATGTATCCTTTAAATAAAAATTAATTTATTTTAAAAAGTACATTTTTAATATTATTATAGTAATTAAACTTTCAAATTAATTCATTGTATTATTTAGTATCATTGTTCATGAAGGTGGTCAAGCCAATACAAACATGAATATACTGATAACATTGATGATTATGAAGTGATTTTAGCGCAATATAATTACGTGAACAAAATAGTGATATATTTTTATGTTTATTAGTTGTATATATAATAAATTTAAATTATTTAGTATAATTTTTAATTTAAATGATAATATTTGATAATTTGAATTAATGATCATCCTTAGTTTTCTTATTTAAAATGATTTAATTAAATAAAATCATTTATTGATTATATCATTTATAGATTCCAAAATATAAAATGAGATAACCATAATGATATAAAAAAATATTATTTATATATAAATCCCATTCTCATATACATACATATAATTTGGTACTCAAATGATAAATAAAAACCAGTCATCCCATAGATGTAGTGGGCAATATGTATGTCTGGTTCAAAACATCATTTTAAATATAATGGGAGAAATTAATAATTAGATATATAATTTAACAAATTTATATTTTTTCTACATAATATAACTATTACATTAATTAAACATTAGTAAAATTCATTTATGATGATTATGGAAAATGAAACATGACATTTTTTGGAGGCAGTTGTATGATCACACAAAAATGTTGTTTTCGGTTTTCTTATAAAAAAATAGAAGGGTGGTTAATTCTTTTAATATAATTTTAAAAAACCTATAGAATAATTTTAATGATATTATAATTTATAAACATTTTGTCGAAATTTTACAATATAAAAATACACAAAAGGGAAAAAATTAAACAGGAAGAAGCTGTGAGAAATATATATCTCTGTACTTGGTTTATCTCCATTAGGAATGTGGTTAAATCATTTAATAATGGTATTTTGATCATCCCAAGTTAAAAAAAATTCTCTATAGTAGTTATTAGAATAGGTTTTTAGATATTTTTAATATATATGTTTATTTTTGGGGGATGTGGTGTTGGGAGAGGATATCCACTTTGGAAAGTTAAAAAAATTACATTTTGGAAAATATCCAAATGATTTCAATAATGGAAATTTTACATCAGTTAAAACGTGTCATAAATTGGGAAATAATATATAGTAGATGTTATATTATCAGTACACACAAAAATCATTAATTTAAAAAAAATCACTTGTTTATCCCTTTACCTCAGAGGACACCCATCTTACCCTTTTTGGTTCTCACAAATGTAACTTGTTTTTACAATAGTTATTTAGCTTTTATAAAAAAATGGTAAATATTATATAATTTATAAAAAATTGTTCCATATATGAAATCTATTTGGATTTATTTGTTTCTTATAATTAATATAAACTAATATTACAATGATTAATGACTAATGTATTGAAAAAGTTCATTATAAAATATAACAGAAATTATAAAATATAAAATAAGTTTTTATAAATTATAATAAAAATTTTAAAAACGAAATTCACATATAAATGTAATTTTTTGTCTTTAAAAAAGAAATAACTAATTTTAAATTCGTACTTATAATCATATATTTTCATAGAAGTAATGATACTTGTAGGATAATATTGTCACTATTCTCCAAAATCCATATTTTTATAAAAATATAAAAAATCATCTTATATTAATATTTTCCCAATAAATACTAAAAATATTTTTTTTTTCAAATTTGAATTATAAAACTCAAAAATTTCATTTTTATGAAGTAAATATAAATAATTTAAAACAATTGTTTTTAAATGTAATAGAGTTGTTATATTACCATTTATATTTAGAATAATAACTAATTAATATATTATTGAAATTAATAATAAATATAGGTTGTTATTATTAAAATCATTATAAACATTTTTCCATGAAATAAGTCACCAATTTAAATAAAATATATTTCTTAATCATAATATTTTTTGATTAACAAATGAGATTTTCAAATGTATAAAAATTACTGAAATTTTTATTCATATTAATATTTAATTAAATGTTGATATAGTCAAATTGTATAATTATATTTACCCTTATGTTCACTGTGTTTGAAATAAGCTTCATATAATCTCCTTTTTTAATTTTGGGTTGCATTTTAGTAAATACACATCATGTGGAAATCAGTATAACCTAAAATATATAATATATTTTTTATTTTTGAATGAAAAAACATCTCACGTTCGATGTGGTATTGGTACGTAGAAACCCCAAATTTGGATTCTACCCATATTTGCATTGAAAAAGCTTATTACTAATAAAATATTACACATTTATATTCCATTACATTATAAATGCATTTTTGAATTTTTATATTTGTGGGGAAATTTAAATTTAAAATTTCATGGTTTACTTTTAGTTTGGTTTGTCATTAGAAAAATACTATTAATATAATATTTATATAATAAATATATATAGTGTAGTATTAGTATTATATATTATCCCACCTAAAAAATTACATCCTCATAAATATAATTATTACTTACTAATGAAATTAACTAAGATTATCGTATTGATATCTTGGGATTTAAATTTATAATGAATGCTCATTCACATCAATTCATGAATTATTAGAATTATACAGAAAATATGTTTCGTACTAAATTTTTGAGTCTAATACCTTTAATTTATGGGTTTAAGGACTTATTTTTATTTTTTTGGTGTTCATAGTTAATTCTTCCACACACATATTATCCTAAATAAGTTAAAATATAAGAAATTTGATTCCCTATTTTTAAAATAATTTCACCACTAGACCCATCATTCATTCAATGTGGTTATTCCAAAAATGATGTGATGGAGGAATGATGATGTAAGATGATGAGGTAAATGAATATGAATACTCATTCATATTATGTTAATTGAGATCCATATTTATTCCCTTTTATTCCCTTTCTAGTGTCACGACTCACAACACACCAACATAAACCCTCTCCAGCTTCTCCCATATGAGCATCCCCAACATCAATAGATAACCACCCATCTACTTTTCATCATTATACCCTTTTCATTGCACCGAAACCTCTCTAAATCAATCTATTTTAAAGGTTATTATGGATTTAATATAGGAAACACCAGTTATTTGTGTGTCATCATGTTCCAAAATAAATCATAAAAGACATTATATTATTTCCCAAACACACTGCATTGATTCTCACATTATAGTGTATCAAACCTGATTTATGAACTTGTAATATTACCAATGAAACAGAGAGGCCTCATTTTTACCTAACATCCATGTCATGTTGTAATTGCATATGTAGTTGGGGGTTTATACTAAATAAACCATTTTCATGGTGCTTTTTTATTCTCTGAAAACCTCGGGACCTACATACAAATGTAAAGCATTGATGCATGATGAAAAATAAGATTCAATATTGTTGTATTATTTTATAGTAATGTTATGATCTCTCTATATTGTCCATTTGTTGTTTTTCCAAATCCCATGAATATTTAAAACTATGACTATTTTGGTACTCCAACCACAATTAGTTATTATTGATTCTACATAGAAATAGTTAATCCATATTCATATTTACATCAAATATATCAAAGAAACTAAATACTATTAATATATTTTTATAAATATAAATTATAAAATGATACAATCATATTAATAGATATTTTATTTGAGAAAACACATTATTTTTTTACACTAATACAACAATCTTGGAAACTCTTAGTGGCCAGAATAAATATCCTATTTTCACAATTCTATTGAAGGGGTTTAGTTATAAAAATATCACACATTATATGGCATTGAAAAGAATCAGTCAACTACCCTTTGTTATGGATTTCATCCAGGACTATAATAATTACCATCCATGGTAATATGACAATTATTTGGAAATTTTCCATGTTTTTTATTTATAAAACATTAGACCATTATTGGTTCATTTCGAAGCACAATTCCCCCTATCAATATAACTGAATTAATCATTTTAATGTAACAACATCTTACTTAATAACCTATTCTATTAAAATTAAATAATATTATATTTAAATTATGGAAATATACATAGTTTTTATTTTCATAAATGCTTCACTTCCCTGTGTAAAGATTCTTTTAGCCCCTTAACAAAATTTACATTATTCATTATTATCTTTGTATCTCGATATTTCATGGGGCTCCATCATGATACTATTTTTTGAGTTTGTTAATTAAACTAATTTCAATTTATTAATCTTATTTAATGATGGATTATTTCAAAAAATTTATGTATTCCTCATTCTGAACAAATTTATACGGTTTTTTAATGAACCAGAGTTTTATCAATGGATTCCAGTTCTAATTATATAATAACATCATTAATAGTGATGTAATGATATATAAATCAAGTGAAACACTTTATAGTGAATACATAATTTTTATAATTTGAAAATTAATCTTATATAATACTCATGTCCATGAAAGTAAAAATATTATAAATGGAAAAAATTGAGAAAAATTAAAATAATACGAATCTTTTGAATGTGATGTCAACCAGAATAACTGCACTCACGTGAATCGCTACAGAAATGATACAAAATATTAATAATATAATTTTATCCTTTGAAATGAAAATATATATTGAATTTAAATAAAACATAATTGAATGAATAATGAATGAAATACGATGTTTTTATATGATGTAATTAACTCATCGGACTTTTAAAAATTTGACCATTATTATAGTAATCATACCATCAGAATAGTAATTTGACATTTAAAAATTGTAAATGGACTGTTAAAATAGCATCATCACATCCATAAGTGTATCATAATATTTAGGTTTTTTTTAAAATAAAATATTACTTATTTAAATTGTATCTCTGGTAAATAAATGTAAAAAAACTAAAAAATTATATTAATATTTTTGAAAAACATATAAGATTAATTTTCATATTTATATATACTATATTATTTTAAAATAAAATTTATGTTCATAAATAAATTTTTATATATTATTATTAATATATGCTAAAAATAAATAATAATTTAATCAGACCATTGAAAATATTTTACAAGTACCAAAAAATAATAATAATATTAAAATTGGAATTATTTCTAATAAATAATGATTTAATAGAATAATAAATTTTATCATATTTAACTACATATTTCCATAAAATTGATTTTATTTTTGGAATCTACTTATTAAAAAATGGTTATGGTGATTTTTCTTCTGAAAAAGATAAAAATCAGTTAATTATGAAATTACATTAAAAATAGTATTAGACATTTAATGTTATATACATTAATTATTGAATAAGGGACAATGTATGAACCCATTAGTTCAATCTAGATTTTTTAACTAACATTATATAGTCAAAATAATAAACAATATTGTTATTATGGATCCAAAATAAACATATAATGAATTTAATATTTTAAAAACACCTATGTCTTTTAATTTTCAATACAACATCTCACAACCCATTCTACTCAGATAATATATACCATAGAAAATGAAAATTTTCTAACAAAAATATAGAACGAATCCTACCGAAATTTTTCTATGCATTCTTGTATAACCATGATACCAATTAAAAATGGACATTTTATTAATGATATGACTTTAAAGAGGAAATATTTTTGAACTAATACATATTAATTGTTTTATTTTTTGGAATTCTCCAAACTACTATAAGAAAACAGTTCATTATTGTGGTACTGATATTTTACATTCCATAAATTATTAGTTTAAATATTTAAATATATCACAATGTGAATAAAAATTGTAGTCATATAGGTGTCGGTGGGTGTCAGAGGCTAGTTTGGAGCTTGGAACCCCTGTTTTGGGGTGAAACAAGAATATTTCATGGTTAGAGAAAACATCATGTTGTAGGACACACATAAATATTAAACCACATGAAAAAAAAATGTGAGTAGGGGAAGGATTCAAATTTAGACATTACATTGTGATTTGGGGAACATCGTTTTATTCCCATGTTAGTAATTTTGATATCGGATTTTATTCATAGTTTGTGCATCGTTAGACTACCAATGTAGGAAAACCTTGTAAATCATTAATTTCCAATATTAAACCACCAAAATTGGAACATGTTTTGGAAACCATGTGACCAAACCATGCGAGTCCCAATTTTTATACATTTTAACTATTGACCCAAAAATAATATATTTTAACACTAATTTATTCATTCTTCTATACAAGGAAAATCCCACAACCTTGAGACCACCCTTGGCTGTCAATTATTTGATTTGAGTTATCATTTCTGTCTAATATATAATTTACGTGATTCTTGTCTCATTGGAACCACAAAAGCGAGATCTAGATTCCTTTTCATCCATTCGTCATTCTTATAAGTATTAGCAGTAGTATTTATGTGTTGGATAATTTTCCTATTATTAGGTTCCTTTTCCATTCATCGATTTCCTCCTGATATGAGTTGATTCTAGGTCTAATTTTGGATAACCTATCGTATACGGTCCTATGGGAGCTGTTATTTTGTATTTCATTTAATTTAGAGTGGTTATATATGTTCCATTGTTCCATGACCCCAATTCTCAAAGCATCTCTCGTTAATTGATTTTTAATCCATGATTTGAATTGTTTTCAATTACCAACATAATTAAAGAGGTGTGTAAATGGTTGTTAATAGGAGGAGAACCATGAATTAACCACCCTATTGGGTGTGTTGATTATTATAATTGTAAAACCATGTGTGGTATATTGAATTTTATAACTTGATGTTATGGTGTTAACCACATGCCTTAGGATCTTAATAATGGATTGTAAAATTGTAATTGAATATGAAAATTAATTGAAATTAAATTTCTCAATGAGAAGGGATGGTTGATGATTTCATATGATTTGGATATATAATATCGTTTAAAAATATTATTTTAAAAAAATGATTTCTCACAGGTGAGTCAAATTGGGTAAAGGATTTAAAGCATTACCAATGAATAGACTCATCTTTGAGGTTTGATTTAGTTTTAAATGAGATGTTCTTGGATTTGACCTCAAAATCTTAAACTGAAATGTATTGAATTGACTAAATGGTATTGAACCATATTGAATGTTGATATTTATTTGGTGATATATTTCTTAAAATGACAAATTACATTGACAAACTTTAATTGCATTGACCTTTCTTATGCCAATGTAAAGCTTTGACTTCCTTGAGGACTACCAAGGATGAAATCAAAGGCCTGAATAGAATATGATGATTGATACATTGATTAAAATGAAAATTAAATGAACAGACTCAAATGGGAATGATCATTATGTCCTAGGTGACCCATGGGATCCATTGTGGTCCCTCATGGACTGATTCAGATAGTAGTGACATTATATCAAACCGAGAGAGATACATGGGTTCTTGAGATGCTTGTCATGGACTAGATTAAAGGGTGTTGAATTATATTATACCTAGATATATACATAGATTCCAAATTAAAAATTATTGGGATAAGATTTTTTTATAAACTGATTAATGAATTTAATGGTTTATATGATGATTCTGCAAAGCCAAAATATAATCATGGATTTAGTTTTTGTATTTCAATCTATGGACTTGAAATTTAGGGATCCATTTTCCAAGTTATCATAGAGGGTGTTGGGTATTATTCCAAATCTCATGACTTATTAATTAAATGATATTTATAGGTTAAATGTACATGAATTTAATGACATAGGCCTGAGTGATGACTCAAAGACATATGTATTAAATGAAATTTATTAAATGAAATTAGTTAAAATGATAAAATGTACTTTATTGGATGTTTTGTTTCAATATTTTTAATATATTGTATTACTAAATTCACACTATTATATATATATTATCTAGATGGTTGAAACAATGCCATTGGTGTTTTCTTTCTGGGATAATACCTCATTTCCTGTTTGGGCATCCTTTCACTACCTAGACTGACTATAGTATTGCTTGTATTGAGAAGGGAAATCTCCTTTATATTGGTTCTTGATGGTATCATAGAAGTATGGTAACATGGGATTAAATTTAGGATTGTGATAATAACTGTGATACATGTGGACTTTTTTATATCTTTTCCAATTATTTTAAACATATTATGTATTCATGTTTTTGAGTGCATTTCTAGAGGAATATAGCATGTTTTATCCTAATAATTGTATTTGAAATTCCATCTTTCATTTTTTACTATTAACTATATTTATCTAGTTGTACTATGATTTTGTTTTTCCACCATTTTTCATATATATATATATATATATTTCTATGTTACATTTTGGGATGATTTCATCATCCCTCCTTAAAAAACCATATTCCTTGTTACTAGGCGAATCCCTTTGGATTTTTGTAGATGCATAAGAGGTAATTTGGCCAATATTTATTAGGGCCCCCTTCCAGGGCATCCAGGTATCAAACAGTACAATGTGAAATCAATGAAACATTATGCCATTTTCATTAATATTTTGAGAAAGTATTCTATGTTGGAAATTAAATGGATTTTTGTAATTAGATTTTTCATGGAGTAACTAACTCATGTATAATAAAAATCCAAATTACCTTTTCTAATATTGTTTATTTTATTTTATTTTTGACTATATATAGTATATTTGATTCCACTATGTGGTGATTCATGTGAATTATGATGTTTTTATTAATATTATTATTGGATATATTTTTTTGTAACCTGATGAGATGAAGGAATTCCTACTCATGCATCACTTAATTTCCATTACTATAATCCAATCTCATTCAATTTAGGATGAATTAAATGATGCATGATATTGTGATTAGTTTCATAATATATATACCATATGTTGTTTTATGTTTATTAGAATTGTTTATGATGTGAATTACATAGACTCCATGATTTTTTTCCTGATGTGTATAGGACATTGTGGATGAAAATATGGATGGAAATCAATGAAACCTTCTTGAAAACAAAATGTTATTAAAATTGGAATAGAGAATTAATGTACAAGATCATGTGAAAATGAAATAGAAACTGAAATTTCTGGTATAATAAAACATTTCCCAGCCCCAAACATATTAGTATTAAATAGGTGGAGTCTCTTAATTTTATAAAATTTGTATGATTATTAGACCTGAAATTAGGAGTATGAATATTGGTTTCCTCTTATCTATTAATCCTTGTACATATCCAAAATAAATATATTTTCTTTTCAATTGTGAACATTGATAATGATCTTTATATGATGTGTGCACTTGGAATTTTTAGATAAATGTTATTATAACGTCATGAATTCGTATTTTAGGAGGGTGGATATGATCATATTCTAGATGTAGTGGGATATTTGATAAAAGCGGATCATCTAATTGTTCTAGTTTCAGAACTAGCTGTTGTTCCAGATATAAGCGCTAATTCAATGCTTTGTTAATATCTTATGTGGTTGTAGAAGATGGTTTCAGGAGCACCACCACATGAATCGACAATGTTTGTGTTGAGGTATGAGTTCCCAATGTAGAATCTACACTTTTCTTTAGGTGATTATATAATGTAGGAACTTAATTAATGTCTAGAAACCATGCTACTTATCATTGAGTGTCTTGAGACACCTTCGGAGATGATAGTCAAGATCACTTCATATATGATACATTATTCCTCGAAGAGATGTATGATGTTATAAATCACATGGATTATCATCAAGAGATGTACAATAAGGATTTTCATAAGGAAAAATATGAATTCTTTTATCCCAATATGTTTTGGGTCATTTAACCCAGGGTGTTCCAACAGTTGGAGTAGGGTACACTATCAATTATGTATTACTCATCCCATTTTACAGATCTCTTGTTCCTCACACCTATTCTAATGGGTGATGATCTATCTAAATCAATAATATTTGATTGTGGTTTAGGTAAAAAAATCCAATCATAGGTGAATTTATTATTTAATATGACTATTTTTGGAAGAGTGAATCCATGACTTATCATAGAGCATGTCCTGAGAGAGACTAGAGGTGTGAGCTAGGGTTGTTCAACACTGAGATCTAGTACTACATCAACTAGTTGTATGATGTGTTTTCCAAAGATCCAACATGGTGAGACTGGTTTTCAGATTACATTCTCATGCAGATAGGTGGGGTGTTATCAGTGTGTTAGGTATGGACATATAAGTTCAATGTATACGAGTGTCCCAATTGACTTATGATATTGATGTATGATGGTTCATCTACAACACATCTTTAAAACTGTTTCACTATAACCTACAGAGGGTATACACAAACTCCCCATTTAAGAAAAAGGTTATTTTTTATCATATAATTACAAGATAGAGTCAAACTATATGATAATTAAGATGTGTTGTTCATGGATGTATTACCCAAACCCTTTTTTTACATCGACAATAGAGATTATTTAAACACTTTATCTTGGAATTATCATAGGGCTTCTATTAAATGTAGATATACCATGTGAAATAAAACATTTAAGAGGAGTATCCATTAACATATAAGGTCAATGGTACTATTCTAGTAGCCTATACATTAGATTATACAGTTTTAAATAAAGGGTATTCACATATCCTAATATATGATCCCATTATTGAGAGCCTTTTCATCAGTGGTCAAATATCTAATGATGTTACGATGATTGAAACTCTGTTTGGTATTAAAATGGAGAGTGTAAATTACTCCAGTGCGTGCAACCTTTATATTAGTAGGAGTCACATAAAATGTGACCTCATTATTCCTCGATATGGAATATTTTGATGACATTCATTGGATAGACTGTTCTGTCACATTTCATTAGATCATTTATTTCTATCAAAGAAGGGTGACCATAACATCACTATAGGGCATCGAGTTTATTCCTAAGGGTGAATGTGATGTACAAGTGAACCGATATAAAATCCAGCACTATGGGTTGACCAGGATGATATCCCTTTTTATGATTTAATATCTTGATGATCTGGTAACACTTCGATTTGATTTCCTTCAGTGGTTAAATGTTTCACATATGTATTCTGAGAAGACGTCTTAGGAATAATTCAAGTGAGAGAGGTAGTTTTCTCTATATAGATAGTTCAAAGAGTTACACAAAATACATAACTCTCTATAGGAAGGATACTATTGATATTATAGTGCTCAAAAGGTAGCTATATAAATATAATCGTATTTTTTTATCCAACATAGTACAACACCATGTGGTTCACCAATAATTTTTTAAAAAAAAGCGGAATGTATCCATAGGTTATGTATGGATAACCGAAAATTGAACTAGTTGATGGTTAATAACTAGTATACTATGTCATGGATAGATGATATATTTTAATATATTTGGGGAGCTCAGTTATATTCAATTATTGATTTGACATAATATTATCATCAGTTTTCTGTTAGACCATCTGACATACCTCGTATTACTACTCATTGTATTTATGGCTTGTATGAGTATTTGGTTATGTCCTTTAGTCTCATGACCTCCCCAATGGTTTTCATGGAGGTGATAAAATGTGTTTTATTTCCTTATCTTTATATGTTTTTGTTGTATTTTTTGGATGATAACATTGTTTATTAGCATAATTCACATGAAAATGCAAAAACATCTCAAGTTCATGTTGAATACATTGAGAGAAAATCAGTTGTAACATCCAATGAATATGAAGAATATGGAATTTTCATATTTTAGTGATATTTTTGAATTAAATATTAATTTTATTTTAAAGGTGGTGCTATATTCAATGGGATACCTAACATGCAACAATGGGTTTGTCCAAAATCTTATGTTGCATACAATGTTCAGTCATATTGAAAAAATAATAGAAAAATATTATTATTATTTTAAATTGTATTTAATGTCCAACAGTTTTATTGGAGTGAATGAACAAAAACATAGCATATTATTATTATACAATTTTTTTAAATGTTTTTACATTTTTTGAATAAAATTTAAGGGATTAAAATATGAATGAATCTAATTATAAACATAAATACTCAAATATTATTTAAATGGTCGATTTACCACCTTTTGAGGGTGAAACCTCATTAAATATAGTTATGGTCACATTTATTTGATCTATTTGAAAAAATAAAATTATTCTTTATAACCGGGACATCAAAATTTACTTTGGGAAAATGTTTGGTTTAATTCTTATAACATTCATTTTTAATGAATAGTGAAAAATACTGCATTTGAATTCAAAACTCCCATTTAAACTAATTTATATATATGGTTAGGTGAACTTTTTAAATAGTTTTAATGTTATATAAAATTATATTTTTACCATTTAATACAATTTTTTTCATTGGATGTAATTTCACTATGAAATTGGTCATAAACATGGGTCAATCTTTTAATTGAAATTATTTCTTAAAAACACGTTTTTTATAACAAGGGGAATTAATTTTCAATTTATTATTGAAAATTATATGTTTAGAATTTGTTAAAATATATATCATTTTTATTCATAATATCTAATATATCTTAGACTATATTTTTTATATTTTTTTGAAACCATCAATTTTTGAGGAATTGTGAAAACACCGAGTAGTAGTTAAAAATAACAATTTTTTCATTTAACTGAAATTTTACAGATTCTGAGATTTAAATTACCCAAATTGGACAAACATGGTTATTATCAGTAAGTAAAAAATTTTTCAATAAGATTAAAATATTTTTCGGTGAATAGTAACTTTTTAGTTTTATTTACAGTGGTAAAAGGTAAATAGAATAATTCAAGGTAAAAATAATATTAAAAAAATATAAAATTTCCATGACAATTTTCCTAACCTTATATTAAGAGTAATTTATGACCAAGTTAATCCTTGGGTATGAATTATTTCTTTTGAAACCCATTTGGGTAAGATAATCACATTAATAACGTTTTATTTAATCTAAAAATGAAAATATCATAAACATGTGTTATTTTGATAAAAAAAATTTAATGTGGGGTTATATAATTGATATATTTGATTATACATATTCATTAGAAATATAAAAATATTTCTTATATTATTTTATTTTATTTATAATTTGTAGACATCAAATACATAAAATTATTTATGACATAATAATGATGTAGTATTTACTTCATTAATGAATGAATTAGATAAATAAAATTAATAAAATAAAAAAATAACCCAAACCTATCCAATTATAATTTGATGATTAAATTTAGAATAAGAGTCATCTTATATTTGACTTTAATAATATTTGGACTTTTTGAAATCGAAAATCATTATATAATAAACTAATATTTTCAAACAATCCTAAAGAGCCCCTCCACCCCCGCATAAAAACCCCTCGTCACTAACCCATCACTCAATCCTCTCATGCCCTATGGCTCATAAAATAAATTACCAAATAATATTTAATAATCACTATCTTACATCTAGATGCCTTACCATAGGCAGAAAGAACTTCAAAAAATATTTTGGCATCAAACCAAAGGGAGTTACAAGATTTAATGGTAACATTTTCTATTAAGTTCTTTTCTATAATTTTACTTCTCCAACCACCAAAAAAAATTTATCCCTTCAACTTATAACAACACTAGTATCCTCCATATACTAGGTTTTTTATATGAGAAGTATTCTAACTACACATAAACCCACCTTTGTCTAATGGGTAAAGGACATATTGTTTCTGTGGATGGAAAACAACTGCCTCACGAAACGATGATTGTTCAATATTATCCTACCACCTATTATGGTGGCCATTAAGATGGATCTATATTTAAATGTACTATATATTATATTTATATTGTCTATATACTTATTTATTTTTCATTTATATCATACATTTATGGTTTCCATAATAGTTAAATAAGATAATTTCATTGGTGGAAGTGCGGACTACCACCCCCACAAAGTGATATGACTCGTTCATCCCATACATGGAACATATAAAAAATGGAATTAATGAATTTAAATATGATATTATACTGGAATTTCAATATACCTATGTATAATTATGTTTTCATTCCATGAAATATTAAATATAAATTAATGCATCTTTCATGCGTACGTACGACTTACAGTCTCCGTGAACAGTGCATTTCATTTCATATCTCCAAATGTTATGTAAAATTATAAATACTTATATATAATGGATATATATTATATATATTATATCTAATTCATGAATTTGATTCTGGATATAATGGAATTTTGACAATCTGAACTACTTGTAATTATGAGAAGTTCATTTTTGACTCAAGTACCAAATATCGACAAAATGAAGATTATTAACATTAATGATTACATAATTTTTATAACATTGTGATAAGTGATATAAAATGAATAATAGAATTTAGAAATTTTCTTAGTAGAGTATAAATTAACTTTATTATATTATTCATGATATTAAAAAATGAACGGGTCATGTTGGACACGTGGTAAAGGGAATCCAATCTCACTTTTAATCTCGTGAGATTTCAAATGTTTACGAGTTATTTATTGCATGTGGTGTATTGTGCACATCCATGTGGTGTATTGTGTAATTAAATTTGATATATAGTTTCATGATTCTATTTATCCTCACAATGTGACACTTTTATATGGATTTAATTCACTACTTTTGTCACATTATCACAGAGAGTAGATTATCAGTGGACCTATAGAAGGTGAGAGTTTTTGTATCCTATGAGTACCCTTATAAAATTGTTGAGGAATATAGTTTCTTTAGTGTTGCAGGATATTACTGTAGTTAATACAAGAATTCTAACTCAATGATGTACTACTCGTTCTAGTGACTAAGATGGGTGTGATGTTTTTATGATCATATTTATATTATATAACTTTTCATAAGATATAAGGGATATTTACATTAGTGGAAAAATTCATTTCTTAAGAACCATAAAGGGGTTACACTCTGTACTTAAATTATTTGGTTATTGGTCTAGTATATTTTATTGTGCATGTGGATAGAGTCATGGCATACGGGTCTTGGTAATTGAGGTCACACTAGAGGAACTACCTAAAAATGATAAAAAATTATATACATTTGTTCATGATTTGTGTTGTTGGATACATTGATTTCATGGAGAGAATTTTTGAAGTACACGTACCACATATCATCAAATACAAATTTACACACCATTATAAAAATTTGAGACAATGATGGTTGGTTGAATACCTACAGTCTTTCGATTCAAGATTTCATACACGCATAACAATGTAAATTCAATGATATATTTTCTGAGAAGGAGGACTCATGTACATTAATTTCATATGTAATGTATCAACTGTAACCATAAGGATTTGTTCTTTGAGATAACCTTGGAAGTGTTGGATAGTCATTGGAGACATTTCTATCATCGTTAGTTTTGACACCCACTATGCATAATAGAGTGAGGATGATGAAGCTATCAGACATATAAGGACTAGTCGTAAGGGAGTGTGTGGAAGGTGAGGACCCTCATCTTAGTTGGACCATTAGTGATAATGAAATTCTGTGACTTCGTTATCACATATGGATTTCATCAGAAGAATATGAGTTGAAGATGTGAGATTTTATTACTTTTGGTTTGGAAATGAACGACAATTCTAGGAAGATATATTAGGATTGACATCACAAATATTTGTGGTTAGGTATGAAAGCATTTGTAGCATGTTTCTTTATGAGATATTATACCTTCTAGCAGGTGATGTAATAACAACAGAGACCATATGAAATTTTACATGACCTATCCATTCTTTAGTAGAAAGGGAATTACGTCATGATGGATTTCATTATAGGTTTACTGAGGTCATCAAGACATAATAATATCATATGGGTTGCGGCTGATAGGCTGATGCTGGTTTGAAATTACTTACTAATCAACAAACCCTTTAGAGAGATTGTTCATGTAAGGATGAATTTTAGTGAGATATTAAAACGTCATGGGGTCCAATATACTATCATTTTTAAAAGGGACACTCAGTTTAATTGACATTTACATATTGTTCTATATATGGAGTTATATTTATACTTGATTTGTGGCATAGAATACCACTCCATGTATAATATCATCTAATAGAACATGATTCTAGTTCTAAAGGATATGCCAAGAGCATGAATCCTTTATTTTGAGGACTCTTGTGAGATAAATATATCCATTGTTTAGTTTTCCTATAACAATTTCATTCATACTACTATACTGATTAATCCATATTGGGGTTTGTATGGTAGTACATGTTTGTCACTCCAATATTTTTTAGAGGAAAAAGAATCAACTATTCTTCGATCTCATCTTCTTCATGAGCCCATAATGTAGGTGTAGTTCATTCAGAAGTTGGTGATGTCTATGCAGTCTTGAAATAAATAATACTGATATCACCACATAAAACCTATGGAGTTCGAGGTTATGGATAATATTTTATTTTGTTTCTACATGGCTGGGACAAAGAGGGATCATGAGAAAAGGTATGATTTCACTGTGATATTTACGGGTAATTCCGGATTCTGGATAGAGTCCAAGATGTATCCAATCAGTTTTATTTACCTGAGATGTATTATAAAAAGCATGAAGTCATCCATATTACACATCCATGATGCTATTATTCATACTAGGCTCATTCATTTCATCCCATGGAGGTTGAGTTATATGTAGATTCATCCTTTTAGTAGCATCTTAAAAATATTTTCTATCATAGCATAATGGTTCTAAAATGCTAGTCCAGTCATCCAGTACAGGTGCTATAGTAGCATGACAATGTATAAGATAAATACTTGTAGTGGGAGGTTGATGATTGATCACAATGTATGGAGTTATTATCTATCATTTATGACCACCTTAGAGAAGTTAATTTAGGTATTAAATTCTACAAGGGGAATGTTTTTCATTAAAAATATCGTTATTAGGATACAAATCCTTTAATATTCATAAATTCTATATTTAAATGATTGAATATTGTGTAATGTGAAGTTCTAATGTGGCCAGGGGGTTTTCATGGGGTGGTGTCCAAGGTTGTTTTGGAGAACAAAACCCTTGTTTTTTGGTGAAATAATTATAGTGTGCTGTTAAGGAGAACTTATTGGGTAGCTGTCATGGTCCGATAAAACTGTGCATGGATATATAGTGATTAGTGGAATGATACACAGTTCGACCAAACAGTGCAATTTAGAGAATAGTTCCATGTAGACATATCTCTAATTTTGAAATATTAGTTTTTAATGTATTTTTTATGGTTAGTCAAACTATTCTAGAAACCTTGTGAATTATTCATTCCCTAGAGCATACTGTCCTCATTTGGCATAAGTTTTTGAAATATGAACACCAAACCATGTAATTATAAATTTGGTGTGATTTTTTCTTTTTACCTATAATTGTATCTATTTAAACCCTAATAAGTACATTCTTATTTCATAAAAATAGCCCCTCCAACTTGAAAGATCCATTAGACAAAAAATATTGGATTAGAGGTATCTTCTCCCTCAAATCTCTAATTAAATCACCTCACATCTCATTGTATTCTTAAAGGTATGTAATTTATTACTCTTTATCCATTATTAATTCATCTTATTATCATTTTTTAGTTAGATGAATGATATTAACACTTATTATTATTTTCATCACCTGATTTTTGATCTTATCGAAATATGAGTCAATTCAGGAGGTGATATTAGACGAGCTACCAAATATGATCCTACAATAGGTGGTTTCATGAAATTAATTTACACATCATAAGATATATATATATATGTATTTTTTTTACATGACAAATTCTCATAGAATTTTACACTAAATGGGTTCTAATAATTTAATTGAATTGTTAGTCCTGATCTATTCAACTAAATAGTCCTATTAATGGTTATATATAGGTTTAAAACATTTAATGATCACCCCTTAAAATGTGTTCATTATTATAAATATACAATAATGGGTGAAATCTTGAATTGGATTCCATGATGGTGTTCCAATTATCCGATGTCATGGGATGGTATTAATGTAGTGTTAAATTAAAATTAAATGTGAACTATATTTTCATTTAAATTTGTCAATGATAAGTGATGGATGTCAATAGTATTGGATTTGGTTATGTAATATAAATTTGATGATTGATTTTATTATTGTAATTATTCATTAATGTGTGTGAAATAGATGAAAAAATTATATGACTGTACAATGTCATTAGTCGCCATTGATGTGAGCTTCAATTGTAAATGAGATTTTTTGGGTTTTTGACATTGAAATTTTTAAATAAAATGTATTGAATTGATTTAATATTATTGAATGATATTTAATGTTGATATTTTTTGGGTGACACATTGATTCAAATTACTAATTCCATATATATGCTCATATGGATTTGACATTGATTATGCTCAAGTGTTACATGGACTCCATTGATTATTACCAATGAAAAATTAATTTTCTTAACTTTTATATGTCATGATATAGATGAATATATACGAGAATTCAATGTCTTGAATCAAATTTAATTGATCATTATGATAAGGTGATACTTGTGACACCTTAGTTTACCACCAATGATGGACTAAAATGGTAATGGGGTTATACCACACCTAGAGTAGTACCTGGGTTGATGAGAGGATCACCACAGATGGGATTATAGGGTGTTGGTTTATATTATACCTCGAGTGATACCTTAATTCAAAATAAGGATTACCTCAGACAAGCTTAGGTTATAAATTTAGTAATAAATGAACTGATTTATAGGATGTTTCTACCAAGATGACACATAAAAATGGATTTGTCCTTTGTATTAGTCGTTATGGATTCCATGTTTAGGAATCCAATGTTAATGTTATCATGAGGGATGCTGGGAATTACACTATATCATGAGTCTTATTAATTAAATTATATTTAAATGTTAAATGAGTTTTATTATAGTAATAGAGGACATAGATTTAATTTAGATACATACTTCATAAATGAAATTTATTAACAGGAATTGTTTATAAATGAGAACCTAGAATTAATTTCCTGATTACATTCAATACATCATTTTTATATTGTATTACTACATGCACACTATTTTTATACATATTAACTAATTGAATGGAATTCAACCTAGAGTGGTTTCCAAATGGGATTATACCACATACCCTATTTGGTCTATCATTTTTTTACAACAATAGACTATATCATTTCTTGTATTGATTAGTGGAAACCCCTAGATATAGGTCATTAATGATTTATTCAGAGTAGGGGTGCATGGTACCGAGATGAGGCTCTCGATGATGGAGGTGTATTTTTTTATTTTTTTAATATTTTATCATGTATTTTATCCCTCATATGTATAAATGTTTTTTCTTATTTTTAAGATACAGGTAACATGTATTATCATCATCATTTTATATGAGGTTCTTTCTTGAATTTTTATATCTTCCTTCTATTTATCTATTATTGGTAAGATTTTTTGACTTTGTGGTTTAAATACTATCTATATTAAAAAACATTACAATCTGTTCAATGGGTGTAGTCTACTCACATAAAGTCCCTATGTACTCACTACTATTCTGCATCATATAGAATTTATGGTGATGTTTTTGAGGTCATGTGGTCAAATAGGACGGGGGCACCATTCAGCAGAAACCAGGTTTGTGATGTTACAAAATCCCTTATACAAGGTAGTATATTTTTTACATCATCACCTCTTTACTAAAATGGTATAGTGATAAATAGATATTTTCCATCTATCCTATTCTATTCATTAAAAATTCTAAATATGATAAAATTATTCATATATTATGTTTTTCATCTACTCAATCGATGATAAGTTATTCTATTCCATTAACTACTTTTTTATGATTTTAAATAAGTTTTAATGGTCCTAAAATGTCTTAAATATATAATTTATATATTTTTCCATATTCTATAATGAATATATTGCCAACATATTAAAGAAAACAAAACTATATGGTAGTGTATTGTATGATACTCGTAATATATTAACCATATAACAATAACTATCACTCTAAATACTCTTCAACATATAAATTCCAACATGGGTATATTGGTCCATTTAAATATTATAAGGACCTAAATCTCATTTAATTTTATTTTGATATTTGTAGTTTCATCAAACCTAAACCTCCATTATTATACTCAAATGATCTATCCCTTGAACCATGAAATTAACACCCATGAAAAAATGAAATTAAACATTACATTTCATTGAAATTGATTAAAAATAAAAATAAGATTACATAAGAAATTATATAAATTTTAAAGTTTCATAATATAGAAATTATGGATGTTAATTTTATTATTCCATATGTTAAATTCTTATGATGAATGAAGTAGAGAAATTATGAAATGGATATCTCCAAAACACCATATTTTTTGGGTTAGCCTCTCTCTCTTTTCACATCAAATCCTCTCATTCATTTTCATATTTATGAATTATATATTATGTATATATTCCCCATACATTATATTAAATTTATTTAACATTTTTTTTCTATGGATGTTAATATTTTTAAGGATCCATTCTCACATTCATTCATTAAAAAACTTCAATTAATGGGTGTTTCTCTATCACTTACCATATTTGATGTACCACAATAAATATTGTTCCAAACCATGCATGGTTTATAAAGTTTACCTTTTTATTATGGTTAAAAAAATTTAGTAATTTTTTGGTACTATATAAATTAATATCTTCATTCCATTTTTAAATAACCTTTACAAATTTCAATAATACCCCACTGAAGATGTACTTTTTATAAGTCACAGATCAACAATTTTTCACATATCAACTTAAAATTGACATTTTTTCCATGAACCATGCTTTATTTCCATCTATGAATCCCTTATAATGTATTGATCACTTATTTAAATGAATAAATAATGATAGTGTTTTTATGCTATAATATATGATTATTAACCCTATTTCATTAACATAGAACTCTTTTTCTATAGGTCTCATGCATGACTCCTTATTTGGCACACATTTACACGTAAATACTAAGATGAGAGCTCCCATATATAACTAAATTGCATTCTGTAAATTTTATGACTCATGAGTTGATATATACGGTATTATAGAGTAAACCTAAACCATTATGGGATTCTATGCAACATCTGTTGTTGACTTAGGATTTAGACTTGACAAAATATTATGTCACGATTAATGTTACTTCAAAATTTCTAAACATACATGATATTATGATTCAAATTAATTTATGACTTTCTACAATTTTATTCTTCATTATAATTTTCATTCCTCATATCATGTTTTTCTTTTCAATATATATGAAATTTTTTATATCATTTTTATTCTCTTACAAGGCTTTGACGATGAACCGGCTTTTTATTTATTCACTAGGTTATCCTACACAAATTACAACACATAATGCAATTTAGGATCGCATTATAAATATTAAAATAAAAAAATTTATTATATTTTCAAGTTTATTTATATACCCTGTCTCCCAAACATGTTATGGATTTTGATTCTTTTTTTATTGATTAGATATAAATGGTAAAAATCATGTTATCATATGTGTAAAAGTCTTGGGTCACTATAGTTGGTATACTGGTAATTTATATTTATTTTTTGGAATTATAAAAAGAATACCTTAATGGGATCCCAAATGAAAACCTTGGAATATAGAAATGTCATGATATTTTAGTAAATTGTAGAGTTAAGAGATTCTATGAAATTACATCTCTATCTGGAAACAATTATTAGATATAAATTTTAAACAATTAATCATATGATCAATAAACCTAAAAAAATGGATTGGGTATTCAACCTATTGTCACATGGTGTATGATATTGAATACATTCTGCACACCAGATTTGAAACTCATGAGTGTTATGAATTGGAAGACTTATAAACTCATTAAAAACTACTTAAAATGGATTGAATAGATTTTTTAGATTTAGAAAATGATAGGTAATTTCGTATGAATATCCTAGATTGAAATTATGGGAAAAGTAAGTTAATATTTAAATTTCATATATAAAATATTCATTCAATGATTAAAGATTCTAATTTTATATGAATTTGTAACTATGTATTCTAATCCCTAATTTTTTTCAGTTTTTAGTTAATAGTGTGAAATATTAATTAATATGGATACATCCAATATGATTGGTAATGTGAGGATTTCTTTAATTATATTCCAATACCTATGGATGAAGTGGCTTAGAAAATTCTGGAAGTACTTTCTTAATTTAAATAATTTATGAATAATTACATGAATCATGTGGAACACCAACCTTCTCCAAAGAAAGGGAATGTTTTGATTGATTCTATTATGTGACAATGGACTAATTCCTTTAAACTATATCTATTTACATATCTATGTGACCAAAAACTTTTATATATAAATTTTAAACCTTATTAAATGATTAATTATGACCTAATATTATGATCCACACCCAAATAATATTAGTTTAGTTTAATTAGAGACTAAATAAAAAATCATTTTATTTTATGAAAGATATTCTTAATATCCCTCAATGATATATTATATATTAATTTTCTTATAAATACAGTAAATATAAATTTTCATCATAATATGGGGAAATGAAATATATTATTGGGTGAGATAAAATAATTTTATGGGTAAAAATGTAGATATTTATGACCAAAATGAAATAACCTGAGAGTATTTTAATGATAAAATGAGAACAAAATAATGGAAATATTAATTTAATATCATATATTATAATCAAGATTAATTGAATAATGTTTGAAAATTTATAAAAAATTAATCATAATGGAATGAAATAATATGAGACATGATATAGTATCATTAGAATAAGAAATATGTTCATGGAATAAACACAAAAAAATATCATTTCTTTAGTCAAGGATCACATCATTTACTAAAAGAGTATATTGGGTTGATCCCCCACCCCCATTATAACATATACTATGTCTGTGTACACTCATAATAATGTCATTGTTCTTAATTCCCCTTTCAAAACTATATTCAATCCACAGTCCAGTCCTTATTATGTCCTGATATATCATTTTATACCTATTGAATTAGGGGATATATAATTCAATGACCACAACTCACATAATGTAAATCATACATTTTTTCACAAACATAATAAAAAATTACTTATGTTATACTGAGGGGATAATAACAGTGTTTAATTAAAATATCATCATTTCATCATATAATATCTAATTTAAAATAAATTGGTTTAATAAAAACTATTTTATCATAATAATAAACCATCTAGGGAAAGAATATGTTTTCTGACATTAAATCATATACCTAGTATAATAAAATTTTGTTAAATGATGTATTCATAGTTGAAATATTACATTAAAGGATTAATTGAAAAACTTATTTTAGAATATAAGGTTTCATTAAACAATTTTCCGAAATTTAAAAAATTAAATATATTATGAAAAAAAAATCTCTGAAATGAAACATGGACAATTGTAATGAAAGAATCAAATCATTGATTATTCTTGATGGTATGAAATTATATATATTATTTTTAAGTTAAAACCAATATTACTTTTGAATTCATAGTATACTTCCTAAATTAAAACATTTAGAAAATAATAATAATATTAATATATAAAAATTATGAAAAAATTTGAAATATTTAAAAATTAATCTAAATAATTATAGTAGAATATTATAAAGATTATATATTTTTCTAGAATAAATGGATATATATGAAGAAGTATTTTCATCCATATATAAAAATTATGTCGGGTTTTCATAGAAATAATAATAATTAAGACCATTGAGTAAATAAATAGATAAATCTAAAATAAAAGAATGTAATCTCGTGAAAAATATAATGGAAAATGGGATTTATTGTATTATATAGAGAAAATTTGATATTCCATCATCTAAAACATTATCATAATAATATTTGAAAAATCAATAGATAGTAATATAAAACCCATACCTTGAGTTCTTAATTATTTAAAAGGACATTTCCCGCTAATATAATAAATTTCTATTTTTGAAACATCAATAAAAAATCATGTACATTATTTTGATATCATATATCATAACGTTATATAATTTCAAAACTAACTCATTAATATATCCTTATAAAAATAATCATTTACATCTATTAAATATTATTTACATTCATGGAATATTAGATTCAGTTGTTCAAGTCCTTGTAAAATGATAATTTTTACATCATATAAATAATTTAATTTATGAAATAAATAACATATATGATTGTTATATATACATATAATTATTTATTTTCTTCCAAAAATGGTAAATATAATAAAAATTAATTACAATGTTCCTGGAGATAGTAGGTCATACATACACATAAACGGTGGATTCACTTTTTGATGGATGGAATGACAAAAAATAAAATAATAATTATCAATTAAATATTAAATATTATTTCATATATATTCATTAATAGTTTTGAAACACCCTAAAATGATTCAGTATAACATTGTATTTTTAACCAAGTGGGATAGACATCACATAGAATACAAGGGAATATAATATCAAGACTCAAAAACATATATAATAATATAAATAAATTAAATTCATTATATAGATTTTAATTCATATAACACAAGGTATTCTGGCATTACACGCAAGAGGGAACTTCCATGATAGCGTTAATTACACGCAACATCGAGTTTCTACAAAAAATAATGAATTATTAAAATATTATTAGTTATTTAAATATTATATATCTTAGAACTTTTTTAAGTAGTTTTTAATTTTATTAACCATATTATTAAAATTTTATTTATATATATATATAAAAATTTCATTGGTCACTAATTATTTGGAAAAATTTGAACCAATTATAAATAAAAAAATGTTATAATTTCTATGATTGCAGATGATTTTTATCTTAATAAACAATATTTATTATAGTTACTGAATGATTATAATCGAGTATATGTTTTATATATTGAAATAATTAATTTTTATATTCTTCTAGTAGGTTTGATAGGGGTAATATAAGATGAAACTATATTTTTCACATGAAAGCATGTATTATTATAAATGACATTTTAACCGCCATTAAATAGAGACCCTATTTTAAATTATATTTTTACCCTTTACTATAATAAATATGTCTAAATAAAATTCATATTTAATATTCAATCATATAAATTAGGTTAGGGTTATTTTCTATAGAGTCCCAATATTAATGAATAGTTAAAATACTGAATTTTAGTTCAAAACCGCTTTATCATATAATTTATTTAAAGGGATAAACATTACTATTAATTGGTTATAATTTTTAATTGTATAAAATTTCCCATGTAATAATATTTATTTAATTAATATCAAATTCACATTGAAATTTAATATAAAAATTTGGAATATATTTTTTCTTTTTGACTTAAAAACCCTACATTATAACTACATCTCTCAGATTATGTTAAAATTAATTTCAACAACATCCATTCTTTTAATTTGGGAAAAAATAAATATTTTGAAAAAAATATGTTTTAATCTCTAATGACATAAAAACTATCTTTCACCCAAAATATTAGTGAAATTGGTTAAATTTAATTAACATGATTAAGGTTATATAAAAATTATTTGTTGAAAAAACCATAATCTTAATGGACCAAATGACCTAGAAACATATATAAGTGCGATTTCAAGGAAATATTTTGTCCCAATAATACCTTGGATAGACTATTGTATATTTTTTTATCCTATTTAAAATTTAAAACATTCACGAATTCACATGTAAAAATATTACCATGGTGCCACCAATCATCCACTATAACAGGTCATCCACTATTCAAACTAGCACACACCTCTAAAGGAACACTGGCTAGGCCAAGATATTACCAAATATCACCTAATGATAGCTAATAGGGTCCTATAATATTCCCAATGGGCAGAAATTTTTCAATGGAATCATTTTGTCAAACCAAAAATGAGTTACTCAATTAAGTTGAACAAAATTCTACAACCTCGTTAGTTTTATTTCCATTCTCCAACAATGAAAATATTATTATACGATTTTTATTTAAAAACCATTCTACCAAATATTCTTGTATATATTTATGTTAATGGGTTGACTTGAACATGAAGTTACCTCAATTTAATCGGTAACAAACAAACTATTTCTATTTATGGAAAACAACTAACTCAAAAAAGGATGATTGCTCATTTTTCCATCACCTCATCTCAAGGTGGCGGTTATGTTGAAAAAAATATTATTTTTGAAATATGTTTAATATATTATTTATTTACCTTGTCTTATTATTTGATTACATATTTCCTTATACTATTCATTTTTTAGGAATTTGATATCATCATTTTTGGAATTGTGGAATACCACCCCCTTAATACAATATGATTCGTTCACACTACACTTAGAAAATGTTAAGGATGGATTTAATAAAATATTTGAGACAGAAAGAACATACATATGATATTAATTAGACAATAATGTTTTTTATTAAAATAAATAAATATATATATCATATCATATCATATTATTTATTACCCTTTCACCCACAAAAAAAGAAATGATAATGTGGTTTTTGGACACGTTGACTACAGCCTCCTAGACAAGATATGATTCAATTTACAACAAAATAATTATATATATATAAGTATATTAAATGGAATATACTATATTATCATCATTATGGAATGATATAGTGTTACATACAATTTTTTTTATAATGATGATTGTGATATGAGGATGTTTCTAATTCGTACGTACGACCTACTATCTCCAAGATTTCCACGTTGGATCATTTTCCATAACAATAATTAATGAATGATTTTAAATATATAACTAAAGTATAAATATGAAAATTTTGATTGGAATATTATATTGGATATGTTATATAATGACCCATTTGACTATAGTTAGCCTATTAAAGATGTTTTTGACATAAAAATAACATTCTTTCAAAACCCCATATGTAAATGTAACTTCTTATGTAATTATACATAAAAAATTAATATGTGATATAAAATAAAGATATAAATGATCTATTTAATAATGTATAAAATTAGAAAAAAATATATACATGAAGTAAAAGGATGTTCATCCAAATGGAAACTCATGGTACATGATTCTTGTATCACAGTTCATTACATGATGAAAAATTTAATATTGTTCGCATTATTTGTTATACATTTTGTATATAATTCTAAATTGACATCAATACCATTAAATTTATTATCTTCCTTTTATTAAAATGATTAATATTATTATAACTGCTTTTTGGTTTTCCAATTCATATGATGTATGGATGAGCCCATAAGGGGCGCAATGACTTTAGGGTTTTCTTTGTTGATTCCTTCGTCCTCCTTCATCTGTTGGGCCAAATTTCATCCATGGATTTCTCAAGGAGAGATCGTAGTTTGCTATATTCTATAGTGTTTTTTCTGTTCTCTCTGATCTGGAGACATGGGGTTCTCTTTCATTCGTAGTGGTATGATAAAAATTACGTGATGATGGGTCGTTGAAATATAATGTCATCGGTTGGAGTCCATTAGGAATGATGGGTGGTCAGGTATTTTGTGGAATCATGGTTGAGGACCAGTTCATCTGGGGTGAAGCGGACACCATCTAATTCTATGTCATTGTGGCCTTATTCCTATTCATCCATCAATGGGGGCAGTGTCCAGTGTAAATAAAGGGTCACGATATGATGATGGGGTCACGTCAAGTGAGGAGAAGGTGACAAATTTATTCTTATTCATCTGTAGTTTGGGCCATGGTCTAATTTCATGAAAGTTCTTAGATCTGATTTCACGACATCAGGGTCATGATCCTAATAATCCGGTGAGGGGTCATGGTTCTGTTCTTCAATGATGGGGTTAAATATCTAGTCTTCTATAACCTCAATATCGATCTCATTTTCATCTGTATCATGATCGGACTATGAAATGATTTATGTGGATTGTTGTTGATATTGAGAAGAGTTCTTATTGAGGTTATGGGATTTGAGGTTCTTTGAGTTGTTGACCTCTTTGGGGTGGATCTATTTTAATACCTCGTGGATTCCTCTCGCTTCTAATGATTCTGCTCAATTTTTTCCTCTACTGCGGGTTCTTCCTTTAGTCATATCTAATTTGATTCATTCAAGAGTGGCACTTCTAGTCCAAATCGGTGGATTTCCCCTCTCTAGGGACACATCATTACTGTAGTTATTGGGTCATCCATCCATGGGAGTTTTTGGATTGGGTTCTCAGATATTGGTGTTTGTGGTCTCTTCGGGTTTTACATTTGTGAATGTGGTTTTGATGGGAGCCTCATGGGTATGTCAAATCGAGCCTATCTTCCTGTGGAAGGTTTTGTGACTGCGTTGTAAACTTTGTCATTAATTCTTTTCTGGATATTGACTTTTTTTCTTCATGAATGATTCTCATTGTGGTTGTGCGATATGTGATGTTTTGACCTATGGAATATGTTCAAGGTCCCAGAAAAAATAACTTCATCAAAGGGATACTCCATGTGAGGTTCAGTGTACGATGTTTTCAAAAGACCATTTCTATCCATATATGGTCATTTGAGAGTGTATTAATTTATCCATTGCACCATGCCCAGGAAGATCATCATTGGATAGTTAGCTGAGTAGTGACGTGAAGGTGTAATATGGAATTAAATTTTTATTTCTAGGGGTGGGGGTTTATTTCTTGTCGTGATCTATTTGTTAACGTATCTTTTACTATTGTGGTACAATTTATGTCATTATATCCTTAAAGTTATTATGGGTTCCCCCTCACCCCATATAAGGGATTTTTATATTATTAAAAATAATAATTTTCTATCAATCTATATAATACAGGGAATTCCAATCTCACTTTGTACATAATTGAGATAAAGGTAATGTTTTATTTGGTACGGGAAGCATGAAATTTTTAAAAATTATTCTCATCAATAAAAACTTTAATTTTCTTCAAAATGTATTTTTATGAAAGAAAATTACTTAATAAATGTTTAATAAAATCATTCATTTTCTCCCCAATGGTTATTCATTACCATTTTGAATTATTAGTTCTATATTTTCACTAATTAGTGAAAGAAATGTTTTATATAATGTTTTTAGAAAACACAACATTGTTTCTACCTTTAGTCTGAGAACCTATTTCATTCTGAATTTTTTTTTAAAAAAATTATTTTCAATAAAAAATTAACATTATTTCATAATTATAATTTTAAAATTTTTTATTTTACCAATTAATTGAATTTAATGTTTTTTTTCACTTTTTTATAATTGAAATTTTCTAACCATTAAGGATTCAAAAGGAATGTTCTTTTTACCTTATATGACTTATACTGATTTACCCCTATCATTTTATTAAAGAATCAATTTAATGGTTAATATGTTTCTTTTTCAATGATATACTCTCAAAAATTTATTTTCATTGATAATGATTTTTAAACGGTTTTTCAAAAAAATAGTATTTTCATCTAAAAATTGTTAAATGAAATTTTTACAATGTTTTCATTCAAAAATTACTACAAACTTTTATTTTACTACACTTGGGTTTTGTTGTGTCAATATCATTATTAATCATCCAATGGAAGTATTAATATTTTTTTATGGATAATATTGACTTTTTGTTTCCTCATTCATTTTATTCCATGTAAAATATTTAATTTCCTATGATCACTTTTCAATGATTATATATATATATATCATTTTTCAAGGATATTAATATTTCTTAAACCATATAAAAATTTTCACATGTTTTTTACTTTGAATAATATTTGATTATTTGGGGAAATAGTGATAATCCAATATTTATTTTTCAATATGAATATATATTAGGGTATACTATTTATTTGATATGAGGAATGTATGAGATATGAAATACATGGGTTGTATACAACATAAGGAAGGCCATAAATGTTGGGGATAGTTCATGAATTCCTCTTGATGCATTAGTAGTATCGCAATTCAAATTAGTTTTAAAAATTGGAATATGTAGACTGTCTATTGCCTCTAATTGTTCCATATAGCTTTGAATCATGGAGTCCAACATTAAGAATTATTCACTTTAAATTTAGTTATTATTCATCTATTATATCTTTCATTAACATATACATATATATATATGGATACATTTTATTTTTAGTTCATTGATTAATTATCATGTTTATCAAATTCTTACCATGCCATATTTATTTTTCTGCATATATTTATTTGAGTGGAAGGTGGTTCCATTTTTATGATTTCTATTTTATTTAAGCACTTTCATATTAGATTTTTTATTATATCGTATGTGTGTTTTATTTTTCACCATTCCATAATTATTAATACTATTTATTCATTATTTCCTACTATATACTATACCATTACTGGGAATTTGATATTGCCATTATTATTTTTCTTTTCCCATGAATCCCAGAATCATGCTATGAATGATATACAAAGACTTATTAGATTGAATAAATATATCCTCGGAGTTTTTTTAGTTTTAAATAATTAGGTGTTAATTAATTTGTTAATTTTTAATACCAGAATCATTTAAATATTCGGGTTGTCAATAATACTAAACTCTACAGTACTTTACGATTTCATTCCCTACAATAATTCCAATGTAGCTGATAGTAGAATCTAGCTCTATGTTCTACAGTGTCAAGTAGCTACAATTGGTATCAAATAATGTTTTTTTCTCCCATGGGAACTATATTAAATAAAAATATATTACACAACATAACCATACGATTGATTTTTTACTTTAGTATAAAATATCATCCATGAATTTGGTTAAGGTAGATATTATGTAGGGTTTTCTAACAATAAATCCATGTATGGATAATACATGTGGATGTGGTTTTTGTATAGATATACATAGTACTAAAAACTCTAAAAAATTGTTCTAATCTTAACTCAGGGTGACCTGGTACACAACAGAGGGTCTTAATTCCAATCTAGTTTGACACTCCTTGGGGATATGCTTAAGATAATTCACATTTTCTTTACAAACCACAATGAAGTATTTTGACAATGAATAGCCTAGGTTAGTCCTAAATTGTTTTAGATTATGGACAAGATGTAATAATTTAGAAATCATATGAATGATATTGTGGATAAATAGTATACCATGTAAGGACAAATACAAAAAAAATGGATGAAGAATTTATCTATTAGGTTTTATTGAAAAAAAAATTACAATTCTATTTTGTAATTTAAATTATTTCAAGAATGTCCATTAGATTTATTTTTGGCATTTTTATTATTTTTTTTTGAAAAGGGAAACCTATAATTGGGTGATAACAAATCAAATCAAGCAAGTTCATGGGTCTAGAACACATGAATTAAATAGGATATGGGTTTCACACTGTCCACTGACCTAAAAAATGTCTTTGTTAATTTAACATTGTTTTTAGTTACACAATTTTATGAAAAAAATTTAATTACAAACCATTTGTATAACTTTTTAGGATTTGATATTAATGATTTTTCCATAATGTTTTTGGAAGAAAGTTAAATTCAAATACTTATACATCTATCTATTTTATGACCCTTATGTTCCATTAGAAATATTTTTATCTGCCTCATGTATCAATTATAATTCTTGAATAAATTGGAAAATAGATCAAAGAAATACAAAATGCTGAAATTATGATTATTTAAATATATCATGATTGTATACATTGGACTAAAATTAAATACCCCACATTTGGAAAATGACTTTTAAATAAAATGATATCATAATATGTTAATTTCTATTTAACTCATGGTCTCTTAAATCATCAATGATTTATGGATTTGAGGACCTCTACATATTATTAAAAATTCACAAGTTCATGATTGATGATCTCAATATATCCCTATAAATATTTATACTTTTTATCAATGTATGTATTTTAACATGACCCTAATGTTATTCTACTTATAGAACTACTTATATAGTAGTTCAAGTGACCATTATACATGTTATTCTATCTTTGGTAGAGGATTTTTTACAAACATTTCTCACGATGTTGGAATTTAATGCAGTAAATATCATACATAATTTTACAAATATAGTGTTTAAATAGTGAGGAGGAAATATAATTACGTTCGAGAGAATGTAACACCTTGAAATGCTAGAGCATAAATTTTTATATGATAAAATGTATGATTGTAATGACCACGTGTAGAACCACCGACATCATGTATATAGATTTTTTATGCATTTTTATGTGTTTAAATTTCATGGTATTTGGTTTAATGAGTTTTGAAGGGTTTGGAATGGTTTTAAGTAGTTTTCGAGGCTATTTTATAAATGCACATTTTGATCACAGTTAGGGGAAACCATACAGGATTTCTAGGAAACCATACAAATCAAGGTAGTGGGGTACTGCATGGTTTAAACACAATTTGTCTTACCAGGAATGAGGTTTTGGGAGATAAATTCAAGGGTGTTGCGTCTATATGGTTAACATACTGTTTTCCTATCCCTGAGAGCTAATAATGTGGTCCATTAAAATAGTTTTTTTAAAATACGAGTTTAGTCTTGATTATCCTAACTAACCCATTACTTCCCCTATACGAACCATACCATGGATTTCATCTTATCATGATCTATAAAAGATGAACCACTCATTATAGACGGTATTTGAAGGGGTTTGAAGGTTGTTTATCCTAGGTAAGTCTCTCTAAATTGATTATTATTTATTTCTCTCTATATATATTCTTATTCAATTATTTTGTTTCGATATCTACATCTATTTCATGTAGATATAGGGTTTATGTAGTCTATAGTAATTATTTTAGGTATTTTTTTTATATGGAAGAGGATCTAGAGTGGTTTGGGTGGTGCGTTCGCGAGATTTGGTGTACGGTTTCTTGTGGGTTGATTTTTCCAGAACCCTAAAGGTGCTTGGATTCTCTCTCAACTCCACTTAGTTAGAACAAGTTACATTTTTGAAATTAATTTATTTTTCATTAAATTAATTGTGAAGATGAAGTGTGAATCTTTGTGGAAACCGTTTGGGTGAAGATTGGTGATATTTGGCTGAAATATGATATTTTTAAAAAATGAGTATTGTGGTGTGATTTCAAAATATATATTTTTAAATTTTTTTCCTATTTTATATTATGAAAATTTTATTTGAAAATGTTATTCTGTAAACATGTCATTTTATTCAAATGTTTTTTTTGCATAGAAAATTATATAAGGGGTGTCTTAAATAAATTAGTTATTTATTAATGAGAATTAGAATGTTTTGGTAGTTGTTGTGTACTTATTATGTGGCCATGGTGCATTATGCTTGTTCGTTGATTTAGTGTTATTTCTTGTGTTGATTGTGTGGAACTGGGATGGAAGTCTCACTATAAAAGGTGATGGATAGTTGAAGAATGCTCCAAAATTATTGATAATGGTCTATAAGGACAACTAGTTAGAAATATAGTGAACGGGTTTGAAGGTTGTTCTACCATTTTGGTTTCCTTGTTGTGTTTTTCTCGGCAAGATGGAGTTTTTTGGTATAATGGGTGAGGGTGCTATATATTGTAGCATATTTGTGGCTTTCCCTTGTTTTACATGTCTTTGTAAGGGTATGTTTGGATTGTAGTAACAAATTCACTATTTAATTTTTTATATAAAGTGAATAATAGTAATGTGCCAATTGTTCATTCACAGTTTTATATGTAGGGAATTCATTTTATGAAATCCTACTATGCATTTTTACCCACCCACTTCATTAGCACCCTGGTGATTTTCTAGATGTCATTTTTTTAGGACAACGTAATGGGAAAAGAATTCAATTTTTCTTGCTGTTCAACATGATGCTAGAGTAATATAGTGGTTCGTAGAGCATGGATCTTGGTGTGGAGCCATAGAGAATGTCATGTTTTCATTTGGGTTTTTTTGTTTAGTCTTCCTCTTGGTACTCATCTTATGGTAATTGACTTATTTTTATTGTTATTTTGGTCCGTTTGAGTTGTAAGAAATTGTGGAAATACATCATCTAATGTTGGTAGCGTGTTCACATTTTGGTTGACTGGGTTGATTCTAAGGAAAAATTATTCCCAAATTATTCTTGATTTCCTCATCATTTGTTACCAGCCTTTGGAATCGAGGAAACATCACCTAAAGAAAAATATCATTCATCATCCCACTCAACATAATGGGATGGGGCATGCTGTTACATGTGTTATTAGTTTGTATTGTCATTTTTTTCTTGTGAGAGGACCTATTCAGTCCTCTGGTACTGATTGTTAGCCTTGGTGTTGACTTTAGTTCATGGAATATTCGTTTAGTCTGGATGGTAGAAATATATAATATTGTTAGAACATGGAATTAATAGAATATACAGACATTGTTAACCCATTATAATGATCACAATGTTATCAGGAAGTTGGGTACATATGTGTTTTGAAGAATCATATTGGAAATTGAAATATCCTTGTCGTGGGTGTTGCCAATGAGATTTACATGACATTCATTGTATATACGAATTCCAACTAGGATGAAAATTTCATTGGGTGTATAATATTTGGTTTCATGATAAGAATAATTATATTTTTAGAAATCTAAATTGGGTTTCAAAATGGATGTATTTGAGACACACAAACTAGATGTATTTTTAGAATGGTATTATTTCAAAACATTATGGATTTTTCAGATTAGTGAAACATGGAAAATGTAAAATTATGTGAATCCAAGTTTTGATAGTTGTTATGTAATTGAATTTTAATCATACACCTTTCCATGATGTGGAATGTGGGAATAATTTAGACGAACCAAAGCATGTGGATCATGCGGTTCAGTTCCAATGGGTGAATCCTCTTATTTTTAGGTGTTACATAGAGTGATAATGGGATGAAGCATGGATGAATTGAATGAACATGATTTTTGAATTTCTTGGGAACACTGAAAGATCTCAATGTGAGGTTAGCCACACACATGTTAGAAGATCATCCCATTTTGTAGTGGGAACTGAAAGTAAAAGCTGGGACCGACCATGGTCTGACATGGAATTGTTTTTGAGGATTCATTTAATAAAAAATTCTACCCTAATTCATTCAAAATTTTATGCACAACACATGACATCAGTTTAAATCAAGGGATCATGCTATTAAAAAAAACTTGCGGACATGTTTAAGAACATAGTGAAGTTGTCACTGGAGGTGATAGGTAGTGAAATGTTTAAGGGAAGAATTTACGATGGGTTGAAGAAGTATAGTTGATCCAATATAGTAGTGTTGTGAATAGATGATTACACAAAAATAGAGAATAGCGATTTAGTGGCTGAATAAGATATTGTTCTGGTTACATGAGGGGCATGAATTTTATTACCCATGGTAAATAGTGGGAACTTGAACATTTGGTTCAAGTAGAAGTTGGATACTCATTTAAAAGGTGGAAGTACGTATTTTAACCCCAAGATGTGTTTGGTGAATCATCTTCTAACGTCTCAAAGTATGTCAAGATGTTTTCATTGTTGCTCTATAAGACACATCATGTGTGATTGTACAGCAAAACCTCAACTATGTCATAGTTGTATGCAGATGGGCCATCTTCAGTATTATTTCTAGAATTCCCCCAGGACAGGTGTTTGTGACACTCCTTAGGGGTCGCTGAAATCATATGCATCGATGGGATGAGGGAAGAAATATATTCCATCTCAGAATAGTTGAGTCAGTCATGGTTGTTCTGGAAACACAATGACACCTCAATAGAGAAATAATGAATAGAGTTTAAAAATAAAGAAGTTGATTGGATATGAAATTTTTGTAATGTATGATCTGTTAGGGCAATCCACGGTGTGAGGTATGGTTGTTTTAAATTTCATATTGATACATGTTTATATGATATGAGTGTTTCCCATTAATTTCGCGCTTCTATGTTTTTATGCTTTATGGGATCAACTAAAGAAATGATGCATTCATTTTTTACATATAAAACTATTTTGGGACAAATAGATTGCTGATATTTCCTATGTATATTGTGTTTCTTAGTTATGGATGGTATTGAATTGATGTTGGATTTATCAGTTATAGGTGTGGATTTATTTTGAGATAATTTTTGGATGGGATTAGTTTGAATTGTTTAAGGACCACATTGTTTGTGATGTGCGAATGTTTATTTAAATGATGGGGGATGGTGTTGAAAACATCTTTGAGGGGAGAATAATGAAAACATGGTTTAAAATGATTTGTTGGCACTAGTTTTTGGCACAATATCATATCAGTTGGTGGTTTTGTTATTTGAATTAGTGGAAGTTGTTGGAAAAATGTTCTCCGAGTAGTGTTGGATCAATTTATAAATGATTTCCTAAATAATTATTTGGGATTACACATATGAGAGAAGTAGATTTTACTATCGATCACATTCTAGGGACTAGTCCTATCTCACATCGATATTTTTGTGTGGTACTAGTATATTTTCGAAAATTAAAAGTGTAGTTGGAAGAGTTAGATGAAAAAAGGTTCTTCTAACCTAGCACATCTATTATAGAAGTAACAATATTATTTATTAAAAATGTGTATAAAACATTGTGTCTCTATGTTGGTTATCGTAGACATAATCAGGTAATGATAATGAACTTATTTACACTTCCACACATTCATCAGTTGTTTTACCAGTTGAGGGGAGCTCAATTTTTATCCATGATTGAATTGAGGGCACTATAACATCAATTGCGGATGACTAAGCATGATATTCTACAAACATCATTCAGATGTAAATATGTCCATTACGAATATGTGGTTATGCCCTTTGGCTAATTAATTCACTAGTATTGTTCATGGACTTGATGAATTAGATAGCTCATGGATATCTGGATTCATTTGTGGTGGTATTTTTTGACGATATATTGGTGTATTCAAGAACTAGGGTGGAGCATGAGCATAAATTGTAGATAGTTCTAGGGGTCTTGAAATATCATTAATTGTATGCCAAATTATCAATGTGTAACATTGGATACATGTGGTTTTTTCCATGGTCATATTATTTTTGACAAGGGTGTTTCAGTTGATTCCTAAAATATAGAGGCTTTTATCTCATGGAAACCTCAATGTAATGTTATTGAGATATATAGCTTCTATGATCTAGCAAAATATTATTGGCATGTTGTTCGTGATTTCTCATAATTGAACTCACCAATGATAGATTTGTCAGGGAATAATATCCCATTTAAATTGGATGAGCAGTGTCAAAAATGTTTTTAGGTTCTAAATGGACCACATACATCATCTCCAATATTGGTTTTCACTGAGCCAGAGAAAGGGTGTATGGTGGATTGTGACACAGTAGGATTGGGGATTGGGTGTGTTCTCATGAAAGGGGATCCTTTGGTTGTGTATGGATCATGGAAGTTTATGTTTCATCTGATGAACTATGCAAAATCATATTTTTAGTTCCTAATATTCGTACATGCTTTAAAAATTTTGATTCATTATCTCTTAGGTGAGAATTTCACAGTGATTACATATCATAAGAGTTTATGGAATATATTCTCACTAATTGATTAGAACATGAGATAATGGTGATGGGAGGAATACCACCAGATGATGGATATTGACATAATTTACTCACTGGGTTAGGGAAATTCATTGACTGGTGCATTTGGTACAAAATTATATGCTTTGCGGGTGAAGAAAGCATCAGATTAGTGGGAGTTTATGTGGGTTATAGAAAAAATGTTTTTGGAATGTGTGGATGGGTGTGATAAAGTGGTCATCATTCTAGTTTCCCTAGATCCTTACATGGTTGGTTTGGTTGATGAGGCATAAATATAAGATTCCATGTGTTGGGAAATGAGGTCAAAACTCATTGAGGGTTACCATTTATGCCTGAGAAATAAATGGGAATTAATTTTTGGGTTTTCCCAATCGGTTGATGGTACTAGTGGTTGGTCAGGAGTAACTTCAAAAAAAATATCATCACTATTGTGGGGTTTTCCATCATAGAATTCAGAATATATATATAGTGTGGAAAGAATAGTTTTGGTTGTCCGGTATGAAAATGAATCTCGGTGAGTTTGTTTCACGATTCATGACAAGATAGTAAGTCTTGGTAGAGCATTAGTGTCTAGTAGGAATGTTTCACTTTTTTCATATTCTATTGTAGAATTTGGATCTAACCTTAATGCAAATTGTGATAGGTCTATTGAGAATGGTCAAGAAACATGATGACATATAAGTGATTGTGGATCAACTCCAAAAGTTAGACCATTTCATCTATATTCTTAAATATATTATGGTCGATTATGTATCCAAAATTTACTTGCAGAAGTGTGAAGTGGAATGGTCTTTCAGTTTAAAAAGAATTATATATAGGTCTAATGCTCACATATCATTATTTTAAATTGTTGTAGAAATCCCTGAGGAAACAGTTAATGATGATCATTGTGTAACATCCTCAGATGGAAGGACACTCTGAGAGGGCGATACAACCATTGGAGGGTATGTTAAAGGATTGTGTGATGTATTTTGGTGGATTATGGAATTATTACTTACCGTTGGTGGAGTCCTCCTATAATAGAAGTTATTGGGCTTCAATACAGATGGCTCCATTTGAGGCTTTGAATGGGAATCAGTGTCATTATCCACATTGATGGGTGGGAATGGTTGAGTCTTCGATGATTGCACCAATCTTTTTTGAAGAGACAGCGGAGAAGATAATGTTGATCCGAGAAATTATGGAGATTTCCCAATGTAATTTGAATTCATATGTGACTATCATTGAGGACCGTTATCACTTGAGATTGGTGATCATGTGTTTTTCAGAATCCCTCATGGGCTTAGAAATCGTCTCTTTGGAATGAATTGTGAGTTATATCCAAGGTATATTGAGAATTTTTGGATACATGAGAATATTAGAGAGGTGGATTTTCATTTGGACTTTCAACCACAGATTAGTGTGGTCCACAATGTGTTTCATGTGTCACTGTTGACAAAAGTATCAACGAGATCATGACCATGTGATTTGTTGGAATCATGTTGAGGTAGAACCGGATGATTATTTGGTGCACATGCCAGTGCATATTGTGGATATACAAGAGAATTTTTTTCTTGGTAAAATCAGAATTTTAGATCAGGTTTTGTAGAAGAATGGTCAGATTCATGAGGAGACGTGGGAACAGGTGAAAGATATGGTTGAGCGATGGCTTGAGCTCATTCCACAGAGTGGTGTTTCTCTATATTCTAAGGATAGAATGTCCAATATTGGGAAGAATGTAGCACCCCCAATCCAAGTTATGTAGCCTTTTTATAAATATTTATGTGTTTAAAGTTCTTGGTATGAGTTTAGAATATGTATGGAGGGATCAAAATTGTTTTCAAATGTTTTTTAAGACTTTTTAGAGATACACGGTTTGAGAACAGTTAGGAAAATTTGTACCTAATTCCAAGGAAACGGTGAAACTCGATGTAGTGAGTTTATACACGTTTTGTTCATGGTTTTTCTAACCACGATAGGAAGCCATGAAAGATGACTTCGAGAAAGTAGAATATGCACTGTTAGAAAATAATTTGCATAAACAGGGGAGCAAAACATATGGCCCATTATAAATAGTTTTTTAAAATATGAGGATAGTTAAGATTAACCATATCTCACCCATTTCATCTCAAACATGATCAATATGTGGGATTTCCTCTACACAATAGCTCGGTTATCTCTCCCGCTAATTTTTGGAAAGGATTCAATCGGGTTTCATAGTGGTTTTATGATGGATTCTTTTGGGTAAGTATCTCTTCTTTTCTTCTTCTTCGTTTTTCTCTATATATACTATTCTACCATTATATTTTTCAATATATACCTAATTTACATGTAGATATAGTGTTTTTATAGCCTAATGTAATGATTCCTGTCTTTTTTGATGATACTAATGAGGATCTAGAGTGGTTTGGGTGCTTTGTTCACAGGATCTGTGGTGTAAATTTTTGTTAATAGATATCTCCAGAACCCTAAAGGTGGGTGGCTTCTCTCTATACTCCACATGGTACGTACTAGTGAATTTGGATGTAATTAATTTTTATTATAAAATTTATTTTACTATGATGTGTGAATCTTGGTTGAAACCCATTGGGTGATGATTTTGGATTTGGTGTGAAATTGGATATTTTTGAAATAGGGATTTGGTGTAGTGATTTTAAAATGTAGAATATAATTTTTATTACTTGGTTCAGATTATGATAATGGTTTTTGAAAATGGTTATGAATAAGTATGTGGTTTTATTGAATTGTGATATGGCTTTAAACATGGTAGATGTGGTGTATTGAATAAATGGTTGATTTATTGAAGTGAATCGACTTGTGTTGGAAATTATTGCATGATTATTGTGTGGCCTTGATGCATTATGATTGTTAGTTGATTTAGTGTTGGGGATAGTGTATATTAATTGGATGTGGGTGGGAATTCTCACAATAAAAGTTTAAGTATATTATAAGTAAGTTCCATCATTATGTATAATGGTTAATAAATACCAATACATAGAAATTTAGTGAACGAGGAGGATGGAAGTTCCACTATTTTGGGATCCTTGTTGTGTGTTGGTTTCTATGATGGAATTTTTGGGTTAATGTGTGATGGTTCATTGGAATATATAATTTTTTTGAATTTCCCTAGTTAGGCATGTCTTGGTAATGGTTTGTTTGTCTTGTTATAATGGTTTAACTATTTATTGTTTTTTATAAACTACTATAAGTAAATGTTATAATTTTTATTTCCTAGTTCCTTATGTTGGGAATTAATTCGAAAAACTAATACTGAGTATTAGTACTCACCACCTAATTTTTCACCTTGGTGCATGGAATATGTCATTTTCTAGGGCACATGTAAGTGAAAAGCATCCAATTTTTCTAGGGGTTCATTATGATACTTGTGTGGCATGGTGGTGCATGGAGCACAGAGAATGGTGTGGGTCTATGGAGTATGTCATGGTTTCATTTTGGTTTCTTTTTCGAGTACTCCACATGGTACACTGATTATGATTATTGTGGTTATTGTATAGGACTTCTACTCTTGTTGAGTTATAATACATTATTGAAAGTAATCAGGTATTTTTGGTATCTTATGAACTATTTTGTTGATTGGTTTGATTCTAAGGGAAAATGTGTTCCTCAATATTTCTTGATTCCCTCATCATTTATTAACAGCCTTCAGCACCATGGGAACATCGCCAAAGTCCAAGTAGCATTTGTCCCCCATCTAAAGCCAATGAGATGAGGAAGGATGTTACACCAAGGGTGTTAGAGACTGTAATATCCCAAGAATATACTATATAGTTAATATTTTAAATAAATTCAACACATATTAAATCATCTAATAAACACAACACTATGATTTCTTACATCACAGACAACATCAAACTCCCCCATTATATTGTGTTACTTGAAAGACCGTGTTTTAACAAATAACAAATAACAATGCACTATGAATTTTTTTTTAATATAATAAGACATAACCTATAAGTTATTTTATTGTTTATGAATTGTATTAATTAACATATGAAAATAAATTGTCTATAAAAATATAATATAAATTCATGGGTTACCAATTAAAGATAAATGAAAATATTAACCAATAGGATAAGAAAAAAATATTATTATTTTAATGTTTGAATCAGTGTGTTACCATAATAAACATAATTAATTAAAATTACTTAATTATTTTAATGATATATAATTTATATATATTAAAAAATATTTCATAATAAAACATTATGTTTGAAAGGTGTAATTTATAAACAGACTCTATTTTACACATAAAAATTCTATATTTATTGAATGGAAATATTTAATTCCATAAAATGGAGAACCAATATTAAATACAATTTGATCAATAAATAAATTTAATATGTAAATTTTTTCTTCATATTTGAAATAAATAATTAAAAATTGGGTAAGGATTTTTTTTTGTATTTTTCTGTGTAGTTTTTTTATGATGATTAATTAAAATAATTTAATTTTAGTCTAAAACATATTTTTCTATATAATTTATTTGTAAGGATAGTTTGAAGTTTAAATTGGATGTAATGAATAATTAAATCATATATTTTTGAAATAATACAGTTTAAGTTATTAAAATTAATTTTTAATTGTATATTAATATAAAAATTTAACAAACAGTAGGAGACTAGTAGTTTAAACACCACACTATCATTCCATCTACAAGTTTATACTTTATTTAATCTCTTCCATGTTTGTAATTAAAATCTGGAAATATGGATTCCTTATTTGGAATCAAAATACATTCTCATGAAAAATATGACATAATTTGTATTAAAAAAATAACTATAACATGGGATTAAAATCAATTACATTTATTAATTTTATATTAAATATAATAAGGGACTAAACCTTATTCATAATGTTCCAAATGACCTAGAAACTTGTCCAAGGTCACTTATATGTCCATATTTCAACCCTATAATCCCATTCATATAAATTTATTCATTATTGGATCCATGTTAAAAGAGAAATGTTCATGTAATTCTTTTTTAAAAATATTACCAGAACATGAATCCTCCTCTACTATAAAAGGAGATCTTATCCTCCAAATTCATTACACCACTTACTAATAGATAACACATCCATTATGAGAAAATATATTTCATTAACATCCCTTCTCATATTCGAGTATCTTCCCCTTGGAAAAAAATAAATCCACGGAAGGCTTCCTTTTATGCTAAAAGGTGTTACCCAATTAAGAGGTAAAAACATCCTCAAGATTATTAGTTTTATTTAAATTATCCATCCCATGAACACTTATTATTATATTTTTGGAAAAAAATTATAGTACCCAAAATTTACATTGAGGTTTCTATTCTATGGTTTCAATATACTCTTTCACACACGTACATATAATAGGTAACAAACATAATATATTTGGGTATGGTGAGCTTCTAACTCATGAAATGATGAATGTTTATTTTTTCCTTACCGAACATTCATGGTGGATATTATGATAGAAAATATTTTTAAATATGTTATTTATTATATTTTTCAATTATATAATCTTTTATAAATCTAGTATAACATATACCCCTATACACTCTATTTTGTCGGAATATGATTACATAATTTGTGGAAGTGTTGACTACATCCCCAAAATGTCATGTGATTTATTCACACTATACATGGAATGTATTTATGATGGTTTTAATTGAAAATATATCAAATAAAAAACCTATATATGATATTCATGAAATATTTTTTTATGGAAATAATATAAATATATATATATATGTCATTTTTATATTAAAATTTTTGACACAAATAAAATGTGATGACATTATTCATTGGCGTGTGGACCACAACCTCCTCGACAAGGTGTTATTTTTTTTAAATCAATTAAATTATATTTATATATATATAATTTTAAAATATGTTAACTTTTATATAAATATAATTACAAAATTATATTCTGTTACATAACATTTTAATATAATGATCATCTAAAAATTAAAATGTTACTCATGTGTACCTATTACCAACTGTCTCTATGATTACAACATTAGATCATCTTTCTTAACCATATTTAATGATTGATTTTAAAAGAATAATTTATGTATAAATAATATAATTAATCCATGATTATTATGCTGGAGATGTTATATAACAACCCATATGACCATATTGACAAACTAGCGTTATTTTTCGTACAGAAATCATATTTCATGAAAAAAACTTATGTATGCTTAATTTTTTATGTATTTGAGCAAAAAAATTAATAAATGAAATAAAATTATGGATAAAAATAATTTTGTTAGCAAAGTATAAAATTAACATAAGTATATTATAAAAGAATTTAATGCATGTTCACATGAAAGGAAACACTAGGTAATGGATTCTTGTCTCAATTTTCATTATATGATGTACAATTTATTGTTGTGCACATAATTAATATTTATAATGTATGTAAGTCAAAATTTACATTAATGCCTAGAATTATATTATATTCCTGGTATTTAAATGTTTTATTTGATTAATACTACTTTTGGGTTTTCCAATTCATATATTGTAATGGATTCTCGTATATCTTTTTATATTTCTGAGTTAAATGTAATTTTCACCCCAAACATCTCATTTTTGGTGTATCAACTACCCATTTTTATATTATAAAACTAATAATTTGAAAATTATTTTATTTGAAATGGTAATTTTAATTTTATTCCTAAATAAAAATTATTATTTAAAATATTTCTTAGTGGGATGTGACACTTTAGAAAGATTAATGATTATTTTCATCGATAAAAACATTAATGGGTTTTCAATGGTATTTCAAATTAAATAAATTATATAATAAATGTTCAATAAATCCATTAATTTTCTATCCTTTGGTTTTAAATAATCATTTTCTTTTATTATTACCATTTTCTCCCACATTAGTACTCAATACAATTTAGAGACTTTTTTCAGAAACCCTGACTCTGTATCTATTCTTATTCAAAGGAACAATTTTCCTACAAAAACCATGATTTATTAAATGGTGATTATTGTTTTCAAAATTATATTCTAGAGAAATTTTTACCCTTTATTCCTTTCCCAATGATTTAAATCTAATAATATTATCTCTTTCCAAACAATGAATATTTGAAACCTATAACATTGAAAAAAGAATATTCTCTTTACATCATAATGATTGTATATATTTAACCAACATTATTTTATTTAATATTAAATTTAATGTTTAAATGTTTACTCTTTTAAGAATATATTTTCAAATTTTAATTTTAATGAATTTTCTTTAAAATGGATTAGAAAATGATATTTTCTTCCATAATGGTATTAAAAGGCCATTTTATAAAGTTTTCATTCATCAGAGAAAAAAGATCATTTACTTAATCAGGGTTGTATTGTTTTGATAAGGTCTATAATCTTCTTATGGTTGGATTCTGATTGATTCTTCTAATGATAGTTTTCACATTTATTTACATGGTTTATTTTATCCGAATTTAAATATTTAATTTTATATGATCATTTGACATATAATTCGCCCAAAATAATACTATCATTTTACATTGATATGAAAATTTACTAAGCTATATTTAAATTTTCTAATGTTTTATACTGTGAATGTTATTTTATTATGAGGGTAAATAGTGATAAACATGTAAACTTTATTCAATTTGAATATTTGATAAGAAATTTTATATATTAAAAATTAAAAATGTTTTTAAAATGAAATAAATAGGATTGGGACTATTTAGGGAAATACTTACTTGTTTGTGACTGGTTAATGAAATCCCCTCGATGAATCAGTAGTATCTTGGTAAAATTATTTTCACAAATTTGTATAGGTAAACTGCTTCTGATGGTAATGGTTTCATGTTCCTTGGAAACAAGAAGTTTAATAATTAATCATTTCTGTCATTTAGTTTATGATATTAATAATGAAATATTTATGACATCGATATATATTTAGATATATTCCATTTTTGGTTCATAAATTAAATGTAATGTGTTTCAGTTTCTTTAAAATCCATAATAATTTTTCATTATATACTCATTTGAATGGAAAATGTTTCCATTTATTACTTTCACCAATTGTTTATGAATTCCTTATCATTTTATTTTTTATATGGTAAGTGTGTTCTATTATTTACCATTCCATAATAATTAATATCATTGTTCCTTATTTCCTCCAATAAACATTACACGTACATGTAATTTTATATCATCCTTATTATATTCCCTTCCCTATTATTTTTAAATGTTTACGATAAAATATATTCATAGATTTACTAAAGAGAATAATGTTATAAGAGAAGTTATTTTTTTATTTAGAAGAATAAAATTATTTTGTAATTCGTGTATTCATTTTTAATACATGCCTCATTTTTGAATCTTTTATTCTAATACTACTAAAACCATTCATACCATTGGGATTTGATACATTCTAATCATTTCTATGTAATGGATAGTAGACTCTAGATCCATCATCATTGGGGTTGGGTTTCTAAATTTTCTATAAGTGGATGATTAGTAGAATCATTCAGAACTAAAAGTTGGACAACATAGTGTATATAACATAACACTAAGGATGATTTGATTCTATGTATAGTATAACATCTATGAATTTTTGTAAGGTAGAGATTATGGGGTTCATCCTGGAAATAAATCCTTGTGTGGATACTATATGTAGATGATATTAACGAAAATATATACCTACGTGTAATAACATTGACAGAGAGTTTCTAGCCTGACTTGAGGTAAACTCACACATAATTGTGAGCCTTACTTCAAAACATGATTGAAAATCTTGGGGGACACATAGAAAATAATTATATTTTCTGTACAAACCACTATGAAAGATTTTGAAAAAAAATTACCTAGTTTAAACATATGTTGTTTTAGATTAATGATAATGATTAATGGTTTAGAAAACCTATGAATGATATTATGGATAAACCCTAGACCAAGGAAGAAAATATTTGGAAATAAATGGGTGATGTATTTGTATTACATGGGAAAACATTTTTAATTCGTTATTACCATAAGTTAATGATGTGCATTAGATTTTATTTGGAAATTGGATTAATTTGGTTTTATAAATTGATAGACTATTATCCAGGTGAGAACTAACCAATCACAACTAGGTAGTGGGTCATGAACCCTAGACCAAAGGGTGATAATGGTGACACGCTGACTACTAACTGTTGTAATATCCTGGTTATAGTATCATTTTTTTAGTTTAATTGTTTTAAAAATAAATGATAATGATGAACCATTACTATCACATTAGGTTGTCAGGGATTAATATATTATCCATATCATTATTGAAAATTATCTAAAGACAAATAGTTTTACTTTTTACTATCTTAATTGACTTAAGATCACTTATAAATGTAGTTTGTTGCTTCATGTTTCAATTTTAATTTTTAATGAATAAGAAAATGGATCAAAGTAGATATAAATTTTAAAATAATGTTTATAGAAATATATCAATTATGTATATATAGGGATTAAAACAATTACCCATTATTTATACAAGAATATGAAAATAATTTTTTTTCTAATACATATATTTTTATCGAAATGATGTTTTCTTAATTAATTATATATTTATTGATTTGAATCCCTCCTCTTTCAATTTAACGTTTAGTTTTTTTATTTTTTACTTCAGTCACTCAATATTAATATTTATAATGCTATTCTATGTACTATTTATCACATTCCACTAATGTTCTTCTACATAGAGACCTAATTATATGGTAATTCATGTGACATGTGTGCTTCCCATTATATCATTAAGAGACTATGTTTATGAACCCATCCCACGATGTCTGATTTAAATATAGGAAATATTAAACCATATTTTTACCAAGACTGAGATTAAATTTTGATGATGCAATTTAATTATGGTTGGGAGAATGTAACACCCTAAAATGTTGAGTATAATAGTTTTATTCTGTAGGATGTTTGAAATGAATCACAAAGAACATAAGGGAATAATATATCTCATGAATATACTATATACTTTAAAATTTATGTTAATTTAAAACTTGATATATATTATAATCCACACAACACAAATTTATCTTTCATCGCTAACAAGATATAACTTCCATGACATCATGTGTTACACACGAGTCCTAGATTCACTAAATATTAATGTACTGTTAAAATAATATATTAAAATATTATATGATATAACCCAACTGTAATGTTAGTGGTAAATAAAAGTATTAAATAACATTTGAAATTATTTGGTTTATATAAATATATTATTAATTCGCAGGTTAACAATAAATGAGAAATTAAAATAGGTAAAAAAAGGATATGAAATGAAATATATTTTTTATGCCTGTATAAGTGTTTTATCTAAATAAAAATAATAAATTTTAATCAGTGAGTAAAAAAATTAATAAAATGAATTATTTTCAATAAAATAATATTCATATTCAACCATTAGGATTGATGAGTTTAAGATACAAACAAAATGTATTTTACTCAAAAAACCAATATTTTATATAATGTAAAATTTTACTTCCATTTAGAAAAAAAATTTATATCCAATTTAGACACCTTTAAAAATGTAACATTTCAAAATAAAAGTCATCAATGAAATATCTACATAAAAAAATTTAGGGTATTTTTTGGTATTATTCTATGAAGTTTCATTAGTTAATGAATAGTTCAATGTACTAAATTTCATTACAAAAATTCTATTTCATCTAATTTTATGAATATGGAAAAATTATACATATTATTAGGTTTAATAATTAAATATATCTTATAGTCATCATATAATATCATATTGTTCATTAAAATCAATTTCCATTTGAAATGGAATGTACAAATGTTTCAATCGTTTTGGGGTTTTTACATTATAACCCTAAAATGTCTTTCCATCTCCATGATTTAATTTTAATTAATTTATAAAACTCCTACGATTGTAATTATATAAATGTATTAGTGTTTTTTTAATATAAATTAAAATTTCATATAAGTCCTAATTCAATTTAAAAGAAAAATATTAGTGAATTTTATTGAAATTAATTACAACGACTACGGTTAAAATATGTTCAATAAGGGACTAAAACATAATCATAAGGGACCAAATGACATATATACATTAAAAAAAATAATTTTATGGACTTATTTAGACCCTATAATCCCTTTTATTTAATTTGTTTTTTTATTGGATCCACTTTGAATGTAAAATACATTTAGGGAATTCCCTTTTAAAAATTATTACAAGAGTGCTCTCCTCTTAGACTACAAAAGGAACTTCTCTACTCCCATTTACTCACAACACTCATGTATCATTTTCATGACCAATATATGAAAAAATATGTCATCAACATCCCATACCTCAACCAACAATTTTCCCTAGAGAATAAATCTGACCAAGGAATCATTTTGTTCCATCCAAAAAGAGTAACTCGATTAAGAGTTACCAAACTTTCTCGAGCTCATTAGATTGATTTACTTTATCATGACACTCAAATATTCTTATTATATTATTTTATTACAAAAATACAATCCCTAATATACGAGGATGTTTTAATGATAATGTTTTTAAATATAATTCCACACACAACTGTCTAATGGGTAACAAACATACTATTTCTATGTACGATGAACTATTTCATCACGAAACAATGATTGTTCATTTTTTAGTCACCACATATAATAGTGGCCATTTACATGGGAAACACTGTTTATATATGTTATATAATATATAGATTATGTATTTTTATTCTTAAATTTGTTATTTCACAAACCCATATACACTGCAGTTTGTGGTAATATTATTACATCGTTCGAGGAATTATGGACTACCGCCCCATGAAATCGATTTGATTAATTCACACTATACATAGATGATAAAAGGTAGTTTTAATATAAATTATTTGAAATAAACAACCTCTATGTGATATTAATGACAAAATTACCATTTTATAAATATCGTGTATATATATATATAATTATATTTTTTAGCCTTTCACACAGACCTAAAATGTGATAACATCCTTCATGGTCTTATGGACTACTGCCTCCTCAACATGATGTGATTCCTTTTACATAAAAATATTTAAAAATATATATATATGTTTATAATATCATATTTATTATATATTGATCATTATGAAAAGTTAAAATGTTAATTACATACGTTCAATTTATATCATTGAAAAATGAGAATGTTGCTCATGTTAACAAATGAACTGTTGATTCCATGATTTAAATGTTTTTTAATTTTTCTTACCATAAATTAATTATTAATTTAAAAACTATAGTTTATTTATAAATATTGTAAAATATTCATTATTATTATTCTGATGATGTAATATAATTAACCATTCTACAATAGTTTACATAACAATGTTTTTTCGACAAATAAATCAATTTTGTTCGAAAACCCAGTGAAAACATAGTTTTTTGAGTAGTTGTACAAAAAACAAAAATATGTGAAAAAATATTGATAAAAGTGAAAAATATATGGAATTAGGTATTAAATTAATATCATTTAATTATATAAGAAATTTAATTATGATCACTTGAATGAATATTCCAGGTAAGGGATTCCTATCAATCATTTAATTCTGTGATGCAATATTTATTATTAGAGACCTAACATTTTATATATTGTGTACATAATTCTACATTTATATTATTTTCCTGAAGTATATTATATTCATGGTATTTAAATTTATTTTTCTATTATTATGTATTTTGGTGTTTCTAATTCATATGTAGTAAGGGATTCTCATCTCACATTGGGTGGTGTATATATTGATCCTTTTATAATAATATATAATTAATCCTTTTATCCTCATAGAAGATAATAATTTCATTTAAATTTATTCCTCAATTTGTATTATAATTTAATATGTCTCTATATGGTATGAGACACTTTGGAATGTTTAAATATTAATTTCCTCAACAAAATCATTAATAATAATTCAATTTTATTTCCATTTAATGAAATTAAATGGTTATTGATCAATAAAACCATTCATTTTATTTCTGAAGGTTATTTAGGACCATTATAAACTATTTGTACCATTTTTCAACTCATTGGTGCTCAAAATATTTTGGAAAATGTTTTTTATAAAACCCAGCCTTGTATTTATCTTTAGTTGGAGAACATGTATTCTTATAAAAAACATGATTTATTATTTTTTTTTCCAAAAATGTTTTTAAAATGATTTGGTAACGAAATTTTTACCCATTTATTTTAATAACGTTTTCAAATGAATGTATTTTTCACCTTTAGAAGATGGAATTTATATAACCTTTCTCTGTGAAAAAAGGAATTTGTTTTCCTCACATACCTTATACGGATTTACCATCCATTAATTAATTGAATCCTTCATTTCATTTTTAAAATGTTTATTTATAAATAACAAATTTTAAGAAATTATATTAAAAGAAATGTGATTTCAAAACGTTTTTCAAAATAAAATGATATTTTCCAGAAGAATATTTTTAAAATACCTCTTTAAAATGTTATCATTAATCAGTAACAGAAACCCTTTATTTTAATCCACTTTAGGATTGTTGTGTTGATAAAATTTTTCTATTTCTATGGATAAATTATGATTTATTTTAGAAAATGATAGTATTCAAATTATGTTTATTGATTCCTTATGGCCACCAATAAATATTCAATTTCTTATGACCATTTTGAATTGAATTTACTCGATATATCAAAATCCTTTTTCATTTATACGATTATAACTTAAAACATACACTATTTTCATTGGTTGTTGATTGTGAATGTTACTATTTTATTTTGGAATATAGTGATAATTTTTTATACTTTATTCAATTTGAAATTTTAATAATTCATATTTTTTATTTGTTATGTGGAATGATTTGGAGATGAAATACATGTTTTGGAGACCATTAAAGGGAATTCCTATAGGTTGGGGTCTGCTTACAGAATACCCCTCGATGCATTAGTGGTCTCATGGGACAATTTTTTTTGAAAATCGGAATTGGTTAAATTTCTCCTTATGTTAATGGTTTTATACCATTAAGAAACATGGAATCATATAATTAAGAAATTACCTCATTTAGTTTCAGTTCCTATTCATCCGTGAAGTCTTTCAACTAAACTTCTATGGGTACATTTCATTTTATGTTCATTTATTAAATTTTTTTTATTTGAGTTTCTTACCTTTCCGTATTTATTTTTCCTTATCTAGTTATTTTCATGTAATTTGATTAAATTTATTACCTTTCCATATTGTTATGCACTTACTTCTCGTTTTTTTGATTATATGGTTTGTATGTTTTATTATTTATTATTCCATAATTAATACTATCATTAATTAATTTTATTAAAAGATTAAAATTATGTTTTAATTATTGTGCTCATTTGTAATACAATATTCATTTATAAATATTGTTTACCAAAACTAATCAACTCATTGGTCCTTCAGGATTTGATTACGAGAAATCATGTTAATGTGATTGATATAATACTCAGGCTCAATTTTATACATGGTCATGTTGATACATATTTCTTTATAAACATCAATGTCAAGGAAACATTTAATGAAACACATTGCTTCATGGAGGTGGTAGTCTTTATATATAGTTGAGTCATAATGCCTTTTATAATGGATAGAAAAACAATGGATAATGTTTTTTAAATATTCACAATAAAATTTAATTATATTGAAAATATAGAATAAATTATTTTATAATGGAAACCATAGATATTTTGGAGACATAAGGTGAAAAAAATGATTTTTTTAAGAGTTATACTTCATTATTAAGAAAACCATTCTCACACACCCCATTATCCTTGAAAAGATAGTATTATTTCAATAAAACATATATAGGATGTTGTGATGGAATATATAATGATATTATTTTTGGAATTTTTGGAGCAAAAATCCATAAACATTGTCAATAATGAAAGAGTTTAGGGGGCCTTTTATATGTGGGGAATCAGGAACCCATGGTATTGATCAATGTATTAAATAAATAAAAATTAAATTTTCTAATAATTGTTTCTAAATAGATAGAAATTTAAAAATAATATTATTATGAATCCATATAATCTCATCTGATAATGTCTTTATATATTTTGGTTATGTCTTCACCCATAAATAAATTATTTAACAAATTAAAACCACATCTGACCATTACTATTATAACAATTCCTTCAACACATTAATTATGATGAAATATACTATAAAATTAGAAGGGGATAATAAATTTAATTTCTATTCGATTTTAAACTAGTTCTTATAAAAATTTTATTTTGTAAGAACCTGAGTATTATTTTTAGATATGTTTTTCCTTTTTTGGTGGTTTTTGAGAAAAAGAAGAAATTATGGAAATTTTCCATATACCCTCCATGTACAATATCTGTACACTCCAAGTACTTCATTACCGCAGGAGGCTGTGTGCTGGCCATGTAGTAGCCACACACATGGCCATGGGAGAGTGACTTGGGGGGGCCGATTAAAGCGGAGTACAGAAACGACTAGTACACACCATGTCTTTCAAAAGTATATGTTGCGTACTTTTTTTTCATTAAATGCACTGGGGTCACGTCAATTCACCCGAACACTCTTCTTTATAGGTCTCGATAAACCGAGAGCTCTGTACAACCATGGATCTTCGACGAACCATCGAGCGTGTGTCTGAACTCCTAATCAAACAACAATTGTTGTGTTGGAATCACATCGGTGAGTTCGCTCTTCTCCTAGAGCACCATCTTCTAATTATCTTCTCTCACAAGATATTGTGGGTTGAAAATTTTAGATTTTTTTATCGATCTTCGACATTATAATGAGATTTAATATTTGAGGTTCACTTATATAGATGTCATAACACCGAAGTAGGTGTTTTGTGCCTTTCTGTTGAAAATCCTTGAGCATTTTGTGCAAAATTTCCCAATACCCATGAACGGGGTATTGAGCGTTTACTGTTTTAGCCCTATTGTTTTCCTGCTATACTTTTATTCTTGAATAGATGATATTTGATTGTGAATATAGTGAATTTATATGCTTTCACTATGTTTCTTATGCATGGTTTTCATGTTTGATCTAGGGTTCTAGTTTTCCTGATTGAAGGCTGTTTACATTCCCATGCCAAGTATTGTAGGATAGTCTGATTGTTGTTATGTTATGTTGTATTGTTTTAGAATGCTATCCATATAGTTTAAGATGTTTACCTTTGCCGGTACGTGCTGCTACACTTGCATGACTTACATGGGGTCGTGCAACCCCGGTGTATATACTGTAGAGAGAATGGATGTTGAAGGCTTCTCAAGAAGATATTTTTAATTTTACGATTCAAGAACACCAGGGGAATTGACGTTGAGTTATTCCTTAGAGTTTATGTAGTTCATTTATGTAGGCCACATAGGGAATTTGACTTACGTACTTCCCTAGAGAGCCTTTAGTAATGATACAAGTCTATATGGGAAATTGACTGTGAGATTCCTCGGAGAGTCTATGATTAAGCTGAACCAGAGGGGTTAGACTAAGTGTACTTCCCAGAGGGTTGCGTTTACCTATTATTTAAGAATAGAGGATTGAGACTGAGTGTGATTCCCAGAGGGTAACCTATTTTGTTTATCTATTTGTTTAGTTGTTGGTTGATATTGAAATTGTGGATTTTTTACTGTTGAGTACTCTCATGATTACTGTTTCTTGTACTTTTACCATCCATATACTTATTTAATATTAGGCATGGATCTGGTGGTGGTTGCCTTCTGGGATTTGTCTCACACCCAATTTGGGCGATTCTTTGGGGCCCAAACTGATTATATTATGGCAGGTATAGTCAAGGGAAACAACCTTCTACACCAGGTACATGACTTGTTGTGGAGATAGAGAGTACGAGATCAATTTTAGGCTTGCGATGCTATGGAGTTGATTATTATTTTTCTTTTATAATTGGTTGAGTATTGTATTTCAGCATTGTGATTTGTTTCCCTGCTTCCTAGGCATATGAATCCGGAATCATTTTATATATATGCTCAAGTTTTTTCTATTAGTCTTCCACAGTTTATTTTTTTATGATATTGTTTATGCTTTCACTCTTGAATATAATTTTATAAATCGGTTGTTTACTCTACCAGTGATTTAATAGTATCCCCACTGTCACTCCCAAGGCCCTCACTTCAAGTCATCATCCTTTGCCATTCGGGGAAATGCGCTTGAGGCCTTGTGACCAACTAGGTACGGGGCACCTCTAGGTGTCTTCTAGAACCAGAATGTCACAAAGCGGAATCAATGGTATTACTTTCTCTTATCTTATTGTTTGGGGCCTATAGTAAGGGATAGGATGGAATGGGTACTTGGTAAAAAGCTATGCCTGGGAGTAGCTAACCCAAGTACAGGTATAATCCAATCTACCATGGTAATTATAATTTTTCTAGTCTTGCAAGTTTATGATTGCCTATATTTTCACCATTAGGTGACTCACATGTTTTTTTAATGGTTGTTAATTATGTTTTTGAGGTTCTATTTCTGTCACAACCAGATTAGATGAGGGTATTTCATCTCATGCATCTTATATAAACTTACAAGAAATCACATGTCATGCATTCCTTCCATGCCTTACAGGGTGCATTAGCAATTGAATGTTGTTGTGATAGATGTTGTGTATAATATTAATTTTGTTTTGATATATGCCTAGATGAAAAACTACCTATTTGATAGGGTAATGTTTGTGTAATGTTTTGTATAAATGAACACAAAAATTTGGTTCTTGAGGTGTTATGGTCCCTCATGGACTAGAATTTGGTGGATCATTGACTTTTCACCTTATTATGTCATGTTTAAGATGTCAAGAATTGATTCATATGGAGTATGGGCCCTCACAAGATCAGAATTTGGAACATTCAAAGTTCATTTAAGTGTTATTCAGGGTTCAGTAGTAGTTTCTGAGGCTTATTATCTAGAAAAACCCTGAATACACGCCCTGTAGTTTTTACTACTCTCCATGTGTTCTTTTTTTTTCAGGAATTAAAAGTATTTCTTAAGTTCATGCAAGGTACTCTATGTACACATTGTGTAGACTCTAACCATGTCATAGGCTGTGTGGGTAAAGACACAATATTGAGATATCCTTGTAGGTCACATGTGTACTGGATGTGCAAGCCTTGTGTAGAGACCCTGTGTACCCATGTGACTAACAACATAGATGGTTGAAAACATCATCTAAACACATTGTGTCAGTATTTAACACGACATGTAGCTTGAACTAGGTACCCAGTCATATCACTAACAACACAGGTTAGTGTTATCCTTTCACATATAGGTCGTGTCTGCTGTGAACACGTTGTGTAGACATATTTTAGGAGAGTTGTGTGGCTTAGCCGTGATGAAGGGAATCGGGAAAGGGAAGAGTATTCAAGTACATGTCATGAGTTAGGAAAACATGTTATGTGGTTTCAGTGTTACATGACCTTTTGTGGCTGGAGTACATTCCCATGTGAATTACTTAAGGTAACACGCCGTGTAAGGGACATACACACAGTGTAGTCATGTTTTTCTAAACATGAATTCTTTCTATCTCCTTTTCGCTTCTTTTACTTATAGTTTTCAGTCCATGAGAATCTTGATCAAAGGTGTCCTTTTGAACTATCAGAGTCATGTCGTTGTGATTCCCTCTAGTTGTGTGCCAGTTGTAGGGTAGTGATTGGACAATGGATTTTGATAAACAAGGACTACCCATAGATCCTCCTGTTGTGCCAGACATGTCACCAGTTATTATTCCAGACACAAGTGTTGATTCATAGTTCAAGGAAGGCTTTATGTGGATGATTCAGACCTTTCATGTGGCACAACCTATTGCCCCGTCAATGGTTGAATTGAGGCAGATCTTACAACAGTAGCATCATCCCAAATTCTCAAGGAATAGAGGACCTCATGCTATAGAGTCATTGCTAGAATTCATGCTGATGAACTTTGAGAATCTAGAGAGGTCTCCAAAGAGGAGGATCAAGCTCACTACCTATATGCATCGACACTCCTACAAGTGGTGGTGGGATGAGATCTTACAGGCAGGACACCAGCAGGTTATGTATTGTGATGAGTTTTAGCACATCTTCTATGATTACTTCTATCCATAGACCTTGAGGGACGATCAAGCTCAATAGTTTATGAGTCTGGAGCAGGGTGCCCTTTTTGTTATGGATTATTCCTCCAACAATACTGAACTTTTGTGCTTCATTCCTATTTCATAATGGTGATAAGTTATTCTTGGCAGGGATGTTAGAGAATGGTCTGAGGCACAACATCAGATTACAGGGGAAAATATTTAGGTTGACTTCTATCACATCTATCGTGAACTATGAACTGATCACGGAGTGAAATCTCAGGGATTCTTAAAGTGTGAGCCATGGCGGCTCGGCATTAGGAGCTGGTGTCTCTCCTCATGACAGCAAGAAGTACCATAGAGATTCTACGCATGGGGATCCCAAGAGGTGATAGACACCTTTATGTAGCCAGGTGGGATGTTACCAATGTAGAAGGGCTGGACATATGATGCCGCAATTCCATAGAGGCCTAGTGAAGAGTTGATGTTGCATCATGATTGGTCATATTCAGTGTTTCTATGAGATATTCTCAACAACAGCTATTGATAGGGGTTCTTCTATGTCCTTGCATTCAGGATCATCACCAATAGTTTCTCACTAGTGAGGGAACTAGAGTTATTCTATCCATTCAGGTCGTGGTGGAGGTCGTGGTGGAGGTCGTGACCGTGGAGGTCACTCACCGTTCATTCAGTGACATTAGATTGGATTAACTCGGAGTGGTCAAAGAGGTTCATAGGGTCATAGTATATGTCGGACCATTGTATTAGGGCATACCCAGCAAGAGTAGGATCACAGACCTTCTACAGTTCGAGATACGATCTTAGTTGCCTCATTTTTAGATTATTCTCTTTTCGATACAGGGGCTTCCCAAATCTTTCTATCTGTTGCGTCCGTTGAGAGCCTTGGACTCTGTATATTTTATTCAACTAATATCTTAACACTAGACACTCTATTTGGGACTACTATGGTGAGTGTATGTCAGTGTATGGAGTGCTCTCTATATGTTTGTGGGTGTCACTTTTTATGGGACATCTGTGTATTAGAGATGACTGAAAATGATGTCATTCTCAAAATCGACTAGATAGTTCCCTTCCAGGAAGTCTTCAATGGATATTGTTGCAGGGTGAGTTTCACATCACCTGAGCTCATATTGGTTCATTATAAGGGAGAGTGGGATTTCAAGGAGAGCAGAACAGGTTGAGATCATCATGAGTAAGGAGGAGTTATAACCTAGATTTCTAGTTTTTATCTGGATGATCAGGGGTCTTCTTAGTGATACTTTCCTCCCATGGTGGATCATTTTCGGGACATATTTCCAGAGGAATTTTCAGGTCTTCCTCTAGATCCTAAGTTAGACATTTCTATTGAGTTTGTTCTAGGAGTGTCACCAGTGTCCATTCCTCCTTATAAGATGGCTACACCATAGTTACAGGAGCTCAAGAAGTAGTAAGAGGAGTTGCTAGAAAAGTGTTTCAACTAACTAACTTCTTCTCCTTGGGGTTCACCTGTCCTGTTTACGAAGATGTTAGATGGCACCCTCAGGATTTGTTTGGATTATCAAATGTTGAACCAGTTGACAGTCAATAACCAATATCCTTTACCAAGGAATGATGATCCCTTTGATCATCTTCATGGAGCTCGGGTGTTCTTGAAAATTGACTTGAGGTCTGGTTATCATCAATTTTACATTTGACCATCTAATATAAGTCTCACAGCCTTCCAGAGTAGGTATGGTCTATAAGAGTATATGGTTATGTTGTTCGGTCTCATGAATGTGTTTGCAGTTTTCATGGAACTAATCAAATGAGTTTCCATCCATACTTGGATTCCTTCGTGGTGGTTTTCGAGGACGATATCTATGTGTACTCCCACACTTTACACGACCACGATACCCATCATGAGATTGTTTTTAATGCACTGAGAGGGCATCCGTTTTATTATATACTCCCAAAATATCACTTTTGGATGGATCAGATTCACTTCTGGGGTCATGTTATCTCCGAGATAGGAGTATCAGCAGACTGAGACAAAGTGAGAGCAGTAGTTTCTTAGGAGCACCTGAAGGACATATTTTAGGTATGAAGATTTTTGGGGATAGATTGATAATACAGACACTTCATACAAGACTTTCCAGGCTTAGCAGCACCACTGACGGTTCTGACTATGAAGGGTGAAAAGTTTTTGTTGTCAGATTCTTGTGAGTCTACCTTTCTGAAGCTGAAGGGGAGGTTGACATCTGCACTGATACTAGTGTTTCTAGAGATAGGAAAGATCCATATTGTGTTCTATGATGCGTCAGGTATTGGGTTGGGATATGTTATTATGTAGGGATAAGTAGTAGTTGCGTACGGGTCACGGCAGTTGCGGCCACATGAGTGGAACTACCCAACACACGATCTCGAGTTGTAGAAGTTGTTCATGATTTCCGTGGTTGGAGAAATTATCTTCTGGGAGGGAATTTTTTGGTTTCCAATGACCAAAAGATTCTCAATTACATCTTCACTCAGTGTGATCTTTGTTTAAGACAATGCATTTTGGATGAGTACCTTTAGTCTTTTGAATTCGAGCGTGCCTACATGCCGGGGAATGGTAACACAGTGGTTGATGCATTAAACTGAAGGACCCAGATATAAGTAGTTCAAGAGGCCAACAGTGATTGGAATCTTATGGATATGTTCTCTGAGATTCATTTGGAGGTTCATGGGCGACAAGGGCAGACTTTTCTATCTTCTGTAGATTTTACCTCTACTCTTCTTGATCATGTGCGGATGAGGCAGCTATCAGATTTAGAAGGCCTAGTCCTATGGGAGAGAATGTCATGAGAGAACCCCATTCCAAGATGGACCATAGGCGATGATGAGATCATATGTTTCTATGAGCGTGTATGGGTGCTAGTAGACATACTTTAGGAGATGATGGTGGACATTTATTCTTTAGTTTCAGCAGTTCATCCTGATTTCAACAAAATGTATCGTGATCTACACTTTCATTATTGGTGTCCAGGTATGAAGAGGGATGTTTATAGTTTTGTCTTGAGATGTTCCACCTGTCAACAAGTGAAGGCAAAGCATCAATGTAGATTAGGGCTTTTGAAATAGTTACCCATTCTTAAGTGGAAGTGGAATGTTGTCACGACGGATTTCGTAACAGGGTTTTCGAGGTTACCTCAAGGGAATGGCATAGTTTGTGTGTTCAGTGACAGACTTATGATGGTTGCTCACTTCTTGAAGATAAAGGAGACCTTCATTTTTGATGAGCTGGGACAATTGTACATCCTAGTGATTTTACGTCAACATGGAGATCCACACTCCATTGTATTAGACATGGATGCTCGTTTAACTTCTCGGGTCTCAAAGGTGATTTAGAAGGCATTTGGTACACTTGTACTTTTGAGTAAAACTTTCCATCCCTAGATTGATGGATAGTTCGAGTATACAATTCCGGTGCTTGAGGACATTCTCCGAGCATGCATTCTAGATTTTGGAGGATCATGGGATAAGCATATATCTTTGGTGGAATGTTCCTAAAACAACAGTTTTCACACAACTATTAAGATGGCACCATATGAGGCTTTGTACGGTAGTCCATTCCGATCACCCTTATGTTAACTAGAGGTAGTTGAGGCAGCATTGTGGGACATCATCTTGTACAAAAGACCGCAGAGCCAATATAGTTGATTTGGAAGAGAATGGCTACTACGCAGTCCTGAAAGAACTCTTATGCTGATCAGCGGAGACGTCCTCTGTAGATCGAGGTTAGTGATCAAGTTATCTTATGTTTCACACCGAGGTTAGGAAATAGGAAGATTAAGAGGCCGTGTAAGCTTTAGTCGAGGTAAATCAGGCCATTTCAGGTGTTGGAGAGTGTTGGGCTGATTTCCTATCGGATGTAGTTACCTCAGAGGTACTAGGCTATGCATGATGTATTACATGTTTCTCAGCTCCGACGTTACTTTTCAGACCCATCTCATATCCTTCATCCTGAAAAATTTGAGATAGATGTGGAAGCATCGTTCTAGGAGCATCCTAACTTGATTGTTGATCGCAGTAAAAGGTTCATTGTGGATAGTTTATTCTTCTAGTATGAGTGTTTTGGTAGCACGATCAAGTATAGGATGAGACTTGGGAGAGGGAGGCTGATGTACGAGCATAGTGGATAGAACTGTTTGGGGGTTCCTATTCTACGCCATGCTAGGGAAATTCAGGGTCAAATTTCATTAAGGGGGGATGTTTGTAAGAACCCATATCTTCTTTTAAGGTATGTCTTTCATTTTCTAGTCATTTTTGTGAAAAAGTTGATAATTATGGAAATTTTCCAATTACAGGCCATTTACATTATGAGTAAAAACCTTGTACTTCTTTTACATTAGAGGACGTGTGCTAGCCGTGTAGGATCCACACACATTGTTTTTTTGGAATAACTTGGATGACACTTAAAGCTGAGTGCAGAAATGGAAAATACAGGCCTTATACTTCGTATGTACATTCCATGTACATTGTTTTCATTAAATGCACTATGGTCGTTCCTAATAACCAAAACACCATTATTTTAGGTCGCGTTCGACCGAGAGCTCCATACAGCTACATATTGTTGTTGAACCACTAAGCCTGCCTCCTTCCTCCGAATCGAACACTGTCTGTTGTGGTGGAATCGCATTGGCGAGTTCTCCCTTTTCTAGAGAACCATCATCTGATTTCTCATCTCTCACAAGATAGCGTGGGTTGAACGTTTTAGAAATTTTTGTAGATCATTGATGTTATAAAGAGACTGATGCTTCGAGGTGCACTTATATTTATCTCATAACGCCGAGGTAGGTGTTTTTTTCTTCTTGATGAATTTCCTTTAGTTTTATGCTAAAAATTTCCCAATACCCATGAATGGGGTATTGAAAATTTATCATTTTATCCCTATTGATTGAATACTATACTTGTATTCTTGAGTAGATGAATATTGAATGTGAATAAAGTGAATTATTATGCTTTGGCTTTTTTTCCATGAATGTTTTTCCTCTTTTTCCTTTGGGTCTAGTTTTCCTGATAAACAGCTGTTAATTTCTGATGCCTAGTTTTATAGGATGGTGTGTCTATTTTTCTGTTATGATTTTATGCTATAGAATGCTAGACAATTATTTCTTGAGGTTTAACTTGGCCGATACATGATGCTACACTTGCTTGACTTACACAGGTCCATGAGAACCTAGTGTATAGACCATAGAGAGAATAGACGTTGATGGCTTCTCCAGAGTGCCTTTATAATTTTATGATGCAAGACCACATGTGAAATTTACGTTGAGTGCTTCTTTATATTGTCAGTATTTCCTCGATGATTTCCACAAAGGGAAGGTGATGTAAGTTCTTCCCTAGAGAATCTTTATTTATGATACGAGACTATAAGGGGAATTGACGGTGACTGCTTGCTCAGAGTGTCTATGCTTATGTTGAACCAGAGGGGTTAGACTGTGTGTATTGCCTAGAGGTTTGCTTGTACCTATTAGATAGGACCATAAAGTATAGACTAAGTGAGAATCACATAGGGTTACCTATTGTGTTTATCTTCTTGTTTAGTTATTTCTTGATATTGAAACTATGGATAGTTTATGAATGATTACTCTCATGATTACGGTTTCATGTACTTTTACCTACCATATACTCATTGACTGTTAGGCATGGATCTCATGGTGGTTTTCTTCATGGATAAGTATCACACCCTCTTTGGTCCATGCTTTTGGAACCAATTAGATTATATTGTTGGAAGTATAGACAAGGGTAGGTGAAATTCTACTTCAACTACCTAACATAATATGGAGATGGAGAGCACGAGACCAATCTTAGACATGAGATGTTGTGGATATAATTACAGTTTTTATTGTATTAGTACTTTATTTAAGGATTGGGCTTAGTTTGGATGCATTCATAGACATATGTATCATGCATCTTTTTATGTATGGGATCGAGTTTGTTCTATTAGTCTCCCACTGTTTATATTTATATGATATTATTGCTGCTTCTCCTCTATTATATAATTGTTTACATCTTCTGTGTACTCTATTAATGAGGGCATAGTTCCACCACTATCACACCCAAGGCCCTCATTGCTCTTTGTTACCCTCTGGAAAACGAAGAAATGCACTTGAGGCTTTGTGAAAAACTATGTACGGGTCACCTCTGGGTGGCTTCCTGAACAAGGACGTTACATATTTCATTATATTTATTTGAATTTTAAATTGTTTAATGAAAGAATATTTATTATAACAGTTTTGTAATTTCAATTTTAAAACTATTCATTTATTTTCTTCTTTGAAATGAAAATATAGTAACGAAATTATAATATAAAACACTGAATAATTTCTAATATCATATATTTATTTGTAAAATTAATTTAACACTATAAGGTAAAATATTATGTTATAGATGAAAATGGCACAAAAATATATATTAAAAAGTGTTAAAAATAATTAGTAATTAAAATGATTTAATATATATTCTTGAATGGGTATACATGTCCCCGTCAATCTGAGATGAGTTGCATCTAAGACTATAAAAGTACCTCTCTAATATCATCTCTACAATCTTCCTCATTTATAATTCTTCCACAACATAGTTGGATTCCCTATATGCATTTGAAATCATAAAATTGAATAGTCCAATTACACGAATACATTCAATCCATTATGGTATAATGCTCCATGGACAATTTATAGTAAATTATCTTACATAATTAATAATATTATGTGTCAGAATTAATTTATAACTTAGTCCAATTATGATTATGATCATATTTAAAAACCTATAATAAATATCATAGTTCTGTGACATAAGTAGACACAAAACAAATATAATGAGAGATACATCCTTTCAAAAAAAAACCATGAAAAATGTGGAAGAACCCACTATAGAATGATATACCTAGTGCACCAATGTAGGTTTAATAATCATTGAGCTTAATCCACAGACATATTATAGGGATATAAATAAGAAATTCAATCCCAATCAGTATTTTATCCCTACCACGTGCGCCAAGAATTATTGGAATATTATGATTGGAGAAAATTTTATTCATCAACCTTATTTGACTGGATGATGCCCCAAAGTCATGAATTAGAATAGCTATCCTCACTACATGAACAAAATGGTTGATTTTTTAAACAAGGTTTAGATTCAACAAATTAGGGTGAAATAAACCATAGAAGAGATGAATTCCTGTAGAATATAGAAATATTCAATGATGACAAAACTTTTAGTAGAGATAATAATAATTTATATAAAATTAAGTAGTTTTTCCTATAGATGAAAACACATACAAGAACCTGATTATTTTCCGAATCATTTATACTAATGTGAAAATTTTACAATGATTATTTTCCACAACACCGATAAATATAAGACTGGTAGAACCAATCTAAAATCCATCAACCTGTAGTCGGTCAGGAGTTGGTAGTCTCATTTTCTATATTTTCATGAGAATTATTCATTTATATGGTTGGTTTAATCATTCCTAGAATGATATGATCCTATAAAGAGTATTTATACCTTCCTCACTACGAATTTCTTAAAAATCTCAACAGAAAAATTTACTACTCTATCTCTGAGTCTATATAATAATGTCCCAATCCACAATAGAATACCTAAAATTTTTGATGAAAAATGAATGGGAACCTTAATATTATGAATTTATCTTCTTTAAATATAATCCTAAATATAAATATGATTCATGTTAGGTGTAACAACAATGAATTCCTAAGGTGGTATGTCCTTCCTATGAGTTTTCCAACAATTGAGATTGGATTACATGGTTATAATATATTTAGATGTACCCATCAATACATTTAATACATCACTAATTGAATTCTAGGAAGAATATAACATTTAGTAGGAAAATCCACTCAAATAACTAACATTAAATCATTTATATTGGAATTAAATAAAGCATAATTTGATGGGACGAGATTCAAAGTTAATTTTGTGAGAAGAAAATCTTAAAAAATCATAAAATATATTATTCCAATACATCTTATATCATTGAATTTATTAAAATATATCCATTAAACATTGATTATATTTCTCTCATAAACCGAAATAGTTCTTGTTATTATAATTTTCAAAACTAAAACTTCAATTGATAAGTATCTTGGGAAATCAATAAATAGAAAATTTTTAATCTATCATGGTTGTGATCAATATGTTGACCGATCATACCCTTCATTCTTACGAAATATATTTACCATTAATTTAAAAAAAATTCTAAATAAAAGTATATCTTATAGATGATAACATTATAACCCAATCATGTATATGAGAACACTATTATTGGTAAATTGATGTTCCCCCTCTAGACACCAAGAATTCAAGAAATCCAAATTTAAATTGTTATCAATATTTCATTACAAAAAAGAATAGAGGATTAATTATGTAATATTTCTTAATAAGAAACATCCTCATAAGGTTCTAAAATAGCCTTGTTGGATGAAATGTTTTTTCCTTCAAATGTTCCCAAGGATTATAATATCATAAAAATAGAAATAATTTAATAGTGTTCACATACATATCATATATTTGATCTTTTTGGGAGTTAAAATATCAACCATTCCATTCATACATCATATAAATTAGTCTTCAATAATGGAAAAAAATATTTCCTGATAAGGGATCACATTTCTTATCTTACCATGATCATTTTACCAAACATACAAGAGAGAAATTTATTTTTATATATAGGCTCAAATTGTTTATAATATTGTTTATTATTATAATAAAATCCAAGGGTAAAAAGAAATATCATGAATTGAAACACCATTTGATAGTTTTTAAGGGGTTGGAGATATCAGTCTTCAATGAAATCATTCTATCCATATTCTTCCACTTCATGGGATTGACAATCTCATATGAAGTAGAGAAAAATTTTTGAATGTTCCTACCTTGGAAAAACACAGATCTATTCACAGTAATTATATACATTATGACTCTCTCTAGTCTAATGGTAATAATATTTTTAAGGATTTTTGAATTTTTTTTCCCCATCTAAAATATTATAAAATCACTTATATCCATGAAATATTTTTTTTGTTATACCAACAGTGAATTTTATCCCACGAGTCATTTGATCATGAGTGAATAACTCATTAAAAACATTCACCAAATGATTAAAAATAATTTCATAATGAAAAATGATGAAAAAAATTTGTAATCATATAAGGATATTCCACACTATAAATTGTAAGAAAACAAATAGATTTTTGATCCTATTATTTATAAGTAATAATGATGAAGAATTGATTATAATTATATTCGATAGAAGATGAGATGTTCTCAGAGATCTTGTGTGTGCAATAAGATGCATCAGCAGAATACATGTATTGACTGTATCCAACCACACCACTATTGAATTCATTTTAAAATGTAAAAAAACAATCATTGTGGTTGAATGATTTTCCCCCCATCACAATTCATTTCAATTTATGTATTCCTTTTAAAATATTGGTTTTCCTATCACCACATTGTAACCATCCCTCATTTAATACATTTCTACTCAACCATTCCATAATTATCAAAACATAATCTTTATTGTAAATGGAATTTAATTCATCCCATGATCAATTATTTTTTATATTAGGAATATAATAAAATATATATACTCAATCTATTAAATAAATGAATGTTTTTGAATTAATTTAAAGACTCGACAGATTTTTTTAAACCCAAATTACTGCATTTTAATTTTATCATGGTAACAATATTCACTATGGTTATGATCCATATTTATTAATGATAGATTTTAAATAATTTTTTCCCTATTCAATATATATATAATGAAAAAATTATTTTTTAATTTGACCCCCAAATGTGAAGAAATATTGTTTTTAAAAAATTATTTCTAAAATATTCAAATTTATATTATAGAATTCCAAATAAAAAAAATTATAATTTCATTCATTGGATTTTTAATAAAATAAATGAACAAATATTAAATTTCATAACGCTTCAAAATACAGTTTATCATTATATTTTTTTCAATGAAATGAATGTATTAAATAAAAATTAGTACTTTTTTCTGATCATCGGTAAATATATCGTTTCAAAAAAATATTAAAAATTCATTCTAGAATAACTTTAAAATAATAATTTAATGGAAATTAATTTATGGAAATAAATTATCATAATATATAATAGTTCCATTACACTATATTTTTTAAAAAAAATACAGTTTTTATAAAATTTTATTTTTCAATCATATAAATAAATTTCTCAATTAATAATCATTTATTTATTAGAATATTTATAATATTTAAAAAATATAGAAATATTTTTTAAAATTTAGTTATCCATATTCATTTGAAATAATCAATATCTTGGTTATAATTTTACTCTATATTTTCGTTCACTTAGACATAATTTTATATCAAACACAATATATTTATGTAATAAAAATAATTATAAGAGAAAAAATATCATAAAAATCCCGATGTTACATTAAAAGCCCTGTAAAATGAATTTCACATTTTAAATTTTATTACTAAGACACAACCAAACAATGATATATCTATTTCATCAAATACATTTTTCTATACTGGCATCCTCTATTTTATTTGTTAAATATAAAATGTTAATGAGGGAAGTTGTCTTATTTCATCAAACATTCTCTCCCTGATCCATAAATGGCAATAGATGTATTTTATAGAAGAAAATTTTCTCCATTTATTTAACATCTAATTTCAGTAAATTTCCATGATCATATATATTCATCCTCTAGAGAGATACAAGTAAATAATCTTACTTTTGATAAATTTTAAATGGAATTTTAAGTGATAAGATACCAGACATGCTCAATCAAGAATCATAAAGGGGCCAATATACCAAGGGGTTTCTTTTCCTTTTATTCAGAATCTCATAACTGATCTCAATTATGAAATTAAATATAATACCTTCAAATTAAATTTCAATATTCATTGATTATTTTAAATACCAAATTCCCATTGACACTTAGATTCATTGATTAGTTTCTCAATAGATATATCCTTACCTATCATTTCACCATAATGATTATTTTGTAATATATTTAATTCTCTATCTTTATCCAATAAATTTGGATATCTACAGTTACATTAATAGATGTCTCTACAATGATATATTTGAATGCTCGATTTAAAATTATTAATGAGAAATAACATAACTAAATTATTGTGTTGATCCAAAAAAAATCCCCAACAAATTATCATATTTTTAATAGCTCTCTCATCCTACCTATTGAGCTGATGATGATAAGTATTACAAAAAAATTATAAATGAAGATTTTTTTGAAGGATTATTTTCAATATAGACGTCAACCTCAGATCCTAATATGATAAAATTGAATTTCATCCCATATGATAAACATTAAGTCACATTATATACAATACAAAAATATATCCATGATAGAAGCATTATAGATCTAAATGGGCGGTAATTTCATATAAAGGTGATTTTGTGTAACCTAAATAGCCTTATTAACAATATATGTTCTGGCGATGATGAAGAAAAAATACATGGTTTTAGTTTCCCATTATTATAATGGTATGGTTAATGGTTATAAAATCCCATTTAAATTTTTTCCCCAAACCTCAAATCACTAACCTTCTTTGTACCACGATACGTAATTTTCCCTGAATTTAAACTTTTTTTCCATCCATAAAAAATAATTATGATATTTATAGTTATTCATACATACTAGATGAATACCAACTTATTATGTAAGATATTAATCTAACATACTATTAAAATATGTTATGGATGAAACATAGAGATGGTTCATGAATCTATCTGACCATCACAATAATGGTTGAACTCAATAAAATTTCTTACCTTCTTTGTATTCACTATATTTTTCATCTATGACACATTAAGCTTATATTTTTAGAATGTTAAAAAATTATTTAAATAAACTTATATTTTACGGATGTCTAATAATTTTTAGATTTTTCCTTCAAAAATTCAGAAATATTTGTTTAGTTTTATCCTCATCGTAGATCAAATATCATGACCTATTTGTCTCAAATAATTGGTCATCGTGATTTCTTTCCATGATTTATAAAGTACTGTGTATCATAATATTTAAAAAAACCATCCATAATATCAAAAATATAGTCAAATATTTCTATGTGAATATTTAGTTTAAACAATTATGATTAGTATATATCTCAAACATTTATTTGTTTTGAAAATCCCAAAATATATTCTATGAAACAAATTACCATAGGTGACACTTAATCATGAATTCTATATTTTTTTTTATGAAACAACACCTTCCATGAGGAATAAAAAAAATATTTCAACCTTCATAAGGAATAATTCTAGTCACATTATCATTGAATCATTAAATATAACTAAGCATTCTCCACGTAAGAATAATGTAACAATATGATAACTAACTAACCATCTCTTCAATTCATTGAAATTTTATTCACATTTTTCTATACAATAGTACATTGATGCATCAAATTTAAACATGATAATTGACTTGTAAAACCATGAGAAATCATTCACAAGTATCAATAATGTGTAGAAAATCCATGATTGTTATGGATCTCAGTCATTGTGGTTGGTTCGGAAAAGTATTAAATAACATTTTTCATTGATGGATCCAGCAATATACCAATAGATTAAATTATATGACCTTATAATGAAATATTTACTATAAAAAATCACATATGGAAATTATTTTGTAAAAAATATCATTTTTAGGTACATTAATTCAATTCTCATGTTATCTTCATGCTCATCATTTATCATAAAATATATAATAAAATCATCTATATTGACTACCAATACATGATAATGTTAATTTCATTTGTAATTATTAATCAAATTAATGATTATATTTGGTTAATTAGTATAACCAAATGTTATAATAAAACTTTTTTATTAGACCTACCTTGTATGAAACATATTTTTTTATATCCCATATCTTACCCCTCAATTGTTGATATCTATAATAATGTTCAATCATGGAAAATTATAGAGATTTTTATAGTTGATCAAATATTTATGAAATATATTGTATAGGATACTTGTTATTGATTAAGGTATTGTACAGTTCTTTATAATCAATTTAGCGTCACATTAATAAACATATATACTTAAATAAATTAACATGGGAAGCCATACTGATTCTATTGTCCAAATGAATCCCTCATCAAGATTATTTTACAGTTCCATTATTTAATGAGTAAATTCAAAATAAAAATTCAATATGGATTCATTAGAAAATGTGTGACATTATTTTTGATTTTGATTAGAAACTCAACATCATGATTCATAGGAAAATTAGGAAGTAATTAATGGACAAAATAAATAAATGATAGTATAATAGGAATAACATATATGAAAATCTTATCTCCAACCATCTGTGATAATCATCCATTTTCCATAAAATCAATACATACATAATTTTTTTAATTTCATTACGATGAACCTAATTATCATCGCACCAATAGAATATAATTGGGTGGTTTAAAATATCAAATTTTTCATACCGAAACTGAACATTTATATTTTATTTGAATAATTTAATAAAATACATGAATAAAAACATCAAAGACCACTAGAGGGAGAATAATGAGATTTCCATGAATATAATTCCAAAAAACATTAATCAGAGAAGAATCATACAAATTTGATGCGATCATCATTAAATTATGTATTTTCAATGATAAATCAAAATCTAATAATTATTCTTAGAAAATGATTTGTATATACAAGAGTATAATGATCTAAAATAAAAAATATGTGGTTTGTTATAGAGTGGATTTGTATAGTACATTTCCACACTTCATTATCATACCCCCACCGACAATATTGTTAGAGAGAGATCTCACTTTTTTTCATGCTTTATTGGTTTTTGACATTAATCAACATCACTAATCATTATATTCCAGCATTTTTTAAAATAAGTAAAATATTTATTTCATTTTAAACATATCTGTTGAAGTGGTATATTATGTCCAGATTTCTTTGTATAATTACTTATATATTTCTTATAATAACATTAGTATTTGATTTTATGATGAAATACCTTTCCATATATAAATCATTAATGAGTTCACTTAAGAATATTTCCTCATTGTTTCTTTATACACATTGAAAAAAATGAAATCTCATATTTTTTCCTCTATGTTTTTTATTTTTGAATTTCCATTGAATTTAATTTTTTATTTAATAAAAATCATTGATAATGATGTGTAACTCCAATCTTCACTTCCAAATAGATATAATCTGAAATTATTTCTTCATGGATAATAATATTGGATATTGATAACACCCATAAGATACATGGTTTTAGGCCACATATGAATTAGTTGATCTTAAATTATACTTTGAAGATAATATAAGATGAATACCTCAAAAGTATTGTAAAATATTCTTCATTGGTAAAAATAGATTCAACCTCCATATATATTATATCAAGAATTCATTTAACATTTTCATATGATGAATAAACTGAATTCACATATTGTGAAATAATTTTTAAGACTCATCTCAAAAAATGTATTCAGCATATATTTATTTCCTCATGTTCCTCATAAGTATCTCCCATTGGTATGATTAACCACCTAATGACCTTTTTGTCTTTAGAAAACTAAATATTAAATAAAAATCTTATCATTGCAATTGTTATACTTTTCAAATACTAGTGACCAATGGAACCACTAAAAACTATATAAGTTAATTACTAAAGGACTCAACATAACATTGTTAGCTCTTATTTTCTTTAAATATTCATAGCTGGTTAAATTTTAATAAGTATAATAATGATATTTATAATTTTATCTCAAGTAAAATTCATTTTTTTGAGAGGAAAATCAAATCATATTCTGTCACAATAATCATTAACATGAATCATTTGGAATACATCCCTTGACTAAGATAAAAAACTATTGTGTGAGAATCAACAATCATAGTGCTAAACAAAATTTTCATGAAAATTTTCTTATATGATGTCAAAAATAAAGACGCCATTTTCATTAAATATTAATCCTTAGGTTTAATAGAGGATAAACATCGCCATTACAAAAACGATATAATATTATCTTATATATATACTTATTCCCAATTTTCTTCAAATTATATCTTATCCTAATCTCGAATGACAGAAAAACCTTCGGATACCATCAATATCCCATTAAATGTAAAAATAATAATAAAACCTAATAGTTGAATATTCATTACATAATATGATGACACACATAATAAACATATTAATTAAATTCATTTAGAAACTATACACAAAATTATTATTACCTTATGATTGATCATAAAAATATATCAAAATGATCATCAAACATAGTAATTATAATGGACATTGACCTCTAAAAAATAATTCTTCATATATATTTAAAAGGAAACATAAGAAAATATGAGACCGAGTGCCTAGTAATGGTAAATGTGTTATATATCAATGTTCATTGAATCATGACATGATATAAAATGGAATGAGTACATGTGCATCACATTTGAGTACTATTAAATATATAACATAATATAAATTAAATATTCATGACATAAAGACAGAATTATATTATATTATGAGTCATAAATGAATCAAATGAAATTTGAAAATAGATCATATCATTGGAATTTAATTATTAGAATGCATGTGTTTATAAAAATAATGTCTTTAGTAAAGTGAATCTTATAATACTATCATAGTTATAGTGACCCATACTTTACAAACATTGTTAATACTTCAAAATTGATGTACACTTATAACAACATATAACAGAACCACGAATGGACCGTATAGGTATAATGTCTTTACAAACTGGGAAACATAAAAAACTGGTTCATAAAGCATCTACACTGTCTCCCATTTATTTCATCATATCTAAAGTCCCTTTTGGAATATCATACTTAATAACCTTCTTCCTGGCCTGGGAAAAGAAAACATACAAAAGGGTGATCTAAAATGCTCAGTAAGGGTAAACAAAGGAAATATCAATCACATCATATTCATAAGAACATAACATTTTGGAAATCTTAACCTGCAAAAGAAATCATAATTTCATACCATGGGATAAATCATAGAAGTGAAATGTAACCCCCATAATCATATCATAAAACATGAAACTTTGTGGAATACACACATAATCATAGATAATCATTTCTTATTATTCAAGACTCATTTCCAAGACTATCTTAGTGGACAAAGTCCATTTCTTAACCGAGTTCATTCCACGTTTCAGTCTTGTTTCACTGAACCGGTTTAACCTGCCATTCCAGCCATGTCTATCTCATGTGATATAAAATCATTACCAAATGCATTGGAGGGATATATAGGTCCCACCCATCTAATAATGATATCATTTTTATGTGTGCCGCAATATCATAAACCATACATCATAGCATAACCCATGTAATAAAAATGGGATTCATAAACATCGTGACATCATAAAACAATTCATATAAGATAATGGAATTCATAAAAATAATTCGATAACAACAAAATCAAATCAATGTAATAATAGGGATAGAAACAGAACCCTTTATTATCTTAGATGTAAAATAATTTTGATAATCCACTTGAACTCCATTATTGAGGAAAATATTGTTTCTACCTCAAAAATATTTTTCCTTTCTTAACATTTCATACAATTTTAAACTAAATGAAGTTGATTAAAAATAAACTTGAAATATTGTAAAGTAATATTTTTGGATATAATGTTTTAAAAATACATTCATTCCGTAGAGTTAAAAAACATTCTTCTCATACTTCTGTCAAAAAAGTCAAAAAGTAACTTGTACTAAAAACAACAAAAGATTCCTTTCATATCTTTTACTAAAAACTCACCGAAGGGTAAAATTTGATATAAACTATTGTATAAGGATATAAATATTACATATTGATGAAACATGGATGTGTATGTTAAATATTCCCCAGTAAATTCTGAAGTATAAACAATCTCGGATAAAAATTGAGATTGCAAGATTTTCCCTTACCTTAGGTCTGATTTTCTTCGTAAATGTCCAAACCTCCTGTATAATGATTTAAATAAGGTTATTGACTTATTCCGAAATCATAATTATTTTTATGATATCATATATGGTCATATTCTTAGGTTTTTATTAGTAATGTTTCATTACCACTTGTTATTCGGGTGTTTATTACTTTTTGTTCTTATGCATGTATTGTAGAATAAATTCTTATTCTTCCATTTAGGTTATAGATAACTCATTTAAAGAATGGTATTAGTGTAATATATATCATATTAATTCATTAAATTCATTTATATAATCATTATGCAATGAAGATTATGTAGAACGAGTCGCATCACATTCTGGAGATGGTATTCCGTACGTACGCACGGGTGATGATATCATTCCCATGATCGTGTAATTGTATTGGAGTGTATGTATACTATTTCAGAATCAATATCACATTACAATAATCCTATATATTCATTCATTACACCATTATACCCATCCAAGTAAGGAAAATTGATTACACCACGGCATGGAGACAGAATTCTGTACATACGCATGCGCGGTGATTTCATTTTCTGTAGGATGGATAGATGGTGAAATAGGGCTGTTTCATACTTATAATAACATATCAGTATATGAGTGATACTTATGTTATTACTTCATAATGAAACAACTATAGAAGAAGAAGTGGAAGAAGAAATAAATATGGATGAATCGGTAACGGACATTACCTCTTCTTTGAAGAGCTTCTTTGAGACCTCATCTTAGGGTACTAAAATTGGCCATTGAAGAATATCAGGACATGTAGGATGTCTCTAGGGAAGTGGAGAGGAAGATGTGGCAGGGGTTGGCCGATCTTGAAGGCTCAAAGTTGTGTGAGGAAGAGGGGGAGGAGGTGCCCTTTTATAAGGGAGGAGAGGGGCACGTTTGGAATAACTAAAAATATTATTTTAGTTTAAAGACAAATTCTGTTTTAAATAGCTCCAAATTGATTTATTTCTAATATAAGGTGGGTATGTGTCGAAATCCTCTCATCCAATAGAATTTTGACAAGTTTAGTTTACTATTTTAACCATATCATTTAGATTTAACTTTAATTTAGATAATTTTACTTTTACCGTGTCTTTTTGTGTTCTTACACTATAAGGTTAATTAACATACTATAACAAGCCAAAAGATTCCCAAGTTGTTTATTATAAATATATATAACCTTATCTAAGTCATTTGGCCAATCCTTAGTTTTTTAGGAATAAAATAACAATTTATAATATAATATTTTCTTTGAAAACTATTTTATGTCAATTTTGACACTATTTAGTAATTGATTTTTTTGAAAATCATAAAACAATTATTAGTTAGAAAAAAGATAATCAAATAAATAATAACATGTCATATTAACATATAAAATTAGTGTAATTCATAAAAAGTCTCAAATTACATTTATTTGGGTATTTATAACATCAATTATGTCAATATTTCATTAATAATATAATTACTGCATCATCTTTGTGTCATAAATAAATTAAATTATTTAATGTATAAAAATTACAAATAAACTACCATTACGTAGGAAAAATTTTTATATTTTTAATGAATATTTATAGTCGAATTTATCTTATGTATAACCCTATATTAAAAATTATTTACTTATTACACATTGATTTTAACTATTTTAACCCTTCTTTAAATAAATAAATAATTAATGTTATAATCCAATCCAAGTGGGCCTAAATGGTCATATTTTATTCCTAAGGTAGTTTTTGGTCGAATTACACTTATCCAATAGAATTGGGACATGTTTTAGCGTAATAATAATATCAATTTTACCCTTAATTACCCTATTTACTTTTAACCGTGATAAATAAAAGTAAAAAGTTACTATTCAACAAAAATTATTTTCATCTCATTGAACCACATTTTACTTACGGAAATCAACCATGTCTCTCGGATTTTTGAAATTACACTCACAGAAGTGGTAAAATTAAGTTTTATGTAAATTTGCAAATTCTCCAAAGAGGTGGGTAAAAGACGGTGAAAAGTTCAATAATATTTTTTTATATCTAAAATTATTATAAAATGACTCCAATGAATTGCATTGAACATATATAGGTATTATGTATCAATTTTCCCTAAAATATATTTAATTAATTTAAATAATTGTTTAAATAAAATGTCGGTTTTTAAATAGTAACCTAGTGTTTTCACTATTCATCAAAAATTGAAAGTTTTCAGAGAAATAGAAAAACTTAACCCTAGGATACTTTTGATATTCCGAATCCAAAAACGAAGTCAATTTTAAAAAATTAAATTTACAAAATTTCAAAAAGTGGTTATTACTTATCATAGAGGCTAGTTTTAATAATATTTTAATAGAATATCATTGTTTAGTGAAACTCGGTATTGCGTACGATGCAACCTATGGAGGAAGGCCGCAGTTGCATGTAAAGAAAGACAACCTAGTTTTGTGTGTAGAGAAAGATTACTTTGGTGATTTATATGACATAAAAACAAAATATTTCTCATAAAAGTCTCGGGTGTTACATTCTACTCCCCTTAAAATTAATTTCACCCTTGAAATTCGTCACTTTGTAACAAAAAGATGAGGATACCACTCCCTCATCGTATCCTCAGGCTCCCATGTAGATTATTCTAATTGGGGGATCCTCCATAAAACTTTCACCAATCGAGTGGTCTTGTTTCGTAGGAATATTTCGCTATGATCCATAATCTCTATCCGCTATTCTTCATAAGAAAGATCTTGCTCCAGCGGTACAACTTCTGAGCTGAGTACATGTGAAGGATAAGGTATGTACATTCATAGTAGAGATACATGGAACACATCATGAACTTGAGAGAGATTCGGAGGAAGCGCCAATCAATAAGCTACCTTTCCAACATGATTCAGTATTTCGAAAGGACCGATATATCTAGAGCTCAACTTCCCCTTCTTTCCAAATCTCATGACCCTCTTCCAGGGAGATATTTGTAAGAACACTTTATCACCCACTTCAAACTCTAGGTCTTTTCTTTGGTTGTTGGCAAAACTTTTCTGTAGACTCTGAGCTTCTGTTATGTATTGTTGAATAGATCTGACCTTTTCTGCTATTTTATCAACGAGATCAGGTCCTAATAACTTTCTTTCCCCAACTTCATCCCAGCAAGTTGGAGTCCTGCATTTCTTTCCATAGAGAGATTCATAAGGAGCCATCTGAATACTAGAGTGAAAGCTGTTATTATAAGAAAATTTCACCAAAGGTAGGTATTGATCCCAACCACCTTTGAAAACCATAGAGTAATCTCTCAACATATATTCTAGAGTTTGAGTTGTCCTCTCAGACTGACCGTCTATCAGAGGACGATAAGCAGTGCTGAAACTCAACTTTGTATCCAGAGTATGCTGAAGACTTCGCCAGAACATTGAGGTAATCCTCGGATCCTGATCATATATAATAGAAAGTGGTACTCCATGCAATCTTACCACTCCATTTACATATATCCTGACAAGATGATCCAGAGAGAAATCCTCTCTAATATCAATGAAGTGTGCAGACTTTGTAAGACGATCAACTATGACCCAGATAGCATTATTGCCTTTAGATATTTTAGGATGTCCTGTGACAAAGTCCAGAGTGATGTTTTCCCATTTCCATTCAGGTATGGGTAATGGTTGTAATATCCCCTTAGACTTCTGTCTCTCAGCTTTAACTTACTGATAAACCAAGTATCGAGACACATATTCAACAACATCTCTTTTCATGCCATCCCACCAGAAGTACTCTTTCATGTCCCTATACATCTTCGTGCTTCCAGGATGAATTGAGAATGAAAATCTATGAGCCTCATCTAGAATCTCCTTCATTAATTCTAGGATGGGATGAACACAAACCCGATTCCTAAACATTATTATCCCATCACAATCAAAGTTGAATTCAGGAACATTTCTCACCTTCTTTTGTATCTCTACATCACCTTTATGTGCCTCTTCAATCTTCACATGTATAGATGGATGAAAATTCATTTGAGAAAGATATTATTTTTCCCCTTTCATTATATTTCCAATATCCATCCTCTGTAAATCCATAAATTTTGGATCATTTGTGATCCTCATCATGGATAATCTAGCATGGTATTTTCGACTTAATGCATCTGCTACCTTGTTTGCTTTCCCAGGGTGGTAATGAATTGAGCAGTCATAATCTTTAATCAGCTCCAACCATCTTCTTTGGCGCAAACTCAACTCCTTTTTTGTGAAAATATACATTAAACTTTTATGATCGGTATAAATATCACACCTTTCACCATAAAGGTAATGCCTCCAAATCTTTAATTCAAATATTACCGCAGCTAACTCCAAATCACGAGTTGGGTAATTTTGCTCATGTATTTTCAACAGTCGTGAGGCATAAGCTATCACCATATCATTTTGCATGAGAACACACTCCAATCCCTTCTTGGATGCATCACTGTAGATCACAAACCGTTCTCCACTACAAGGCAGTGTGAGCACAGGTGAACTGGATAACCTTCTTTTCAACTCCTTGAAATTCTTTCACATTCCTCCGTCCAAACAAACTTAACACCTTTCTGAGTCAATCTGGTGAGTGGATTAGATAATTGTGAAAAATCTTTCACAAAACGTCGATAATATCCAGCCAAACCATGAAAACTTCGGATCTCCGTTAATGTTGTTGGTCTCGACCATCTTTCAATAACCTCTGTTTTTTCTGGATCCACAAGTATGCCCTCTATTGAGATTATGTGACCCAAAAATGAAACTTTTTGAAGCCAAAATTCACACTTTGTAAATTTGGCATAAAGCTTCTCCTTTCTCAGGGTCTTCAATATAATTCTCAAGTGATCTTCATGTTCTTCCTTTCTCTTTGAATAGACAAGAATATCATCTATAAAGACTACCACAAACTGATCAAGATAGTCTCTAAAGACATTATTCATCATATCCATGAATATAACAGGGGCATTAGTAAGACCAAATGGCATCACTATAAATTCATAGTGTTCATACCTTGTACGGAAATCCGTCTTTGGTATATCCTCCCTTTTGACCGTTAATTGATGTTACCCTGAACGAAGATCAATCTTGGAAAAGTATTGAGCTCAGTGTAGTTGGTCAAATAAGTCATCAATGCGCGGGAGAGGATATTTTTTCTTGATTGTGATCGTGTTAAGTTATCTATAATCAATGAAAAGTCTCATTGATCCATCATTCTTCTTAACAAATAGAACATGTGCTCCCCAACGTGACGCAGTAGGGCATATGAACCCCTTATCAAGATTCTTTTTCAGTTGCTTCTTCAATTCTGGCAACTCAATTGGGGCCATTCTATAAGGTGTCTTTGAAATAGGCTAAGCACCCGGTATGAGTTTTATTGAAAACACAACTTCACGATTTGGTGGAAGACCTGGCAATTCTTCTAGAAAGACATCGTCATACTCCCGTACAATGGTCATATTCTTAATCGTAAGCTTCTCACCAACCATTTGAGATAAATAACCTTCATTTAGTGGAATCAAGACCCATAAGATGGAAGAAATTTCCACTGGAAGGTTATGTTCATCCTTGCATCAATAGAAGATCTTAGATTGATCTGGAATATGAAATGTGACTCCCTTTCATTGGCAATTGATATAAAATCCATATAAAGAAAGACAATCAATGCCAAGAATCACATCAAATTCTACTATAGGAAGGATCACAAGATTTGCAGGATGCACTTTCCCACAAACTTCAATTAGAGAAGAATTATAAACTTCTGATGCGACTATTGTGCCATTAGGGGTTGTCACAGCTAAATAAGCATATAATTGTTGAGGTAATACTGTGATACTCTTATAAAATTCATCATAAATAAAAAAGTGGGTGGATTCAGAATCTAATAAAACATTTTCAACTTTAGAGTGGATAGTAAGTGTACCTTTCAACACATCGTTATCATACTCCACATCGCTGATAGAAATTTCTTGTGACTTTCCTTTTTCTTTAGCCTTAAGAGTTGGTTGACGTCGATCATCATCATCAACCCATGGATTTTGGCATTGATTGGCATAATGTCCCATCTCCTTGCACTTGAATCATTTAAGTGTTGTAGGTTCATTCTGTGTATCCCTTCCTTTGTTTGCATCCTTAGACATCTTCTTCCCATCATTTTGGCATTCAAATGCCCAATGACCTTCCTTTCCACATTTGAAACACTTACTTGTCCCTTTAAGACAACTCCCTCCAGGTTTCTTTCCACACTTTGAGCATAAGGGAAAGCTCATCTTCTTTTCAGTGTGCACTTTAGATTTTCCTTTGAATTCCATTTACCTCTTCTTATCAAACTCATATGACTGATGGGTTACACCAATCTCCATCTAAATTTGAGAGCACATCGAACGATTTCCTCATTGCTATTGAAGTCCCTTATGTCTAACGCCCTTTGAAGACTTGGTTTTAAGCCACTAAAGAATCGATCAATCTTACTCTCAGGTTGGATAATAATCCCAGAAGCATAGCTTGCATGTCTTGTAAAATTTTCTTCATATTTACCAACATATTCATCATCCTTTTGCTTTAGTTCAAGAAAATCATTCTCCATATTTGTTCGGAGAATACGAGGGAAGTACTTATTGAAAAATAAGTTCTTGAACTCGTCCCATTCCATTGACTCAATTTCATCTCTTGGCCTCATATTCTTGTTAAGATTCCACCATTCATCAGCATCTCCTTCCAAACGATACACTGCTAGGATGACTATATCATGTTTAGAACATTGAAGAACTGAAAATATCTTTTCAATAGTACTAATCCATTGTTCAGCAACTAATGGATCAGTAGACCCGCTGAATGAAGGTGGACGCTACCTCATGAAGGATTCAACAGAATGATTCTCCTTCCATTGATCGTTTGGAAGTCCAGCATGATTCATAGCTTGAGAAAGTTGTGTGATCATGGCTACAAGATTTTGCATTCCAAATCCCATAAGGTTTGGTTTCTCATGGGGACAATCATTTCATTGACCGTCACATTCCGCATTAACACGGTTCCTTTGGGTTCTAGCCATTGACTAAAACCAAGAAGAATAGTGTGAGAAACACTAATTATAATAGGAAAACCACATAATCATGAATAAAATTTCACACTTAAGGTATTATCCTAGGTTATTCATGACCATTTCTAAAACACTAAGATTGTGTTCTATTATTAGACTTATCCTTAGGGTTCTTACTAAGGGTTTCACATCATAGTTTCTAAAGGTTGACTATACCTTTCCTCTGATACCAACTATAACGACCCCTACTTTACATGCATTGTTAATAATTCAAAATTTTAGTACACTTATTACAACATATAAGAAAACCAAGAAATTATCGTATAGGTATAGTATCTTTAGAAAATGGGAAACATAAACAACTGGTTCATAAAGCATCTACATTGTCTCCCATTTATTTATTCATATCTATAGTCCCTTTTGGCATATCTTACTTAATAAGATTCTTCCTGACCTGGGGAAAGAAACATACAAAAGGGTGATCTCAAATGCTCAGTAATGGTAAACAAAAGAAATATCAATCACTTCATATTCATAAGAACATCACATTTTTGAAATCTTAACCTGCAAAAGAAATCATAATTTCATACCATGGGATAAATCATAGAAGTGAAATGTAATCCAAATTATCATAACATTAAACATGAATCTTTTTGGCATACACACGTAATCATAGATAATAATTTCTTATTAGTCAAGACTTATTGCCAAGAATATCTTAGTGGACAAAGTCCATTTCTGAACCGAGTTCATTCCTCATTTCAGTCCTATTTCACTGAACCGGTTTAACCCGCCGTTCCAGCCATGTCAATTTCATGAGATATAAAATCTCTACCCAATGCATTGGAGGGATATATAGGTCCCACCCATCCCATAATTATACCATTCTTATGTGTGCCAAAAAATCATAAACCATACATCATAGCATAACCCATAAACATCGTGACATCATTAAACAATTCATATAAGATAATGGAATTCATAAAAATATTTCCATCACAACATAATCATATAAATCTAATAAAAGGGATAGAAACAGAACCATTTATTATCATATATGTAAAATAATTTTGATAAAACACTTGAACTCCATTCTTGTGGAAAATATACTTTCTTCCTCAAAAACATTTTTCCTTTCTTAACATGTCATAAAATATTAAACTAAAATAAGTTGATTAAAAATAAACTTGAAAAGTTTTAAAGGATGCTTCTTGGAAATAATGTTTTAAAAATCCATTCATTCCGTATAAGTTAAAAAAACATTCTTCTCATACTTCTATCAGAAAAGTCAAAAAATACCTCGTAAGAAAAACGACAAAAGATTCCTTTCATATCTTTTACTAAAAACTCACCGAAGGGTAAAATTGAATATAAAATATTTTAGAAGTATATAAATATTACACATTGAGGAAACATGGATGTGGATGATAAATATTCCCCAGCAAATTCTGAAGTATAAACAATCTCGGATAAAAATTGAGATTGCGAGATTTTCCCTTACCTTAGGTCTGATTTGCTTTGTAAATGTCTGAAACTCCTATATAATGATTTAAATAATGTTATTGACTTATTCCAGAATCATATACATCGTTATGATATCATATATTATCATATTCATAGCTTCTTATTAGTAATATTTCATTACTACTTGTTTTTTGGGTGTTTATCACTTTTTGTTCTTATGCGTGTTTTGTCGAATAAATTATTATTCCTCTATTTAGGTTATAGATACCTAATTTACAGAATATTATTAGTGTAATATATATCTTATTAATTCATTCAATTCATTTATATAATAATTATGCAATGAATATCTTGTACAATGAGTCTCATCACATTATGAAGATGGTATTCCATATTTATGCACGAGCGATGATATCATTCCCATGATCGTGGAATTGCATTGAAATGTATGTATAATATTTCAGAATCAATATAACTTTACAATAATCATATATTTTCATTCATTACACCATTATACCCATCCAATTAAGGAAAATAGATTACACCATGGCGTGGACACGGTAATCCGTACGTACGCACGCGTAGTGATTTCGTTTTCCATAGGATGGATAGATGGTGAAATAGGGTTGTTTCATAATTATAATAACATATCAGTATATGAGTGATACTTATGTTAATACTCCATAATGAAACAGCTACTGAAGAAGATTTGGAAGAAGAAATAAAGATGACAGAATCGGTAACGGACATTACCTCTTCTTTGAAGCGCTTCTTTGAGACCTCCTTTTAGGGTACTAAAATTGGTATTTGAAGAACACAAGGACCTCTAGGATGTATCTAGAAAAGTGTAGAAGAGAAAGTGGAAGGGGTTGGCCGAGCATGAAGGCTCAATGTGTCGTGAGGAAGAGGGGGACGAGGTGCCTTTTTATAAGGGAGGAGAGGGGCACCTTTGGAAAAACTATAAATATTATTTTATTATAAAGCCAAATTCAGATTTAAATAGCTCCAAATTGATTTATTTAGAATCCAATGTTTGTATGGGTAGAAATTATCTCATCCAAAATAATTTTTACAAGTTTAGTTTAATATTTAAACCTTATCATCTAGATTTATCTATAATTTATATAATTTTACTTTTACCGTGTCTTTTTGTGTTCTTACACTATAAGGTTTATTAACTTACTATAACAAGCCAAAATAACCCCAAGTTTTTTATTATTAATATATATAACCTTATATAATTAATTTTTCCGAATCGTAGATTTTTAAGAATAAATTAACAACTAATAATATAATATTTGTTTTAAAATCTATTTTATGTCAATTTTGACACTATTTAGTAATTGATTTTTTGTGAAACTCATAACAGAATGATTAGTTCGAAAAACGTTAATTAAATCAATACTGACATGTCATATTAACCTATAAAATTAGTGTAATTCATAAAAGGTCTCAAATTACATTTATTTGGGTAATTATAACATCAATAATGTCAATATTTTATCAATAAGATAATTTCTCCATCATCTTTGTGTGATAAATAAATTAACTTATTTAAGGTCTAAAAATTACAAATAAAATACCATTATGTAGGAAATAATTTTAGATTATTAATGAATATTTATAGTCTAATTTATCTTATGTATATCCCTATATTAAAAATTATTTACTTATTAAACTTTGATTTTAACTATTTTAACCCTTCTTTTAAAAAATTAATAATAAATGTCCTAATCTAATCCAAGTGGGCCTAAATGGTCATATTTTATTCTTAAGGTAGTTTTTGGTGGAATTACACTTATCCAATAGAATTGGGACATGTTTTAGGGTAATAATAATATCATTTTTACCCTTAATTACCCTATTTACTTTTAATAGTGGTAAATAAAAGTAAAAAGTTACTATTCACCAAATATTATTTTCATCCAATTGAACAACATTTTACTTACTGACATCAACTGTGTCTCTCGGATTTTTGAAATTCCAATCACAAAATTGGTAAAATTATGTTTTATGTAAATTTTAAAATTCTCCTATGAGGTGGGTAAAAGACGGTGAAAAGTTCAATAATATTTTTATATATCTAAAATTATTATAAAATGACTCCAATAAATTGCATTGAACTTATATTGGTATTATGTATCAATTTTTCCGTAAAACAAATTTAATTAAAAATAATAATTATTTAAATAAAATGTCGGTTTTTAAATAGTAACCTAGTGTTTTCACTATTCATAAAAAATTGAATGTTTTTTGAGAAATACCAAAATTTCACCATAGGCTAATTTCGATATTCTGAATCCAAAAACGAAGTCCATTTTGAAAAATAAAATTTAAAAAATTGAAAAAAAAGTGGTAATTACTATTTATAACGGACAGTTTTAATAATATTTTAATATCATATCATTTTTTAGTGAAACTCGGTATTGCGTACGACGCAAGCTATCGAGAAAGGCCACAGTTGCGTGTAAAGCAATCCAAGCTAGTGTTGTGTGTAGTGAAACATTCTTTTGATGATTTATATAACATAAAAAAAAATAATTCTCATAAAAGTCCTGGGTGTTATAATAGTGTAATGGGGTTACTCACTATTTCATAATATATATAGTTAAGCTTCACTCCGTATACTATGAAATTTGATATTAGCCCACAGTGAACTGGGTTTACCCTCTATTCCATTCTAGAATATCTCATTTGATATCCATATTTACAATCTTCATTGAAGTTCAATATAATCATAAAAAAACCTATAAGGCCCCAGCCTTAAACATTACTTAATCTTGAGTTATTACAAGATTACACATTGAGGATCTTTTTAGGTTTAGAGTTTTAGGGAATTAGATCATAAAACTTGCATTACATTCCACATTTAAACAAAGTTGTTACATGAATATAGTATTCATTTTTTCCATCAACGGAAACATATTTAAAATAAAACATGGATTTTTTCTTGACACTCACTTGAAACTGTTATCATATCATGTACCTTTCCCCTGACCTGTGAAAACATTTCAAAAAAACTTGTGATGAGTATAAAAAGCTCAGTATGGGATATAAAAATATTGAAAGGAATCATGAGTACATATATACATAAGAATGAAATCATACTATTCCCATAAAACATAAGCACTTTAACATACCTCATCAAATCATGAATAAATCATAGAAATCATAAGACATAAAGGTAACCTGAGGCATTCATATCATTCTTACGTAGGGAGTAACCCTCTTGGTTACGTTTTGAATACCCATCACAGTATATTCCCTAAATCTCTTCAGAGAAACCTTAATGTTTCACTCCTTCATGTTTCCCAATGCATTGGAGGTCTATATCGGGCTCACCAGCCCTTAGTTTATCACGGAACCACCCGTCTTCATAATAATTCCCAAGAACCATAACATAATCGTATCACATAAAACATTCATAAAGGAAACATAACATTTCCAGATTTCAATAACAAGATATCAATACAACACATTGATATAAAAACATTATGAAAACCATATTCAATAAAAAAATAAAAGAAAAGTAAAAAATGGTATTTATTTTTCTTTTAAAAAAAGGTATGGCTTGTATAGGAAGCCGAAACTCAAATAATGGTCGCGACGGTGGAGAAGTCGTTATCGCCGCATACGTATGACAAAAACATTCCCTTTTGTTGTTTGGTAAACACTTCATAGAAAAAAGATTCCTTTTGAATAAACGTAAAAGTCAAAGGGGTTTATACACCGTATAAATGAAATTTGTGTATAACACAAATTATTCCTCAATGAAAGGAGATTTAGACGATGTCCCTTACAAAAACGGTATCCTTGGATTAAGGATAAATCAGTTACATAATTATCAGTGACAAATGAATACACGAAATATAAGTGTGTATTAAGTGTAAAAAAAATCATAGGACATTCACACATAATCATAGAATGACATATTCAAGGTGTACAAGTTTATCCCAAAGATTCAAAATTGCGTTAAGAAGTTCCCTTGCAAAAATTCGACAGCCTAACAGTGTCACTTCATTATTCAGAAAAAGAGTTGATGAGAGATAAAAAGGGTACCTCATCACTTGGTCATAAAATTTAAATCAATAAGGATATATAAAAACATATTACAACAAAATAGTATGTGAATTAAAATACATAACGAAATAAGTCTTTTAAAAAGAAGAGGGTGAAAGGTTCCTTTATCGACTTGGGTAACATTCGAAACGTACACCCCATTGAAGAAGGGTCATACAATAAATATGTAAATAACCATAAATGAAATTATATTACACAAAGAGTATAATAATGAGAAGTACACAGACCACTCAAAGGAAATGGTGGCAAATGTAGCATAAATCTCGCGGGACTAAATGTGAGATGAAAAATCCCTTACAAAAACTCGGCAGCCTAACGGCTTCACATAAAACATCCAAAAATGGATTTATGAGATCAAATAGGGTCTCTCATAATATGAACCTAAAAATTTCAGTATGAAGAATATAAACGAACATCCCCAAACATAATAAATATGAGCTTAAAAGAAATGACATAAAAGTGAGTACTTAAAACGAAAGAGAGAGGTTGGATCTCTTACGAAAATTCGGCAGCCTAACGACGCCACTCAAAACATCCAAAATGGATTGACGAGAGAATATAGGGTTTCTCACCATATGAAAATAAAAAGTACAGTAGGTGTAATATAATAGAACATCCCAATCATAAGAAAGATGAGCTTAAAAGGAATGACATAAAAGAGAGTACTTAAAAAGAAAGAGAGGGGTAGGATCTCTTACCTCGGGTCCGACATGAATCGATCTTTCTTTAATCTCATGAATAATAATCTTGAGATAATTTCTACTTCCTTAAGAACCTTTTTTAAGTTCATTATTCCTTTTATATCACTTATTACCATGTCACTAACACTATGTTATTATTTAAGTTAATAATGGTCGTTTTAACGATCATTGGTACTTGAGTCAAAAAAATTAACTCTTTATAATTACAAGTAGTTCATGTGGTAAAATATCCATTATATCCAGAATTTTATTCATGATGTAGATATCATATATATCATATATATCCAGTATATTCATGCCTTTATAATATTACATTACATTTAGAGTTAAGAAATGAAATGCACCGTTCATGGAGACGGTAAGTCGTACATATGCATGAATGCTACTTCCATTTCTATTTCATATTTAATTGAATTAAAACATAATGATACATAATAGTATTTTAATACCAGTATGGTATCATATATAATATCATTAAATATATCCTTTATACGTACCACATATGGTATTAACGAATCAAATCACTTTGAGGGGGCGGTAGTCCGCACTTCCTAAAATGAAGATATCGCTTATACCCATAATGGAAGCCGTAAAGGTATGCCATAAATGAAAAATACAGAATCTCAAGGAAAACATAAAAATACCATATATCATATATAAATGTAGTGACATCATAATGGACCCCATGAAAGGTTTTATGAGAATATTGAACAATCATTCTTTCGTGAGGTAGTAATTCGCCATCCACAAAAACAGAATGTTCTATAACCATTAGACGAAGGTGTGTGTAAGTGTAGATCGAATACTTAATATAACAACTTCCTAGTATATTTAGGATACTTGTTTTGTTACAAAAGGAATAAAAAGAGGTTATGGGGGTGGAGAATCAAAATAAAATAGAAGGACTCAAGTGAAGACATTACCGAAAAATCGTGTAACTCTCTTTGGTTTGGCTCACAGGCTTCCTTGGGAAGACTTATGACCAAAGTGAGGCTCCTAAGAGTTAGAGAGAGATGTTGAGAGACAAAATGGTTAGGTTTTTGCTGAGCCAAAGTATTTGGATGTGTGGGTAAGGAGGTAGAAGTGGGGGCCTTTTATAAGAGGAGAGGAGAGGCAGTCTTGAAATGTAAAGAAAAATTACTTTATTTTAGAACGATTTTCGGATTTTAATGGTGCCACATTGATGTGTTTCGAGGATAAGGTGATAAGGGTTCTAAATCCACCCATAAAATAGGTTTTTGACATGTGTAGTTCAGGTATTTAACATTATATTTCCATTTTATTTAAATCGTTAAATAATGTGGTCATCGCTGCATCATCATGATGTCATAAATATTTTAATTTATTTAATGTACAAAAATTTTAAAAAAAATACTATGATGTATGAAATCTTTTTAGATTTCCAATTACTATTTATTGCCAAAATTCTGACTTGTATAACCCCATGTAAAAATTTTTTTAGTTAAACAACTCATGATTGTGACATTTTAATTATAACATTAAATAAAAAGTTATTTATTTCATTTTCCAACTAAAGTGGCTCCATGGGGTACCCAACTTGACCCATGGATTGTCTTGGTCGGTCATTACTCATAAAATGAGGTTAGTACATGTGTCTAGGTCATTTCATATTATTAAAACATTATTTTTACCTTAAACTTCAATAATTATCTCTAATCGCGATTAAAAACTTAATAAGTTACTATTCACCAAAAAATTATTTTAATCCCATTAAACCACATTTGACTTCTTAATGACAACCATGTATGTCGGATTTTTGAAATTCAAAACACAAAGTTGGCATAATTTCATTTAAACGGAAAATCAGTTTTTATATGTACCACTTAGTGGTTTCACTATTCATCAAAAATTGATGTTTTTCAGAAAATTACCAAAAATTCACCCTAATCTATATTTGATATTCAGAATTAAAAAATGATGAATAATTTACAAAATTCAAAACATATAAGTTTCATTAATTAATTTAATAATTAATTCCCACTGTCAAAACAAATAGCGTGTTTTTAAGAAACAATATCTATTAAAAGATTGACACTAGTTTAAGTCGAATTTCAAAGTGAAATTAATTAAAATGAACACCATTTGATTTAATGGTACAAATATATTCTAATTTCACTTTAAAAACAATTTCAAATATAATTTAGTCATATAAATAAATTAGATTAAAAAGAGATTTTTAATTAAAATACAACATTTTTTACTATTCATTAAAAATTTACTTTGTCGAAAAAATACCAAAAATTACAGAAAGTAAATTTTGATGTACTGATTCTAAAGAAGAATTTTATTTTTTCAAATATAACACATAAAATTATCAAAAGTGGATTTAAAAGAGGTTCGCCATCAAAAGGTGGTTAATCGACCTTTTAAAGAATATTAGAATGTTTACGCTTAAAATTGGATTCATTCGCATTTTTAATCCTCTAAAATTTATTGTAAAAAGTAAAAATATTTGAAAAACATATATAATCATTTTTTAGTTAGTTCTATTCATTCCCGACATCACAACAGTTAGGCGTTAACTACCATTTAAAATAATATTATTTTATTATTAGGGTGCAACGTAAGATTCCCAAGAAATTTTTTGTTGCGTGTTGGGTACGCCATCGAGCATAGAATCCCCATTAATGTTATATTAATATTTTAATTGAAATTTTTGATAAATGTGAAAATTTCATACTCTTTATTTACCTGGGGTGTTACGTCCTTCCCCCCTTTTGGGAATTGCGTCCTCGCAATTTTAAAATTGGGCTTGGAAACATTATTGAAAATCCCACATCAGAACTAGAGTCAGTAAAAAAATCACTTTAAAATTAAGAAAGATAAGTACAAAGGTCACCCGAGTTAACCCATACTTGGATTCCAAGTATGAAAATATGGAATGGAGAAAAAAACAAAGGGTCATGTTCTGAGGGAGAGTTATAGTAAATATGTCTAGGAGAAAGTTAACCATAAGAAAATCACAAACTTGTGATGGGTTAAACGGTATTCTATTCCATAGTAGGAAAAGTTAACAGAAAACACTTTTGTTTTAAGTTACACATCATTGACGAATTTATTTTTGATCTTATGGAAACATACTTACATGTCATGATGAATTTCAACTTTTACTAGATTTCTTACACAGACTCATACATTCCCCAAAAGACGAGTATTTAGGAAGACTTAATCACATTAAGAGTACTATAATCAACTTCTTGAGAATCACCTAATCCAAAAAAGAGAACTATATACTTCGCATATATTTAGACCTTAACCAACACCAAAACCAAAAAGGTTAGTACAAGATCAGATAATCCAGAAAAGGATAACCCTTTATAAAAAGAAAATCTATTCTTAATCTCCAAAATTTGTCCAAAAGAACCCAGAGTTCAATGAGGACCATTCGATAAGAAATTCGTCCATAAAATTCTTTAAATTAAACCAAACTATGATTGAAACCCAAATATTTGAATGATTTAGTTGCATAGTCTTCCAAGTTAAATCGTAACATTTATCTCCAAACAACATCAGTTTCTCCTAAAGTCTCGTATTGAAAAGTAATTAACCTAATCACATATCCTCCATGATAGGATAATCATATTCATAAACAACCCAAATTCAACTTACTATTAATTCATAAAGTCACCTTACTAAAAATAATAAGCCATACTAACCAGGGACATCACATATTCTAGTGGTAGGCGATAAATACAAGTTGCACATTGGTTGTGGGTTCGATTCCCACAGCTTTGTCTGGCGCGACGGGTGGTCACACGGTCTGCCTATTGTCCTTTTTTCCAAAACAATATAATTCTAAAATCTTTCCCCAAAAAGAGATTAAATCATCAAAAATATCCATAACATAATTTAACCTTAATTTTATCTCATGCCTTTCACTTCCATGATAACATATAGTAACCCATAATTACCTTAAAAGTAAGGATCATATAAACCCAAATGGTTCTTTATGACTATGTCCACAATAGAACAGATAACTATTCCTTGAAAAAAATATTCATATATTAAACATCAGGGTTAAACATACTATAAAAAGTATTCTAATGTAACCCCATCATCGAAAGAGACTTAATACTCTTAAGAATTTCACCATAACTCATGAATCCCTTATATGATGACTTCTTACTCATTCAACATTTTTCATGATCCATTAACCATTCATTTATAACTTATTCTGAAATAATTCTTTCCTACAAACAAAATCATGAATCATATCCTAAGATTCCAAAATAGGAAAACAAAAGTTATGAAATAATCCATACTTTGATTGGTCATTGTCAGTTTCTTCATCCTCAATCGGAATAGATTTAGGTATTGGTAAACGAATATTTGTACGATCTTGGTGATCCCATTCACGAAACTTCTTCATAGGACATGTGTTTGTATAATGACAATGCACACCACACTTAAAACATTCAAAGGATCCCTTAGAAAGAACTTCTTTCCCTTTCCTCAAGTCAACTGGATGCTTCCTTTTTCCATGGAAGGTTCTTGCTTTCTGACCTTCATTTTCACATCTATAGCATATTTATGTCCCTTTGAATCATTTTCCTAGGTGTTTCTTTACACATCTTTGACACATAGGTTTTTGAACACACTTACCTTTATGATTATTACCCGTAGTTCCGTAGGGATTTGTTTCTCGCATATATGATGCCTTAGAGAAATCACCAAGGTTTAGGTGGTAAATCATGACTCTAGACTGTTGGTTTATGCTAAACACAAGAGTTCTCATTGCATCTCCCATATCATTCAGTTGCTTGCTCAAAAAAACTGTCACAGTTTCCTTCACATCCACTGTTACTTTGGTGCCTGCTAGATCCAGCCATTTAGTAAAACCAAAATGGTCAGTGTGATTATATCAACAAAACCATCATGTACTGATGAGGAAGATAAACACTAAGATATACATACTCATTCACTTTATCTAAAACTGGGACTCTTTCTGAAATCCTAACCATTATGGTAATGTCACTTATGCTTAAATAATACCCTAACCACTAATGTTATCTAAACCGACCTCTGATACCAACTATAATGCCCCATCCTTAAACCTTACTTAATCAAGAGTTATTACAAGATTACACATTGAGGATCTTTTTAGGTTTAGAGTTTTAGAGAATTATATCATAAAACATTCATTACATTCCACATTTAAACAATGTTGTTACATAAAGATAATATTAATTTTTCCCATCAATGAAAACATATTTAAAAGAAAACATGGATTATTTCTTGACACTTCCTTGGCACTGTCATCATATCATGTACCTTTCCCTTAACCTGTGAAAACATTTCAAAAAAACCTGGGATGAGCATAAAAAGCTCAGTAAGGGATATAAAAATATGGAATGGAAACATGGGTACATATATACATAAGAATGAAATCATACTATACCCATAAAACATAAGCACTTTAACATAACTCATCAAATCATGAATAAATCATAGAAATCATAAGATATAAAGGTAACTTGAGGCATTCATAACATTCTTACATAGGGAGTAACCCTCTTGGTTACGTTTGGAATACCCATCATAGTATATTCCTTAAATATCTTCGGAGAAACCTTAACGTTTCACCCCTTCGCGTTACCCAATGCATTGGAGAGCTATATCGGGCTCACCCGCCCTTATATTATCACGAACCCACTCGTCTTCATAATAATTCCCAAGAACCATAACATAATCGTATCACATAAAACATTCATAAAGGAAACATAACATTTCCATATTTCAATAACAAGATATCAATACAACACATTGATATAAAAACATTATGAAAACCAATTTCAATACCAAAATAAAAGATAAGTAAAACATGGTATTTATTTTTCTTTTAAAAAAAGGTATGGCTTGTAGAGGAAGCGGAAACTCAAATAATGTTCGTGGCGGTGGAGAAGTGGTTGTCGCCGCATACGTATGAAAAAAACATTCCCTTTTGTCATTTATTAAACACTTCGTAGAAAAAATATTTCTTTTGAATAAATCTATAAGTCAAAGGGGTTTATACATCGTATAAAAGAAAGTTGTATATAAAACAAAATATGCCTCAATGAAAGGAGATTGAGACGAATTCCCATACAAAGACGGTATCCTTGGATTAAGGATAAATCAGTTACATAATTATGTGTGACAAACGAATACACGAAATATAAGTGGGTATTAATTTTAATAAAATCAGAGGACATTCACACATAATCATAGAACGAAATATTCAAAGTGTACATGTTTATCCCAAAGATTCAAAATTGGGTTAATATATTCCCTTGCAAATATTCGACAGCCTAACAACGTCACTTCAATATTCAGAAAAAGAGTTGATGAGAGATAAAAATGGTATCTCATCATTTGGTCATAAAATTTACATCAATAAGGATATATAATAACATATCCCAACATAATAGTTTGTGAATTAAAAGACATAACGAAATAAGTCTTTTAAAAAGAGGAGGGTGAAAGGTTCCCTTACCGACTTGGGTAACTTTTGAAACGTACACCCTATTGAAGAAGGATCATACAATAATATGTAAATACCCATAAATGAAATTATATTACACAAAGAGTATAATAATGGAATTTACATACACCACTCAAAGGAAATGGTGTCAAATGTAGCATAAATCTCACAGGACTAAAAGTGAGATGAAAAATCCATTACGAAAACTCAGCAGCCTAACGACGCCACTTAAAACATCCAAAAATGGATTTATGAGATCAAAAAGGGTATCTCAAAATATGAACATAAAAATTTCAGTATGAGGAATAGTAATGAACATCCCCAAACATAATAAATATGATCTTAAAAGTAATGAGATAAAAGAGACTACTTAAAAAGAAAGAGAGATGTTGGATCTCTTACGAAAATTCGGCATACTAACGGCGCCACTCAAAACATCCAAAATGGATTTATAAGATAATATAGGGTTTCTAACCATATGAAAATAAAAAATACAGTTGGAGTAATATAAAAGAACTTCACAATCATAAGAAAGAGGAGCATAAAAGGAATGACATAAAAGAGAGTTCTGAAAAAGAAAGAGAGGGGTAGGATCCTTTACCTCAGGTCCGACTTGACACCATCGTTATTTAATCTCCTGAATAATAAACTTGAGTTAATTTCTACTTACTTAATAACCTTTTTAATGTTCATTATTTCTTTTATATCACTTATTACCATGTCATGAACACTATGTTATTATTTATGTTAATAATGGTTATTTTAACGATCATTGGTACGTGAGTCAAAAAAATAAACTCTTTATAATTACAAGTTGTTCATGTGGTAAAATATCCATTATATCCAGAATTTTATTCATGATTTAGATATCATATATATCATATATATCCAGTATATTAATGCATTTATAATATTACATAACATTTAGAGTTAAGAAATGAAATGCATCGTTCATGGAGACGGTAAGCCGTACGTACGCATGAACGCTATTTCCATTTCTATTTCATATTTAATGGAATTAAAACATAATGATACATAATAGTATTCTAATTCCAGTATAGTATGATATATAATATCATTAAATATATCCTTTATACATACCACATATGGTATTAACGAATCAAATCACTTTGAGGGGGCGGTAGTCCGCACTTCCTAAAATGAAGATATTGCGTATTCCCATAATGGAAGCCGTAAAGGTATGCCATAAATGAAAAATACAGAAGATTAATGAAAACATAAACATATCATATATCATATATAAATTTAGTTACATCATAATGTCCACCATGAAAGGTGTTAAGAGAAGATTGAACAATCATCGTTTCGTGAGACAGTAATTCGCCATCCACAGAAACAGCATGTTCTTTAACCATTAGACGAAGGTCTGTGTAAGTGTAGCTCGAATCCATAATATAACAACATCCTAGTATATTGAATATATATGTGTTGTTATAAAAATAATTAAAAGAGTTTAAGGGGGTGGAGAAGAAAAATAAAACAAAAGGACTCAAGTGAAGACGTTACCTTAAAATCGGGTAACTCCCTTTGGTTTGAGCTCAAAAGCTTCCTTGAGAAGACTTCTGAACAAAGTGAGGCTTCTAAGAGTTATAGAGAGATGTGTAGAGAAACAATGAGCAGGGTTTGGCCGAAAAAAAGGCTTTGGAAGTGTGGGTAAGGAAGTAGAGGTGGGGGCCTTTTATAAGAGGAGAGGAGGGGCACTCTTGAAATGTAAATAAATGTTACATTATTTTAGAATGATTTTAGGATTTTAATGGTCCCAAATTGATGTGTTTCTAGGATAAGGTGATAAGTTTAGAAATACACACATCCAATAGGTTTTGGACATGTGTAGGTCTTAGATTTTACATTATCTTTCCATTTTATTTAAATCGTTAAATAATGAGGTCATCGCTACATCATCATGATGTCATAAATAATTTAATTTATTTAATGTCTAAAAATTATAAAAAATTACTACGATGTAGAAAATAATTTTATCTTTCCAATGACTATTTACAGTCAAAAATATAACTTTTATAACCCCATGTAATAATTGTTTTAGTTAAACAACTCATGTTTGTGACATTTTAATTTTAACATTAAATAAAAAGGTATTTATGTCATTTTCCAACCAAAGTGGCTCCATGGGGTCCCCAAGTTGACCCATGGATTGTATTGGTCGGACATGACTCATCCAATGCGGGTATGACATGTGTCTAGGTCATTTCATATTATTAAAACATTATTTTTACCTTAAACATCACTAATTACCTCTAATCGCGATTTAAAACATAATAAGTTACTATTCACCAAAAAATTATTTTAATCCCATTGAACCACATTTTACTTCTTAATGACAACCATGTATGTTGGATTTTTGAAATTCAAAACACAAAGGTGGCAAAATTTCATTTAAAAGGAAAATCATTTTTTATAAGTACCACTTAGTGGTTTCACTATTCATCAAAAATTGATGTTTTTCAGAAAATTACCAAAATATCAACATAAGCTATATTTCATATTCCTAATTCAAAAATGATGTCTATTTTACAATAATTCAAAACATATAAGTTCCATTAATTAATTTAATAATTAATTCCCACTGTCAAAACCAATAGCGTGTTTTTAAGAAACAATATCTATTAAAAGATTGACACTAGTTTTAGTCCAATTTCAAAGTGAAATTAATTCCAATGACCACCATTGGATATAATGGTAAAAATATACTCTAATTTCACTTTAAAACCAATTTAAAAGATAATATAATCATATAAATAAATTAGATTAAAAAGAGGTTTTTCAATTAAAAGACAACATTTTTTCACTATTCATTAAAAATGTACTTTATCAGAAAAATACCAAAAATTTACACAAAGTAAATTTTGATGTCCCGATTCTAAAGAAGAATTTTATTTTGTCAAATATAACACATAAAATTATCAATAGTGGATTTAAAAGAGGTTCTCCATCATAAGGCGGTTAATCGACCTTTTAAAGAATATTAGAATGTTTACGCTTAAAATTGGATTCATTCGCATTTTTAATCCTCTAACATTTATTGTAAAAAGTAAAAATATTTGACAAACATATATAATCATTTTGTAGTTAGTTCTATTCATTCCCTCCATCACAATAGCTAGGCATTAACTACCATTTAAAATAATATTTTTATTATTATTAGAGTGCAACGTAAGATTCCCAAGAAACTCGTTGTTGCGTGTTGGGTACGCCATCGAGCATTGCATCCCCTTTAAAGTTATATTAATATTTTATTCACAAATATGGATAAATGTAAAAATTTCATACTCTTTATTTACCTGGGGTGTTACAAAACCTGCCAATTATTCAAAATCATACATATGTTTGACATAAGATTTAAACATTCATAATATCATAACTGGTTAAAGAAACAAGATTCAAAAAAATTAAAACATTTCAACATAGCATGTCCCTTGATAAATAAATGTGTTTCATAATAAATTTTTATCTTAATAGTAAACCATCAATGGTAAAAATATTTATGTATTAATTGAATTATTTCACAATTAAAGAATAATTGAAACCAATGTATGTTACCAATGTTAAAAGTATATTTTAAAATATTACTCTGAATATTTCACGAGTAAAATTTATTATTTATTTTGGAGTCAATTATTTTAAAATTAAAATCTCCCAAAATATTATAGAAAACATTCTCATTTGGACGATAAAAAAGAATCTTGTAATAGAAGCCTAAAATAACATCCTTTTCATTATGGTTATATGATATATTATTTTCATGTATATTGATACATATATTCTTTTTTTATTTTTTATAATAGGTCAAAATTACCTCATTTGGAAAAATGAATGAATTTTAATTTTGATTTTTTTAATAAAAAATCAATATAGGGTATAATGAAATAAAAAAACCGAAGAGAATATTAAAATAATTCTTGAATGCATTTTTAAAAACATTAATATAGACGAATATGTATTTTATGTTCAAGGGAGAAGAAAATTCTATTTTCGAAAAAATATATTCATTTTGTCAGTTGAGTATATAAAGAGAGGGAAAAAATGAAACATATAATACACAAAAATAATACTAGGAAAATAAAATTCATTGGATTATTTAGAGATAATTAATAAAAGTGAATCATCAGAATGATATTCGTTTTTAATCCAATTGAAAAATGTGATTTAATATAAAATCATTACCACATGTTTTAATTTCATAAAATATTATTTAAATTATTTCATAATAAATATAACATTAATGAAATTATATATTATATCCTTATAAATAATTTTGATATCATATATGAAACATTTATTAAATTTTGAAACCCAGCCATTTTCTAATCCATGTTATAATCTTTACATCTAGGTGTCAACTATATAATTTTTTCGGTGAATTTTTCATGTATAGTCATGATCCTTATACTATTATGATGCATCTATAATTATAATAAATTTAATTATGATAATGACATTATATTTACTTATTATGTTTTATAATTTATATTAATTCATTAATTATTGATATATAAAAATTATTTACACCATTCATGGTTTTGGTAGGCGGCACATACACATTAACGATGTTATCACTTATTGACTGATGAAATGAAACACAGGTAAATAATAATATAAAATTACATTATTATTTTTATATCATATATATAATATATATTCATTACATATTTCCTCCTTATAATCATTTTAATGTTTAAAAAATAGATCAGATTGCACTGTAGAGGTACAGGTCCACACGAACGAACGAATGACACTATCATTTTAAAGCAGATGGGAATGTGGTGCATAATAGTTGTTACATATTCATAAAAACAATACAGTATATTTCAAAAACTAAATGAATTATTTTATAATATATATTAAAAATATATAGGAGTTATAAGGGAAAAATGAAAAATAAAACAATCAATTTAGTGTTATACATCATTGTTATGAAACCTATTTTTTCTTATAAATTATGCCTTAAAAGGATGATATTTTAAAAAGAAACTAAGATATTTGAGGTTTTTAGGGATTAAATAATGATATTAGATCTCATGTTGGATGATAAAGATGGCTCAGTTATAGTGCATCGTGATAGATATGATGATCCAATTTATAAGTGAGAGGAAGGGAATCCAAGGATTACTTCTTTTTTTTAATATAATTTAATTTTAATATTTAAAAGGATGATACGATATTTTTAAATTATATAATTATTATAACTATACATTTTCACTCTCTGTGACGTTTTAAATGTTTTTGTTATCTTTTCACCCATATTGCTTATTTTTAGTTCTCCATAATAAATTTTTACAATGTCCATGAAAAAAATGTATTTTACTCATTTGGGGTGAAAAAATATTATATAAATGAACATGTGACTCGAAATTATTCCATGGTTGATATTGTAAACCATGCCACATTCAGTTTTCTGAATATATGAATTTAATCAATTTTATATCATTTCATTATATAATATTTTATAGAAAATATCATTGATGTCAATATTGTACTCTATTTATTATATTTGATTTAAAGAATATATTTATTGAAAAATAATTTGAACAGAATGAATAATACAAATTTGATTCATTTATCTAAAAAATTTATGGAACACTATAAGTTTCATGAAATTTTGATTTTAGAGTTTTGATATCATTAACATGATATTCATACTACTTCCATAAGAAAATTTTATCGTTATATTAGAATTAAAGTTAATTAATTCATAAATAAAAAATATAAATAATTATCATGATTAAAATTGTCCATTCATATTTCAAATAACAACGTATAACTGAAAATATGTTCTTCCCCCTACAAAATATTATATACATTAACATAATTAATGAAATATGATTGACATTTTATTTTTCATAATTATTATGGAGCTTAGGAACATTGTTAAATAGAAAAAAGATCTATATCAAAATGATGGATGATTTGAAATAAAATAGACTCATAAATTTAAATAAAGGCATGTGTTTTAATATATTATTAGCCTCATAACAATATTTATGGAATCAATTATTCCATTCTAATTTCCTGGTTGTAACAAAATTAATTATGGTTACTATTAAAATTGAAACAAATAAAAGGAACAGATTTAAAAACTATTGAAATCCGTATTCTAATTATGGAATAAAAAATTCAATATTGAATTTCTACAATTGGTTGAAATTAATATTAAAATTATCCCTTGAAATGTTCTTACAAGTACTTTAATAAAATGTTTTTAAATATATGAAAAAATTTATTCTAAAATTATAGCCTAAATATAATTTCAATTACCGTAAATGGATAATTCATTATATAAAAAACTAGGGTTACTTTTTTAGTTAATTTATATGACAATGAATGATTTTAAATTTTAATGAAATAAAATGTTCAGTCTTATCATGAATTGTAACTATTACATGAAATATATAAATTTATGAAAAATTCCCCAAAATTCTTTCTAATAATATAATTTTATTATAATTTAAAATAATTAATTTTTGTATTTTTTTAATACATTTTATTAAATTAGAATACAAAATTAAATATCATATTTTATAATTTCCATTTTAAAAATTTATTGATAAAAATGTATATTTGAAGCATAGAAAGGAATTAATAAAAAGGGAATATTTATTTATAAGTATATTTTCTATCTAGAAGATTTATACATAATAATAGACAAGTAGATATTATCATTCATCCATCTAAACTAATAGCTTGGTTATAATGATATACACTATTTAGATTCATTTATAATAATTTTCCTGAATCACAAGATATCAATGGAATTAATTGTTTTTAGAGGTAAAATTTTTCATAATATATTTTGGTGATACACTAATAATCAAAATAATTTATAAAATCCATTAAAAAAATATAGGTTAATAAAGGAATAGAATATTTTATTTCATTACAATTAATTTGTCGTAAGGATAGGGAAGTTGATATATGGAAACATTTCTTATTAACACAAATTCCAATGATGAAATATATTCCATTGAATGAAAATAAATAATGAAAATATTTTCAAACAAACAATTTCCTCCAAATATCAATCATAAAATATAAAAACAGTTTTTCACATTTAAAAAATGGAATATGAATTCATTAGGGTGTATGAGAAGGAAATCAAAAATAAATTAATGTATTCCTCTAGTTTTGTAATTAATAAAATTTAAGGTGGACCCCATACTTATTGGATTAATTTTGTTTCTATGAAAAATAATAATGATTTGGGAATTTAACTGTTATGGAATGATTTTTCTTTTTCCCATATGTTCTAGATAGGGATTGGAGAATCTTATTAGTCTCCTTAATAAAGAGATAAAAAGTTTAAAATTGAGATTAATTTATCATGATAAACTATAAAATACAATAGAGGAATGATGACCCATCATCCATGTTTCAAAAATGTGGGAAGAAGAATTTTGGAATCAATATCAAGGGAACCAAGAGACGAGTGAAATGTCAAAAATCATGTCATAAATGGAATAAATACCAAATAGAGATGACAAAATCCCAATAATTTTTCTGAATAAATAAAGCCTAGATCAACACATACCATGTGGTAATGTGTCTAAACATTAAGTAATACATGAATTATGGAATCCAATTATCTACGAAAAGGTTTTTCAGAGACAATAATTAATAATATCCTCTATGGTTTATTGAGAATTGAATGGAATATATTATCACTATCATGAAGGTGGATCAAAAAAATATTCCATTATTGGTATGCTGATTATTCATTCATGAATCAGGAAAATATTTTTGGATTCTAGTTATACACAATTATCCATATCATTGATGTCTAGTATAATTATTCCAACAAAAACTCAAAACATTGGTGTTGATTAATATTTGACAATAGTAAACTAAAAAATTATTAAATCCAAAATATTGAACTCCCCTCAGTTAGTGGTTATGGAATAAAACATGCAAAAAAACATGAAAAACTGGTTAATTAATTTTTATCTTAAATGATCGATTAATTAGATACTCTTATATAAATACAATATCAATTTTAGAAGATTGATATCACTCTTCATATCCCAATAGATTTTCTAATAATTTCCAATGGTAAGTATGGGGATGAATCAAATTTGGAAAATTCATCTCAAGGGTGTATATTATTTCAACATTAGTAATCACATGTAGCACAAATTATTGATAAAATTAATATAATAAATCTTGAGTGCATTTATATTATGAAATACTATACTAATTTTTTCATACAAATTTGCATATAATTACTATTGAATGAGACGTTACATTGTTCATCATAGATATACCTAGACCGCTACTTATATAATGAAATCCCTATAAAATAGACAACATTGATAAATAGACTGGTGCAATGAAATTGAAAAATCACAGTTTTCCATGGTGCCGAAAGATGAACCCCACAAATTTCATAAGCCGTAATAATGGTTTTGGTGTGGGATGGATGGACACCTTGATTGCATTTTCTGATTAAAGAAATCCATTATTTTGATGGTGGAGAGTAATGACGCATCCCACCCTAAAAATAATAGTTTATTGCTTCATTACAAGGGAAAAAGCACTTTGAAAACCTATTCCCAATGAAAATGGTTTAAGGAGACAATAATGAACCTCCCAAAAAGAAAGGGAATAGTTTTACTATCACAATCCTCTAGGTGGATCTCATAAATAATTTGGTGAATGTATTCTAGTTATTCAGTCATGAATTGAAGATGCATATTTTGATTCTGTTTCTATACATTCATTCATATCTTGAATTTTTTTAGAACTGCTCAAACACCACCACAAATAATGGTTTGTCGATCTATTGGTGAAAATAGATAACGTGTACATTATTGAATCCTATGTACACAACTCTTCTCCTATCAATGTTTTTGGGTTAAATTTTCTAGTGAACCATTTTAGACATTGTTGTCTAAATTTAATGAAATTTTGGTCATGTATTATGTTTCCTTCCATAGAACCAATATAAATAACCATGAAAATAAAATGACTATCTGTATTTCCAAATGTCCTCTAATTCTGTATAGGTGAAACGAGTAGGATGAATAATATATAATACCATCATATCAAGAATTTTTATTATTTTCATATGTGCAAGCATATGTAGCTCATATGACCCAGTCTATGGAAATGACAATGATCAAGACATTCCTATTGTGATGTAATGCACAGATGAATTTCCTAATGAATTTTCGGGTCTTCCTCTAAGAATAGAGGATGAATTTTCAATTGAGCTTATACATGGGGAATTTCCATTATCCAGGAATTTGTATATTATGGAAGTTGTGGAACATGAGGACATTATGAAACAATTTTAAGTGAATCTAGTTAAAGGTTTCATAAGACCATTTTCATTACAATGGGGTTCCACAGTCAACATCATCAAGGAGAATGACGGGTAATTTTACCTATGCATTAATTATCTTGATCTCAACGTGATCATGGTAATGAAAAAATATCATCTTCCACAAACTGATGACTTTTTTGGTCAGCTATGGGGATAAGAATATTTCATTAAGGTGGATCTTAAGTCAGTATATTTTATGTGAGTTTGAATATGGATGATATCCCCAAGACTGGTTTTCATACAAGGAACCATTACTATGAGTTCATAGTGATTCCATTAGAACACCATTATGCACATGTAATATTCATGGACATGAATACTACAGTCTTTAAATATTGCCTCAAATAATTTTTGGTAGTATTTATTGAGGATATTTTAATATAAACCAATATAAATGTTCAGAATGAGGAGTATCTGACCCATATGCTAATAATCCTTTTAAATGAGAATCATTACTACATGTATAAATTTTTTTACTTATGGATGACAGAAGTCTCTTCATGGGTAATATCATCACAATAAATGAGATACCTATAGACCCATGATTTATCAATGTAATTTATGTGTGTAAAAGGAAAACAACTATGATAGATAACCATAGTTTTTATGGTTCATCTAGGTAGTTTTTTCATTTTTTGGGAAATTTATCGTGATTCCCAACCTCACATACCAAACTAGAATAAGAGGGAGCCATATTTTCATGGAATAATTAATTTGAAGATAACTTCATGGATTTATGAAGATGGTTAATCGCTACATTGATGGACAAAAATAACAATAAGAGGATAATACATTTTAGAATTTAGTGACACATTGAAGAAGGGATTGCACAATGTGTTAACACAGAGTGTAAATGTCATATCCTAGTCTTCACAGAAGTTGAAATTTCATGAGAAAAACTATCCCACACATGATCTATATAGTAAACTATGATCAACTAGTTTCAAATCTTATTGAACTATGTCGATGTGGGGAAGTCTAATATATATAAGAATCACAAAATCCAAAAATTGCATATTCAAACAAAAAGACCAAAATAATGGAAAACTAATAAGGATAGAGTTGATCATGGACAATAAATGAACATTCAACAACCATATATGTAATGTTAATAATGTGGTTGATTCTACATTATGAAAGGATCCTCAAACACTATTGATGATTAGAATTGAGAAGGATCCCATCTTCTTAGACCAATAATTGATGTGTGTGAGAATCATAAAGGATGGAATACTCTCAACCCATTAAAAAATGATTTATCAACTATATCTATTGGAAAGGAAAAATTATTCTCAATGAAATGATGTAATAATTATGAAGAAGGGGGTATCAATTTGAAAAGCTAATGTCCATAGAGAAATAAATTTATAAAAATGCAATAGTGTGATTTGGGTCAAAACTATATATTCTATAAGATCCTTGGTTATAGAAGGAACTATTCGATGAGGAAAAGAGATCATCTTTCCCCATTCACCTAGTATGACGAAATATGTTTAATGATTTTAGTGGGAATAATTTGTGGGACAATAGGAAAAAATATATCATTGATTATACAAAAACATTTCTAGTATGAAAACTAGTGAGTGATAAAAGGCCTAAGTATAAGATTATGATGCCTATATTACCCATATATACATGGAAAAGGTAGAAAATCACCTTGGAAATTATAACCAGATATTTGAATACATCCTGATGAAATAGTTCTGTAAGGGTTTTTGTGGATAATTTTTCCATGAAAAGTCAATGTTTTTAAATTTGAGAGGAGGAATCATTGGATCAACATGGACATATATACATTAGATATGTGGAAATGAACAGGGGAGTACCACTATTAATTATATCTTATTGATATCTGAGATTCATATCCTTGTTCAATAAGTGTATAGAATATGATTAAAACACTGATATGAACATATCTACAGCCTGTCAACATTAAATTGATATCCAAATATGAGAGGAATACTTAGACAATGGAAAACACGCTACGTGCATGTTCGATGGACATTGAAGGAAGTTGGGAAAAATATTAACCTTTGGTAGATTTCTGAAAAAACAAAATATTCCACTAAATAATATACATGTCCCCCTATGAATACCTTTAAGGGATGAGGAGCTGAACACCTGAATGTTGGGATGAAGTTGGGGAGTAAAACATATACATTCTAAAATGGTCAAAGAATTTTGGAAAATTTTTTAGGGAATTGAACAGAACAAAAAAGAATCTTAGAGTCGATAGAATAGGTATACAAACAATATCTGATGAGAAAAAGAATTCAATGTTCGATACCTTGTTTTCTTCCACATATATTAATGGAAGAAAGTGATGAGATTTCTAATGAATGGATAACATAGTCCCCTTTAAGATCCTTGATCGCATATGATATGTGGAATATTTACTATCACTTCCACAAAACATATTTCATGTACATGATTTATTACATGTATCCCAATTCGAGAGGTACATACTATACCCCTGTCATGAATTCAATCTAGAGGTGGTGCCATTAGAGAGTGAAAATTCTAATGAAGAAAATATGATAAAGATAATAGATCATAGAGAATATGTTCAACGATAAAAGAAAATGTATCTTTGATAGATTTGAAGATAAACCAAACTTTTAAAGAATACATTGGTTCATTGGAGGTGGTTGGGAAGAAAATTTATACTCATATATTTTGGTGTTTGAAATTAAAATTTCAAGGGAAATTGTTTAAGGGGTGAATATTGTAATGATCCAAAATTTAATAACTAAAAATTCCCATTTTGATATATTTTAATGTTAGATAATGAAATATGGTTATAGAATAATCATTGAGTTTTTTTTGTATAGTACTAGATTTGAGAGAAAACTATGAATCATTTTCTAGGATAATAAAAACATTGAACAATGGTAACATGATTATTACAAATATAGTGTTTTAACAAATCACATTGACCCATGAAAAGGAAGTGATGACCTAAATAAGATGGATCATACACTATTATCCCTATTTATCAGAGATTCTGAGGAATATAATATTTGTTTTTCCCTTTACCAAGACCATGATGATATCAAAAGAAATTAATAATGAGAAAAACATTTTAAGAGATACGTTTTTTCTTCATTGAAATGATAACCCATACTATGTCCACTGAACCACCCCATGAAAGTCCCACCACCATGCACCTTACTCTTATAGTGTTTGACGATATATTAATAAAAATTGTATCAAGGCCCTATTAATATAAATAATTTATTTATTTTTATTAAATAATTAATATATTTTCGTCATAATATTGTGACATTATAAGTAATTTTTATATTGATATGATATAGTTGAAATTGTATTTTTAGTTTATTTTAGAAGTTCAATTAATGAGTTAATATATTAATTTTACATTAAACAAAAATTATTTTTTATATTTTTATCATAAAAAAGATAACTATAATTTTTATGATGTCTGATTATCATTTTAAAAGGGTTTCAAAATTATTTTTGTCAAAAAATTCAATATTTATTCATAAATGTGGATTTTATGTTAAAAGATAAAATTCACATACATAGGAATATATTTTGATAAAAATGAATTATATTTTTAGAATAATAACTCCATTATTATTCAATGATTAAATTTTAATGATATTCTGAGATTGTATAATTTTTGGGTTTAAAAGTAAATACCATCAAAATAGATTTTTTTTATTATGAAATCATAATGATTCCAAATTGATTAAATAAATTCTATAAATGGGATCTGAGACCAAATTTATGTTCATAATTTAAAATAATTAAATTTTATGTTTAATTTTTTTGTATTTTAATTCCATTATGAATATCCAAATCATGTAAAATAATTTGAGGTTTTAAAATACATTCATTTGGAGTGTGACTCACCTCCACAACATAAAAGGAAGTTAGTTTAATATGTTAATCCCTTGGACTTATGAAATAATTATGACCACTCGAATTTGGCTGAATCCATGAGAAAAGTAACTTTTAGGGGTTTTTTGGAAATTTTATTATGAATAGTAGAATAACTAAATAATAATTAAATCTCCCACTTTTCATATATAACCCCACATTGGATCTCGTTTAACTTTACTGAAAATAATTTTAAATCAACCATACACTTCCAAATACTCTCTAGAGTCTCCCCATGCTCACATGAATCCAGAACCAAGAATTTAATGTTTCATTAACAAGTATGGGGCCTTCCCATACTACTTTAATATTAATGAATCTTCAATTTAATTAGTAATATTTATATTCAATTGGTTATATTTTCATTAATTTTTAATAATTCCGTTATTATCAAATTTAAGTTATAATAATGATGGGTAATTCATTATTCCTCAATTGGAACATTACCTAATAGGTTGTTTTTCCAATATTCCGTAGGAGATCCTCACCTTATGTACCATATTCATGTTTCATTATTAACTTATAACATGTATTTACATTTTTCAATGGTTCTAAATGTCTCTACATGTTTGTTTTAAGTCTATTTTGTTGTCAGAATAATGAGATATCACTTTCTCTTCCATTAACAATTTTATTTAATTTTTAATTTGACATCGTTATACTTATGAAATATCACTGTGATTTTCCATGAAAATAAAATTTAGTAGTTCATACAATTACCATTTTTCTTTCACATGTATTCACCTTTATGTTCATATACATATTGATTGGCAAATTTCATGTATGTATTCCTTATTACATTTTGAAGGATAAATAATGAAAATGAACGAATCTATGTTGTATGATCTAGGTGGTACACTGATGTATAGAAGTTAAACGTATATGATTTGCTAACATAGATAACACTCCAAATTATTTTTTAATATCTAGTATCATGATATGTAATTTTTGGATATTGGGTGAACCATATTCTTTTATGTGCATTTTTTGACCCAGATTTATTAGTGGGTTTATATGTGATGTATGTTAATGATGAAGTATTTTATTGTGTTACAACACTTCCCATGTTAAGATTATCATACTATAAAATAAATTATAGTTCATGTTACTTTTATTCCACATTGATATTTCAATTGTCTATCATTTTCAATAATTCCATGTGTATTCCCTTATTGGTATTAGGAGATCATCGTTTTATTATGCATGTCCCCATGTTTTCCCATGTAGTTTAACATTTGAAAAAGTGTTTAGATCATGTTATACATTTTTTAAATATATATGTTTTATCTATATATTGTGTGGTCATGTATTGTATCTAATTATCTAAGACACTAGATGTATCGATATTATGATTTGTATTAAGTGTATATTTCTGTAAAAATAAAGTATTAATGTGGAATTAATTGAATGATTTTTATATCTAATGAATTCCAATCTCATTCCACTAGGGTTAATCATTTTAGAATATTTATATACCAGAGTTGTAAATATCATAACAAAGTTTATCTTAATCCAAAATATTTCTCAAATACAATGATGTTTTGAATTGAATGGAACAAAAAAATATTTAAACCATTTCAAATTTTCATTTTTAATACCAAATACATGGTTCCAAATATCCACACACTTACACGTACATTCCCATGTGATACATACATACTCATGATTTGTCTCTTGTAGATCTACCAGGTTGCCGTAAGATAACCAATAAAAAGTTCCCCAAAGGCACACACCCCTTCCATATGTTCACATCAGTGAAATTAAACACACTCCAAAAATATATTCCAAATACCATGAAGAACCAACCATTATATTATCTTTATGAAAATTACTTTATTGAAAAATTTTCTTCAAACATTTTCCCATGAAGAAAAACAAAGCAATATGTTTAAAACAATTATTTTAAAATAATGAATGAAAATAAGATTTCAATTAATAAGACAATTGCAACAAAAAAATCAGAAAATACAGACAATATCAAATAACATTCCATTTATAATAAAAAATTTAAAAATTTCATCAATTTTAAAACGTGCTTTCATGTTCTAATAGGTGGAGACAATTTTAAAGCAACAATCCTCTTTAACAAAGAATAAATTTAATAACTATGAAAAAACATAAAAATCCATATTAGATCTCTGAGATTAAACATTAGATCTCTATCAATTCACCCAGAACTATCATATATCATACTAATTATCATAAAAATTCATTAATTAATAATGAATGTATTAAATCCATGATTAAAACATAGGTAATAGTTTTAAATTTATGGAAACAAATCAATAATGAGAACTTTCCTACAAATTCCTCGTCCAACACACATAAATTCTCATAGAGATCACTGCTGAATTTAAATGTATAGTCTCTATAGCTTTGAGAGTGAGTGGAAATTGTGAAATTATCTATTTAGGGGGAAACTGAGTGTTTTAGGGGGTAAAAGGAGCGAGATCCACTCATTTAGGATCATGTTTTTAACGGTGAATATTAATGGAACATTGTTATGAATATAATTATCTAATCATGAACCATCCATTTCGTCAAACCCCACACCACTCAGTGGTCTTCAATATTTTTACAAAATCATATCTAAACCTATTTTCCCCCTTTAGAAATTTTCTAATAGATTCTATATGGGACAACATGGATTGGCTAAATCATTCTAAAAACCTTGTACTTACCAATATCCCATTATTTCACATGAACGATTTCCTAGGTGTAATTTCATGGGTTCTGATAACAATGATCAAAGCATTAACCATTTTAAAATACTCCAAAAACATTCCAAAACTTCTACAAACCATCTGAAACACAACATAATAAAATTATATACTATAAATAAATAAATAAATAAATGGCCAAGTACCAAAAACAACAGTAAATACATAGTTGATTATATCAAGACGGTTTCTTATCTCATGGTGATTCAAATATACCTCTACCAAGATAAAAATATGGTCCAATATATAAATTTTAAGGAAGTGTATATTAAATCCATAATATATACCAAACTCAATGGTCATACCATTAAAACCTGTTATTTTAAAAGAATAAAAAATAGTAGAAATATCTGACCATGGAAATAAAGTCTAATTGAGTAATACGACTCAAATAGTTATGGGTCTCTAGAGGAATCAAAAATTTGATAATGAATTTTTTTAATCCATGTATATGATGAGGTAGTTTTATAACCATTTGGTTGAATCATAGTGAGTAAACTTTTAAGGATAAAGTTTTATAATTATTTAGATTATAAATATAAGACCCCATCCATAACATTATATAATCATGATTTACTTAAAGAATTGGCATTAATTCAAATTGATGATCATTTTAGGTTTAGAGTTATAAGGAATTAGTGCGTGACTATGACAAAAGAACTCAAAATTTTACAATTAAAAATCTTTTACTCCATATACATTTTTTTCACAAAATAAAAGTCATTAAAATAAAAAATATTTTCATTTTATTTATAAAAATATTCTTCTAATTAAACCTGACATCCACATTTCTATTAACCATGATATCACTCTGTTAAAAAATTTGAAAATGTGGGATTATTATAAATACTATGTAACAAAAATTAGATAAGGAAATAAAATGTTAATATCATAGTACTTATAAACCCATTAAATCATACTTTTCACCGATAGAAAATAATAACTTTAATATACCTGAAGAAATATTAATATTATTTAAAAACACATAGAAATAATAAACCATAAGGGTAAATTATATATTCCATGTCATAATTACATAATATCATTAAATTACACATAAGATGTAACATTTAGGGATTTGTTATCAATACCCAATACAGAATATTCACACAATCTATTAGGAGAAAACATATCATTCTTCTCAGTATCATTACATAATGCAATGGATAGCTATCACATGCTCATCCTCTAGTGGTTTATCATAAAACCACCAATTTAAATAAAAAATTATCAATAAAGTTTCATAATCAAAATACATATATCAAAATTAAAGGAAAAAAATATCATTTCTGTTTGGAAATCTTATTTCATCATTATTAGTCATGAAATCATAAATAAAAACACATTATTTTAAAATAATATGTTAAAAATATAATGTGAACATTAATACATTATGGCAAAATGATGTCCAAAAATTCCATTCATGGTGTGTATTTTTTTTAAATATTCCACATTATTTAAATAATCATTCCCTTCTTAAGAAACAATTAAATCATTTGAATAGAATATTTTATATCAAATTGAATCAAACTACTTTGAAACATTTTAATGTAATATAAATTTTAAATAAGTCATGTCTATTTAAAAATTTATTTGAAAACAGTTTAAAATACATATAATAATAAGAAAGAGTTATAAAAATAAATCATCAAAACATTTAAAATTATGTTTTCGAAAATGTATACCTCACCATATTGAACATTTAAATTATAATCCACCTGAATGTATAACATATTAAAAATAATTAAATAAAATTATTATAGGTACCATATGGATATTGAATGTCAAAGAGGCTGTATGTACACATCATAAAATAATAAAGGTGTAGATCAGTAAGAAATTCCTAAATAAAAGATGATTGAGATAAAGTCCCTTACCTTGAATCTAAATCATCATGTACACTTGTTATAATCCAATATAATAATATTTGAATAATTTATACTTTATTTGAAAAAAATTAAATTTTATTATACCTTTTATATTAATTATTATTATGTTAATGAAATTCCTTAATTATTTAAGTTTATATCAGACATTTTTTCGATATTTGGTACAAGAGTTGGAAATTAACTTCTTATGATATAAATTTTGCACCTGTTCACAATTTCATCATATCTAGAATTATACTATCGAGATAATAATGACATTTTTACATCAATTATACTATTTATAAAAACATTTATATATTGTAAGAAAAATGAAAAATGTTATTTTCATTGAGAAGGCAAGTCAAACATACGCTTGTGTAATGTTTTCCATTTTCCATTGATAATTATACAAATAAGGTAACTACTATTTTATCTTTTCATATTTATTATATTATAATAAAAAACCTAAAAATAATTTATATATATTATATATATCATACAAGCAATGTGGTAAATAAAAATGATGTACATCGCTACATTGTTGTGATAGTTCACATGGAGCTACAAAAAAAGTGTCATTTTTATGAGTATGGAATTCATGAACATAATTGAAGTATTAATATTTTAAAATTATAAATATGTCATAAATATCATATATAAAAATTTATTTAATCATTAAAACTAATCTTGATATCTAGTAATGAAAAACAAACTATATTGGTTCGTGAGGCGGTAGTCCACCGTACACACAAACGAACTATTCATTTCCCATTTGAAGAATTTAGATATTGATTTAGCTGATGATATAAACTTAATAAAATATCAATTCTTTGAATACACTAATGTTATGAGTTACTCATGGATGAAGTATATTTAAGGGAAAAGGAAACATAAAAAATCTAAAAACTCTTAAAAATGATGCATCTTCCTTCGTTGATCACCTTTGAAGAACTTAATAACACCTCTAAAAGGGTGTTCTACCAAAAATAAGGTGTCAAGAATGTGGGTAGCGATTCTAGTAAGGGTTCTTGGTAGATCTTTTCTGAACAATATGATTTTATAATTGTGAGTATTATACTAGAGTGGGTACTTTTCTATATGATATGGGAGGGGCACCTTTGGAAACATTTCAAATATTAAATTAATATAATTTAAATTTTTAATGACAATTAATCCATCATTAGTTCAATCAATAATAATATGGGGATATTAATAAATAATTACAAAGAAAATTTTCACTCCATGTCTTGATTTTATTTTAAACCTTATCTTTTCAGTTTATCATTTATTTTTTTATTTTAATTGCAGTTGTGTTATGAACATTTTAAATATTAAAGGGAAATACATATTACATATATTGGGTAAATTTCCCATAATTGGACACATTATATATAGTTCTACCATATTTAAGCCACATTAAAATTTGAATTATTTTTATGAATTTTAATATTTTTTAAAAAGTAATTATTTTCATAAAATATCAATTATTTAAATTTTAACTCTATTAATTTTATTGTTATAAATAATATCTAAAAAATTAGATAAAAAATAATTAAATAAGACTATAACATGTCATATTGACCTAGAATACTCATGAATGTCATCAAATATTTCAAATTATATTTATTTTAATATTATTATTATCATTTATTTGATTCTTTTGTCAATAAATCTATTATTACATCATCATTATGTCCTATTTAATATAATTATTTATTTTGTTAAAATTAAAAATTAATTAACAAGATGTATATAATATTTTTATATTTCTAATGACTATTTATAGTCTATGATTTCACTAATATAAGATAGTATTAAAATAATTATAGTAATAAATACATGTTTTTTATATATTTTTAAATTAAAAAACAATTTTATTAATGTCATAATCGCACCCAAGTTACTTCTAAAGGTCAGAATTTTCATCCAATTATTGAGATTCTATCCCATAACTTTTTCTATAAGAGTAGAAAAAGTGTAATTGTAGTTTCATATTTATATAAAATTATTTCTATCCTCATTTAACTGATTTACCTTTTAATTGTTGTAAATAAAATATTATAGTTAATATTCATAAAAATTTATTTTTATCCAATTAGACAAATTTTCTAATACTTATTACAATCATGTATGTTTTTTTGAAATGTAAATTCATAGAAGTGGAATAAATAAATTTAAAATGAATCCTGTTTTCAGAAGGAGAAAATGAACTTTTTATGTAAAATGTTCAAAAGTACACTGAGTTTTTAGTTTCAATCTTAATATAAAATTGTTTGTAATAAACTAAAGTAGATTAAATGATTAAAACATATTATAATTAAACAATAAAACAAATTGAAAGAAAAATATGTCTATATAAATAAATTAGATGAAAAATCAACTCTGAATTAAAATTTAGTGTTTTTCACTAATCGTTTAAAATAGTTTTTTATCAGAAAATTAAAAAAAATTCATCCAAACTAAATTATGATATACTTATTATAATGAAGAAGTTTATTTTTTCAATTAAAACCTATAAATGTGTCAAATTTTAAATTTATGATCTTTTTCCATCTAAAGGTAGTAAAACTGTATTTTTAGTGAAATAATAATTTTATCCATAGAGTTGTATTTGATATTTTAAAATGTTTAGAAAACAAATAAAATAAATTTTAATATTTATATCAAATTAATATTTAATTAATATAATACAAAAATAGATATTTTAGCGATTAAGAAACACCGTTATTCACACTTCAATAGTTTTTTCATAAAAATACATCCTTTATATTCATTTTTTTATTTACATATCTAATTAATTTCTGAAATAATGATTCATTATATATACTTGTGTAAACCCTAATTTCATAAATTTGTTATAATAATTCATTACAAATATTCCAATAGTTATGAGATAACTTCTATTTTAAATAATAATATTAATTATATATTATTTTTCAGTATAACGTAGTCTTGTGTGCAACATAAGATATCCATGAATCCCATTATTCTATGTCGGGTGCCCTATCAGATATAGAATCCCTTTTATTGTAATATTACTTTCTAGATCAAAGATATTAATAATTTTGAAAAGTTATTAATATAAAATTACCTTTAATGTTACACCCTTCTTCTATTAGAAATTAGGTTCTCACAATTTTAAATCTGGGCTCGGTAACTAATGTTTTACTTTTAAAAATTACATAATTTAAATCCCTTATTGGTAAAAGAGTCTATAAAACTTCCACATTAAAAGAATGAATGTTTTGTACAATGGTCACTCAAGACAACCCATCCTATGATTTCATATAGGATAAATTGGATATGTAATAAAATCTATCCATCATGTTTAGATGGACAGTTATAGAAAACATGATTATGAGAAAGAAAACAATCATAAATCCAAACAAATGTGATCATGTAAAAATATCATTGATCTCATAGTAGGAAATTTAATCAGAATAAAATTTTGTTCAAAGGTAATTTTCATAATATTATGGAATTAATTTACCATCTATAATAAGATATTATGGAAATACATATACATGACAATTATATTTTCATCCTTTAACCAAATTCCACCAGAAACTCATCTTTCTCCCCAAATGATGCATTTTTAAGGGGATTTTTTCTCACCTAAAACACTAGAATAAACTTATAAAAAACCACATAATAAAAAAATGATTATCTATATAATCATCATGTCTTGTTACATTAATGAAATCTATAATTTTGGGGTAAAAATAATATAATTCACAAAATATAATAATCAGTAAAAGAATAATAATTTTTTTAATATCTAAAATTAAAATTTATACCCAATGTACATCATAGACCATTCCAAAATAACTATACTTAAAATTACTAAAAAAATAATATAACAAATATTAAATCCCAAAAATTAGAAGTATTTAATCAAATAATCATCCATGGTATCTTCTAAAATTTAACTCTAAATAACAGCGGCCACTCATAATGTCTCATACAAAAAATATATTTTAAAAATCACATATTCCTTTAGATAGTTTAATCAATTACCTAAATTACCTTAATCTATAAAATTAAATAATAGAAGCATAGATTAATGCACTATGAAATTAATCTATTACATCTCAATTAAAATCCCATCGTAATCAATTATCCTTTGGGATATAGTGTTCGGAAAATAATGAATGACATCCAAGAAAATATTTATCAATTAATCCCCAAATCATTTTCATATTCAAACTATATCCATTTTAAATATGCATATTTTTATTCCATCAGCCTATTTATATAATAATGAAATAAAATACTAACTAGGGACTCCTATAAGAATGTAGAATATGATAAATCTTTTGCACACTTTATTTGTGGGATTGATTCCCATAGTCTTGTTTTACGTGATGGATTGTCACCCATTCAGCAGGTTATCTTTTTTGAAAATAATTTTATTTTATAACATTTCAAAAATGAGATAGAATTCCAAAAAATAACCACACCTTGTTGTATGCTCACAGATTATCTCTTACTATTAATTTTGAATCCCAAAATGTTATAACCCATAATTACCTGAAATTAAACGATTGTATAAACCATAATAGTTATCCAAACATTTATTATTATCTATACAAAATAAAAGGCAATTTTTAGCCAATACCATTTTCAGAAAACTATATTCAGTGTTATAGATAGTAGACAAAAAGGCTTCCAATATAATCCCATCATTTAATGATTTTTAATAATTTTTAATATTTCTTTATACTATTTTATACCATAACTCGTGAATCCATTATATGTATATTTTTTTCATTTATTATTCGTAGTGATCCTTTTACAATGATTTTTCATTTTATTAATTAATAAATAATTACCACAAGAATAAACAACTTTCATATTATATGCTTCAATAATGTCAAAACATGAGACAAAAAATAATGCATATATTTCCTATGTCATTTTCAGTTTCCTCATCATTAATTGGAATGACATTTGAAATTTCTAAATATATATTTTTTGTTTCCTCTTGTTCACATTTATGAACAACATTCATTTGACATTTCTTTTTATAGTGATATTACTCCCCATATGATTAACATTTAGTTAATAACCCATAAATAACTTCATTCAATTTCCTATGGTCGACTGAATGCACCCCTTTTCATTTCCATGTAATTACTTTATGACTTTCAGAGCCACACCTATAACATCTTACTCTCTATTAAATCATTTTCCTAACTATTTCATTCTACATCCTTGAGAAATATGTCATTTAATATACATTTCATTATGATTATTTCCTGAACATCCACAAGTATTCATTAATATCATATATAATAAATTAGAATATACAATAGGGTTATATTGTATGGTGATAACTATTACTCATTGTTTGATAATAACCATGAGAGTTCTCATTGCATCTACCATTTCATTCGGTTCCGAAATTAGAGAACCACCATATTTTCCGTCACATCCAATTTTATATTTGTTCCTACTGGATCGGTACATTTACTAAAAATGTTTTGTTTTAGTATATCATTAAAATCATCATATATTATCTTTTGAGGAAGAGAAACAGTAATATATATATATATATATATTAATGTTTTCTCAAACTCATTAAATATATTTATAATAACTATGAATCATTATATTTTTCTAACTGTTGTCATAATATGTAACATATAAATTATGCTTAAATTTCACCCTATAATATTTAGTTATCTAAAATGACCTCTCATACCAACTATAAGACCCCAGAACTAAACATTACATAACAGTGGTTTAATTATACAACTTATATTCATTCACATTGAGGATATTTTACGTTTTTTATTAAATTAGGCTACAACTTTTACTTGACTACTCAAAATTTTACAATGTTGACAACTCTACTCACTATTAATTTTTTCACCAAAAAAATAATCCTAAATTAAAACATGATAATTTTTTTTGATAAAAATATTATGATAATTCATATTTTCATAAAATATTCTCATACAAATCTGTACACCATGTGAAAGGATTTAATAAACATTGGATGATAACAAAAATCTCGTTAAGGTAAATAGTATAAAGAAGGAAAATGTTAGCCCCTTAATTCCTATAATCCCGTAAAATCATAATTTTCAATAATAAAACATAAGCTCTTTATCATACCTCATGAAATATTAAAATTCCTAAAAACACATAGATATTATAAATCATATAGGATTTTTGTGGAATCCATATCAATCTTACATTGTTGCATTAACAATTATATATATGGTAACCTTCATTACTATGTTTGGAATACCCATCATAGTCAATTACCTTAATTTCATTTTAGAAAACATAACGTTTAATTCGATTTCATTACGCAGTGAATTACAGAGCTATCATGAGATAACCATCCCACAATTTCACCAATACTGGTTGCACAATATTTAATGAAAATAGATTATTTTATAATGACATGGTAAACATGTATTCAAAAAGTTAATACATTTCATGTATATCAAACTAATAAATTCCATTCATCGTGTATATGTTAAATAAGCATTCAATGTTATTGAAATAAACATTCCATTTCTAAAACACAATGAAATCATTTAAAATGAATATTTTTGAATCAATGTGTCAAAAAAAATTAATCATTTAAAAGGAATTTAAATATTAAAAAATTCACATCTATATAGATAAATCATTAAAAACATTTTGAAAATATGAAAATTAATGATAAATTATTATAAGTATTAATCTATAAAAAATTTAATTCGATGTTTTAGTTAAATAATCCCCAACCGTTAGGAAAATTGAAATTATAAGCGACATAAACTATGACATTTTACAAAATCATAAATAACATCAGTATATAAATAAAATGGATATGAAAAATGAAATTTTATATTTATACACATTATTATATATTAAAGGTTCTTATCATGAAGAAAATACAAAATGAATTGATATTGAGTACAAGACCCTTTCCTTGAGTTCGACTCATCACATACAATCATTATTTTCCTGAATAATAAAATATCATTAATTTTTAAATTTCTTGGGAAATTTTTTCATGTTTATTATTCATTTTTATAACTTATTATAATGTAATAATAATTATAGAACTATTTATGTTCATATCAGAGTTCTTTTCAATATTTGGTACTTATGTTGAAAAATTTCCTGTTATGATATAAATTGACCTTGTGTTAATAAAATCATACTATATAATATAATATTTATAAAATAATATGATCTTTTATACATTAATTGTTCATTTAAATTAATCCATTTTTATATAGTATGAAAAATGAACAATGTTATTGTTATGACCCACCTTCACCAAAAGGAGGGAAGGGTCAGCAGATTGCCAGGCCCTTCCTTCTTTAAGTTGAAGGACAGATAATGACCCCCGAAACCCTCCTTCAATAGGTCCCGGAGTCGTGACTAACACCAAGGGTGTGGAAATATCACACAAATGGAAGGCATTACCCTTTTTATTTTATAGGATCGAGAGATAATAAGAAGAAAACCCAACAACACCAAGTTAAAAAGAAAAGTAAAGCCAACAGTAAACCATTCCCACATGCATGTTTGAAAACTAAAAGCCACAAAGTGCAAAAGGTGTCTATAGAGGTAAGTACCAAAGAACGAAAACCCACAACTGCAAATGCTCCAAGGATCAAAGCTAGTATGGTCCCGCACAATCCCTGATGTCCTCCTGGAAACCTAAAAACAATTTTATATACGTAGGGTGAGCATGCAAGTACACTTAGTAGGGAAAACCAAAGACTCTCGTGCATAAGTGGGGGAACATACTAAAGTCCCGTGAGAAAAGAGTAAACCAAACACCTAACAAGGTAAACTATCCACCCAAGCCTCACAAAGGTACACTCCCCAATAACGCAAGTCAAATAATATATATAATAAGATCACATCGATGTTTGGGTACCCCGTGCCACTTTCCCACTTGTTATTGAGACATCCTACGCATCGGACCAATGATGGCATTCTCACCGCAGTCCCACTGCCACACCCGCCCGCACACACCTGGGCCACAACCAGACGTAGTTCTACTACTGAAATCCCGCCCGCACACACCTAGGCCTCAACCGCACGCAGTCCCACTGCTGAATCCCGCCCGTACACACCTGGGCCACAACTGTCACGTGTAACCAAGCCTGCAAACACCTAGGGCAGAACAACCACCACCACGCTCGAAGAAACCTGGGATAAAGGATCCACTGCCACACCCGAAGACACCTGGGCCTCATCCCGAAGACACTAGGGAAACCACATGCCGCACACCCCTGGCCAACTACCACACCACCCCGCCCGAAATTTCTCGGGCTAATAATGGACCTCAGGCCATCACAGCCTGCCCAAAGATACTTGGGCTATCCGGGAATGGGAGAAGAAAAGGAGCTAATCACCAGCCACTAAGATTAGTGTTGGGAAAAACACCCACCCCCATGAAATGGGGTTGTTCGCCACTAAGTGCTCAACTTGGGTGGGAATCGAATAAGAAACACAAATCTACATGTATATATATAGGTAACAAGGACTCTCCCAAAGCTAGTTTTTTTTTTAGACAGCTTACAGATCACAACAACACTCAAGTATGAGTCACCACTCTCGCCAAAAAACCCCTTTGTCACATTCTTATTTCACTTTCAGTGTTAATGTTCAGATAAGTTCATGCACTACTAGGCAACTAACACCACAAGCATAATTGAACAGGGGATCCCATCCCCTCCCACATCTCCAGCAATCGACTCGTAAGATAAAACCACCAAAACACTTCCACCAACACTAAGCAAGTCCAATCCTATATTTTCAAATTTAAATGATTTTACACGTTCCATGATTTCAATTCCATTTCGACTAGGGTTATCACAGAAGGGATTGATCCTGGTTCTTTCAATTTATTCAGCTAGGTATGCGTGATTAACCAATTTAAGTTTTCAAAGTAGGAGTTTACAACCACAACAAGCCATTTAAAACATCAGCATGGGTTCATTAGTGCCCCACCAATGACCACCAACGACCTCGATTTTCAAAAGGCATAAGCCAGCACAACTCAACAATATGGTCATAAAAGAAACAACATCAAAATATAATACAGCATCAATGATCACATCCCCCCTCCTTTATTTAACAAATTCGTTCATTATCATTAATTAGGTCTGGTTTATCCAATTCTACCGAATCAAAAGCACGCCCAAACCGCATGATACACAAAAGAGAGAGGAAATGGAGAAATTCCCTATTTGTTGATAGATGATCGATGTTTATGCCGGGGGCGCGAAACTTTCCGGATAACGATGCGGCACGCCTGATGCACCAGAAGCTGTTTGTGAAAAGCCACCATCGAGGAAAGGAGAAACCATGGATAACCCTTAGTTTATAAGAGTTTGGGACGGTTGAGGTGAAAACAAAAAACCGCGTAAGGTGCGGGGGTCGTGGGTTGACCATGTGGCTCCACTCGTCATTAAAAGGGGGTCGGGTGGTGTAAGTCGACTCATGAATTGATTAAGTATTTAAATAATACACTTATGCGCATTACGGGTCTTTAAAACACACTCAAACAGGTCAAAATAGGGTTTAAAACCCTATTTGTGCAAAAGGGAGCGCTACTGGAAACAACTCGACAAGGTCGGGTGACGCCGATCGGTCTCACCGATCGGTCACGCTGATCAGTCTCACCGATTGGTCGCGCCGATCGGTCTCACTGAGATGCCACCCCTTTAGGACCCGTATTTTTGGCAAAGGGAAGGAACAAGAGAGTCTGGTCATCCCATCAGATACCTCTCAAACTATTCTCGTCCTCGAGAATTTAAACAACCCAGAAGGAAGGAGAGGGTCCGAACAACCACTCTGAAAGATACCTATCAAGAGTGAACCTCATCGTTAACTAAGAACACTTTCCTGTCACAAACCAAGCAACATACCTTGCCAAACTGCCCGTGCATGTGGATTGGGGAGTCTCCTCCCCCATGTCAAGATATTATCTACTTTGGGCGGCACTGACTCACCCGCATGGGTTTATTCGCATCCACTATAATGTATCATGATTAGGGTCGGGTTCTCTCCTTCCCCATAGCCAGTGCTTTTCACACACAATCAGAGGAAGAAAACTAGTAAATTTCATAGCCAAAAGAAAAAATGTTCTACCACAATAGGTACAACAAGGAATAAAACTCAAAAAAAACTCTGGGTACTGGGTACGCATATGTGTTTCCCTCTCCCGTGTACTCTCCTCAAGCCCACCATGTCTCCACAACACACGAACCAAGGGAATGGTTCGCCTGTGAAGCACCTTTTATTTGCGAGCCTCGATCACCACTGGTCTCTCCACAATGGTCACGTCGTCCTCGATGTCCAGATCACCCCAATCAAGGATGTGTGAATCATCGTGCAGATACTGACGGAGCTAGGACACATGGAAGACATCATGCATCCTTAGTAGCGGCAGTGGTAATACTAGCTGATAAGCTACTTCACCAACCCGCCGCAACACTTCAAAGGGTCCGATGAACCGGGGAGAAAGCTTACTCCACTTTCCGAACCTCCGCTGCCCACACCGAGGAGAGACCGTCAGGAACACGTGGTCTCCAACTTCAATCCCCAAGGGACTCCTCCTAGTATCAGCATAGGACTTCTGTCGGTCTTGGGCCGCCTTCATCCTTTCCCGTATGAGTTGGACCTTCTCTGTCATGCTCTGAACCACCTCCTGGCCGAGGATGCCTGCCTCTCCTACTTCGGTCCAACACACAGCAGAACGTCATGGCCTCCCGTACAAAACTTCAAACGGGGCCATGGCAATGGTTGAGTGGTAGATATTATTGTAGGAAAACAATACTAGAGGCAATTATTGCACCCATGATCCTCCTCAGTCCAGTACACATGCCCGAAGCATATCCTCCAAGGTCTTGATGGTGCGCTCTATTTTTCCATCTGTCTGGGGATGGAAAGCAGTGCTAAGGCGTAACTGGGTGCCAAATTCATGCTGCAATCCTCTCCAGACTCACGAGGTAAACCGTGCATCCCTATCCGAGACTATGGACCTTGGAACTCCATGAAACCGCACCACTTCATCCACGTACTTTCGTGCCAAAGCGTCCACAGCACTCGACTCCATGATCACCAGAACATGAGCCGATTTCGTCAACCTGTCCACTACCACCCAGATGGCATCAAACCCTCCTTGGACCTTGGGTAGTCCCATGACGAAATCCATCTAGATGTCATCCAACTTCAACTCGGGGACATCTAGAGGCCGTAGTAGGCCGCCTGGAACTCGGTGTTCAGCCTTCACTTGCTGACACACTATGCACTTGGCTACAAACTCTGCCACCACTCACTTAACTCCGGGCCACCAAAACTGCCTCTTCAAACCCAGGTACATCTTAGAAACTCCTGGGTGTACCTATAGGGGTGAGTTGTGGAACTCACTGAGAACCTTGTCGTGCATCGCCTCTGGGACAAACAACCTTTTCTGAAAAAACAACCGGTTCTGAACATCCTCTGTCCATCCTTCCAGAGCATTGCCCTGGTCAACTTGCTCACGCATCAGTTCGCACTCTAGGTCTCCCCACTGAGACTCCTCCACTTGCTGAAACAGGGATGACTGGACTGTCATCTGATATAGTCAGCCTCTACTGATATCCACCTTCGCTTCTAGGTGTAAGGCAGCCAACTCCTCCATTGCCTTCCAGGCGTCCGCCGACTCTCGGACCGCATCCTTCTGCATCTTCCTACTCAAGGCATCGGCCACTAAATTTCCCTTTCCCTCAGTATAAGAGATCTCAAAGTCGTAATCCTGGAGGAACTCCACCCATCTCTGCTATCACAAGATTAAGTCCTACTGGGAGAAGATATACCACATGCTTTTGTGATCCGTGAAGATCAAAAATATTTCCCTGATAAGCTAGTGCCGCCATAACTTTAGTGCAAAAACGACCACTGCAAGCTCCAGGTCATTGGTGGCATAATTACGCTCATGGGAACGCAGCTGCCTGGACCCATAAGAGATAACCCCTTGTCACAGCATCAACACGCATCACAGGCCCTGTTCTGAAGCATCATAGAACACCTCATAAGCCAACCCTTCTTCTGGTAATCTCAGCACTAGGGCACTGACCAACTTCTCCTTCAGATAGCTGAAGGCTGACTGGCACTGCTCACTCCATACGAAAGCCTAGTCCTTCATGTTTAGAGCTGTAAAAGTTGCTGCTACTCGGGAGAAGTTGGGTACGAATCTCCGATAGTAACTTGCCAGCCCAAGGAAACTGCGGACCTCTGCCACATTCTTGGGTGTTTCCCAAGAAAAAACCACCTCAACATTTGATGGGTCCACTGCTACTCCCTGCTCGGACACCACGTGCCCGAGGAAGTGCACATCTCGTGTCCAGAAATTGCATTTTGACAACTTCCCGTAGAGCTGGTGCAATCAGAGGACCCCCAAAACCATCCTCTGATGCTCTACATGGTCCTCTTCAGACCTCGAATAGAGCAGGATATCGTCGATGAACACAACCACGAACTGATCCAAGTACTACTGGAAGATGGAGTTCATAAGCCCTATGAACACACCTAGGACGTTCGTAACACCAAAGGGCATGACTACGAACTCGAAGTGTCCATACCTGCACCTGAACGCTGTCTTCGGGATGTCGCTCTCTTTCACCCTAAGCTGGTGGTACCCAGACTACAGGTCGATCTTCGAGAACCATCCTGCCCCTTTCAGCTGGTCGAAAATATCATCTATCCTCAGAAGAGGGTAGCGAATCATGATCGTCACCTGATTCAACATCATGTAGTCTATGCACAACCTGAGACCACCATCTGCCTTCTTTTCAAACAAGACCGGAGAACCCCACAGTGACACACTTGGTCGAACATAACCTCTCTTCATCAGATCGTCAATCTGGATCCGCAACTCCAGTAGCTCTGAAGTTTCCATCTGGTAAGGAGCCATCGAGATCGGACGAGAACCAGGCTGTAGGTCTATCCTGAACTCAATATCACGCTGAGGGGGTAGAGTCATCACCTCCTCTGGAAAGATGTCCATAAACCCACGGACATTCTCGGGAACATCCACCATCTCAGCATCTACTGACTCTGCTAACAGCTTGGTTGTCAAGGAGAGGAGGGGTTCCTCTCGCCTGTTGCCCTTCTGACCGCCCCACTCACCGGTGAAGGTAACACGCCGGCCGTCCAAGTCCGAGAACACCGCCCTTCTTCGGAAACATTCGATGACGACACACACAGAAAATAGCCAGTTGATGACTGGGATGACATCGTATGGCTGAATCAGTAGCAGAAGAAGATCCCTAACCGACTAATGTGGCACTATCATCAGTCTACATCCCCAAAAAAAACAACAAGTTGGTCTGACCTCTGACTGGTTTGCTCAACACCAGGTGCACTGGAAGTATCTTGGCATCTAGACCTAAGGCACGGGCTAGACTGGGTGCAAAAAAGGAGTGTGAAGCTCCGGTATAGAACAAGGCATAAGCAAGAGTGCTAAACAAACTGATCTTACTTCAAACAACCTTTGGCCCTGCTGGAGCTGCTGCCACTGTGACGTGTAATTGTCAATGCCCATCTCCCACGCCACTCGACTGTCGGCCTCCTCCCCAACCATGCCCTGGTTGAGGTCCCTGTGGAGAACCCTGAGGTCGGCCTCCTCCTCCTACGTCTGCCCTCAGAGGAGCGGGAGCTCGCTGTCCCTGCTGCTCCTGCTGGATAGGTCTGGCTGGAAGCTACTGCTGGGGCGGGTGCTGGGGATGACTGCCACTGCTGTACTACACCTGGTCGGGGCACTGACTCCGAAGATGCCCAGGTCTCTCACAGATGAAGCACCACGGTCCCGGACCCGAGGGAAGAGGGTGAGGACTGGGGAATCGAAACTAAAACTGATGCGGTCTACTCCCTGCTGGTCGGAACCTGGAGGGTCATGACACTGGAGTCCTGGTGCTGAAGGCCTTCCCCTTCGATTGTCCCAGCTGGATCCCCTCTCGGGACACACCTCCTGGAGCGTGCATCCTCTCCACCACTTAGGCCTTCTTCTGGACCTCCATGTACGTTGGAAGGGTAAAGGAGGTAACAACATACTGGAGGGAGGGTCAGAGCACCTCCTCCAAACGTCTTGCCCGAGACTCCTCGTCGAGAAAGAGGCCCAGAGCAAAACATAGGAGGTCCTTGAACTTGATCCCTAGCTCCCTCACAGACATACTCCCCTGATAGATGGAGAGTAGTTCCTGACTCTTTTCTGCCTTCATTGTCGAGGATAGGAATTCCGCACGGAACTCCCTATCGAAATCAGCCCATACCACCTCATCCTCTCTCCTCTCCCCTAGGTAAAGCATCCACCACTGACTCGCCGCTACCCGCATCTAGCTGATGGCCAGAGGAACCCATTACTCGGGAAGGGCCCGAATCAGGTCGAAGGCTATCACTAGCTCCTCTAGCCAGCCTTCTGTCTTCATGTCAGAGGTGTTTCCCTCATACTTCTCGAGGTTCTGTCATTGGAAGGCCCGAAGAGTCTTCTTCCACTGGTTGTCTTCTTCCTCTAGATCAACTCTCTGCTGATCGGACATACTAGTCTGTGGGGCCTCGATCGCCGGCACCACAGGCGGTCGCCTTCCAGGTCCCATAGCTGGAAGGTAAACATGGAATGCCAAAGCCCACGTAGTGCAGAATATCGTTCTTAAAACTTCTAAAAATTTTAATTTATTCTTAATTCCCAAGACATCCCAGAAACACAAGAACACAAGTCATTATGATGCATGTACCTTTCTTATGGTCTCTAACCTGCAATCAGTGTGGCCTCACTTGGTCGTTCAGTAGGTCCAGAGTCCTTGCATCGGATCAGGGGGGGCCCTAAAATTCCGTGTCATAACCGGTATTCCCTGTCCTAATTCACGCACAGAGGTCACCCAACACTATTTCCTTAACATCCCATGCAATCCTCACTGTGCCTACCTCCAGACTCCATCCTATCTCTCAACAACCTGCCTCTGATACCATTCTATCACAACCCGCCTTCAACAAAATGAGGGAAGGGTCAGCAGATTGCCAGGCCCTTCCTTCTTTAAGTTGAAGGAGATATAATGACCCTGAAACCCGCCTTCAATAGGTCCCGGAGTGGCGACTAGCACCAAGGGTATGGAAATTTCACACAAATGGAAGGCATTACACTATTTATTTTATAGAATCGAGAGATATGAAGAATAGAAACCAACAAAACCAAGGAAAAAAAAGTAAAGCCAACAGTAACCCATTCCCACATGCATGTTTGAAAAGTAAAAGCCACAAAGTGAAAAAGGTGTCTACAAGGGTAAGTACCAATGATATAAAAATGACAACTACAACTACTCCAAGTATCCGAGCTAGTATGGTCCCGCACGATCGTCGAAGTCCTCCTGGAAACCTGAAAGAAATTTTATATACATAGGGTGAGCATAGAAGTACACTCAGAAGGGAAAACCAAAGACTCTCGTGCACATGTGGGGGAACGTACTAAAGTCCTTTGAGAAAAGAGTAAACCAGACACCTAACAAGATAAACTATCCACCCAAGCCTCACCAAGGTACAGTCCCCAAATAACGCAAGTCAAGTAATATATATAATAAGAGAACATCGATGTTTGGGTACCCCGTGCCAATTTCCCACTGGTTATTGAGACATACTATGCATCGAACCAATCCCGCCATTCTCACCGCAGTCCCACTGCCACACCCACCCGCACACACCTGGGCCACAACCACACGCAGTCCCACTGCCGAAATCCCGCCCGTACAAACCTGGGCCTCAACTGCACGTAGTCCCACTGCTGAATCCTTCCCACAAACACCTGGGCCACAACTGTCATGTGTAACAAGGTCTACAAACACCTAGGCCAGAACAACCAGCACCACTCCCGAAGACACCTGGGCTAAAGGATCCACTGCCACACCCGAAGACACCTGAGCCTCATCCCGAAGACACTTGGGAAACCACCTACCGCACACACCTGGCCAACCACCACACCACCCCACCCCAAGGTTCTTGGGATAATAATGGACCTCAGGCCATCACAGCCTGCCCGAAGATACTTGGGATATCCGGGAAATGGAGCAGAAAAGGAGCTAATAACCATCCACTGAGAATAGTGTTGGGAAAAACACCCTCCCCAATGAAATGGGGGTGTTCGGCACTAAGTGCACAACTTGGGTGGGGCGTGAATAAGAAACACAAAGCTAAAAGTATATATATATATATATATAGGTAACAAGCACTCACCCAAAGCTAGGTTTTTCTTCAGACAGCCTACAGATCACAACAACACTCAAGTACGAGTCATGACTCTCGCCAACAGACCCCTTTGTCATATTCTTATTTCACGTTCAGTGTTAATGTTCAGATAATTTCATTCACTACTGGGAAATTAACACCAAAAGCATAACCAAGGAAAACAGTCCACTCAATCGTCAATTTAAACATTTTATTTACCAACAGAGGATCCCACCCGAGTTTGTGATATAGAAAAGTAACCATTGGGTCTTAAAACTCATGAACACCGAAGACACATCAACATGGGATCCCATCCCCAGTTTCATAACCACCGAAAGCATAAAAGAACAAGGTATCCCATCCCCTCCCACATCTCGAGCAATCAACTCATAAGAGAAAACCACAAAAACACTGCCACCAACACTGAGAAAGGCCAAGCATGTATTTTTATATTTAAAAGATTTTACACGTTCCATGATTTAAATTCCATTTCAAGCGGGGTTAGCACAGAAGGGATTGATCTTGGTGCTTTCAATTTATTCAGCCGGGTATGCATGATTAACCAATTTACGTTTTCACAGTAGGAGTTTACAACCACAACAAGACATTTAAAACATCATCAGGGGTTCATTAGTGCACAAACAATGACCACCAACGGCCTCGATTTTCAGAAGGCATAAGCCAACACAACTCAACAAGATGGTCATAAAAGAAACAACATCAAAATATAAGACATCATCAACGATCACATCCCCCATCCTTTCTTTAAATAATTCGTTCATTATGTTTAATTAGGTTTGGTTTATACAATTGTACAGAATCAAAAGCACACCCACCCTGCATGATACACAAAAGAGAGAGGAAAAGGAGAAATTCCCTACTTGTTGATAGATGATCGACGTTTAGGTCAGGGGCACGGAACATTACGGATAACGATGCGGCATGCCTGATGCACCAGAAGTTGTTTGTAAAAATCAACTATTGAGGAAAGGAGAAACCACGGCTAACCCCTAGTGTATAAGATCCGGGGACAGTTGAGGTGAAAACGTGAAACCGCGTAAGGCACGGGGGTCGTGGGTTGACCATGTGGCTTCACTCATCATTAAAAGGGGTTCGGGTGGTTTAAACTGACTCATTAATTGATTAAGTATTTAATTAAAACTCTTATGCGCGTTACGGGTCTTTAAAACACGCTCAAATAGGACAAAATAGGGTTTAAAACCCTATTTGCGCAAAAGGGAGTGCTACTGGAAACAACTCGACCTGGCCAGGTGACATCGATCGGTCTTAGCGATCGGTCACGCCGATCGGTCTCACCGATCGGTCGCGCCGATCGGTCTCAGCGATCGGTCTCCCCGATCGGTCTCAGCAATCGGTCTCACCGATGGGTCACGCCGATCGGTCTCACCGATGGGTCGCGCCGATCGGTCTCACCGATCGGTCTTACGAAGACTCCACCACTTTAGGACTAGGATTTTTGGCATAGTGAAGGACCAAGAGAGTCTGGTCATCACAGTTATATTCGTGGAGATGTTAGGCTATACATACACAAGTGTTCCATTTTCCATCAATCATCGATCATTATGGGATTAAGGTAATTATTATTTCATATGTTAAAAATAATTATGATACTACTAAAATGATAATAATTATTTTAATTTACTTATATATATATATATATTTCAAGTAAGTTATTTGGTGAATAAAAATGATTTACAACACTTTGTGGATGTGATAGTTCGTAGGTATGGTAGAACGACATTATCATTTTTATATTTATGAAATGTAAGAATATAATTGAAATATATTTCTTTTAAAATATAAAATATGTCATTAATATCTTATATAAACAATTATTTCATCATTATAACTTGTCATGATAGATGGTATGGAAATACGAACTATATTGGTTCGCCAGGTGGTAGTCTGATGTTACCACGAACAAAATGTTCTTTTTTCATTTGATGAAATTGGATATAGATATAGGTGATTATATTAACATAACATAATATCATTATATTGAGGCTATTGGTGTTATATATTCATCAAAGATGAGTTATATTTAAAATAAATGGAATAATAAAAAATATAAACACCTAAATAAATGATACATATTCTTCGGTAGATCACCATTTAAAAAAACCATAAAACTGCTATGAAGGGTGTTCTACATATACTAATCCATCAATAATACAGGGAGAGATCAGAAGGGTATTTGAAACATGTTGACAGATCAAAATTGTTCATTATGAATTATTATCATAGAATATTGGGTCTTTTTTTATAGGATAGAGGATGGGCAACCTTGGAAACTCTAAAAATATTATATTAATATAAAATATTTTTTATAATAAAATTGAATCCAATGTGACTTATTTTGAAGATAATATCAGGATCATTCTACTTACTCAATTATAATTATTTTTATATATGTATTTATCTAAATTTAAGACTTATATTTTCATTTTAGCCATGATTTTTCCCTTTTAATATCTATTGTGGTTAAAATATTTAAATATTAAAAGGATATTAATTTTACTTATATGGGTTCAATTCCACATAATTAGACACTTTATAAGTTTTTATACCACATTTATTCAACTTTTTTATTTTTAAGTATATTTATAATTATTAAACAATTTAAAAATTTATTTTTTTATTAAATAACAATTATATATATTTTCAAACAATTCATTTTATTAAATTTATATAAAATTAAAAAAGAGATATAACATCAAAAAAGGATTAAAAAAACTTATAAATGACATTTTCACCTATAATGTATGTGGATGGAATAAAATATTTCAAAATATAATTATTTTATTATTATTGGTATCATATATTTGGTTATTCCATTAATAAATATATTATTGTATCATCATTGTGTCATAATTAAATATAATTATTTATTTCCTAAAAATTATAACTAAATTAACGTGATTTAGTTAATATTTCTATACATCTAATTGTTATTTATAGTTTAAGAGGTCACATATATAAGGATATATTAAATTCATTTTAGTAATTAATGACATGTTTTAGATATTTTTTTTTACATTAAACAAAATGTTATAAATGTCATAAACATACCCAAGTGGCACCCTAAAGACATAATTTCTAGTCGTGTAATGTCTCAGTCATCCATAAGACATCTAATAAGATTAAAAAATGTAGTAAAGAATTTTTATATATTTTTATATTATTTTTTACCTCTGTTTACTTTATTTACCCATTAATTGTTGTAACTAAAATAATAAATTTTCTATTAACCAAAAAATTATATTGACCATAATGTAGATAAATTTTCATTATTATTAGTAACATTTATTTTATTTTTTTAAAATTAAATTTAAAAAATTAGAAAACATAAATTTGAAATTAATCTTATTGTCGGAATGATAAAATTATTTTTCAGTAAAACATTAAAAAGTTTACGTAGTTTTTCTATAAAATATCAATATGATATTTCACACAAGGAACATGATTAGTTTAAATTATGGAAAAATAATCTAATGACACATTAATACTAATTTAAATAATTCAAACTATATTAATAAATTAGACAACAATGAACATTTGAGTTAAAATGTAGTGTTATTCATTATTCGTTAAAAAAATTGTTTAAAAAATACCATAATTAAACCAAATAACATATTTATATCTCAATTATAATGAATAAGTCTGTTTTTTCCAATAAAACCTATAAAAGGTTTATAAACTAGATTTAAATTGGGTTAACCGTCAAAAGATTGAAAGAAATTAATTTTTTGAAAAACACTCATATTTTCTATAAAATTGTATTTATTCAGATGTATTTACTAGAAAACACATATGATGAATTTAGAATATTATAATTAATTAATATTTCATTAATATAATACAAAAATAGAGGTTTGATTATTTTAAATACATATTTATTCTCACATGAATAGTTTATCATAAAAAACATCCATTATTTTTAATTGGTATTTATATAAATTTTAAATTAAAATTAAAAACAATGATTAATTGAATTATTAACATGTGTAATCCTAGTTTTTATAATTTATTTAATAACATTCACTCCCTCAATTCCATAAACTATGTGATAACTACAACATAAAATAATAATATTAATAATATATTATTTTGTTGATGTAACTCATTCTTGTGTGGAACATAATATTTCAGTGAAATCCATTGCTAGATGTTAGGTATGCAATTATAAATATCATCCCCATTCATGTAAATTTAATATATAATTCATAAATATTACAAAAATTTAAAAAATCTTATTCTCTAATTACCTGGGATGTTATAGTATCACCGTGAGATTTCAGAATGTGTTTCCTCTACAATAAATGAATGTGTTGAGTATATTATAAATCACAGACCCATTCAATATTGAATATAATTCATAAAATTTATTATCATAATCAGGTTACATGGTATTTTAATTTATAATAACATCTAATTCACTTTGAAAATATTGTTGATCCTAAGTAACCACGTTGAATTTTTTATGATAATTTTTATGCCATTTTTTATTTATTAGGAATTATTTGATAGAATTAAACTAAAAAAAATATATTATTACTTGTTGAAAATAAATATAATATTTATCAATTGGATATAAGTATAAATAAAATAATATTAAGTTAAAAATATATATTTATGAGAAAAAAATTAAATACAGAAAACTAGTTTTTATCTAAAAAATAATTTGAACCATTGTTAATGATTTATTTTAAATGAATTTTTATAATATTAATTCATTAAAATATTTTAACAATATTTAATTATTTTTAATTTTTATCAAAATATAATAATTTCACTTTTTTTGAAAATAATGTAATTTTATAAAAATACATTTCATTATGTGTTATGAAATTATTCTAAAATGAATTATTAAAATTTATTAGAATTGAATGTTTTAATATGATTTATACATGTGGAATGATAATGTCAAAATAATGTAATAATATCTTTTTTTAACTAAATCTTACATTGGTAAAACATTGTCTCTATAGTAAGATTTTAAATTATTTATGAGGATTTTAAAATTAGACATAGATCATAAAATATCTTAAAAAATATACAAAATCGATTTTATATGTATTTTTACACTAATATATCAAATGATAAATATTCTATTTTCTTGGTTCCACCATAAGTTGAATATAACATTGTTATATTTTAATGTTGTAAATATTTAGCAGAGTGTCACTCCCTTATCTTATAAAATGGCTTCATATCCAATTCCCTGTATAAAACCGTTCTATCAATATTTGTCAGAAAATAAATATAAAAATAAGTTCCAAAATTCTCTCCCGATGACCTATCACATATATTCATTAAAAAATACCATCCATTAATGTTGTAAAATGTACAAAAAATGTGGTTTCCCAGATACGAGGTAATTATCAATACCCTTAAATTTTGAGTTAGTTTCATTCTTATCCTACTAAAAATATTTGTATGTAAATTATAAAATGATTATATAATTATCATTACTATAATAAGAAGTTCTTATTCTTATGTATCAACCATATTCTATATCCTTTTATACCTTTGACAAATGACAACATCATTCATTCATACTTGTGATTGATCGCCTCTACTAAATAATGTGATTTGATCTTTATGTCTGCAATATGTTTCTCATAATATGAGAATATTTAATTAATTTATATGATTTTTATTTTATAGTTATGTTTACTTAAATATTTAATAATATATAACATTATTTATTTCTATTTTTCATAAAATATATCATTATTCATTCATATATAAGGACTTTCACCTAAATTATGTGATGTGATTTATTTTTAGACACCACATTATATGAATAGTTATAAAATTATTAATCATGAAAATATATTGTACATATAAAAATATTATGATTATTGAGTTATTTAAATTTTGAACATGGTTCAAGGACATGGATAATCGAACCAAAACATACTTGGGAAATAGAATAGTTAACAAATAATGGTTGATTTTGATGAGGAATTATAAAAACATATTTATTTGAAAATTATAAATGATTTATATATATAAATATAAGTACTAAAATTGACCTAATGTATACTTATAATAAAAAAAATTATAGAGGAACAAAAGAGCATGTGTGAAGAATTTATAGACCCTTTTTAATGGATTGTGATGTAATTTCATTTTTTTAATGTGGATTTTTTTATTTAAACTTTAATTGGGTAATATAACAATAATTATCACTCCCACCATATAAATTTTACTATATTCGAGTTTTAAACGGGGTTTTCAGGTTTTTCATTCATTATCCTCTTTTTTCATAACTTATTATCATTGAAATTTTTCCAAAAATTGTAAGATATTTCTTTTTTTGTAGTCACTCTGAAAATATTTTCCAAAAAAACAACATTTAACATTCCTTTATTTTAATGTTACGTTAATTTTTCAATAGTTATTTTCAAAAAAAAAAATTCATATGGATTTATTAATTTTTATTTAAAATGATTTCAAAATAAAATTATATTTTCCTCAAATTAATAAGTAAATGTAAAAATTCATTATTAAATGTATTTTTCATCATTGTTAATATTATTTGATGTTTATTATGGTTTAATATGGATATTATAATTTAATACAATCAATATTTTTTCTCTAGTTTGATTTTAATGATCTTTTTTATTATTATTTCATGAATTATGTTTTTTACCATTGGTTAATTTTTATATTGTGAAATTGTGATTATTTTTTATGATCTTGTGGCTAACATATAGATTATATTCATTATTCTATGTTTCACAAACTAATCGAGGTCGACCCTAAAGAGGTCACCCATGCCGATCTGAGGCATGTCCTGAGGGGCATTCCAGATCCCCAAGGGATGGAAACTAGTTCTGGCCATCAAAATACATCTGTTGGGAATGATTTGGCCCATAAGAGATAAATAAAAAAACTACAATAAATAGAACAATAAAAATAAAACATAGTAGTATAGAAACAATAAATCTAAAGAACTAAACATATATTTATGTGACCATCTATGTCACCACCAAACTCCAAAACACATTTACTCGATGGAAGATTCATTACTTAAAGAACCTAATGGTAAAATATAACCTGCCAAAAAAATATAGGATGTGTGGAAGCACCAGAATCCTCATTAGGGATTTCAAAATGGAGCTAGAAAATACAAGTATTTCCTTTCCCAAGACAATCAAATGATTGAATTTTGAAATACAAATATAAATGCAGCAGGTCTCACATTTAAAAATAAACAACGTGTTTCCCCTTCAAAAACCCAACACATGCTACAATCCTTTTCTAAAAATCATTTTCCATTTTATAAATAAAAACAAAAAAAGAATGAAACACATAAAGCATATAAAAAACAAGTAAAAATTGAATGCAAAAAATATACTTCTGTAACAGAAAGTGAACAAGAAATGTAAATAATCCAGTAACCATGGGTGATTCTAAACATCACGAGATGACCCCTAGACGTACTCGGCTTCGGAACCACCAGTCGGCATATGGGGAAGCTCAAATGTCTATAATCAATAAGATTCCCTATAACTGAGTAATCCAGTGGCAATGCCCATAGGGTCAAACAACCAATCCAGGGGGTACCAACCCGTTTAATCGGGGTTGAACTGCATCCTTCACTCGATCATCTAAAAGTACACAAGAACCCATGGTTGATACAATAATATTGTGTTTGTGGGAATGACATTGCACACGTGACTCCTCACTCAACACATGCATTCCCCAAACACAGACTCTTCTCATGTGTTCTCCTATAAAGGGTTATCCTAGACCGAAGCACCCACAAATACACTTTCAATAATTTCACAATAACAAAGTTCCAACCCTTCCATAATGTCACATAAGAATTCAAACAATCTTTTAAAATACCTTATGTTTCCAAATGGGCATTCTCATTTTCCAAATCACATTATTTTCAAAAATCACCTCAAAACGTCACCTTTTGATGTACTACGACACATAGGCCTTCATGTTTACACCCCCAAATACTTTTACCAAAATTGTTCCAAATAATTTAAAAAACCATTTCCTTGTATAATATATCAAAAGGGCCTTTATATTTCTCAAACATACACCAAAACACGTTTTAAATCCAAAAAATCAAGTATTAATTAACAAATTAAATCCATTATAATAAACTATACAAAGGGACTCTAACATCATTTAGAAAACAATGACCATTTCACAAATTTACCATTCAATTTAAAACAAACCTAAATGTACATCCGACATCCTTTCACCCCTAATTCACATTCCATGATTCATTTAATAAAGCATGTACCCAACCAATATAATGTTTTAAAAGAACACAAGAACGTCTTACATCAAAATATAACCAATTTGATATGAGGATCCCACATTAAAACCAATTTCCTACTCAAACCCTTCAAAATTACATTCACACCTTCAAAATCATTTCAATGCTTCAGACAGAATTCCCCTTTAAAACATTTTCTTTCATTCAATCTTTGAGTAAAACATTCCACTTGAGGAAATATTCCAACAAGACTCTACGCTATACACACACCCAAAACCATTTTAAAACATCCTCCAAACCCATGGTCTTTATGGTCCACACACAAAATCAAATTTACACAAAATACACATACCAATGACATTTCAAAATTGTTTCTAATTTCATTTACAACTCCACTTTTACAAGAGCTTATCAATGTGAATTTTCAATCTTCAGTAAAAATGTTCAATTTTTTAAAACATGTCCAACATGTCCATAAAATTACTAAAAGAAATGAAAGTGTATATTCACAAATAAATAATCGATTCAAAACTATCATAAGAAATTCTAACTACTATAAAAACACCATAATAATCAAATGTCATGCATTACCAGTGAGAAGAATATATTTAAAAATTTATTAAAACACCCAATAATCGAATAAATTTCTTCAGAATGGAAAATCAAGGAATCACCTACCTCAAACACGTGTGAGTATGACATAACCTTCAATAGGAGGATTAACCAAGCCTCATTGTCCTTTTTCACACCCAAATGTCCCCGAAAACAAATATTCACATCAAACCTAATAATTAAGGTTCATCTAAACAATGAAACCTATTAAAAAAACCACTGTGATGGAGGAATCATTACTAGAGGGAGAACATAACATTGTCGTGGGTGTAGAATATAGAGGATAATGTGCTAGTGGGGGAGGGGTTCAAGCTAGTTAGTAATGAGGGAGGTTGGTGGGGCCTTGATAGAGCATTGGGCCCCGAGGGGAGGGTGACAGATAGAAGCCGAACCGATGTTGGAGATTGTGCCGGACTAGGAGGGGTAGGACACATCACATGAAGGTAATGTCAGAAAGAGGCCATGCCAGATGGAAGGGGGCTCAATGAGGGCAGATTCGATTCGGTCAGATGGGTGTCAGCTACCAGATATGGTAGGGGGAACAGGGTCTCGAGTGAGGGTGGAGGGGTGGGAATAGTGGTGGGAGCTGGGTACATGCAGTGGGGTGAGGTGGTCGACCAGAGGCATAGTGTGGATGGAGCGGGAGAAGGCCAGGGGCAGTTTTTTTTGGGTGCGCATAAGTAGAAAAAGGGGATGGGAGGGGGCGGCTCACAATGGGGAATGGGGGGATGTGGTTAGACTATGGATTGTTTGTTGTTTTCCATTTTCTTATTATAAAAATAATATTAAAATAATAATAATAATATCTGTAATAAAATTAATATTATTAATAATTATAATAACAACTATGTTTTTATTAAAAATTATTCTAATTTTATTATTATTATTAAAAATTTTATAAAAATAATTTAAATTTAATTTAACCTACTTTATTTTTTTTATTTATTTTCATTTAAAATTTCAATAATTTTTTTTCCAAAAATAGAGGCACTCGCACTGCTGACCTGCAGTCTGACACACGATTGAGCAAATTGGTTCCAAACCATGCTACCTAGTACTACCCACTTGCAGGGTAAAGTTGTGTGCTGGTCGTGCAGTTCTATAAACTAAGCGCATGTCGGGAGCCATAGAACTAACACACTCGGGAGTCTGTGTGGGAACAACACAACAACTCTTAACTATGTTGGATAACCATGCTATAGTGGAAACAAGTTTTCTGAAACCCAAAATAATAATAGAATTAATTAAAAATAATAAATTAGTCAGGTCAGTGTGTGAGAATTCTTCCAACCACATACATTTTCATCTCCAAGAAAGTCACTAATCCATTCATTGGTCATTAAACGAGTCCATAAACTAATAGAAATAGAAGAACTAAATAAATCTAAGAATATCGAGATGATCATACTCTACATAGGTCAAACCCGACTGATTCAATAGGAACCTGAAGCAAGAGTTTGTGCGGTGAACATGAAGGGGTTCCCCCAACCATAAGAACATAACTAGGGAAGAAATTTATCACCCAAACATGCCATCCTGGGAAATGGGGTAGTCGTGGTAACTCCCAAACGATCCAAACTAACATTTATAGTATGAGTAGACAACACCTTAGCTGAAACATGGAACTCTTGAACCAAACCAAAAACTCTGAATTCTTGAGAAAGACCACCAAAATAGGAAAAAACTCAAACAATGAAATCAAGTATAACAACAAGACCTAACTCCTTCACATGCACATATATCTGCAAATGAAAACTGCTAAACCATGATCAACCCATACAGAGGCCAAGCACACTTTAATGAAAATTGCATGATTCAAAAATACCATGATTAGAAAAACAAAACTTTTTGTATAACAATAGAACAATTCTATCATAACCCCATGATAAAACAATGAACATACAATGATTTCAAACCATTAACAACATAAAAAATAGAACGAAAAGATATTAAATGTTCCCCTACCAACACAGAACACAAAACCCATACCAAGGCTTCACAACCGAGGAAATTCTTTTCTATGCGTGAGCTTCACCCTATGACTTGTGGCTGGGGATCTAATGGCAGATGCATCTCCTACTTCATAGTCAAGAACTATAATTCCTTTATTCAAAACATCTTCTCCAGGAGACTCTTCCTGCAAAACATCTCCAAGTGGCCCATGTAGCCGCAATGATGACATGTATTCAGAGGGTTGCAACATGACGGATTTACGTTCCTAGAACGGTCACACTGGTGGCACACCATTGAACGATCCGAAGAAGTGGAATCGAGAACCATTATAGAGAACTCTTTAAAAATTGTTCACTAGGGATCATCGTTCTCTTCAGATGGGGAACATTCATGGGAAACTGGATTCAATGGATTTCGATGAACATGTGCTCCGGGGACCAACTCAGTTAGGAACGCCTCATCCAACAGTTTCTCAAAATAATGGTCCATAGAATGGATGACCTGATCCTGGATCACAGGATGAAGACCCATGATTAAGCGAAATGATTTCATTAAATCATGTAATGTTTCCTCCGTAGAAGAGGACATAATTTCTCTGAAATGGTCAACCAATTCTTTAACTATCTGTTGGACTTGTTGAATACACAATAGATCTTCCCTTTTCATTTTATTCAAATCTTCTGGTATAAAACATCGTATGAAGTTGGATTTAAATACCTCCCATGTCATCCCAACATGCATTGATTGTGGGGTGGAAAACTCATGTTCGTCTATTGTTGGACATTTGAACATACCCAAATCCACATTTACTCGGTTAGCTTGGGGAGCTCCCAATAACATGAAGATGTTCTTGACCTTGTCAAGGCACTATACTACCACTAATGGACCCCGATCACCAAGAAGTATAGGCAATTTCTGTGATGGAACAAAATCTGGGCATGGATTATCATAAACCCTGGGGTTCTTTTTGGGTGTAAATTTTTGACCAACATATAAAACATAGAGCCAAAAATGATATCATTCCAAATAAATTTCAAAGAAAGATCCATCCTGAAAAAACAAGCTCAAAAGAGACAACCAAATTCAAAATCAACTTAAAAATTCCTCTTTCTAAACACAATTTCCATTTTAGATTTCAAAACTGCTATTCATTAAGGCCACATTCCAAATACCAAACCCACTTTTGAAACCAAATTCAATATTACAAAAATAATTTCCCTTTTTCATTTTAAAAAAATTATAGATCAGTCAAAACAAAAAAAATCCCAACATAGAACAAACCATCCGGATGAGGAACTAGCTGTTATGCTTAACAAGGCAACATGATAGTGAGTCATTCCCCATTCTAGTGTAAATGACTAGGAGAAGCACAACCATGGAATCAGAAACCATGTGGGTCACTACTCCATGTGACGTCACAACATGACACTGGTCCACCTCCATTATCATTCCTTAATCCCAAAACAAATGTCAAAGACTCATGACCTGGACTACCCCTAGACACTCGAGGATCATAGCAATAAAGGATTCATGACTCCATTCCCGTACATTCCTCCGGAGTCCCAATAGTCCTAATATCTATTACCAAACACCCCAAATAACAATGTTCTTCTCTGATACCATTTTTTCACAAACCAACCCAGGCTGACCCTGAACTGGTCACCCAAGACGGTATGTGACATATCTCGGGGGGGGGGGGGGGGTGTTCGCAATCCCCAATTTCTAAAAACAATTTTCAGGTATCAAAATACATAAATTTGTAATGATTTGGGCCATAAGAAAAAAACAATAATATATATAACAATAAAACTAAAACCTAGCAGTGTAATAATATAAATCTAAACAACAAAACATTCCATTGTGTGCCCATCTAGGTCCCCACCCAATTCAAAACCACATTCTCTCTGAGTGAAATACAACACTAAAGGAACCTGTAGAATAAACAAAAACTATAACTAAAAATATTGGATAGGTGTGAGCATCATGTATTCCCTTTCCCAAAACAATCCAATGACACAACATTGAAAATGAAATATAAAATTATTCTTTTAACATTTTAAAATAATAAAAAAATTTCATTCAATTAAAAACCCAACACAAAGCTATATAATATTTCTAAAAAACATTTTACATTTTCTAAATAAAATCCAAAACATATTAAACCAAAGCTGGCCTAGTGTTAAAATAGTTAAAAGTGAAAACCAAAAATAAACTACTACAATGGAAAGTAAACCAGCAATGTAAATAATCCAGTAACAATGGGTGATGATAAACATCCCTAGAAGACCCATGGACGTACTTGGTTTCGGAATGATCTATCGGCATATGGTGAACTCATATGCCTATAACCAACTGGCCACCCTATAACTAACCAAGCTAGTGAAAAAGCCTGCCTGGCCTAACTACCAATCCAGGGTGTGCCAACCCGCCTAATCGGGGTTGATCAGAAAACGTCACTCAATCATCTAAAAGATTACCAAGAACTCATGGTGGTTAAAATAATATCATGTAACTAGGGAGGCCCTCGCACGCATGACTTATCTCACTGCACAAGCCCTCCCTAAACTTAGACACTTCCTGTGGGTTCACCAATAAAGTGATACCCAAGATACGAGCTCCCCCAAATTCATATTAAATAATATAAAGTTAACAACGTGCCAACCGGTAGGACACATCACATAATAATTTGAAACTTATTTTAAAACTCCTTATGTGGAGAACCGGGCATTCACGTTTTCTAAATCACATTTTTTTCAAAAAACACCACAAAACATCACCTTTAGATGTACAACGCCACATGTTACTTCACGTTCACACGCCAAAATATGTTTAACAAAATAGTTCGAAATCATTTATAAATATATTTCCATGTATACTATATAAAATAAGACATTAACATTCTCAAACTCAAATAAAAACATGTTTCAAAGCCAAACAACCATGTTTTAATTAAAAAAATTAAAACCATTCCTACAAATCATAAAAAGGGACTTAAAAATCATTTAGAAAACGATAACCATTTTCACAATTTTACCATTCACTTTTAAACCAAAGATAATCGTAAAATAAAACTACTTTCACCATGATTTACATTCTGAGAGTCAATTAATAAATCATTTTCAAAAATATTGAATAGTTATAAAAGAATAAAAAAATATTTTTCATCACAATTTCACAAATTTAACATGAGGATCCTACATTAAAACCAATTGCATACACAATCCATTCAAAATTACATTCACACCTTCCAAAAAATTTCAAAGTTTCAGATTGTGTTCCACTATAAAACATTTTTATTCATTACAGCTTTGAGTAGTCACACCTCTTTATGAAATGTGCCAAAAACACCCTATGGCAGACAAACACCCAAAACAATTTTCAAAGAACAATCCAAATACACATTCTTTAAGAACCACACACTAAATAAAATTTACCCAAAACAAACTTACTAATGAAATTTTCAAATTGTTTCTAATTTCATGTTCATGTCCACTTATCCAAGAGCTTATCAAAAAAAATTTCAAACATTAGTAAAAATTTCTTATTTTATAAAACGTGTCAAAAATGTCAATAATTTTACTAAAACAAATAAATGTGAATATCACAAATTAATAATTCATTTAAAACCATATTTAGAAAATATGTCTAACATAATAACACCATATCAATCAAATGACATGAATTACCAATGTTAATAATATTTATGAAAATTTATTTAAATACACAAGAATCAAATAAATTTCTTTGAAATGGAAAATCAAGAAAAAGCCTTCCTAAAACACATTATAATGTGATTAAAAGTCCTACAAAAGGATGAATTGAGCCTCTTGGTCCTTCCACACACCCTAAAGTCCAAGAAAACCAAGATCCACACCAACCCTTATAATTATTGTTTGTCCAGACAATGAAACCTATGTGAGAAATTGTTCGTGATTGGGGAATACTTACTAGAGGGAGTACCTATCCACATGGCTTCGGAAACAACTGGAGGAGACACTGCTAGCGAAGGAGGGGTTTACACTAGTAGCTCATGCAGAAGGTCAGAGTGCCAGGCCGGTGTGTAGGATAACAAGAGGAGTGTTGCAGTTGGAATCCAACCACAGGGTGAGGCCATGCCAGACAAAGCGGGGATGGACACGCTAGAAGAAGGCCTTCCCAGATGAAGGTCATGCCTGATTGATGGGGGCTCGGTGAGGGTGGAGCTAACTGGGTTGGATGGGCTGTAGGGACCATAGAAAGTAGTGGGTGTGGGGTTCCAGGTGAGAACAGAGGAAAGAGAGGGGAGGTAGAAGCTGGGTGCATGTGGCGAGGGAAGGTGGATAGCCAGAGCCGTGGCGTGGCCGATGCGGGAGAAGGCCAGGAGGGGTAGGGCTTCTGGTGTGCGCAGGATGAAAAATGAGAGGGGAGGTGGTGGCTTGCGACAGGGAATGGGGTGCAGGTAGAGAAGGGATTCATAGTTATGTTTCCATTTTCATATCATAATAACAATACAATAATAGTATTAATATTGTTTTTAACATTAATAATCTTAATAATAATAATAATAATAATATTATTATTATTATTAAAAATCATTTTATTGTTATTATTATTATTTAACCTTTTATAAAATTATGTTTAATTGAATTGAACCTCATTTATTTTACTTATTAATTTTTTCATTTAGCATTTAATTTATGTATTTAATTATTTTGAATACTGGGTCAGTTGCATTGCTCACCAGCAGTCTGATGCATGATTAACCAAACTACGTATGAACGGTGCTTCCATGTACTACCCACATGCATGGAAAATTCGTGTGCTTTCCACGTGGTTTTATAAACTGTGTGCGAGTCACACACCTGAACTCCAACACACCAAAGTGTACATACGGGCACTGCATAGTTACTCCTCAATGCAGTATATGACAGTGAAATAGTGGATTTTTTTTTCTGAAACCCAAAATAATAATTAATATATTTAAATATAATAATTTAGTTAGGTTAGGGTGTGGCTTTATGATTTGTATCATAATTAAAGATCCATTTAATCAAATGGTTAATTATTCAAAATTTATAAGATAATATAAATTTTTTTGTAGAGTTTAACCATTCTAATAATAAAAATATATAGATTAGTGAACCCAATCCATAATGTGGCATTTCTCAAAATATGATAATGATATTGTATGAGAACATTGAAAAATTATATTATTTTATATTATTACATCGATGAAACAATTCCGATGACCTGAAATTATGCTTCTAATATGAACTCATGGGTCATGACTAATTTATGAATATTCATCACTCTTTTGAAAAATTAATTATAAAATTTTAAATTGTTATATAATGATATTGTTTTTATGATATATAAAATATTTGGTGTGATGTTATTATATTATAATCTAGATATCATACAAATAATCTTATTTTATTATTAAATATGATCATCAGTTTATATATCTAATACTTACACTTATATATAATTAGAGAAAACCATTTCCTTTCATTCCATTTTCCACTATCTTTGATGAATGTTTCATTGTATAATATCTCGTTGTAGGATAATATGATAGAAATGCATTTCCTTTATATGTCAGAGATCATTCATCAACTATATTTTAATGGTTATTTATCCAAAAAAACAAACCCTTTGTGGTTTTAGGGTATTGAATATTTTTTTATATACAAAAATGAATCTAAAATGTTTTGATATGTATGTAATTATTTTATGGTAATCCTTATATGAATTTGTTATTTCAACCTTTGTTGCTACAAAATGCATCCCGTGCACCTGATATTGTCATTAATTACTTGAATCCAATATATAATGAGTATTTGTCATATTTTTTGGTTATTATATTACATTGTATAATCATTTTCTTCCATTATATAAACTCTAAAAAATATATTCTCAAAATATCAATGGTCACAAAATTCCACCCCACACCCCCATCTTGAAAATGGATAAAAAAATTCCGCCATAGGTTGTTTCCAAATATCTCTATTCCATGACCACTTCCTATCCATTTGGATCAAACCACTATATAATATAATCATTGGTGATCCTCACACTATGTGCAAGGTATAATGGGTTGTGAATGGGAATGTTGTGATGGATAAAACAATACATGGGTATTTAAATTCATCTTTCAAATACGTAATAAAATAATATTTTTGTGTCTTTATTTTAATAAAAACAAAAAATAAATCAATGTTTGATGACATTAATAAATTTTCATTTATCCAAATTAATTATTGGTCGTTAAGAGAATATTTCAAGAAACATTAATTAGCATTGTATAAAAATACATCTAAATTATAATTTATAAATCATTATTCAAATAAATTACTAAAAAAATTGAATTAATGTACAATGAAAAATAATTAAATATCAAATTAAATCATTCAACATAAATGGAAACAATCCACATTTCATATAAAAGTACAAAAAATTTAATTTAAAATATTGGAATAAAAATCAATAATTTTTTTCATTATTCGATATCATATAATATCATATTAAGGGGGTGGGAATTATAATTAATTGAATGAGGAGAATGTGAAAAACAAAATGATCTAGCTCTGCTATGTAGCCATTGACGATTCATTATTAAAAAAATATAAGATTAAATAATAAATAATTTTAAATCATGATCACACATCCATCACATCATTCCATCATTAAAACCCTGAAAAATAACTCAAAATAATCTATCAACAACAATATTTTGGTTATTAAAACAATTATTTTCCAATATGAATAAGAAAAGATTTAATTTATATCATATTAAGTGGTTCATCATGTATATATTTAATTTATATAATAAATAATTTATAATGAAATCAAAACCCGAACAGAAAACATGTTATTATCCTAGTGAAAATACACTTTTGAACATAACATTTTGGTCTGAAAGATCATATAATAGCTTATTTCAAATATTATTTTTATTTTTTCCCCTTTCTAAATCCTTTTTCTAGATATGTTTCAAGAGTATATAGAATTATGAATTTTTGAAGTATTTCCAAACAATAAAATAGATATAAAATTTATAATGGTATATTGATTATTAAATAAACATTAAAATAGTATTTGTAAAGAATAATTCATTTATTATATAATTATAATGGAGTAAATTTAGCTCTGAAAGAATGAATCTAGTAATTCCTAAGATTATACAACTGTTTTTCCATGTCCTTGTATGATTCCTTAGAGTTCTCTTAGATTAAAATAATATTTTGTCTTATTAAATGGGATTAATAATTTTATTTCATGAAAAATATGTGTTTTTAACTATTTTCTAAATTATGAAATAAATAATAACAAATATAAGATGGTGGTGGAACAATATGGACTATTAAACATATCATTGAAAGGATTAGTGAGGATTTTATTTATATTTGTATTTTAATATTATTTATTTATTTTATATAAGTTTCATGTATTTTGGGATCTCATAACATGTGTGTTTCTCTCTTAATGGAATGATTACATTGTTGCACATAAGTATACAATATAAATATAACCCATATAATTTAATATATTTTATTTTTCATTTATAATGTTATATATTTTCATTTTTTTGTATTATAAGTTAATTTTTATTGGATTAGTGAATCATTATATACAATGTAATACTTTTTTTAGTGGTTTCTTGATGACATCATGTGTTTTATTTTTTGGAAGTTTTAGAATTTTTTCTTAAACTGTTTTTTGAAAGGAAAACATATGGATATGTTGTTCTGTTAATTAAAGTGGCATCATATTCATATTAAAATGGTCAATGATTCCAAAAACATATAATTTATTTATATATTGATACAGAGAAACATTATTCACAAGAAAATATTGGATAATTTTTCTAATAAGTTTATGATCTCTTTGGTGTTTTTTAGAATAAATCACATATTATTATTTATAAAAATATGTGTTTAAAAGATTATATGGTCTACATTGATTAATTTTTTTCATAAATTTTGGGTTATATATGATGTAGATGGAATAATAAATATTCAAATTATATATGAAAATTCTATTCAAGGTATTCAAAGAGGATTACAATTCAAAATAATAATATAATGTTCTAGGTTATAAATAATTATGGGTTATACAGATGAAGAGGGTGCATAATAGTTCAATAAATATTAAAGAGGTGCAATAATTAATCAGCAGATTAATATAATTTTAAATAAGACAACCACTATGAAAAATATTTTTATGATTTAGTGATTTTTTAACAACATTTTAGTAAACTGATTGGTGGAATAACATGTGAATGACATAATTGGATTTAAATTAAGCTTTCTTCCATTGAGGTTATGTTTGGTGGACTAGTGGTTCTATATCTTTTTATTATCATAGTAATGGGATTTTAAAAATACTACGGTATATAATTCCATTAGTATTTATAACATATTGTTCATGGAAATTCAGGATGAAATTTTGAATAAATAAATTAAGAGAATTTAAAATAAATATTAAACAATTAATTTCAACATCATAAAATGTTTAGGGTGTTCTATTTAGTGGAATATTTATAATAAGTTAAAATAGAAAGACTTTATTTCAAATAATTCAGTTTCTCATGGTAAAAAAAGTTATTACTAGATAAATAAGACATATCTTAACTAGATTACAATGAATTAAGGTAAATTTATGAACAATATATATTATAAAACCTAATTTAAAATACTAATTGAGGAAAAGGGATATTAAGGTTATGAGTTTTCTCTCTTATATTTAGTGACTGATAAATTATTACTATGTTTCCTATAAATATAAATACACGAGGTAATGAACGATAACAATGTTTTTTAATCATTAAATATTATTCCCATTTTGGATGATGATACTCTTAATAGAGGGAAGGTGTGTTGTTTTCATCCATATGATGAGTCTACTCATGGAGCATTTTGATCATTTGTGAATAAAATCAAGGTAACATAAGATCTTAATCATGATTAAATATTTTAAAACACTGGGATTTTATAAATCACTTATTGATGATGTGTAGAATTAGTCACTATATTCTATTGTGATTTATAAATATGTTCAAGGTGAAACATTGAATCTAACTGATTATTTGAAAGGTAAATCCTTGATAAATTAGAAAATTATATATAATTATGGATATAGAACATCTTCTTTGTCACAATGGTGAGTATTTTTTTTCCTATTTATTTACTATAGAAAAACTGAAACTCAAATTCCTATAGTATGGAATATGTGAGCAGTTTATCCATGAAAAAGGGAAAACTATCATTTAATTCTACTATTAAGGAAAAAAGAACAATAATGTGGATATAATGAAAACAGATGTGTATGGGACCATGAAAATTATTTCTTACATAGCATTACATAATTTTATTTATTAATATATAATGCTTCATTAATGGTTTATGATTTCATTAATATTAATAATTCAAATTAATTCAATACCATCATAATGTTTATATATGATGGAGAAGGAGATCGAGAATATGATAAATTTCACGATCTATAATAATATAGTAGAAAATGAATTTATAGATATTCATAGGTTATAATAATTGATTTCCACAATGTTTAATGGGACCATACATAGAACATATGAATAATATGGTGTCATAGAAATGATGAATGTGTTAATTAATATGTCTGATAAAATCATGTTATTATACATCAAAGACGTAGAAATGTGGGATATAACCAAGGGGTTATACCAATGGTTTGTTAAAAATATTGGTACAACCTAACCTATCCAAATGGTGTGGCGTAATATTTGGGATAAGATAATTATATGAATCCTATAACAACGGTTTTAATAAACCATTGGGATAACTGATATATATAGAACCAATAAATTTATTATCATAGTTCATTCCCAAATATATGGTGCAGGTACCCCTCCCTTCCTCCAATCAATTTTTAATCCCAGAAAACCGAATTATAATTTCCATTCCACTTTCTACCCAACACACAACATCATGATATAAAATCTCTTCTTGATTTCATTTTATTTTATTTTTCAATATCAAAATCTATTGGTTCCAAATAATTCATGTATTATTTCAACCATTAATTTTATTTTTATTTTATTTCTAAAACACGAAGGAATAATCTATTATTTTTGAGAATTTAATTTATTATGGTCCCGATTAATATGCTTTGATTCATTCTTCCTTATATTTAGTTAATGGCTCATTCGGTTTGTTAATACTGGTTTAGTTCAGTATGGAATCGTTCAGTACAATTTTGGATAGGATAATTATTGTCTTTTTTTCTTTATTTTTATTTAGTTTTGTTGTATTTAGGTTACTCAAATATCTATATTTCTATTTAAAATTTATTTATATCCAATTATATTAAGAATGGTACATACACTAGTGGAATGAAATGATCAAAAAAATTCGACGTAATCATTTTTATGTATATAAAAATAGATAACTTCTCAAAATAAATCCATTACATTTTCAGAAAGAATCAGAAATCCATTTTGATACTTAATTCCATTAATAACTACCCAACTGTATTCAAAATTAATTTCTTGATTCCATTAATCACTAATTTTTTAATTTGATGTTTTATATATTTTTGAACTCTTTATCCAACATTGATCCTTATTTTCTCAAGTTTAAGATAATCTGTATCATTATTTTTGACAGAATCACATGTCATTTTGTGTTATTTAAAATACATGGATACACAGCTTCAATAGACTGAATTAACATACACATTGTTCACAAATGTTGATTTTTATATATTTCCATTTTAAAATCCATGTTTAATTAAATTCTCACAACATTAGACTCATATTATTACATTTTCATTGAATTATATGCAAAATAATAGATATAAAGGAATAATTATATTTTTTTTATTAAATCATGATATAAGAATAATGGGATACAAATTTAATGTTTGTAAAATAAATTATATAAACATGTAATCCACCTTTATAATTATTTAAATGTCATACTGGGGTGAATCAAATGATATATTAGATCAATCAATCAATAAATTAAATAAAATGTAATCATATTAAATAAATAAAATATTAAAGTCTAAAGTAATGCATTAAATCTATCAAACCCGGATGAATCATCTAGTCTGATTTGATATTTTCAAGGCACCCAATGAAATTGACATTAATTATGATTAATCACACAGTTGTCCAATCATATCCACAATTTATCCATCATCCTTAATATATATTAATGATTCATAATAAACCTAAATAATCCATGAAAGAGGAAATCAAAAATATTTGAACTAAACCAATCCAAAACATCATTCCATTAATAGAAAAAAACATTACCGAACTAAACCAAACCATATCAAATAAAATGAAACAAAAACAAAAATAATTTAGATGAATGAAAAAAATTTATTAAAACTAAACAAAATATTATTGGCTCCAATCAAAATTATAAACATTGAATCAATGTACAGAAAATTGAGATAAATAAAAAGGAACCAAACCAAATCATTTTAAACTGAAGATAACGAACCCCAACAGAATAATACATGTAAAAATCAATAGTAACTACCCAAACATAAACTAAATAAAATTTCATTTAAATAACCCTACTTAATTCGATATAAAAAACACAAAAAAATATTTAAAATTACCAAAACTAGACCAAATTGATGCTGAGATTCACTAATGCATATATCTGAATGTATTTTATGACTCATAATTGTTTTTACTAAATTACATTTCATTTAAAAAACATTAATTTGTATTTCTATTACAAAAGATAAATTAGGGTTATTTAAACATTTAACAAAAATTTATTTGGAAAATTATTCGATTCAACATTACATATATCATAAAAATATACAATTTAGTAATTTTAAAAGGGGAAAATTGCACAATGTATAGAGACCAAACGTATCACCATAAAAAAAAACATATATATTAGTATGTGGAGTGGTTTTAAGGACTACATATTTCTTAAAAAATGAAATTACCTCTTCAAGAACAACATGTTGCTAACATTGGAGGCATGTCTAAGTGTACTAGTTTTTTACATCACATAATGGTCTATATCTCATTTCAAGAACTGCTAAAAAAATTATTAAAAATCAATAAAAACAGATAAATATATTTTAATTCTTTATAAATACTAAACTGAATGTCAAAAATAAATTGAATATGGTTACCTAAAAATAGTAATCTATGATACACAAATTTAATGAATAAAAATAAAATAAGTTAAAAAGTTAATAGAATAAGTGAAATAATAATAAATCATTTATATACACAATTTTGTTTTGTAATAGGTATAGTTTTCACTCATTGATTTAATTGAATTCTACTTCATGGATTTATATACATATCAATTTGTTATATATATATTATATTTTGTTTCCGTTTGTATTAGGATTCTCATATAGACTTGTCTATCAACTGTGGATTCATATACGTTGAAAAGTCATAGTTTCCTTAAATATATATTCTATTTCACATCAAATTATTTAATTTATTATAAAAAACTATAGAAACCATTTTTAAAAAATTGATATGACATGAATATAGGAAATTTATCAGATCTAAAGCGATTTGCAAAACAACAAGGATAGATTTTATGCTTTTTAATTTAACAATGCATTAGATAGTGGTAACATACAATGGCCAGGTAAAAATATTTTTCAACGAACATAATTTATTCAGGAAGAAGTTATATACCATGAATATAAATACTTTTTCTTAAAAACAATTATTTTTGGTTTCACTGTTGGTAGAAAATGAAATATCAAAAAGTTAATGATCCAATTTAGGGGATGATATTGGAGAATTTTATAGATGTTCAATTACCATTTATTTTTCATCATGAGAAGGAATTTATGTAGACCAAATAAAACATATATATGATATCAAAATATGAGTGCAATAAAAAAAATGTTGAGAGGGTGGAAAATGGAATGTTACTACCACGACTCTAGTATATCATCAATATAATAAAATAAAAATGTTGAAATTTTTAATCATACAATTTCATTAGAAAAACATGGATAATATTTATAATAAAGGAATCTATAAAAGTCATACCTTTATAAATGACTTACTTCAATATCTCACTTATATTCTCTATATTCATTATATGGCATAAAAATTATTTGAGGAACATTTACTTGTAAAAAAAATATTTCTTACCTGAAAGACTACAACAGATTCATTGGGGGAACTGATGAATGAAATGATTATATAAAATGGTGGACATCATAATAAAATCAAAATGACGATGAAACAATATATCATTTCTTATAGAATGTAATGTGGAACTATTTATTGATCCATAGTCTCCAAAATATATTTATTCATGATTAAACATATACAAATAATATTATGGATTGACATCCTGAAAATAAGGATAAAAATTTATTGGTGCATCTTGTAGATAGACTTTCATGGAAGACATTTTATGACATATATCTTCATTTCACAGTTGATGTGGTTAATATGAGTTTCGATATGTCATGTTATTGTTTTAATATGATTAGTAATGTTCTTACATCACACATCACATGTCTTGCTTCTATAATAAATTATAACATTCTTCCAAGGATGTGTACGAGTAAAATCTTCACATTAATAAGTATACACTTATATATACCTTCTGATCATGGTATTTTTAAATATTAATATAGGAATATATTAATAAATGTTTTTAATCAACTTTGGAATGTTATTCCATTCACATATGATTCATGTTTTAAATGAAATTTTTAGATTCGATTTTTATGATGTGGATAACAAACAATTGTTTAGTTATAAAATGATGTTCGAATGGATCAAAAAGTGAAAACTCTTTGGTCCTATTTGTATGAATAATAATCAAAACAATATACATAAATATTTCTTTAGTATTAGTTTTACAGGACATTGAAGATTCATTCCAATGGACCATCCATATATGAATAATAATCAATGGCTCGAAAATACTATAGTGACCGAAAATCCACCTATGTCTATGCCTGGAACTTATGCGCTTAATGAAAATAAATATTACATTTTTCTATTTGGGATGGGTTAGAAAAAATCAATAAAGATGAAGAATTTTTCCACTATAACTAATTCAATCATGTATAATAAATATATCTTTTTAATGATACCTTATTTGTTAACCAATTTATTATGACATTTCTGAAATGTAATACACGTTGATAAGAATATATGTGAATTTTTTACCGATTCTTTCAATTTTAATGAGAATGAAAAAATTATGATTCATGATCTTTTCTGAGACATTAAAGATTGGTAAAACATTAAATTATTTAATCATGTGTATATTGGTGATAATTAATTGTATTTTTGGTATGCTTATTATATGAGGATACCTTTGGAAAAAAATAAATATCTTCAAGTACTAGAATCTATTATTTTTTTAATGGGTATTCAAGACACGTATAAAAATAGTTCAATAAAAGGTAGTTGAATCTGAGATCCTTGAAGACACTTTATTATCATACCCATCTTCATGTTTTGATTCCAATAAAAATATATCATATAATATCTAATAATGAACAGTTTTTTATTTAGTTGTAACATTTTTATAGATATAATTGTTCAATTATGTTTTCCATGAAATTATTAAAAAAATTGTTGTAAGTGGTGCAATTAAATTTTTGTGAGTAAGAGATGATATTTCCTCCATCAATTTTTATATGGCCCCAGCCTTAAACCTTACTTAATATTGAGTTAATACAAGATTACACATTAAGGATCTTTTCAGGTTTAGAGTTTTAGAGAATTAGATCATAAAACATGCATTACATTCCACATTTAAACAAAGTGGTTACATAAGGATAATATTCATTTTTTCCCATCAACGGAAACATATTTAAAATAAAAAATGAATTCATTCTTGACACTTCCTTGACACTATCATCATATCATGTAACTTTCCCTTGACCTATGAAAAAAATTTCAAAAACTTGGGTTGAGCATAAAAATCTCAGTAAGGGGTATAAAAATATGGAAAGGAAACATGAGTTCATATATACATAACAATAAAATCTTACTTTACCCATAAAACATAGGCATGTCAAATCATGAATAAATCATAGAAATCATAAGACATAAAAGGTAACTTGAGTCATTCATAAAATTCTTACATAGGTAGTAACCCTCTTGGTTACGTTTGGAATACCCACCACAGTATATTCCCTAAATTTCTTTGGATAAACCTTAACGTTTCACTCCTTCGCGTTACCCAATGCATTGGAGAGCTATATCGGGCTCACCCGCCATTAGTTTATCACAGAACCACCCGTTTTCATAACAATTCCCATGAACCATAACATAAACGTATCACATTAAACATGCATAAAGGAAAAATAAAATTTCCACATTTCGATCACAATATAACATTTTAGTATATTGAAATAATGAATCCATTCAAAAAGAAAACATTTCCAAAACCATTTAAAACATTTAATAAAGAGATTTTTGAATCAAAGTGTCTCATAACACATTGAAGCTTTTAATGTTTTAAACCATTAATATCCATATAAATAAATCCTTAAAACCATTTTGAAAACATGTATATTAATAAGAACAAATAATTAAAACATTTAAAGCGACATTTTGGTTAAAGGGGTTTTACCAAAATTAGAGACAGTTGAATACAATAATTGAGGAATAACATTTAGTCAGAACTTTATAATATGATGAGAACAAATGGATTCATGATATAATATTCCAAAGGACAGTATATACACCATATAATAGTGAATTGGTGCATAACAACAATGAAGTCTTAATAGAAATGTCAAATGTGATGAAATCCCTTATAAAGAAGGTATCCTTATATTAAGGATAAATCAATCTCAAAATTATGTGTGAAAAATATAAATACACCCAATATAAGTGGATATTAAGTGTAAAAAATAAAAGGTAATTCACACATATTCAAAGGATTACATATTCAATAACTACATGTTGAACCCAAAGAAATCGAAATTGGGTTAAAAAGTTCCCATTGTAAAATTCGACAGCCTAACAGCATCACTTCAAAATTCAGAAAATGAGTTGATGACAGATAAAAAGGGCATCTCATCACTTGGACATAATATTTACATCAATAAGTATATAAAATAACATATCCCAACATAATAGTATGTGAATTAAAAGACATAACAAAAGAAGTCGTTTAAAAAGAATAGGGTGAAAGGTTCCCTTACCAACATGGGTATCTTTCGAAACATACACCCCGTGAAAGAGGGACAATAAAAAATTGATGTAAATAATCATCAATGAAATAATATTACAAAATGAATAAAATAATGGGCAGTACATACACCAATCAATGTAAATTGTGGCAAATGTAGCATAAATCTCACGGGAATAAAAGTGAGATAAAAAATCCCTTACGAAAACTCGGTAGCCTAATAGCGCCACTTAAAACATCAAAATGGATTGATGAGATCAAATAGGGTCTCTCATCTAATTAAAATAATGTTTACAGAAAGAGGAATATAAAATAACATCCCCCATCATAACAAAGAGGAGCTTAAAAGAAGTGACATAAACGAGTGTTCTTAAAAAGAAAGAGAGAAGTAGGATCTCTTACGAAAATTCGGCAGCCTAACGGCGCCACTCAAAACATCCAAAATGTATTGATGAGAGAGAATAGGGTCTCTCATCATATGAACATAAAAATTACAGTAATATTAATATAAAATAATATCCCAATAACAAGAAAGATGAGCTATAAAAGGAATGACATAAAAGAGTGAACTTTAAAAGAAAGAGAGGAGTCTGATCCCTTAACTCAAGTCCAACTTGTATTGATCGTTTCATTATATTCATAAATAATAATATTTGGTCAATTTATAATTTATTAAGGACCTCATATAAAGATTATTATTCAGTTCATATCACATATTTTAATGTTATAATAATTGGATAATAATGTGAGTTCATATCAGACATTTTTTTCGATGTTTGGTACATGAGTTAAAACTTGAACTTGTTGGAAAATAATTTTCCATGTAGTTATAGGTAAATCATATCCAGAATATTATTTATGTTATAAATATCATATATATATCCAGTATATATTCATTTTATACTATTCCATACCATTAGGAGATAAAAATTAAAAGAACTGTTCATGGAGACGGTAGGTCGTACGTACGCATGAACACTACTTTCATTTTTTTGTCATATTAATGGAATTAAAACAAAATGAGAGATATATATATGTTATAATTACAGAATGATATCCATCATTTATATGTAATATATTACATATATATCCATTATATATATGTACTTATAATCGTACATAACATTTTGAGATAAGAAATGAAATGTACCGTTCATGGAGACGGTAAGCCGTACGTACGCATGAATGCTACTTCCATTTATATTTCATATTTAATGGAATTAAATCATAATGATACATAATAGTATTTTAATTCCAGTATGGTATCATAAATAATATAATTAAATATATCATTTATACATACCACATATGGTATTAACGTATCAAATCACTTTGAGGGGGCGGTAGTCCGCACTTCTTTAAATGAAGATATCGCGTTTACCCATAATGGAAACCATAAAGGTATGCCATAACTGAAAAATACAGAAGCTTAAGTAAAACATAAAAATATAATATATCATATATAAATATTTTTTCATCTTAATGGCCACCTTTGAAGGTGTTAGAAGAATGTTGAACAATCATCGTTTCGTGAGGCAGAAAATTTCCAACCACGGAAACAGTATGTTTTTTAACCATTAGACGAAGGTGTGTGTAAGTGTAGCTCGAATACTTCTTATAAAAACATACTAGTATATTGAAGATACTGGATTTTTTACAAAAGAAATTAATAAAAAGAGTTTAGGGGTTGGAGAAGCAAAATAAAACAAAAGGACACAAGAGAAGACATTACCTTAAAATAGGGTAACTCCCTTTGGTTTGAGATCAAAGGATTCCTTGGGAAGACTTCATCCCAAAGTGAGGCATCAAGGAGTTAGAGAGGGATGTGGAGAGACAAAATGGGCAGGGTTTGGCTGAGCCAATGGCTTTCGAAGTGTCGGTAAGGAGGTAGAGGTGGGGGCCTTTTATAAGAGGAGAGGAGGGGCACTATTGGATAGGTATAAAAAGTAACTTTATTTTCAAATGAGGTTCGGATTATAATGGTCCCACATTGATGTGTTTCGTGGATAAGGTGATAAGGGTTCTAAATCCACCCATAAAATAGGGTTTGGACATGTGTAGGTCTTAGATGTTACATTATCTTTCCATTTTATTTAAATCGTTAAATAATGAGGTCATCGCTGCATCATCATGATGTCATAAATAATTTAATTTATTTAATGTCTAAAAATTATAAAAACATACTATGATGTAGGAAATTTTTTTATATTTCTAATTAATATTTATAGTCCAAAATATGATTTATTTAGACAAAATTAAAAATATTTTACTTAGGAGATACATTCTTTGTTATATTTAACATTTTTTAAAAATAAAAAGATAAAAAGTCACTTTCTCAAAAAAGTGATTCCATGGGGCCCCCAGGTTTGGCACAAGGCATACCATGGTCGGCCATGAGACAACCAGTATCCTGAGGACACATTTTGTTGACGTTTATTATTATTATGATATTATCTTATTATCTTTAACTACCCGATTACTCATTAATCAAGATAATTAAAGATAATTACCGTCGTTACTATTTATAATGTCCAAAAACAAAAGAGTCTTAATTACATAATTTGGACCTTCTGATTAGAAATATTTAATCCATTTTACCAAATTCCAAACACATAAATTTCAATAATTAAATTAAAAAAACTTCCCGTTTTCAAAACAAATAGCGTGTTTTTTAGAAACAATATTAATGAAAAGATTGGCACTTTATTATGCCTAATTACAAAGTGAAATTAATCCCAATGACCATAATTTAATTACATGGTAAAAATTTATTCTAATTACACATTAAAACAAATTAAAAATATAATATAACCATACAATTAAATTATATGAAAAAGCAGTTTTGATGTAAAATGTAGTACTTTTCACTATTCATTGAAAAATAAACATTGTTAGAAAAATACCATAAATTAACCCAAGGAAAATTTCAGTGTCTCAATAATAAATAATATGTTTATTTTGAAAAATAGTTCTTATAATATTTTCAAAAAATGGATTTAAAAGGGGTTCTCCATCAAAAGGTGGTTAATTGACTTTTTAAAGAATATTAGAATTTTTACGCTTAAAAACTGGATTCATTTTCATTTTTAGTCCTCTAACATTTATTGTAAAGAGTAAAAATATTTGAGAAACATATATAATCATTTTTTAGTTAGTTCTGTTCATTCCCACCATTACAACGACTAGGCGTTAACTACCATTTAAAATAATATTATTTTATTATTAGAGTGCAACGTAAGATTCCCAAGAAACTCGTTGTTGCGTATTGGGTATGCCATCGAGAATAGAATCCCCATTAAAGTAATATTAATATTTTATTCACAAATATGGATAAATATAAAGATTTCATATTCTTTATTTACCTGGGGTGTTACATCCTTCCCCCCTTTTGGGAATTGCGTCCTCGCAATTTTAAAATTGGGCTTGGAAACATCTTTGAAAGTCCCACATCAGAACAAGAGTGGGTAAAACAATCACTTTAAAATAAAGAATGAGAAGTACAGAGGTCACCCGAGTTAACCCATACTAGGATTCCATGTAGGAAAACATGGACATGGAGGAGAAAACATAGGGTCATGTTCTGATGGAGAGTGAGAGAAAACATGTTTAAGAAAAAGTTAACCAAAAGAAAATCACACACTTGTGAGGGGTTAAATGGTATTCGATTCTTCAGTAGGAAAAATTAATAGAAAACATTTTTGTTTTTTTATTGAGGAATTTATTCATAAGGAAACATAATTACTTATCATGTTGACTTTAAACTTTTATTATATTTCTTATACAAACTCATATTTTCTCCGAAACATGAGTATTTAGGAAGACTTGTTCACTATAAGAGTACTATAATAAAATTCTAGAGAATCACCTAATACACAAAAGAGAACTATATACTTCCCATGTATTTAGACTCTAACCAAAACCAAAACCAAAAAGGTTAGTACAAGATCAGATAATCCAGAAACAGATATCCCTTTATAAAAAGAAAATATATTCTTAATCTCCAAAAATTGTCCAACAAAACCCAAAGTTCAACGAGGACCATTCGATAAACAATTTGTCCATAAAATTCTTCAAAGTAAACCAAACTAAGATTGAAACCCAAATATTTGAAGGATTTAGTCACATAGTCATCCAAGTTAAATCGTAGCATTTATCTCCAAACAACACCAGTTGCTCCTAAAGTCTCGTATTGAAAAGTAATTAACCTAATCACATATCCTCCATGATACGTTAATAAATTTCCATAGATAACCCAAAGTAAACTTACTCCTAATTCATAAAATATTCTAACTAAAAGAATCAGTCAAACTAACTAGGGACTTCACGTAGTCCAATGGTAGGTGATAAATACTAGTCGCACGTTGGATGTGGGTTCGATTCCCGCAACTTTTGTTCGACGCGACGAGTTTTCACACGGTCTGCGTGTTGTCCTTTTTCCAAAACTATATAATTCTTAAAACATTCCCCAAAACGAGTTAAAATCTTCAAAAGTAATCATAACATATTTTAACCTCAAGATTATCTCATGCCTTTCATTTTCCAGCATATCATATAATAACCCATAATTACCTCAAATGTAAGGATCATAAAAACTATAATGGTTACCTTTATAATTATTACCTGAACTTCCACATTGATTGGTCATCTCGTACATGATGTATTACAGAACATACCAAGGATCAAGTGGTTGATCATGACTCCTTGATAGTGGGTTTAGAACAACCACGAGTTTCATCATTGAATCCCCCATTTTATCTAGTATCTTAATCAAAGAACCACCACATTTTCATTCAAACCTATTCTCTCTCTGGTGCCTTTTAGATCCATCCATTCACTAAAAATAGAAATGTCAGTGTGAGTATATCAACAAAACCATCATGTACTAATAAGGAAGATAAACACTAATATATACTTACTCATTCTCTTTATCTAAAACTAGGACTCTTTCTGAAATCCTAACCATTATGGTAATGTCACTTATGCTTGGAGAATACCCTAACCACTAAAGTTATCTAAACCGACCTCTGATACCAAATATAAGGCCCGAGCCTTAAACATTACTTAATCTTGAGTTAATACATGATTACACATTGAGGATCTTTTCAGGTTTAGTGTTTTAGAGAATTATATCATAAAGCATACATTACATTCCACATTTAAACAAAGTGGTTACATAAGGATAATATTAATTTTTTCCCATCAACGGAAACATATTTAAAATAAAACATGGATTCTTTCTTGACACTTCCATGACATTATCATCATATCATGTACCTTTCCCTTGACCTATGAAAAACATTTCAAAAACTTGGGATGATCATAAAAATCTCAGTAAGGGATATAAAAATATGGAAAGGAAACATGAGTTCATATATACATATGAATGAAATCATACTTTACCCATAAAAAATTGGCATATCAAATCATGAATAAATCATAGAAATCATACGATATAAAAGGTAATTTGAGGCATTCATAACATTCTTACATAGGGAGTAACCCTCTTGGTTACTTTTGTAATACCCACCATAGTATATTCCCTAAATCTCTTCGGAGAATCCTTAACGTTTCACTCCTTCGCATTACCCAATGCATTGGAGAGCTATATCGGGCTCACCCGCCCTTAGTTTATCACGAACCCACCCATTTTCATAACAATTCCCAAGAACCATAACATAAACGTATCACATAAATCATGCATAGAGGAAACATAACATTTCCACTTTTCGATCACAATATAACATTTTAGTATATTGAAATAATGAATTCATTCAAAAAGAAACCATTTCCAAAACCATTTAAAACATTTAATAAAGAGATTTTTGAATCAAAGTGTCCCTTACCACCTTGAATATTTTAATGTTTTAAACCATTAATATCTATATAAATAAATCCTTAAAACCATTTTGAAAACATGGATATTAATAAGAAAAAATAATTAAAACATATAAATCAACATTTTGGTTAAAGGCATTTTACCAAAATTAGAGACACTTGAATACAATAATTAAGGAATAACATTTAGTCAGAACTTTATAATATCATGATAATAAATGGATTCATGATATAATATTCCAAAGGACAGTATATACACCATATAAGAGTGAATTGGTGCATAACAACAATGAAGTCTCAATAGAAATGTCAAATGTGATGAAATCCCTTATAAAGAAGGTATCCTTAAATTAAGGATAAATCAATCTCAAAATTATTTGTGAAAAATATAAATATACCCAATATAAGTGGATATTATGTGTAAAACAATAAAAGGTCATTCACACATATTCAAAGGATGAAATATTCAATAACTACATGTTGAACCCAAATAAATCGAAATTGGGTTAAAAAGTTCCCTTGGTAAAATTCGACAGCCTAACGACATCACTTCAAAATTCAGAAAATGAGTTGATGAGAGATAAAAAGGGAATCTCATCACTTGGACATAAAATTTACATCAACAAGGATATAAAATAACATATCCCTACATAATAGTATGTGAATTAAAAGACATAACAAAATAAGTCTTTTAAAAAGAGGATGGTGAAAGGTTCCCTTACCGACGTGGGTATCTTTCGAAACATACACCCTGTGAAAGAGGGAAAATAAAAAAAATGATGTAAATACTCATAAATGAATTAATATTACAAAATGAGTAAAATAATGGGCAGTACATACACCAATCAAAGTAAATTGTGGCAAATGTATCATAATTCTCACGGGAATAAAAGTGAGACGAAAAATACCTTACGAAAACTCGACATCCTAACAGGGCCACTTAAAACTTCCAAAATGGATTGATGAGATCAAATAGGGTCTCTCATCAAATTAAAATAAAGTTTACATAAAGGGGAATATAAAATAAAATCCCCCAACATAACAAAGTGGAGCTTAAAATAAGTGAAATAAAGGAGAGTACTTAAAAAGAAAGAGTGAAGTAGGATCTCTTACGAAAATTCGGCAGCCTAACAGCGCCACTCAAAACTTCCAAAATGTATTGATGAGAGACAATAGGGTCTCTCATAATATGAACATAAAAATTACAGTAATATCAATATAAAACAATATCCCAATTACAAGAAAGTTGATCTTTAAAAGTAATGACATAAAAGAGTGTACTTTAAAAGAAAGAGAGGAGTCTGATCCCTTACCTCAAGTCCAACTTGTCTTGTTCGTTTCTTTATATTCCTGAATAATAAACTTTGGTCAATTTATAATTTCTTAAGTAGCTCCTATAATGATTATTATTCAGTTCATATCACATATTTTAATGTTATAATAATTGGTTAATAATATGAGTTCATATCAGACATTTTTGTCGATGTTTGGTACATGAGTCAAAAATTTAACATGTTGGAAAATAATTTTCCATGTAGTTATAGGTACATCATATACCGAATAGTATTTATGTTTTAAATATCATATATATCCAGTATATATTCATTTTATACTATTCCATAGAATTAGGAGATAAAAATTAAAAGCACTGTTCATGGAGACGATAGGTCGTACGTACGGATGAACGCTACTATCATTCTTTTGTCATATTAACGGAATTAAAACAAAATGAGAGATATATATATGTTATAATTATATAATTATATCCATAATTTAGATGTAATATATTACATATATATCCATTATATATATTTACTTATAATAGTACATAACATTTTGAGATAAGAAATGAAATGTACTGTTCATGGAGACGGTAAGCCGTACGTACGCATGAACGCTACTTCCATTTCTATTTCATATTTAATAGAATTAAAACAAAATGATACATAATAGTATTTTAATTCCAGTATGGTATAATATATAATATAATTAAATATATCCTTTATACATACCACATATGGTATTAACGAATCAAATCACTTTGAGGGGGCGATAGTTCGCACTTCCTTAAATGAAGATATCGCATTTACATATAATGGAAACCATAAATTTATTCCATAAATTAAAAATACATAAGCTTAAGTAAAACATAAACATATTATATATCATATATAAATATATTGTTATCTTAATGTCCACCTTTGAAGGTGTTAGAAGAATGTTGAACAATCATCGTTCCGTGAGGCAGAAAATCGCCAACCACAGAAACAGTATGTTTTTTAACCATTAGACGAAGGTGTGTGTAAGTGTAGCTCCAATAATTCTTATAAAAACATCCAAGTATATTAAAGATATTGTATTTGTAACAAAAGAAATTAATAAAAAATGTTTAGGGGGTTGGAAAGCAAAATAAAACAAAAGGACAAAAGTGAAGACATTACCTTAAAATCGGGTAACTCCCTTTGGTTTGAGCTCAAAAGCTTCTTTGGGAAGACTTCTGCCCAAAGTGAGGCTTCAAGGAGTTAAAAAGGGATGTGGAGAGACAAAATGGGATAGGGTTGGCAGAGCCAAAGGCTTTAGATGTGAGGGTATGGAGGTAGAGTTGGGGGCCTTTTATAAGAGTAGAAGAGGGGCACTATTGGAAAGGTATAAAATGTAAATTTATTTTCAAATGAGTTTCGGATTTTAATGGTCCCACATTGATGTGTTTCTAGGATAAGGTGATTAGGGTTCTAAATACACCCATACAATAGGTTTTGGACATGTTTAGGTCTTATATTTTACATTATCTTTCCATTTTATTTAAATCGTTAAATAATGAGGTCATCGCTGCATCATCATGATGTCATAAATAATTTATTTTATATAATGTCTAAAAATTATAAAAAAAATACTATGATATAGGAAATCTTTTTAGATATCTAATGAATATTTATAGTCCAAAAGATCATTTATGTAGACAAAAGTAAAAATATTTTACTTAGGTGACACATTCTTTGTTACATTTATCATTCTTTAAAAATAAAAAGATAAAAAGTCACTTTCTCAAAAAAGTGATTCCATGGGGCTGCCAAGTTTGTAACAAGGCATCCCATGGTTGGCCATGAGAAAAACAGTAGCCTTAGGACACATTTTGTTGTCATTTATTATTATTATGATATTATCTTATTATCTTTAACTACTCGATTTCTCATTAATCAAGATAATTAAAGATAATTACCGTCGTTACTATTCATAATGTCCAAAAACAAAAGAGTATTAATTACATAATTTGGACCTTTTGATTCCAAATATGTAATCAATTTTACCAAATTCTAAAAACATAAATTGCAATAATTAATTTAAAAAATCTTTCCGTTGTCAAAACAAATAGCGGGTTTTTTAGAAACAATATTTATGAAAAGTTTGGCACTTGTTTATGCCTAATTCCAAATTGAAATTAATCCCAATGACCATCATTGAATTACATGGTAAAAATATATTCTAATTACACTTTAAAACAAATTAATAAGATAATATAACCATATAATTAAATTATATGAAAAAGCAGTTTTGATGTAAAATGCAGTATTTTTCACTATTCATTGAAAAATGAACATTGTCAGAAAAATACCAAAATTTAACCCAAGGTAAATTAAATGTCCCAATCATAAATAATATGTTTATTTTGAAAAATATATCTTATAAAATTTTCAAAAAGTATATTTAAAAGGGGTTCGCCATCAAAAGGCGGTTAATCGACCTTTTAAAGAATATTAGAATGTTTATGCTTAAAAACTGGATTCATTTGAATTTTTAGTCCTCTAACATTTATTGTAAAGAGTAAAAATATTTTACAAACATATATAATCATTTTGTAGTTAGTTCTGTTCATTCCCGCCAATACAACGGCTAGGCGTTAACTACAATTTAAAATAATATTATTTTATTTTTAGAGTGCAATGTAAGATTTCCAAGAAACTCGTTGTTGCGTATTGGGCACGCCATCGAGCATAGCATACCCTTTAATGTAATATTAATATTTTATTCCCAAATATGGATAAATATAAAGATGTCATATTCTTTATTTACTTGGGTTGTTACAATTTTATACATTAATAATATATCTAACTATTTGTATTCCAATTATAATACTTCTTGGGGGATCTTCATTATGTACTTGGATGTATCCATGTGAATTAAGTATTTACACATTGATATCAGATGGCTAGAATAGGAATCATCCATAAGGTTCTATCGTAAAAGGTTTCAATGTTAATGAATGTAAAAAAATTTCAATGTATTTGTATGATGTTACTATGATATAAAATTTACCAATGAGAAATGAAAATTAATAGTAATATAAAATTTTTCTATGCTTTCCTTCACATCCACAAACATTGTAATTTCACATTCATATATATTGGACACATTAATCCTTGAAGAGAGGGATATAGAACATCATGCAGTTTTGTTAAATTGAGATTTATTTAATCACTACATAAATTATGTAAATTGAACATTTATATATTATAACTTCTCATTTAATAGTTATTTTTTTTGAAATTTAATTTTTTATCATGGAACACAAAAAAATGATAAATATAAAGCATCATTAATTTTGTTTGAGATGAAGAAATTTTTTTTATAGAAAATATTTTTCTAATTGGATGAAATTGAATGTAGAATTATTATACTAATAAACATAAAAAATATTTTAATTTAATATTCATTTATATTTCAGTTATTGAGTTTTTCTACAGAATCTATCTTTGAGATAATAAAAACTATTACTTTTGATCTGAATTTCATGGTTCAGTAATGGAAATCAAAATTGACCAATGGATATATATCAAATACAACTTATTGAGAGATTTTGGTGATAAAAAAACATAATAGGTCAATGGGAACTCCAGTAATATAATTGTATGCTAGTGCATAAAATCATAGACCTCGATTAGAAAATTTATCTTATCAAGGAGTAATTGATAAATTACTAATATTTGAATACTATTTTAATGTACTAGTCAGTAGGATTAAATGAATGTGATTATAATCAATGAAGTGATATTAAACATTAATTGATGATTGGGTATTTTGAGTTATTGACATGACAAACACTATTTCTACCTTTGATCCATATATAATGGAACAAATGGAGAAACACATTTTTTGTCTGAAAAAAAATATGTGACTAGCATTCAATTTAAATATAGAAATAATCTCAATAATTATTTTTATGGTGGTTTTGATCAAATTTAATCCTTTACTATTCCCTTTATCATTGATCAATGTATTAATTATTATTACATCAATAGTTCAATTTTCATTGTTTATTGTGAAAATTATTTCATGGTGTGAAACATATAGACTCATCCATCCATGTTTTCATTATTTTTAGTTAATATCAACATGTGTTATTAAGAAATCAGACCCTCATATTTTTAATAATTTACTGAAAGAAATTATCAATCCTGAAACTCTTATGAATTTTCAATATATGTTGGTTTTGTTATTCGATGAGTTGGATTTTATAAAATTGAATTGAACTGTATTAGATACTACACATAAAAAATGGAAACAATTTAATTTGAATAATAAATAAGATGAATTAAATAAGAATCATATTAAACTAATGCAAATGAATATAAAAAACAATGAAAATTGGGAAATAAAAATAATTAAAAATGACAATAACAAAAATTCCTACCTAATTAAATATGAAAAAATCATCACATGGCCTAATCTGAATAAAATGTTCCAAATTACATAACCATAATTTAATTTTATAGAATTGAAAATAGAACATAACTATATCATACCCATTCTACATATTAAAATTTGAACTTTTTTTAATACGTATTATTTGTTTTTATATTCTTCGCACCAAATATAAACTAATTTTATAATAAAATTATTTTTCCTTTATTAGTATTGAAAATTTGTTTTCCATAATTAAGTCATGCATCATATTTTTTTTGTATTAAACATTAGTTATTCATTTATAATTAAATATATTTTAAAAAAATACAAGAAATTAAAAACATTGAAGAGATACAAGGGAATGCAATGATTGGAAATAATCAAATAATGTCAGAGATGGAAATCCATATTTTGGGTCATGATGTATGTTTATGTGAAAAATATATATATTCATAACACATGATTTCACCAGATTAATTTTATTAACTTCTAACCAGGATCCACCACCTTGGCGAAAATAATTCTCCACCAATCTTAGTGTAACCACTAGAATGCCAAATGATGTGAGGGGTGGTACTAAAGGTATATGGAGAACTTGGTGCACCATATCAATTTGTGTGCCTTACTATGACATTCCATATATCATACCTTCTGAAACCATAATGTCATTATATGCACTAGGGATAATTATGATGACTATTTATTAAAAATCATTTGAAAATGATCCTTTCCATTATTTCAATTATCCAATGATGGATCATACTCCCAATCCATATAATGAATTTCCCTATAATAATATGTCATATTCTATTCACTATAATTTCGTATCCCTAATATTTTACATTATTTCCCCTCATACATCTTCTATGTCACATTCTGATCCTCCAGAGCATATATTGGGTCACACTCCTTCTATACAGTTAGATATTCCTACAGATCATAGGGAACCAATGACACCCATCGATCACACTACATCAGGTATATTTATAAAACGATATTTTTTTATAGTAATTTATTTTCATTATAATATGCATTGATATAATATATATATATTATTAACAACTAGATATTCCTAGAGAATGTGTGGGTGTACATGAATGTGAATAGTGTGGAACAGGTGCAAACAGATACATGTAACTATAAGCAAAATCAAATGATTGTACAATATGGGGATAATGTATGAGTTGTAGTCTGAATCATTCCAGATACATTATCATCAATATTGTCAGGCAACTTTCATGGTGACACCTGCCGTATAAAGGGGAGTATAATTCGTGGGTTCAAAAATGGGTAATAAAATTCATTTGATATAATGTTATATTTTTATTTTATTTATATGAAATAATTTTTCGGTGCTAAATTAATTATAAATTTCATAATTGTGAGTTTTTGAGGACAACACACCTCATGATAATTAGTGATCTTTAAAGAGCATAGAAAAATTATTTTTATGATGGATTTTTTGAATGAATTAGTATTGATGTGGAGTACAAACAATTCATGAATTAATGTATAGAAGAATGTTATAGAGAAATTATTTCTCCTTGTATGACTATTGAGTTGATTGTATTAATAACATTTTAGAATTTGGAGTGAAAATTAGCATGATATTCATGAATATATAGTATTTTAATATTTAGAATTATTATATATGACGAATAATGAGGAAATATAAAAAGGATGCATTATAAAAGAACAACACTTTGGGGGAAAAAGTAATGTCGGACCATGGTAGGAAGCATATATGACATTCAATTGTTATTTTTCATTAGGGATTTTACATTTTTTTCCATCATATTTTATTCCATTTATATTTGGGTTAGATATATTTCCATGTATTATTTAGTTTACTATTGAATATATTTATCTTGTACAGAAATTAAAGGATAAGTACTTTAATGTTTGATATCATTTCATCACCCTATACAATTACTGTTCATTTTATTAAATAATTATCTTTTTAATATATAATATAACCATTACAGTTTAGTGAATAATAATATGACTTTTATTGAGTTCATGTTTAATTATATAGCGGTATCCTACCCATGTTACAAATACTTCAAATAGATTCATTAATATGAATAACATATAGTGGAGGGATAAATTGAAATAATCTGAAGAGTGAGATAATGAAAAATGTGTACGGGAAATATAATCATCATAACATATTACAAATTTAACAACTCATTATTTTGACGTTAAATGAGAACATAAAAAAATTTAAATACATTCAAAACTCAAGAAATATGCACTATTGTATTCCCACTAAGAAAAAAACATCATATTTTCTCTATGAGTGAAGATAAATAATTAAATTTGATGGAAACATAAAGTAATTTAATGTTGACGGAAAAACAATTACAATTATATTTAAATGAATGAATGAAATTAAAAATGAAAATATGAAATCCTAATTTAAAATTAGAATGAATTGAAAAACATTGAAGTAGTATACAAATAATACAAATAGCTATTACTTGCCTTAGAATGATTGAATATAATTTTATCTGTTCCTGGGTTCTTTTAACAGAAGGGGCATCGACAAAATGATGTTATCACATGGAAATTGTCTTCTATAATTTCCTCCAGATTTAATCTATAAAAAATATTATTTAATCCCTAGTTGAATTCTATTTAATGTTTATTTCATTATGATTCATTATTTTTGGTAAAAAATGACATGGACTATATTTTTAATATCTAATAATGTCAGGATACAATATATTTTATAAAAAATAGTTCTTTCATGTTTTGATGGGGTTTTATTTAGGGTGTGGTCTATAATGGTTTCTCTATATTAACTCAATTTATTCAATTATTGGTGATACATATATTTAAATAACATGATATTTTAACCTGAATTCTCATTTCTTCAATAATATTGGTCATCAATCAATATATTGTTTGAAAAAAATCCTCAAATAGATTGATATATATATTTTAAAGAATCCTTGCATTATTTTAAAACATATATTTTTAATAGAATACCCATCTAGTTTGAAATGTATCCTCATATAATATTTAAAGAATCCTTATATAGTTTGAAATATATTTTTAACTTTTTTTACATATTAACTAATAAAAACTATGATTCTTAAAATTAGAAATATTAAAAAACAAATTTGGTGAATGAATAAATAATTCAATGTTTCTAATTTATATATGTGTTTGGTTTGGGTTGACTAGTTTTAGGGATTGATATTTGAATTATATTTAATATTAATGTAACTAACATTCATCATCTATTAGACTATGAATCATGAGATACTAATATATAATTTATTGATGCTGAATAGTTTTTAAATTACTGATTTTACCATTATAATGACTCCAAAAGTCTAATGTTTATGGTGTATTTTCATTAGTGTTTTCCAAATAATTGAATGAATTAAAAATATAGTACTTTAATTGATGGATAACTTTTACCTGGTGGGATTTTATGATTCTAATGACGTTAAAGATGCTACTAAATATGAATCACCCTAACAGATTATTGAAAATTTTCATTCATACTGTGTATATCTTTATTGATATTTGGGGATGATTTATATGTAACATGTTGTATTGTTCCAGTATTCAAGTTATTTATTGATCTAAACAAGTGGATGATGTTTTATTTCATTTTGGATCAATACTTTATATATTTATCTATAATTATTATATAATGGTATCATTACTTATTATCAATTATAGATTATTGAAATCTAAAAAAATTAAACCCCTGATGAAACTGTTTATTTATCCAATTCAATTATTTGATGGAAACTGAAATGTATTTTCCTAAAAATGATACAATGTAATTAAAATTATACACTACATATGGGGTTTTAATTTGATTTATTTTCAACGTAAAATAGATTGAATTATTTATCAATAGTTCTAATATATTCCACTCCCCTAGTAAATGGTACACATTAATAGATGAGGAACATGGATTATTTCCACCAGAAGTGTTTGAGATGTGAAATATATTTTTATTTTTATTTATTGATAATGATATATTGTTTGGATTCCTATGTGAAAAATATTATTTATGGTGTCTCTAACATATGTTTTCATTTAAACTCCATTTATAATTAATATAACATTTATTTTATTTATAAAATATATTACTCATAAAATATTTTTAATAATGTTTTTCATTAAATTTATTTCATTTTAGAGTTTGTTTTTTAATATTGAACAACATGTAACTCAATAATGGTTTTTCTCAAGAAGAAAGTGAAATTTTGGAATCAGGATGAATGATGCGACAGAGAAGCATATTGTATTTTTGAATTGGTTGATATAAAATTTCAATATATATATATTTACACAATCATCCATTATTATTTATAACAGTTTGATTGGATGGTTCCTAATGGGATTGAATATTAAATATTTGTGACAAAACGATAACATAGTTAATGTTTTGGGAGATGATCACCATACAAGAGTATGTTATTGACCCATGAAAAGTATTTTCCCAATGGTATATTGTCCCACTTCATGTTTTAGTTTTGGTAGCACTGAGATGGATAATTTTAACGGATAAGAAGAAAAATCTTTGTCTAAGGTAGAATAAATCATAAAAATTGTCATATATGATTGTCAATGGGATCCATGATCCAAATATTAATTTAAGAAATTTATAGATGTCTAATTTTTACCCCATCTATTAGATATTATCCTCTATTAAGATGATTATATGAGGATGGTTCTTATGTTCTATTTTCACCATGAATAGGTCCTATTGGTTGTTGGTATGATGACATTTCTAGTGATAGTGATATTGGGGATGAAGGAGTAGAATAGGGTGAGGAAGAGGGATAGGATGATGGAATTAATATGGGTGAGAATAAGGAAAACAACAAGGTTAATGCATAATATTAGGATGCGGATAATGGCAATGACAGGGCTGAGAAAGAGGCATATATTGACCCTATTCATTATTAATGATATTTATGAAATTTTTTGTTTTATGATATGATATAAATGAATATATGTGATCTTTTGAAAAAAATTTATCATCAGTTGAAATAATTAATTGTTCTTGTATTAACATATTTTTTATATTGGATGATGATGTATATTTTTTGGTAATTGACTACTTCAGGGTGATGGTGTGGCTTGTTTTTGATATTTGATGGGAACGGGGGGGGGGGGACTATACCAATGTTTTACTTAAAACAATTTTTATAGACCTTTTCAAAAAATGTTATTAAATATTTTGGCTAGAATAAAATTATACTGACCATATACCAACAATTCACTAAATACATTTTCTTTATGAATTTCCCATTATGCATATACCTAATGGTTTGTTGAACCATTTGTATAAAGTATTAAATTGTTTCTCGAATATATATCAATTTTTTTGAACCATTAGTATAGGCTATAATTACTACAGTTTCATATTTTCCATATAATTTTGAGAATATGAAAAATATTATGTTTATAATTTTTAATCAAATACGATACAATTTATTGAGTATGGATGTTATATATGAATAGATCTCTAGGGAAATTTTAGAATCTCCCATATAAATTTATTCAAAATATTTTACTATATCCAATTAAATTATTTAAAAAAATTTAATTTATAGTCTATGATATGGGTCTTTATATTTATTGGATATGGTGATGAAGTCCTACAATGTAGATTTTAGGATAACCAACTATTTTTGGGAGTAATAATTTTAAATTTTACCTTTCATGAAGAGATTTTATATATGGATACAAAAAATTAGAATAAGATATGAGAACATTGAATTGTTATATTCAAAATATTACCAAGAATAAAATCCTACGGTTTTGGTTTGTTTAGGGAGTATGATCATTTAAGAGATACCAGACTATCATTAAGGTGATACTTTAGATGGAATTTTGAGTTTTTATCACAAATATAGATGAATATAATTTTTTTAGGCATATGGATTCATGAGGGGGAGACATAGAATGTTATTTACAATAAATACTACTTTCAAAACTATAAAATTCATAGGATCATTTTCTGAGGTTTTCTATGGCTAGAAATTAGTGTATATGTTTGGAACAGAAACCCTATTTTTAATTAATTAAGATGGTAGATAACCAAAAATAACACAAGATTCACCATGTATCATTGAATTGAGACAGTTGGAGTTATTATTAAATGAGGATATGCAATGTATACATCTTTCGGGAATATGGGAGATTAGTAATATACCTATAAGGAAAAGAGTGATGTTGAAAATATGGGTTTTTTATTTGAAAGAGGAAGATATTTGTAAGAATAAATACCTGTAAATTATAATTATAAAATCATTTCATTGAATTGATGGTCTATATTTCTATGATATATATAAAGATTCTTCTAATAATTCAATACATTATATGGTGATTAGAATGATTTCTATAGTGGAACTATATTTGAATCATTTATATGGGAGAACCCCTTCAATTAAAACTGAATTAAATTATGTTATATTAATGAATCAACATGATGATTTCATAGAATCTATTAAAGAACAAAAATTAAAATACAATGGATTTTTCTAATGTAAATGGAACATATAAATTGGGGAAAATTAATTCCTTAATGGAAGAGAATGTGCCCTTCCATATCAAAGAATATAATTAATATTACATAAATGGGGTTATTGGAATATCATCATATATCACTAATATATTGATGATATATATTTTAGAATTTACACAGAAGGATCTAATTATATAACTAAAAGATAATAAATCTATATTATTTGTTTAGAACCTTTGTGATTCCACAAAGATGTTATTTGGTATAATGATCAGTCTAATGTTGAGTTCCAAAAATTTTGTACATCCCCAATTTGAGTGCATATATAATGTATAGGACTGATTTATAATTATCAAATATATTTATGTATACATTCCTAGTGATATATATTTCAATTTGATCAATGATATGGTACCATGAATTATTTACATATCTATGTAAATGTAATTTTATTAATATGGATTGAGGGTTAAATGTATGACATATGATATAATTTTTAAAAGGATGGATATTACATATATCATGGGTATCAGTCATAGTATCAGAAAAAATATAGGAATGGAAAACTAAAATCATTATTGTTGATACATTGGTATATAAATAGATTGGATGAAATGTTACTCTATTTTGGTTGAATGAAATAATTAAGGGGTTTGAAAAATCATACATTAGAGGAGATGTGGGCACATATAAAAATGTCATCGGATTTGTGTTAACATTTAAAGGGACACATTTTTTAAGGAATTCGTAAAATCCCCTTGTATTTATATTTAAAATTATAGAATTATATTCTATTTAAATCCAATACATTATTAAGGATTTTATTTAAAATGTGGGGTTATAATATGCCCTTATACGAATGAGTTGGAACATAATTATTCTCTTTGATAGTTTTGATGGAATTAAATTATATTTGAATATGACATCTCAATCAATGAAAGTAATTTTTATGTAAGAAAACAGTACAATAAAATAACTAGAAAATGTTACTATAGGTATAAATAAGGTATTTTTATGTCAAAATGTAGTCAGCATGTTGATGGTGGTTAGAATTCAATAATCAACATTTTGGTGTCATTATTTTGGGATTCATGGATGATTAAATTAAATAAAGTGGATTGTAGAGAAATTTTTTTTATGAATGACAGGAAATAGAGTTAAATGGAGGGACCCAGAGGGATTGGTGGCGCTTTAAATAAAATGATATTTATGTTAATAATAAATTGGAAATTTGGTTCTAATTATTTGAACCACAAAATCAAGGGGGTCTAAAATTGTATCAACCCATGGCATCACCATAAACAATAATGTTAACATAAGTAGGTGTAGATACAATTATATGATTGATATCCAATCTCTCTACTAGTCTTCGTTATCTAATTAGACAATCAATAGTAAAGCTACCCATACTCTAGCATTTTAAATCTTATATGTTGTAATTTATAAATAGTATTCATCTCCTAAGGAGGTATGTTATATGCTATGGGGTGTTGGCTTTTTTGGTGAAGATGTACATAGGATAATTTAAGAGTAACTATAATGATTATAATATAAATCCTATAGTTTTTAAAAGGATAGATATGATTCTTTAGAGGGATATATAAGTTTAAATTATTTGGATACACCATTCTATAGGAATTGGAAGTTGATGTTGTGGAAACTACGGGCTATTAGAAATTTAATTGGTCATGTAATAGTTAAGAACTACAATTATATGGATATTAAAAATGATTAATAAGTTGTGAACATCTATAATTGGGATGTTGTGGTCACATGTTTAGTTTCCTGATTTCGTTGTTTATATATTTTTTCTTAACATGCTTCTAGAATTTAGGGTTCTTGTAACTCATATATTTCTTGCTTTCTCTAAACATGACAATTTATATCCCATATAGTAGTACTATGTTAATTACATATAATTTTTTAGGTTTTTTCATTCCTTAATTTAATTTATCATTACAAATTTTTTTTTGAGAATATTTTCTTAATGGTAAGAAATTTAGTATAGGGATTATGATCCCAGTTCAAGAGTTCTTCTAATAAAAGTTTGCATTAATTTTATAACGTTATTTAACTTTATCTATGTATGAAGTTAAATAATATATTTGGGAGAAATGGCTACATGATAATATATCCAATGATCTCCCTCATCAGGTAAACATATATTCATATAACAAATATCAATTGTCCATTCATATATTATGTGATTCAAATTGTATAATATTTTTTCACAATGGTAGTTACAACATTCAAGGATCAAACTATTCGTTGTAAAATATTAAATATTATAAAAAAGAGCATAAATTTACTTATTTAAACCCCAAAATAGTCCTAATACTTCATAACTAAAAACTATTCTATGTCATAATAGAGAAAAAGTGTTTCAGTATAACAACTGTACTTATATACCCTTAATCCTTTATTTGGGTCCAATGTATGCCACAAATATAATGAGCTTCTAAAACAACCGTATGTGTGTAAATGACCCATCCTCGTTTAAATTTCATTCAATTGTCTATGTTCAAGAAATAATTGATCTAGATAAACATTATTATAGTGAATATATATCGATTTCCAGCACATTTATTATAATTAACTTGTCATGATTTCATGTACCTCATATAGATCAACTAATACATTAATATTTCTGAAAAACACAAAGAAATCATAACCCCTATTTATATCACCATTTCCATGATTAAATGAAATAAAATTTTGAATCATAGGTTACATGACTAGATATAATTGAAAATAAATTTAAATATCAACAATAATCTAAAATTGAGTTGTAATTAAGGAAACTACAAGGGGGATGACAACTCAGACATATATTATGGTAAAACCATGAAAATATCAAAACATATTCCATAAATCTATTTTAAAATATTTTAAATTTTGATGAAAATAATAATTAAAATTCATCTTTCATATTTATAATTTTTTAAACATTTCTTGGGTTCCCTGAGTTTCCAGTCATTATCTAACAATGCACATCTTCCAACATCTCCCCCATCAAAATGAAACCATACATAACCAGATTCCATTAAGAAAACCATTTAATCATCTCAGAATAATTACCCCCAAATCTTATATTGTTGGTGTTAATGATTCTAATAACCCTTCTCAGTTGAATAATGTACCTTGGTTATATCTTCCATAACTCAAACTACCGAAAACGTAAAGTTACATACTGAAATACACCACATTATAGATATAATATTAACCCAATGAACACAAATTTTCAATTTGACAGAAATTAGAATGGTTTTAAAAAAATAGGAAATATTAGTTCAAAATAATAAATGAAAAACACTATATGAGGATTATGTAAACCCCACAATCTGTCCTTGATGTAATAGAATTAACATTTCACATTGAAAGATTTTTTACGGCGTATTACTATTAAATAATCATTCAAACATGATTCATAAAGAAATTTTTAAATATTATACCTCAAACATTTTTTATGATATGGGGTCTATAATAACTATAGAAATACATAAAACAATTTTTACATTCTCTAAAATAATCTCCAATGGGTCCAGTTTGACAGACATCCCCTCCATATGCTGGGTAAAGACATCCTACTAATGAAATATTCCACAGGATAATTATTTCCCCAATATGAGTACATATTCTGCTATAACAAAAAATATTCAATGATTAATTTCTATAAAAAATGATACTTAAATTAGAAATTGTTTCGGAAATCAAAAATATATAAATCACACCATGATATTTCACCACATTACGAGTGCTCCCAAATAAATCCATTCTAAAATATAAAATAGTTGTGTATTCTCATGAATTATTTATCAATATGATCGTGGAATTAATTAAGGAAAAAAATATAGTTAATAAATAATATAAACAATGTTATTAATTTGTTACTCCCATCAAACTTAAAAGATTTTAATTGTCTCTAGTAATGACTGGATACTACTCAGAAATTTTTTTTAATACCTAAATGAAAATAATAACCAATAAATGATTTATTGATCTCTAGGAACAATATTTTACAGTCTTATATATCATTATGGTATTAATTTGCATAAAAATCATTCATGAGCTATTATTTTAACTACACTATCATATCTTTGTGCATATGAGATCTGGTTAATAAATAGTACGTGATATAACTATATCCCTAGAGAATATTTATTATTCCTTGATAGAAATATCCCATGTTTAACTAATATGAGAAATGGATTATTACAACTAATAAATGTCTCCAACTATTATTTCTACCCATTATAGTTTATCAAAAAAGTGATGTCATAGTAAAATTTAATTTCGATTCATTTTGTTTTAAAATGATGACATAAAATTTGTTGTAGAGATGGGACAACTGCAACACATTGAGATTTAAAATTATATTTATGTATAAAATATAATATATATGATATCATTCTTTTATACACAACACCATCCAAAAAACCACAAAATATGTTCTAACCACTATGATGTTGATAATGCTTGTGCATGTAAAAAATTAAGCTTAAATAATTCAAAAATAAATGTATAAATAAAAATAATGGTCATTATCACAACTAATGAATTAATAAATATTCCATTATTGTATTTATATAACTAAACTAACTAATTTATGATTTATAATTTAACCATTCTATAATTTACTTTTATTTATTTATTTTATGATACTAAATATATCATTGATAAAATATATTATTGATAAGAATAATATTATTATTCTAATTTAATTAGTAATGTTTAAGAATTATGAAATATAATAATGAATATATATAGAATGTTATTCTCTATTGATTTTTTTTCATTATATATTTATATTTTAATATAAATTTTGAATTCTTATATGTTGTAATTTTAATTTTAATAAATTAGATTAAGTTTTTTATTCATCATAAACTTTTATATTGGTTTGTGATTTATGATTTTTACGAAATAGATGATATTTATATGAATAGGGAGAAACTATTGTTTTTTCCAAAAATGTACATTTTATTTCATTAACGTTATATAAAAATGATCTATATGTTTATAAAAATTTTCATCAATAAAAAATATATTTATTAAGTGAAAATATTAAATTTAAATATAATGTATTCAATTTCAAAAAACTATTATTCAAATTAAAAGATAAATATAATTTTTTTAAATTATTTTTTTATTTCCTTTGAATTAACTAAAATTTTAATTATTAGTTTTCATATATTTTAGAATGACACATAACATTTAGTGAAATTTTTGTAACCCAAATTTTATCATTAAAATGGAATTTTTTTTATAATTTTCCATAAATACGAATTTGAATTATAAAAATATTGTTTTTTCAAAAAAAAATTTTACTCACTATACTTGCCACAGATAAAATTATTTTTTCTTTCATATATAAATTCAATCAGAATAAAATACCATTAAAATAAAATACTACAACTGTATGTAGTAATTTTTTTAATTTTGGTATTTGAAGTATAATTTTTGGTAAAAATTAGTTTCCACAGTAAAAATAAATATAGTAAAAATAATATTAAAATGTTGATGACATAGAAAATGATTTATTAATGTCTAAAAAATAATAAATGACATTTTCTTGTCTTCATGGATTCTAAAAGATGTGTTCTCATTATTTTAATTACAGATGTTTAAAAAATTGATTATCACCAATTTCAAAATGGGCCTTTTGCAATAATATAAACAACACATATAATATTAATATTTTAATAAGAACTATAAATTTATTACATCCCATATAATCTAGCTCCAATTATTTTATATTTTTTACAGAAGATATTGGGCTAAGTAACACAATTTTAAGGGTTCATGCATGAGAAGACCATGTCCAAAATGTGAATACCTTTACCCAAAATACTTATACTTTCATTTATAAAATTAAAAAATATAATTTTAGAAAACATATATAATGGTATGATTATATTATTTACACAAAATTTCATAGTTTTATTATTTTAACTATTAACCAACATTACCTGTTTCCTTTTAAGAAAATTGAAATGTGTTATTTGGTGGTTGTGTGGATAAAATCCATTATGATTCAATGGAACTAATATTTTACCAGTTCCGTTCTTTATAAATGACAAGGGTGAAATTGAATAATAATTGAGATATATGTAATGAAATAATGACTAAAATTATAAAGTTTTTAATCCACATTCTTTTGGTCAAATTCATCGAGAAATGAATATGTTAGTCATGCATTGTGCATATTAATGGAACCAAATATTAACATTCCTCTTTTTCATCTATGTTATAGTAATTTTTTAAAATAACATTAAATTTTATTTAACACATTAAAAATATTACAATAGTTTCTCTATTATTCTTTAATAATGATATTCTCTCAAAATAAATCACATTCATATTAATCCATTAATTTTAGAATGATCATGTTTCAGTTGGTCTAACGAACAATTTAAAATGATCTAAAAAAATTCAATGGATGAGTACAATTACTTGATTACTAAGAATATATGATATAAAAAATTGAATAATTATTATATTTTATTTCTATAATGGTAACAATATTATTAATGTCAATAATTAATATTCTAAAGTCCATCTGGTAAAAATATCCAAATCATCATCATTATTAAATTTTTTTAATTATCATAACCAAAATTATTATATAATGTAATTATAAAATTATAAATATTTTTAAATAATCAATTCTAACACCTGTTATTAGATAGGAATAATAATCTATGGCATAATAATTTTGAGAATAAATGTTATTATGCAATAAGATCTAAACGATCTTGATTACTCACTCAGGATATTAATAATTGATAATAATTTACTAATATAAAAATATAGAATAATATTAAATAGATTTTTATTATGTTTTAGAATATATTATTATGAAAATTATTTTTTTTATAATGTAAATTTGAATAAATTACATGATGTCAAAAAATAATGTTACAGTTTCATTAAATAATTTTCAAATCCAAGAGATATGTATAATATTACACCCCATAGATTATTTTGAATGTTATTATTACTATATAAACAATTTATTTATCAATATTCATGAAATAAATTTATTTTTAATAGAAATATTTTTATTATTATTTAAACGCCCTTCAATTAAAATATATATAACAATTATATTGATTTATTATAACTAAATTTTCAGCAATTGAGTAAAAATATTTAATATTCATTTAATATTGATTTATTCTAACTGAAGAATAAATTTTATTTAATTATATCCTTATTTGGAAATAAATAAATTTATTCTTTACAAATTAATTATCAAATTATTCTTAACTCAATGATTATTTTACAAAAATGGGGTTTTTAATTGTAAATCACTATTTCATGAGACACAATTATTGTTATAATTCACATTAAATTTATATGGTATGTTTACATAATATAAATTTTTTTATAGCATGACTATCTAATTTTTTTTTGTATTTAATGTTTTATTTAAAATTATATCTTCTATGGGGGATAGATTAAAATGACTCTAAATTCATTATATTTCATTATCTCTATTTTTAATTCCATGATACAAGTTTGATATTATAACCCATTATTCAATTAATATAATTTATTCACCACTTTTATTCCATGAATTATAATAATTTTACTTTTTTCATTATATTTTAATTTCATGGATTCACACTCAAGTTCATTTGATTCAAATGTTATTATTAATTCAAGGGTGTTGGAAGTTCAATTTTATATCAATGATATACGATTCATATTCATGGTTGGATTAAAATTTTTATATATATATTTTTCATATAATAATTTCAAAATCATGTCATACTATTTTACATTTCAAATTAAACTTGAAAAAATCAATCCTTATCTATTCCTTTCTAAATCATAGATTATCACGACCATGATTTTCCATTCAATACCATTCCTCTTAGAATTACATATTTTATAATAAATTATTTCAAGATAATTAAAATATAAAGATATATATATATATAATGATTGGAAAAAATATTGAATTAATTTTATAAAATTACTCAATATGGGTTTAGTTTGAGGAGTGGTTACAAAGAAATATGTTCTATTTCATGAATGGTGATATATTAAAAATGTGTATACATGTTATTTTTTTATATATGTTTATTGAAACTCATGAGTGGGGATTATATATTTTTATAGAAAAAAACTTCTTTCTATGAATTTTCTACCATCATGTTATCATAGTTATTATAATTGTAAATGTTTTACCATTACAATTAATTTTATTAAGTATAGATATTTATTGATTTCTAGTTGATTATGTCTGGAATTTCTATTCATATCATTAATAGGGGTAATGCATTGAAGATAAATAAGTAATGGGTGGGAACCTAGATTTTATCCCCCTTGTTCCCCTATAGTTCTCATGAGACTGCCTATCTTGGGTAATTCACTATATTCATAACCAAACCAAACTATTTCTGAAACACTAGACCTTGAACTGAAGATAACAATTTCGTTTATTAGGTTATTGAATCAGATTTCACGCATTATAAATTTCAATTCTAATTCAAAATTTACTTTTATACATGATATAATTAAATTTTTATTTTCTCCATTGATATATATTAATTTTAATTTAATTCCATTATGTAAATGTTTTATGATATCAATTCCAATCATATTATTTACAATCGTCATACTATCAAATACGACCCAAGATTTTGTCTCTTTTTTATACATTATAAGAGTTTGATATATCCTATTCTTATTTCTTCATTCTTTTTGGTTTTGAAATAAAATATGACATATGGAATTTCTAATAGGATACCTTTTGTATTGATTTTTTTTTGGAGATGAGGGAGAAATATTTTAAATTATTGAGTATAATATAAATTACTAATGAAATGTTCGGTAGTTGAGAGATAGAGAGTCATTATCTGTTTGTGATTAATTCAAATAATAATAAAAACATAAACCAAAAAGGTCATAGAAATTTATATAAATAAAAATTTTATTTAATTCTTTTAATTTGTAAATATTTGTATTTAGGAATCGATTTTTTTAAAAATATAGTATTCAAATTATATATGAACCTAGGGAACATTAGAATTGAGAAAAAAAACATAAAATTTAGGGTTTCTGCTCAAGTTATAAACCCTGAATCCAAAAAACTAGATACCAATATTTTATAATGTATCACAATGTATTAAATTTTTTATCATAAAATAAAATCAAACAAATTCATTAATAGTAACTTATTTTTAGGAATGGATATTTTTATTATATCACCATCAATGTGCCGTGACATAATGATTCTATGATAGTAATCTCATAAATTGTCTATACTTGTGCCCCATCTCCAATATCATTTATCTAATATTTCATAGTTATTTTTTTAGTAATCAAATATCATTATGATTTTCCTTCGATCACGTGAATAAAATGGAATTAATGATGAATTTTTTTTGATCCAACCTTTTACTTCTTTTTTAATCTCTATATAGATGATTTAAATGAGTTGATATGATATCATAAATCTATAAATTCATAAATATTTTTGAGATTAGTATTGAATAAAATAAAATGATTTTTTATACCTAGGTCTTATCTTCTAAGATTTTATATTTTTCCTTCAAATATAATATCCAACATTTTAGACAATTTTACACACTATTTATTTAATAAGTATTTCAATAACATCAGAAATATTTTACCACTCACTTCAAAAACAATAACACGTTACGTGATAAAATATTAATTTTTCAGACAGCCATTAATCTCCTAAAATAATTAATTTCAACTTGGTCATCATATATCCATTTATAAAATTATATTTAATCATATTAAAATGATTGATAAAAAATTTTGAATGACTTGGAAAACAAATTAAACAATCATTATCTTATGTTTTAATAATCTTAATAAATTTTATATACTTGTGATTGATCTCAATCATAAATTCAGTATCCCCTATACCTCTGGACAACTTCACTATAACCTGCTTTTCATTTAAATTTGTTAAACATGACAATACACATATTTTATGACCCTCATTGTCATTATCTCAATAACAGTGTGTCTACCAAAAAAACAAAAACAAAATTATATCCACTAATCATGACCACTTTGTATATTAGGAATGTGATATCTCTGATTACATACAATGAACATATTCTATATGACTCAGTCATTTTGTATAGTGATATATCATAAATATGTATTTACATTGGTGTCATTATCTCTTTATTACATTATGTATTTCATGGGCATACATGACAATGTTTCCATCTTATACCATGGCTATTGATTTAATTATGGTAATACCATACATTTGAACCGGGGCCCATGTGATATTGCATCTTCAACACAAGAGCGAAAAATTATTTCTTGGTCAATAATCAAATTTCATTCAACCAATTACATGCCAAACTAAACATGAATAAATATAAAATTCCTTCATTTTTTCTTTCATACAGTTATGATGTGAAATTTTACACATTAATAATGATTTCATGTATAGTGACCAATACTCATGTTCATATATAACAAGAATCACCGACACCAGAAATAGGTGGTGTTCTTATTGGTAGGCCTATCATTAGGACCTTGTATAAAAATGAAAACCATGTGTGAATTTAAATAAGAAGAAGTATCATTGGATATGAGTTGGGTCATGGGATCCCACTCATTGCTTTCCCCCCAGCACTAGAGCCTAATATTAGAAATTATCCTCTTTCCAACTTTCATGTTATCAGCAGAATTATGATGAGATATTTCTTTCATCTACGGGTCTTCAATATTACCCACTTTGTATACTATACTATCCATGATATGAATTATAAGACTAAAATATCTCATGGGAATATATACTCTTGTATATCATTTAAATATACTATAATAAACATAAGATCTTGGATAATACCAGTAACATTATTATAATATTTATAATTTAAATTAATTTAAATGTATAATCCTACCAAATAGAATAAATTTTGTTATTTTTAATGTGATTATTTAGATAGGTCAGAAACACCAATACATTCATCCTTAAAATAAATGGTTATAACTGGCATAAATAAGTTTCATATGATCAATGTTTTATCTATGCAATCATAATAGATCATACTGACCTATGTGAAAAATTGTTTTTCTACTTTTAAAACAATTGTATCTTCTTATCTAGGTACATTTTATGTTTCCCTTATACTTTATCAAGAACAAATGGATAGTTATGACTGCCTCCCATATAATTATAATGGATTGAACTGATGTTTTACTAATTTGAAATAAATTTTGGAAAAATTAGACCTTGTAGATTGTATGGAATTTTTGATTGATCGATCCCAAAAGCATATAGAATTTTTTTTAACATATTAATCTCATACTATGTCACATATATGTCTTCTTGGAGATATTTATTTCATGTCATGGTGAAAATAATCATATCTGAACTTTTTATGACATTTATTTTCCATACAATGTCAAACTATGTGTAGTACCCTAGTGTAAGAATCCTATTATATCTTCTACAATAGAACATGTTCCCTGAAACATTGGTTGCTAAATTATTCCAATAATTAGAGGGGACTATTCATTCTTTTATTGAATAATGGTTAGAAAAATGGATGTTTTCAATATGATATTAATCATATCTTACCCCTAAAATTGTGTGTATCCCACTATACTCATATATATATATGGGAAAATTAATTTTAAAGAATAATATATGATCTACTTATTTACTACAACAAAAAAGAGGACTTTAGTTGTGTTTAATTGTTATTATAAGTCGAAGGTGTCACTAACACATTATTTTATGCATTATATAAACACATTCCATGTTTATTGATCTTAAATTATAATGGATAAAATCTGATGATCATAGAAATTCTCATTGAAATTTTAAATTCTTATGGATTTAGCCACCATGAATTTCTATAACAAATTCTTATTTTTGGGAATCACATTTTACAACCCATTTAATATTTCACTTCAATACCACTTTACTATCAAGATATGAATCATTAAAAATACTAATAACATGAACATTGATAGGTGGAATCCATTATAGAATTTTAATATTAAATTTTACTATTAGTTTAATTCTATTTTCTAGTAATTTTTCTCATTTATAAATTTCAATGATTTTTGTATCACCATCCATGGTGAATGTTGAACCACCACTATGGTTATAATTTTCTTATAATGTTTGTGTCTTAGTAATATTTATTTGACACTCTCATGTGGAACTGATAACTCTTGGAAAATAATTGGCATTTATTAAATCCAAATAAATAATTCTCTCACTATATAAAATATATAAGTTCAAACATTCATATTAAAATAATCAGTTAATTCACTATCATTTTTCTATATCATGTTTTTATGTTATATTCAATGAAACAATAAGGAAAATTACATTAGATGCTGAATTGGTTTCATGTTTTTTTGGTCTTATGAAATAAATTAAATAAAATCACATGTTGTTAGGGTATAATTATTTTTTATCATACTATAACCTTTATCTTATCCCTTCTTAATTATAATATTCTTATGGTTAGGGGATATAAAAAAATATTTTCAATATATCTCAAAGAATAATATAATTCCCTTTAACAAAAATTAGATTCCAAATTGATTCTCTATTTAATGACATCATAACTCTAATGAGTATAAGGAAATGCGTTGTTTTAAATTAATCCATTCTATTTCTATTGATCAATTTTTTCATTTAGTTATAATTTATGAACAACTTTAATTGCATCATATGCATGATATGTAAAATAATATTTGAGTTTATGAATAATTCCATTGTATGTTTTATGACCAATGAATTCTTGGAAATGATATTCTTCGGCACACTAGGTTTAACAAACTCAACTATTTTCACAAAAAATATATCACAATTCATATCTAAATTCCTTGATAACCCATAAGGGAGTCATATAAATTACATGCAATTATATATTAACCTTGTAATAGTACATTTTAAAGATAAAATAATTCCAAAATCTGTGTGGCATAGGTTTATTTCTAAAGGTCTGTTATTTTAAAACAATATATGTAAAAACATCTATAATTCTTAGATTATTACACATAATATATAAAAAATTCCATATTAGTTAGATTCTTGAAAAATACATTTTGTTTCATGAAAAAGTATTATCGTTGAACAACTAGGAATAATTATGTCTTAAAATTCTATATTCATCTATTATCGACATTGATTAAATAATTAATGAAAAATTATTTGAGTATTGAATCCCAATAACATAATTCATTCAAAACCTGGAATAATGTATCATTGTCTACAATGATCATGTGTGATTATTTTTTTGTAATAATATTTACAATGGAATCATTAAACATGGAAATTAAATGTCGTATACTTCTCCCTACTGGCTTATAAATCACCATATCATCGCCATTTAGATTAATCATATTACTTATTGTAACATATCCTTTCATACATGGTTACTAAATTTTATACACACATGTTGTATACATATTTTATTTATTAGCCATGAAGTATAATAAAAACATTACATATAATTAAAAAAATATACTAAATTTATGCGGCAATATGGTTCATAAAATTATTTTATTTCATTTTTTCATCCATAGACTTATCTCATGAAATGAGAAGAAAGAAAAGCACATTTATAATGATCTCACTGCATTCTTGAAAGAAATCGACAAAGTACCATTGGCATCAAACATTATAATTTTAAATTCCCCATGTCTTCTTACATGTTCACCATGAGAACAAAAATGTTATTATTACATTAAGTACTTATCAACATGGAGAACCCTACATGAAGGAAACAAATAATTTTTTACATTTTATTTTCATTTTAATAATATTATATAAATCTTGATTAATTAGGGTGATAACTACCTTATAATGATATTAATTATAATATCACAATTCATCTTTCAATTTAATCATTAACCTTTGATATATCAATTCAAATTCACATACCATGAATATCATAGATGAGAAAACATTTGACATCATCCATATCCTTATGAAAAATCTTGAACACTTTGGAAATCTATGATATCATTAGGTTTAAAATCTAAAATGTGAAATAATTTTGTCCCATCTATTCATTTTCCTCATTATCTCTTAATATGGTTTTCAAACATGTCTTGAGATCCAATCTTATATAATTTCTTATATAATTTCATTTTGAACATGATAATGAACTACTCCTGTAAATTTACACTCGTGAGGAAATGATATTTTACCAATAATAATCATAATGAATATGTGGTTTTACAATCAGCTATTATAAAAAATATCACCAGTAAATTTAAACTATTATCTTGATAACTTTTAGTTATTTTTATATTTTTTATTTTAAATGTATCACAAAAGTTTTATCAAATACTAGTAGATCACAAAAACATGAATATAAAAATTTTTAATTTGGGTAAACTTAATCATATATTTATATATACATCAATGGCTTTGTTAGTACATTGTGTGTCTTTGGTAGATCTTTTTCTAGTCAACCTCATTAACTCGTGACTCCTAGATTTGATATGTGGAGTCATATCTCTTACAATGTATTACATTTCATTACATAAAACATTTCCATTAAATATTCATCAATCAATGTATGCTTAAACCTTTTCTTCAAATTTTTATAATTCAACACACCACACTAATTAGAAATATGATGTAGTAAGAGGAATCCACATATTAGGATGCCAATAACCTCTAACAATCAGTTTTGTTCAAATTAATGATATGGTAGGAATTTAATGATTTAATACATTATTTTAGGTATTTATAAATTTATTCATAGTGAATGAAATTATTTTCTCAAGAAAATTCATGTTATATGTGATTTCCCTCACAACATAACCATGATTTAAATATAATAATTTCTAAACAACCATTCTAGTTTTCATTGAATGATTTTTTTTATTATACCATTTGATTATTTTTAAAAAATAAATATTTAAAAAATATAATTCAATGAATATGAAAATATAAATAAATAATCACTTGATCATTAGGTTTTCACTATTGTTTAATCCATTGAGTGAATAATTATTTATCTAACACCCATGTGGATTTGAATTATTTAATACCCCACTTGAATAGCTTTTCCATCAAATCAGATGGACTTGAAATGTTTTGTTTTATAGTGGCTCTATTATTTTTGTCAATTTAATAGTTTTTAATATATTATGTAATTACTTAGAACTAATCTATATGTCTAAAAAAGAAAATTTTTCCTGATGTATTGGAATAATGTGTTTGTGGGCGATATATTAATATTTATTTTAATTTTTGTGTACCAAAAACTAATGTGTGGACCTTTTATGTCAAATTTATTGTTAATTTACTACATATTTTAATATATAAATACATAGATTTTTGAAATTTCTTCATTTTTTAATGTTGATAATCTAAAATTTCCTTTTTAGATTACCTTCATTTCTCTATAAAGTTTCATTGAATTCATTCATCTAGTGTTGATTCACAGGTGCTCCTATGATCTCTCAGAACCCCCACAAAATCTCCATGTTCTACCATGGTGAATCAGATGTATTTATTTGATCATTTTTATCACCTATTCGAAAGTATTTAAGGAATATCTATCACAAATTTAATTCTAGGGATTGATAGAGAAGGAGGAGTTGAGAATGATTTAATTTTGAGAAACATTAAAAATAATTGTTTTTATTTTAATACTGTGATAATTAAAATTTTCACTACACACAATCCCAGTCCATAAGAACACCTATTACACATATTAAAAATAGAAATAAATATTTTCTTACTTATTAAATATTTCATTTACATACAGGATAATAAATATTTATTAAATATTAATTAAAAATAATAAGTATATTTTTATTCACATTCATTCAAATAAATATTTATTTATTTTTTAGGATAGAAAAATTAACAAAAAATTCCTTTTAATTGAGAATAATATTTATTACATTAAAGAAACTAATATAGAATTTAATTTATATCAATAGGACAAAAATATTGGTTGACCACCTATGATTTAATCATATTGGCATTAAAAAGGTTTTGTAATGTTCAAGGTTAATATCTAGAAATTTGTCAAGAAACCCAAGAGAAAGAACACAATTTCTCAATGTGAACAACCACATACAAATGATCACTATGTAATATATTCAATCCTATGTCATGATAATATCATCAACCTATTTTATTGAATATTAATTTTTAGACTATCTAAAATGAACATGTCTTTACAGCTTTTCCTACATATTTAATGCAATGGTTATATTCCGATCAAAGGGATGAGATATCTACAATTATGAATATGGAATGGACATTTCCTTCCTTAATATATTCATTAATGACATGCCAAACATTGAGTAGGAAACACAACCTTCTTCTTCACATTATATGAAATGATTGTTTTGTTTAGTAAATATAAGTATTTCATTCATGATATACATTTATTATTATCTTAAATTTGCATAACCATTACACACACTCATATATAGGAATATCTGATGACACCAAAACATGTGGAATTTCTACTTGTAGTATTGTTCTCATAATCTCACCTCATAGAAATAACCACGTTTGAATATAATGGGAAGAATCCAAATATTCATAAGAGCACTTGAGAATGGATTTCTAAATACAATGCATCCAATAATAGTACAATATAAAACTGCACAACTACATTAATATTATTTTCATATCCCTTCATGTTTTTCATAATTCTTTTGTATTATCTATGTCCAAATTAATGAGACGTTACTACATGAATTTATTAGATTAAATTTAGGATGAAATAATAATTATTTTTAGTCCGATGCAAAATCAATATTCAATTAATTGAATTTACATATTATCAGAACACAATTAGTTTTTTCAAGAACACGATTGTATCAAACTCCCATGTGGAATAGATAAAATAACTTAGGTCTTTTAATCGACTCGACCACACATTATAATCATGTTTCTACAAATTCATGTCTTCGGTTATGGGGATTGACACATTTAATTCCATCAATATATTTCTCAATAAAATATCTCCATTAAAAGAAAAATCCTTCAAGTGATGACACTTATAGAGAATGTGCTTCACTAATTGATGTTTCAATGTAACGTTTTCCATAGTTACTGCTGAAATACTATAACAATATAGTGTGATATCATAAATACTGCTTGATTCCACATCACACTCTTTAAAAAATTAAAAGATCTATAACATATCATTTTCTACATCAAAAGACACAATATTATTAGAATCTAATTTTGATTCTTCATTCACTAACTGGTTTAATATCTCCCAACCCAGAACAATTCTATTTAGAGGTAAGATGAATCCTATATTTTGAAATATTTTAATCTTTATTATTTTGGAAACTACAATATGCATATCTTCTAATGACTAGTTCATCAAATCATTAAGAAACATGAACATATTCATTGTACACCTCAAATACTAATATATATTCATGACTGACATCTAATGGTAGTCACCAAGATAATCTTGTTATCTTCCTAGCAATCTCATTGCTTAGGAAACATCATGCGTAGAACACAAAATAACATACATGATAAAATTAATAACCAATGAATAGAGAATCTCTTACTTTCTTCTTCAATTCCCGTGTTTTTAAAAGAATACTTTCCTAGAATTATAAATACAATACCATGCTACTAACAATCCCATATCTTATTGTTATATATTTAATCTCTATAATATTATGTCGACATATGTAAATTGAGTTAGGCTTCGATGTATGAAGTATCTATAACGATAGATATTATTCTTTAGAATACATTCCTCTTCCCATATGCCCTTAATAGAGAAGAAATTGTTCAACAACATATTATCAGTTTGTATGAATGGAATTAATTTTCTTATGATTAATATTACATCAACATATACTATTAAGAAAAGAAAATCACTCCCACTAAACCAAAAGTAAACAAAAATCCCACAATCATTCTTTATGAAAACATATTCTTTTACTGCTTCATAAAAATTAATTTTCCATGAATAATATTATTTGTTTAATCAATATGTTTTTTATTTGTTCGTATCAATTAACATCATTTTTGAGTCACATACCCTTCATTTTTTATTATATAAACATTTTATTAAAGGTTCATATTAATATAGAATGTATTAAAATAAATGTTTTAAAAAGACTAATCATTCTTTGACACAATATTAAGTATCATTTTTTTGTATTTTAGAAGTAGAAATGGTGAATTTAATTTTTTGTCAACACCTGGATGTTGTTTAAATCCATTTGAAAACATTTGTTTCTTATGGGTAGTGACTTTTCCCTCCATACCATGTTACATCTTGAATACCCATTTGAAACCAAAAGTATTTACATCTACTGGAGGATCTATGAAAATACATTATTTGTTTTAGGAAATGGAATGCATTTTACAATTCTTAGATTCTTGCCCCATTTCGTTATTTGTTCCAATTATATCTTCATTAAGGTTAGAGGATCATTATTATCAAATAATTATGGTTCACCGTCCTCTAGGTATAGAAACTCGTAATTTTATAGTTCCCAAATCACCCTTATACTCATATATAGTATTATTGTATCCATAATAGTTTCAACATATAGAATAATTTTTTAAGCATGTACAGGCACTAACACTTATGTACATTGATCTACAACTTCATCAAAAGAAATATTTCTCCCACTATATATTTTTAGAGATGTGCTCCACGTAAAGTAATATGGTGTTTCATTACATTATATCCTTTTTAACTAAGGGGTAATATAAGTTACATCCCCTCGATTGCTTATGGTTCTCTATAAACAAACACTTTGTGCTTAATGGTGCAATATTGTTTCCCTAAATGACCATAAAAAATGATTCACTTCCCCATACATGTGAATTTGATGACATGGATTTTCATTCATAATAAAATTCATATTTGATATAATTTATTGAACTATTTGGTACTTGGTATAATATATTGACACTTATTTATGATGTTTATCCCTAGAAGGATAATAGAAGAATAGAATAACTCATTATTTACATCACCATGACTAGTAATGTGTGGTTCCCTTTTTAAATTTCATAGTTCTACTATGATGTGTAAGGTGGAGTGATTTGGGATTGGATCTCAATATCTAGTATGTAATATGTGTATTATGGATTTTTATATTCTCCACCATGGTCTGAGAGGTTTTTGGTAATCATCCTACTAATTATGGGTCTCAAATTCATTCTTGTATTCCAAGAATATATGAAAAATGTTTGGATTATCCCTCATTATGTAGATATCTCCATATATACTGAAATCATCAATAAATGATATGATATATGAGTACCCTCCCCCCCAATTTCATCAATAAGAAATGGTACACACACATTTGTATAATCTAATTCAATAATCACTTTAGGACTTTCACTTTCCCAATAAACGGAGATTTGTCTATTTTTTCTTATAGACATTCATGACATTAACCAACCTGATTTATTTTAAAATGGATCTAAATATGCATCTTGATGTAGTTTAGCCGAGAACATTTTATTTTCATGACCTAGAATGTGATCCCAATGTTGGGTGTGTTATGAATCATGTGAATTAACATTGTTGTTGAATCACACTACTTGGATCGTGTAATCCACACATAAATAACATTATTTAAATGAGACATTCGATAATAAATTATATCATTATAAAAGAAGAATAATTTATTTCCAAAATATAAAAAGACCACTTTTATTATGTTATTATATTGATAATTGTTTTTGTAAGATGTTGTACATAATTATATCCTTTAAAACAAAGATAATATATTTCAATAATGTGAGGCAGAAGTCCATTATATATATAGTAGCAAGCTTTTCTCCACTGGTTACTCAATGATCTACCTCCCCTTGGCCAATCATTAACAATCTACATGGTTCCAAAATTTTAATTCATATGTGATCACAAAATGATATATCCAGTAAAAAAATTTAGAAATATATAAACTGACGCACATGAATCATCGCCTTGTTTCTATGGTAGGGTGATGTTTTCATGCTAGTTAACATTAATTCTACAAGAGAACAAGACAACATGACATTCCCTTGATAGACCCTTGATTTTCCCCTTCTTGGAATGGAATGAATATGTTTTAGATATATATATATATATATATATATTTCATTTTCCCTTATTGTTTTCAACATAACAATGTAAGGCTTTCCATGCCTTAAATCCTAATATAATAAGATATAAAGGGTGAAATCATATTGCATATACTTATAAATGTTTTTCATATTAAAATTGAAAATAATTTTTCTAAAGCTCTAAGGGTTGATTCCAAAATGATATATTACTTCCTAGTTATTCGGGAATTTTAAACATGTTATCCTATAGGAGCTCAATGTAGACAATTGGTTTTACTACATGATGATCATTGGGGGGATCCCTCCAAAAGCTTGCGCTGAAAGTGTGACTTGGAAATATCGAATTTCTCATGTTTTTCTCTCTCCTAGTAATGACCACCGAGGTTCTAAAGCATTCTATATGAATTCATGGTTTCATGAGACTTCATGGGTTCCCAAGATATAAAAATATTCATCAAATATTTAACATTTAATATGTCATTCGTATGTATCTGATATTCTATGAAATCTTCTTCACTTGCCTCTTTAGAATGTATATTAAGAATTGAGGATTATATCATGTAGTATTTTTGGTAATGGAGTAGTACAATGCAATGTTGAGTGTATGATTTTTGAAAGTTACATTGAGTTTGAAGTATTTCATTTTTCAATCATAAACATTGTGATAATGTGGATGAAAATAACTCCATTATGTTCAATAATTGATAAGAGAAAATTATTAGTACTTTTCATGATCACATATAGTGAGGGAAATAATAAATTATTTTATTTTATTAAATCACAATATTTTTTATCAACTCTTAATATCCCTCACTATTATACTCATAAATTATATCTATATTAACATTATAATGGAATGGATCTGTATTCCCCTTGAAAACCCCCAATATAGGATCTTCAATAAACATGATGGTATTTTTCTAGGTAGGTTATTTACATATTTGGGCATACAACTCATTGATCCATTGAGTGGACTCCGCTATCATGAAATCCTGACTTGTATTTCCTCAACACTTGCTTCCAAATTACACCATGTTTATAAAGGGATACTCATGTTAGTGTAAAATGGATAATTCAACACAAAAACTTCATGAAAATTACCCTAATAAAATTATGTTTCCCAAAAATTGTTGGTAAAACACCCAATTCTATTGAGTTTCATTCACAATCATTTAATGAAATGATATGTATTGTTTAATTTTAATTTGACTGATTTTAATTAATTTGGCATAAATTTTATCTATTTTTATCCTTTACCTCAATTTTTAACATTAAGTGTATGTTACATAATTAGCTACCCATTTTGGATTAATATTTACTCATAATTCAATTTTTTAATTTATTATGCATAAATTATTTAGTATTTTATCCTTTACATGTCTTGATAATATAACGGGTATGTTATATAATTAAATAACCATGATAGTGAAAACATTTAGGCATAATACAATTATTTAAATTAAATCTATCCCCATTAATCCATTAATTATGTGTGATCATGTTATTATATATGTAAAATAATAAATTTAATTTATAGAAATAAATAATTAAGGAAATAACCAGTTAATGATTTTTTACGTACTGTTGGTATAATGAGAGGAAATAAAATCCACCGTTGACTTATAGAAAATGATTCAATTTTCTGGTCATGGAATGAGTTACAACATTCCATCTTTATACCATTGTATTACTAGATTTGACATCATTATGTTATTATCATAAACTACCTCCACATTTCATGGGATATTCCATTACTTCAATGTATTTATAACTCTCACACAAGTGAGGGGAACTAAATGATTGTTTAAAATGGTATTACATAAATATATCTAGACACTGAATTCATAGATAATAATTTAGAGAGGTCTTACACACCTAACATAATATTGAATTTAATAATAATAAAATACAAAACTCTTGAATAAATTATGATATATAACTCATACAATGGTGTTGGTCAAGCTCTTAAATTTTTATACATGAATCGAATGAAAAAGGAAATGGACCTCCTTCATTCATTTATTAATTTATTTTTTTTAAGATAAATGTGATTATATTAATTATTATATTATATTAATTAATTTATGGTTTAATGTTATTAACAACCATTATTATATTTTCAAGAACTACTTATTGTGGGAATCAAAAATCAAGGTTTTAATAATATAATTATCAATATAATTTAAATTTCGTTCATTCATTTAATAGGATACTGCACAACATGTACATTCATGATTTACTCCATATACCATGGTTTTGTTGTATCTCAGTCACACACCTGGGGATTCATCATGTCAACTTAGTAAGACAACACAGCACATATATGATATCTACAAACCATGGTTCTTATTTTCATGTTTTAGGATATCATTGTCAACACATTGTGTGAAATAAATTCACAACCTATATTTTACTACTCATACCATCTAGTTTCAATATGCTAGGGTGCATAATATATTCTCTGACTAAATTCCATTAAATCTTATTTTTCTAACTGAATAAATGGAAATTACCAGTGGGTTTTATGATCATATTGAATATATAATTATACCTTTAAGAAAATGAAACACTGAACAGAAATGATTAATATATCCAAAAAATGTTAATTAAAATCATATTAAATAACGAATAAATAAATTAACATATTTAAAAAATAGAACATATATCAATAAAAAATAATTAATTTTAAATTTTCTCATTACCTATATGATACAACTTCATTATTATTGTTTTAGTAAAAGCATTCAATGGTAGGATATACATTAATAATTAAATTTTTAATAATATAAATAAACCAAGAGTGAGGATCTTTCACAAAATATTTATTTTTAATTTATTTTATATTTAATTAAACAAATAAATGGGCTTAAGAAATATTTTCATATGTGAATTTTGTTAATTTGAAAGAACCATTATTGATTACCTTTTCCATGAATTTTGGATCAATGGTTTGAATCCCTCTAGAAGTGATCCAAATGTTCTTCAATGCTCTCCGAGTAACTCCACTCGATCATACAGTGCTATCAAGGGGAGTCATATGCATTGTTTTGGCTATTCTGGATCACCCGTTTTTTGGCCTTTTGGAAATACTTCATCAGATTATCCTTTTTTAGAGGTAGAGTGATAAAGGAGTCAATAATGTATTCATTATGTTTAACAATTATATATTCTAAAAATTTAAATTCTATATATAATAGACATAGCTGTATATTTATACGGTTGGATTCAACTTAAAATAAAATTTAAATTCTTATGGGTCATTAAGAAAAATATGTTACTTTTAATATAACTCATAAAATAATAATATTATTATTAATATTATTATTATTTTGTGACAAACTCAATCTTTTGTATAAAATTTTTTATTTAATTTAGTTTTTAATTAATATTTTCCCATAGATACGGTCTTCCCACATTCGAACACCTCTGGAATTTACTGAACACCAGAATAATCGTTTCAATTCATTAATATATATTTTAATCAAACATTGGTGAATAAATAATTTTTAAATATTCAATATTATAAATACATGTATCTCTATTACAATATGTAAAATAAATATTTATTTAATTTCTGTTATCAATATAACATGAATAAAATTATTCGTCATATTGAGAATAATATTCATTCCATTAATTAATCTCATATAAAATTTAATCAATATCAATGGAATAGTTTAGGGTGTGACCCTCTAAAAATATTTCTTGTTAGTATTATGATATTATTTCATGTTTTAATGATTTATATCAAAAAATAGTGAAAATATACAGATATAAATAACATAATTTTTCAATATCGATAACAAAAAATGAAATATCCCACTGTAATATAATCCATTTTAAATGATATATTATCAAGTTGGATTCAAGAGTGTGTCATCGACTTATTTACTTAAATTGTCTGCAATATTTATATCCTAGTGAAATAGATGTGATATCTTCTTCCATAATGAATGTAGGAAAAAATTCTACACTCACATATCAATTAACGACATGTCAATTAGGATAAAACGAATATACACTACATCCCAACAACATGTGGTGTGATGGTTTTGGACATTAAATATAAGTTTTTGGTTCAGGACATACATTAATGATAATCTTATTGTCTAATGGCCATTACAAACAGTTTCATATAAGAATATCCAGTGAAACAGAAACACATGGAATTTCTACTTACAGTTCAGTTCTCATATTACCACATTATAATGGATTCCAAGGGAAAAAACATTAGAATATGCTTATTCCAATTATAATTACTATCACCTGATGGTATAAATACATTCTATCACAAAATAGTATGGTATAAATCTACAGAACTATTTTAATAATTTTCTCATAACACATCAAGGATCATATCATTTTGGGGAATTGTTATGATATTATAACTGAGATAATTCTCTAGTACATTATTACTTAAAATCAATGAATAAAAAATGATCAATATTTAAAAATAATTAGAATTAATATTGAGTAATCTAAATATACATTTAATCCAAATTCCTTCATTTGGACTTATTAGACCAACTATAACACAATATTCCTTGGCCTCATGATCTCAGCAATAATGATACTAAAATATTTAATATATTAATATCACACAAACATAGTTTTCTTTAAATAGTGTAATAAAAAATGGAATTGTTATATTGAAAATATTATATCATAGTTGAATCATGAATTTAGGGTTTAATCTAGCTTCTACCTAAGATTTTTCGACACCAGATGTCTTATTTATATAGTCATTGGATGGTATGTATAATTAATATAAATAATTTATTTGTTTATATTTGTTAAATGACATAACTTAGTGATGCATATAAAGTTATCCACTTATATAAAATTTATCCATTTATATGTATAACCTGGAGAGGTTGTGAGAGAAACATTTTATATAATTGATTGGTGAATCATATTGTAGGGAGATGGATAATTGAATCAATGTAGATTAAGAGGTAGGGAATGTAGTTGGTCTCCATGCATTATATTCAAAATACACATCAAAATAGTATTATTAATTTCCATTTTTTCTCTAACATTACTAATTAATTAATGAATAGATTTTATCTAGACTATTTTTTATTGGTGTTCATAATGTACTTTCATAATTATAATAAATCAATTAGTTTTTTAATATATTTTATTCCGTTTATACCATTATGTCATCCTTTATGTATTTTAAATGTAATTTTCAAACTATATTCCTTGTACAATAATTGTAAAAACGTTGTTATTGTAATTTTTCCCACCATTTTTCACATTCATCATCCTTGGACCACATTGTCATGATATTACAATACAGTGGGGTGTTTGAGTGTGATAAAACCACTAAATTCCTTGGTGTTCTATGCATGATGAACATATTGGTTTTTTTCTAGACATATCTTTGTTGATGTTGGGTGATGTTTCATGGATCTGGGATCCAGATTATAAATAGGTAATGGGGTCTTAAAATAATGTGTGATTGGTTTCATATGGTTAGTCAGATACCAATTTATTACCATAGGATAGCCAAAATCGATCTTCGGAGATGAGCTACATCATTTTGGGTGGTCGATTTTTGAGGTCATTGGTGTTGAAGGTGGATCTAGGGATCCATGATAAGGATATGTAATTAATTTAATTTAAATGACACATTGTTTAGGGAGAAATAAAATATGATATTTTACTCATATTTTTTTGCAGATAGGGTTTTCATCAAATGTAATGATCATAATCTATGTGGATAGACACACGTGCCATGTGATCTTTCTCTAGAATCCACACATGATTCGACCTATATACACCAAGAACCCTTTGATGGAAGACATGTTATTTATACTGGGAGTACACAATAATTGGCCGACACTCATACATGAGTAGGTGCATGACTAGGTATATAGGTATAGCCCTAAATATAAGACAATGGAATGTAGTAATCAAATCCACTTTGATTGGATGATATATTCTATATATAACCTTTACACAACATATATTATGAAATTTCATCCCATTAAATGTAAGTACAATAACATCGCTATGCAGCGATGTGGGGTCTCAGGCCCTTTGGACCCCCATATAAGGTGTATATTCTCACAAAAACATCATGCTCCCATTCCATCTTTGTCAAGAATCAGATTTTGGCACAGTATTATCTAATTGTGAGTGTTTATTTGAATATAATATTATAGTGTCCTTTTTAGGGAATAAATGATATGATGTAAGGTTTTCCATGTGATTAAAATCAATATAAGACTCCAAACTATGCATGTGAAGGGGTCAGGATCACCAATGTGATGCCATGGTTTTCACTCTCATGTCACACTAGGCCATGGGTCCCACAAACACTTTATAGAGATTTTGAATAAACTCTCATGCACTAGGGAAGGTCCATATAAAAATACAGTTCTATTATTCTATATTCGAGCTCTGGTGGACTGTGGTTCCTCAAATTTTCTTATACATCCCATGGATGTTGATTTTAGGACTGGCATATGGTCTCCACCGAAAATATTATAGTTAGGAATCGTTTGATGTGGGGAAACATAGATGGACGATTTAACCATGATTCTAACCTACCTACATTTGTTGGTTTTTGAGATGGAGACAATGTTTCTCTCCATAATGTGGTAATTTATGAGAATATGTCAAATATGAGTTTGTTTTAATTTTTGTTGTCGTTTTAGTTTACTACTTATATAGCATATCTATAACACTACCATATGAATTTCAAGGTTACATACTACGATTGTATATAATAACACATACATGGTCTTTTCTTGCTAATGTAGTGTCTTATGAAAATTATGGATAGATCGATAGGGATATTGGTCGAGGTTAGTGATAATTTTGTGGATTGACTATATGCAATGGGTGAGAAATAGTGACTAGGAGTCTCACACTCTCATAATTTTATACATTTTTTGGTCAGGTTGGGACTTAATTTCATGTTGTGAATAACTTTTTCCCATTTTGTTTTTGTTTATAATATCATACACTATTTTCATTCCCTATAGGTTTTTATGTATATATGAACATATAAAAATCTATAATTATTTTATATTCCCATTCACATTTTCATTGGTATGGTTAGTTGTGTATGTATAATTATATTAGAAAAGGGATCCCTTTTCATTTATTCATTCACATATCTACTATTTATTACCTGTATTAGTTTATTTGGGCTTGGGGTTTTAATATATAAGATTCTAATGCCCAGGATCGCCCTAATGATTTAGTTTGTGATAGGTTTACTCTTGATCTCAACTTTTATTACATCTCTACAAACTTCTCTGATCTCTATAATGTGTAGTCAAAAATAAGTTTTTGGATCTCAATTTGTGAAAATGCATTTAGAAATATAATGTCTAAATTTTCCCCTTAATTATATTATATATGGAGGGATGATACACATATAATCTTTATAAAATAATTACTACATTTGAAAAACATAAATGAAATAATTGAAATAAATAAATAAAAAACAGACATTCATGGATCAGTCTTGGACAAATATTAGACCACATTCAATTATATACAATAAGAAAAATTAAAATTTCAAAATTTAAACTGGATGGTAATTTTAATGCTTTAACTTATATTAAATTAATTTTAATTAACAATTTATACATTACCCAACACCAAAAAGAAATTTATAAAATATCTTATAATAAATTTTATTTTCATAAATATTTCCCTATTTTGGTGGGTCCATTTGTACCTAAAGTAGATATCCTGAAATTAATTTTGGGATTATAGTATTGTTGACTGCTTATGATTTTTGTGAATATACAATATTGTTAGGTCCCAAATCTAATTTTTGCATTCATTTTGAGGAATTTATATATTTAAAATATATATATATACCATAATATATATATATATATATATTATTCTATATGTATAAAGTAAAAAATATATCACCCTACCAAAATTTGGGAGGACATTATATTCCCTGCCAAAAATCTTGTAATGGATCATGTCCCCTTATTATTACTATTATTTAATAATACATAACATAATAGAGTAATTGTATTCATTTTCATTGATTTTTAATGAATGAATAATGATTCCAGATAAATTTTATATTTCAAAAAACTACTGCAACCAACATTCATCATCTCCATTGAATACACAATCTTCCGTTTATAATGATTTAGTATAAAATATCTCACACTAATAGCCATCAATGCGAAATAAAAATAAAAAATATTAAATTATGTCAATGTCATAATAAAAAATAGACTATATTGGGTGGGTCATGTCGTAGAAATATGAACTCTGATAACAAAAATCCTTGGTTTTCCTAGGACTATATCAAAAACTGAATTTTGAATCAAAGAAAATATAATTTAATTTTCATGAATTTTGACTTAAATAATTTCATGTTTTTATACAAATTGAGGGATCTCATAGTGATGTGGAAGCATATCAAACAATCATGTTGATGTTTTTGGTTTGTGTTCATGTTAATAAAATATAATCCATAGAACACATATCCTAAATTTCTTAATGTATTTCAAGCCATTTAATTGATTCATTAAAAATAAAATCAAACCAATGTATAAATTGAACCATTTCATTTGAAATTGATGATTTAATTAGCTCACAATTAATATCTTGTGGCTCAATGATTACAAGTTTCGTGTAATTTAGATCATCCAATTGTTAATCATAGATTTTCAACAATTAATAAACATTCCGGGGGTGATAGAACATAAATCTAAGAGCTTTACAATGTCATATTGATTTTTTAAAGATTGTGTACTTGACCGAGGAGACATGCTCGATCCACCCTTGATCCATCTAAATCAATCTTTGAGAGCTTGATTGAAAATTATATTATAAATTTTCAACATGAATTATTATTAATTACGGATCATAATACTAAAGACATTAAAATGAACTTATATATGTGTTACTCGTTAAAACAATTTCACATTGTTCGGTGTATAGTAATAACATTCATTTTGTAACTTTAAGCACACATTGACTAAATTAAAATTTCACCAAATTCAAAAACATTTTACCACCCACAACTAACAATTTAACAAGTTAGATTATAAAATAAAAACCATTTACTAATCTTTTAAAATTACACAATAATTTAATGAACAATGAACATCATGGGTTTATTTGAAAATATATATTTTTCTCATATTCAATATTATGATAGAATAACCCTTGAATACCTTGTGAACTAAATAAAATCATTTTTATTCAATGTTTTAATAATAAAATTTAATTATTTTTACAAATTATTGACCACACTCAGACATTAACCCACCCCCACATATGGGGTGCAATTCAAACGAAATTCAAATTCTTTTGAATGGGTGGAACATCTGGATATGATTTCTATGTGACCCTCTATGGCATCATCTTGATAGCAGTGATGCCATACCACAGACAATGAGTTGGATTCTACCAACCAATCATGTCCCATAAGCTAACATGGAATGTAATAGATATGAGTACCTATGAGGACCAAATTCTATGTAATATAATCTATTTAACTCATAATATCTCATAAAGCATGAAATATTATGTCATCATTATGATATTTTTTAATATATTTGTGGACCTTTCTAGACATTAAAACCTAATTTTATAATGGTCAGGGATTTATTGAAATAACTACTATCTTGGTCAACCTGATGTCATATGAACTCTCTTCTACACCATGAATGTGAATATATCTATCTCTATAATCTGATAATTTTCCTACAAAAAACTACTCATCTAATATAGGAAACCTCACCGTGAAATTCATTCCATGGTATTTATGTGTAAACATGTACATATTCAAATATTATATATAAATAATGATCTCAATTTTAGAAATCAATGAACTTGTATATTGATATGAGAAACCAATGATACATGATACATGCAGAGTCCTTATTAGTGGGTTATACCTCATTATCTCATATACTCGATATCTACATGTGAAAAAATTATGAGAATACTATATAATGATTATTATCTGCATCACCTAATAGTAATACTTCATCAATGTCCCAATAATATTATTTATCTAGTCGACATGAAATATATTTATGATTACTATAATAGTTTCATGAGTGGATTATTTCAAATGGAAAATGCTATAACATTTTTATAAATCACATAATATTAGGGAATTAATATATAAATAATGGATTTATAATTATCAAAAATAAGTATTTAAAAATAATCACATATATACACAAAACTATATATGTGTAATGGTAATAAAAGTACCAAATAGAGTTGGGTCTAGGGGACCCACTAAAAAATGAATTTTTTGAGATAGATTATATAATAAATTTCATGGTGGTTTCACTAAATCATATCTAATCTATTAATACTATTATATTATGAACATTATTATTAAAAGTACCTATTTGAAAGATATGAATCCAACAACAGAATATTGCATAATATCTATGTTTTCTTTATCATGGAAATTGATCCATTTTACTCTTCTTACTAACCAAATGTGATTAATAAACTATCATGATCTGTGGTACAAATATAAAAAACACAAATATCAACACAATCACGAGGAGATTTATATTAGTGTGGGATGAAAAAAATCACAACCCAAACATGAATTTAAACACCGAATACCTTACTCAAACACTCATACGTGAGAATAATCCCAACTTGGGAAAATGTGTAACTCAAATGTAAATGTTATCATGAACATTTTTACATTCATAATAACTTTAGAGGGTCAAGAACCATTATAAATCAATACATCCCAATTATAATAAAATATAAATTATTGATTAATTTATAAAACTCTATCAATGGTGGGGTAATATCATCAAATGTTTGGGTGGACCTTTACATATGTCTAATTAATCCAGGAGTGTAAAATCTAATGGAATGAACTAATATATGGTTTCTTGTGAGTTAAACAAATATAAAATAAATTAGGTATATAACTCTAAGCAATCCTTTACCACTCAAGGATTCTGATCACCTTGTAAATTACCAATGTATATATCATTATAATACATATACAATGTTCTATATATTAGTAGTTTTTTCATCCATAGAGAGACATTCTATAAAGATTATGTAATATTTTTTACTATAAAAAATATTGGATGTTATTCCCTCTACATTATAGGTATAGGTTCCTCTTAATAAGCCTTTAAATTAATGCCTCAACACTCAGATAGATAATTATTAAGGATGATTCAATAGATCTAGCATATCAAAACCCCTCAATGGATTTTTTTATTTTTCAATGCGTAATATCCAATATTAGATGGTATGGTCCTCTGGTTACTAAAAAATTTATAAAAGACTTTAGATAAAAAAAACTAAAAGTTCCAAATGGAAAATTAAGTGGTGAATGGACTAACATATATGTACCTTGATAATGATGCCTCATAAGTTAATATTCAAATGTTTCTTAATAGTGATAAGGAATAATAAATAATTAGCCATAAAACCTAGGATATGATCTCTTGTTAGATAATAAAACTGAAGAACACCTTAGATTCAGTAATATAAACTCCCAATCCAATCCTCTCTAAGTTTTTAACTACGAACAATAATCCTATGACTTGAACTACTATGATAACTATCTATGAAAACCAGACGCACAATAACACCACCATTACTCGTATTACGAAAACTAGTCTAACACAATAACAACTTTAATATGAGTATATGTAATGACAGACACAGTAATGAAATACTGAATATATGATGAATTATCCCTTAAAAAACTATAATTAATATTCATCTCCAAATCCTAATATATAAAAAACAAAAATATATATATAAACAATTAATCTATATAATAATTTGTATCACCCCCATGATTCAAGATCAATTATTATTATTAATATTATTTTTATTTTTATTAGAATTTATGTATAATATTTTAATTAACATTTATATATTCTATTAAATGGATTGAATCATGATTTTGAATTGTTCCAGAAAAGAAATAAATATAAATTTATACACATTAGTCATTAATAAATTTGAAATTAAAAATAATTCACACAAAACAATGTATTGCACAATATTGATAACTACTCACCAGAGAGTATGTAATTCCATTAAAAGTAAACAAAATAATTATTGGAAAATATATAACTAGGGAAAAAATCATCATTACTTGGAATTATCATGTATCATCTTCAATCAATAAGATAACCAATATAAAAAACTATAATATAAATTAGGACAATGAATGTATAAATAATTATACATCAAATGAAAAAATAATCAGGTCATGTAACGTGATAGTGAAATGAACAATTGAAATAATAAGTCTATATACAAGAATAAAATTATTTCTCATAAATTATGGTCATTATAAATATGGTTTTTGAAATTAAGGTAGTTGTATATATATTATGTAAATATACGTAATTTTGGTATTGATAAGTGTTCCCTTAAAAATAATAAATCTAATAATGAAAAAAAATTCTCTAAAATACTATATATATATATATTTACCTAAAAATAATAATTATTATCACAATTACTAGAAAATTATATTCTTTATATATTAAATTCCAATAACTATTTAAAAATGTAGAGTGGAAAAAAGTCAATTTGAAATATAAATATTTAATTAATGTTATTTTTAATCTATATTTTGAATAAAAGTGAATTATTTTATCAATGAAATAATTTATTTAGTCTTAGTTATGTTTAGAAAAATTTAATTAACTCATTAATTATTTTTAATATATTAAAAAATATACAATAATCACATAAATTAGAAATTTATATGAAAAAATATTAAGAACAGATCATGTATAACAATAAAAATTCTGAAAAAAAGTAGTTTAATTTATAATTTATATAATTTAATAAAAGAAAACTATTTATATTATAATGTTATTATATTTTTTAAAAATAATTAACATTAATTTCTTATTTCAATATTAATTTAAGAATATTTTTTTATACTTTTCTGAAATGTTAGAATTTTCGGTGAGTATTAAAATTCACGAAATATACAAAACAAATATTACATTTATAATAAAAACTAACCCAAAATATTAAAAACACTTTTTTAAAAATATAATATATATTTAATGATTTATAAATATCATTTAATAATAATATGTTGAATTTATGAAATAAATTTTTAACATCTCTGAAAATAAAATAATAATTCAAATAAAAAACTTTTTTCACATGCATAAAAAAATAAGATTTATCTCTTATAATTAATTTCTTATATAATATTAACTATTTTAGTTCATCATCTAATTATTAGATTACAATATTTATTGAATTTTTTAGGAATAAATATATCATTATTAATATTAGTGTTACATACCATAATTATTGTAAAAATGTTTTTTAAGAATCATTTTATTAATATTTTGTAAATAGTTTTTCATTAATTTTTTTTTATAATTTAAATAATTCCTATAATTTTATTTTTAAACATATTTATAAAAATATTAACACTTATTATTTTGGTATCCAACAACAAATTATATTAGCGAACAAATAATGGTAAAAAGTAAATTTTTCACCAGAAATAATTTTTATATGTTATATATTTTAATTTAAAAGGAGGTTTTATAATATTTATAAGTTTAATTATATTAAAAAAAAATTACATTTATGTTAAAAAATAAAAAAAAATTATTGGGGATTACCATATATTTTTTAAAAAATAAATATTACATAGTTAATGTGTTTTGACCATGGTAAACAAAATACAATGTAAAAGCAATTTAAAAGTCTACAATTATTTTTCAACAACTTTGTAAATTATTTTTTGAGGATTTATTTACCCAATATCCCCCCAAAATCCATTAATACTATATTTTATAAGAACTTTTGATTTAATATTATAATGATATTATGGAATGGTAGATGGTGTTCCCAAAAGTTCCATATTCATCATTTACAAATGAGGGTCACTTCCTCCCCTACAGGATTACACATCAAATTAAAATTTAAATTTATAATCTAAAAATCTCCACCTATAATACCATTAATATTTTTTTATCTGATGTTCTCTATAAGTTAACATAAGTACTTAATATCCAAGGAGATATTTAAGAGAAGATTGTGTCTAAAAAATAAGTATCATATTAGATATAAGTGTTTATATCTAAATTATCTATTAAAAATATCATATATTTAAAAATAATTATAATTATTAAATAGATATATTATTAACATAATGTAATAATGTTTATTTATCCCTATTTATCTGAAAATAAAAATAGAATTTCAATTTGTGCATTGTGCAGAATACTTCCTCCACAAAGATATGTCATCTATTTTTCATCACCATCATTCATGGTTGGACATAATAATATAATTAATGAATAAATATGATATCTTTAGTTATAGTATTTTTTAAAAAAAGTTATTTATTAATCACCTTTATCCCTCTAATTAATTTAGAAATGGAAGCATTAATCTTGTGTATTTGCAAATAACCTGGTCTATAAGCAATGAGTTTCATTTTTCATCCCCATCCATCATGTTTGGAAATAAAAATATTATTAATATATAAAATTTATAACTATAAAACTATTAATATTCTAGATATTATGGAACTACATTTCAATTCATTTTATAATATTCAATATACATGAGGATTTCTGAAGAAATTGATGAAATATCTTAATGTTATCGATGTAGGATAGATTAATATATTGTAAAAATTTTCGTATGATTGTTAATGTACCATATATTTATAATTATAGATGAATAAGTTCATTTTCAATATATATATATATAACTTAATTTAATTATTCTTAAATTTCTGTGCATCTACGTTGCTCATATGAACACAGGTAACTGTGTTAATCGAATTTTCATTATATTCCGAAATGAATTATTTTAGTGAAAAAATTTGTTATTTATATGGTGTATATAGTAACAAACAACGTATTTAAGAATATTACATTATCAAATTCATGTTTTCTACTTATCCATGTTTTTTTAATGTTTAAAATTTAATTGATTGAAAATTTACTTAATCCCTTAGAGTTTTGTCCCAATTTCCATTCATTAAGAGATGATTTGTTATTTTGCAAAAATCAACATTTGTATGGTGTATCTACTACCCAAATAAATTATAATGTCCTATATTATTTATGGACATGGAATCCTCACACAAATTGATAGTGATGATTATTTTGGTGTATGATTGATGAATGCAATAAAATATAAATATGTTTTATAGCTCATTCAAATTCCATGATTTATAGAGAGTTTCATTAATTATATTAATTCACTGAATATATTATACACTATTTATATTATGGGAGATTACATTGATTAAGATATTATTTATTTTCAGTGATAATTATTTCTATAAATGAATATATGTAAAAAATAAATCACATTTTTTTGCAAAGGGTTTCCCCTCATTGTCCAAAAAACATTAACATGTTTTCAATATTCTCCTTTTTCAGTTGAATCCTAATTAAGTGTTTTGTTAATGGTAAAATATATATTCCCTATACAATTAAAAAACACTAATATTATTTGTTATGATGTTGTATAATCATCAATGATGTTTCATATTATTGCAATAGATCTACATTACTTCATTTAAATCATATTGGATACACATTTTCATTAATTTTCTCTAATATATGTTATATTAATCTACTGAACTTATTAAATTTATTTATATATTTACATTATATAAATATATATTTTAGTATTATTTTAATTTATATAGTTAAATAAGTATTAAATTACCATAAAATTTTAAAATTTAATGCAATCTATATTTAATAGAACATTCATCCTTCTTAACTCATTTCAAGAATCACCCCAAGAAAATGTTGTAAACTGTTAATATATAATAAAAACTATCATTATAATATGAAGAACACTAGTTGTCCTTTTTATATAGTTAAACCAAAGTGGTGCATTTTTTTCATTTTTCTCCACGATAATTATCTATCAATCAATATAATGAACACATTGATAATGAAATACCTTTTATTTTCAAATATCAATATCCAAATGATTTAATTCCTTCTTCTATTTGGAATCCATATGATTTAGTCATCAGTTATGAGTTGAATTAGAATTCTGAAACACAATATCTTCTTATGGGTTTGACCTTTCTTCTAATTTATGTGTTTTCTATTTTCCTCATGCTGTATTCATAAGTATGCATTTAATTTATGTGATGGGTGTTCAAGGAATTATATATCTATCCAATGGATTTAGTAAATCAATATATCAAATGAGATGTAATTTATGATATTTCGGAGTCATCCTAATCCACTATGGGGATTTTCTGACTTATTATATTTTTATTAGGAGTATCCCTTGATTAATGGTTTTGATATCCTATTTCATGTTGATTACTCATGATAATGTGGTTTACATATCATTTTCTTATGGAATGTCTCCATTATTATAATCATCCTCTTTATTATATCATGTTAAGCCTCTTAACTCTCATATAATGCTTTATTTACTTTTTAATTACTTTTTTTTCTTTCTTGATCACCATTTCTATTTGTATTTTCAAAAGGATATCATTTCATTTTTTAGATGATCGTTAGGAATCAAGATCACTTTGTTCAGGTTTATATAAATGTTATTTCATTACATTTATATTGAGGCTTTTGTATGACTAGTCTTCTAATAAAATTAGACCTTTCAATCCAATATTTGTATTTGATGGAATATAATTATAAGAATTATGTAATAAAATGTTTTTAGGGCTTTGATATCCATATAAAGTATTCATAAACCACAATATTATAATTACAGTTACATATTTAAAAATCCAAAAGTCTAAATTTATAATAGATTATATCATGAAAAGAAACTGAAAAAAGATAGTTAGAGATTATCTATGATTCAATATATACAATTAAGAGAACACCAAAAAAACGTCTCTATCAATCACAACCATATACACCAAAAACATATATAATATTTCATCATTCCCAACTCATAAAAAATTAAAATCTCAAAAATTAATTATTAGATTGGTTGTGAACTTATTTTCATATTTATTATAAATTTCTTATTGGGGGATGGGTTCCACCATCATCACCATGTTGGTATTAGGTGATGGTGGGATGAAAATATAGCTAGGTAGTTTAATAAAAAATGATACATTTTATGATGATGATATGATCCCCAAAGACAATGATATCATAATATCCATTTCTAGAGTTGAGAGTAATCATACAAAGTAGGACACCTATAAATCATATTGTACTATAAAATAAAAAGTCAACCAAACCATATATCAAATGGAAATTAAATTAGTAGAATGGAAGATGAAGTGATAAAGGTTTAAGAAAACCGCATAAAAGGAATAATGTAAATAATATATTATCACCACGTCTAGAAATTACAATCTTTTGAAAAATTAATGATTCATATAATATATAAATTATCATAAATAAAATTTTCAATATCCAAACTATAAGACATATCTAAAAGGTTTACATAGAGTCTTGTGTGTCAAAATACCCATTAAATTTGTATGAAATATCATGATTACCCACTGAATGATTCAAGTATTTACGGTCTCTTATATTATATTTAGTTAATCAATATTTAAAATCACCTATATAAGTTCATTATAAAATTTAATCTTCCTTTATATAAAAATTTTCCATTTAAAATTTAAATGTTAAAATACTAAACATAATATACAAAACATTTTAAAACAACCATTATTCAACATTTATATTTAAAAGCATCGTTTAGGATACCTAGGTAATGAGTATTTTCTTACGTGCTATATAGTAGTAGTTGATTCATTATGGAATATTAAATCTTTACCATATAATACAAAACACGTTGGGGTAGGAAAACTAGAAACCAGACTACTGAAATGAATGTAGATTCAACTATTTAATCCCAATTATTATAAAATTTCATATTTTGATAATTGGAGACATGTTAAAAATAATATCCAACAATTTAAAATAATTTTTATAGGTTATAAAGGTAATTTATTTCTCTCATAATAAATATTTAATTATGTGTTAGATTAAATAGAAAAAATTGAAATCATTCCATTTTACTCATAAAATATTAATAACGATTCTAATTGTTATAAAAAATTATATGAAATTATAATACATCATAGGATATTTATAGACCACCCAAATTCGTCCATCCAAAAGATCATTTTATATTATCATGTAGTGGTAATAAAGTTGCACTGATTTGTTTTCTATGTTACACAATCCACATTCCAAAAAAACTCCACATTCCAATTCCCATATTTATAAATTTTTAAGGCATAGATTATTGTAGGGATCACCCAATGCTCCTAAAATTCTTAAGAAATTTATTTATTCGGATGTAATTATTAAATAATGTGTGTTATTTCATAAATAAATATATGTTACTATTTTTTATAGGCATTGAAATTTTTAACATTTAATTATCCAAAATCAAAATATATTTTTATTATATGTTTTTTTTAATAATTTATTATATTTTAATTAAAAAATTTACAACAATTTTATCAAAGTATGGATTTATTTATACTCAAAATTATGGAATTTTTCCAATAGTGGTGGAGCGATAATTATTTATTTTTTCAATTATTTAATTCAACCTATATGATTTAATTTATATATTTCATATTGATAATTTTATTTATAGAGGAATTAATCTTTTTTTGGGTTGATCAAATTTAATTAAAAGTGTTTGGGTTGAATTTATTTATTATTATATTAATGTTTACACCATTATTTTTTTTTTGATTATTATTCAATTAATTTCATTCCTCGTCATCTATTTTGAATTTCCAAGACACACATTTAAACAATATTTATGTTATTTTAAAATATTATTCCTATTACAATGATCCTTCATATGTATAAGTTATTATACATATAATTTGATTAGTTATTCATCTAGTAAGTGATGAAGTCGGTGTTTTTTTCTATTTTAAAATTCAATATTGGATTAATGAAACAAATACTTCCTTAAAAATAAATTCACCAAATATAACCATAAAAATAACTTATAATCAACTCATCCTAAATTAAATTCAATTGTGTATTATTTTATGCTAGATATCAAAAAAATTAAAAAATTGGTTACTACAACATATCATAACTTATATATAGTGTCAACGTGTCCATATATGGTTTCCAGCATCTATAAAAATCATATAACCCATGTTGTGTTTCACGTGAGAAATTTATCAGACATTGTATATTTCGGAAATTAAAATTTTAGAGTTTTTTATAGGATCCAATAATGTTACCTCATACGCATTCAATATATTCTTACCTCAATTCCATTTTCTTACCCCCATATATTCCTTATATTTTCTAATTTATTTCATAATTTTTATTCCCAGCGTATTTATTGACTATTTATAATCATTATTTATGATTGATAATTAATGTATTGGGGACTCAAGTGAACTAATGGGTCACCATTCATTAGATCATAATCTTCCTGGTACAAAGAAATTATAAAATTAACTATAATCTTAGAGATATTTTTCTGTGAACTAAAATCATAAAATACGTCTGGAACTACAATTAAAATCAAAATAAAAAAATCATTAATTTATGGAATTTGTTCTATCATGTAATGAATGATTACATCGAAACATCATAGAGAAATGAATGATATTACATTAGACATGATTAAATTTTATTTACCCAATATACCTTTAGGCCCCATATCCAAATACATATTCCCACATTTCATAGTTTGGGTTCATAATTTACATACAATTAGGTCAATGAGTTATATGAAATTGTTAAGGCTATATTCCATAAGCATAAAAAGAGTATTCTAAAATAAGATTCCTAAATTATTCGAATTATTTTTTAGGAATGAATTTATTAAGAAATTTGTAACTATAATTTATCTGTTTATGGTAAAAATTACAAATACATTTAACAAATATATATATTTCCATGTCTATAAAAAATCATACATTAAAAGGGTGTTCATTTTTTCTTCAAAAATAGGAAGAGTAATTTTAGGAATCATTGGAATAATTTCAGGATGCACTAGAAATCATACCAATCCATATATTTTAAGTCCCCTAAATGGTTTAATCATGTAAAAAATATGATAGGATATGGGAAAAAATAATTCATTTACATGTGGAATAATGATACCATGAAAATAAAATCACAAATGGTTACAAATTATTATAAAGAAGATATTTGTAAAAATAAGAAACATGGGGAATTTTATTATATAATGTCAATCGTTTTGAATATTTAGGGATAAAAAATGATTGATTATATGAATTTAATAGGGATATACATGTATCCCTCACTATAATGGTTTATGATTTCAATCCTATGAGATTATTAAAAATTTAATATATCAATACTATTAATATTTTATTTAAAAAATAACCATAATGATAATAGTTTCCTATCAATTCCTTTTAGTATAGATTTTCATTCACATGATCCACCCATCAAAGAAAATTCCTGGAAATTTTATTTCTATACTATGTAAAAAAAATAGCCTAAAATATAATGTTCATATTGATTTCTACACATAATATAATTAATGAACAATTCATCGGAAACGTCTTAATCCATTCCCCTAAAAAATTCCATCCCATTTCCAGTTTTAACCTATTTAAAATTAATGAAATTACCCATATTACAATTCAATAACAATATCTAGTCACATACATATACTCATATGACAAACAAATAACATAAAAAAACAACCAATATTTTCCAATAATATCTTTTGAGAAATTACGACTGAAAATAGAGGGAATGAATTCCATGTTTTCAAAAAAAAGATTTGTGAAACATTAAAAATAAATAGGACCTCAGTCCCTATAGAATTTACTTTCCCCTACTGTATGAGAAGAAATATTTTTCTACATAATCCTCTATCAAATAGATCAATGTTGTGACCACTATGGGGACTTGTAATATAATTAATTATTATGGAAAACCATTCCTAATCCCCTTAGAATTCTACCATGAAATGATATTTCCAAAAACCCACCAATGGAATCTAATAATTCTCATGAAAATTTATAGGGACAAAATACTTTTCAAAGTACCAATAATTTTTCTCATTCTAATAAATAATTAAAGGAAAAGACAAAAATGAGTTGAATGTAAATTTGAAGGAAAACATATATAAAGATATTCATTACATCACCCAGCTATATTAAATCCAATGCATTCCTTCATACTCAATATAACAAAAAGTATTTTTTATTTTAAATTTGAAATTATCCAAAAAAAAATTCTTTTAATTACTAATTTTATAACAACCATCCAATGAATCATTATTAGAAAGTAGGGTGACCCATGATATCCATTTATCAATATTGAACATGGATGGAAATGGTATTCCGGACATATGTGGTCTTTGAAATAGAGAAAACCTCAATCCATATGTAATTTACTTTTAATTAGGGATTGGGAACCTCAAATACATATTTTTCACCCTACAACATGAATATCATATTTTTAGGTTTATAATAGTACCATTGAGATGTTATCATAAATTTTGAATGAATTTTCTACCTTGAGTTTTTGATAAACCACAAAAATCAACAATACATAGGACCAAGTGAACAAACTCCAATCGTATGTGTTATTCCTTTCCAGGGATTATGACAGCCCTGCTTGTTATTACACACATAAAAATGAGTTAATACATAAACTCCTCGCTTGATAGAACATAGAAGATAGATAGGTCTAGTGTCTTTTGGGATTAGGAACAATACATTACATCATAAAACATTTAATGTAACATCTAATTGAAAACCTCCTTTACATGACCATTACATTCAATCGTACATAGCTTGGCATGTGATTACCCGAGGACATGCATAAGAAAACGGTGAGCTATAAAGACTATTAAGGGTGTAAATAAGGTATTATGAGAATATTACAATACATGATAGGAAATAGGAATTTCAATGGAGTAAAAGAGGAACCTGAACATAATGTTATTATATAGCATGATTGTCATAACATGGAAATGTGGCAATAATACATTACATGAAATTGTCATGAGCCAAGGATAGTTACACATTGAGCATGAGTAAACCCTTATTGCACATTAATTACAAGTAAACCCTAATATAAAATGAATTAGAATGATTCAACAGTCATTATACATGATAGATCATGATACTATACTTTACCAAATGAATTGGAGTGCTATCAGGATGCACCCATTCTTAAACACTTCATATGATGTATAAATGTGCCACCTGGATCCTAAAACTTGGATTTATCAGAAATCATCATTTTTTTCATGATAAATGAATGGGGAATTAATACATGAAACAATATAATCAATATGTAAATGATAAAAAATGTGAATACCCTTGATAGATAAATGGTTATGCTATTCATTACACAATGACTTTGGTATGGAAAAACGTGGAGCAATTTCAGCAGCATAACGACATGAAATAAGAATTCATTAAAAATGGTTAATGAGAGAGAAAGGGATGTCTCAATATATTTACATGAAATGGAATGTAGGGTTCATATTGATACATTCATTAACAATTTTAATGTAATTTTATATTAATTATACAAAAGAATTTGTTGAATGTAAATTAGGAGAATGAAATTCCTTTCAGAATTTCACCATTGTAACAGGTGTACATGGGAGGCATTTAATGATAGAGAAAGGGGTCTCTCATCAATTAAACATAAAGAGGGTAATATGGTGGAGGTTATAAATCATATCCCGACATTTATAATTGAAAATAAAAGGGTGTAACAATATTAAGAAATTGGTTAAAAAGAGATAGGTATGAATCCCTTACTTGGATGTGTTATCCCAAAGGCTTGGGAGAGGTTTGAAAGAGGCTTCTTGGGATCTTGGGGATTTTTTCAGGGGTTTAATATAGTATAGGGAAGAGTATGGATGATCTAAAATGAATTTTAGTAAAGAGGAAGTGGGAGCATTGGTTGGTTTATATAGAAATGGAGAGGGGATTCTTTATTATTTAGGTTTGGAACACCTCACATTAATCGAATCAAACCCAAAAAAATCTCATGGTTTGGGCCCAGGGGTATTTCCCAAAGGGTGTGTAAAAAAATATTTTATATGGACAGTGTTGGAACTTCATTAAATAATAGGCTTTTGTAGGTGGATGTGAGTCACTCTCTCATAGAAAAAAAATTTAAATACACAATATGTACTATAAGCCTTGAAGGGTCCACTAAATCGTTGTAAAATAAATTAAACAAAAAAAATAAAATTATTTTAAATGTAAAACATATATTGGCCGAAAATAATGTTTATTGTATTTTATTACATTATAATTTTGTCATTATGATGTCATAAAATACATCAACTATTTAAACGGTATTTAATTTTTACCCTAATATTCGACTGTCTCGGAAAATTATAAAAAATTATCTTTTGGATAATTTCAACATCCCGATTCCCAAAATAATATTCCTTTTATCTAAATAATTTTTTAAATATGTGAATTTTATCTTTTAAAATTAAAATATGCATTTATTGAAAATTCATGGGTTTTGAAGAAAACAACATTCAAACCTTAATAAAAATTACAATTGCATTCATAAAATTATACTATCAATAATATTTAATAAAAATAAATTTTGTAATAATAATTTATAATTTATATATTATTTAATTCATATATCCATTAATTAATCAAAATATATTTCTTAGTTGAATATTTTCTAAAAATATTATTTGTGCCTTAAAAATAATTTACAGGGTTACAACAATAATAAACTAAATGTGTATTCATTATTACAAAAAAAATAATACACATAATCATAGTACTAGGGTATTGTTATATAACACCATATAAAACATGTATAAGACCAAAGGGTAAGGTGTTAGATGATGACAGAATATTGGGGTGGCTCAGATAACATCACTTGATTGGTCATCTGTATGAACTTACACTTCTCTTGTAGGCAGTTTCGCATGATCATAACTTATACTATCTCGGATTGGGCTTGGTCAAGAGAGAATCCCAGTGATACCACCTCCTTTCCGTGATCCGACAAATGGGCATTGTATGGGCCAAGTCTATTGCATGAGGTCATCGCTTCCTTTTTCAATTGAAATTGAATTTATTAAAGCCCAATATTTATACTAATCATGTGATCACATTTCAATGGATATATTAGCAATGGTATCAATTCTTAATGATATTTTAAAATCCAAATCCATAAAACCAATGACGTTCATATATCGTTTAACCATTTTACATAATTAGACATTTTATTCGATCAATATTAATTTTCATTAATGAATGTTGGTGTCATTACCATCTCCCCCCTTAAAAAAATTTTAGTCCTTGCAATTTGATTACATAAAACAAGAACTTGGACAATTAAAAAAGAATTCCAGGTTGCTTACCTCCCACCACTATGCATTCCCCATTGCTCATTAACTTGTTGATCAGGGAGAGTGAGGGTCTACATAGTGCCACAATTCCTCAATGCACATTAAATGTCTTCCTCTTCCTCAATACAAAACAGGTCCATGCAACTTGGATCATACCGATGGAAAATATAATGAAATATTTCAAACAATTTGTTTCTAAGGTATATTTTCAAGATATCACAATGTACCCAATTTTTTGTAAAATAGACTGACAATGTATTATTTGAAATTTAGGAAATGTTGTTATTCTAATATATTGTATAAGTTTTCAAAAATAATTAAAGACAAAACTATATAAATATAAGCTGGTCGGAGGACTGCCTCTTTGGTATCTATTCTGAAATAAAATAGTGTTTCATACTCTATGGATAGGGTGAAATATTTGAAAATACCTTGATGATAACTCCATTGTATAGAAAGGTTGTATAGATTGGATCATAATATTTGATCATAGGCGAGTCGTGATCCATGATGATTATATGGTATATAAGAGGTGTTTGGTATGTCGTAGATCATCTAGTAAGAAAGTTGGAGTTTATTAAAGGATTTGATGCTATGAGAGCATGACATCACATTAATTATAGCTAGTTTGTCCATAGGAAGTGATAAGAGTTTCGTATTAGTTTCTTCCCCTCCATATTGATTCCATCCATTATCATGGAAACAAAACATTTCAAATTTTGAGTTACCATCTAGACATGACAAAATTATGATATTAAACAAGTTGATGTCTAACGATTTATTATTCCCTAAGGAATGTAATGTTAGGGCTAACACATAAAGGGTAATCAAAATAATAAATTAGATGAGTTATAAATAACTATTATTTCCTTAACTTATGAATATATATTATTCAGTCTGTTTTATTCATGGTCAACTTTCTAACAAATATTATTTGGGGAATTTTTTAATTCCCTTAATAAAGTTTATACTTGGATTTTATATTTACTAACGAATATCCCTTGGGTGTGTCGTATCCTTTTATTTAGAAAGGCCCATTTTAGTGTACATAGATACCCCGAGTCATGCCCGAAACTCCTGGTTGGAGTTTTCACTCTTAGGTACATTTGTGCCAGAGTCGTCTCTTCCTACTCGTATCCCGAAAGGGAAGTATTTTCTTGATAAACCGCATACTCAATACTCACAAAAACATAGGGATGTTTTCTATTATACATATTCTAGTCTTTAACGCTTCACTACTATTTTTTAATCCTAATCCAAAAAAAACTAAACCTATCCTCTGATACCAAGAATGACACCCCTCCTCTTTATTATATACTTAATCATTATTTATTACATAAACACTTCACTTCAAACAACATGGAAGAATGATAGGTCTAGTGTCTTTTGGGAATAGGAACATTAAATGAAAACATTAAATATAGAATACTAAATCATATTGAAAACATACTTTACATGACCACTACATTCCCTCATACATAGCATTGCATAGGATAATCTGAGGACATGCATATGAAAAGGGCGAGCTATAAAGCCCAGAAATAAAGAAAACGGGGTATTAAATGAATATTACAATAAATGTTAGGAAATATGAATATGAATGGATCCAGGGTAAAGAAATCTATATAAAGGAATTATAAAGTATGAATATCATAACCTGGACATGTGGCAGCCACACATAACATATAATTTTCATTATCCAAGGCTCATTGCACATGGAGCATGAGCAAACCCCCATTGAAAGAAATAATTATTAAACCCTCATTGAACATTAATTCGAATGATTCAACACTAATTTCACCTAAGGTATCATGATATAATACATTACCCAATGCATTGGGGCACTATCAGGGTGAACCCTTTCCTAAACATTTCATTTCATGTATATGTGTCCTACAAGGTTCATAAAACATGGATTCATTGAACCTAATCATTAATTCCATGATAAAAGAATGGGTAATTAATATATTAAATTCTATAGTCAATATGTAAATGTGCATAATGGTTAATACCCTTGATAGAAAAATGGGAATTCTATTCACAACACAATGACAATGGCGTGGAAAAATGTGGAGCAATTTCTTTAGAATAACGATGTGACATAAGAATTCATAAAAAAGGTGATGATAGAGAAAGGTAAGTCTCATGATATTTACAAGAAATGTATAGTAATGGGGTCATATAGATACATGTCACAATAATTTTAATGTAATTTATATTCATGATTCAAAATAATTGATTGAATATAAATGTGGAGAGAGGAATTTCTTTCATAATTTCGGCATAGTAACGAGTATACATGGGAGTCATTTAATGAGTGAGAATAGGGAATATAATCATTCAAACATTAATAGGGAAGTATGGGGAGGTGTGAAATATACCCCATCATTTATAATTTAAAATAAATAGGTATACCAATATTAAGGAACATGGATAAAAATAGAAATGATGGAATCCCTTACTGGGAAGTGTGATTTGAAAGGCTTGGGAGTGGCTTGAGAGAGGCTTAATGGGAGCTTGGGTGCCTTGGTAGAATTCTAGGGAGAGAAGGGAGGAGCTTTGACAAACTCTAAAGGCTTTTAGTGATGAGAAAGTGGGATCTTGGGTGGGTTTATATTGGAAATAAGAGATAATTATTTATTATTTAGGTTTGGGAAACCACGCATTAAACTAATCAAAACCACTAACCAGCCCATGGTTTTTCCCAAGAGTATTTCTAAAGGGTAGTGTTAAAAAATATTTTATAATCCCAATAGAATAACTTCTTAAAATAATAGGGTATCTTATGTGGAGGTGAGTCACACTCTAAAGGAAATCAATTTTAAAAGAAAAACATTTATAAATTTAGACAGGTCCACTAAATCATTTTAAAATAAATCAAACAAAACAATAATCACATTATATTAATGGAAAAACATATATTGGCCTTATGATGTCATAAAACACATTAAATATTTAAATTTTATAAAATTTTTACCAAAAATTTGACTGTATCAGATAATTATGAATAATTCACCGTTGGATAATTTTGACATCCTAATTCCAAAAAAAGTCATTTTACCTAAATAATATTCTAAATATGTGAATTTTTTCTTTTAAAATAAAACCATAAATTTATTGTAAATTCATGGGTTTGGACCAAAATAACATTCAAACCATAATATAAAATACAGTTTCCTTCATAAAATTATACAGTCATGTTTATTTAATAAAAACTAATTTAATAATAATAATATTTTATTAAAATATAATTTATTTCAAAAATACATTGAATCATCAAAATGTATTTCATAGTTGAATATTAACTAAATATACTATTTTTTCTTTAAAAACTATTTATAGAGATACAACTATAATAAAATGAAAATATATTCTTTATTATATAAAAAAATATTGCACATAATCGTAGTAATACATTATTGTTATATAACCCATTATAACAATTGTATAAGACTGTAGGGTATTGTGTGGGATGGTGGTAGACACTAGGGGTGGCTCAGATAACATCACTATAGTGGTAATCACTATCAACTTCCACTTCTAATGTAGGAGGTTCCACTCAAGCATAATGTAAACTAGCTCGGATTGGGTTTGGTCAAGAGCGCAGCCCAACGACACCACCTCCTTTCCATGCTCTGACAAATGAGCTTCGTATGGAGAAATTATACTGTATGATGTCATCACTTCATTTTTCTAATTAAATTGGATTTATTAATTCCATATCGTTATAATAGTCATGTGATCAATGTTCAACGATTGTATTAGCCACAAGAAAATTTGTAAATGGTATTTTAAAATCCAAAATAATAAAACCAAAAAAGTACACACATTGTATAACCATTTTACATAATTACACATTTTATTAGATCAAGAGGAATTATCATTAATGAATATTTTGGTCATTATATGGTTTAATCAAATTGGTTATAAAAGTCTATAGTTATATCATTTTCATTATATTCAGTATCATTATATAAAAACTAATAACTTTAAATAATAATTCTAAAATTTGGAATGATGATGATATTAATGAGATAAATTTACTTTGTTGAATTTAAATTTAACCCAATGAACATCATGAAATTATTGAAGTATTTTATAATCATTAATATATTTATTTCATTTCTTCGCATGAGATAATCATTCCACCTTTGAAGGAATCATATTTATATAGATCCTATATTTATTTTAAATGATAACCTATCATAAAAAACATTGGGGAAAACATATATTTTAATTCCATAACTAGAAACAATATAGATCCTTTTAAATTTATTCCGGAAATATATATTCGAAATAAAATATTTATCTCGTGAAATATGAAAAAAATGTGAGGATTGATTAAAATTATCAGTTTTATTTTATAAAATTTTATATGTATCAAAAGAAATTCAATTTTCTACCTATCTCACTCGAATATACTTTTTATGGGCAAAAAATGCTTCATGTGTCTATTTAGTCTTATATAGAATATAATTTACAATGATTTACTTTGGATTTCATGATTAGGATGAATAATTTAATTGGATGTAACATTTCATATATAAATGGGATTATCCCACTCAATAGGACCTATAATATCATTCTTCAAATTAATTCAAAACCATATCATACACCCTATAGTTACACAATTTAAAGGACTTTGATGTGATAAAAATTAAACTCCCAAAGCTTTTAAAGCAGTTATGATAAACCCTATCGATGTGACTAAGTGTGTAAGTCAACTTCAAGTACTTATTAATATGGGAAAATTAGATTAATTACTAAATATGATTTTGATATTATTCTTTTATGATTCACTAGAAGATGAATAATATGCATTTAATGTAGGAATTTGAACTTTTATTCCAAAAAAGTCCCTAATCCCTTAATTATTAAAGACCTGAACATAATATGTGTAAATAAGTTATAATTTTTCCTTAATATTAATTTTGGGTGAAATTATTTTGAGGCATCCTTAGGTGATCATGGTAATCTATCCTTAAATTGTATATATCAATATTTTTACTCTATAGTGTTCCCTTATAGTTTTTTACTTCCTATGGTTCCTTCTAGAAACTTATTTTGGGACACTTATCTAACATGGTGTTATTTCACATTGATTTACTTTTGGATACCTTCCTTATATATTAGAATACATCTTATATATATCTTTGAAATATTTTTTCTTTATCAATATATGAGGATGAAAATATAGTCCTAAACTTGTAATAATACAATTTAATATTACATAAATATCAAGTAGTCAAGAATATTTACATAGTATTTGGATCCAAGATGATATTTCTATGGCATATACCATTCATAAACATCCCTCACAAAAAATAAAAATACAGTAAGGAATTAGTATGAGATGATATTTTCAATAGAATTTTGATTTGGAATATCAACACATTTACATGATCCCTTTATTATCCTCTTGTGATATATTTACAAGATCAGTGGATGTTGAGGAATGTGAAATTATTATTGATTCTCAAGTCATACCTCATAACTCAACTGACTATAAAAGAAAATTATGGATGTATTATTATGAATGTATTTTTTATTTCAGTGACTCATCTCTAGGATCAATACTAGAATAATAATGTTTTTAAACAGTACTTATAATTTTGTATACAACAAAATCATTTAATGTGTCAAAAATAAATGACACCACCACTGCGAAAGAATTTTATTAAAATTTCCATTTCTTAAAGGATGTCTAGAAATATTTTCTTAGGTCCCCCATAAAATCCTTCTATGATACTTTTCAAATTAAATTCCTTTTAAATAACATAAATATTATATGGATTGTTTGGATTCCTACCAAGCATGAATTTTATATAGAAAATAATGAATAAATGATGTTGAATATGTAGTAGCTAATCTACTTTCATGGATAGAGTTCAAAGATAATATATCTCATAATTATACATCTAATAAATTCAAATATTATTACTTATATTTTATGAGTAATTTATCATGGTTTGTTGATATAGAAAACTACTTTGTTGTGGTTTTCACTATAAAATTGATTTTGACTCACGTTAGAATGAAATTAACATCAAATTTCAAATTATATGTGATTAGTGATCTATACCGTATTATTTTTTCCAATGTAATGATATTATATTATGTGTCACATATTTTAAGTAAGAGGACATTATCTAATTTTTTCACAGTGATTATTGTGGGAGAAATTTTAACTCTTACATAACTTCTAAAAAGTTAACTAGTTTTTCTCTAATACAATCCACTTAGATTGAAAAAAAATTAGAAAATGATTTATTTAGTGTAAAAATTTAGGATACATCAATGAATGGAATAAAATTACACATACATTCATTATAATTGTAAAAATCGTTTATTATTAACAAATTTATTTTAGGAGCCCATTTATAAACACTAGTTGATATCTATAAATATTCATAAGTTATCATTGAATCTCTAAAAGAAATTTTTTCATTCTGACCATATCCAGTTATCCTAATTAATTTCTTTTCTTCCTAAAAAAATTATTTTTCAAAATATATAATTACCCTTATCCTCATCTATAATCATGCAAATTATTTTTGTAATTGATCTTTCTCTAAACTTATGTCTATGTTTGGGGACTCTAACAACGATTCATAGCTTTACCACCCTCAAACCAATGGATTGGATGGGTGATGAAATATGAAATAAAAGGCAATTATTCCAAAACCAATCATACAACCTAGGAATTACTGTTATAAAAACCTCATGGACGCCCATTGGATATATTCAACTACATGAAAAACCATACTAGTCATCTGATAATATTAGTTTGATTATGGTATTTTAAATCATTTTAGGTTGAAATTTAGTAAAAGGATTTTTGCTAAATAATTTATATGAATATGTACATTTCCATGGTGTAAAATAATGAAATTTGACCTTATTGTACGTGAAATACATATATTAGAGAAATTAAAAATAAATGATAAAAAAATATACAGTTTAAGAAAATATTTCTAGAACAATTAATCACAAACACATTCAATTGGGAAAATGTAATCTCATATATAATTGAAAATATCATTTCCTCTCGAGGAATTTTAGGATGAGATGTTGAGTTCCAAATATTGTGTAACATTTATACCCAAATGATGAATATGAGATTCCAGATCCCACCAACATAGATATATTTAAATTTATGGGTTATTCGACAAAACCATTAATATAATCATTATATGAACATGATATTTAATGGATGATAAATCAATAAACCTATAGATTAGTCAAAAAATGATATATTGCTGATCCAAATTGAGATAATGACATTAAACTATTCTCATTATTGGAGGAAACGCATCAAATATATAAATTTTATTTGTTGTTTTGGTTTTTTAAAAAATTATGAGTTAAAAAGGATAAATTATTATATTTGAACAAATTAAAAATATTAAAAATACCCTATTAAAAAATGAAAATAAAAATTAATTTACTACATGAAAAAATGTATCCTAAATTTAAAAAAAACATAGTATGCATGATGGGGACAGTGGAATTGAAGCCACAACCAATGGGTAGATGAAGCGCAGAACATACCACATGATCATGGGCTATCCAAAATTCATTTTCATTGAATATATATATATATATATATTAGTATAAATATATTATCTCATTATTTTGTAACCATTAACTTTATTTGGTGTTTAGTGTTATGAAATAATAACAACAATTTTTCTAATACCTGTATATATTTTTTGCTTTTACGTAAGGGATCCCATTGTGGTTTCCATGAAATAATAATTTTTATGTTATTATCATTTAGTATATTTTTGAGTTCAATGTAAAAAATTATTAATAATGTTAAAATACATTTTTTGATCCTCTATGATGAGCATGCATGTGAAATAGAGTGTTCAGGACCATTTTGTTGCAGCATGATTGTCTAGTTAGAAATATCAGTACAATTGTTTCTATAATTTTATGTCGCATTTCATTTCATAACTCTTCCCATTAATTTTATCAACCTTCAATATTTTATTTATTTAACACTGAGTGTTGTGTCACTCTATGATGGGGGTGAAAATTAGTCTACATTTCAATTTATTGAGGTAATATTAATTTTTTATAACCATTCTTGTGATAAACTAAATTGATACCATTAAACTTAATATTAAAAATAATACATGTCTTGATAATAATTATAGAGAATATTTATTATTCCAAGAAAAAATGTGGTAATATGGAGGTGTTCAATGTGATTCTTTTTCATTCAAATTTTCACCAATTTTATACACATTTCACAACACAGATCATTTGGATTATTGATTTTCTATCTGATTTCACATGTGCCAACATTAGAAACACAATTTTTTTATAATTTAATGTTTAATATGAAAATTAAAATTATTTAAATAAAAAATATAAAAAATTATAAAAAATTATGATATAGATATAGGGTTTAACTTGTTGTGTGGAATATGACCCAAGGGAATGGATGACATAATGGTCTCTATCACACAATTGGAAATTAAATTTATATATTTAATTTTTGAATTTTAAATTTATTATTTTAACTCAAAATATATTAGGAGTATGTGTGCTTCAACCAGTTCCCTATGGTCATTAGGTTTTGGAGTCACAATAATGTCTCACTAAAAGGGTTGACTTGATCTAGAAAATTTCCAATTTCTATGAATTGTTTACAAAAAAACTATAGAAACTTGATATATATAAATGGATTTAAACTAAATTTTTAACATGAACATACATTATCTTCCCATTAGTAGAAATGAAGCCTAATGTCTTTTTTTATTCACAACACTTCTTTATGCTTAATTGAAATTTGATGAATTATGATGATGAATTAGAAAATACAAATCATCATGGTTTAAGGATATAATAGTAAAGATATTTTTTATAACCATTTTTGTGTGTGTAATTATTTTCTGATATGTGGAAGCAATGGTAATCCATGTAGGTTCAAATGTGTTCATAAAAGGGAATTCAATATTAAACATTTTGATAGAGTTTTTTTCATTAGACTATAAAAACTAACATTGGAGTGTAATAAGCCACATAAATATGCCCATATTAATTTTTAATTATGTCATTTTCATTTTCAATGTTTCACATAATACCTAGTGGTTCTAATATTAAATTTTAAAAAAGAATTATCAAAATTATTAAAATTTGGGATTAAAATAAAGAAATACTCAAGAAAATTTTAATCACATTGGGAAACACAAACTAGTCATGATTTTAAAATATTTGTCCTAAAAAAGTTACCAATGTAATGATTATGAATGTTAACAACTATGGTTATAATAAATAAATTTTGAAATATACTCATGCTTAATATTAAAATAAAAAACATATAGATTATGTGAACCTATTACTAATCCACAAAAATATGTGTAGAAAAATTAAAAAATCCGTAATTAATAAGATATTACATATATGGATATAAGAAATCATGTACAATATTTCATTCCACAGGGAACATATATATGGATTATGTTTAATAAGTGATATGTGTATCCCAAGTCGAAGATAGCATATTTTGAAAAATTTTGAGACCCAAAACAAGACCCCACTATTATCTTTATAACCTATTAATGGAGTTTCCAATTTGGATGAATCAGTATAGAATATTATATAAAATCATTTAATGAATTTAATAATTATAACACCTGTCAATATTCATATAGATAAATAATCAATTTGTCATGTCTAGTGGAGGGAACTAACGTGAAATGTTTTTTTAGTTAATGGTGGAGAATTATACATTCCATAACCTTCCCACTAACCAATGCCATCCTCTACCTCCGGGGGTGACTTAGACATATGGGGGTCAAACCCAAGAATCATAAATTCTTATTTAAGTAAGGGTTGTTTAATTAATCATGCGATTTTAGGTTGTATATCAAATTTACTATTATAGAAAGGGGTTTTCATGGAATTAATATATTTCTCATATATGATTCTAAAATAATAATATGTCATTAGAAAAATATAATATTCTTCTCTAATTTTTATTTTATAAATAAAAAATAAAAAAAATTCATTCTTTGTGGGTATCAGTTAAAAAAATTATAAAATTCATCAATAAATGTTGATGCATTTTTTTCATTATTTTCTCCAATTCAATTTCACCCCTATTAGTAAACGTTTTTATACACTGAAGATATTTTTAATCATGGAGAGATATCCCACTAATGAGTTGATCAAATAAATTTTCAAAGACATGTGTTGGATTTTATTTCATTTTTTATCAATTCATAGTCTTTTCATTTAGTTGTATTTTCATTTATTGATTTATAGTCTACCTCTTAATTAATGAATTTAAATCCACATATATATAGTGGTAAAATGAACCTCTATCATATTGTTCTCATGAAAATGTTCCTCCAAATATATTTGTGATTAAAATTTTATTTGTTTCATATTAAACAATATAACGATATGTGTAATTTTTTTCGAATGAATACATCTTGAATTTAAGAATCTAACACTTCTTTAAAATTAAATAAAACTATTTTACACAAGTAAAAAGGATAGTATCAAATTTTTTTCATCATTTTAATTAAATAACTTATTAATTTTTATAAGAGTCAAATAAAATCCATGTTAACAACTTAATATATGATGTTATTTTTAAAGTTTCCATGCATTTATATTTTCTATTAGGTATCAAAGGATTCAACCCTGATGATGTTCAATCAAGAAACATATTTAACCTGATAGGTAAATATAGTGACCCACATAATAAATACTACCATGTTGTTCAGATAATTAGTCCACATATCTATAACAATAATATGAGACTTTGTACCTCACTGTGGATTGAAAATTAGTGAATTGGTACAAATAGTAACATCGTATTGAACGATAAACTATCTCAAAAAATAATAACCTATATTATAGGGGAACCCTTGACCTAAAAAATGTGGGCATTTTAATGTTACAGGTATAATTTGGTATACCAACTAGATCATAATCAATGGTTTATTATCCCCATGATAGAATAAAATTATTTAACACTTATTATGGATGACTTATGTTTATGTATTGGATATAATTTTCTCAAATATATAATATATATGGTGTACCAATATCATATATTTATAATTCCACTAGGGATCACACCCCCTACTTGCAATAACATCAATCGAATTTTTTAATAGAAATGTATTGATGAAATGGTAGAATATGTCCCCAAATGTCATTACAATCCACCAATATGTTATATGAAACAATAAACATAACATTTTAAATGTAAAATTACCCATAATTTACATCTCATGTGTTTTTTCTGACAATCGATTGAGGTGATACACTGAACACCAAAAAATATCATGTACACGTCGTATACCTCATGGTTACATAATATATTATCCATAGTTATTTAAATATAGAACAATTACTACCTATAATGGGTGACATAATAATAAATTGTGTTTCTTGTATAATATATTATTATAAAAATTGGATGATCTAGACAGACATGTAATTCAAGACACATCAAGCCCTATTTTTTGTAGTAAAAAATTTCAATCCATTGTATATTGAATTAACCTTGTATCAATATATATTATTTTAGGGTCAACTGATAAATTTTTTCAAGTAAAATATAATGTATTTGCGACCCATAGACCACCCAGGATTATATTACTAATGATGTGTGATCCATGTACACTTTATAATTGCTGATTACTGGTGCATGCATGGCATGTGACACCAGGTGTATATCAAGGATTATAGATTCTTATAGTACTAAAGTTCATAACCCAAAATATATTTTCTATGTCTATAGTAACACACCATATATTATTGAAAATTACATTGAAGATCATGCCTCTATAAAATGTTACATATATAGTTTTTGACCAAGGAGATGAAATTTATTATATTCTTGAAAGTTGAAAATACATTTTTCACCATTTATAAATTTTCATTAACTATTTATTCCTCCCAAAACTATCATAACATAAATTTATGAATCCAATACAAATGGCACAAACATACCATGACGAAAAATTTATCTATAATTAGATTTTTAGGTTTTCAAATATCTATGTAATTTTATAGGCCAATTCATTAACACTTGATCCCATGAGTCAATCAATGCCACACCTAAACATTCATAAGTATATATTTTCCACAAATAAAACCCTAATTAGGTAGGAAATAACTATACAATACGTATCAATTCCATTTAACAATGTTATATAATGTCTATCTATCTCTTTATATCAGTATATCAATCATTTTAATGGTCAACAATGCTTTTACCAGATAGGATAAAACAATGGGATGGTAAAGGTGAATGGTCTGTTGTCAATATACCATTATATTTTAACCTTTTGTTTGTTTATAAAAATTTAATTTCTGGATTAAATAATAAAATCAATTATTGGTAACATTATTTTTTATTCTATAATATATCATTTTTATTAAATGAATACGATAAGAAAAAACATTTCAACCTTATATTAAAAACTAGATACAACATAATTGAATTTTATTCACAAGGAATATTAATTATAAAATAAATAATAATGTGAAAAGAATATTAATAAATATTAAATGATACTTTTGTAGTTAAAATAAATAATTCATATATAAAATCAAATATATTTTTTTACTTATAAACATCATACTCCTTATTTCAAAAAAAAATTATCATGATTCCATATATTTCTAGTTATTTTAATAGCAAAGAATATATATATTCTATTATTGAGTTAATTTAGAAAAAAATATTCTTCAGTAGTTTTGTAAACTATGAATGATCATGATTTAACCCCAAATGATCCATGGTTCACAAATATTGGTTCACGAATAAACTACCATTTCATTATTCCATCATCAACACCGTGAAGATAAAGTCCAAATATTTCCTCCATATCAAGGTATCATGTCATTGAATAATGAATTTCAAAATAAAATATTGGGAATGAATTAATTTCTATCACATGATTTGATTCATAATGTATTTATTTTATTTACTATGCTGATTCTCTTTAAAAAATATCATAATAAATAAACATATTTAAATTATAGGAAAAACACCTCTTTTAAAAGAATAATGGTTTTATAAATTTATTCTTATCATCTAATTTTATATACAATAATATTCTACCATGGGATATATTATTTTATATATAATTAATATTAAATATCTGTGGATTTTAAAATATTTGAAAATTACATCAAAATTTATCCTTATGGATTTTCTATATTTCTAGATAAATATAACCATCAGAAAAAAAAGTTTTATTAGCTATTTAAATATTTCATTTTACCCCTTTAACACACCTGCTGTATAATTCTCATAATTTTATGTAATATATTTTTTAAATATATATAATTTTATTTTATTAATGAATAATCTAAGAAGAAATAGTGAATTTTCTAGTGTTACATGCAACGATGAGTTTCTTTAAAACATCAATTGATTGTATTTATATAAACAAGGAAATTATAACATAGAAATTAAAGTATCTAGTGTTTATAATATTAAATAAATCATGAATTTATGGTTTAATCATGTAAAATTATCTTTAAAATAAAATTAAATAATATTTTTCTAAAAAACACGTTAAATATAAACAAGTTCATTTTATACCAATAAAATATAAAAATAACCATTGTGGGAATATTTTAGGTACATATATATGATATTTAACCTAATATTTATTATTTATCATATGCGCTTTCTAGACATGATAATCTTGTTTTATTCTTAGTAGCACTATTATTATAAATATAGTTTTGTCACCTTTTAATGAAACACTTGTTTTAATAATAAATTTTGACACTTTTATAAATTCTATTTTAAAAAAGAAACTCATGCAAAAAAATTGGATATCTTAATTAAAATCTGTTAAAATTTTGGACTTTTATGATAATATATACATTAATATGAACAATACCTAATTTTTTATTTTATTGAAAATATTTTTTCCGACTATAGAAATTATAGTGATGAATTATTCAGTTGATTTTTTTTAAATTAAAAAATAGATCAATTTAATATACTATAATATAATGTATGTAATTCAATTCAATTACAAATTTAATTTAGAATAATTTAATTCATAATGTAAAACATAAGGTTTGAAATTGAATTATTTAAGAGACAATGTTCCACAATAAAATTGTTATATATAATTAAAATGAATGAGAGTGACAAAATCTCACACTATTAAATTTAATAAGTATATTATTTTAATTTAGTGTTAAATATATGTTAATCAAGAATATAAATATTATAAAGAAAGATAAATTTATTATATATATCATAAAAATATGTTTTTAATTTTTAGTGATCACATATATAGCATAAATAATAACACAATGGGGATAAATTAATTATTCAGCTAATGAAAAAAATCAATTAAATTTTATTTTAAATATTAAAATAAATATATTTTAAATTAATTAGTTTGATACAAAATATTTATAGGTGATTAGGACATATTATGGGTGTATGTAATTATTTATTTTATATTTAGATATCCATATTGATTTTCTAAATTCCATAGAAACAAATGAGTAAAAACTGATAGAAATAATATTTTATGAAATAAAATTATTAAATTTTATAAAAATAAAAAATTAAATAAATAAAGAAAATTTTGGCATGATATGAACCAATGTATGGAAAATTTCAAATTTTTGGTTCTATTGAAACCATATATGTAAACTTTACTACCTTTTCATACTGAAAGAGTTGTTAGTGTTGAGAAAATTAAAATAGGTTATTTAAGGTTTATTCAAAATTACAAGGATTAAAAAAACATAAAATCATGTATAAAATATATTTTTTTAATATATTAAACACCTATAATACATTTTCATTGAATCAATTTCCTTTTGATATACAATATTATAGAATTAATTTATTATAAATTAACCCTTTAAAAATTCCAATAGTGCCCCTCTCATCTGTTATAAAAGAGTACCACTTATTTTATTTTCATCAAACATTAAATCCAATTTGGATTAAATGAAAATTTTCAAAATATCCTCGCAACAACCCTCCATTCATTTGATAATCATTCATGGTTATAAATCAACCCATGGATGTCCTCATGAGAAAACTGAAAATGTACCCAATGAATAGTCATAGTTCATCAATCGAAAGATATTTTTTATTTTTTATTTGAACCATATCAATTATTTATATTTCATGTTTATATCTAAATATCATTATATTTAATATATTATTTTTTGTCTGATAATTTTTTTTCCTAAAACATTACCCACATCCATCAAAAGGGATATCCAATAATTATTTATATGCACAACCAACAACAATCTTGTGAAATAATTTCATTCGTTCATCAATTGAAATAGTTAATGATTTTGAATAATGTCATATTTTTTATATAGTATATATATAATGTTTATGATTTTATTATAAATATATTATTTTTATACCACACAAACCATCATTTCTAACATTGATTGTGAATAAGATAATGTCGTCTGTGAGTATTCAGGACTACCACATAATGAATTGATATGATTTGTCCACGTAATATATGGAATATATTAAGTATGCTTTAAATAAAATTATGTGATTTATATGAAATAAAATGGATTCTTAATAGTTCATATATGAAATTTTTTATATATTTTAATATGATAAGAAAAATAAAATAGTTTTCATGCGTACGTACGGTGTACAGTCTCCGTGAAAGGTGTATTTTATTTTCAACCACTATATTTTATAGATATATATAAATTGATATATAATTAATATATATGAAATTTATATAATAGTTATAATAATGGATATGATTAATTCATATAATTGTATGAGGATGAAGAATAACAAGTCAAATCATGTATGAAAAACAAAATCATAATTACAAGAAAAATAACATAATCAGTGAATTGTTAATAATTGAGTAATATAAATTCATACATAAATAATATATGGTGTTATATATACGGATATGAGTTTTTTTAGATATATAATAGATAAATATTTATTATCTATTAGTTTTTAATGTGTACCAAATAAGTCAAGACTTATGGTAATGGGATTACTAGTCTCACATTCATTTGTATAAGAAATATTCCCTATTAACAACTTTCTTATTTTGTGCAATTTATATAATAACCAAGAATGTAATATATTATGATTATCCTTAAAATTAAATAGATTTATATATATATTTTATGAACTCCATTTCTAGGGGGTTGTGGTTTAAATGTTACTAAAATAGTATGTTAATTTTGTCTCAATGTGCCTTCGTTGAGACACAACTTATATTATGGACCAATATTATTTATCATCGTTTTATACTACCCTTTGACATGTTGTATCCTAAAAATATTTATTTTAATGTTATTATCAGAACCATTTAATTTTATTCTCTCTTCATCTCGGATTTTTTTTATTAAAAAATCTATATTTTCAATAAATTCCTTCCACATTGATCATTTATGAATTTTCGTGGAAAAATATTTACAAGATGTGTAAATATTTTTCAAATATTAATTAATATTTTTTCATGGTTATATTAAATTAATGAAGTTTGATAAATGTTTTATTATTTAAAAGGAGTTCATTTTATTGGGAAATGTAATTTTCCTCAAATAAAAATTCAAATTAAATATTTCAAAATTATTTTTCATTTAAGATATCTTTTGTAGTTGATACTCATTATTTACTTGGTATTTTATCCAATTATAGCATTTATCTACATTATATGAATGGATTATGTTTTTATAGTTTAATATTTTCGAAATCTATTACTTTTCCATGAGATAATATATCATGGCATTTTTTTGAAAATAATTAATTTTCTAGAATTTCAATATAAAGAATGATTTATATTATTATGGGACATATATGTATGGTTACCCATAAGTTATGGGAGGGAAATATATCTACTACCAATTCATTAGAAAATTAATTATCTAATGAGATAATAATGTGATACAACTGAACACTCATGATCAAAAATAATAAAAAGGGAAACCCAATCCATATTATGAAGAGTGGGAAACAAATTCCTCTATGGGGAGAAGGGAAACTCGATCCACTATTAATAAAGGACTAGGACAATGTATAAGGGTGTGTACCTCATAGTATGAGGAATCCCCATGAATTCATATGTTATGTATTTCCAATGACCCCGAACTTATAGGGAATGATTTAACATGTTTATCTGTCTAACTAAAAATCCAGGCATCATTCATATATTTCCCAATCATAGTTCCTAGTCTTTATTTTATTTATGATTAATGACTTATGAGTATCCACAATTTATTATATTATTCATGCATATGATCATTGACATAATGGGTATGATCTTTTATTTCATTCTCGTGTACTCATACCCCTATATCCTTAATTTTGGTAACATGTCTCCCTTGTTTACCAATACTGTGCATATTATCTCTCGATTTTCTTATTGTTTATGTTACTTAGGTTAAAATTTAATTCTTTAGATAGTGGTTCTAAAGAGTAATATATTTTTGGGATACATTTATCATCTTTCTCAAGACCATGCTTTTTTTGTTTCAAGATTCATATTGAACTAAATCAATATGGTTTTTGGGTGTCTTTATGTGTATTCTGATAAATTGATGTAATGACTATGTATATTTATCCTGGGTTATTATAGTTTTTGTTAATGTAATGATTTAGTAATCCTTTGAAATATATGAATAAAATAACATATTATGATCTATATGGATATGTCTATGTATAGGGTGAAATCCATGATATTCACTAATGATTATGAAGAACATATGATTAATCCTAATGTTTCATAGAATGTAATTTTATAAGTAGCTTCCCTTGATTTTGTGTCTCAACCTCTATGATTGAAGTTTCATGCACAATTATTTCTTTTTTTTTCAGTGGTTGTAACCTAACAGAACCGTGTTAATGAGGAATGCGACAGTCAATGAAATGATTCACCTCTATATCGACTGAATACTTTGGTTCAGGACTTAAAATTCGTTTTGTTATGATCACACAACATTATCATGATATGAATCATAATTGTTTTTTTAAATTATAATAGGAAATGAACCAAATTGTGTTGATTCCATCATGAGACAATGCCCACCTTTATTCAGTGAGTATTCTGATCCAATTGTGAGTGAGAAATGGATCAGATTGAATGAAAATATTATTTAAGTTCTGAAATGTTCAAAGAATGAGAAATTTATTTTAGATATCTATCACTTTTAAGGAAATGTATTTAATTATAATTATCACACATTTAACCCGAGGTGATGTGAGTAAATTTACTCCTTAGTATTGGAAATATTCAAGAACTAATTTTTCAAAATGTAAATTCCATGTAATCTATGTTCAAAATAGAGAAGTAATTTATTGGGATAAATGAAATGGATAACAAATGTTATGGAACCAATAAAGAAAATATTACAATAATTGTGAGGTTTGTATATATTGTGGCATCCAGTCTTTTTATAACATAACTTTTCATTACATTTTACAAACAGAGGATCTTTAAAGTATAGTGTCTTTGAAATAAGGGACATAAAACATTCTTCTTAAACACATGAAAGGATTATTCATTGTTCATTATATTTTCATTATAGTATCTCATAACTTGGGATCATACATCAAAGGAATGGGTGACCAGAAGGCCGAGTAAGAGAAACAAGAGAAACATTTTACATGTGAAATTGAGATACATCAATAAAGTCATGATAAATAACAATAAGTCATGATAAAGAGATCATGAGGCATATCATAATAAAAATAAGGTGTTTTATAATATGAATATGTGGCTACAACATTTAACATAGACAATCATTTCTATATCACCATGGTCTATCCCACCGGTGTCATTAAAAAATTACGAAGGTTATTCACCAAGGTATCGTTAAAAATGGCCATCTCTAGAGAGTAAGTCATTACCCAATGTATTGGAGTGATATCTGGGTGATCCCTTAATTTTTAATTATTATAATATGAGCCACATATATCATCATAAATAATTTCATAGATTTCCCATTTATCATAAAATAAATGGGTTTCATTTCATAGTCATAACGTTTTAAAAACTGCTTTAAATACGTGATCTTTATATCACTTTAAACCCACAGAAAAAGGAAAGCAGGTCTCATCAATGTAAATAACAGAATTTAAAATAGGATATATTGATATATATGTTAATAACCATGTAGAATAAATAGTTTTGAATATTCACTTAATAAAATAATATAATTTTAGAAAAAGAGATAGACATTTTGAGATGAAAATTCGGCAGCATAACGACAATTTTGGAGGGTTTTAAAATACATTGAAAAGATAGGGGACATGGGTCACCCACTCATAAATGATCCATAAAATAGAATAGGGATAGAATATAAAGGATATAAAAACAGGGTAATAAAATTTTTAGGTCATAACATATGAAATGAAAATGTTGAATGGATAACTCAAATAAGATTTCACTAATGAAAACTTCGGCAGCCTAACGGTCTCACTTAAAACATAAAAAAATGAATTTATGAGATTAAATATTGATTCTAATCATGTTAAAATGAATGTAATGTATTATTAATATATATATAATACCCCAAAAAGTGTTATAATGAACTTGAATGAATTGATATGAAAGTAGAACATTAAAAATGGGAAGAGTGAAAGAATCCCTTACCTTAAAACGTAAGTCCTAAAACACAATGGTTGGGACCATGGTGGCTTGAAGGATCCTTTTGAGGACTCTTTGGGAGGTAATTAGACAATATATTCGTTGATGAGGTTTTGGAAAGTAAATTAATGAGGTAAAGGCTTGGTATTTATAGGAGAAGTGAGGGGACAAGTCATTAATGGCCAAGGGACACCTCATCGGTGGTGTTGGAAAAACCAAGGTCATGCCCATGGTATTTTCCCATGGTATTGGCCACTTGGAACACCTCATAAAATATCTTCATATTCATAAGTCAACCATAATTATTACCTAATAATTACATCCTTAATAATGTCTTTAAACACCCAAAAGTCTAAACTGAAAATTCATTATTCACCGTAAATTCAACTTTTTCATAAAAATCCCAAAAAATCATCTTAACATAATATCGATGATCTGAAATCAAAAAAGAAATAAATTTTATAAAAATATTTTTATATATATTTTTAACTTAATATTAAAATAAAAAATAGTATTCCTCTGAAAAAACTAATACTTAACTAATAATTTCTGAAACAGTTATTTACCTTTTTTATAGAATCACATTACATAATCAAGGTGCATAAATTATATTAATTCTTTCATTTATTTAGATTACTTATCAAATTAATCACATTATAATTCTATTTGAAAATTCACTATTCAGAATTTACTATTCACCAAAAAAATTTGATCTTATTAGACTGTAAATTTCTTACTGAACACATTTTCAAAAGACCATTTTTGAAAAAATTACACATCATTAATTATTTAAGGTTTACATAAATATTTTAAAATATCCTTTTTTAAAAATTCATCCCTAAGATACATCCTATTTTTTATCCATAAATCTTTATATTCATAAACATCACTATAGGATGAAATCAAAATTTTATTTATCTCAATTGATTTCACAATGTAGTTACTGTCTCGTTACATAGCCCCTTATAACACCAGCATATGACCAAAGTGTATGGTGTGCTACGTTGAGAGAATATGAGAGAGGCTCGGCCAAAAATTCTTGATTAGTGATTTCTATAAGCTTGACTTCTCCCAAAGGAGATTTTATTACAGCTTCACATGGTGAATTTCAGCTTGGGTTTGGTCTAGAGAAAAACACATTGCTACTAACTCCATCCCTAGTTCTGTCAGATGGGCTTCAATCATCCCGAGACTACTGGATGAGGCCATCATATCTTCTTTCTATATTACTTATCCAAGGACACTTGTTTTTTGAATGAAAAAAAATTCATCCTTAAGAGTTTAGTTTCCAACAGTCATATTGACCAACGGTCATATAATAGTTGAAATCCAACGGTCTCATTCTATTTATACTCATTTAATTAAATGAAATAGTTTTGTTGAGTATAAAATAAAATAACACACAAACAACAGATCCATAAATTATTAAAAGTTCATGTCATTACATTCTTCCACCCTTAATAAATTTCATCCCCGAAATTTTAACTCATACCCTCAGAAAATTAAATGTGTGGGTAATTCAGCCTCATGGACTCCTCTGGTTCCCACGTGGCTTCTTCATATTTGTGGTTCCTCTGCCACACCTTAACAAGGTGGGTAGTCCTGTTACGTAGAACCTTGTCTCTACGATCCAATATCTCCATTGGCTGCTCCTCGTAAGATTGTTCATGTTCTAGCTGTACCACCTCTGGGTTTAGTACATGTGAATGGTTAGGTATGTACTTCCTCAAGAGGGTTATGTGGAGGACATCATGAACTTGTGGTAGATTTAGAGGAAGTTCAAGCCGATAGGCCACTGCTCCCACCCGATCAAGGATTTCATAGGGTCCATTGTACCTAGAGCTGAGCATCCCTTTCTTCCCAAACCTCATGACACTCTTCCATGTTGAAATTCGATGGAAGACCTTTTCACTGACATCAAACTCAAAGTCCCTTCAACGGTTGTCAGAATAGCTTTTTTGTTGAGTCTGAGTAGCCTTAATGTGTTTTTTGGATTGCATGGAATTTTTCTATCATCTCTTGCACACGATCAGGCCCATGAATAATTCTCTCACCAGCTTTGTCCCAACAAGTAGGAGTTCTACATCACTTCCCATATAGAGATGCATATGGTGTCATTTGAATGCATGAGTGGAAGAAGTTGTTGTAAGAGAACTCAAATAAAGGAATATGTTGATCCCATCCACCTTTAAATTCCATTGAGCATGTTCTCAGCATGTCCTTGAGTGTTTGAATACTTATTTCAGATTGGCCATGAGTTTTTGGGTGATAGGCTGTACTGAAATTCAATTCGGTGCTCAGATCATGTTGAATACTTCTCCAGAATTTTGATGTGAACCTTGGATCACGATCAGATACGATCGATAGTGGAACTCCATTCAACCTTGCCACTTCCTTCAAGTAAATATTGTCTAGATGATTAAGAGATAAATCATCCCAAATAGAGATAAAATAGGAAGTCATGGTGAGATGGTCCACTATAACCCATATCGTATTGTTCGCATTGGATGTTTTTGGGAAAACAGTGACAATGTCCATAGTGATATTATACCACTTCCATGCTCATATGGGTAGCAGTAGTAATACACACAAGGAAGTTTTCATTCTACCATTACTTGTTGACACACCGGGCACCTTGTAGTGATATCAGTAATCTCCCTCTTCATGTTATCCCATCAATAATGATCACGAAGGTATCTATACATTTTAGTTCATTGTGGATGTATAGTGAATGTTGCGCTATGATCATCATCCATCATTTCATTCTTTATCTCCGGAATATATTGAAAAAATAGACATGTATGAAATTTTAATACACGTTATTGATCAATATTGAAATCCAGAAACTTCCCATCCTTCACAGCCTCAAAATTCTCCTCCAACAAAAGATATTTTTTTGATCCCTCTTGATCTTATCTATTAATGAATGTTGAGAAATCATTTGGGGTGTGTTTGATAAGATCCTTTCCCTTATAGTTTACATTTTTAGATTTAATAGATCCTTAATCAAGGGACCACCTAGTATCCTCATTCTTTCCAGAAGAACAGGGTATTTCCTGCTTAACACATCCATGAATTTGTTTGCTCTTCCTGGGTGATAATTAATTGAACAATCATAGTCTTTAATAAACTCCAACAATCTCCTCTGTCTCATGTTCAATTCTTTCTACGTGAAAATAGAGATTCAACTTTGGTTGTCGGTTTATATATCACATTTCTCCCCATAATGATAGTGCATCCAAATATTTAGAGCAAAAAAGGACCACAACTAGCTCCAGATCATACGTAGGATTATTCTTCTAATTATTCTTCATCTTTCAAGATAGATAATCAATGACCTTTTCATTTTTCATGAGGACACACCCAAGCCCTTTTAGAGATGCATCACTAAATATTACAAATCCTTTTCTGATAAAGGGTTGTGTGAATACAGGTGCAGTAACCAATCTCTTCTTCAGCTTTTGGAAACTTTCCTCGCATACCTTGGTCCAATTGAACTTAAACCCTTTTCTAGTCAACTTGGTTAGTGGATTAGAATTCCATGAACAGTTTTTCACAAACATCCTATAATATCCTATTAATCCAAGAAAACAACGAATCATATATACTTTTGTGGGTTGAGGACACTCCACTACAACTATTGTATTTGCAGGGCCATCTGAGATTCCTTCATTGGTTATGATGTGTCCCGAGAAAGACACTTTTTGTAACCAAAACTGAAGCTTTTTGAACTGTCCAAAGAGCCTCACCTTCCATAGAATTTTCAAAATAACCCTTAGATTATCCTTATTCTCCTCACAACATTTTGAATATAATGAAATATCATCAATAAAAACTACCACAAATTCATCATGGTAGTCCTTAAAGAATCTATTAATATAATACATGAAAATTTTAGGAGCATTAGTCAAGCCGAAGGGCGTAATAGTAAACTCATAATGCCCATATCTCCATCAGAAGGCAGCTTTTGGAATATCGTCTTTCTTCACCCTCAATTGATGATAACTAGATCGAAGATCAATCTTAGAGAAGAATTGATCCCTAAAAATTTGGTCAAATAGGTCATCAATTCTAGGAAGAGGGTATTTTTTCTTAATTGTGATCCCATTTAGTTCTCTGTAATCAATGCATAGCCGCATCAATCCATCCTTCTTTTTCACAATAAGAACTGGTGCTCCACAAGGAGACACACTTGGTCAAATAATCCCTTTCTCCAAAAGATATTGGAGATGATTATTTAATTCCTCTAGCTCCAAATTTTCTATCCTATACAGGGTCATTGATAATAGATGAGATCCTGGTATGAGTTTGATGGAGAAATCTACCTCTCTTTCTAGAGGAGGTCCAGGAATCTCCTCAGAAATACATCAAAATATTCCTGAACAATTGGAACATCATTTATTTTTATAATCCCTTTTCCTTCTTCATCCTCACTGATTAACTCTATAATGAAGGATATAAGAGGTACCTCTAGACAAAGATCAGTTCGGATATCTCTCCTTAGAATATAATTGTTGGTCGTTCATTCATGTCCACTAATATTTCCATACTTCTTCATTTGATCATACTATTATACTTTGATAGCCAGTCCGTCCTTAGTATATAGTTGAATTCCATCATGGGATTGACTACTAGATTTACAACAAGATTGTGCTCTATAAAGTAAACACTAGAGTCTCTAAACACTATTGATGCATGGATAATCCCACTTGGAGTCTTGAATAACAACTATACCACTATTAGTTTGGGGATTGACTATATACTCTTTGCAAACATTGATGAAATAATAGAATACATAAAACCAGAATCAAAAAATGTACATGCTAGTTTTTAGAGGACAACAAGAGTAATTGCTACCATTTCATTCGGAGCTTCAACTTTAGATATTTGGATAACAAAAGAACATCCTTGCTCCCTTGGCCTTTGCTGAGGTTGATGGAGATTCACCTCCACTTCCCTCGGATTTGGATGGTGATTAGAAAAGTGTCTTTGAAGTCCACAGTTGATGAATTGGAATTTGGGTAGGGCCCTAATCATCTTTCCTCTGCAGTTAGTGTTGGAGAGTTAAGGCTTCACCTCACTACGACAATTCCAAGCAATATGGCCTTCACTTCCACACTTGTAAAACTTTCCAATTCTAATCATGTAGTGTCTAAAATGATTCTTCCAAAATTTATTGCATGTGGAAAGTTTCATTTGCATTCCACCTCTTTTCTGATCAAATAATCTTCGAAATCCTGCTTCTAGAGTTCTATTATTCTAATTAGATTTGTGAGACCACTATGTTTTACCAAACATCAGTACAACTTTCATAGCACTTTGAACATTTTCTTCATAGATATCATTGTCTTTATTGGCTAGATTCATTCATAGATGAGGTATTAGTCCACCAATTAATCTATCAGCATTCCCATTAGGGTCCCTGAAAAATCTTTAGGTACAATAGGAAAGCCTTGCGAAGTTCATCACATAGATTACAATAGATTCATTCTCCTTATGCTTCTTCATAAGAAATTATTTCTCCATTCTCATTCTCATCGAATGAGAGAAATACTTATTGGTGAATATTCCCATAAACTATTACCACTCTATAGCTTCCATCTCTCCTCATGGAATTGTGTTTTTGATCAGTGACCACCACTGATCAGCTTCTCCCTCTAGGTGGTAAACAGCAAGAGTGACTTTTTCTCGATATGAACAATCAATTATAGAAAAATATTTTCAATGGAGCTTATCTATTATTCCACAACCAATGGTTCAGTATATCCACTAAATTTTGGTGTTTTTTTTGATGCATGAAGGAATCGACAGAATATTGTTCCCTACGTGGTGAGAGCGGCCTCTCATCATGATTCAAGTTTTTACTCATAACATGAGTCAGTTGGTTCATCAATCGCATAAATTTTTCCTTTCTGTCTTACATTAGAGGGCTGTCAGTGCATGGTCTATTGCAGTCACCATTTGAATGGTTCCTCCTATTGGCCACCATTTTCTAAAAGAATAAAATATTAGTGAGAAACTTGTTTCATTTATGAATCTTTTAACTATAAAAGATTAACTATCTTAAAAATCATGATTAAACAAGTATATTTCTATATAATTCCTTCATAATGATTCATAAAAAACATCTAATTAACCAAACATATCCCCGAAGAGTTTCATACCCAAGAGTGCAGCAAGGCCCATTTTCTTGCACCAGTTCCCATTCAAGACTAGCTCAAAGCGGTGTTTTCAGAATTTTCCCCTATGTACATTTGTGCCAGAGCTGCATCTACCTACTCGTATACAGATAGGAATGTATTTTTTTATAAACCACTTACTCGTTACTCACAAAAATACCAAAAAGTCTTCCCTATATTTAATCTTTTCTATAGGGTTCTTCCAAAAATTTTCATAGCCTAATTTCAATATATATCAAAATGATCCTTTGATACCAACTGTGGCATCCCGTCTTTTTATAACATAACTTTTCATTACATTTTACAAATATAGGATATTTTAAGTCATGTGTCTTAAAAATCAGGGACATAAAACATGAAAACGACTAAAAACATTCTTATTAAACACTTAAAAGGCTTCTTAATTGTCCATCCTAAGTTCATTGCAACATCTCATAACCTGGGAGCATACATCAAAGGAAAGGGTGAGCTGAAGGCCCTATATGGGAAACAAGAGAAACATTTTACATTTGAACTTTAGATACATCAATAAAGTCATGATAAATATCTTTAAGGCATGAGAAAAATATCATGAGACATATCATAATAAAAATAACATGTTTCATAACATGAAGATGTGGCTACAATAATTAACTAAGACAATCATTTTAGTATCACCAAGGTCCATCCCCAATGTGTCACTAAGAAAATTACCAAGTTTATTCACCAAGGTTTCGTTAAAAATGTTCATCTCTAGAGATTAAGTCTTTACCCAATGTATTGGAGCGCTATCAAGGAACAACCATAATTTCTAATTATTATCATGTGTGCCAAATATATCTTCATAAATAATTTCATAAATAACCCATATAGCATAAATGAAATGGGTTTTATTTCATAGTCATAATGTTTTAAAAACTGCATTAAAGACAAGATCATTATGTCAATTTAAACCCACGGAAAAAGGAAAGAGGGACTCATGTGTGTAAATAATAGAATTTAAAATAGAAAACTTTGATATATATGTGAATAACCTTGTAGAATAAACAAATTTGAGTATTCACTTAATAAAATAAATGAATTTGGGAAAAAGCGAGAAACATTTTGAGAAGAAAATACTGTAGCATAATTGCTATGTTGCAGGGTTTTAGAAAACATTGAAAAGAGAGAAGACATGGGTCACCCACTAATAAATGATCAATAAAAAATTATAGGGACTAAATATAATGGATATAAGAAAATGTAAATGAAATTTTAAGGAAATACCATAAGAAATAAAAATCATGAAAGGAAGAAAAAAAATAAGATTTCTCTTATAAAAAATTAAGTAGCCTAACGGCGTCACATAAAACCTCAAAAAATGAATTCATGAGATTAAATAGGGTATATAATCATGTGAACATTAATGGAACATATGATGAATATATATATCATAAACCCAAAAAGGGGAAAAGTATCGTGAAAGACTTGACATGAAAGTAGAACATTGAAAATGGGAAGAGTGAAAGAATCCCTTACATTAAAACGTAAGTCATCAAACTCAATGATCAGGACCATGGAGGCTTGAGAGAACCTTGGGAGGACTCCTTGGAATTTAATGAGACCAGATCATTGTTTATTAGGATTTTGAAATGAAATTTATGAGGGAACGTCTTTGTATTTATAAGATAAGTGAGGGGAGAAGTCATTAGTGTCCAAGGGACACCTCATCGGTGCTATTGGAAAAACCATGGGCTTGACCATGGTATATGCCCAAGGTATTGTCCACATGGGACAGATAGTAACTTATCATACTATTCATAAGTCTACCACAATTATTACATAATTATTTCATCCTTAATTATGTCATTAAAGACCCGAAACTCTAAACTGAAAATTAACTATTAACCGAAAATTCATCTTTTTCAGAAATATCCAAAAAATTCACCTTAACCTAATATTGATGATATAAATTCAAAAATTAACTCCATTTTATAAAAATAATTTTATACATATTTTTATTATTATTTTTAAATAAAAAATAATGTTCATCCAAAAAATTACTACTTAACTAATAATTTCTGAAAGAGTTATTTACCTATTTTATTGAATCATGTTACATAATCAAGGTGCCTAAATTATATTAATACTTTATTTAAGTGAGATTAATAATTTACTTGGTCACATTACTAATCATAAGTGTAAAATCACTATTCATAAATTACTATTCCCCAAAAATTATGATTATCTTATTAGACTCTAAATTTTTTATTAAACACATTTGCTGAGGAATATTTTTTGAAAATACTTACACATCATTAATTTTTAAAGGATTATACAAATATTTTAATATTATAATTTTTTTCAAAATTCATCTATAAGATACATCCTATTTTTATCTGGAAATATGAAAATTCAAAAACCTCACCATAGGAAGAAATCACAATATTATTTATCTCAAAGGACTATACGAAGTAGCTACAGTCTCGTTACATAGATCCTTATAACAACATCATATGACCTAATTTTAAGGTGTGCTATGGTGAGATAATCTAAGGGAGGCTCAGCTAGCATTTCCCGAGTAGTGATTTCTAAAATCTTGAACTTCTTCCGAAGGTGATTTCGTTCCTCCTTCACACGGTGAAATTAAGCTTGGGTTTGGTCCATAGCAAAACCCAGTGGTGCTACCTCCTTCCCCAGTTCCTTCCTATGGTCTTTGATCAGCCTGAGACTGCTGGATGAGGCCATCATATCTTCTTTCTGTTTTAATTAACCAATGTCAATTGATTTTATAGAAAAAACACAACATTAAGTGTTTAGTTTCCAACAGTCATATTGACCAACAAACATATAACAGTCAAAACCCAACGGTCTCATTTTATTTATACTTATTTCATTAAATGTAAGAGTCTTGTTGAGTATAAAATAATATAACGCAAAAATGATGTAATCATAAATTATTAAATGTTTGTGTCGTTACATATATCATTATCAATCAAAATGAAAGTATGTTTAGATAAATTTTTAGTGGCCTAAAACTATGTCTTTGAATGGTGTTATCTATAAGTGATATGAGAATCTATGAGGGAATCTTTTGATGTGCCAACAAGGATAAAATGGATGTGGTATATATGTAACTATCACATTATTTTGAAAAGAAATGAATGATGGATTTTAATGAAATATATAGAAATCATAGAGAAAATAAGAGGTGTTTTTCTTAATATTCATGCTTTGGAAAGACTCATTGTGGATATTGTATTAAGGGGACTGATAAAAGATACAAGTGTGAAAATGTAGTCCATATAGAAAATGAATTCCCATGTAATGGTAGAAAAGTTATATAATGATGCAAATAGAGAGAATAAAAAAATTATGGACCAACAACATTTAAATTCCACACATGTAAGGAAAATGGGAATTATGCTAATCTGTTCTCAAATCTACGGGTTAATGGTAATGATCATTGTCAAAAAAAGCCTTTAATAATATGATAATGATAAATATCATGAGATCACAACTATAAATGTTTAAAATGGCCTTTAAATTTTGTAATGATTGAGTCTTTATGTAATAGAATTCAAAAATATTGTTATTGAAGTACTTTTATGGTATTATTGAATAAGGATGCAATGAATGGTTTTTTACATTTTAGTTTTTACATAAGAATATGGGAATATGTGTGAATGTCACTTTAAACCATTTTTAGTTATTGAGGTGCTAAGGTGATATTTTTTAAAAAACATGGTTAACAGAAGGATAACCCTTAATATCGGAATGATGTTGGGATAATGAAAGAAATAGACTATTGATTGTGATAAAATAATTGGGATAGTATTTAAAATTTGAAACATTCTAGCAATATATTTACAATGTGGTTTATGATATCATTCATTGATTTTTAATTTTTTTTGGATTTATTGCATGAGAGAAGAATTTTTTTTAATAGAATGTATGTCTTCACGATGGTTTTATGGTAGTTCTATTTATTACCTTAATTGATGAGAATACGTGATAATGGAATTATCCCTTTTTTTGTGAAAATTAATATCTACATCATGTTTTTAGAGAAAAATTATATTTTTAGAAAAAAATTTAATCTATTGGATTATAATATTTTGGAAGGTTCAAATGTGTGACCATTTTTAAATTTTTTTCATTTAAATTTTGATAATGTTATAATGATGAATGATTTATGATATGAATATTTTTTCAAATTGGATAACATGTGAAAACCAATTTTTTAAGATAAAAATTGATATTCAGAATGATTTATCATCCCATTTTCGGTTTTATGATCGACATTTTCATTAGGAACTAAAATTTCAACAACATATTTTAATGGAGTAAGGGATGAAGTAGAAATTATAATGGAATAACCATAGAGTGATATTTCAAATATCAGTTGAAATGAATTATGTACATCTTCCCAAATTATTTTTCAAATAAACAATATCATATTATAATTTTATATGATATAAATGACCTTTTATAGAATAATTTGGTCTATGATTTTTAGTCTCTAACATTATCATGAACATGTAATCTATCCAAATAAATCAAATATTGATAGTTAGTTTCTTATTATATGTCATTTTTTTCATTTTCTATATATGTTAATTTACGTTGAAAACTATTTATGTGTTACTTTTGATAACCAATAACATTCAAAAATTATTTTTTTATAGGGCATTATAACATTCATTTTTATGACATGGGTTTCTATAAATGTAAATTTCATGTATTAATATATTAATTACACTGATGATATTATTGGTTGAAATTGATTTTATGGGTCGTAAAATTTTAATCATTAGTATTTTTAAGAAATATAATATATTGAATATTTTTATGTCATTGATGTCATCTAGTAAACATTACAATGTCTTAGCATTTTTTTCATGATACATTGGGTTTATATGAAAAATATATTTACTATTTTCATTTAAAAATGAATTTTATTACATTTCCATTATAATTATAGCTATTACAATTGTTATAATAAATATGAAAGTATGTTTTACACACATTGAAATATTTTCAAATTTAATGGAGATATTTTTCAGAAAAACAATTTTAGTGAAAACATTTTTTTTACTACTAAAATTAAACCATAAACCTCATTGAATTAAATTAACTAAAAAATTAAAAATAAAAATATATAATTTTTACAATTCAACTTATGTGTTATATTTACATGATAATCATGTTTTAAGCTTAGGAACTATAATTTTTCAAAATTATTTCGATCTCTTTTTAAGGGGGTGCATGTTTTAAAAATAAATTTTAATAATTTTATATATTATATATTATAAAACAAATTCCCTCTATAAAATTTGGATATCTGTTTATACTTGGTTAAAATTTTGTAATTTTTCTAATGAGTTTATTATTTTAATAAATAGTAAAAAATACCATATTTTAATTGAAACATTATTTTCTCTATATAATTTATAATGTTAAATTATATTTTATTTTTTTTATATTCTTATTTGATCAATTTTAAATCATTTAAACTAATTTATGTCATTTTATATAAATTCACAATGAATTTGGATAAAAAAAATTCCATCCTTTTAAATGTTTTCAATTAAAAAAATTTATTTTCACACACTATCTACATGAATAATTTTGAATTAATTTATAAAATTATATTATTATAATTTTGAATAATATATTTCATATATGGAGTCATAAGTTCCAAATTTATTAAATAGGAATACTTTATTTAAGGGAAATTTGAATAGTAATTTTAATATTTTTTATTAACACAGTCAAGGGTAAATTATGTAATTAAGGGTATAAAATATTATAAATAATATAAAACTATAGTAAATCATTGAAAAATAGTTATTGGGAGTATTTAATTTGACTATAAATCCAACATGATTCTATATTTACATTTGTAATGGAAACGTTTCCATTAATATGACATAGATATTATTGAAATCAAAGAGAGTATGTGAATGTCACCCTCTTACTTTTAATAAGTATAATATTTTAATAAGGTGATAAATAACATTTATTCTTGCCTATATATATAATTATTAATGATAAATGTTTTATAAACATCATGGACTTTTTTTGTGAAAAAATAATTAGAAAAACTAATTACACAATGATGATTTAGAAATTATTCAATTAATTTAAAAATCAATTAAATTATATTATAAATAACAAAATAAATAATATATGAATTAATTAGGGTGATACACTAATTTTATAGGTGACTAGAACTTAATTTAGTGGTATTAAAATATTTGGTTTAATGTTAACTTTAGATATGTATTTTTATAATATCATAGTAATGAATGGTATTAAAATTGACACTAAAGATAATTTTTTAAAGTAATAATTCATTAAAATATTTATAAATAAAACAAAATTAAATAAGGAAAATGGGGTGAGATATGGTCTAAAATATCAAAAATTTAACATTTATGGATCACTTGACACATTATATGTAATCATTATTACCTTTTAATATTGAAAACTTTTTTAGCATAGTTAAAATTAAAATAGGTTTAATTAGGGTTAATCCAAATGATATGCATTCTAATAAAATAAATGCATGAAAAAAATATATTAGATGATTTTATAAATACATTATAATATTTTATATTTGAATAAATATACTTTTGTGGTATTTTTATTGTAATTGAAATTATAATAAATTAATCATTTGAGAAATTCTAAAAGATTGGATCTCGTCTAATATAAAAGGGTACCTATTATGTTTTATTCATGACACATTAAAATGTATTAGTATAGGCCTAACACTAATCAAATACCATCCAAAAATTTCTTATATCATAATAAATTCCTTCCTTTATGTCAAAATCCCATAATGCAATTTATATGGTGAAATCCAAAATGATATACATGATGATTATTAAGCATTCATCAATTAAGGTCTTTGTTTTATTTGTTTCTTAAACCACTAAATTATATATATTTATAATTTACCTAACAACATTATTATATTAAATATACTAATGTGGTTTTATGTTATTCTTATGACCTAAAACTTCACACACATATAGTAAATGGGATACACAATCGTTGTTCTGGTGCTTTGCAGACTATTGTCTCATGAAACTATGCCTTTCATACTTCCATTACAACAATCGGTGGTTGTAAATAAAGTTGGAATTAAATTATATATATTATTTTTATTATTTAAACGATTTAATTAATATTATTATTTTTTCATTTCAGATATACTTTCATGCTTTCCATTTTTAGGGAATACAATAACATCGTTCATGTGTAAGGCATGCATCCATCTCGGGAAGCGATGATTCATGCACGCCGTACAAAAACTATATTAAAGATGGTTTTAAAAAAATATATTATATATATGTCATAAAAAGTATTAAAATTATAATATATAATATATTTTCATTATTCTAACATGGATATAAAATTAAAATAGTATTCATTCTTAGGTAATGCATGTCATCTCCATGAATGGTGTATTTTATTTTCTACCTCCAAATTTTATAAATAAAAATTACTAAATATATAATAAAATTTTATGGTATTATAATCGTGGTTATTATTATTTATATTATTATATCACAATCAAAGTACAAGGACCATGCATTACAATGCAAAAAAATGTACAGGAAATAGAGAACTTATTACTTAAAACATATCATAAACATGTAATTATTAATAAAAGAGTAATAAAAAGTCATATGTAAATAATATTTGGTTTTTTATACATTAATATAGTTTTGTAGATGTAAAATAAACTTATATTTATTTTACATGAGGTTTTAACATGTATGGAAGATGTCAATATATATGGTATGGGGATTTTTTATCTCGCTTCTATTTTAGTGATACTTTTTCCATATTCACAATTAGATTCATGTATATATTGTATACACTACAGATAAATGTAATATATTATATTTAAAATTTAATTATTATTTTATTTACTTATACATTTTATTGTATCTCTTTCATGGTGTTTACTAGTCAAATATAACAAAATCGATAAATAATTTTTTTATGAATTTTCCTTCTTGGATACACATGATAAGTTATAAAACTATATTCTATTACTAGGTGAATAAAATATAAATTTATATGATTGATAATATATATAATTTATTAATGATATTATATTTTTCATGTGACATTATATTATCTTTAGTTGGGAATTCTATATTCCAATCATCATGTTTTCTAAACATGTTTTCAAGAAGGATATTTTAAACAATGTCGAGGAAAAATATATAATGGTGTTTGAAAAAGGGTTTCAAAGATTAATTTCTATTTTTTCATGGTAATTTTCAATTAAAATGGATTTTTAAATGATTTATGTTTTAAAACTCATTATTTCAAGTGGAAATTGTATTTTCCTCATAATTTTTTAACATGATCATTAAATGTTATTTTCCATCTAATATAACATCTGTTACTGTTACTCATGATTTATTAAAGATATGATCCAAGGGTACAATTATTTTTCTATATTTGAGTGATTTTTATTTTTATGATGAGGTGTTTCTGAATTTTGTTACATTCCAATGAGATAAGAAAGGATGAAATATTTTCAATGACCATTTATATTCATTATTTTGAATATGATAAATGACTTATATTATTATGGAGCATATATGAAAGGTTTATATTATGTTATGTGTGACATATATATCTCCATATATATCATTTGTTATGGATTTATATCTTAGTGATTAATTATTTGAAATAACTCTACATGCTTGATCAAATATGGGAAGAAGGGGAAACCCAATCACCTCTGAGAAAAAGGGAAATCAAGTTACACTATGGGAAGAAGTAAAAACCTGATCCAAAATTAGGATTGTAATTGGTGATGGTGGTGTCTCCCACCAAGAAGGTCCATCACTAATTAAGTGACCTATTATGTTTATTCAATAATCCTTGAATTATATTGATTTATTATACATGGTTATAGTTTTACCACATATTCCATGTCTTATTCCAATATTATGCTATCATGGGTCATAATGTAAATTTCTTCATGATTCATGTCTTAAAAATTATCATCATCTATTCCATAACTCGTGTATATGATTCTGGATATGTATGGTATGATATTATATTATTTCGACAATTTTCACATAACCTGATGTTCATAATTGTTCTTACATATCTCCCATTTTTAACATTTCTGAGCATCTGAGATCACAATTTTAATATGATTTATTTTCCCTACATTATGAAGAAATATTTTAGGTTGGGGTTATAAAAGGGATTCTATTCTTGGAAAACAGTTAATATAATTTACCAAAATAAAATTCGGTATTCTATTTTTCATAATGAACTAAACTAATATGGTCTTTCGTTGTTTGTTTTAGTATTTTAAAATTTTTTGAAAGGTCTATTTAATTTTAGCATGGGTTGTTATACTTGAGGAATCGAAACTGATAAATGAGAATAACCATTCTAGGGAAACACCAACATCTCTTCATAGACCATTATTGTTTAACCATTAGTTATTTATCCTGGGATGGGAATATCACCACATTATAAGGAGATTATGAAAATAATGAAAGAAGTTATAGTATAATTATTTGATAAAATTACATTATATAATATGAATTTTTTGGGATAATTAATTAAAAAAATGTAGTTGATCTATTTAATAACTTTTTTAATAGAGTTTAATTATTTATTAATAGTTTTTTCAAAACAATCTTCGAAGAGAGGTAAATATTTATTTTCCTTATTCTATTATCTAAAAAATAATTATCACATTAAATGTATACCATATGAATATTCTATAGTTGAATATATGGAAGCTAAAAATCCATTATTTCTTATTATAAATTATTTATCTAACCAGGTGTATCAAAGTAAAAAAAAATTGTTACTTGATAAGAGGGTTGTAAGTAGTTCGTAATTATCTATTGACTAAATAAGTAAATTTGTGTAAAAAATTATTTAAATAATCCATTAAAATATTTTATATATTTAGATAAAAAGTCTAAATAATATTATTTTTTTCAAAATGTTATTATTATTAATATACCATCAAATAAAGATAGAATTGGTAGATAGTCCAAATATCTCTTAAACAAATATTGGAAAATATGGATAAAATAAGATGTATTTGGTGTTACAGATTATTTAATGGTTTTTATTGAATAATTAAATTACATCATTTATAAATAAAACTATTATTTTCGGTTAGTTGTGGTGGAAAACATAATGTATTTTTTATAGAATATCAATAAAGAAACCTATAAATTATTATACCAATTTTTCATAAGAACAAATTGTATTTTATGTTCTTTAGATATAACATATTTATACATTAATAGATATTTTTACAGAATTATTCAATTAATTATTTAAATTAAATAAAACATCTTAATATGAAACTTTTTATGTATTTGGAAGGTCTTAATAGTGTTATTGTGTCTTTAGATTACATTTTTTTTAATTATATTACAACGGATTAACTTGAATCTTCATTAATTATCATTTTTGAGTTATATCATTAACTTAAGAAGATATGTATTTAATAGAATGAATATTTTTTAGGGTAATTTTAATGTGATACTTTAATTGGGTTCTTGGGATTGACTTATAATATTTCTATTTATTCTTTTCTAATAAAACGAAATTTTCCATTGTGTATAACTTTAATAAAAAAATGTATATCATATTTTTATTAGGTTTTATGTATTTTTATCCATTATTTAGAATATTATTTCATTTGTAAAATATTATAATGGATCTTGGTTACATTAATTAATTTTGAATGTTTTAGGGATAATGGAATTTAAGAACATGATAAGGGAAAATCATTTCATTTAGACCAGATAAATGCACACTTTATTGGGGCTATTGAAGGGTTTATTCTTTTTCACTAAATTTGATTCCACGTTATTATGTATCTGTACTGCTAGATATATGAATTTTCAAGGAAGATTCAGGTAATTTTTAGGCATTCATCAAAAAAATGTAGACATTCTAGAAGCCCTGTAAGATTAAAATTAAAGTTTGCAGTCACTAATAAACTAGTGGCCCAACATAGAAACCCTTACCATTGTTTTTAATACACCCAACCCAAACATATTTAAAATCCCATGAATCATATTTTAACCACTATGCATATCCAATTTTTCCATAATTGAATTTATTGACTTTTGAAGTATCTATTTAGAATTTATTAGCTCCTCAATCCTCATATCATATGAAAAAAAGTGTTACTGAGTGTTCATGATCCCTCTCTAGTATATGGTTTCTCAATTGGTTTTATTTTTTCTATCTCTTAATATACTCTACATTTTTAGATTGTGAATGATTATTTTTTTCATTTGATATCTACTTTTTGGATCCCAATTCTAGTAATTATTTCATTATCTTCTTCACATTCATTCTCAATTGTCATTTCTTATTTCGTGCCATTATTAGAATGATCATATGACTAAAGGATGGTGGTTCGATAGATATTTACCATACAATTAAAATTATAAATTTCATGATTGAATTTATATGAAATTTCAATTTATTTTTATCCCTCGGGAATTTAAATTTCATGATTCTTGATTTAGAAAGGCCATAAAAATTTTGAAAACCATAAATTTCAATGGGATTGAAATTAATGGATATATTTTTGAAAAAAAAAATTTCTTGGAATTTAAAATAATTTTATAAAATGACATGATCTTTATTCTTGAGAATTTTTTTTAAATTAAACACGTATTTGAAAGGAATTATATTTTTTGAAAAAGAAGAATTGTTTTGAAAATTGAAATATCATGTTAAGGAGAGAAATTTTAAATTTTAAAAAGGAATAATTAATTGAATTAAAATCATTGATTTCCCCATGAATGAATGAATTAGTGATGAACTAAAATATGAGCCACAATACAAATTGGGTGCATTGGATGTGCACATTATGACCCCAAAACCCATGAAATATTGAGATGAGGAAAAATATGATTAAACATAGTTCTATATGATTTTACCAAATGTGATGTTGATTTATTCTTTTCGTTTGAATAATTCATTTGGATATGGGAATGAATTCTTGGGAAATGTTTTATAATTAGGTAGTGTGAGGATCTGTTTTCTTGGAACTACCACAACTCAAGGAATATAACCTTGGTTATTTATATTTTTCACTTGATTATGAATTCAATTTTTTAGAGAAAAGTTTCATTCATTATATATGAATTTTATAAGAGAGTTCGAATAAATTTTATATTTAAGAATATATTCCAATATAGAAAAATTATTTATATGAATATTTGTTTTAGATTAAAAATTGTAAATGATTTTTCATTCCTGCATTTATCTAAATTGAATGAATAATTAATATATTTATTATGGAATTGATTAAGGGATTCTTTTTGAAACCCGAATAAGCTGTTTTTCTCACATCCTTCCTTTCCCATTGGGAATGTGTATAATTTATTATACCATGATTACATGAAGGTAAAATAAATCAAGGACTGTAATGTTGTTCTTGATTCAAGGGACCTACATTGATGGATGTGACAAGTTAGGGATGTTATCAACATGATAAATTTGTTTTTTAATAGTCAGTATTGATGAATATTATTTTTAGTATTTATTTTATGTTAATATTGGTAAGATTTTATATATTATTTTATTAGTTTTATCACTGAAATTTTTTATATATATATATTCATTTTTTCATTGTGGTATATTGATAGCTTGTTTATTGGGTAACCCATTCTATTTTACTTTCTGTTTGACACTAGGTTCTAGTTTCTTACCCATGGGGATTAGAAAACCCATATTGGAAATATTAGTTCAATCTATATTATCAGTATACCTATGCATTCTGTTTGGTTTTAAAAAAACTTTATTAGAGGGAAGGTTGTGTGCATTTAGCATATATTAGTACAAAATTTGGGATTTCATTATAAATAAGAATTATAATTTTTGGGAAATTATGTTTATTTATGAGTATGTTCTTGGAAATTTATCAATGCAGTCATCCTTTGTCCACCAATGGGTTTTTCTAAAACATATAATTGAGGAATACATTGATCCAATTTTAGGTCCTTTCCAGAAATTGTTAAATGTATTCATACTTGCATTTTAGTGATTCTACATGATGTAATGTAGTGGTATGATAATGAAGAGACATTGAAACTAGCCAGTGTAGGAAGATTATGGTGATCTACATCATGTGAATCAATTAGATAACTAATTTTATTTTGAGATGTAGGTGTTTGATTCCCAATATTTGGAACATGAAATTTAAACACTTCTAATTTAGGATCTGGTAGTGGATCCATAAAAAGATGAAACTATAGATCCTTCTTAGAAGTTTTTTTAAGAAATTTCCTTCATTATAATGCTCTAATGATCCACAAGTGAATATAGATTAGTTAACAATGAGTAAGATACCATTTTATTCCTTGAAAATTCAAAATTCAATATAGGTGAAGTGTGTTACTATTAATATTTATGGTCTTCGATGTAGGTGGTTGGAATTTCGGTTTATAGTTAATAGACATGAGGTATTAGAGTGGAAATAATTGTTGATATATTTTCAATAAGTATTTCAAACAAGATTCATTGGTCTTGGTGAATTCAATGGAGTGTACCAACCTCTAGTAGTGTGACAAGGCAATGATTTTGTATGTGATCTACTTTATAGAGCGTGTTCTGTATTCTCTGTAGGTAGTAAAAGAATGATAAATTTAAGTCTCAATTATATGAGATGTCTCTTTGACATGATATTAGTTATCTTGTTTCCATATTTAATATAATAAATGATACAGATATTATGGATGGAGAATTGAAGGTGATCTTGACTTGGTTAATTATCTATATTTAATGGGATTACCACTTACTCCCAATGGTATTTATGTAGGTTCCTTTTACGGTATAAATTTTTTTTGATCAACATTATGGTGTTTTTATACAATTGACATCATCAAAACCTACTTTAGTATCTAGAGGAGTCATGTTTACTTACATCTTATATGGAATATAAGAAAATTATATGTATCTTTACTCAATGGAACCCCTGATCTATGGTTCATGTGTTAATTTTGACCACATATTGAATCTCTGTTACTTATTTTATGCCTTATAATGTGGAAGATGGTAGTAAAACCATTTTTATTGTGTCTAAATCATATACATCAAAAGTAATAGTGTTATATCTATAATATTATAGAATAAAAATTCTTCAAAAAGTGAGAGACTCTACTGATAAATATGATGTGGTTTTAGTGATAGTGATAGGTACAATAAGTATGTATTCATATTCACTTACTATTTTACGTTATAATGGTTAATCGTTTTTGATCTTGTCTACATGTGTTTTGAATGTACATAAACATCCTAGAGATCTTATGTCATATGTGATGGATATTTATACACCCCTATGTATAAGGATAGAAAAACTTCTCTAATGCACATTGTTTTTTCCACTATCATAGAATTAGATCACATAGAATTTTTTTGTTCATAATATAAATCCTCTTGGTTTATTTATATTTATGGGTTTTCTAATATCTCATATGTAATAGATTAATTTTCGTCTAATGTGGGCCTCCATTATATTTTCATATCATATATTTCATTTTTTTAGGGATAATTGGACTTGATTTCGAGTAGTTTCAGACATTCCATTATATTGTTGGGTAACGTAAATTAATTGATTTCTTGTGACATAGAGTAGGTGGCTTTGTGTCGTGATCTCCCTTCAGATGTGTTCAATATTACTTATGTAATTCCATTTTATTTCTTGTAATTTTTATTCTTTTGAATTTATTTTTTCTATTAATTTGGTGCCTAGTACATAGTTAATGTATATTCATTCAAACCATATAAAAATAGGGGAATTTAATAAGTTTAAAACTCCATTGGATGTATTAATGAAAAAGGTATTATACAACTTAATGTGTCACCTTCATTGATGCCTATTTTTTTCAAATTATAGCTGATGAAATGCTTCACCATTTTGTTGATTATATGGAAATAAATTGAATTATGGTAAATTACATGTTTCTAATTTCATGGATAGATTATTTTAAAGATTATTTGAATGGTTCAATGTTATAATCAAATATATTTGTTTGATATGGTTATCACCAATTGGTAATTAAATAAACTAACATAATAAAAAATGAATTCATGTGTATGTATTCCCAATGTGATTATTTTTTGTTACCTTTTAGTATTATTTAATACAAAATAGTTATTATGGAACTAATGAATTGGATATTCCAAGACAATCTTCGTTATTTCTTGGTGTTTTTTATGAATATTTATTTACTCAAATATATTGGTAGACCATGGTTTTTATTAGAGAGTAGTTCTAGAAATCTTGTGTGATCACTGGATTTTGGGAAGTATTAAAGATGTAATTTATGGATTTTTGTAGTCAGTTTATTTGGTCATGTTCTCTCAAAACATAGTTTAAAATCAATCATAACATGGTCAAGGATACTATGAAATGGAGGAAATTTTATAATTTTTTTGATATTCAGAGATTCTTGGGTTTATCTAGGTATTACCACTAGTTTGTCAATGATTTCTCAATATTGTCTCATCTAGTGACCACTCTCTCTTGTAAAGGGGTTACATTCATATTTGAAAAAAATGACAGGTTCTTTTGATTAGATCATGAATAATTTCACTTCTTCAAAAAAATTTACACTTCAATATGATGGGTAGGATTATGTGGTATTTTACTATGAATCTAAATCAATTTATGGTTTTGTTCTTATTCAGGGTGATCAACTGATAGCCTTTGGTTCTAGATAACTTAGTCCACATTACAATAACTATCTTACCTGTGTTATTGAGCATTGATATATGAGGTATTATGTTGATAATTGATGATATTACATTCTTTGAGAATGTATTTCCATTTATAGAAACTAAAAAACTGAACATTTTCCAAGCTCAAAAATATTTGAATCTTTGATATAAATGTTCGGTTGAGTAACAATATTATTTTAGTATAAATTTCACCTAAACCCCTGGTAAGGGTATATTTCATTGTATTTTCATAGAGTAGAAAAATTTGGTCCCAAAATATGAACGAATAATTATAATATTTATAATTCAATGAATAATTTTCTCACATTAATATTGGTTTCTTAGAGAATGTGACAAAGATTAAACTGGAAAACATTCAGTTTACAACCTCTCATACTAATATTTCCCTTTGAAAATTTTTTTCCCTTCTGATTTCCATGGAATTATATACTCTCATAATTATAGGGAGATGATTTATGAGTGTTAATTCTCGTTATAGTGTATCCTATGTTTTTGAAATCAGTATATTGTAGCTTTTTTCTATGAAAAAAAATGTTATGGGTTTTTTTTCAATATTTATAGTAGTAAGTGAACCTTGATATCAAAAAAATCATAATATGTGATAATGACTCTGTTTTCTCTTTATATAGAAAAACTTCATTGAAATTGTTTCCTATTATTATACTTGTTATCAGGTCTTGGTTGGACACTGCTAACATTCATGTATACATAATCCCATTCCATTTCCAATGAAGATGTTTTATAAGACTTCTATTGATTTCATAGTGGGGATATTTTTTAACCCTTAAGGGAGGAAAGTGGTATGGGTTATAATTATACATTATGTAAAATTAGATCATTTTTCTTCCTTTAGATATACATTTAATGTTGAGGATTTGATAAGTTTATATGTCAAAGAGATTGTATGATTTCATGGATTTATTTCTACTATAGTCTCACATATGTGTCATAATTTTACGTCTCATTTTTTAGAGGCCTCTTTGAGGAGATGAGATCCAAGGTAATATTGATCCTAAAACATTATATATATATATGGATATCTAGACAAAAATGGATAAAAGGATCCCTGAAGACATGCTATATTCTTATGTTATCATCTTTTGTAGAGAATGAGATGTCTATTTTGGAAATTTTAAGTTTTCCTTTAAAAAAATTATCATTATTCTCTATGGAAGGATATTTTTATGCCTTTTATGGCTACTCTTATAGATTTTTATTTTGGTTGTCAGATATTGTCAATACATCCTTGGATGAACTGGATTTTTTCTGAGTTCAAATGATGACGATTTAGTTTATTTATTATATGATAGTGAGGTTATAGAGCCTCCAAAAAGACAATCTTGACCATAAATATAGACCTTTGGAGTTATAAGATCATGATTAGGTGTTTTTTAGAGTTTCATCACGGTTGGCTCATAGAAAATTCACAATGAATGGAATGCTTTCCTTTATCTTGGTTAGAGCTATTCCGATTAATGAGTGAGTTGGAATTATGGGTTACTTTGTATAATTACCAATATAGTTGAAATTTGTACATAATTTGTTCCATATAACATAGCTCAGGATGTAATATTTTAACCCTGATCATGTCATCAACAGGTAATGTGTTGATGTGGAACCTGATTTAGCTATGAATGAGTAGTTGATTGAAACTTTTGTTTATAGACAATGGTTTTCTATGATAAATATATACCTTTGGCCATGTGTTATGATAGAAGAGTTTTTATTCACCACATTTTTGTGGTAATGAGTCACTGATGATAGAGTAGTGGTCTCATCACTTTTTTGTGGTGGGTTCTTGATAGGATTTTTTGGGATACATTTTTTCATTGATATAGATCTTATAACAAATTTTGACTTGACATCAGGTAATATTTCACCATTAAACTAATAGTAGTAATATTATAACTTCTACAACATAAGATTTTTACACTTTATATAAATTATGGATGTTTTTTAGACTTTGAACTATTGGTGTAATATTTGGGAAAACTATAAGGTTTATCATAAAAAATCGTGTGCCATATGATGGTGCTCAATAAGGAGAAAAACGTTTTCCCAATCATGTACAGTCACCCATCAAACAATTTTTCTAATGATTTATAGATTTAAATATTTTTCACAAGGTTATTTTAACCATGTGTCCCAATCATGAAACCATATTGTGTTCCATTTCTAGATTACATTTAAGGATGCATAGTTTGGATACATAGTTAATAGTAAATGAGTTCCCCAACATGGAAACCATTCATTAATATTTTATTAATTTGAAAAAATTAATTAAATTACAGATACTGCAAGTTTAACCTCTAATCATCCCCCTTTTGACCCCAATTTATTTTTTTGTCATTTGATGTATATCTAGAGGATTTATATGCTTCTAAAACCACATCAATTGTGATTCAATCTTCAATTGGAATTTATTGATCACAATTTTGTATATAGTTTCTCTCTTTATTTTTTTCCATCTTATAAATTTCTATACCTGATGGTTTTTGTTACATCTCATGTGTTGGGTGGATTCAATTTTGGATTTGATATCTCTTGATTCATAGGTTTATCCAATGGTCTTCTTAAAATTTTTATCCATTTTTGTTTCCCATTTTGGTAATGGATTGTATTGATATTTTATAAAATGGTAGGTGGTTCTATAATTAATTGACCAAAAATTCAATCTCGGAATTTCATCCTTGATTAAGAATTTTCATTCAATTGATTTATGATAAATTGATTTTATTTTAGTGTATTCTTCATTAAAAAAGAGAGTGGGAATTTTTAAAAACCCCATTATCGATGCACAAATAAGTATTGGGTATATTTGAAGAAAACATATTTCATTTAATTATAATGGATTTTGATTTTTAAAATCTCAAAATTTTCCTTTAAATAAATTATAACATCAATGGAATGAAATTTATGAAAACCTGGGATTTGATTTTGAAATTAAAATGGCATATTAAAACATGAAATTAGATATTTGACATTTAAATGATGAATTGAATGGAAAAAAATAATTTCACTAATATAGATTGAATAATTGATTGAATCAAATGTGATGTTGAGTAATTAGTGGGTTATAATAGAAAATATTATATTAATATGACTTCATAGAAATAGATTTATGAAGAAAACAGTAACTGAACATAGTTTGGTATTATTTTCCCATAGAGGGTTTTGATTTATTATTCACATCAGTCAGAGCATTATGTATGTATACACAAATAAATGATCCATATTTGTTTACTGTTTATTTAATGAATCCAACACCTTAAAACTAACATAACATAGGAAACATAGACATGGTTATTTTTTTTGACTTTTTCATGCTTTTTAATAGAGCATTTAACACATGTATATTATTTATATAAATTTTATATATGTAATATTCAATTTCTCTTACTTTTAAATAATTTCAATCAATTGATTCAATCTATTTTTTTTGGATTAAAATGGGAAAATGAATGTTCATTGCCTTGTTTTATACTAATTGAGAGTATTAATGGGTTAATTATCATGTAATGGATTATCGAACACTAGGTGGGACCCTACTGGGTTTTTTCTCCGACCCAACATTTTCCATCAAGAATTTGTAGATTTTATAATACTAGGTCCTGTTAAATTGAAATAGCCACTTAGATGTGGTGGTTGTTCTTGATTCACGGTACCTAGAGTAATGAGGGATATATGTGGGGGTGTAATCCACTTATTACATATTTTTTCTATTATTTGGTCATGATATATGTTATGTTTTACTTTTTTATGTTTATATTGGTGAACATATATATCTTCTTGTGGTAAATTTCTCCATGAGATGTGTTTGGAATAAAAACGGGTTATTATTTGTTTTCCTGCTATTCCCTCTTGATGTATTATTTTTTGGATATATTTTTCCCATTGATATTAATTTGAAGCTATCTACTAGTCAACAGCCCATGGGGATCAAGAAAATACTCTGGATATGTTACTTATGTAATGGGTATCATTGTAATTTTTTATTTATAATGGTATTTGAAATTATGATTTCTAAATAACTCATGTTACGTGAAAAAAAAAATATATTATTATTTATTTAAAAATGGTGTAATAATAGATTACAAAATGAAATACATACAGGATTATATAGCTGGGGAATAAATTATAACCAATGAATTTAATATTCAAAAAGAAAATAAAAATAATACTAGGATAAATATATCTTATTTTTAATATACCATGAAGATCATACTAGTGAAAATAAATATATAAATAATAAAATTTTTAAAAATTTACAATGAAAAATAAATTAATTAATAGGAAAGAATAATTTTGTTGGAAAATGTATAGCTACATCTAGGAATATAATATATATTTTATTGTCATTGGACATATGGTAATTGTACATGTGGCCATAGTATATATAGTTTTTGGATATTTGGTTTTTGGATATTTGGTCATTAGATATATAGTTTTTTGGAAATACATTTATCCCATGAATACATTGATGATTTTTAATATTTATTGAAAATATAAGTGTTATTTAATTCAAAATTAATAAATAATTCCAAAATAAAATAGAAATCATATAATTATTTAGTGTTATTTTTTAAAAATATATAATTATATTTTCGTTATTTATTAAATTTTTTATTATTAGTTTTTAAAAAATAATTTTATGATTTTTAATTCCATAAAATACTATAACACAACATGATTGATAATATTAAATTGTTTAAAGATAAATCATTAATAGGATTAATTAGAAGAAGTTATTTTTTAACAATTCTATTGTTCATGAGACTATATTTTCTAGATGTCATGTATTTTTATTTACATAGTTTTTACGTATTTCAATAAAAGAGTTTTTTCATTGAAAATAATTATATATATATATATACAAATTTCCAATCAACCAGTATTTATTAAATTGAATGGAATGATAATAAATCTATATTTGTGTAAAAAGTATTATATTTCATGATAATATTGATCATGTTTAATGTTTCTTCTTATTAAAACAATTTTCTCACTTTTAAAACTTATTTCAAGTAAATTATATTTCATATTTAGAATCAATAATAAAAATTAAACAATAAATCCACATTAATTATTAGTTACAAATATAATTTATCGATGTTAAATTTATGTTACCAGTATATAGTTAAAATGATGTAAATGGTTTAACTAAGGTGTTATGGCCTAAAATATAACAAACACTATTACAAAAAATTTATTGGATGGTGGAAAAATATTCCTCCTCTAATATTATATATGTTCTTTGGAAAAAATTTAAATACATCCCAATTTAAAATCATTTCCAAACACATCATGGAATGTATTTTTCAATATCAAATTGGAATAAATATTTTCTAAGAATAAAAGTTTATTTTACTAAAATGTATGTTAATTCAATCGAAAACAAAAACAATTTTATTGTCCCAAAGTTATATATATGGTTTAAATTATTTATAAAATTTCACCTCCCTTTGGTTCAATATAAAATTTAATGGATTTATATTAGTGGATCAATGTATATCTCATCCTATCAATGGTGAGTATTTCTCTTCATTAAAAATGTATTTAATATTATTTTTTGGTAAGTCGATACCACATATTATATAATTTATTTTTGAAATCATTGATTATCTTTCATTTTATATTTTCTAGGTATGAAAATTATTTTTTATAAACACTACAAAGTCTCTTTAATCCATTATTTTCATCAGATTATTTAATAAGATTCATTTCCTCATCTTTATGGATTTTCATGGTATTTTTTTAACATGTAATTTTATTTCTGAATTTATTTAATATAAGTTAATTCCATTTGAAATAAGTTTCTCATAAAATAAATATATTTATTATTACTTTTTAATGTGTGTTTATAGTTCACTAAAATATTATCGTCAAGAATTTTCAATATTCATTATTAATTATTATAATTCATAGAAGATATTACCTTATTATAACATTTACCAACTCTCATTTGATGGGTTCTAATCGTATATTTTTTACATATTTATGAATCCCATTTTCACAATAATTCAAAAATATGATATGAATGAAGTATCAAATATTCCATGTGGAACACACATTTAGAGTTTCTTATAACGTGTTTATTGTACGTAGAATTATATGGAATTATATTTCATCAGGATGTGATATATATATATCTTTTGATGATATATAAGGGATTTGTTAATAAACTCATACAAATATGGTATTTTATCCACTTTGATCTTGGTAATAGAGATTGAATACAACACCATAAGTGTCTTTATCCTCATTTATTATGGGAATTAAAAGTGATACCAAACCATTAAGCCATTTAGTCCACCATTTATATGGGAATTGAGAGTAATCATAAAATCTTTAGGGATTATATGCCCTATGACAATGAGAAATTTAACGAATCTCAAACCCATAAGTGGATCATTCCATTGCGATTATTATAATAGGTAGTGATCTCAAGCCATTAAGGGACATATTCGACATTCTTTATATAAATTTGGAGTGACTGAAAACCCCAATGTTACAATATTAACTTTTCAATGATGGTCTTGGATGGGATCTAGTCATAAGAAACGAGTTTTTATTCTTATATAAGTTATTAATTCATAATCCAGAACTATGTCTTATAGCAAATTAATATGTTATAATTCCATAGATTATGTGAGATTTATCAATTTTCTACAATCTAATTCCACAGTTTCTATACCATTTCACGAAACATATATCATGACGTGTGATCTATGGTCCATGTTTAGTTTTTTATGTGTTAATTATATTACAATTATGTACAATGATTATATTAACATTCTAATATGATCAATTATTCCCACTTGCCATTTGTATTTGGAATATATTATATTAAGTACTTGCATATCTTATAAGCTCAACCAAAATTATGATTCAATTCCCTACAAAATAAAGTGGATTAGTATTCTTGAGTTCACTTGAAGGGTATCTTATGAAATTATTACCTTTTTAGGCATTTATAAATGATTATAAGATAAATTTTCTAGTAATTTATTCTATAAATTCACTTAGATTCTATGATGTTATTTATTATGAGTTGTAATTAATATTCATTGAAAATGTTGTAATATAATTATATGTTATTATTGGGTAATCACATTTTTTATTATAGTAGGGTTTATATATTATTTAGGTCTTGGTATATGAATAATTGAGGGATAAAATAAGTTTCAATATTTTATGAACTAAATTTGTATAGGATTTTCCAATAGTGACAAAATCAAAACCTAATAGGTCCAAAGATGAAATAAAGTGTCCTTGGGAGTAAATATATGTAAAAGTTATAATAATATTGTTAGTTTTTATTTTATTTATTTTTCATTAAAACCCTTTCTTATGGTTTTTCTTTAAATAAATAGTTAAAAAAATATAGAGACTTCTAGGATTATTAAAAAAGAATGAATATATTAGTAAAATGATTAAATACAGTGTTGATAAATCCTATCTTCTAGTGTTTTATGGGAATATAACTATATTAAATATTATTATTCTTAATTTAGTCTAATTGAGTATAATTTTTGAATGTATTTTCTCTCTATACATACATCCCATTATAATTATTAGGATAAAGATATGAAATTTCCAATACAAAATCAAATCATGATTATTTGTTGATGAAAGGATAATTATAATGTTCTTATAGAGATTTATATCTATTTTATAGGTCAAAATATCAAATTATGTTTGTTTTTTACCTCAAATAGTAATGTGGACGTCTATATTGATTATATATCTATGTTGAATGAATATATTAATATTTTTAGAGGTTTTTCATGGTCTCCAACCATAATTTGAGGATTATTTTATAATAGAATTCTTTCTTAGTAAAATACATATATAAAAACACTTTATTAAATAGACCATATTGAAACAGATTAATTGAATAATACAGTTAAATAGAATCAATATGTGGTTATTATTGGTTCAATTGATTCATAATTGGGTGAAATAATCTTTTATTTATGTTTAATGATGGATTAAATGATTATGTCTTTGATTATCATAAACATATTTACATCCTGATAAAAATGTGTCATATTACATATAAAAATTACTTATTCAATAAATAATTAGGTTAACATTATTTCTATAATATTAAACTATGAACTTTATATTATCAAAAATGGGTTAATAGAGAGGATGTACTCCTGATAGCTATTTTATAAGATATGGACACTAGGAATTGATAATGTTACCTCCAAGACATAAAAAATACCTCACTATCATCATTGGTACATTGATTAAATTATTTAATAATTACCTAGACCAATTTTTATAGTCATTATAGATTATATTATAATATATTCTATGAATAATAACCGTAATGATAATCATTTTCCATATTTTGTATTGACAATGAGAAAGGGAATAATATATAAACATTTTCTAATGTCTGAATTTTTTATAATGAAATTATAATCCTTTGAAAATATAATAATTAAAAAAGTTATAACAATAGATCCTTAAAATATAAGGATTATTCGATTATACCATAGATAAAACATAGTAATAGCAATTAATTGTATGGTTTAATGGGTAGATACTAACATTTTTTGGGAGTTATTTACCATTTACTTCAAATCCATGAACTATGTGACCTAGTAAGGAAGTAAAGACTCTTTAGATAAATTATTATGAATAAAATTTCAATGATAATGGTAGAATAATGGTTTTTATTCATTTACTCACCCTACTATATACTATATATGGGTTTATTATATAAAATTATTATTCAAAAAATTATTATCTTATTTCCTCTTAAAATTTGAGAAAATGGAATTTAATTCTCTATGTCAATTAATGTTATAGGAGAAAACATACTTGAATGATGATCTGAATCAAGGAAAATATTATCAATTTATTAAATATATAGTGATAATATCTCGATATATAAATGTGTGATATATTTTATAACAACAATATATTAATACATATGTTTAAATATAATTTTATGAACATTTTCTGATAGGTATTTCTTCATTCGATAATGGACTGGGACTACACAATACATTTCAACCATATGATGGTAACCAATTTATTGGATGCTATGAAAAATAAGTATCATGATACCATATCCATTATAAGGATGAAAAGTGACATAAGACTCATTGGTTTTTAGTGGATAGACTTATGAATCAAAGAGAATAGGGTAGAAAACTATATTTATCAAATGAATAAACAATAATCCAAACATTAGAAGATTAAATAGGCCCACAAAGTTGATATAGGAAATCAAAAGAATGTATGGAATATTATAGGGTGAAACATATAAATTAAATTAATTATATTAGTTATTAAATGATGATGATTCAATAAAATTAATTAATTGAATATGTAACTATTGGATTATTCTTTTAACTCATAAATGTTTATTTATACACAATGAACAATGATTTATTGATATCTACAAGAGGATTACTATAGGTAAAATATAAAATGGAGATTTATTATTTTTATCTAGATTCATAGAATTCTAGAAAGTTATGAATGATTGATTTATTCATATATTATAGATGTATCCCTTACCTATACAGAATTAAAATGTGAGAACATCATTATGGATATCATCAAATGATACCCAATTATTTATATGTGTCACATTTCTATTATAGTTCTAGTTATTCACCATATATGTTTTGAACAATTTAAATTTATTAATTAATATTTCTCCCTCAATGAAATTTCATGGATTCATACATAATGGATGTTGTAAGGATTCTTGTATTACCAATTTTATTATATGTAATCAAAATCTTATATTAATATGAATAATTTAGGGAAGTATTTAGAATGAATTGGATACTAATTTGAACAACATCATTAATTATAATACTAAAACAAATGTTTATTCTGGCAATATAATAATATTTTTAAATAAAATGATGATATAAAACTAAATGGATTTTGTTAGAGGATGAGAACAACACCATCCCATTGTAGAGTTCCCATATAACAAAAATATACATAATATCAATAAAATTATACCATATGATTTTCAACGAGGGAATGAGTATATAATCCAAACATTATGGGATGATGTTATGAGAGTGTATTATAGCACTATCATATATTTCTAATGAGATGTCTAAGAAGATTCAAACAAATCATCAACACATTATAACTACACAAAATAAATAGAACATTTATGATTATAACAGTGAATATTTGGATTTTGAATTCATATATAATGCACAACTTATAATATCACCGTGTATGATGGTTATGTCATTATGGGAGAAGGGAATGTTTAATTTTTAATACATTTTCCGTATTTATATGATCAATCATGTGGGGACAATATCTTCTCATATTCCTCTTCCGATGAACCTCTCTTAGGTCTGTGATGTGATCCATGTATCACTTTTGTGATATTATATTTCAAATCTATAATTTTTACTAAAATAATTTTCATTTCATCTAAAACATTATCCCATTTATAAGGAATCACAAATATAAAAATACGATCATGAGAATAATGTTCTATGAAATAAGGCTAATAAGCAAGAAAATGTTTGATGTTGAAATCATACTTTAATTGAAGAAACATGGAATCTCTATAATGTTATGAGGGAAATGCATCATCATTTTTTCATTATATTAAATTAGTTTTTGTGTATAAATTACATATAATTTTATTAAATTTTTACTCCTTTCAATATGTATCTATCTCAAAATATATCATCTGTTTTTATTCCATTTGATTCAAGTAATACCAACCTAAACAGAAATGATTTATTTTATTATGGAAAATATTAAAATATATAATGAAATAAAATTTGATATATCTAAATGAATTACAAATTGTAAAATTACTGCAGGAATGAAATAATTTATTAATAAAATAATTCATGGATGAAATTATTTTTTTCACTATCAACCTAGATTATCATACCATAGATAATAAGAACATAAAAAATACCACATATTAGAAATATGATAAATATATTTACAAATAAACTAATGAATATGATGAAATATTATAGATATATATTTAAGGCTATATTTAATAATGAAATATGATCGTTATGGTCATTATACATGTATCTGTTAGACATATGAACATTTTTATATGATTTCCAGATATATTTTTATTTGATATACATGAATCAAATAGGTACATAATAATGTGATAATTTATAGAAAATGATTGTTTTATTACACAAAATAATTAATAATTCTAAAAGGAACTCAAAAAATTATAGTCATTTAATATTATTAATTATGAAAATATGTATTTTATATGTTACATATTCTAATTTTTATTGTTATGAATTTTAATGATAATTTTTTTATTTTTTTAATATTCAAAAAAATATTACAATAATAATGGAATGATAAAAGTTAATGGTTATAAGATGAATAATTAATGGTGTATATTAAAAACCATCTAATGAAAAAATTATATTCTAGAATAATTGAATTATATATATATTATGTATTTAAATTTTTACAAATTATTGATATATATATTAAAATTTTATTTTGATGAAATTAATGTTATGTAAATATTAAAAATGACTAGAAATAATCTATTTATTTTTACATGGTAACATATAAGAATAAATTCAAATTTATGCTTAAAAATAAAAACTCATGAAAGGATATATTTAGGCATTATATATTATAATATTCAAATTAATTTTCATCACTTGTTAAAATTTTATTAATCAGATGTATTTCTTATCTTAAATTATCTATTCAGAATTATATAATAAGGTCAATTTAAATTTTTGTCATTAAAAATATGTTTCTATAGTAAAAAAATGTGTCATCACGTTAAATGTAAAATGAGAAAAAAGTGTTTTACTAAGGGATATTGGCCAAAAAAATATCCTAAAACATTATCTATTATGGAGATATTTATAGAATAAATGACCTCCTTTTATTCTATTCCAATTATATTTAATATTCGGTTCCAATTAAATGTTAAAATATATTTCATACAGAATAATAAAATTTGATTTGAGAAAATACCACTCAAGGTTAACATTAAGAGGACCCATCTTCATCCAACCACATCCCAAAACATTCATCTAATTCCATCACAAATAACATCCCAAATTACCTCCCAAAGTATATATTCCGGGAATTGGGATCCCCAAGTTAGTGAAAGGAGTACCAAATCCTATATTTTTAATATATTCTCTCAGATAAGATCCATGTCGAATGTGGATTTCGTGAAAATTAATCTATGAGGATTTTTGTGGTCTGAGATCACTTCTTATATCACATTAAAATAAAAAAAATTGTGTGTCAATTTATATTATGAAAATTTTAATGTTAATTATCATTGAAATTTGAACTATATTCTCCCCCCTATTTTCTATTTCAGTCTACATGTCTTCTTAATATATCACCTCTCTTTAGTCAAATATTTGATCGAAAGAATTTTTATATGTTGAGATAAAAATATGTATTCTTAAAAATAAGGACAATTTCACATCACTTACCATTGTTTAGTTTTATTTTATTTATCTCATATCAAAAAATATTAGTACTACCAATGTTCATTTTGTAATGATATTATCATTATTCTAAAAATGTTAGAGATGAATGAATTTCGACTTTTTCTACATAGCTTTTTATCACACTATTTTTTTGGTTTTTATTATGTTTCATCATTTATTGGTTTTTATGGTATTAAAATGTAAATTTAATTGTAATTATTATTTTTCATAATACGAATATTTTCAATGAGATCAAATTCTAAATTTAATGTTATGCAGATGTAAAGGTTACTTAATATTTTTTATTAATTATTTTTGAAATTCTTTATAATATATTTCCTATATATATCAATATTTATTATCATTTTCTATCCCTCATTGGAGTTATGATGTCGTGATTCTAGTAAACATCCCTCTCTAGATAATGTATGACAATGCCTTATAATTGTTTTTATAAAACATGTTTATTTCTCACTACAAAAAAAAATCAATTTTCGAATTATTAGTGTTTCCTAATGAATTAAATATGAATGGGTTTTCATTATGTAATGGGTTTCGTGGAAGTATATTGAATACTAATGTATTTAATTAAGATTTAAGTCTTAATATATGAAATTTATAGGATATGAGAGTAATTAAAAAATCTTAATAGAATCTCTAAATAATGATTTGGTTATAAATAGTGTACCCACACCTCTAAGGGATAATACCCACTATGAATAAAGAAATATAAAGTAAACCCAATACCAAACGAGACTCTATCCAACGTTAATAAGGGAATTGGTAGTCAACCCAACCCCCTAATAGAATATTTAGAGTACAATTATGATAATGGGTAATGGACAAAATCAACATAGTGACTAAATCAACTATATAATAATGGTTATATACATGAGCCTTGATGTAAGAAGACATTTTATATCCAATGGTTTTTTCCACATATTTATTTATAAAATATTTTTTATTCACCATTCTAATGTTATCTACCCATGTAATATGATTGAAATATCGAGATTCTAGGTTCATATTAGTCATTTCATAATTTATTCTGAAATCCTCATTTAATGATTAATTATATATGAGCAATGTTTTATTGTGTATGATTTTCTTAAATTATTTTCACAAAAAAATGATTATATTAATATTCATAAATGTTATTCCCAATATCACATATATTATATAATTAAAATATAAAATGTTCATCAAATACTATTTATTTTATGTCACACATGTTTCTATTTTCATTCAATATGAATTGAAGAATATTATAATTTATGATTTTTCTAGATGGGTATCCCTAAAAAGGCATATTTTATGGGAGATGTATAAGAATGGATGAAAAATAAGTTGGTTATTTATCGATTATACAAATAGAACCAATAGTTTTTGGGTATTATATATTTTTATAAGTGATGAATAATTATGTAAAAATATGTAATATATAATCATTTTATGTATGACTAAAATTAGGGTGAGGTATTTCATAGTTATCTTTGATTATTTTGGTCTTTGATTAGGTATTTTCTAATGTTATAAGACAATTTTAAACTATGTGGATGGATTCTACTAATATCATGTGAAAATTATTTTTATAAATTTGATCTAGTGTAAAAAATCAATGTTTTATGTAATTAATAGTTATGGAAATTTTCATTTTTCCAAAAAAAAATTGCCATTACTATATTATTTTAAAATATATATCATCTTAATGGTTTTTAAACATGAGGAATTGGATAGTTGCTATGTTTCTTAATTTATTTTTATCCTTACACTTGTATACTCTATATAAAGGGATTTTCATATATTATTATTTGATCATGAAGGATCAAACATAAGAAAATAATTAATTTGAACGTAAATTGTAATATATTATTTTTTTATGATATTAAATTTTAGATGTAAACTATTAGAGAATGTGGGTTGTTATCTATTATAAATGTAGTCAAAGTTATTTTAAAATATGTAAATGAATAGAAAAAATCAAAATTATTAATGTGATATGACATAATATCTCTTATCTATTAGAGAGACCAGTAATATAATGTTTTCATTGATATATTTGACTAAATATCTTTGTAATTGGTTGGCGGTTCTTTATATTATCTAGATAGAGGTAATGAAAAATATGGACAATTAATGTTAGGTGTTATAGCATATATAATAAATATTTATTGTGGTATTCTGTAACAATTTTATTATCTATAGATGAGTAATGATCGGTCCTAATCCTCGTATTGAATTATATATTTTTAATAGATTATGGTATTGTATAAATGATGAGTTATAATTTGGAAACCAGTAAATTAATTTATTTTTAAATGAGAAATAAATTTCATGAACATTGTGAATCATTTAAAAATATAATTGTAGATGCACAATTCAATTTATATGGTGTTTAATTTACCTATGAATTCTTTATATTTATCAAATATCATGAAAATATATTTGTTGAATGGTCTTGGCACATTTTATTTTAAAGAGGTCCCCTAAAAAAGTAATTTTATAGTGAGTAGATACTAATAGAGTATTATTTAGAAGAAGGTGAAACATTTGGTCATGTTTCATGTTATAAATTATTCTCTTAAAATTTAAACAATATCCTTAGTAAATGTCATGATTTACTCTCCTAATCATATTCCACATCCATATGTGTGAAATATAGTTTAGGATCACAACAAATTAATTTATACAAGGTTCAACATCAGTTTTATTCACTAATAATTATTTTCATAGATTGTTTTCATAAATATATTTTTTTCACTCGATAAATTTAGTTATTAAAATTACAAAAATTTATGCACAATGTTTGAGAAGTTATAATGTACATATCTATATACACTATTCTAATAAACCTTCTAATGTTTGAAGGCTTGTAATTTATAAAATATTATTAACATGACATTTAAATCATATTCCTTCACTCTAGAATATATTGTACCTTTAATGAGAATCTAGATGGTTCTACATCAAATACATTACCTTCTTATATAGGGCCAAAACTACCAAAAAAATTGCATAAAAAAATATTAGATCATCATTCTTCTCCCCCATTTAAAATTAAAACCGCATTAATTAGATCTTATATATACTAAATCACCATACCCATTAGTACAAATAATATGGATTATTGGAAGTTAAATAATCATTCATCGACCAAACAATAGTTTCAAAATGGTTGATGATTAAATATTTTTATAAATTTGATAAATAATTATACCATCAATATTAAAAAAATGTTGATTGTAATTTATTTAATATTTGACTTATTTATATTAAAATTTATTCATGAATATATTTCCATAATGATTTATAGAAATTTTAATTATTATTTTATTCATCAACAATCTTAATGAATATCATCTTTAATCATAATGGAAAAGTCCAAGACTTTTAATATAAATCCAAATTCCATAAATATAATTCTGTTCACATCCTTAACCAATAGATAGTTTTATTACTGAACATAATCTTAGTGAATCGTCATATTAATATATACCGCTATTCTCCAGAAATTAAAATAAGGAAAATGCACTGTTTATCTGATTATTGTAAGACATTCAACATCATTTGATTAGTCAAGTAATACACATATCTCACGAGTCGGGAAAAGGATTTCATATGGTTTTTTATTAAATTCATAAAATAGATCAGTGACACATAATATATATAGATATTTGAATTTGTGAAAATAAAATCATGATGTTGAAGTCAAATGCTCAGAAAATGAAAAAAGATGAAATCATAAAATTCAAAAGTAGTCATAGGAAAGCTTCAATGGTATCATCCATATCAAATATTCCTCTAAAAAATTATTTCAAAATGAATTTTCATATTGAATATTCAAAGTTACATACACATGTCAAAGATCATCAATGTATATAAATTTCTATAAGAACAGAAAATTTCAAATTTTCAACGAAGAATTACATTTAGTTATTTTTAAAAATTACATACATAATGTCACGACCCATCCTCGAGGATCGTGCCGTGACAAATCCAAGCCCGCCTTCCATAGGCCAGGGGCTGGTGAATAGCACCAAAGTTGAATCCCTAATAAAAAGGGAAGGAATTTACTTTAATCTTGTAACTCACACAGTCTGAACACATGAAATTGAAATATCATGTACAAAAATAGAATAGAAAAATTTCGATGAATGTATGTGGGCCAGAATACAAACCCAACTGAACAAAAAGAACATGTACAATTAAAAAATGGAAAAAATCTCTTGGATCGTCTAGTGTGGAATCCTACTAGATGGGTAGGTACAGAACTCGAACTACTCTTCCCTGAAGTACATCCCATTTAGTCCATCTCTGAGTAGCCTCTAATCTGTCACCCTTAGCCTCGATCACTGCTGTCTATCATCTGCACAGAACACAACAAGGTGTGGGTGAAGCCCGTGCAAGGGTGAGTATAAAAATACTCAGTATAGGACCTGGAGACCCCCGATGGACTCCCATTATCCACTAAGATAGACCACAATTTTATGATACAATCAAGAACAATCAACCATCCCTACATAGGTGTATGCCCATACAAATACCTATGTTACCAATCTAAGCCTGGATCGAACACTCGAGCCCAAGTACAACCCATTCCACAAAGGAATTAAAGTCAATCACCTCGATGATATTGATTGAAAGTCATGACTCACCTCTCACAGGTATACAACGTTTTTTGGAGTAGTGAAGATGATTAGATGTAGATTTTGAATCATCACCTCTGTCGAAACCATGTAGAATCGTGGAACAATATCAGTGATGTTGAACCAACGTAGGATCCTTGTACAGAATTCATCAATGTCGAACCCACAGAGGATCCCAGTATAGGTGACATCGTTGTCGAACTGATGAAGGATCCCAGTACAGAAGTCACCGCTGTCAAACCCAAAGAGGATCTTGGTACAGAAATCATCATTGTCAAACCCACATAGGATCATGGTACAATATCATCGATGTCGAACCCACGGAGGATCATGTCATCTCAGTTGCAGCCAGCTCTAGGGTTCCTTCACACAGCACGTTCGATTCCTAGAGGTTCCACTCCTTGAGCCAAGTGTCGATACCTCAACTACGATGAAGTCTTGAGTTGATGTATACCAAAGATCCGTCTCATCAAAAGGAACTCAATGCGACAAGCAATGCGTCAATCGAATGCTCGGTCTGTGAGTTATTGGCGTTTCTGTTCCAGGGGCTTGGATGGTTTTTAGGTTCAAACCTACCCGGCCATACCCCAACTGTGTACGAACCTCAAGTAGAGTATGCCAAAAGAATCGTCTCTCTCCAAAAATTACATTAATGAAGATGGTTCGTCGTTCGGACACACGTCGCCCAATATGCAGGCTAAAAGATGTAAATGGACATAGCAGGTCTGGGTCCGGTCCGACCCAGTCAAACCGAACCAGCCCGACCCGGTCCGAACCACGTTCTGACCCTGTTCGCAGATGCGGCCCGACCTGAGTGGTCAGTCCATCCCGAGTGGGCGTCCATTACAAAGGGACCGGCCCGATTCAAAGGTGCAGCGCAGCCCAAAGGCACGGCCCGGCCTATGGAAGCCCAACCCGTGGCAGCCCGGTCACTGGCATCTCGGCCCGTGGTGGCCCGGACGGCTGGTGGCTCAGCCTGCTGGCGGCTGGCTGGCTGGCTGCGAAAAAGGTGGGATAAGGTGGTTTCATGCTCATGTGTCCCCCACCTTATAAAATCCTCTTAAGGGAGGGTATGTGAGGGTGGGCCCCTCCACTATCCTCCCTTTGAAGGATCTAACTACCACCTAAAATAAAAATATGTATAACACATATTTTTATTCAGTTTAATTAAAAACCCCAATAACTAACTTCCAAACACGCAAAAACACAACTACGGTGAAGGTCTCACTCAGTATTCACTCATGATGCAAATTTAATGGTGCCCTCGAAATTAGATTCCGAGCACCGATTAAAAGTTTATAAAATATTTCTTGTACGTTTATTGAATGTACCATAACAAAACATCAGAAATTGATTTAGGGCACACCAGGCCTCAGAATCAAGTGCCGTCAGACACTGCGGACTCGTAAAATTCCAATGTATATAAAAAAATTCCATGGGATTTTTAGGTCATTACATTCTCCCAACCTTAGGGGTTTACATCCCTGTATGCTACAACACACACTAGGGAAACAAATGGAGAAACTGAGCACGCATTTGAGCCTCTCCCTCCCAGGTGCTCTCCTGGAGGTTCCTGTGATTCCAGCGAACACGCACTAGAAGTATTGAACATCCATGCACGACCTGCATCCATCGATCCACAATATCCACTGGAACCTCCGTGAATATCTCCCTTTCATTGAAATAGAGATCCCCGTTGTCGATGATGTGTGACTGATCGTAGACGTATCTCTTCAACTGAGATATGTGGAAGATTTCATGCACCTGGTGCAACTAAGGTGGAAGAGCCAAGTGGTAAGCCACCTCACCCACCCCTCTTAGGATACGGAATGGTCTAATGAATCACGAAGATTCCTTACCTCTTCGGAAAAATCTTCATAGACCTCCTAGAAGTGAGACCCATAGAAAGATGTGGTCACCATCCTTGAACTCCATTGGTCTTCATCTCTTATCAGCATTGGACTTATGCTTACTATGTGTACTCTACATCCACTCCTGGATAATATGAACCTTCTCTATTGTAGCCTACACCATCTCTGGTCCCCTAAGTGATGACTCCCATGGGTCTGTCTAGCATAGAGGCGATCTACAAGGTCGGCCGTAATGTACCTCGAAAGGTGCCATCCCGATGGTTGAGTGGTAGCTGTTTTTATATGCAGACTCCACGAAGGGTAAGTGATCCTCCCAGCTCCGACCGAAGTCGAGGAAGCAATCACATGGCATGTCCTCGAGAGTCTGAATGGTTCTTTCAGTCTGACCATCTGTTTGAGGATGGAAGGCGGTGCTCAAGTGAAGATGTGTCCCGAAAGCCTCCGGAAACCCCTTCCATAGCCGGGAAGTGAAACGAGCATCTCGATAGGAGTTGGTTGTCGATGGAACCCCATGAAGCTGTACAATCTCTTGTATATATAGGCGTCCTGAGGTCTCTACTAAGCCCTGCTCTCTGATCGGTAGGATGTGGGCTGTCGTGGGGAGTCGGTCTAAGTTCACCCAGTTAGAATCATGTACTATGGATTTACATGGAATCCCTGTCATTAAATCCATGGATATATAATAACAATACCAATATGGGACATCTAAGGGATGAACCAAGACCCCTATAACTTGGTGCTCCTCCTTCACTTGCTGACTAGTGAGGCATCATGAGAAAAACTATTCTACTTCCTTCGTCATACCTGTTCACCAGTGCTATCGTCATAGGTCCTAAAACATCTTCGCCACACCTTGATATACAGTTAAAGGACATGTGAGGAAGTCCCTCAACACATCCTCTTGAATTGCGACTAGTTCCATGGTATGCCCTATGAAGAGAATAACATGCTCCCCACCTTGAGAAAATCCATCAGGTGGATTCCCTGAGGATATCTGAGCATTTCGTGTCTTACAATCAACATCCCCATGTTGTGGCTCCTTGAATCACTAAAGAATTGGAGGAGTTACTATGAGAGGATAGGGAAAGGCTGCTCTGTCCCAATCCAGAAAAGATATCAACAACACGGTCAGCTCCTTCGTTTCCTCTCCTAGCAACTGAATGCTTGATCTATTGCTGAGGGAATCTACTACAACGTTCCCCTTCCCTAGAGTATAGACTATCTCAAATTCATAGACCTGGAGAAACTCAATCCAATGCTGTTGTCTCAGGTTCAGGAACTTCTGTGAGAAGATGCACATGAGACTTTGGTGGTCAGAGTAGACTGTAAAACATTCGTCCATAAGATATTGCCGCCACATATTCAAGGCGAAGACTACTGCTTCTAACTACAAGTCATTGGTAGCATAGTTCTACTCATGTTGTCTCAAATGCCGCGAAACATAAGCGATCACTACTATCTACTTTATCAGGACACAACCATGTCTAGTCCCTTATGAATCATAGTAAACTACTTACCCAACACCCTCCTCCGGTAGCCTCAATATGGGCACACTAATCAACATCTGCCTCAGCTCTTGAAAGCTATATTGGCATCTCTCTGACCACATGAAGTGTTTCCCCTTCTTCATCAATGATGAAAGCGGTGTTGCAACTCTGGAGATGTCTGGAACAAATCTTCGATAGTATCCAGCCAGTCCCAGAAAACTCCGTACCTCTGTCACACTCATGAAAGGCTCCCAAGCAAGTACATCCTCGATCATCGCTGGATCCACTGCAAATCCGGCCTTCGAGATGATGTGTCCCATGAAGGGAACCTCTAGAATCCAATACTGTAACATCAAGAGCTTACCATAAATTCGGTGGTCTCAGAGTGTGTTCAGTACTACACGTAAATGGTAGGCGTCCTCCTCCCCAGTAGTGGAGAAGATCAGTATGTCGTTGATGAAGACTATGACAAAACGATCGAGTAAAGGGTAGAAAATCCTATTCATTAGACTCATGAAAACCGTTGGATCATTGGTTACATCGAAGGGCATAACCAAGAACTCATAGTTTCCATACCAACACCTGAATGATGTATTCTGCACATCCTCGTCTCGAACTCTGAGCTGGTGATAGCCTGACCTAAGGTCTATCATTGAGATCAATCACGCTCCCTTGATCTGATCAAATATGTCGTCAATCCTCGATAGTGGGTACTTTTTTTCACAATCACCTGGTTCAGGTGATGACAGTCAACACATAGTCACAATCTTCCATCCGCCTTCTTAGAGAACAAAATTGTTGATGCCCAGGGTGAAACATTGGGTCAAATAAATCCTTTCCCCTATAAGTCCTCCATCTTTACCTGCAGCTCACGAAGAATAGCGGGAGCCATACAATATGCAGGAGTAGATATAGGTGTCATCCTGGGGTAGAGGTCAATGTATAAGTCCACCTATCTACGAGGAGGTAGTCTTGGAACATCCTCAGGGAAAACGTCAGCGTACTAAACCACCACAATAGGAAAACTCCGACTCATCGCATCATCTAATCTAAGAACGAGGCTAGCCAACTGATGTGTGATCGGCTAACCCCTCCTCTGTGTATGACAATCCTGCGATGAAAAGGATCCCTTTTCACCGGTGAAGATAATCCTCATCCCACTCTCACGGATACACCGCACATTCCTCCAAATATAGTCAATCTGAGCATGAACTGTGGATAACCAGTCCTTACCCAAGATGACATCATAAGGTCTCAAAGCCACTACAAGAAGATTGCAGCTGCAGATATTGCCTCCTAGAGTATGCTCACACATGAGGAACTTGTGCGTATTCGTCGAGTCTTCTCCCGTAGGAGTCTCTAGATGTAAGGATCGAGCTAACAGCTCTGTCGGAATCATTGAGATCCGAACGAGGGCAGTAGTAAAAAATGAATGACTCGCACATGTGTCTATAAGTTATACAGCAAGGGTGGAGTAGACACAAATATTACCTCGAATCATCTCAGGTGTGTCGTGGTCGTAGGCCTCGAATGTATGGAGCTAAGCCTGCCCCTGTCTGCCATCTCCCTGTAGTCGGGGTGGACCTCTTGGTGGTGGTGGTTGTAGGGTCTCAAATCGACATCAAACACCTACTGCTCATTCAGCTCATCTACCACGTCTGCCTGCTCCCGGCGGACCACCAAGGTCAAACCTCTTCTTATGCCGGAGAGGTCCCTCTACTGTTTGCTGCTCATCAACATCGCGGGTTAGGAAGTCTTGAGCCATGTCACCCTGTCCTCCGCATGAATATCACTACCTTCTCCTCATATGGCTGGCTCTGTCTCGGGTGCCCTGCACAACTGAACTTTTATCTTGGGGTCTGTGACCTGATGGCCTCGTCTGCTTGGACCTCTGCGACATCTTTCTAATGATAACTACAGAAGTCTCTACTACGTGTCTCCCTGTGGTGTCTCTCGCTGCTGGTGTCTTCTCAGCAAAAAAACACTCCACAAGAAGGGCTCTCTCCAGCACCCTCTGCTGCTTCGGGATGTTGTGGGAGATCATTGAAGCCCTGGTCTCATCCGTGAGTCCCTGCTCGATGGTATGGTCCCTAAAAAATGGGTCTTGCACCATATCTGTGGAGTAGCGTGAGACATTGGTGAACCTCGTTGAGTACTAATCTATTATCATGTTTCCCTACTATAGATGATGTAACTCCTGAATCCAAACTTCACGAAGGGTGGCTGGAACAAACTCTGAGCGGAAGAGACTCTTGATGTTAGTCCAGAGTTATGATGCTTCTTCACGCACTTGGAGTATCAGGATCCACCATCTTTCTGCTACTACATGTAGTAGACTCATGGCAATGATCACCAGGAGGTCGACTGGTGTACCTATCAAACTGAAAACCCTCACGACAGCCTCCATCAAATCCTCAACTGGATGGGTGTCCGTCTCTCCCCTGAACATGGGCGGCCTCTACAGTTGGAACTCATACAACGCACTCAGAAGGCATGCACTCTCTGCTGCTAGAGCTAGTGGTATTAGTGGCCCACCGGGTAGTGGTACCACTGGTACCTCCACTTTGATGGGGCCCTGCACCGAGGCCTTGCCTCTCGGTGGGCGACCATCTCGTACAAAACTCGAAACCCTAGATGGATTCTTTTGAGGGGACATCTTGAATAGAAACATGTGGTCCACGGTACAAACAATATACCTGGTGAGTTGGCACAAAGTAATCATGATGAAAATATTTCAAATGAATCACACACTCAATCGGTGTCTTCATGCACTGAGTCGGAAAACAGATGTCAGTGTCCCAGTGTATGGATACTTCGGTCGCCGCACCAACATTGTTTTCCCTAAACAGATAACCACACCCAAAACACTTAACACTATTCCTGTTAAAAGAATCAAAGTGAATGATATGTGGTAGAACTGACTTCTTTGATTCCAATTTGTCACGACCCATCCTTTCGGCCCGTGCCGTGACTACCCCAATCCCGCCTTCCCAATGCCAGGGGATGGAGACCTGCATCAAAGGTGAATCCCTGATGAAAAGGGAATGCAATGCCTTTAATCCTATAACTGACACATTCTGAACACAAGTAGTAGATGTAACAAGTACTAAAATATAAGTGAAAAGGTGTGTTGAAAGTATAATGGCCAGAATGCAAACCCAATTGAACAAGAAGTACAAGTACAAGTAAAAAGGTAAAAAAGATCTTGGATCGTCCACCGGGGAATCCTACCTGAAGGGTAGGTATAGAACTTGAACAACTCATCCCTGAAGTATGTCTCATCTAGTCCAGCTCCAACAAGCCTCCCATCCATTAGCCTCAGGCTAGATCATAATTGTCTTTTGTCTGCACAGAACAAAACTAGGCATAGGCGAAACCCGTGCATGGTTGATTATAAAAATACTCAGTTGGGGACCCTAAGACCCCCAATTTTCTACTAGAATCCAATTAGGATAAACGAAAATAGTAAGATACAATCACGAAGTATCAACCATACCTACTAAGGTATATTCCCAAACATATACCTAGGTTACCAAACTCATCCCACCTCCAACACTCTAGCCCAAGCACAACCCATTCCGCAGAAGAAGTAAAGTCAATAACCTCGACGATAATGATTGAAAGTCATGATTTAGCTCACACAGTTATATGAATCTTTTATAGGGGTGATGATAATTAGATATAGCCTCTGATTCATCTCATCTATCGAAACCACATAGGATCCAGGAACAATATCAGTGTTGTCGAACCCACATAGGACCACGGTACAGAAGTCATCACTGTCAAACCCACGGAGGATCCCAGTACAGGTGTCATCACTGTCGAACCCACAGAGGATACCGGCACAGAAGTCACCGTTGTTGAACCCACGGAGGATCCCAATAAAAAATTCATCGCTGTCGAACCCAATGAGGATCCTGGTACAATATCATCGTTGTCGAACCCACAGAGGATCCTGTCATCTCAGTCGCAGCTAGCTCTTGGGATCCCGCATATAGCACGCTCGATTCTGGGAGGGTCCGCTGCTCGAGCCAAGTGTCGATACATAAAATACCATGAAATCTCGAGTTGATTTATCCCGAAGTTCCATCTCATCAAAAGGATCCCAACACGACAGATGGTGTGTCAACCAGACGCCCGACCTGTAAGTTATTGGCGTTTCTATTATAGGACATGGTCGGTTTCTAGGCTCAAACCAACCCGACCGTACCTCAACTATGTCCAATCCTCATGTTGAGTATGCCAAAAGAATCATTTATCTCCATGAATTCTATCGCCACAGATGGTTCGACATTCAGACACCTATAGCCCATGATGCGGGCTAAAATGTGTCAATGGCCGTAGTAGGACCCCGTACGGTCTGACCCTGTCGGACCGACCCAGCCCGACCCGATCCGAACCAGGGTCTAACCCTGTTCGTGGATGCGACCCAACCCAAGTGGTCAGCCCAACCTGAGTGGGCAGCCTGAACCAAGGGAGCCTCCTAGCCCAAAGGGTCGGCCCAACACAAAGGCACAGCCCGGCTTGTGGCGGCCCTGCCCAGCCCATGGCGGCCCGGCCGGCTGGAGGCTCGACCGGTGGCTATGAAAAAGGGGGGTTAAGTGGGTTTGATGCCCTTGTGGTCCCCACATTATAACATCATCCCAAGGTATGTTATTTGCGGTTGGGCCCCTCCTCTAACCTCTCCTTGGTGGTTCTTACTACCACCTCAAATAAAAATATGACTAACACATATTTTTATTCAGTTTAATTAAAAACATATAAAACTAACTTCTAAAGATAATAAAAGGAAACTAAGGTGAAGGTCTCACTAAGAAATCACCGATACTTGGAATTCAACGGTGCCCTAGGAATTCGATTCTGAGTAATGGTTCAATAGTTATAAAATCCCACTCGTACGTCTACTGAATGTATCCGAACAAAATATTAGAAATTAATTACGGGCACAGTACGCCTCAGAATCAAGCAACATTAGAAATGGTGGACTCATAAAATCCCCATGTATCTAAAAAAAATTCCACGAGATTTCCATGTCATTACACATAAGTGAAATATATCACATGGTATCAATAATTTATTTTGAGTACATTAAATTTGTAACAGATAGGTGCCATATCTTATTTGTATGAAAAAATCATTTTTTATTTTTCTAATCATTATTTTGATAATAATAATTCTATAATTGTTATAAATAAATTTGGAACCCTCCAAAAACAATCCAGGGAACTTTCAATTCATCATAGAAACAAATATCAATGATCAGAACATATATTTTTTTTAACAGTAATCAAAATTTTAAGAAAATAATTATGGTTGCCTCACACTCCCATTGTGGATTTTATTTCAATATAGAAAAAACATTCATCATATCATCATAAAAAATGAGACGTGACTACATGATACAGTTAATCATAGTCCTTATGAATATTAAAACCACACCTCATGTTTGAGTATTGTTTTTACGGTAAATCCATCTCTCAATAATGATCAATTTTGTGGTGAAGTTATTAAATGATCCACCTCAACTATTGTACTCGCCGATATGGATAAAATGAACCTCCCCAACATTGATAACCAAAATCATAAATCAATTTATTATTCTACTTACTTATCCTCTATTGAAATTAAATTCAACGGTTTAGTGGGGTACCTACAAAAATTTATCAATGGTTTGGGTGTGGTAAAAATTTACAATCAACCTTACATTATATAACATATCGGTTGGGATATAATTTTGGAAATTATAATCCAAAATATCATTGGTAGTGATGGGATAGTGAATAATGCCTCTAATGGACACCAAATCATAAAATAATATAAATATGTTTTTTTAAGTAAATTTTTTATTTCATAATTTTTTATAATGTTTTATAACACATTATTTTTCATAATTAATTTTTAGAGGAATACAATCCTTCAATATGAAAATAGAAAACTGTCATTTTATCAATATAAAATTATTGAATACACTAATATCATCCACATACTCAACGTATATGGTTCATAATTTTATATAATAATGATTTTATCACTAACAACAGTAATAGTTATCATCTAATTAAAATATTCAATAAGAATTGGTTATTTTCTAAATATAAAATTCTACCCATTTTTATATATTAAACTAGATAGATTCAACTTGTTTCCTAGTTTTTATATCATTATATAACTAAATTACCATTTTACATAACTAATTTTTTTCAATCAATTAATGTTGACTCCATTTGGTAACCTTGATATCTGTTAATGAAACTCACAATATAGACAATAGCTGATGGAAATAATGTTATATAAAGTATATAATAATTTTTAATAACACCAACTGGTTGAAAAACATTCCTTCAACATTTTTTTATAATTTCAGTCCCAAAATAATTTTTTTAGATACCATCTTGGAATCCTCCATCAAAATATTCTTCATGGAGTATTTATATGAACATTAATGATATTAAAAATTAAAATTTTCTATTCGAAAAAATTGTAATCAAGGGATTTATTTTAGTTTTCCCTACCTAAACTAATAAAAATGTACTTCATTTTTTTGTAAAACATCTATAATGAACACTTGTATCTCTACAAAATAATTTCATCCTTATACTCAATAACACCGAGTGTACAAGATGGATTAATTTTTTTGATCTTTTTTCAATAATTCACTTTAAAAATTTTAGCTGCCTTATACAATTATCCATTATTTAGTATTGGGATCCTGGAGACATTTTTAATCCATACTATTCCTTCTTTAGTTTTCATAATCTAATTCATGTATTTTCATTCATAACAACATATGGTTAATCTAAATAAATATCAACATATATAAATCTATTTATAATGGAAGACATGAAATAAATTTTAAAAAATTGTATTCTCAATATATTTATAATATAAGAAATATTTGTATGTACTCCTAAATTGAAAATTTTATAATTTCCCTTCAAAATAAACCAATAGAAAATTTGAGTATAATTTTCAAATAATTATATGCTTATTTTTGAAAAAAACATATGTGATCCTATAATTTGTTTTTAAATACCATCTTTATTATAAAGAATTTTTTCAAAAAGTATTTAAAAATGGATTAGAAGTAATATAAATATGATTTAACTCCTTATTAATTACAACATTTCAAAATTTCTAATAATAAACTAAAGCAACTTAATGTTTCCCAAGGTGAGAGATTAATGAAATTTAATATTTATATTGTCGATTTACTCTAGATTGAATTATTGAAACTAGTTTTCAATAATAATACCCACTTATCTATCACTATTCAACTTTCACATTTTTTTTCACTCTCAATAGCCTTCTCTTTATAATATACATTGTCATAGTAAACACCATATGTATTTGGATCATATTTTAAAAATTTCACAAATCTATCAGAAAACTATATCTCAAATTTCAAATTTTTTAACATTAGTGGTAATACATTTATCATGATTTATAGTTAGTATTTATATTACTTTTACATCATAACCATAAACCATCTTGTGAAGCTCTGTCACTTTTATCCTATCCCATACAAAATGTTTCCAAGAAATACACATTCCTCATCATTCTCATTAAATTTTATAAGATTTTACTATTTGACTTTTATGATGCATGGGATTCTATGGACTCAAATGTGTCTCAATATATAATTCTTTTTATAAAAAATATAATATAATGTATTATTTTATTTTTTCCTAAAAATAATTGTTTTTTAAAGAGCATATTACTGAACCTTTATTCCCTCCAAATGAATTTTAATCATTTAAATTCAACAAGAATTTTTATTCACTTTTCTGTAATAATTGTATTCATTCATTTCCTAACCCCATTCTATTGATGTGGGTAAGGAGTGATATAATGTTGTTTTATTTCATTATAAAAAATATAAAATTCAAAATCTCTTCGATCATAATCTTTTCAATTATTCAGTATCAATTTATTTATATGAATGACATGATCTCTATCATAATATTTTATTTATATCTTATACATATCTATAGAATACACTAAAGGATTAAAAAATAATAGTAGTGTTATATTCAAAAAGAGTTAATTTTAGAGGTCTTATTGATAGTTTTTTCATATATTTATAACTTTATTTTAGCAATCACCAATTATTACCACCTTTTAAATATTTATATGTATCTTTTATCATAAATGGTAGATCCATCACAAAATTTTCCTTCAAAATATATCACATATTCATTTAGCCAATAATTCCTATACTTATTTTCCAAATTTTATTCAACATTTCACACTGAGGTGGAATGAATTTCATGGATATACAATCAGAATAACATTTCCACAAATTACCTAATAGAGTAATGATTCATTCATATTCAAGTATATTTTTAATTTGATGATTATTTTTTAATATTATAGAATTACACTCATTAAATATCTATTTGTAACTCAACTGGTTATTTATTAATCCTTCAACAACTAATATCAATTTTGAACATCGTTTATGTAGATCAATGAATGCACACCTAATTCAATTAGTTTGAAAAAATATATCATTAAAAAATGTCACAACCCCACAATAATTATACTTAATATGTTTTTATTGTTTTTAAACTCATATGATATTATATAACTAACCACTATCATGATTCTTGGTTCATATCCAATTAGTAATAACCAAATATACTACGATAGTAAAATATTTTCATCCTTATTTGTCTCTTTAGACTTTTCACATTTAGTAATTTATTATCTTAATGTTATTATATTCTTCAAACATGCCTCAAAATAGTGAGAATGTTTTTTAATCCATCAAAAAGTCTCTTCAATCGAAACAAAATTAATTTTTAAATAAATCATAAATGAGATTACTTTTAATTACTTCACATTTCTATTTCTCTAATTGTTGTGGAATATCAAACTAAATTCATTAATTATTTAGTTTGAATTGTAAATTCTATTATCCGAAAAATATTTAATTTTTATCCACAAGTTCAATAAAAATAGTATTATTCATAATGCTTTATCCTTTGTAAATTATTTTTCACTTCATTCAAAAATATATATTTTTGTTTTTGGAGAAAATGAGGCTTGTTTTACAGAAGTTTTAAATAAATGTATTATTTAATAGTCATTATTCAAGAAAATTTATAACAATTTAATTACATGAATGGTTTCTATAAAACTATATTTTCTTATAATTTCACATTTAATCAAATCGTATAAGCTGTAATAATTTATTATTTTCTTATTTAATTGGTATAGAAATTAATTGATGTTTCATACTAAAATTATATGTATTCAAATAGTATTAATGTATTATTTAAATTTATTTTTAATAATAATTCATAATTTTAGGAGTTTTTCCACAGCCACAATAAAATTTCATTAACAATTATTCAGTTCTCCATTTAAATTTCAATATCCATCTCTGATTGTTTTATAACACTTCATTCTTCATCCCATTTCTACATCAAATGTTGAATCTAATCATCTTATCATTTTTCTCACATTGAGACTTATATTCATCATTTTCAGACTCTAATATTCATCATGAATCTTTGAATTATTTATTGATATTAGTGATCCATTAAATACATTATTTTACTTTTTTATCAATAAGTAAATCATACAAGTTTTATATTGTATTTGTCTTCGCTACTAGTAAAATATTCCTTAAATTCATCGTGATTTATAATATTTTTGTATTTTAAAACACATTATTAATCTTATTAATCACTTTAAAAATATTTTTCTTCTTCCTCTTTTCTTAACATTCTTCTATTCTTCTTTATTCGTTTTATTGTTTTCATCAAATTTTATAACTACTTTTGAATGTTTTTTCATTTAATTCAATTGTGTTGTTTCTTATTTACTAATATATTACCCAATATATTTCATATTATTCGGATATTATTTTTAAAAAATTCATATTACTCTCTAAATGATAAATTTATGTAAAATAATTTCTTAATTTTCCCCCTTTTTTATTTTTGATATGAGAGTGATTTTTTCCATTCACATCACTCTCATCATCTATATATAGTTTTCATGGAGACTTAAAATATTATTCCCCCATTTATTTTATCGTGTTTACTTATATTAAATCCATATATAATGTATTATTTTAATTTAATATTATATATTTTTCTTTTTCATAATACAAAAGGTTTTAATGTAACTCATAAAGTGAAAAATATTATATATATTATATTGAAAAGAGTTTCACATTGATCATATCTAGAAAGAAAGTAGGTATCTTTTGAAAAATTGTACTAACGTCCACCTTGTATCCAAAAACTCTAATGTGATTTACTACCTCATCCAATCAAGTTAATTAATCATCCATATCCACATGATTGGCCATTATGATATCCCAAAATTTATCTCCCCCAATTTTTATTTTTTCATCATTCATAAGGATATTTCCATATTTATTTTCTATTTTTTTCTAATATATCTATACATTCATAAATACCATTACTCTAGAATACACATTTTCAGAAAAATATTAAAACAGATCATTTATCTCTTTTCCATCTATCTCAATATTTTGCTTGTTGAAAAATATTATAACTGCATCCCTTACAAATATTGAATATATAGTACTATTATCATCACTCCCTTCCAATCCATATGATGATTAATATAGTAGCAGTAGGTTCTTTAAATAATATAATTTCAATTCATAAAAATTCTAAAATCGTATGTAATTCATTTAACCAGAAGCATTATAATAAATTGTAATGTGTAAAATATATGGGTTCAAATAATAATCCCTAATACAACATGTAGAGCCCATATATTTTTAGGGACACAGTAGAGGTTTCAATTAGTAGTAAATATATTTTTAAATATAATTTATTTTATTTTTAAATCTATGGTATGTAAATTTTTTGGTTTACTATCTTGATAATATTCCATAACTATATAAATTTTATATAAAATTGTATAAGAAATTATAAATTTTTAAATGTTTTGGTCTTTTTTTATAGCACACTACACTTTATGTTTCAATATTTTCAAGTACATGGTTTATATTATCATTATAAAATTATATTGATTAAAAATTCTAAATATCATTACAAAAGTTTTAAAAACCATTCATTAACATCTCAATATGGGAAGGTTTCATTCATTTTCATCTATGAAAATGTATTCATTGGGTAGATAATAATTACCTATTATTAAAATTATCTTTATTCATGCAACTATGATTCAAATATTCAATTTTCATCAAGATAAATTTATTTCAAATAAAATATTTTCTTCTATGTGGTCCTTGACAACCAAATCAGGTGAACTGAAGAAAAGAACAATTTGACTTCCTATAACTAGTTCAAAATAAATAATCCATTAATTAAAAAATGTATTAGTATAAAAAATTTCTTTCACCATAATAGTTAGAGTCCGGATCAATAGAACTATAATTAGCTTTCCATGAACCCATTATCATTAATACTGAAACTGACGTTTAGGTTTCAAAAATAGTATTTCTACAATAAGGTATCATATCATCCTCTAATAAAATTACTAAAAAACTATTAGTTATTATTTCATTTTTGTATATACAAATTTATTCATTAGAAATAAATACATAATTAATTATGGGATCTTCATGAGTTTTAAATACATAAAAATTCTTAGAAGAATTGAATCGTTGACCATAGTAAAAAAAGAAAATATTGAATTTCAAATCCAACAGAAATATCCTATAATACTTTTAATTCAATCTAATAAAATATCTCAAGAATCATTTCATGAATCATATATTATACCAAAATCTAATTATATTGGGGAACATAATCATGATGAAATGAATAAATCCTCTATTTTTCCGTTGGAAACCGAATAACTTATCTTTTTAATAATATAATGTGTTTTTGTGAAGTTTGTGTGGGTTTAGAAGAAATTTGTAATGTATTTAAAATATTCCTCAAGGTTCGCAGGTTGAGAATGTTTTTTAACCATTCAACTCCAATAGGGAAATGTACAAAGTGAGACATGGGATAATGGGTACATGCCTGATTATGAGGAAGATTTGGAAAAACAATGTGGCTAACTAGGATAAAAATTTGGAAGTGGGATATAGAGATTTTTAATTGATGGTGAACAGTTTTTCTAACTATGTAGGATAACCATGTGAGCTGTTTCTAGAGGAAGAGACTGGAATTTCAATTTTTCATGGTTTTTACAACTATGTGGCTCACCTTGCATGATTTAAAACCTATTAAAAAATTGGATCTAGTTTGGGATAATCTCTAAACACTTGCTTCATCTATTTCTTCACAAGCATTATATTTCATCCTTACAAAGGTTTTTAATGCTTCCCCATCAATTGAGTTCCAATCTGAAGGATTTTATTTTGGTGTTGAGGCCAAATTCTCTCAGTAAGCCCAATTTATTTATTTTTTATTGTTTTTTAATATACATTATCCCTATATCTATTTTATTGATCTGGTCAGATACAGATATTTAAAAGGCATTTGATGACAATTATATTTAATATTTGGCCTTATTGATGTCATGGGAAAATATTTAAGGAGGTTTTTATAGATTCTACATGGTATTGTATATGTTTTCTTGCCATACATAATTTATAAATAATTCTCAATATTAGTGGCCTCCATCCCATATCATTGACATAAAAAATAATAATTAATTTTAAATTGATTTAATTTCATGAAATTTACTATGAAATTGTTGTGAAAGTACTTGAAGATACAATTATTAATTATGGTTTGTGAATTTGGGAAAATTTTTTTGATAAGTGATTGGTTTTATTTGTATTAATATGTTTATTTTTAAATATTTCATTGTAGTTTTTATTAAAAAAAATTTGTTAATGGGTTTAAATAAAACATTTTATGTATTAAAATGTCTTGGAAGTGTGGATTTCAAATTGTTCTAACATAAGTGGTTTGGAATGTTCATTCTTTCAATGTGACCCTAAATAAGATGTGCATATCAATGGGGTAAAAATCGATGTGACCCTAGATAAGGGGCTTGTGTTATGGGGGCATGAAGAAATTTCCCACATTTTGATAACTAATTGTATTTCTGAGAAATCACTCAGGAGTATGGAACTATCAGTGATGGATGCACGTATTGGTGTGTTGGTGAATCATGGGATGGGTTCTATAAAAATTGAGAAAAAGATTAATTTATTTATAGTTTTTCTTTTATATATATACTATTTCAGTATGGAAAACAAATTTGGATTTATACTACATGGATTTTATATAGACTATATTCAATTTTTTATATTAATTGTTTATATATATGGGCTAACATGTTATATCCCAAAATATTGAGTAGGGAATTGATTATGGGAAAAGATAGTCAGTTTCATTACTCACTACATTGGTACTTTATTTCATTTTCAGATATTGTTCTGTGGTACAAATGACAAGGTAAATTATCACACTTCATTAGTTTATAATCATGATTTATTGGGTTGTATTGTGGAGTTGGATCATGGAGCATGTTTTGAGCTATATATTTATTCCGTTTGACTCCATTGGTTTTTTGGTCTTTTCATTCACTTTGTATTATAATATTATTTATCATCAGTTGTTGTACTCTGATTGTATATGGGCTTGATATTCAGTTGTTTTACTTGGAGTGTTATTCATTTTTATCATGCATCATGCAATGGTTATTTTGTACTGCAATGTTTCTTCAGATTGTTTATTTCAAAAAGTTAAAATCATCACACACATGTATTGAATCCCTTATAATTTATTTCCATCATTTGGTACCTTGGGGATGTCTCTTAAGGGAAAGTAACATTCCCCCGCCATCTCAAGAAAACAAGGAGGGTCATAACGTAAGAAGTGGTTTCACCATGTTTAGTCTTTTTTGTACATCTATTATGAGTTCTTTTGATCCATAATAATGATTGGTTTTTGTCTAATATATGAAATTAATTGTGGTCTACTCTTCATGTTTGTTAGGTATAATGGAGTAGGATTGTCGGGACATTAAATTTATAGAATAAATGCTTAGATATTTTATGCAGTAATTTATGTATCTAGATATTTTGGAACATACGTTTTTTTGATAAAGTTAATTGAATTTAAATATAAATATCAAGGGTCTAGTGAATGAGATGAGCATGAAATACATTATTAAAATGAATTCCTAGGGGGATTAAATATTTCATTTTGAGTAATGATTAATGACTATTTGAAAAAATAATTTTTATAATCTTAAAATTATTTATCATATGTGAGATTTTTATAAGGGAATGATGTGATATTTTTAAAATAGTTTGATTTTCAAAACATGGAAGAATTATCCAAAAAAATGTTTAATATGGAAAATGATAAACATTGGAAATGAATATTGGGATATATGTTATGATTTATAATTTTAAATTGTTAATACATCAATTCCAAATTAATGATACATGTGGAATTTTTTTGTTTTATAAGAAATGGGAGCTGATAGGTGTCATCGAAACCAAATGGAGGAAGTTGAAGATAACATTGTTTCAGTCGATCCATTGGGGAATCCACAATTGGATTAAGGTATTTTATAATTGTTTCATGTTGTGCATAGAGGTAACTAAAGGGATCAAAAAGGTAAATGGATCATTTTGTTCTGTTGGAGAATCAAAATCCACCCATCATTTAGAGGGATTTATTGTCGGTGAAGGGAGAGATGTGGGTAGATATGATATATCAAATCTTTAATTTTTTGGAACTCTATAATAGTATAAAGTGATTCTACTGACATATATGCTTGATAATCTCGAATTCCAGTTTTGGGATTTTGTAGTTCATGCTAAATTAGACCAAGTCCTTGAAGAGATGATTTCTTAAAATAAATAAAAATCAATTCTACCCTCCTTAATTCAGAATTTCATGAATGATGGATTTCTTCAGTGAGAAATAGGTGAGCCTCTTATTGATATCATATGCCTATAAATTATTGAATTTTTTCTACTTTTCAACCAATTTTTTTTCAATATATCATTGAGACAATCATATCTGACTCGAGGAAAAGGATAGAGATTCACATGATTATTTTTTTGTTCAATATAACTTATTATAAAGTAATGGTTAATATAGAATAGTGGAATAAAGGGACTTATTAAAATATATAGGTTGATGGATCGTATTGATTTCCTATGAAAAATTTTAGAACTCTAATGATGGGTGTAAAAATAAGAAGGGAAACAATTTATAAGTAATTGAAACAACTAAAAATAATACTACTATATTAGTAAATATTCATCCCAAAGAAATAGATATTTTGGATGCATCCAATGTTGTTTGATCACCCACATGATGAGATAGTGTTTAGAACATCCTAGAGAATTCCATAAGTGAAAAAAATGGGGCGTGTTAATCACTATTGTCATAGTGCTATATGTTAGGGGTTGTGGGACACATATAATATATCTAGAAATATAGTATTCTTCAATGGTATGAGGGTAGAAAAATGGTCATCATCAGAAAAAATATCTAGCCATGGTGATTCAAGGATTACCATGACTATGTGATAATGTAAATATCGACTATGAATAAAAGAACAATGTTCCGCATAATAGAAATTATATAGAGAATAAAATGTTATTTCTAATGATTATTTTGGACCATAGATTGTGATACGAATGACTAAATAAAATTATACACTTATGAATTCTTTATTTGAAATGGGTGAATCACTTTTTTACATCATATCATGATACTAATGTGAAATGTTTAAATATTGAGATGACATATATTTAGTTGAAATTTAAAACTCCTCTTGGAAAAAGATAATATATAGACATTATATATAGAACATGATCTATAAAATTTGAGGGTGTTGAGATTATATTGTATTTAACAATTCTTGATATTAATTTATATGATATTATTCTGGGAATGGATTGGTTGAAAATGGTCAATGCTAACATCGACTGTTATACCCACCGTGTTAGTTTTAAAACTACTGATGGAATCAACCATCTATTTAGATGGGATAAGAATGTAAATATAGGTTCCACATGATTATTGGGACCACTAGTTGGAATGTTTTGACACTAGTTTGTTGTGTTGGAATTAGCATAAATGGGACGTAATGAGAATAATAGGTCTCTACCAATTTTTGATCTATTTCTGTACATGTTTTCCATGAATTTTAGGGGGATTCCACCCATAAGTGTAGTAGAGTTTAAAATATATCACCATCTGAGGAATATTCCACTTTACGTTCCATCATAACCAATGGATCCAGTAGACTCGATAGAGTTGAATGTTTAGTTGGATGGAATAAAAATCAAATGGTTTATTCGGCCTAGAATATTTTGTGGTGAGTACTAGTGTTTTATTTCAAAAAGGTATATAGCAATCATGACTATGTGTAACTTATCATAATGTTAAACAAGTTATGATAAGGAATCAGAATTCATTCCACACATTTTTTATATTTTTTATAAATTTAAGGGAGGCCATCGGTTCTATAAAATTTATTTTTCATCAGGATATCCCCAACTCTTATTTCAGAAGGAGGATACACCGAAAATAACATTCATGTGTATATAAGACCATTATGAATATGTGGTAATGCATATCAGTATTATTAATTAACCAAAGGCCATTATGGAATTTATTAATATGATATTTTAGATATATCTAGATTAATTTATGGTGTTGTTTGTTTGTGAAATTTTGGAATATTCAATATTGAGGGTATTTCATGGGAAACACCTTGAGATAGTTATTGGAATCACGATAGATCATTGAATGTATGGAAAATAATAAAAGTGAGATTTTTTAATAAAAAATTTCTTATTTTCAATCCTCGTAATCATTGATTGTCGAGTTTATGGGGATCCAGAAAATTTATATCATGTTATATAGTGTAAATCGATAAATACTTTTTTTCAAAATAGGCAGTTTCTATGGTCTATTTTGTTATTACCGATGTTTTAGTCATGATTTTTTCTGAATAGATTCTATACTGGTAGCTTTGATAAGAAGGAATGTTCCATTCCAATGTAATGATGTATGAAAAAATTCATTAAAATATCTTATATTTTTTCTTATGTCATCACTAATATTGATATAGTTAAAATTAGGGAATGTGCACTTTGTGTATTGTGATGATTTGGGATCTGGGATGGGATTTTATCTCATGCAAGGAGATCATGTTGTTACTTATGGCTCATTATATTTATGGATTCCTATGATGAACTTCCAAACACAGGATTTGGAGTTAGTTATCAATTTCAATGATTTGAAAACATGGAATCATTTCAACTTTTGTGGGAATCATACTATGTTCAAGGATCATAAGAGCCTGAAACATATCATATGAGTAAGTGATTTGAGCCAAAGTAAAAGAATATGGATTGAGTATCTAATAACATGGGTATTTACTTCATGTATAAAATTGGGTTTGTAAATATAGTGGTAGGTGAATTAATCAAAAATTCATATTCTCATTTGGAAATTGTAACACCCCAGGTAAATAAAGAGTATGAAATTTTCACATTTATCCTTATTTTCGAATAAAATATTAATATTATTTTAAAAGGGACGCTATGCTCGATGGCGTACCCAATACGCAACAACGAGTTTCTTGGGAATCTTACGTTGCACTCTAATAATAAAATAATAATATTTTAAATGGTAGTAAACACCTAGCTATTGTGATGGTGGGAATGAATAGAACTAACTACAAAATGATTATATATGTTTGTCAAATATTTTTACTTTTTACAATAAATGTTAGAGAATTAAAAATGCGAATGAATCAAATTTTAAGCGTAAACATTCTAATATTATTTAAAAGGCCGATTAACCGCATTTTGATGGAAAACCTCTTTTAAATCCACTTTTTGATAATTTTATGTGTTATATTTGACTAAATAAAATTCTTCTTTTTAATCGGGACATCAAAATTTACTTTGTGTAAACTTTTGGTATTTTTCCCAAAAAGTTCAATTTTTAATGAATAGTGAAAAATGTTGTATTTTAATTCAAAACCTCTTTTTAATATAATTTATTTATAGGATTAGATTATCTTTTGAATTGGTTTCAAAGTGAAATTAGTATATATTTTTACCATTTAATCCAATAGTGGTCGTTGAAATTAATTTCACACTGAAATCGGACTTAAACTAGTGTCAATCTTTTGATACATTTTGTTTCACAAAAACATGCTATTTATTTTGACAGTAGGAATTAATTATTAAATTAATAAATGCAACTTATATGTTTTGAATTTTGTAAAATAGACATAATTTTTTAATTCGGAATATCAAATATAGCTTAGGGTTATTTTTTGGTAATTTTCTGAAAAACTTCAATTTTTGATTAATTTTGAAACCACTAAGTGGTACTTATAAAATCTAATTTTCCGTTTAAATGAAATTTTGCCATATTTTTGTTTTGAATTTCAAAAATCCTAAATACATGGTTGTCATTAAAAAGTAAAATGTGGTTCAATGGGATTAAAATAATTTTTTGGTGAATTGTAACTTATTACGTTTTTTATCGTGATTAGAGGTGATTAGTGTAGTTTAAGGTAAGAATAATGTTTTAATAAAATGAAATGACCTAGACACATGTCCTACCCTCATTGGATGAGTCATGGCCGACCAATAAAATCCATGGTTCAACTTGGGGACCCCATGGAGCCACTTTGGTTGGGAAATGACATAAATAACTTTTTATTTAATGTATAAGTAAAAATGACACAAACATGAGATGTTTTACTAAAACAATTTTTACATGGGGTTATACAAGTCAGATTTTTGATTATAAATAGTAATTGGAAAGATAAAAATATTTCCTACATCATAGTATTTGTTTTTTAATTTTTAGACTTAAAATAAATTAAATTATTTATGACATCATGATGATGCAATGATTACCTCATTAATAAATGATTTAATCAAAATGAATTGATAATGTAAAATCTATTCCCTACACATGTCAAACACATATTGGATGGGTGGATTTCCAAACCTTATCACTGTACCCTCGAATTATATCAATGTGGGACCTTTTGAATCTGAAACTCATTTTAAAATAAAGTAACATTTCTTTACTTTCCAAGAGTGCCCCTCCTCTCCTCTAATAAAAGGCCCCCACCTATACCTCCTTAACCATACTTCCAAAGCCTTTGGCTTGGCCAACCTCTACCCATTTTGTCTCTCCACATCCCTATCTAACTCCTTGAAGCCTCACATTGGGCAGAAGTCTTCCCACGGAAGCCTTTGAGCTCAAACCAAAGGGAGTTAACCGATTTTAAGGTAATGTCTTCACTTGAGTCCTTTTGTTTTATTTTGCTTCTCCAACCCCATAAACACTTTTTAGTTATTTATATTGTAACAACTCCAGTATCTTCAATATAATAGGATGTTGTTATAAGAATTATTCGAGTTACACTTACACATACCTACATCTAATGGTTAAAGAAAATATTATTTCTGTGGATGGTGAATTTCTACCTCACAAAACTATATTTGTTCAACACTCATATATCACCTTCAAAGGTGGCCATTAAGATGTCACTATATTTATATATTATATATAATATGATTATTTTTTACTTAAGCTTCTGTATTTTTCATTTATGGCATATCTTTATGGTTTCCATTATGGGTAAACATGATATCTTCATTTAAGGAAGTGCGGACAACCGCCCCCTCAAAGTGATTTGATTCATTAATAACATATTTGGGATGTATAAAGGATGGAGTTATGATACTATATATGATATTATATTGGAATTATAATATACCTCTATATCATTATTATACAATTCTATAAAATACGAAATAGAAATGAATGTAGAGTTCATGCGTACGTACGGCCTACCGTCTCCATGAACGGTGCTTTTCATTTTTTTATCTCCAAATGATATGGAATAGTATAAAATTAATATGTACTAGATATTTATGATATTTTAATCATTAATAATATTCTGGAAATTATTTACTTATAACTTCATGGGAAATCATTTTTCAAACAAGTTCATTTTTGCCTCATGTACCAAACATCAGCAAAAACGTCTGATATGAAATAACATTATTAAAAAATTATTATAACATTATAATATGTGATATGAACTGAATAATAATATTTAAAGGTGGTCCTTAGGCAATTATAAATTGAACAATGTTTATTATTCAGGAATATAAAGAAACAAACAAGACAAGTCGGACTTGAGGTAAGGGATCTGACTCCTCTCTTTCTTTTAAAGTACACTCTTTTATGTCATTCCTTTTAAAGCACATATTTCTTGTTATTGGGATTTTATTTTATATTAATCTTACTGTAATTTTTATGTTCATATGATGAGAGACCCTACTCTCTCTCATCAATCCATTTTGGAAGTTTTGAGTGGCACTATTAGGCTGCCGAAATTTTGTAAGAGATCCAACCTCTCTCTTTCATTTTTTAGTACTCTCCTTTATGTCACTTATTTTAAGATCATCTTTGTTATGTTAGGGGATGTTATTTTATATTCCTCTTTCTGTAAAATTTAGGTTGATATGATAAGAAACCCCATTTCCTCTCATCAATCCATTTTGGAAGTTTTAAGTGGCGCTGTTAGGCTGCTGAGTCTTCGTAAGAGATTTTTCATCTCACTTTTATTCCCGTGAGATTTATGATACATTTTCCACAATTTCATTTGAGAGGTGTATTTACTGCCCATTAGTTTACTCATTGTGTAATTTGATTTCATTTATGAGTATTTACATCAATGTTGTATTTTCCTTCTTTCATGGGGCATATGTTTCGAAAGATAACCAAGTCAGTAAAGGAACCTTTCACCCTCCTCTTTTTAAAAGACTTCTTTTTTTATGTATTTTAATTCAAATACTATTGTGTTGGGATATGTTCTTATATATCCTTATTGATTTAAATTTTATGTCCATGTGATGAGATACCCTTTTTATCTCTCATCAACTCATTTTCTGAATTTTGTAGTGATGCCGTTAGGTTGTCAAATTTTCGCAACGGAACTTCTTAACCCAAATTTGATTCTTTGGGATAAACATGTACTCCTTGAATATGTCGTTCTATGAATATGTGTGAGTAACCTACGATTGTTTTACACTTAATATCCACTTATATTTGGTGTATTTGGTTGTCACACATAATTATGTAATTGATTTGTCTTTAAACCAAGGATACTATCTTTGTAAGGAACTTCATCTCAATCTCCTTTCATTGAGGCATATTTTGTTTTATACACAACTTTATTTTATATGGTGTATAAACCCCTTTGACTTTTACGTTTATCCAAAAGGAATCTTTGTTATAAAAATCATTTTACAAAATGACAAAATGTAATTTTCTTGTCATACGTATGCGGCGACAATGACTTCTCCGCTGCTGTGACCATTATTTGAGATTCGGCTTCCTCTACAAGCCATACATTCTTTTAAAAAAAATAAATAAATACCATGTTTTACTTTTCTTTTATTTTGGTATTGAAAATGGTTTTCATAAGGTTTTTTATATCAATGTGTTTTATTGATATCTTGTGATTGAAATGTGGAGATGTTATGTTTCCTTTATGCATACTTTATGTGATACGATTATGTTATGGTTCATGGTCATTGTTATGAAGACGGGTGGTTCCATGATAAACTAAGGGCGGGTGAGCCTGATATAGCTCCCAAATGCATTGGGTAACGCGAAGGAGTGAAACGTTAAGGTTTCTCCAAAGTGATTTAGGGAATATACTGTGGTGGGTATTCCAAACGTAACCAAGAGGGTTACTCCCTACGTAAAAATGTTGTGAATGCCTCAAGTTACCTTTATGTCTTATGATTTCTATGATTTATTCATGATTCTATGATGTATGTTAAAATGCCTATGTTTTATGGGTAAAGTATGATTTCATTCATATGTATACATGTACTCATTTTCTTTTCGATATTTTTATATCCCTTACTGAGCTTTTTATGCTCATCCCATGTTTTTGAAATGTTTTTCACAGGTCAAGGGAAGGGTACATGATATGATGATAGTGTCAAGGAAGTGTTAAGAAAGAATCCATGTTTTATTTTAAATATGTTTCTGTTGATTGGAAAAATGAATACTATCTTTTAGGTAACCACTTTGTTTAAATGTGGAATGTAATGCAAGTTTTATGATCTAATTCTCTAAAACTCTAAACCTGAAAAGATCCTCAATGTGTAATCTTATAATAACTCAAGATTAAGTAAGGTTTAAGTCTGGGGCCTTATATTTGGTATCAAAGGCCGGTTTAGATAACTTTAGAGGTTAGGGTATTCTATAAGCATAAGTGACATTACAAAAATGGTTAGGATTTCAGAAAGAGTCATAGTTTTTTAGATAAAGTGAATGAGTAAGTATATCTTCCTCATTAGTACATGATGGTTTTGTTGATATACTCACAATGACCTTTTTGGTTTTAGTAAATGTTTGGATCTAGCAGGAACCAAAGTGACAATAGGTTTGAAGGAAACTGTGCTGGTTCTCTGATTAAGAGACCGGATGAAATGGGGGATTCAATGAGGAAACTCATGGTTGTTCTAAACCAACTATCCAGGAGTCATGATCAACCACTTGTACCTTGGTATGTTCTTTAATGCATCATGTACGAGATGACCAATCGATGTGGATGTTCAAGTAATAATTATAAAGGTAACCATTACGGTTTATATGATCCTTACTTTTGAGGTAATTATGGGTTATTATATGTTATGATGGAGAATGAAAGGCATGACATAAACTTTAGATTAAAATATGTTATGATTATATTTGAAGATTTTATCTCATTTTGGGTAATTTCATAAGAATTATATAGTTTGGTAAAAGGACAACACGCAGACCGTGTGACAACCCGTCGCGTCAGACAAAGCCGCGGGAATCGAACCCATAACCAAAGTGCGACTGGTATTTATCGCCTACCACTGGACTATGTGAAGTCCCTGGTTAGTTTGACTGATTCTTTTTAGTTAGACGATTTTTTGAATTAAGAGTAAGTTTACTTTGGGTTATCTATGGAAATTTATTAACCTTTCATGGAGGATATGTGATTAGGTTAATTACTTTACAATACGAGACATTAAGAGAAACAGTTGTTGTTTGGAGATAAATGTTATGATTTAACTTGGAAGACTATGTGACTAAATCCTTCAAATATTTGGGTTTCAATCTTAGTTTGGTTTACTGTAATGAATTTTGTGGAAAATTTTTTTATCGAATGGTCCTCATTGAACGTTGGGTTTTGTTGGAAAAATTTTGGGGATTAAGAATAGATTTTCTTTTTATAAAGGGTTATCCTTTTCTGGATTATCTGATCTTTTACTAACCTTTTTGGTTTTGGTTTTGGTTTTGGTTAGAGTCTAAAGACATGGGAAGTATATAGTTCTCTTTTGTGGATTAGGTGATTCTCTAGAAATTGATTATAGTACTCTTAATGCGAACAATTCTTCCTAAATACTTATATTTTAGAGAAAATATGAGTTTGATTAAGAAATCTAGTAAAAGTTGAAAGTCTACATGACATGTAAGTATGTTTCATTATGATTTAGTTAAGCTAAAAAATAAATTCCTCAATGAAAAGTAACTTAAAACAAAAATGTTGTCTGTTAACTTCTCCTACTGGGGAATCGAATACCGTTTAACCCATCACAAATTTGTGATTTTCTTAGGGTTAACCTTCTCCTAGACAAGTTTACTATCACTCTCCATCAGAACCCAACCCATTGTTTTTCCTCCATGTCCATATTTTTAAACTTGGAATCCTAGTATGGGTTAACTCGGGTGACCTTTTTACTTTTGTTTCTTTATTTTAAAGTGATTGTTTTACTGACTCTTGTTCCGATGAGGGATTTTCAATGAAGTTTCCATGAACAATTTTAAAATTGCGAGGACGCAATTCCCAAAACAGGGGAAGGATGTAACACCCTAGGTAAATAAAGAGTATGACATTTTCACATTTATCCATATTTGTGAATAAAATATTAATATTACTTTAAAGGGGACGCTATGCTCGATGGCGTACCCAATACGCAACAATGAGTTTCTTGGGAATCTTATGTTTCACTCTAATAATAAAATCATAATATTTTAAATGGTAGTTAAAGCCTAGTTGATGTGATGGCTGGAATGAATAGAACTAACTAGAAAATGATTATATATGTTTGTCAATTATTTTTACTTTTTACAATAAATGTTAGAGAATTAAAAATTCGAATGAATCCAATTTTAAGCATAAACATTCTAATATTCTTTAAAAGGTCGATTAACCGCATTTTGATGGCGAACCTCTTTTATATCCACTTTTTGACAATTTTATGCGTTATATTTGACTAAATAAAATTCTTCTTTAGAATCGGGACATCAAAATTTACTTTGTGTAAACTTTTGGTATTTTTCCGAAAATGTTCAATTTTTAATGAATAGTGAAAAATGTTGTATTTTAATTCAAAACCACTTTTTAATATAATTTATTTATATTATTAGATGATATTTTTAATTGGTTTCAAAGTGAAATTAGTATATATTTTTACCATTTAATTCAATAGTGGTCGTTGGAATTAATTTCACTTTGAAATTGGACTTAAACTAGTGTCTATATTTTGATACATTTTGTTTCATAAAAACATGCTATTTGTTTTGACAACGGGAATTAATTATTAAATTAATAAATGCAACATATATGTTTTGAATTTTGTAAAATAGAAATCATTTTTGAATTCGGAATATCAAATATAGCTTAGGGTGAATTTTTGGTAATTTTCTGAAAAACTTCAATTTTTTGATGAATAGTGAAACCACTAAGTGGTACTTATAAAAACTGATTTTCCGTTTAAATGAAATTTTGCCATCTTTTTTTTTGAATTTCAAAAATCCGACATACATGGTTTTCATTATGAAGTAAAATGTGGTTCAATGGGATTAAAATAATTTTTTGGTGAATAGTAACTTATTAAGTTTTTAATCGCGATTAGAGGTGATTAGTGTAGTTTAAGGTAAGAATAACGTTTTAATAAAATGAAATGACCTAGACACATGTACTACCCTCATTGTATGAGTCATGGCCGACCAAGACAATCCATGGGTCAACTTGGGGACCCCATGGAGCCACTTTGGTTGGGAAATGACATAAATAACTTTTTATTTAATGTAAAAGTAAAAATGACAGAAACATGAGATGTTTTACTAAAAAAAACTTTACATGGGGTTATACAAGTCAGATTTTTTATTATAAATAGTAATTCGAAATATAAAAATATTTCCTACATCATAGTATTTTTTATAATTTTTAGACTTTAAATAAATTAAATTATTTATGACATCATGATGATGCGGTGATTACCTCATTAATAAATGATTTAAATAAAATGAAATGATAATGTAACATCTATGACCTAAACATGTCCAAAACCTATTGGATGGGTGGATTTCAAACCCTTATCACCTTACCATCGAATTATATCAATGTGGGACCTTTTGAATATGATACTCATTTTAAAATAAAGTAACATTTCTTTACTTTCCAAGAGTGCCCCTCCTCTCCTCTTATAAAAGGCACCCACCTCTACCTCCTTACCCAAACTTCCAAATCCTTTGTCTCGGCCAACCCTAGCCCATTTTGTCTCTCCACATCCCTATCTAACTCCTTGAAGCCTCACTTCGGGAAGAAGTCTTCCCAAGGAAGCCGTTGGGCTCAAACCAAAGGGAGTTACCCAATTTTAAGGTAATGTCTTCACTTGAGTCCTTTGGTTTTATTTTGCTTCTCCAACCCCATAAACTCTTTTTATTTATTTCTTTTGTAACAACTCCAGTGTCTTAAATATACTAGGATGTTTTCATAAGAAGGATTCGATCTACACTTACACACACCTACATTTAATGGTTAAATAACATATTGTTTCCGTGGATGGCGAAATTCTGCCTCACGAAACGATGATTGTTCAACACTCATATATCACATTAAAAGGTGGCCATTAAGATGTAACTATATTTATAAAATATATATAATATGTTAATGTTTTACTTAAGCTTCTGTATTTTTCATTTATGGAATATCTTTATGGTTTCCATTATGGGTAAACATGATATCTTTATTTAAGGAAGTGTAGACTACCGCCCCCTCAAAGTGATTGGATTAGTTAATACCATATATGGGACGTATAAAGGATGGAGTTATGATACTATATATGATATTATACTGGAATTATAATATACCTTTATATCATTATTATACCATTCCATAAAATACGAAATAGAAATGAAAGTAGCGTTCATGCTTACGTACGGCCTACCGTCTCCATGAACGGTGCATTTCGTTTTTTTATCTCCAAATGATATGGAATAGTATAAAATGAATATGTACTGGATATATATGATATTTTAATCATTAATACTATTCTGGAAATTATTTAATTATAACTACATGGGCCATCATTTTTCAAACATGTTCATTTTTTGACTCATGTACCAAACATCGGCAAAAACGTCTGATATGAACTAACATTATTAAACAATTATTATAACATTATAATATGTGATATGAACTGAATAATAATATTTAAAGGAGGTACTTAGGAAATTATAAATTGACCAAAGTATATTATTCAGGAATAAAAAGAAACAAACAAGACAGGTCAGACTTGAGGTAAGGAATCCGACTCATCTCTTTCTTTTAAAGTACACTCTTTTATGTCATTCCTTTTAAAGCTCATATTTCTTGTTATTGGGTTATTCTTTTATATTACTCTTACTTTAATTTTTATTTTCATATGATGAGAGACCATATTCTCTCTCATCAATCCATTTTGGAAGTTTTGAGTGGCGCTGTTAGGCTGCCGAATTTTCGTAAGAGATCCAACCTCTCTCTTTCTTTTTTAAGTACTCTCCATTATGTCACTTCTTTTAATCTCCTCTTTGTTATGTTGGGGGATGTTCTTTTATATTCCCCTTTCCTTAAACATTATTTTTATATGATAAGAGACCCCATTTCCTCTCATCAATCCATTTTGGAAGTGTTAAGTGGTGCCATTAGGCTGCCTAGTCTTCGTAAGAGAATTCTCATCTCACTTTTATTCCCGTGAGATTTATGCTACATTTGCCACAATTTCCTTTGAGTGTTGTATTTAATCTCCATTATTTTACTCATTGTGTAATATGATTTCATTTATGAGAATTTACATCAATGTTTTATTGTCCTTCTTTCACGGGGCGTATGTTTTGAAAGATACCCATGTCGGTAAGGGAACCTTTCACCCTCCTCTTTTTAAAATACATCTTTTGTTATGTCTTTTAATTCACATACTATTGTGTTGGGATATGTTCTTCAATATCTTTATGGATTTAAATTTTATGTCCATGTGATGAGATACCCTTTTATCTCTCATCAACTCATTTTCTGAATTTTGTAGTGACGCCATTAGGCTGTCAAATTTTTTCAAGGGAACTTCTTAACCCAAATTTGATTCTTTGGGATAAACATGTACTCCTTGAATATGTCGTTCTATGAATATGTGTGAATAACATCTGATGTTTTACACTTAATACCCACTTATATTTGGTGTATTCGTTTGTCACACATAATTATGTAATTGATTTATCCTTAAACCAAGGATACCGTCTTTGTAAGGGACATCGTCTCAATCTCCGTTCATTGAGGCATATTTTGTTTTATACACATCTTTATTATATACTGTGTATAAACCCCTTTGACTTTTACGTTTATCCAAAAGGAATCTTTGTTATACGAAGCATTTTTCAAAATGAAAAAAGGGAATGTTCTTGTCATACGTATGCGGTGACAATGACTTCTCCGCCGCCATGACCATTATTTGAGTTTCGGCATCCCCTACAATCCATACCTTCTTTTTAAAAGAAAAATAAATACCACGTTTTAATTTTCTTTTATTTTCGTATTGAAAATGGTTTTCATAAGGTTTTTTATATCAATATGTTTGATTGAAATCTTGTGATTGAAATGTGGAGATTTTATCTTTCCTTTATGCATGTTTTATGTGATACGATTATGTTATGGTTCTTGGGCATTGTTATGAAGACGGGTGGTTCCATGATAAACTAAGGGTGGGTGAGCCCGATATAGCTCTGCAATGCATTGGGTAATGTGAAGGAGTGAAACGTTAAGGTTTCTCTGAAGAGATTTAGGGAATATACTGTGGTGGGTATTCCAAATGTAACCAAGAGGGTTACTCCCTACGTAAGAATGTTATGAATGCCTCAAGTTACCTTTATGTCTTATGATTTCACTGATTTATTCATGATTTTATGAGGTATGTTAAAATGCTTATGTATTATGGGTAAAGTATGATTTCATTCATATGTATACATGTACTCATTTTCTTTTCCATATTTTTATATCCCTTACTGAGCTTTTTATGCTCATCCTAAGTTTTTGAAATGTTTTTCAAGGGTCAAGGGAAGGGTACATGATATGATGATAGTGTCAAGGATGTGTCAAGAAAGAGTCCATGTTTTATTTTAAATATGTTTCTGTTGATGGGAAAAATGAATAGTATCTTTTATGTAACCACTTTGTTTAAATGTGTAATGTAATGCAAGTTTTATGATCTAATTCTCTAAAACACTAATCCTGAAAAGATCCACAATGTGTAATCTTGTAATAACTCAAGATTATGTAGGGTTTAAAGCTGGGTCCTTATAGAAATAGATGCTCCAGAATATTTTTAGCTAATGTTGGTCCTCAGAGACATGCATTATGAATGTTACGACCAAGGTGGTGTTGATGTTTTGTTTCTAGTTTCATTTTCTATTTATTTAGTTACAACAGACAAGTAGGAACACACAGATTATTCAAAATTTGTTTCTATGAGGACATAATTAAATGGTGGGGAGACCATTGAGGTGTGGGAGGTGGAAGAGGGTTTATTTTTGTGGTTTTGAAATCATTTTTTCTTAGATATGGCATGCTAGGAACAATTTCTTATTTCATATCACCATTAATTATAGAATTTTAATTAGGTAATATAGAATATGTATAAGGTTTTTATGGACTAGTTCTGAATAGTAAATGTAAAAAATAAGGTGGATAAGTTTGTTTTGAGATTTTTAACATGGGGAATGGTTATGTTAGAGCATTAGGGACCAACATTTGTGTTGTAGTCTTTTACTATTCCAATATAGAAATGAGAATATATAGCCATAGATTTGGTAATATGAATTCCATGAATAGAACAGATATAAGATTTTAAATGTGATATGGTGGATTGTCTCACATAATCATCCAATTTTATCCATATTCATAAATCACGTTTGTGGGAGGGAATTCCAAAAACCTATATTAGAGAAGTTGTAAAGAGGAATGGGTTACATATATTCATAGTGTAAGAAAAATATATATGTAGTTTATATATACTTTCATGAAATCCATTCTACAACCCCATGGTAATCAGGTGAGTTTGATTACTATGTGTCACCCTAAGATAGATGGGTGATATAAAAGGATGATATTAATGTTGGAAGGCATGTTGCAAGATTGTGTAATGGATTTTCACCTCTCATGGGAATATCATTTTTTGTTATTAATGTTCTCATATAACAAGTGTTATCAGGCATCAATATATATGGATAATTCTAAAGCCTTATATGGTTGTCCTTTTTTATATCCACTTTGTGTGGTGGATGTAGGAAAGACTTCAATGGTTTTAGAGATCCTAATTCAACTGAAAATGGATATTATTCAGTTGATCAGGATGATAATGGATATGGATTGTTGTCTATAAAAATCATATGTGGGTCATCATTGAAAGCCATTTTCATTCATGTTCATAGATCATGTGTTCTTGAGGATAACTCCAAGGTTTGGGAATTTAATTTTTTGGTCATAAGGGAAAGTTATATCCTAGATTCATTGGACCTTTTGATACAGTTTAATGGGACATTGAGGTGGAATATTGGATAGATTTTACACCACAGTTCAGTGTGATGAATAATGGTTTTCATGTAACAAGGTTGAAATTGTTTTCTTCTATATTCTCACAATCTGATTTTATGTGATCATGTTGACCTATTGTGATATTCTGTGTTGGTACATGTGCTGATACCAATTGTGGAAAGGGAATAAATGTCTTTTGTGGGAAAATAATCAGTAAAGTTTACTTTTTGATATAGCATGGTCATATTCTGTAGAGACATTAGAATATATGAATTAAATTGTCATGAAATTTCCCAAAATCATTCATGGGAATGCTGATATTCAACTTTCAAGGGATATAATGGCCAATGTGGTGGAGATTTCAACAACATTGGATTAATGCATGTAAACCTCTCTTAATTTTTTAAGCATGTAATTTGTTTTGGTGATATTTTAGAGAATTATTATGAATTTTGGAATGTGTTTGGCACATTTATAATGTAGCAATGTAGGGGAATGTTCTATGGTATCCATGACTCTCCTAAAAGAAATTGTGTATAGTGAGATAGAGGCTAATGGGTAGGTGCAGAGTAGGGACAAACCATGCGACAATCGAGAAAAAACCATGAATAGAGTCATATAGTGATTTTTCTGCATTGGAACACAATTCTTCTATTTGTGTGGGTCAACCATCAGAGGTGATCATTGAGGCATATTATAGTGCATTTTTACCACACAATGTTCCTAACTGTGGGAATAACAATGAATGTTTTACAAAATAGATCATAAAAAAGTGATCTTGTTCCGGATAATATCTACACCATAATTTTCTTTTCATATCTCAACTTAAGATGATAATAATTCCATTCAAATACTATGGATGCTTTCCACAATGATCCAGATCCAATATGAAATAATTTCAATATTCATTGAATACCTATTCCCTTGGTAAGTATTATTTAGTAGTATATTTTTTTATTTTTTTCCTTGAATTCATTCTTTTCTCTCTCATGTTCATAGATATAGTGTATTTTTGATAGATATAATGCGGTTGATTCCATTAACTGTTAGATTTAAGCATCATGGTGATACAGGAAGAGATCTAACAAGGGTGTTTTTTTATTTTTAACTGATTTATATAGATGTTTTATTATTGTTAATCATTATTCCATAATTTCAATGGTACGTGGATTTACTCTAGGATAATATTATTATATCTTCAATGATTATCTTCAAATTGATTTAATTTCATGAAATTAATTTTAAAATTGATGTGAAATTCATGGAAAAAACCTTCTCTTGTGATGTTTTGTGGATTTTTGGCAATTAGATTTGCAATTTTATTGGTTTTCATGATTTTGAAATGATGAATAAAAAATATATTTTTGTACGATGTATTAAAAATAATTAATTTTAATGTTTTCAATAAATGAAATATTTTAATGAAATTTCATTAAATTGTTGCTTTTAAATGGTTTCTACATTCATGGTTTGTTTGTTCTTTCATCTGACGTGACCCAAACTAAGGGGTGTCTACCAATTGTATATAATGTGGTGGTACCCTGGATAAAGGGATTTTGTGGTTGGGGAACAAGGAGATTCACCACATTATTATGACATAGAGGATGGATGAGTAACCAACCATGAGTATGAAATTGTTAATGAAGCATTCATGTGTGGGTCTGTCGGTGAATCATGGAATGAGTTTGCAAAAATTAAATGTCAAATGATTTAAAGTATGGTTTGATTGGTTTTCTGTTAAAACCATTCAGGTATGGAAATCATTTTTTTGATGAACTAGTTGGAATTTATATAATATATTTTCAATTGTTTTATACACATTGTTTATATAAATGTTCTACCATGTTATATCAATGTTTAGTGAGTAGGTAAGTCGATTAGAAAAAATGTATTTAGTTTCATTAAAGACCTTGTCTTTGTAAATTATTTTCCATTTTATATATCATTAATATGAACATATTCTTTGGTAATGTGTCATAATTCTCCATCGGTTGGCCATGTTACTTGGGCAGCAGTTTCGAGATGGATAGTTGATCCTGATTTGAGCAATGGATTTATTTATTGCAAGTTCGTTGATTTTATTGTTGTGAAATCTACATTGTACACTGACATTAGTAGTATTTCACTATGTTACTATGAATTTAGTGGGTTTTGATATTCATTTTTTATACCTTGAGTTTTATACATTCTTTTCATTCATCATGTTGTGAATTTTTGGTTATTTCATGTTTTTTATTTTTTTTTATTTATAATAAGGAAAATGGAACCCCACTTGAATTGAAACCATTGGAATTTATTGCTAGCCTTTTGAGCCTAGGGTATGCCTATTATTTCCATGTAACTATCCACTACCTACTCAAGACAAAGATTATGGTCATGGTGATATAGATGCATAGTCTGAAATTTATCTGCATTTAATCAAAATTCACAATTATATAAGCTAATAATTTAATGTATCGTCATATGAAATTTTTTTCCACACTTATAGAGAAGTCATCTACTTAACTAATGAATTATGATGTGTATTTCATAAAAAAGTCATATAATGTATCAAATTTACATCGATTGTATTAGAGTATGACACTTGGAATATTTAAGTTTACTGATGAAGTTAAATTCTCTAGAAAATTTCTGTAATGAAGTATAACGATTAATAAAATTTTAAATGCTAATAGAAATTTTGAATTCCATGTCAATTTTTAGTTAGGTAAATTCATTCAATATAAAAAATCATATGTCATCCCAAAAATTTATAATTTATATCAAATAATTGTTTTTTGAATAATTATAATATGAATTATAAAAATCACTTTGATATAGATGTATTTTATTTTATATTTTATAAAATGTCTCACATTTGTGTAAAATATCACATGTTGTCTAGAGCCTCTTCACATGTAGATGAACTATCCAACACATCTCCAAAATCTCTTACACATGTCATAATTATGATTTTCATTTCCCCAATTGTAGGTTTCAAAACTTTATTTCCATAATCACTTAAAATAATTCCATAACCTTCAAAAAACCATTAAATCAACTTCAAGAAATATCAAATACACTTCTCAAAAAATGTTATATATTTTTCATATAGGCTTTCCAATAATGAAGAATTCATCAAAAAATTATATAGCACTTCAAATTTACTATATAAATAAACAATTAATTATAAAATCCCAGTCTCTAAAATATGTATATTTTTTTATATTGTATTATTGTTATATAATAAAATATATTCAAAATTATTCATAGGATTTGTATGCTTTGGTGAATATATACATAATATTCACATTAAACATGAATACCTACAAGTAATAATATTAAATCAATGAGAATATTATTATTCATTCAATTATATCCTTGAAAACTATATATAGTTAACTTATATTAATCATTGGGAATGGAAAAAACAATTGTGTGGTCATATATTCAAAAAGGGGTATTGTACATATGAAATTATCACTTCATTATCAAGGAATAAATAAATTATAAAAAAAGTAATAAATGATCAAAATAATTGTATAATCAAAAGAATTTGATTGAATACAATATCCATGAAAATATATAATATAATGTATAATAATTATATATCGCATACCTATAGAATGAATAAATGGAAAAATCATAAACATTATATCACTTACCTATTATAATACATCATATATAATTGATTAATTCATATATCGATACCCAATATAATTTTTATCTTATGAAATACTAATGCATGGATGTGATATATATAACAATGTCCCACGATTTAGTAATTTAATCATATGAATTCAACACATGAGACATTTAAAAAATGATACATAATAAAAATTTTCAACATTCATCTATATTTGGGATATCCTCATTCAAAACAAAAATAATTTTCCTCATGTCCATAAAAGGTATAACTAAGAAAAAACTTATACAATGAATTAATTAGGATGGTTAAATAATATATAATAAAATTTAGAAATTAATAAATAAACATTTTTATTTGAATAAAAAATATGTATTATCAACTGTTCCCCAATAATATGTGGAATTGGATTATATGTATGCGTCCCTCAACTAACACTCTATAATGAATGTGGCACATAGTTTCATAAAAATTTTCCCTACAAAATTTATTTATAGAATCAATGTGATCATCATTTATAAAAACAAATTACAAAATAATGTATCCATAAAGAAACATTATTGTATAAAATGATATTCATATTCATGGTGCATGGTTATTTATGAAAATTCCATTAATATATCATATCATTGACAGAAAATTACATTTCATATTCTGTCAAAAGAAGTAAGGGTAATAGTTAACCCTTAAATAGTCAATATATAAGTTATGGGGTGTTATAAGTGTAAGAGGAAGTTCCCTTTGTCAAATAAATAAATATAAATTATAGGTGAATTGTATTTTCAAAGTGTTGATTATCAATAAAATATAGTGATTGAGGTTAATATATTTCAGATGTGGTAGGATATGTTAATGATATAGAAATACTCTCTTATGGTTTATAAAAAATTGTGAATGATCCAATGTCTGTACATTTGGAATTTATATTCAGATGTTTATTGATAGTTCCACTAATCATTCACCTGTGTGAAGAATGAGTTGAAACTCATCTATCCTTTTTATCGTGATTAGCCCAAGGTTAATTTATGTGTTGGCTGGATGGACCTAATAGTGTCTATGCATAGAATTTAATACTAGAAAACTAACACAATCATTAATTCCAAAAATATATATATTTTTTGATTTATGATTTCTCATGATAAGGTTGCAATGAGATAAAATCTCATTTTCATTAGATCAAAGGGTTGATAATTGCATGGAATTACAAGAAAAAATACATGGAATTAAAATTTTGAACATGGAAATATAATGGGTGGAATGAGATCATTTATGTTGGGAAGATAACAGAATAGGAAAAAGGATATTATTATAGGGGTTAAGTAGAGAATCATTAACATCATATAATATGGGGAAAATAACAAAAAATTACAATCATTGTAATATGTGGAAATGATTTTATAAGAAAATTATTTAAAATAAAAAGGAATGATAATTTTATAGAACACATAATTCAATATTGATAAATTTAACCGATAATTAAACCTTCATATATTAATAAATTACATATATTATTTATATGCAAAATTTTTTTTTTTCAAAATATATATTTATTATTTCATTACATAAAGTGAAAATAAATAATAATGTTAACCCCTATCATTTTTTATTACCCATTGGAATATTTCCCTAGATAATAAGGGAGTTGTTCATAGACACCATGTCCCTAACAAACATGGTATTCATAAAATAAAAAATAAAAAATATATTATATCATAAATTTTTTTGCTGAAAATAATGGTATATCTCCTCCTGGAAATCTTGGACAAGATAACTAAGGCATCTATTAAATCAGAATATATTTTTACCCTATGAATGGAAAAAAACATTGTGTGTGATATGTGTTTTTTAAAATAACATACCAATGTTGTTAGTTTTTTAAGTATTGATTTAGTAGGATTATTAATCATGGTTTTATATATTTTTGGTTAGATGTTTTTTAAAAAAATATGATTTTTTAAATAGATAAAATTATTTGTTATCTACATATTTTTTAGGAAATTAAGTATAATAATAACATTTTATATTTTTTAATAATAATTATAATGAATAAAATGGGAGCATTCAGGTGTAAATAATAATTATTTTCTGGAATAAATTAAGGTTCTGTAAATATTTAATGGTTGTAAATGTAATAATAGTGATATTTACATATGTGCAATGTAATGAACTTATCTGTGGCTAATAAAATTGTGTAAATTATTATCTGTATTTATTAAAATTCCGTGTTCAAATGTATATGAAAAATATTAATGGGGAAGATTTAATAACAATAAAAATTATTCATAATATTTTTATTATTATTAAATTGGTAAAATTATATTTTACTTTAATAAATTATAATCTATATTCTGTTGTATATATATATAATGTGTACATATCAATATATGTGCTAAATATATATTAGTTAATATATATATATATATATATCAGTGTGTCTATGTGTTTATGTAAATATTTTTATATCTAATATATATATATATGGGTAATATATATAAGGGTTTATATATATATATATATTCTAAAATGTATTTATTAATATAATATTTATATATATATATATGAATTATAAAATATATTTAATAAGTGAATAAATTTGTTTTATGGATATTTTTATTAATTCAGGAAGTGTATAGGGGGTGCCACAAGGATTTATAAGGATATAAGAATTAGTAATAATATATGATATAATTGGAAAAATTATGTTAAATTTTCAAAAAAAATATAAAAATGGTTGTAAGTGGGGGTGTGCCTACCACTAGGGGAATTATCTTTCTCTCTCAATCATATATCTCTTCTTTCCCTATGTATTTATAATATTGATATTGTATTTTTATAATATATTCTTTCCTTGATATCTTCTCTGATTATAATCGGATTAAAACAACAACAGTGTCAATTGGTCCACCTTAATGATAATAAATTCATTTAGAAGTTTATTTTTTATTGAAATTATGTAGTTCAATTAGCTCTAATGAAATTATTTTTTCACTTCTCTATATAAAAGATGGTGTTAATTATAACTGAATCCTTTTTGCTGGATAACATCTTTCAGTGGTGCAATTGTACATTTATACATTTGATTATACTCAAAACATCAACATAAGCATGGTAGAATGCTCCATATGTCATTGTGCTATTGTAACACATGTTCACATTTTATATATTGTTCAATATATTAGATAACCATACTGGGATTTTGATACCATGTGTTTATAACTCATGATAACTTTTATGATATCACGCCTATGAGAGTTTCTATTGAATCTTATCCCATTTAACACCATGTTTATTATTTTTACCACAATATAATGAGTGTGTTGTTGTGTTTAGGCTTTGAAGACAGGGGTCACCTTTTGTGTGTCTATATTTAATATCATGCATGATATAATATGTATAATTTTCATTTAATTGAGTATATTTATAAGATAATTTTTTATATGATATATTATTGTTCTACTCTGTGTGGTACAAAAGTGACAGATGTACCATTTGTGGTTCGGTAGCTTTATAAGGGGTGAATGTTTAACCTATAAAAGTCATATGATGAAAAAAAAGATATGTGATGGGGTATGATGGAATTTAGCGGCCTATCCTAGAGAAATTATAATCATATGAGATTATACCTATGTGTATGTAGTGGGGAATGATGGTTTATGTGACAAGAACTAAAAGATAAGGATAGTTTATGATGGATTAGTGTGGTTTTCCTTGTAGGTTTAGGTCATGTACGACTATTGATAATCTTCATGAAGGATTCTTCATTTATGATATACCAGTGAATGTTCTGATGTTTTGTAACTTAGATATGATGTATGTACAACCGAGGGTTTTTAGTATCCTAGTTAGGATATGACCAATCATTTTTAGATTTTATGATGTTATGCTTTTATTATTTTATAATATACCATGAATACAAAAATAATACATTAAAACACTACTTTAATTGTGTATGGATGATTTCAAATTTATTATTGTACTGACACACTACATTAAGAATTTAGTACAATTGTATATTTCAAAAAAAAAAGATATCTATTGAATGGTGAGGGCCTTATAGTGGATTGTTGAGTAAAGGATCAAAGAGACTATAGCATACTGAGATATTATCCAAATTTCACTACTACAAATTTATTTATCTTTTTTATTATTTATATAATGCTTTGGGTTTCAACTATGGGATCCAATTACTATGTATACCATCCATTCTATTCATTTTATTCTATATAATTTCTCATGTTATTTATTATATTTATTTTTATTTATTATTGATCGTATGATATGATACTAATGGAGTAATCTCTACACTAATAGAATCTCGCATTTGTTTCTTGTCTGTTGCTTCCAACATATGGTGTTAATGCATGGGGTCATATTACCATCAAGATTAGTCTTTTTAGTTTGGGTCATATGTTACCATATTTTATAAAATGACTTTGATTCACTAATATGATTCATCTACATTCCTTGATTTGGGATAGGGTATTTTTGTGTTATGATAGTATGTACTTAGGTAGGGTAACTATGAATGTTCATGCATAACAAGATATAGTGGAATTTTAAGATACCATAAATAGGGTAATTATGTATTCTGTTTTACCATTTATTATGTTCTCTATGGACGATACTCATGATGTTTATAGCTGATTTATAAAAATATTATTTTGTTCATACATCATGACTAAGAACGTAAATTCACATTCTCTGTATATACTTATTTTTTTTATGAAAATAATATCATAATTGATGTTGCATGATTTTTAATAATTTTTGGGAAAGATTCAATGTTGTGTTAAAAATCTATTTTTCTTTGATTCATTGATATCTATTTATTTTGACTTTTTATTTAAACTGATAATGTTTTTTGCTAATTAATATTTGATGAATCAGGGTATTATTCAGGGATGAAGACTAAGGTGGGTGTTATTATTAATATAACATAGGTTGAGGGTAGACTCAAAGGAAAACCATGTCGGGTCCCATAGATTGTATAATTTTTTCTTATGATCTAAATATTTTCTATGTTTTAGATATGTCTCCTTAGAGAGATGTGATCATTAGTATGATGTTTTATCTTAGTGGAATGTGTTTTTCAAAGATGAAAACTCGAGATAATTATCATTAAATAGAGTTCATTAAAGGGTGATATTTTTAATATTATCCACATTAAAATAATACTCTAATCCTCCTCTACTAATGTTCTACATGTATTATTTAAATGGAATTTTAATTTTTCAATAATTGAGTTTATTATGGATTTATGTAACGGTAAAATCTATGTTATTTTAATGACTACATTTTCTTATTGTAAAATTTTTGAATATTTTAAGGAATATTTTTTAGAAATAGTAATAGATTTTTTGTGAAAATATCATGTACAAAGAGCCTTGGGGTTGATATAACAAAAAAAATTAAAATATTATATCATGTGAACATTTTTTCCAAAAATAATAGAATATCTCCCAAATGACATTTCATATGGGAAAGTTTCTACTTCCATTAAATATAAAATTTGGTTTTTATATTAGACATAACATAAATTTTTTTTGTGTCAAGGGTTTAATTATAGCACATACTCAACTAATTATTTTTAACAAAAAATTATTTAATGTAATTTTTTTAACAAATTACCAATATTAATTTTTTATGATATTTATCAAATAATCCTGATATGTTTCAATTGTTAAATTATTTTTTCCTTAATATTTCGTTGGATTGTTAAAAATACTAAGAAATTTATTTACTTATTTTTAATATTTTTTAGAAGCAAATGATGTCATTAAAAATATGTAATTAATAAATATGTTACTGTTTAAATATTTTTCATGAAAATATTTATAGGTTTTATATGTAAAATTTTTGAAATTATTATGTATTTTATATAGTGAATTTGTATGAGGTTAAGACAAATATTATTAATAATTATCATTATCTATAAACGTTGTTGCTTAAATGTTTATTTTGGAAATGATAGGGGGATTTAATGATAAAAGAATTGTTTTTATTGTTATTATTATTTTTAAAAGGGAAAATATTATTTTTGTGTGATAAATTATAAGGAATATGATGTTGTAAATAATATATATTTGAATGAGATGTATATTAATGAGTATATATGTTCATTTGTATATCCAAATATAATGTCTATATATGTCTGTTATATATATGTGTTTGTGTATATTTATAATGTATATATATCTGCATACCTTTTAAAAATATTTAAAAGATAAATAAATGTTTTTAGGTCTGTTTAAAAAAAATATTAAATAGTGTTGGGGTGGAACATTTATTAATGTTGGGTATGAAATAAGTAATAAATTATTACTTATTTAGAAGAAAATGGAAAATGTTTATATATATATATATATGATATAATGTGGGGTGTGATCACACCACCAATGGAATCCTCCTAGTCTCCGACGTATCTCCCTATATATCTTCTCTCCCTCCCACTTATTTTATTTTTATAATATGAGAAAAATCTCTTCTAATATCCAATCATATTATATTAAATACATTTTTTTGATAATTTATAAAACACACAACACCAATACTAAACAAACTATTAAATATTTAAAAATGACTATTAAGAACTTGATGTAAAATTGGTAGGAATGAATATGATTAATTACAATTTGAAACATAAATAATGGTTCTAGAAAATAAAAATTTAATGACAAACTATTTGAAAATATGTCTTGAATTTTTTATAAAACAATTTTCATCTTCAAATATATTTTTTATTCTAAACGGTTTTTGATATTTTTTTTGAGTGAATAATGTAATTAATATAAAAAAAATTGAAATAATATTCAATAAAATACATACCAATTTTTCAATTTCCTTTTCATAATTATTCTATGATGAAATCTGTACATTTTTCTAAAATGTTTCATTTTTCAATTAAAAGTGAAAATAATAATTTTTTTCATAAGAAATATTTTATATTAAAGTATTTAAAATGTAATATTATATTTTTATAACTTTTAAATTTAATAATAAAAATATTATTTATAATAATATTAATAATTTTTTAAATTAATTATTATACAAGATTTATTATAAAAAAAATTTCTTTAAAATGGCAACTTTTTCTGAAATATGTTTTTAGTCATGTATTCTAATATTATTGTAAATTATATTCTATAACTACTATGTAATTAATATTGAAAATGTTATTCCATATTTTTAATTAAAAGGTTAAATTTTAAAATAGGATATTTTTATTTTTAATCAATATTTATAGTTATTATTGTAATTTTTGTTACCACAATAAAGGGTAAACCATGTAATTAATTGTTATAAATAATTTTATAAGGACAAAAAATGATGAAAAAATATTATATAATTTTATTATATGATTTTATTTCATCAATTATCATCATATATTTTGATTTATTACATTTCATCTATTTTTATATGATTATGATCTTTATAATATTTTTTGTAGTGAAAAGCTAAAAATATCACACAATTATTTTATAAAAATATATAATTTTAAACATGTAGATAATCAGAGGATATATTAAATTATAAATATTATATTTAAATATAAATGATTTATATTCATCATTTATTTATTTTTAGATGATAATATATTATGTTAAATTCTTACACAACAATAATGTATTAATTATTAAATTAATGAAAAAAATAATATAAATGATATAAAAAATAAATAAAGCAGTATAATATGAAATTATTAATGTGAACCAATATATTTTATAATAAAAACAACATTATTTTTTATTTATTAAATTATTTAATCCAATTCATATTATTTATGTTTTATAAATGTCAATTAAAATTAATAGTTCTAAAATTTACATTATTGATATTTTATCAAAAGAATAATTTATTAAATGATATAAATTTCATAAAAATATAATATTCGTATAGTTGATTAAGAATTATATTTAAATATTCATCGTTCTCCATTTATGGGACATTTTTTCATTTATAGTAACTATCTTCACCCTCAAATAGTAAAAAACATTATTTTCATTATATGTGTGAAAATGGTTTATGTGGAGTTAAAACCAAACGAAAAGGAAAATATGGGATATAAACATATCCAAAATATATTTTATGATATTATGTTACCCTCATTATTATATTATATTCATATATTGTAAATTTTTATCAATTTTCACATTAATGATAATTTATTTTAAATGTATATTTTTGGAAATTCAAAGAGAGTCCCTTACCTCTCATATAAAAGGGAACCACATCCTATCTCTTATTCACACTTCAAAAGCCATTTTTATTCAAATAAATCTTCCCAAATAACATCCTATCATCCATAACCAGGTTCTTTAGGCCTTATTGTGGTTATATGTTCAATATTATAGGATTTAAGGAGTAATGAAAAAGATATTTTTCAAATAAGTTGTATTGTTATAACCATATAATTAAATATTATTTCTTATTCCAACATCTTAATATATTATTTTTACTTTATTGAATAATAAAAAAATTATCATCCTTAAAATTATATATTATTATGTTAATTGAATAACATATATTAATTTCCTCTTTCGTAAATTGAGAAAAAGAATCATCATTTGTATATATTGTGGAATCCCACCTCAAAAACAGATGTAATTAGTTTTCCATCATCCTCTATCATAGAAAGATTTAAATTTATCGAATTAAGGTTTATATGTGATATTAATGACATATTAATTTATATATTAATTTATAATTTTTTATTTACCACATTACTATAACATTTACCGAACAATTATAATGTGCTTCATGCATACATGTGGACTACCACCTCCATAGATCATTGTGATTCATTTTTAATAACAACATCACATGGAAGAAATATAAGCATATTTAATAAATCAATATGAACTTTATTATATTATTAAGATTATATTAAGATAATATTATACATACTATTCCAAAATGATCATTGAATAACACAAATGTTACTTCTGTGTATGTATGGCCTACTGTATCCATGATTGTAGCATAGTTCATTTTTAATTACCATATATAATGGGTGGATTAAAATTTATAACTAATTTTTAAAAATTATTTTTACATCGTTAATATTATTCTATAGATGATTGAAAAATTGCCTCCTTGGACATATTCACCCTACAGAAGTGAATATGGACATATAAAAATAATATCATTAAAACATCAAATGTGAATATATATTATTATGTAATTATTACATCTTGGTAAAAAGTTAGATAAAAGGAAAAATAAATATTAAATATTGTTTTCATATGGTAGAAACTAATGTTTTTCTAATGTAAAATATTATGTTTTATGATTATGTTATGTTCATTTTAAAATTTTATGATTATGGGAGGTTATATTATCAAATAAGGATGTTTGGTTTTATTATATACCATTGATGAGTGGTTTCGTGATAATAAAAGGTCTGGTGATCCATTTGTACATATATTATATATTGGGAAAGGGATGGAGTTTACCATTTAGGATTCACATAATAGAATATAATAATATACTATGATGATTATTCCATGAATAACAATGATGGTTATTCAAGTATATCAATAATAGATACTATAAATATAATCATGATGGTAAATATAGTTGTGACCCTTTTGGTCCCTCCATATTTAAGAGTGATATGAAAATGTTGCACTATATTTTATTTGAGATTTAAATAGTCTAGCATGAGTTCTTTTAGAAATATTATGATTTCACAAGGAAATGGAAATATATTCCACTTTATTTGGTTTTATTGTATTACTGTCTAAAAATTTATTATGAGATTATAATGATTTAAAATAACCCATTATGTTCTTTAATATACATTAAAATCTATTTTGAAATGTTTTATAAAATTAATTTTATAGAATAATTGATTTACTTGGTATGAAAATGTTTATTTTGAACTCAATGTTTAATTTGGAAAAGGATAATTTCTATAACTATTTATGGACTAATTTCTCTTCCAATATTTTTGTGGTCCTTATTGGTAGTTTTTTTCTCATTCAATATTTTAAATTGTTTTTTCACAGTATGAGTAGGTATAATGATGAGGTGAATATGAAAAAAGTGATGTTTTTTCAGAGAGGAAAACATATATCTTTGTAAATGTTCTATTTTATGGGAAAATTGATATTGAATATACGTATAAATATTGAAATATATTGTTTTTTATATAAGAGTTATAAAATAAATCTCTAAAAATATAATCTTAAACCATATTTGGTAGTTTATAAAACTGAAATATAGTTTAATGTCACTAGAATATATAATTATTATTGTATGGTATTTATTATTTGTATCAGACCAAGGTTCATATAACATTGTATGATATGATTTAATTTAAAAATAATTAAAAATTTCCCTCTTACCAGAAATGATAAAAAATCTCGGAGAATAATGGATATTTGGATAATTAGAAAGTGTTTTAGATAACATATTTAAGGACATTTTATTCATTATCCTCGATATTAGATTTATATTTATAGTTTTATATATTTTTACACACTGGAATTTTTTGGATTAGATAATGATTTTTTATAGAATGAACCATTGTTACAATCAATATGAAAAACAAAACAAAATGGGATTATAGTGAAAACTATTGTTGATAGTTATAATAATCTATCAAATTTTATGAATAACAATATAAGCATAAGTGAGTCTCCTAACTTAACAAATAAGATATAAATGAAGATGCATTGAATATTATTTGATATTGGTTATAATTGCAAATAAATTTAATGACTTGTGTTTCAGTAATGTCGGAAGAATCACATAGGATGTTTTATTAATAATGTAATTTTTTTTATGTATATGTTAACAGAAGGCTTAAGGAAATAACATTCCATGGGAAAAGGAAATGTTGTTCTAAAACCATAATTTGGAATAATTTTCTTCCAAAGGAATTGATTGAAATCATTAAATTAAGGGAACATATACATTCATTAAATTTATTTCCTAGGGAGAAATATAATGGATTGGGTCAGTAGGACCATACAATTAAATATTTATAAATTGTTATTTGCATTATTGATAAATGTGAATAAAATAAAATTTTCATATGAATTGGATGGTTTATAGCATGGATTTTTTTTGATATTATATAATATTAAGACAATTCATTTTTTTAAAGGAAGTAAGAATTAATGAATAATATAGAAATCATGGTTACTAAAAAATGTTTAATGGTTAAATATTCTATGTATAATGATTCATGATTTATAATGTTGTGGTATATTAATGGATTATCATTTTCCCAGTATTTGTCATACACCATCCTATATAACTAAGTTATTTTATTATTTCCATTGGTTTTTAAAATTTGTGTCGTGGTTCTGGTAGAATCACGAATGAGATTCTAGTGTTTTTTTTAGATTTCATAATTTTGAGTTGACTTTGTTGTGCTCACAGGTGAAGCGCATTTTGGAAACCCTACATTAATTCACCTAGGCAACAACATGATCCACCTATATTCAGAATGTTAAAATTGGTAAATATTGGGATATATCATGTTTTTTAAAAATTTATTGGTGAAAATAGTTTTAGTTTAATTATTAAAGTCAAATGAATATTTTTATAATTTTTATATTTATAGTTATTAGTGATACTATTATTATAATTTTTATTAAAATGTTTCAATAACATTATCATAATAATTAAAATGTTATTCATATTATTATTATTATTAACGAAATAAAATAAAAATTAAACATAGTGTGGAGAATGCATTAAAATAAGACGGAAAAACTACAATAATAATATTATTATTTTTTTGACTGATGATATTATAATTATTCTGGTTCTTGTTTTTGATTTATAGAAATTAAAATTAAAATTATTAATATTATTATAATGAATGTTATTAATTATTATTACCTTTAAATTTTTTAATTATTATTATTATTATTATTATATTTTTATTAATAATAATATTATTATTATAGGTTTTTTATTTATTTTATTTTTAACTATTTTTTATAATACTACCAACGGACCACCTGTTACTCAAATCCCTACAGCGTTGTGCCCCCCCCCCATTTCTCTCATTATTCACTATTGCGAGCAAGACATCGATGTATTCACCTCCCCATCACTGTTCTCTACTCCCCTAATCCGCCGACCTCCATCCCAATATCCAGATATCCTCCACCTTTAACCCTCACCCTCCAGCCACCTCTATCAACACACCCACCACCTTGCACCCTCATAATGCCACACACCCCTAGTATAACCAATCTCCATGTACCAGCCACCTTTCATTCTATAATATGCTTTCCATACATCCACACACCACCTCACAACTGCATCCGGGTCTCGTGGCCCCCTATAATGTATCTCCCCTCTTCCTCCCAGCGACCAACTCTGGCACGACCTTCTCCAACCATATCTCAGTCAGCCTCACCCTATAACCAAGCGTCCACCCCTACCAACCAATTTTCCATCCAGTTAATTCCATTTTTCAGCCACGTTATAGCTAGTGACATCTCATACTAGTGTCGCCACCCTTTTTACAATGAATCCCCATGTTGGCGCACACATGCAGGAACTACGAAACCCGCATCGACCAAGGTTTTTTCCTTCAGTAATGGTTTGGTGTGGGTTTCCTTCAAGTAGTTTGAGATTTCTTAAACTCAAGTAATTTGGAATATTTTATACTGATTTTTATCCCTCCCAAATGGGTTCGTTTCAGTTTTTTTAGGTTAATTTCAACTTTCTGTGGGAGTCTGTGGGACATACTCTATGTTTCACATCGATTTTCGGGTGCCTTTCCTCAATTGAGGTATGATTCATTTGCACAACATCTTTAAATTAAGAGTTTCATGAATTATTTCATGACATATAATCATTTAATATTAATGTATTATATTTAATTTTGTGAAATTTTATTTTAAAATAAATTATTTGGTATTGTAGATAAATTGTGCTTTGTTCATTATTTCACCAACATTGTTGATTTTGTTGTGTCTTGTGAACTGTCGGTTTTTTGTGAATTATTTTTTGAAAACATGTTGATGTGGGTTATGCAATATTCTTTCGTTTGATTTATTTCAAGTCAATGTTTTAATTTTTTTATTTGGTTTTGTGATGTTTAATTTTTTGAGTTATTTTTGGTCAGTGTTTCTATGTTTCATATTGTTTTATGTTTTTTTTAGCGCATTGGGGAGGTAATTTTGTGATACAGTGGTCTTCATCTTGTGCATGCTTGTGCAGATTATATATGTGTGCCGTGTCATAATGATAGGACTATAAGTCGAGGAAGGTCCCCCAATGGACATAACATTATATTTATAATTTATTAATTTCGTAGTATTTATTTTTTAATATTAATGGTAAATAATATTAAATAATAACTTTTAGAAATTACATTGGTTATGAAGGATAGTTTTTCTCCATTGTGCTTGAATTACATGAAATAGGTTGTTTTTCAATTGTTCATAATTAGTGTGTATAAAATATTGGTTGGCCTTGGAAATTAAATTTTGATTCTTTTAAAGAGTGGATTGGGTTGAAAATGTGTCTGGGTTTCTAAAATGGATTTATAAAATAAGGTTTCAAATGGGAATAAGATTACAAGTTATGTTTCATTGATTTTTTCGAAGTTATTTGGCATGTGTTGGTTCTTCCAGAATAGTACGGTTGTTGATTTGATGGTTAAGGCTTGTTTGGAATTTTAATATAGTAAATTATTTTGAAAACTCTCATTGGTTTGACTCAGGGGTGATCAGGCTTTATTTTGGGATGGTCTGGGTTATTGTAAGTGTTGTTCATTAATTTTGATTGGATACTTGATTTACATTTCTAACTCTCCCCACTTTTCATTTGGTACTCTTCATGGGAACATGGTATGGTCTGTGAATTTTATGTGAATGATTTATAGACTAGTTTAGATTTCACACCTGCTAGTGGCCCTTAGTATGTTCAATACTCATCTAGTGGATTGGGAATCTCAGTTATGTCGGGTAGGGAAACACCGAGCATTTGGGTTTCATGACATCATCGAGAGTTGGCATGCCTTTAGGATGAGTCACGCGTATTTTACGTTCTGGATTATTCAAGATCTCTTAGGTTCAACCTATTTTTTCTTTAGTGCTTATATGTATTTGGTGAATGATTGAGGGGACTTATTTTTTTTCCATTTTTATACTTTCACATTTCTCTTATTGTGTGTTGTGTGTGGTTTTCCTCTGTACTAAAAACTAATTTTTAAAAAAATCAAGAAAATGATTTAAAATGTGATGTACATTTTCCATTCAAATATTAATAATGTTTTTAAATAATATAAGGAAATGTACTGCTACTTGTTTTTGAAATTCATGTGTGTGTGGAAACACATATTTTATTAAATTTTTATCAAACCTTGAATTATTAAATTCATTATTTTATGGTAGTGTATTGGGATTAGATTTTTGGGAAGGCCTACGAAGTTTTAAAACTGATGCATATAGTATGTTGTTTTTTTTCATTTTCAGGTTCTAGCTTCAGTATGGATCTCCTTTTCCAATATTCGGTTTGGGTTTTAGAGAGTTACTCTTAGGGACACAGGGTGTTCCAGGTCGTGGTCAATTAAGTTTGTGTTGGTGTCCATTATTTCTTTTTCATGTCATTTATTTGTTTTTAATCGTTCTATTTTCATTCCATTGATTTATTTAATTTAAATGGTTGAAATCATTCTCAGTTGTGGTATATTGATACCCTAGGGCTTGTCTTCCGCCTAGGAGAATCAAAAATGCCTCTCAGGCATTACAGCAGATCATCTCGGGTGACCAGTTCAGGTCAAATAGGATTGGATCATAACAAAATGGTATCAGAGCAGGCCGACTCTTGAGCGTACCTTTCCATCTCAAGAGAAATTTTTTATTTGGGGTTGTCATGGTAGATTGAGTTGAATTTTAGGGACTAGAGTTGCATAGACGAGATGGATTTTCTGGACCCTTTCTCGTTCAATCCTCAGTGTACCATGGGTTGTTCAGGTTTTTGGGGTTATTTTTGGTTTATCTGAATTGTTTTATTTTGGGAAATGGAAAGGGAGTTGGGAAATTATCCTTGTGAGATCCCAGGGCCTGGAAATCCTTGTGGATCTGGAGAATTTTCTAAATAATTCTCTTTGTGACGATTTTATTACTAGCTTTTGGCCACCAACCACATGTCCATGTCACCCTTAGACACTAGTTTCCCCTATTTAATCGTTTGGGTCTTCTTTAATTCTGAAAAATTCTTAAAAAGTATGGTCTTGAATTTTGTTAAGTTAAAATTTGAATGTTACTGACAATTTTTTTATTACGAAATTTGTATTTTATCCCTCAATGTTTTCCACCATGAGGGTTCGATGGATTCCCATTGTGTAGGTTCGGGTGGTGCACCCATAGAAAATCTTCTAGTTGATAAAACTATACACTATATTCATGAATTCCATATGTTGAACCCTTCCCTATTTTATGGGCATGAAGAACCTCTTGGGGAGAAGGAGTCATTGTAGATGATTGAGAGGTACTTTAGATTCATAGGATTTTCTGATTCATTGAAGGTGGTGTTTGATACCATTATGCTTGAAGGTCTATCATGGAAATGGTGGAAGCCTGTGTCGTGAATAAATCTTAAGAAAGATATCACAGACGATTTATTCAAGTCCTTATTTATCAAAAATTAATTCTCTGAGATGACGTAGATGAGGAAGGTATTGAGTTGTGTTGCGTTAACAAGTTCATCAATTCGATACTATAATTCTATTGATGTTTATCACACCTACTTCCATATGAACAAATAATTGTTGAAAATGATTCTGAAATGGATCAGAAATTTGATTTTGGGCTCCGACCTAAATAGCAGTCGATTGAGGCAATGCTCAACCTAACCACCATCCATGATGTTGTGGGGAAATCCTTTCTGGCCAAATCTATGTTAACAGGAGGACATAATGTAGAAAATTCTCCCCTGGGCTCGGAAATGAGAGTATAGGATTGCCATTTGAAGAATGGGATGTGGCTTGATAGTAGTGGATCTAATAGAGGAATCAAGAACCCTTTATACTTTCAGTCATTTTCCTCACAGAACAATACCTTGATCTGTCACCAAAATGATATGTAGGGACACAAGAATCTGATTTTCATGAGTGGTTTGTGACCATACCAGACCTGTGGATTTCTGGTTCACTTGATGAAATTCTATCATGGTGTTTCCATGATGCACTCTAATCCCCGAAATGGCCTATTGAAGGTCACCTCATCCCATCAGTGGGAGTAGGGGTGTTGTTTAGGGATCCCTTTGAGCCATTCTCTTAGTAGTGTTTCTTTGATGTAGTTGTCATCTCTTGTAGCATTCGGTGGGGTTTCGTTTCCTTTAGTTGATATAATGGTTATTTATGAACCTCTATGAATACTCTATTTCAATTGATGTGTGTTTGGTAAAATTCTTGTTTGTGGGTTATGTTTTGGAATTTCTGATGTATGGATGTGTGGAATGGGATGCTTCAATAATCGATGCTACATCCATAGGTCTTAGAATGAAGCTGGAACATAGTCAAGAGAACCCCAGTTGTGAAAAATGGCATTTGTTTAATATTTATCCTTATTGTGACAATGTTATTGTTCTTCTAAGGGCGAGAAGTTGTTGATATAGAGATGGATGGGGTTTCGATGCTCTATCATTTGGGACATTCCATTCTCCCCCATGTGGTGGGGGATTTTGGTTAGTATTGGATGTTTCCAAGACTAGTAAAACTCGATATTTCATATCGAAGGGATACCCATAGTGTGTCTCACGGAGATACAGCTAATTTAATTTAGTGTTAGACTGATCATTATGGTGTGGAGTCCATTTGGGAATCCCCGTGACAGTATCAGAGTTTGTTTTCAAGTATCATTTGGTGGTGGGTACTTCCATGTGGAACCACCTAATCTTATGTTCTTCCTATAGGGTAGAAATTGAAATTTAATTACACCCAACAATTCTATTGGATTAAGATTATAGAAATAAATGTTGGAGGCAGTTAAATATTGTTCGCACCTCAGTTGAAATGGTTGGCCTCAGTTCTTCATGGCAGTGGATAGGATGTTCATGTTTTGACGATAAAATCATATCTCAAGGGATTTAAGTGTCTTTTGGGACTAATCAACTATAGAAGCATTTAATTTTAGGGGTGAGTGACACTCAAGGAGTTTCTTCAGTAGGTATTTATCTTATTGTGGCTTTCCTGGGGTAAAATGCATTATAGTGGGGAGAATTGTCACACTCCAATCTATCTAATTATTTTATTTTATTATTTCCTTTGGGATTTAAAATTTTGCTCAAGGTTCGGGTTGGATCTTGAATGAGATATTTTTTGTCAAAAAGTTGGTGTTTGTTAGTTGACATTATTGGGAACATATGCAGAGAACGTTTTGGATACCCATTGATGAATTACCCAAGAAAAGACATGATCTGTATGTGTTTGGAAATTTTAAATGTATATATTTTTTAATATATTGTGTTGTTTAAAATTTAAATTGACGATAATCATTTTATTATTATTAATAATGTGAAATGATTATATTTATCATTTTTATTTTTATAGTTATGATTATTACTAATATTATCAGTAGTTTTGAAAATTATAATTAATATAATCATAATAATTAAAACGTTATTGATAATAATATTACTATTAATGAAATAATGGAAAAACGAAACGAAGTGTAAAGAATTCCTTAAAATAATATGGAATAACGGAAATAATAATACTATTATTGTTGAGACTGATGATATTATATTTAATCATGTTTGTATTTTTGAATTACTGAATTTAAAATTATTATTATTATTATTATTATTATTGTGAATGTTTTTAATTATTATTAGAATTAGGATGTTTAATTATAATTATTGTTATTATGATTGTAATTAATTTTTTATAGGGTTTTAATTTATTTTATTTTTTTTATCTTTTTTTAACACTACCTACCCCCCATGTTACCCAAATCCTTGTAGTGTTATCCCCCCCTCATTTCTCTCATTCTTCCCTGTTGTGAGTAGGTCACTGCCATCTTCACCTCTCCCACTCAATGTAGTGTGCCCCTAACTACTGACCTCCATCCATGTGTCTGGCATTCCCCCACCTCTTACATGCACCCTTTGGTCCCCTCCATCCATTCTCCCACCACCATACACCCTCAATCCACTTCGTTCCCCAATGGAACAACCATCGTTCATACATCAACCTCCCTCTGGTCTCTTATCCACACGTTCTCCAGCTGTCACACCACCACCCTACTCAACCCGGGTCTAATAACCCACAGCTATGTTGCACCCCTCTTCACGCCAAAGACCAACTCTACTGTGGCATTCTTTGACTGTACCTAAACTAGCCCTGCCCTATCATCATCCATATGCCCCTAATAATCCTCTTTTTTATCCATGGAATTCCTCTATCACATGTGTTCTGGCTATTGAATCCTCCTACCGGTGACACAACACTTTACTCAGTGACTACCCTAGTTTGTGTACACCTGCTGGAAACAAAACCCCCCCTACACCCATGGGTTTATCAATTCAGAAAGGGTTTGTTGTGGGTTAACATCAAAGAGTTTGAGGTTCCTTAATCCCATGTCATTGGGCTTCCTTTTATAGATCTGGACCCCTTGTTTAAAGGTTTATTATGATTGCATTAGGATAGGTTAAACTTTCCGTAGTTGCTTGTGAGGCACGCTCGATGATTCGCACTGATTTTCAGGTGACATTTATCGATTGAGGTATGATACATTGGAACCACCTCTTAAAATTCAAGGGTACATGAATTATATCACGAAATAAATTAATTTAATATTAATTTATTATTTTTAATTTTGAAAATATTTATTTTTAATTAAATTATGTAGTATTGTAAATAATTTTTTTTGGATAATTGTTCACCAACATTATTGATTTTGGCTAGTCTTGTGAAGATTTAGATTGGTGAGAATTTTGTTTGGAAAATGTGTTGAGGTGGGTTATGCGATGTTTTATCATTTGAATTATTTTAAGTCAATATTGTTATAATTCTAGTTATTTTTGTGATGTTTTATTTTTTGGGTTATTTTTTTTAAATATTTCTATGTTTTGTATTGTTTTACATTTTTTGAAGAACATTATCATGGTAATTATGAGATATTGTGGACATTATCTTGTGCGTTCTTCTGCGGCTTCTCAAGGCATGTCGTGTCATCATGTTTGGACTGCGTGTGGTCTCCAGTCCCCCACAACACATTCCATTATATTTATAATTTATTAATTTCATCGAATTTCATTGATTTTAAAAAAATGGTAAGTAATATTAAGTAATTAGTTTTATAAATAACTTTTATTGTGAAAGATAATGGCTCCCTCATATGTATATATTTTCTAAAAATTGTTGTTTTTTAAAATGTGAATAATTAGTGTTGATAAAATAGTGGTTAGACTTTGTAGGTAAACTGTGTTTCATTTAAGGAGTTACTTTGGTTGAATATCTATTTCAGTTTCTAAAATGGATTTTTATAAATAGGGATTCAAATGTATTTGACGTGGAAATTCATGTTTCCATGATTCTTTGGATGATATTTGGTGTGTGTTAATTCTTTTGGAATTGGGTGGGCGTTACATGGTTGGATAAGGCCCAATATTTTTTTTATTAATGTAAATTATTTTGAATACTCTCTTTGTGGTAACACATATGTGATACTGCTTTGTACATGAATTGCGTGTGTTGTTGTGTGACGTGGCCTTAAAAAGACATGGTTTCTCACATCCTTTTTCATTAAATTTTATTAATTTAGTTTCTTATTTTAATACTTTTTAATAAAAAATGATACCTATGTAATTTTATCACTAAATTTATTAATTTATTAATTTTTATAATTAATTGTATATTATAAGTCATAAAATAGTTAATTTATTTCTTACATCAGTTTTATAGACTATTAACTATTTTTTTAGATTGTTTATTTTGTCTTCATAGTTAAACATTTTAAAATAATTAATTAATTAATTTTTCTTATGCATATAATTAATGTAATCTTAATTTTATTTTCCATGTTTTAATTATTAATTAATTTTAAGTATCTTAATATTTTAGTCGTCTTTTAATAATTCATAAATTAAATTAAATGATTACCGACCTACATTAATCATTAAGTCTCTTTTAATTATTTTACATCAATTAAAATTTTGGTTTAATAATATAATAATTATCTTTCTACTTTAATTTAATTTAATTTGATATTTTAACTATTTAACTATGTCTTATAAATGGTTAAATTTTATGATAACTTTTAATAAGTCAGCTGTTTTTTGATAAAGTAATAATTTATGTTATTCGAATTAATGTTATTAATAATTTAATTTATGTTTAATTGTTTATATAAAATTATTAATGTTTATTTTTCATATTATGTTTCATTTGTTTTAATTCAGTTTTAGTTTTTTTTAATTAATTTGTTCTTATTCTATTTATGTTTTAATTTAATTTATTTACTCTTCTTGTTTTGTAGGTTCATGGTTTTAACAATGTCATAGTGTCTCCATGCAATGGTCACCTTACGGTCTCACCGTAATATCTCTCTCACGGACTCACCAGTTTCTAGTTCACGGACGCATCGTAACCCCATTCATGTGGCACCGTAACCCCTGAAAACCCGTGCCACCGTGATTCCTGTGACACTGTAACCCTTGCAAACTGGTGCAACTGTAACCCTTGCAAACCGGTCCCACCGTAACTTCTTGGCACCGTGACTTTTCCATCATTGTCTTGCTACTTTTCTTTACTACGTAACCCTTTATTACCGGTTCACGGTGGCACTGCTCCCTACTCACTGTATTCCTTTCCGACATCATGTTCTTTGCTACTGTTTCCCCCTTTCTTGCACAAAAAAATTATTCATTTTTTTCCTTCCTCTCACTGCCATCATTACAACCTGCAAAACCTCCTCGCATTTTCAGTAGTTTTCTATAGAAAACCGAGCTGAGGGGAGCCCTTACAAGTAGAGACCTGTTCTCCGTTGCTGATTACCTCTCACCGTTGTAACCGATGGAGCTTGAAGTTGAGTGAGGATGCCCTAGCCATGTCATGGTGATATTCAGTGTCACTGTGAAACTGATACCTGGAATTGGTCACTACCACATAGGAGCTATTGACGTTAGATTATTTCTGCTCATGTACTCGAGGCGCCACTATAAGGTCTGGTGTCATCGATGCCCTACCACTGAGACCAAGTGGATGGGAGTTTCAACTGAGCTTCAATGGAGCAACGAGTCGCCTGTAGAACTGAGATTTGTCACGTGGTGAAGAACCGAGTAGGTACTTGAGCAGACTACTTGTAGCCGATGTGCGAGGAGGAGGCGGAACTTAGTTCTGTTTTCGACTATCGATGCATCCTAGTGAAGAAATAATGCTACCTTGAGGAGTTTAACCAAGAACGAGTTGTGCTGTTGATTCCACCATGAAGAGGGTGTGACGCCACGGAAATGACTTCCTGTGGAAGAAATTACTTCTCTTCCCTTGTGCCGGGTTCGAGAGAAGAAGAAGACCCAGGGAGAGGATAAATAGATATAAAAAAACAACAATCACAAAAAATATACATTAACAAAAATATAATTTAAAATAATTATATTGATAATTAAAATTTAACTTAAACAGTTTAAAAATTATAGTTTTGAATAAATAAAAAATATTAAATAACTAATATTAAAATAGAATTAATAGTTTAGTTAACTTTAATAAAACAATAACTAAGATAATCTAATAAATTAGAATTTCTTAATTAATCATAAATTAAATATAATTTAAGGTGGAAAACATAAAAATTATTACATTAAATTAATAATAATAATTTATTTCGAACATAAACAAACTAATAAAATTAACATAAATTAGTAAATAAATTAACTTATTAATAATAAAAAACTTTTAATTTAACATTAATAACTCTAATTTAAAAAAATAGATAACTTTATAATCAGATATTTTAAGACTTTTAATAAACTAATAATTTCAAAAAAATTATTTATTTGCTTCTTGATACTAAATATTTAGTGTGTTAATTTGTGTCGGGTTCATATGGGAAGTGAGTTCACATCCAGGTTCATGTAACTAACTCAACGGGAGTTAGTTACGTGAGTAAAGATTGTGCGACGTTCTTGTCACTAACACACACACATGTGTGGTGTGCTCGTGAAGAAAACTTTATGTCAGTGGAAGGGAAGCGGTGACCAACAGCAGATAAAGGGGGATATTAAAACAGAGTAGCAGCAGAATTTTGGAGGCTCATTCATTCACTTAGGGACATTCATTAGAATAAGCACACCACTGGAGACCAGAGAACCTGGAGCGACTCTCAGACAACCAATCCTTGGAGACTCGAGGACCCAGAGCATCAAAAATTCATGCGAGCAGAGGGAGTTTTCTTCCTCTATTATCTTCTATTTTTCGTCCTCTATAAATGAATGTTTTATAATATCTAATAGAATCAATGTTCGGCTAAATACATGCAGTTTGAGGGAAAATTGAGTGTACTGGTTATCGTTCTTTTATTTTCTCACTATCCTATTAATGTGATCAGAATTGATTTGGCGAGATCAGTTCTGATTACATTAAATTGTAACGTACCCCTTGTTCTTAATCCAATATTTCCACATTTATACGGTGACTTTAAATATAGATTTATTTTCTTGAACATTTAAATGTAAATAAAAGGCTACAGGACATATGGTGAGTTAGTTCTATGTTCTTTTCAAACTTTAACTTTTTATGTTGGTTAATCTAAGGGTGGAGAACTATGAAATTGGCTGGCATGAGTGATTATCTCTTGGATAGGGAAATAAATAACTCCCTCTTAAGGGTTTTAGTTGTAATCAATGACATGAGAACGTATACCTTCAAAACCAGTAGAGTTGATATAATCCCCGAACGTTTATCTCCAGATTGTTTACTTTTCAGTTCACTGTTTCTTTGTTACTTTCCCTTCTGAGCCTGTTTCTTGTATGATATGGTTTAGATAAAAAAATCTAAAAAAATGTGTTGTTTCATTTGTGCCATATAGTAAAAAAAATAATGATTAGAAATTCAACCTCACTGCTGACAACAGTGGGTCTTTAGTTAGTTTTTTATAGAATAGTGTCCAAATTAGCCTTCCCTGTGAGTTCGACCCAGCTTTCAACATATACAGTAGTTAGAAGGAATATAAATACTAAACCCTGACCAGATTCAAAGATAGTTTAGGTCATGTTTTTGGTGCCGTTTCCGGGCAAGTAACGATCCATTTCTAAAAAATAACTCTAAAAACACATATATAAAAATATAAAAAAATTGAAAATTTTGAAAACTGTAAAAAAAATTGTTACTTTTCTTACTGAGTTGTTACGGTTTGAAACTATCTACCACTATTTGTATGAGCACAAGAAAATATGTTATTAGATTAGATCACCTAAACCTCGAATTAGATAATCATTTATCTACTCTATGAAGAACGAACACAATTGAAATGGAAAATCAATAAAATATAGTTCCTGAGAATAATAACTTTCGAAATAACCATCCAGAACTCTTAGATGATAATGAAAGGCCTAGTATAATAGATTTTCCACTCCCTCAAGTTTCAAACAACCCATCATCCATTAGATTAAGTCCTAGATCCAGAAATTATGAGCTGAAACAATCACACATTTCTCTACTGCCTGCATTCAATGGGCTCTCTAATGAGGACTCACTAACCTTCATTAGAGACATTTATAACACTGTGCAGCAATTTCATTTATTATGTCTTACTGAAAATGAGTTAAGGATGAGAGTTTTTCACTTTTTCCTTAAAGGTAATGCTATCAATTGGTATTTAATTTTATATGAAAACATTTTTGAGAACTGGGATCAAGTGTATACAACATTCATTGTGAAATTTTATCCCAAAAGATTAAAAGGAAAACTAAGAACTAAAATCACTAGTTTTTATCAAGTGGATGGAGAAGCCTTCCATGAATCATGGGATAGATTTAGGGACCCACATAGGTAGTTTCCCCATCATCAACTCCCATCTCATCTCCTCATGGACATCTTCTATGAAGGGCTTTCCTCCTCTGGTATGAATTTAGTGGATCAAGCTACTAGGGGTAATTACAATGATAAGACTGATGAAGAACTTAGATAGTTCTTTAATAATCTATCCCTTAATTCTCAACACAAAAATTCAAGAAGAAAGAGAGTGAATAGGAGTGCAAACAATAGTTCAATAAATGAAACTCAAAGTCAACTGGCTGAAATCACCAACCAACTTCAAACTTTCATGAACCAGAATTCAAAACAAACTTTTAATCGTGTTGAAAATCAGAATCAGAATCACTATCTTAGGCAATAGTGTATTCAATGTGGTATGTTTGGGCACTATGAAATTTTTTGTCCAAATGTTGATCTAACTGCCCAATAATATGAGACATCAAATTTTTTCAATTATGGTCTGAGGATGCCTTAGAAAGAATATATATTCTCCAAAAACTATAACCAAGGCTATAGGAACCTTCCAAACCTGTCGTGGGAGGATCAATGTAATATTAAGAAACAAACTGCCCCTAATTATCAGAACCAACCAAGACAAAAATTTCAAAATCAATAAATGGGGGAGTCTTTAAATGTTCAAGGAAGTAATGATAATCAAATGTCTTCTAAATTGGATCAAATCTTTAATAAAAAAAATTCACAAGAGGAAAGGTACATTAGTCAACAAAATAAATAGAAAACCCAATATGAGTTAGACAAGATGAAAACTGATGTGAGAATGCAGAACATGGAAACACCACTAGGCCAACTAGATAGACAATTGACTTCTAGGGATAAAGGTAGGTTGCCTAGTAAAACTGAAGACAATCCTAGGGAGAATATCATGGCTTTTGTCACTAAAGTGGCCTTAATACTCAAACAGTTACTGAAAAACTCACTGAAAATGCCCAAAATGAGAAACTGTTTGAATCTGGAAATGAAAATATTCTCTCTTCACAAGCTGAAAATTCATAGATTAATGTTGAAACTGATGAGAATCTGAATTTTTCTCTTGGAAATCAAGCTGAAACTTCTCTTTAAAATCAAAAGAATAAAGGAACATAAAAAGTTGTGGAAGAGGTGAGGGATATTCCTAATGTTTTGAAAAATATTTCCCCACCCATCCCTTTCCCTGAGAAGTTGAAACCTCAATGTAATACTAGGGCTCAACTTCTTCAGTTCTGGGGTATTCATTCTAATCTTAAAGTGAATATACCATTCATACAATCTTTATTTCAAATTCATTCATATTTGAAATCATTGAAAACATTTGATTCAAACAAAAAGACCCTTGAAGAATTTACTACATACAACCTCACTAAAGAGTGCAGTGATGTTATCAAAAAGAAAATCCCACCCAAATTGAAAGACCCAGGTTGTTTTGCCATGCCTTGTACATTAGGAAATTTAGGTCATATCAACTATTTTTGTGATCTGGGTGGTAGCATTAATCTTCTCCCATACTCACTGTTTCGACAGTTGAGGCTGGGTGAACTTCAACCCACCACGGTTATACTACAGTTAGCTGATAGATCATTCACTCATCCTGTGGGTAGGGTAGATGACTTGTTTGTTGGGGATGGGAAGGTGTTTTTACCTGCTGACTTTCTTGTTCTGCATGTGGAGTGTGATCAAGAGGTACCTATCATCTTGGGTAGGCCCTTGTTGGCCACAACTGGTGCTATCATTGATGTTTCAAAGGATCAACTGATATTAAAAATTGGTGAACAAGAATAAGAGTTTAATGTGTTTAAAAATATTAAGGGACCAACATATTCTGAAAACTGTTCAAAAATTGAGTCTCTTGAAGCTGAATTTTTTTATAAAAATAAACCTGAACTTATTGAAAAATATGAAAAACAATCCTCTGTTGAAGAAAAAAAAAATTAAGCTGAAAATATTAATGAATCAGTTCTAGGGATTGAAAATTATGATGTATCACAAATATTGGAAAATCATCCAAATCTGAAAACTGTCCTATTTTTGATGTATGAGAGTATTTTGTTTCTAAACATAAGAGCTGTTTGAGTGAATTTGGGGGTTTTTTTGTTAACACCCACCTTGTTGAACACTTTTATGACACTAAGGGATAACGTTTAAGACAACTTTATGATTCTTCTTTGATTAACTTGCTAAAATATGATATGGAAAGTCTAGACAGTGAGCTTTCAACCTTGGATAGTAGGACTCGTATCTCTGAAGCTGAACTTTTAATTGAAAATATTTCATCTTTTAATACTCCTTATAAGAAATATGTTGAAGATCATGTACCTAGAATGCCTAATAGTCTTCCTTCAAGTGTAGAACCCCATGTTCTTAAACTTAAACCACTCCCTTGTCATCTGAAATATTCATTCATGGGTGATAATTCTACTCTATCTGTCATCATTTCTGCTGAACTTAATGCAAACCAAGAGCAATAATTGTTGAAAATGTTAAAGATGTTTAAATATTCCATAGGTTGGACAATAGTTTATATAAAGGGTATTAGTCCCTCATTTTTTATGAACAATATTCCTATAGAGCCTGACCATAAGACTAGGGCAGAGTGTCAAAGAATATTAAATCCTTATTTGAAAGAAGTCTTGAGAGAGGAAATAATTAAACATCTAGACACTGGAATGATATTTCCCATTTCTGATAGGGCTTGGGTCAGCCCTGTCCAGGTTGTCCCCAAGAAGGGTTGTTTCACTGTAGAAAAAAATGAAAAAAAATTAATAAGTCCAAGTTATGAAAGCCACAAAATGGAGTCTGTATAGATTATAGGAAGTTGAATGCAGCCATTAGGAAGGACCATTTTCCTATGCCCTTCCTCGATCAAAATCTTGAGAGGCTAGATGGAAATGAATTATTCTTTTTCCTGGATGGGTATTTTTGTTACAAAAAAATCTCTATTGTTCCAGATGATCAAGAGAAGTCTTCTTTCACATGCCCCTTTGGGACATTTGCATACTGGTAGATGTCCTTTGGGTTGTGTGGAGCTCTAGCCCCCATTCAAAGGTTTATGATGGATATATTTTTGGATATGATTGAGAGAATAATTGAAGTATTCATGGGTGACTTTTCTATAGTGGGGAGTAGTTTTGATATTTGTTTAGGAAATTTTGAGTTAGTTCTAGAGAGATGAACTGAAACAAACCTGGTTCATGATTGGGAGAAATGACATTTTATGGTTCCAGAAGGTATTGTTCTTAGTAATAAGGTGTGTAAGAGAGGTTTATAAGTTGATACTGCTATGATTTAAGTTATTCAGAAACTCCCACCTCTTGTAAATGTCAAATGTGTTCGATGTTTTTTAGGGAATGCTGGTTTCTACAAGAGATTCATAAAAGATTTTTCTAAAATAACCAAGCCCTTGTGGTCTTTACTGGTCAAGTATGCACCTTTCAATTTTGATGAAACTTGTTTGAAATCATTTAATCTACTTAAAGAGAAACTAACTAAATAACCTATCATTACTGCACCTGATTGGAAATTATCTTTTGAGCTTATGTGTGATGCTAGTGACATGGCTGCAGGTGTTTTCCTTAGATAGAGGAAGGATAGGAAATTTCATGTGGTGTATTATTCTTGTAGACTGGTATATTATAACCAAATGAATTATACCACTACTGAAAAATAATTATTTGCTGTTGTGTTTGATCTTGAAAAGTATAGGCAGTATCCATTAGGTTCAAAATTCATCATTTTGATTGATCATTCTGCCTTAAAATACTTGATGTCTAAGATGGAAACAAAAACCAAACGGATTAGATGGATTCTTCTATTACAATATTTTGAAATGGATATTTGGGATAGACCAGGATCAGTGAATATAGTTGTTGACCATTTGTTTAGGTTACCTCTTACCCATTCTGAAAATCCTAGAGAGATTAACTCTTCCTTTCCGGATGAGAATCTTCTTTTAGTGTCAGTCAGGAAATCTGCTTGGTTTGCATATTTTTTCAACATCCATGCAGTAGGTGTCATTCCCAAAAATCATTCCAATACCCAAAGAAAAAAATTCATTTATGAGTTTAAATATTATCTGTGGGATGATCCTCTACTATTTAGGAGGTGTGCTGATTGTATTCTTAGGATATGTGTACCTCAGGAAGAGATGTTGTATGTTCTTGAATGTTTTCATTCTTTAGCTTGGGGAGGTCACCATGGGGGTGAGAGGACTGCTCAAAAAGTCCAGAAGTCTGGTTTCTATTGGCCTACACTCATTTAGGATTATAGGAGCTTTGTGGTTGGGTGTGATAGGTGTCAGAGGCTGGTAAATGTTGGTATAAATCAGGAGTTACCCCAGAAAGGTATTCTGGAAGTATACATTTTTGATGTATGGGGTTTTGATTTTATGGGTCCATTTCAATCACCTCATGGGAATGAGTATATTCTTGTTGCTATGGATTATCTATCAAAGGGGGTTGAGTCCGTAGCTCTGCCCAACAATCAAGCCAAGTCTGTAATAAAATTTGTCAACAAGAACATCTTTACAAGATTTGGAGTCCCAAGAGATTTTATTACTGACAATGGAACACACATTAAGATTTAAAAATTTATTTCTTTGATGAAGAAATGGTTGTGTTCACAAAAATGGTACTCCTTATCGTCCACAGTCTAGTGGACAAGTGGAAATTTCTAATAGGGAACTAAAACTCATTCTTGAAAAAACTGTGTCAAATTCTAGGAAGGACTAGTCTCTTAAACTGGATTAAGCTTTATGGGCATAAATAACTACTTTCAAGACCCCAATAGGTATGTCTCATTACAGGCTATTGTTTGGGAAATGCTGTCATTTACCTGTGGAGTTGCAACATAAGTCATGTTGGGTAGTAAGGGCTCTAAATTTTGACTTTAAGAGTTTTGGTGAGAGGAGATTTCATGTGATGAGTGAATTAGATTAGATTAGAAGAGAGACTTATGATAATTCAAGGATTTATAAATAAAGGACTAAGAACTTTCATGATTCTATCATTCAAAACAAAGAGTTCAAACCTGGAAAGAAGGTACTCCTCTATAATTCTAGACTTAAACTTTTTATTTGAAAACGTAAGTCCAAGTGGTCTAGACTTTTTACTATAGTGAGAGTGTTGAAAAATGGATCTATTGAAATTTTTGGTGAATAGAATAAAACCATATTGGTCAATGGGAAGAGACTGAAACGTTATTTTGAGGGATATCCAAAGGGCTTGGATGCCTTCACTATGCTAGAAAACTGATCTTGAATGATGTCTGGCTACAAACATTAAACCTAGCGCTATAAGGGAGGCCACCCGTGGTCTTTTTTGTGTTAAAAAATAAATTTTTTAATTAAATAAATTCTAACTAAAGACTTTAAATTTAGTGCTTCTTGGGATTCAACCCATAATCTTTCTTTATTTTCGTATTTGTACTATTTTGTGTTGAATAATGTGAGGCTTTGCTGCCTACTGTCTGCTCTGCCTCTACTGGGTATTTGATCTTTGGTTACATATTCTGTGTTTCTAGGATGATGATTTTGTGTCATTTAAGGAGTGGAATTCCCATGCTGAAGGAGTAATGGAAAACTTATTCAGGGAAGTGTCTCACTATTATTGATGGATTTCATTTTTTTTTCTCCTTAATTATTTAGAAAAATAAATTCTACTAACATAATAAATTCATCTTGTATAAAAAAAATTCTCTTACATGTGTACTAAAAATTTTGCTACATTATAACTGTACAAAATTATGCTGCATGTCTTGATATTGAATTTCTTAAAAATCTGCACATGTTTAAAAACCTGCATGTATTGGAATGTAATTTTGTTTTATGTCACTACTTAGATTAAAAATTCTGCATGTTCCCTCTTGCTGAAAAAAGATTAATATCATTGTTTAAAATCTTCTCACTTCATGAAATTAAGTGTGGAGGTATTGTTTTCTCGTAGTTGTGTTTTCATTGAATATGATTAGTCTAAGGGGTGTTAGCATGCATATTTATGTTTTATTGAACATCCATTTGAATTATATTTTATTAAACATGTTTACACCCAATTAATTGTGCACCCGCACATTATATACTTCTATTGAGTTTTTATGAAAATATTAGTCACTTTAATGTGTGTCTGGATATGAAACTTCTATTTATTTATTTATTGTGGAAAAATATATTTTTGAACTTCATTGGGACCCTTTATACATGTCACATATCTACTTAATTGAAAATCTATTTTGAACATTAATTGATTAATTTTTCTCTCTATATTTAGAAGTCAACTTTTGGGAAAAATTTGGGGTTTAAGTGTGGGGGAGGGGGTTAATTCTTGACTATGCTAGACTGTGCTTTAATGTAAGCGCATCAATTCCCATTGAAAATTCAATTTTTTTTAAAAAAAATGGTTTTTTTCATAATTCTTGTATAATTTTAGGCTTTACACTTTTATCAAATGGGTCTTGCCTTAGGAAAAGTTCCTTGGATGTAGTTAAGAACTACTTTGAATCTGAAATTAATGAGTTCGGATGATTGCTGAGCGGTTTTACATAGTGATATCATAGAAATTTATGATTAGTAACTACTTCTGAAAGGGATATGGGTTCCATGTTTGTGGAGTTATGATCATAACTTTTGGAATTGGAAATTTGATTTCTGATTCTAGATGCCTTATTCATTTTCTTTTAAATTATTATAAGTAGTTACTTTAATGAGCCAATGTAAATTAATATAATATAAATATTTTGATAATGTAGTAATTTGGGCATCTGGGATCCCACGATGAGTCTCTGAGACCCTAGATGCTAGGTGCGTTTCTGTTAACATTT